>HG996502.1:5000000-7500000 GCA_905340225.1 Abrostola tripartita
TCATTACAGAATCGGTAAGTCACCGTCACGGTGCGCGGGCGCCGATGTCCGACATCTGTGACGTCGGCGTCGTGGGAAAACTTAACGACCACGCACCCTGTCGTGAACGTACGCAAATTTCGTATTCTAGGTGCTTTATTGTTTTGGGTAGATTTTTTTGTGTGGGAACTATTGTGAAGCGTGTGGTTTACGTGTTTAAGATGCCACGCGTTATGAACGTTTCATACAATAAGGAAAAGCTCCTATTTTTGTAGGCGCAGGGTGCTTAGAATCTAACCTCAAACTTTCAAAGTTTAAAGACGAATAGTATTCGGTATTGTGTATTACGGAAAGCAAAGTATAGTAGTATATATATATCTTAATAGTAGACAAAACAAAGCTGCTCTAATTAAAATATTTTCTTGTCTGCGAATGTGAATTGTCCATCATGGAACAGAACTTTTAGCTCATACTTAAAAATTAAATAACTTAGTTTAGTTTTGTTAGTTTCAATAAAAATCTACGAACTTTTCTTGCCCGTAACTGGAATACGATCTCACGGTACTGCAGTAATACTTTGAGCCCTTCGCCTGAAATCGGCAATTAATCCTATTAAACTTTAAAACCACAAACAGTGTATATGTCACGCACAGATGATTTTCCATATTTCCCCGTCGGGCGGGTCAAGTGAGCATATTAACCCTCGCGCCGCAGGTGGGGTGGGGGTGTGACTGCCCCATGATAATTTGTAACAACCACTTCAGTGCTGCACTGACAACACACATAGTTTCACCTCTGACCTCCTGTGACATCCTCGGTGTTCCAGTGGCATCCTGACTTTGACCTCATTTATTCAGCCATATTCTCAAAGGTACGTGAGGGTTGACGAATCCTAATGATGTCCATTTGTTTTTTTGTAGTTCTTGTTTTCGTTATTTGTTGTTTTCTCTTTTGTTATTATTTTTTTATTTAACTTTTTCTTTTTTTTCTTCTTATTACATTTAAAACTATTGATTTATAAAACTTTAAGAAGATTTTTCGTAAAATAATATTCAAATTAAACAGCTTCAATGCATTTTGCATAGGAATAGTTTGAGATTAGCATCTTGACGATCTAACGTGCGTACTCCATACATCGACATAACCACAGCTTCTCCTGAGAAACTGTAATTTATCTCCCGCCAATGTAGTGGCTCATGCATTTCCATTCTATATTCATAGTGTTAAAACATTTGAATACTAATACCGTTTCGCGGAATATAAACTCCTTGTCTGAATCTGCTACATATTCAATGGAATCATTTTCAAATATCTATTCATATTTGTCCGATGATATCACAAAGTTATCTTAGCCTTGCCTTATCACGGATGCGGCTCGTTAGACAATGCTCGAGGCGTGGCTTCGCCCGTCGTGACTCGAATTAATTTTGCATGTGTCAATGCGAACCATTTTATACTTCCGACGCCCTGATCGTGATTGTCTACGTCAGAACATGACGATAATTCAGTGCAAACGTATGACAAGTTAGTGTTATTACAGTCGGATATTTTGTTTGATATGTTTCCTAGAGTAAATAATTATGTAATTGGATCCATATTTAGTAATTACAGTTACACAATTAATTTAACTTTAAGTTCCCTTAGCAAACAATTTACGTACTGTTAAACATTTTCTTGGAGTTCATGTTATTTTAAATTTAGTATCGTTGCACAAAATTGAGTAATTCGAAGTGTTTCTGTTAGCTTGACTGCCTAACAGCGGTTAACAACCAGTATTATCAATGTGCAAAATCAATGAATAACAAATTAAGTCGTGTCAACGCCGCATCGTACGACGATGAATTATGCACATTACAAAACTGTTTGCGGCTTAATTGCACGGTTCCTTTTGATTTACATAGGTCTCTATGAATGACTTACACTGTAAGGAAATGGTATAGTCATCTTGTGATGGTGTAACGTACATTGATTTCTAACTGTAAACGGGCGATGCCTTTAAAGAGCAGATAGTGAAAAAGGATCACTGTATAATAAGCATAATATTCTTAGCTTCAATCTTTGGTTTGCAAGCGCAAGTCTCTTTTTCTCAGTATTTGCTAGGAGCTAAGCTAGGCGTACTTTATTTCATTAGACTCAGCGCCTGTTTTTTCGTCTAAAAGTAAAGTGTCAAGTAGACTAACCGCAACTTTTCACAATATCTGTGTAGCAGCATTAATCAGGGGATAGATCGAAACGGACCTGTAACTGAAATACAATGTAAGATACTTTTATTTCTTTTTTTTCATTTTTTTTAAGTAACTATTTAACAACAACAACTTTACTTGTAGATGGTGAAACAGGCCCTCAGAATACAAATTTGCTGGTCAATACAATAATTTCCCCCACAACCAAACATTTTAGGCCTACAAGAGATTACACTGTAATGACCATTTGTAACTGATTTGACTGAAAAGTATTGTATTTCTGAATGGATCTACAGTGATAGTTCCATAAAATACTGATAGCGTAGCCATATTAGGACTGGAAACCGACCCTGACATGCTAAGGGTAAGTAAACAACTGCTAGGCTGATAATTTCTAGTAATAAAAGCTATGAGCAAGGAGTTATAAATGGGAAAACAACAGCTCCACTGATAACTAAACGCTGCCTAGCTATACAATGTTATGAGCTAAAGATTCTAATTTTCATGTTACTTGTTTCAGAGCGCCGTCGTCTTCTGGCCACGTCTTCTGCCGACAAGCCCCAAGGTGAAGAAGAAGAACAAGAAGACGCTGAACCCCGGTGCAACTTCTGCGACATACCCTTCCCGAATATTGACATGTAAGTACTTATATTGTCCACCATATTAACAGGAATGTAGTGCAGTGATCTAGAGTGAATCAAAGCATTCAGAAAGAACCTGGGTTTCCGTTAACACCCTCAAAACCGAATAGTTTTCCGAGTAGGTGCCTATAGTAGCAATAATTTTACAATACAATATAGTGTTGCGAGTGGTGTCCTATCTTTAAGTTAAATTAGATTAGAACCTTATTCTTTAGTAACTATTTTAGGCATTCATATTAAGTATAGTATATAGTATAGTATAGTTACTGTTGTTCAGATAAATTCCTGTTATTTGATATCTCAAAGTAGTTTCTCAGGTTTTATAAAAGATATTCGCTAAGCCATGCTACGATAGACGATATGATTGTATCGGTCGGTAACTCTATTTATATCGGTCTAGGAAATTTATTGAGGTCTAGCTAGCTTAAGTGGCTACTAAATAATTCTTATCAAAACCATTGTTCCACGCATTAACATTAAACAGTTTATAATATTGCTATTGTAACACGCCATAGATGCGTATCTATGATTATTTTTACCGTTTCGTATTCAATAAATGTGATGCCCATTCAAAAACTGAATACTTAATAGTACGACTTGTTACCAACAAATTAAATTCAAATCAGTCAATCGGGCGTTCTATCTAAACGGTTCATTCAAGATGTCCGCTGGTAGATGCAGAAGTCTATCAATTTCAAACGTCTTCGGAACCATTAACCTCCAGCCATTAATATTATTTGGTCGTAGAGGAGCGGGCCGGTAACGATTTATTTAGTGCTAGAGATGTGCTCGTTCGATAAGACGCAGCTCGATGATTTGTTGTCGAGCGGGTCGATGGCACGCGACGATTGCCCGTCTTCACTGTGACGATGGCCTGCAGATAATTGGTACTCCGCCACATGAGACTCTACAGTTTTGCTAAAAGTGTTATTAGAATCCTGCAATAATTAAGAAAACAAAAAAAAAAAACAAGCAATACAAACAGTCGCTGAAACTACCCGATAAACATCAGTAACACAAATAAACTAAACGCCTCATCACGAATGAAACTATATCATGAATTTATTATCTATGTGACAACCGATGGAAGGCCATAATGGCGTGTGTCATCATATTCTATCGAAGCGTTGGCTCGTCAATAATGCAAGAGATCGAGATTATCGACATGCACCGTTCTAACGTATCCTCGCAGTCCTTATCGCGCCATCACTATTGTTTTAAACGTTTACAACGTTTCTAGGGCATCAGGAGATCGATTAGTAATTAGATGTGCGCTACATTGTTGCTTTTTATACTTTATAATAGGTTGTTGGTTAATAAAATAGAACTAAGTGGTTTAAAACCTATGAGAACATTATAGTTACTAGACATTCCGCCAATATCAACATTGATGTGAAAATGAAAGGACTTTTTGTAGGTGTAATACTATCAGATGAATTTGTAAGATACAATTCATTGACACCGGTAATGCATGCGATGTATGTGCCGTATCTTGTACGCAGGAATAAAATCAGCTATTCTTTATTGATGTATTAAATTATACTGTCACGTTCGTTCCTAATACTTGTTCAGGCGTATTGTAATGCATCATATGGATTACGAAATCACATTGTAATCACTCTTATCGAATCTCTCACTACTCTTACTTTCGTCAGAGTGCTGTTCAATTGCAATGATCATCGCCGCTGTCACACCTTGAATCGATATCTGATCGATCAGGTAGCGATTGCGCAGTCAAACACTAAAATTACAGGCTATTCGATCGTGATCGGTTCTTTTGTACAATCATTATTATTTGTCTAACGCAGATTTATTTTTATTTGGTATCGATCCAGTTTGTGCTCCGACTAATTCAATATAGGTGGTAATTTTGAGAAATTAAACTTGCGCTTTATTGAGCTGTAACGATCTCACACGATAATTTGATCGGTGAGTCAATTAGTGTTTCAAGGAACACTGATGGATATGACTTTCAGGATTGTGTAACTGGTGATTAACATGCTATAATAACGGGTTCATTTCCATACGATGTTAAGACAAACGGATCCGACACGATGGGTAATATCGATGCTATCTCTTCGGACATGGACTGAGGTACGGTATTTCTCAACCGATTGTTAGCGTTAGCCGGGATCTACAATCGATTATTAAAATGTAAGCACGTTCGTCGGTAGTACATCATTAGTCTGGTGAGGACCTAAAATGGCGCTATGCAATATACAAAATTAATTTAGTTATGATGTTATTCAAATATATTAATGTCGACTAACCTATAATGACTTTATTTAGTCAATAGATATAAATTTTCCAGCTGTTTTTTTGTAACTTTCAGAGCACGTTCATTTATTTTTATATAGCTTGCCAGTATTACCTACTACAATAACAATACTATGCTTTGCTTTGTCAAAGGTTACTCGTTACAATCCCGGGCAGGTCAATCATTTTCAAAATTTCTTTTATGAATTAGTACAATTTGCTTGTTTTACTTAGGTGTGTATCAGTCAAAATACTTTAAAAATATAGAGATGGACCAACAGATTTCCTCATGTAATACATACGGCTTTTTCTTTTAATGTAGGTACCTAGATACTTTTAACATGAACTTTTTACCTTGTTTATCATCTCTTGCATTATAATGTAGCGTCATTTTAATGGTGAGTTAGTATCGGTGGCTCGTGTGGGTGTGGCTTAATAGATCGGCTTGGAACGAAAGTTGTTCATTGGATGTTATCAATTCGTGAACATGTAGATTATTCCTATGATCGGAGAATATCGACGTGTACAGCGTGTTCACTATCGATCTCGTCTGTAAACTTAATGTTGGTCGGACTTAGATTAACTGGTCGTTATCTAGGAGAAATTCTTCGTTAATTGATTGTAAAGTGAAATTAAATTAGGTATATTTCTTTAGGGTAAAAGAAAGGGAAAGTAAAAAGGACGTAAGTATTACGATAACATATTTTTATCGTGAGAACGCACTTAAGTCATTTTCGTGATTTTATGTCATCTTATTCACGAATATTATCTACTAATTAATAATGGAGCGCTGATTCCGAGGCAGTGTTACGATTATGAATATAAGATGCATTATATTTTAATACCTACAATAATTGTCTGTCTATCATCCGTCTATTAGAATGCCGCTAAGAACTCAAACACACATTTAATAAACAAAAGAATGCGATACACTCTCAATTGTTACAACAATTATGAAATTCTCTATCAAAGTATACAACTGTTTAATAAAAAACGTTTACTTTGATGCTATTGGGTAGTAATGAAAAAATATCCAAGAATAGTTACCACTGAAGATCGTATGCGCAGATAGGCGGTTGTTGCAAGCGAGCCCTGGGGCTACGCGTTGTATCTGAGTTGCGCGTGCGTCGATTACGAATCTAGTAAATAGCATAGACGAATGTACTTCGCCCTCATTTAGATGATGTGTTGCAAAATGTATATTTTAGTGAACTAATTGTTGAACTGCTGTAAGGGGTTAATTACCATCATGAGTGTCTATTAAGGCGGTCGACATAAATCAATACAAACCCACGAGGGAAATAAGGAAACATCGATTTATTTATTTTATTATTAAATAATGGAAATAAATAGAAACATCATTATGGATGTGAGTACATACGTGATGTTAGTGACTAGTTAATGTTTGTAACAGACGGACAGACAGCGTATAAGCGACCGAACCATTACTGACGGCAGATTTTATTCCTCTAGATTAATTAAAAGATACGGCGACGGGCCCGCCGCGGTGCTACAGTGAAAACGTTCCATCTGTGACTTTTGACGACCACGACGCTTTCGAATAGATCAACATAGATCTACAGCGCAGCAACTAGTCAATTCTATTTCCTTAATAAAAGCGGCGATGTAATCTGTGTTTATATTAAAACGCGACTAACGAGGTGTAACAGGTGCAACGTTAGAAAATAGCCGGAGGCAGCAAGGGTTGCGTGCGCAGACCAGTTATGCCAAGGAGACTCACTCGGACCGTTTTTGCAAATGATATACGTTTTCCATCAAATGTCGACACAACTTATTATGACGACGATAACAGTATTTCCTATCGGATAGACAACGAGGGTCATATACTGGAAGCGAATCGGACTTCATAAAGTTTGCGAGTGCGGATTTCGCTCATAAAACGTGTTCATACAGAATTTATTGCAAAAATGAATTCATATATACGCCGAAGAACGAAAAGCATTCTGAATTATGTATGGGCGACTGTAAGTTGTGTCCGCGTGGGCGATCTCTATGCATAAAGATGTTATTATTTTGTCTTTTCCGGTAAGTAGTCACTGCATGGATAGCTGCAGTGCCCTATTCAAGTTCGTTAGCGTAATCTCCTCACTTTCTAATAGAGTCGTTGGTGGTATGCGATAAAATACAATTAGAATATAAAATGAAGTTAAATTAATGGGACGATGATAATGCCTCGGATATGGTCGTGTTAAGGTGTTTTGAATGTTTTTCCAACCGTCATTTTATTTTATTTATTTATTCGGTTCACCAACAATTGTATACACTTAGAAAGATAAGGTACAAGTAGTAAAAAAAATAACAGTGTAACAATCACTTATAGCTAAACTCCACATATAGAAAAAGACAGTCACGCCATCAAATATGAACCTCATTATTGAATGAAGTAATAGGTAATGCAAATACAGAAATAGGTAATTTTATATATACTTAGCTATTTATAGCGTAACCCTTATTAAGGTAGATCCCTTTTATGTGGAAAACAACAAGGCCTTCTAAAGTAGTAGGAAGCTTTTGCTTTAAATTTAACCCATGCGGGGTTTACCTAAACCCGCGATCCCAAGCAAAAATAAAAAGTATCTTCAGGTACCTACATAAAATTGTACAACATCAATGTTATCAATATCGGGTCAATTACATGACTCACTTAACTCTAAACCTTTGTTTGCGCCGCGCCGCACACCGTCCACTTAAACACATAACCCTGTTCAAAGAATGTTACTATCCTTGAAAATAACAGCTAAATCTAAACGACCTTCAGACTGAATCCCGTACGTGTTTTGTTAACTAACTTTCTCTAGACTACGCGGATGTCAATATCAAGGGGAAATTTTGTCGGCCTTGACATTTCTCCGGCTGTACGATATTTTATATAAATTTTCTTGTGTTTTGTTGCAGTCTCGATCGCCACTTGATAACGGAGCACGCTCAGCCAGCCGCAGCATTTCACTGCGAACTGTGTAACAGAGCTTATAGCACCCGCGCCCTGCTCCTGCGACACCGTGCGCTTGCACATACCGACATCAGAAAGTATCCCTGCGAGAATTGTCCTAAGGTGTGAATTGAAAACTTGTAGTTTTGTAGTAGTTTTAAATAAGTATAAAGCTTTAATGTAGCTTAGATAACTTGATATTGTTGCCTGAAAAAACATGGGTTTATAAAAAAAAATAGTTTATTCTCGTAACCTTGATCTCCTCTTTATGCTCTAATTTTAACATACTTAAATGGGTCACTTTAATCTCCCTGGGTTCAAATTTAATTGGGTCATTCACCGGTGGTTTATATTTCACCGTTTGCGAAACCTGATGTTATTTCAGGTATTTACCGATCCTTCCAACCTCCAGCGCCACATTCGCGCGCAGCACGTGGGCGCCCGCAGCCACGCCTGCCCGGAGTGCGGCAAGACCTTCGCCACGTCCTCCGGCCTCAAGCAGCACACGCACATACACTCCAGCGTCAAGCCCTTCCAGTGCAAGGTGTGCTTTAAGGTGAGAACCTTTTTACCTATGACCTCCAGCTTATTGTTGTCCTCATTCAGACGCCCAAAGGGCCCTATAAGACGCCCCGCATGGGTTTCGTCGAAAATACTCACTATGGAACTAACTCCAAGGGTGTAGGCTGACACTCATACACCTTTCAAAGATTTTAATTGTTATTGTACTTATGTACTGAATAAAACGTGTCGGTTAAATTTAAATGTGATTCTATTGTAGATTGCAGAACTAAGACGTTAAGAGTATGTTTATTCTATTTCCAGGCATACACTCAGTTCTCCAACCTGTGTCGTCACAAGCGAATGCACGTTGCTTGCAGAGCACTTGTTGAATGCGGAAAATGCGGTCAGTCCTTCACTTCATACGCTTCTCTTACTAAACACAAGAGATTCTGCGACACCGCTGCCGCCGCATCAGTCAATCTACGAGGACAAATGCCACAAGGCCTACCGCAAATATCATCTTTATCAAACGTCGGGATGAATACTCCAAACAATACCAACCCGTTCCCGATGTACCGGGGACCTACTCTGCCCCTCCCATACAACACGTTTGCTCACTACCCAGCTTTGTTTTCTGCGGCCGCCGCAGCTGCCTGCCCACCAGAGTTCCTAAGTCCGTTACTGTTCAATGTGCAAGGAGCCAGACTTGCCATGGAACATGATATGGCCATGTCAAATGCCAATTTAGTGTCCAAGCAACAGGAAGGTCGCTTATCTGTAAAGAGCATGGATAGTTCCAATTCCTTGGAAGATAACAAAAAACCTAAGGATTTGGACTACGAAACTAAAAGAGACAGCTACAGTTCGGATAGAACTACGCCTAATAAGCTACAGAGCCTATATTCGAAGCAATCCCCACCATCAGCTGAAGAAGCAACTTCTCAACAGCGACCATCGCCGGTAATGCCAATGCCTACTCCAATTGCTCCATTTAATTTTTCAAGAGATGAAATGAAACGCCAATCTCCATTCAATTTCTCATTAAAGCTCAATAATAATGATATTCAAGGAATGAAGCCAGAATCACCATTACCTAAAGACTTATCCAAGAACGTCATGGAAGAAGATAAGGCTTCAGAATATTCAGATGTTGAGGAAGATACAAAGAAAGACGAAGGTGATCAGCCTTTGGATTTATCAGTTACAAGGAAACATAGTGATAAAGATTCAGAGGTAGATCATGACGATCGTTCCTTTCGCAATTCAGTCAAGTCTTATTCGCCTCCTGAAAGCCCAGCAGAGCGCAATAAGACTCCTGAAAATGATACCACCGACGTCGATGTCGAATGTGTAGAGCCGAAAAGAGAGGAATCGCCACCTCAACTTGTATCCCCACCTTTGGCTTTTCCTATGCCCGTTCATCCACAGCACAGCTTAATCGATGCTATGTATCGACCTCGGTTTCCATCATTCCATTCTTCAGAATCGATTCTCAATTCTTCGCATTCACCTTACGTACCGAGCCCGTTCAATTTTTTATCCCCACTTCTCGGTACTGATGGGCCGGACAGGCAACCAAGTGCATATGCTAAATTCCAAGAGCTGAGTGCTGGCTCTGGAAAGCTGCGTGATCGATATGCTTGCAAGTTCTGCGGGAAAGTGTTCCCTCGGAGTGCGAACCTAACTCGTCATTTACGCACTCACACTGGGGAGCAACCTTACAAGTGCAAGTACTGCGAACGCTCGTTCTCAATTTCGTCAAACCTTCAACGACACGTAAGGAACATTCACAACAAGGAGAGGCCATTTCGTTGTCCATTGTGCGAGAGGTGCTTCGGACAGCAGACCAATCTCGATCGTCACTTGAAGAAGCATGAAGCCGAGGGTGGTGATTCGCCGAGTTCCGCGGATACTGAGAGAGAGGATGCGTACTTTGATGATATCAGGTCATTCATGGGCAAGGTGACATGTTCTCCGGGCACGCGCTCCCCGGCAGCGACGCCCCCGCACGGCGCGCACGCGCGTCCTTCACTGGCCATCTCCACATAGCCGCCGGCCTACCCGCTGCCGCCACCACCACCGCCCCTGTGGACGCAGCCTTTTAACTAAGGATATGTTCTGGAACCTTACGGCATCTACACCGGACGCAACCGATGCGTGTAGTTAACAGACTTGAGTTCTCCTCGTGTCGTCTCAGTCCTCCGGTATAAATGCTCTATGGCTGAATGGAGCCTGCTATAGTGTACTGAACATTGACGTTGAACGTTGTAAATAAGTTGGCCGGTTCAATTTCAGTGGATGGACGTAACAGTGATGCGGGTCTATACGTACCTTTAGTGACGTATCTCTAACGTTCACGTCGAGAGCAATATAGAACTTTACAGATATGGATTAAATTTGTAAATTTACTTTAGTGAAATCTACAATAATTTGAATATAAATAGATTTTGTTTGTGCTTTGGCTTACCTATATTAAGATATTATGCTTAAGTACTATAGTACGCCATTGGCATCTAACATAATACGTTCTAGGTAATATATTGAAAATCCTGAAAACGACTTGAGGTTTGTTTAACAACAAAACACGTAGTCAAATCACGAAATAAATTAGATTTCTCCTTGTTAATTGTAAAAATATTTAATAAGAGGATTACATTATGCTAAGCGACATGACAAATCACTAAGTATATAATTATTAATTAAATTTAATCATACGAATAAGTTTGTTAAGAAAAAAATCGTTTTGATGATAACTTAAATATTTGTTCCTAGTTCATATATTGTAATTTAAGGTTGACTTGAAACGTATTTTCTTTATATCTTGTAAATAAACATGTTTGTCTGTTATTGTGTAAAGTAGAGAGTAAAAGTTAAAGTTAATTAATGGATGTTTAAAAAATATCAAAGCTTCGGCGAGCTTTTAATTATGTCTTAGATTATACTTTTTAAACACAAATTAATTATACAACTATAGTATACAGAAATATGGTATGGAATTGTCATTATATTTTGTACATTTATTAAATTCGGTAAAGTATCGGGGTTGCTCGTTTAGTCAAAGAACTACCAAAGTTTTTCTTTAATCAAAATTATTGGATATTTACTTGGAACGCAATTAGCCCAGTAATTGGTAATGCGAATAAAATCGTTATTTTATTGCGTCTTTAGAAATCAATTAAAATATTTTGTTAAATTTGTTATTTACACGTTTGTTGTACATAGGAGTTTGCGATACACAAGAAGCATATCATGTGTTTTATATTAAATCGAAGCTCAAAGATTTTAGCGATTTTTATTACAATACGAATGAGTATCGTATAAAAAGTTAAATGTATCTTTAGAAAAAGTAATATATAAGAAAAAACTTCGTAAGATAATTTTACAAAGTAATTTTCCTGTCACATTGCTATTCTTTGCCTATCTGCTAGGTATAGGGAAACTAGAACGGATGTTTCATTCCATTGTTTCTTGTCTTTGAGACGTGGTCACAAAGTCGCAAATAGTTTAAACTAAAAAGGTTATAACATGAACCCTCTTACTTATAAACGATGCTAAAATGTGTTTTAATTACTACTTCTTACGTCTACTGACATCTCTATGCTTCGAAATGCAAACACAGTGACAGGTATAATTGAATTTAGTTCAGCGTTGGCAATTTTTATAAGTAAGGGGCAACTCTTTTGTCATCACCTCCTTGCATGAACTTTCACATAGATTATAGGATACAGTACCTTTACAGAATAGATAGATATGCTTAATCTGATACCCTGTAATATAATCAAAAGCAATGCAATACTTGTAAAGTTAGATATTTGTAATAACATCACTCGGAGGCACTAGATCGATAAGGTTTTAATGTCACACGATATACTTGCGTATGTTAAGTACACTTGTACCTATTTAATTTCAAGTTCAATTAAAAGATATTAAATATTGTAAACGCATTGAAAAATAAAACGATACAATCTATTTTCTTTTGTTTTTATTTGAATGTACTTTAGGTGTTCTTTTTGGGGCTAAATTACAGGGCAGGGGCAATTTACATGATTTTTGGCTGGTACAGGCGATTATTTGTAAAAGTGTTTAGTTGTTTTTCTCGTTAAAGAGCAGTAGTAATACCTAGTGTTACTGCTATCACTTTATGTCTTCATCTTCTTTTATAAACTATGCTATAAAATAATCACATATCATTGCTGAATCAGGTTGGTGGACTACAGTGCGTTGGACTATCAGTAAGTAAGTAGTGATAGCTGAGTGGAATGACCGTCGGGCTGCTAAGTCAAAGGTCGCAAGTTCAAACCCCGGCACACACCAATGTCTTTTTAGAATCATGAGCGTACTATTATTTAGTTATCATTTGCCAAAAACAGTGAAAAACCATCGTGAGGAAACCTGAGAAGTTTTCTAACGGTGTGTAAAGCCATGTCATAGGCCTACAGGCGGTTTAAACTCTGACACCAGGTTGTTCATCAACCATGCGATGCGAAGAAGAATTTAGTAAGCTCTTTGAAATTAAAATTGCAATGTACCTAATATTGTACCTTCTCATACATGAATACTACTATTCTTAGGTATAGCTTATGCTATCTGAGGTACACATTATATATTATTATATTAGGCCACAGGTCAGCTAGACGCCGCTCGTCGTCCATGAAGCACAGTTCTGAAGCCGTCATTAAGATAATATTTCCATTAGTCGCTTTTTACGATGGTTTGAGGGAGAGAGTGGGCCTATTGTTTTTATGTCTCGACATCAATAGATATATGCTAAGGTTTAAATTTATTTTTGCTTATTAGACGCATGTAACATCGATTATGATTCTGCTAACGATTTTTATTGTGTTGGACCCAGTTGTGCCTATTATGCCTCCAATCTTTACAGTTTTTTAAAAATAAATAAAAAGACAATTATTGTTACATCAAAGACACTTATGAAAATAAACATAAAAAAAAACAATTACACAAACAGTAGCAATAGGTAGTGGACTCAGCGAATGCTGTACCCGGACAAGCATGACCAGGTCCAGCGCTGATTTTCAGCCACTCCTACTCCCTAGGTTGTTGTTCGCGAGTTAGGTGTAGGTCTGTATTTACGATGGTTACGGTGCCGTGTGGTATCCGGCCTAGAATTGACCACCCCCTTTCCTCCCGTGGGTGTCGTAAGAGGCGACTAAGGGAAAATCTAGAAGATGGGCAGCAGCGTTTTCTTTAACTTAACCACCAAAACTGCGATCCCCAAGCCGCTTGCCAAGCGTGGGGATTATAGCAACACCCCCCTTCTAAAAGGAGGAGGCCTTCGTTCAACAGTGGACGTCTTCCGGCTGATGATGGCGTATTTACGAAATAAAAAGAGAGTAGTAAGTATATCCATTTTAATTATAATAGTGGCAGTACACATACAACTATAATGTGGATGACTAATTTTTAAAGAAACTTAGCTCGCGAACCTGCATTCCGACGTAATAACAGTAGACACTCGAATTACACAAATATGTAATAAAGTTAAGTCGTGATAGCCTTACCATCATGATGTTACCTACCATAATGTCAGAATTCCCACGTGACCACGTCTCTACTTAATTACCTCAAATGGCGGTGACACGATTCTAAATATCATCACGGTAACTTACCAGATAAGCATACCTGAATGTTAGTCATCGTAGGGAATTAATATTAAGAATAATTGCTAATTAAATTCAAATAACAAAAGACGGTAGAACCTTTGTTTCTAACAACTATTGTCTTTAGACAACTTGCTTACCTTTAAATTATAAATATCTACTGCAAAAAGAAAGCTATGCATTAAAGAATTTGTAAAGAATTCACAGATGCTTAAAAAAATAGTTAATTTAATGTCAATTCGTCAGAACATATTCATGGTCACCAATGCTCCTTATAACGGTCACATTATAAGGAGTTTCCCCCATACCACCAGTTGTTAATTTGACACAAAACCTAAGTTAGTGTAAAAACCATTCACAGTTGTTTGTAAAACCCCTTTAGCTTTGGTAAAAACCCTGAATTCGCTACTTCTTCATGATAATTACGGTTTCGTAGAAGCTATGTTAACTTGTTTTTCGCTTAATGTGAACTCTGAATTTATTTGTTCAATGGTATTAATCTAGTAGGTAGTAGATATAAGAAACTCTAATTCATAAACAAAGTCATGCCTGCTTCTCAGAGGGGTAGGCTGAGACCACGGATTTCCATCTGCTACGATCTTGGCTTTTGCCTCATTCACTCGCGCTACATCTAGTCGGTTCAAGGATGGGTACTTCTAACCTAACCCTTCTGCAGAATACAAATTGGAGAATTTTGAGAAGAAATAGTACCATTACCTATTAATTATAGGTAGCCACTCATTACCTAAAGTTAATTAGTAGATCAATAATGCCACGTATTTAAATGAGTTTTCTTATTATCGCAATTCTGCTATCTGTGTACACATACGTAATAACATTCTAGTAATAGGTATCACATATATCTTTGTCGTAGTCGCAGTTAAATTGTTACGTGCACAAACATCATAGGTTAATTTAAATGCTTCGTTTAATTGTGAATCCACCAATGATTACTTGTGTCTAATGTAAGATAGTGACTTTAAAAGGACACGCCGCCGTCGCACCAATAAGAGGAGCCTCACGATTCACACTCACTCATGATTGGCTGCTAAAGCCCTCATCCGAAACATTTTATTATATTCGATTGTAGGAAATGGTGACCAACAAAGTTTGACTTTACACGTTGCAAAATGATATAACCTTAAAAGTGATATCCATCGCACTTACGAAAAAATAATGTACTTTGTCAGGTTTCCGTCAGTACATGCGTTTAACATGTCAATTGGGCAATCGGATATGTTCGGTACAATTCGAAAGTACCGATTGTCACATCGTCCTTGAAACAAAGTCGACGTTACGAGTGTATAATCGATCCTTAGTTTAATGTCAATAATCAGTTCACTGGAGCAAGAGTTAACAGAAAAGTTTGACCTTTTGGCAGATTTTAATCACTGTTATATAAGAGATAACCTCGAGCGAATGGCGTTATCAGTGAAAGCAAGGACGAAACAAGGACGCAGATAACGCAATTACACTCATTATCGAGCGGCCGGTCGCGGCGCGCGCGCACTCGTAGCCGCCTCGGTACCCTATAATAGAGGATTAAGTGGGCGATTGAGATCGGTCCCTGACACGCCTCATTGTCTAGTACAAGAACCGGCGCACCTTAGGCGAGTTACGTTCATCTCCCAGATTACGAATAGATTTAATTAATTGATATTGTAATTAAATGTTCACAATATTATTACTGTATGTTAATTACTTTAATAAAAGGAAATGATTAAGCAATATTTTAGATATGATTCAAGTTTTCTCTAAATTAATACATTTCCAACGGTATAAATAAAATAGTGATGTGACCACGTTGCATTTAACATAACATAACATCACGCCTGTATTCCCCGAAGGGGTAGGCAGAGATGTACATATAGTACACCCACATTTCGCCAGTTATGTTGTAAGTCCCAATGTAATAGGGGGCGAGCCTATTGCCATCAACCGGGCACAAATCCAGACTCCGTGCTGCTACTGAGAATTACCTAATGGAAAACTCAGTAACACTTTGCCCGACCCGGGATTCGAACCCAGGACCTCTTGCTCAGCAGTCGCGCTTAGCGACCACTCGACCAACGAGGCGTTGCATTTGCTTCGCATATATTCTCAATAAGGTCTTGCTTGCTAGGAATCTCGCGACACTATCGCGACATGTAGTCACCGCGCTGCCCACTCTATATGTTAGGGTTTGTTTACATGACCTTGCCAGTTTATACCTAGGAATCGGTTATTTACTGGCATGTTATTTACAGATCAAGAATTGTATGCATAAGTAATCCATGTAACCATAAAAATACCAGAAGCAAAACTCGTTTGAGAGAACTGAATATTACAGAGTTGTATAGCGATCAAAATATCTGATACCAAGCTGCACAATGCAAGGGAAATTGTACTTATCATGAAATTTGTCGGTATGATATTTAACAAAGAAAAAATAACCAGACATAGGCTGACTCATAATATTATGGATACCTAGGATTTGCGCTACATGCATTTTGGATTGAAGCAATATAATGTTCTACGGCTTTAATGCAATAAGCAAAAACAATAGTAGTTTCACGTCGCGTCGCCCACATTTGATTTCCATGTAATACCGCGCTATAGCGGCTTGACACCGCGGCCATTGTCCGTCCTTCCCCACACAAGGCGCCATGGTGTCCCGACTCCCGTTTTACACAATCGCGGGTACACCCTACACGAGAAATGTGTCTTATTAGCCGGCCCTTGCAAATGTCATAGTGGTCAAGTGGCCCTTAATAATTGCAACATGTGATATATTGCACGAATTCTTGATGGTTATGCTGAAATAGCTGGTCATTATCAACATATGTACATAGATCTCATCTTGAGTTGAGTAAGTAAGCTACATTTTTAGTCAGGTGTGTCAATTACGCACTAAGTTGTGACACCAATTTTCTACACCTTATGAGCTAAAGGACTAACGCTTTGATGTTTTTTGCTTTTACAAACATAATTTATTATAAGGTTTTAAGAAAAAAAATACCAATCTGCTAAAGGTTCCACACCTTTTCGTAATAGAAGGATTTGTTTTAATGAAACTTAACGGACCTAGAATCCTATCAATACCTTTCAAATCAACAGCTCTACCGTTCCGTATTTATCTTTAGTGTTGCCAAAACAAATGAACAGTTAGAGGCTATAAAGTATTTCACGCCATATTTTACTATGTCAATACAAATTGCCGTTGTATTGTTCACTGTTCGTAGCAAGGAACTTGCTTTGTGCAATTTAATCTCGACTTGTTCTTTATACATTTTTTTCGTTAACTACTGGTCATTAGTACTGCAATAAATCTTCCTTCTGTCCGTTCGTTGTCGTTAAGAACTTCATTAACTTTTCGTTGACATGAGTTTTTCAATTGAAATCATGAGAATGGGAACTCGAAACATTTTAATATCGAGATTGCGATGTGACAGAACGTCAGGAAATCGATGTGGTTTATTATTTACCGTTCCAGCTTCTGTATGGCTTGACGATGTCAATGTTTTGGGTGCCACTATTACAATGGCATTAAAGTTCAAATTATAGTGTATTGAATTATTACATTTATTCGATTCAATTTAAAGTGAAGCGGGTAAGCCCGAAGGTTTTAATTTGACTTGACAATTATTTAATGCCACATATACGTGTAATAAGGAGAATTGCGATGTTTCTTGGAACATTGCGTAAGGGACAAATAAAAATAGAGCGGGCAAATGAATGTAATTGGCCAGTTATTGATTACAGCTACAAAAGCCTCCACCCACTGCGCTCAGATAAATCAGGAATGATAATTTTACGAGCCACATCCGTTTTAATTATAATCTGACCATTGGTTATGACTTATGAGTTATGACGTATGACCGTGCAGCATTGCGGATGTGGAACGGTTAGGATTGATCATATGATATGTTATGACTATTATTAGGTTGGCTCTATTGATTCAAATAACAATATCATTGTTTATCGGTTCCTACTCAACCTTAATTTTTTTGGGTAAATTAATACCTAATGATTTATAATTATAGATTTTTTTGTATTGTTTTTATTTTACATAGAGTAGTTTCAATCCAATCCAATATCAAAGAGTATATTCTTTTAGAAATATATAGAAGTAAAGAATATTTACAGTTGCAGATCCTTACCAGTAATGCCTTTTTCCTAATCATTGCAATTTAAGTTACCCACTTTTGTTAAGCGATTGCAATGAACTGATTATAAATACAATTAGTCTTCGTTTCGTAAACCAAACGCAATCAAACGAAATATATTGTATTTATTTCCATTTTAACGACAGTCAGGCCAGTCACCGATAAGGACTGATAAGAAATTCAACCTGATTGGAAAAGGCTAAATATATTACAAGAAAGAGACATGCTTGTGGAAAGTTCTTTTTGTACTTCTGATACAAAACTTATTTTTGTATTAGCAGTGAAAACAATTATAAAGAAACAACCTATGATGTTTTCTGAAATATTACATACACAAACACCCAGAGTCGGGACAAACATCTGCGGTTCGCACAAATTTTTGCCCCTTTCGGGAACCGTACCCTTGACGCGCCTTGCGCCAATCAGGTCGTCTATATACTTAACTGTATAGCTGAAAACGGTGCACCACGGTTGCACCAAACCTTGGCTCAAACAACTGCAGACCATTCAAATATTTGCACCAACTTGTTCGGCCAACACTTATCCTATTATAATATTAAATATAATTATTACTGACTAGTGACTACCGCTTCGAGAGTGAAAGGAAAACAGTGTATCTGCTGATTACCCGCCCTCGCACTTTGTATACCTAATTGAACTGATGGAATTAGTGTTCCTAGTACACTAGTATTTGTAGGCGTCGAGCCTAGATTATTGCGTCTGTCTCCGGGTAGCTCAGAGATTTCCTGTTTGCATAGTTTTGATTATGTTCCAGATTTTATTTAAATATACTCATAGATTCCAACAGATAATACCTGACGTCACCCTTAAGACGTAATCACGTAAATACTAAAAGGGAACTTGAAATTCGATGGGTGCGAGCAGCGACACAATGGCTCGATTGGTTGGAGCAGCGCTACGCTAAGCATGGGCAGCATGCTAAAATGGCACCAAAAGTCAGATAAATATACTGGATTAGAAGCGGGAAGGTTCGTCGTATTGTCAGGAACAGAAAGCGTGTTATAAAGAAGGGTCGAAGATCCATCCATGTAACTGGGTAGGTACATGTATGCTCAAAATACAAAAAAGAATATTTTTACAGAAAAGCTAACCTTAAATGAATGTAATTTTTGTTTCAGACCTTTAGTTAACACTTTTCCCGTCCGCCAATAAGACAAAATAGTTAAACAATCGACGTGTATTATATGTGTTTAGTAGATACATAGTGAAAGGGTTTATTTAATATTTTATACAAAAAGTGTACAAGGTGGACTTATTGCCTTAGGCATTAAGGGTTAAGTTAAGTCATTCAGAGATGAAACCGTTGCCCAAAAAACAATTATTTAAGACTCACGCCTAAAATAGCGAAACTGTCTTAAACATTTCTGACGTAGGCACAACATCTGAATCAAGCACTCCAAATGCCACGGATGTCCCCGTTCGTGAGTTGAACAGTTTATTTACATTAATTAGTTAATTAAATATTCTATCCCACGTTTCTGATACGTAAAAAACATGGAGAACACGTGAGACACGGTCAAGTACTTTGACAGTTTAGTGATGGATGGTGTTACTCTGATCATGATGATAGTTATACAAGCGGGAGGAATGGGAATCTTAAATCGTAAAAATATGAACTATCGTGGCTTAAAAGTAATTCGGAAGGATATAGACAAAATTCATAACAATCAGGTCAAATAGGCAGAGGTGTATAAATAGTAGTACACTCACTTATCACTTGTTATGTTAAAGGTCCTTATGTAATAGGATAGAGCTTATTGCCATTAACCGGGCAAGACTTAATCTGGTACTGAAAATGAAAAACCTTATAACACTTACCGCCGAACTCGGAGACATTTAATGATAACTTAAACTATCACTAGGTAAGTAAAGGTTTTCCTTGTGAAAGCTTTATTTAGTGTCAGTTTAAGTAATCATTAACGTCTCTGAGTCTGAGAGTTCGCGTAAAGCGTGCGAGTGACTTCACACTCACTCCCGCTCTTTACGAGCACTAGATCAGTCATCATTATCAGCTGGAAGACGTCCAGTGTTGAACAAAGGCCTCCTCCGTAGACCAGAGAGGCCGGCATAAAAAAATACGTTTAAAACTAAGGTTGATTTATTACATCATACTAAAATTATAAAGGCGAAACTTTGTGAGTGTGTTGTGCGTTTGTATGTTTGTTACTTCTTCACGCTCAAACGGCTGGACCAGTTTTGATAAAATTTGGTATGGAGGTAGCTGACACCTGGATTAACACGTAGGCTACTTTCCCGAAAAAATGTAGCGAGTAACAACGCGGGGCGCCGCTAGTGATTTATATTGTCACAACAATACTCTATCGACTCATCGGTAGAGCACGGTAATTCCAACACACGATTAGTAAGACAACACTATAGCTCGTGACGAACGCGAAGCTTTGCGGAGATCCTGAATACTGATCGAATACTTTACATTATTGTATATCATACTTATTGTAATTATTTAATAATATCTTAATAATACAGAAAAAATAATTATTAAAAATATATCTCGGTTATGATATATTATTATGTGTGATGACGGCGGCTTTCAGGTATGTTATGTATGTTTTCACAGTTTATTAGTTATTGCTTTTATGGTATATACCTAGAATATAAATAAATTATTACAAACGTAATTAATAGATGGTTTAATAGTTAAACATCTATCCAGAGAAATAACTACACGATATTTTAATAAAACATGCTGAAACTGTAACTTTATTTTTACTTCGTAGGACTACTTTTTTTTTTTTACTAAGCTCTAATGATCAATCTATTAAATATACATTAGAGTGACTGTTATCCTCTGCTATAAATATTTATAATGGAAGAGTCACTAACCGCCGCACTCAGAGACATTTAATGAACTTAAACTATCATTAAGTAAAGGTTTTCTTTGTGTAATCTTTACTTAGTGTCAGTTTAAGTAATTATTAACGTCTCTGAGTGCGGCGGTTAGTGACTCTTCCATTATAAATATTTATAGCAGAGGATAACAGTCACTCTAATGTATATTTAATAGATTGATCATTAGAGCTTAGTATAAAAAAAATAGTAGTCCTACGAATGAAAAACAACCAATCCTGATTTTAGTGTATTTGTTAGGTTTCTTGTAGAAAGCCCGTGGACAAGGGGCGGCCGGCGCGTGCGCACCTAGTGTTGCAAATACTTACATTTAATTTGTGTTATCGCTCCGTTTTGTAGTGCTGTACTTAATTCTTGCATCTTTATTTTAGTGTTCAGATTGAGGTTTTTTTTAAGTAGGTACGTAGATATTAATCGATGTTATTTTATATAACAAAGTATTGCTCACTTATCATTATAATTTTTTTTTTTTATGAAAGCAGGTACTTATCTATTAAGAATACGAAGTTGCCAGTTATATAGTTAAAAAAACCCATTAAGTATTTTTTTTTTATAAATAGATATTACTTAAAACACGAAACGATATAGTAACAGATATACACGTAACGGTTACTGTAATACACGTAACAATACCTCAACAAACGTCACACACGAAACAAGAGCAATTGGTCAGGAAACAGAGACCGTTACGTATGGCGGTCGATGCGGAAATTAGTCGATCGATATAACATCGATATTGTTGTACGCACGCCATCACTAGTTAGGCGCGGCTGCGACACGCGAGCCCAGTGCCGCTATCTAGCTGCGGTGGCTCAGTATTTGATACAAGTGTACCTACCATATCGATACATCATGTGATTAATTTTGTTGCACGCACGTCACTGGCTGGGTGTCGTAATAGCACGCAAGCTCTGATTTCTTTAAATGTAGTAAAGTTACTGTGTTTAATAGGATTAATAATTTTATGTCAACATTTTGAGTTTATAGAAATAATTTTGAAATCCGTAAAATTCGTTGTCTAAAATAAAATAAAATCATCATTAACATACAAACTGCGTAGCGCATAGCGTGTATAGTTCTCACAGTCACTCTGAGTTCTAATCTTAAAAGCCTGCTGAAAATGTCTAATTTACCTATATCTATAAGAATGGACCTTACTAGTGATATAAAACCCACTGAAAACAAAAACTGATCACCGCCTTAGCACTGTATTTAATCGACAACAAACCATTAACTTCAAGATTCCCATCAATGTTTTCAATCGGAAATGTGTCTTTCAAATACCTAATAAATAAATAATGATGGTACTATTTATCGATGTGAAGTGCGATCGATACAGTTAACGCACGCACATCACTAGTATTAGTGGTTGGGCGCGGCACTGTCGCAACGGCACGCGAACTCGTGTGCCCTGTGCCGGCACTACTGTTGCTGTCACTGTATTAGGTCTTAGAGAAGTGTATAACAGTTATGTATAATTATGGTGGTATTTAGCGATAGGACCAACAATTATAGCCCCTGGTAGTAATATCCATTCTATATTTTGTAGTGAACAAATATGAAAACATACCTACTCTATCCATAGATATTTTATTATTGTTGTATTTATATGTATCTGCTGTAAAAAATATGAACATGAACGATATATATATCAACTTTGTTAAAACAGAATAGTGACTTCAGGGTTCTTCTTCTACTCAATAAAGATTGAATCGTAAAAGTAGAGTTAAGTCATCACCATTTAATTGGATATGGTACGTACCTAACATTATTTTTGTAAGCTTAAAAATGAGCAGGTTTCAAAATCGCCAGATAATGTTTAACAGAATTAAGATCAAGATTAAATTATTAATCATACTTTAAAAAAATTACAGCAGATCTGTAAGACGTTAATTGTTTTCAAACCTTCTAATTTATTTTTGAATTTTCAAGTTACTTAGTCCTTTAGGACTAAAGCCCTAAGTATCAAATGCTCCAACATCACCGCGCGCCCCAAACTGACCTAATCTCCGCAATCCGCATGACGCGTCGCTCGTGATCTTATTCGTAGCGTGTGCCGTGTTGCGACCACTGCTCCATTGTACACCGTATACCTTAGATCTACGGTGACACACTACATGACATCTTGTCAGCCTATTGCAGTCTACTATGTACATAAGACGCTACTAATAACTAAATAGCAGTCTGTGCTGGAACTTGGCGTAAATAAATTGCTAAATTATCCTAAAAGAAGAATACGGGGTAGTATCCAACTTTATTACATCATTATCAGCCTGCAATTTAATCAATACGGGACATTGTGATAGCACTTGCCTATTTATTTATATTCTTTTAATTCTAATCTTCATAAAGACTGAAAAAAAAAGGCCGAAGAATTCCTATAGGTGCTGAATGGTCACCCTAGTCGTTTTCATTATCAATACTTCAATAGGCATTTTTGTTAGTTTACCACAATAATTTTATTTTCAGCCTGTGTTGTTCCACTGCAGTGCAAAGTACCACAATTATTAACCTACATAAATTAGAATATTTTCAAAGATATTGCGTAATTATGTTTTAATATTATATTATTATAATATGTTTTATTTTATCAAGTAGGATCATAAAATATTAAGTGCCTTAAATCCGTAGCAACCTCAAATTGACCTAATCTTGGCAATCCGCATGACGTGTCGCCCGCTATAATAATCTCACCGAGTGCCATGTTGTGGCCACTGCATATTACCTTACTAGCTTTAGTTTCCTAGAATCATAACAACATTTACAACACGCAATGGATTGCAAACATATCGCTGTGTTCGGATAATCTGAATTACAATGCATAAAATTCTTATTACCTTGACCAGATTTAAAGAAAACGGCATTGCTACCTATCTAGTAAATAGGGGGTTTAGAAGATAGTGTAAGGAAAGAAAACCTCAATGTAATGTTCTGAATGGTAATTATATCAGGAGTTAGTAAGTGTTGCTTTGAATAGCGTAAAAGCCATACGGGATCAGTCCGCTATACAAAAAGTTATATCCATTTCGTCAGCCCGCAATCCAAAGGATCTATACTTTGTGGAAATCTGATATGTTGCTATGGATCCTTGATTAATAAATGCGATCTTCTTTATCTTATTTTATTAGGACACATCAGGCTTAGGTCGTGTATTATGTCATGTAGGTTTTGCCCAGAGCTTTCGGCTTTTTTACTGAAATGTAACCTTAATTAAAGATCAAAGACAAGATGACTAACGCCACAGTAATTTAATAAATAAATAATTGTCAATAGCTGTCTTAGAATGTAAGAAAACAATATACTTATTGATTGTGACGACGTTTGATGTTACCATATTTGTTGAAAATGTATGATAAATAACTAATACAATTCTGTTTCGAGGAAAATGTGTCATTGTAGCACCCGTGGGCGTTAGACTGGTGATCTGTCACTACTTAGGATTAAATTTCAATAATAGTGATTTATTAATATTAACAGATTACTGTTGAGCTTATCCTTAAGTGATATAAATAAATAAATAAATAAATATCGCTGGACATTACACACAGCGCCATCTAGTGCCACACTAAGCAACGAGGCTTGTGTCGTGGACACCAGATAGTTGATATACTACATAGATACTTTTTTGTTTGTAAATACATACTTATTATACATATAAACATCCATGACTCGGAAACAAATGTACATGCTCATCACACAAACACTTGCTCCTACCGGGATTCGAACCCGGAACCCTATGAACGTAAGGCAGCCTCACTACCGCTGCGCCATTCGGGTCGTCAATTGTTTGCTGTACATCGAAATATGTAGGCACTGTGAAGTAATTGTTTAGATTAAATTATTCCGTAGAGGACTTTACGTTTACTGATAAATTATACTAATATTATATCAGGTGCAAGTTTTATTCACAGTTTGGCGTTCAAAATGATCAGTTATTCAGTTGCTTATTGAACCAGATGCTCTGATAATAACAGTGACAAAATCATCACGAAGTATTGACGCTCTATTATGTTTTTAATCATATTGCCCATCCGACATTAAGTACTTATTTGTGTAACTTCGTAATAACGCATCTTCGTAATAAAACCTAAACTAACGTCTTTTAACATCTTATGACAAGAAGATTTAACACCGTACATCATCATAAGCCGGAAGACGTCCACTGTTGAACATTGGCCTCCCCCTTTTAGAAGGGCGAGTGTTGCCATAATCCCCACACTTGGGGATCGCAGTGTTGGTGGTCAAGTTACAAAAGACGCTGCTGCCCATCTTCTGGATATTCCGTTAGTCGCCTCTTACAACACCCACGGAAGGAAAGGAGGTGGTCAATTCTAGGCCGGATACCACACGGCAACACCGTATAACACCGTACGTCATAACAAATTCAGCCCATATACCCGTTTACAATCACTGAAGAGTAAGTGGTTGGATAAGTCCGACTCTATTTTTGCTCCTTATAAGGCAGAGGATACATTACAAAATTTCTACGCAAGACGAACACCGACCTAATTAATGGGTGGCCATAAAAAAAACGCATTCTCTTTAAACTGTAACGGAAACGAGTTGACACATTTTTAATGTTCCGCAGACGAATGAGAAAACGTTAGATTTGTTGAGATACTTAAGGCTTGAGAAAAGTACGATATAAACTGTATTTTTGTCCATAGGCTTTAAATGAGTTTTAGTATGTGACGCTATATGATATAATTTTACACTTATCAACAGCAGCCTATTATTGTTATGAATTAGGGCTTTTCCTTACGCTAATTTTGATGTGAAGTAGTGAATGTTGTATCACTTTTGAGGTGTACAGAGCTGAATTTTCATGTAATGATCACATGCTTGCTCTTCTTATAATATCCGGTCAATAGTTTAAAACGTTATTTTCAAATTTAAAATGACCATCAGTTAAGAATAATGATAAAAAAATGAATAGGTACACAACAGCCCATAGCATATATTTACATACATTTTCAGCTCCGACAAGCTAAATATCGTATTCTATAGTACGTACTTAAGTAAATATAAAACAAAAGTTGACACTCTAGCAAACTTTATGGTATTATTAGAATTATCAGCAAAACCCATTATTCTTAATCCATTTAGAGTTATCTCGATAAAGTCAACTCAAAAAGTTTCCTATTCTGGGGCACCATTAACAATAATTTATTATTAAGAACATAGCCAATTACGGAAGGTGTTGGCATTTACCGTAAGCTCCAAACCACACTTCAATGTGTATTACTGCTTATAAATGTACCTGCAGAACCCTTTTCTAACCAAATCATTCGTACTTAGCGTATTTTTTGCCTAGTATCGTTAGTCGCAAAAACATAGCGCACCACAGTGCGCTTGGCTAAAGATGTTATCGCATCAATTAGTGCAGTTGACTGTTTAATTGCATTGTAATTAAAGGCTATATTCGCTCGGCTAATCAGCACGTTACCGCTCTATATGGGAGGAACGTGGTGAGCTTGGGAATTTGTCTCACGGTTAGCGGATAAAACTTACACTTAGGTATTTTTAGGAGCTGTTTTATTATCGTTTTGTGGAATCACTTTAAGAACCTAATTTGTTTAAGATTACCTACTTGTTGTTTAAATGAATATTACTCCAATTTGTTTGAAAGTTTATCTTATACTTAATAGGCCTTTTTGTTTGAGACAACAAAAACTGGCAGTCATTTTCTATACTTCTAATCGGTACCGTTTCTCTCCTCTGCCTTCTTGGCATGGCATAGCTCCATTTTTCTTCTTTAGTTATTGTTCATTTTCTCTAAGAATTTGAATACCTAACTGGAGTTTATAATCAACTCAATATACTATTGCAAAAAGAAAACCTACACATTACGTCATAAGCAAAAACGAAAGTCAATTCATCGCCCACGTTGCGACCAACGCCTCTCTAGCAAAAAACTAACCCTATAAAGTGTGCGTTACATTTTTTTCTAGCCAGATTCCCTGAGAGTGGAACGTATTCCAGTAAATGCATTTCATCACAGCGTGTCAGTGCGATGGGAAGACTGGCCGGTCATCGAGACCCATACGTATATGGATTCTAACACAGTCATAAGCCATGTTAGTGGATGGAATGCACATTCGCTTGTTTTTCATGTATCAGCAGCAGCGATAGTAATCGGTAGAGTGCGGTTTTAGACATACATTTTGCCACGTTCTGGATGTGTTTCGTAGTGTTTATTTCATTAAATTGCTTTACTAAGTAACATAACTTTGCTACTCATTGCGTCAATATTTGAATTACGATTTTGTGGGTGCCTTCAGGGCCCTGTTCTAGACTGCCTGGCTGTAAATTTTACGTACCTACCTATGCAAGGCAGGGTGTAATATAAAATCCGAAATAACACTGAAAAACATGTATGTAGATAAGTCCCTATATGAAGTTGAAAATCGCCTGAATGAACAATAAGTGCATGTACCCTATATGTAACCTATTAAACCTAGGTTTAAACTTATTTTACCTATCTAGAATAACAAGAATCTCTCAAAGATCAAGACCGCGTTACCTACTTGGTAAATGCAACTTGACATATGCAGACGCTCGCGGAAATGGTAAAAGGGCAATTACCTAACTAATTACTTTATGAACTGATAACTTGGCTATCGTATAAGAAGGTCAGGGTAGACCTATACAGTAAATGAAGTTACCTACTACCTACGTTCAATATTTTTGTGTTGTCTACAGTTCAGATTTTTATTAATTTACGAATGCTTCTTACTTCCATAGCAGTTTTAAAAGTAAGAAGTATAATTATTATATGAGGCGTTTTTTTAATCTATTTTGTTTTAATCTTTTACATTATTATAATTCATATTTTAATTGAGGATTTGTCCTGGCCATCATTTTTATTTTTAATTATTTTGCCTTTAAAAATTAATTTGCCTGCTTTGCTAATCTTGATGATCAGAGGCGAAATGTCTCAAGTTAGGTAATTAGTTATACAATCTAAATGTCTGCAAAAAATAAACTACGATGTATGTGAGGTCACCTATAACCGTAAATCACTCTAAAATCGATTACTTTGTATACAATTTGTCTAATTTGTCAGTTGTATATGGCAATAGATGCATTAACGGTTAGGTCAAAAGCGGCGTTTTTCGAACGCTTACCATATTTTGAACATGTAACGTAGCGATGCGTGCTATGTAGAAGATGTCACAACTCGAACGCCGACAATGCTGACTGCTACTATGAAAAATGCAATCCTGCACTGACAATTTTACTCAACATACCAATTGAGAATACATTGCGGCTTTTCTTGTCCAATGATTTGCAGTTGTGTCTACAAAAGCAGTAATGGATTGCGGACGTGGTTCATACATCGTGATATCCATAGTAACTTAAGCAGGCTGAATCGATTCTAATTGGGTAAATCAATGGTGGACGTGCGTTACTCACTCGATGTTTACGAGTTCTTGTTAAACCCAACAGATACACTGATTGATGGATTAAACGTACTTGTAACTAGAATTTAGGAAAACGATCGTTAAATTGCCTATAAACTATTAGTGTTTATCTACTTAGTAATTTTATAGAAGCCGATATTATATTAATGGCGATATAACGAGGTAATTATCTTACATTATAATTGTTTCCCAAATAGGTTTTAGGATAGGCTGAGTTACACTCAATCATACTGCGTGTCACAAACTAATAGAAAAATTCAACAAGCAGTGCCTTTATACGAATCATTCTACGCCGTAAAATCTAAGAATAAAGAACATAATAGTTTTACAATATAAATGAAGCCAAGCGTAGGTATTTATATTTTAGTATCAGGTTTGGGATTCTTTATTTCTCATAAGAATTTACAATAATTCACTTACATGAGAAAGTTTAACATAGAAATAAATAATTATCTTATCCTAGGCGTACACTAATATATTTAATCATTACACTCAAACATAATTATTCAGTTGCAAATATATAATATATATATACATTTTTTTTGTTGATGACAAAATACAATATAGGGTACCTACTTGTGAAAAAAATAAATCTTACATAAACATCGTCAGTAGTATACAGTGTAATACATTATAGTAGGTAAATATATTTTGCATATTTCAATAAATTTGTTTTCTTCTTTTCATAATATCACAATAAATACAAGTAGGTTCAAAGCGGCCTTAAAAAAAGTATTAGCATATCATAGATTTTTTATAAGGTTTATGTCTAAGGCTACAGTTTATTATCGTCTTTAGAACAGTATAAAGTATTTTTTTAACCCACCCAGATTAATAATATCAGTATTTGTAACAACAACACACACTGGAATCGAACCCGCCTTCATTTGCTTAAAAGGCCAGGTACCAATAAAATTAAGGATTTTTTAAACCATAAAATATACTATTACTGTTGGTAACTTTAATGTAAAGTAATTTAGATTTTTTGGTTATTATGGTCATAGCTATCTTTAAATTAATCTAGATACTTAAAAAATTAAAGCCCTGACCTTAATAAAACGTAGTCTGACAATTTAGGTTATCTAACGTCCGGATAATTATATTAAGCCATGTTTAGTCATAGCTTTAACCCTGTTTACGGTGCTGACAAGTGAACAGAGTAATGTGCACTTAATTTTGAGAAATGATTAACAGCCGTGCTATTCTAAAGACATCACTTACAAACTCACTTCCAAATCCGCGGTGAGATTCGACACTTGCACATAGCAAGGTGACGTGCAAGATGACATTCGAGATGATGTCAGTGTTTCAGAATAGCTTTAGATATTGTTGTCGTCTACGAGTAGTCAATGATGTGACTACGTCGTAATACAAGCAATAGAAGTGTTAAGTCCAAGGAGTAATTAAAGAGGCCCACCCCCTTACCATGAACTCTTAAAGCAGGACAGTTTACGTTGTAGAAGCGTGATACCGCATTACATTCACCTAGCGGCGTCTCGCTTCCACATCGTAAACTGTCCTGTTTTAAGAGTTCATGGTAAGGGGGCTGAACTCACTCACACAGGCTGCATAGTAGCTCAAGCATAATTAAGGATTATTTCATACTTCAAGCAATATTCTCTTCCCCTGAATTATGTTAAGCCTGTGCGTAGTCAATACTAACGCTGTTGATGTAGCCGAGTGGGTTTACAAAAGTCCAGAGACAGTAGGTGCAGAACATTTTTTGTGGCAGTATGTATGCCAAGGAGAATTACGCATATAAGCCTGGCACTTGCTTACGACTACAATCATCGGAAGAGAGTCTTCTTTAATAACGACAACTGTGACACGCACACTGCACATTGCGTGTCCAGCCGAAGTGTCAAAACCGGACGCGGACGAAAACACGGTAAAAAGTATAAGAGCTAACGAGAGAGGCCTAAGTGAACAAGAAAAAATTCTTGCGCTTGTGGGTCATCGGATATGGACACGCCGAGTGCGCCGCAAAACTCACCTCCCATACAGAGACGCATTAATATTTCATTAAAACACACGTTCACACGTAATATGGCCGATGCATGTGTCAAATTGAAATATACGACAATTGCACGCAAGTGACGTTTACAATAGATACGTTAATTACATGTGACTCAGGTTATGTCGCAGTGTCGCCGTCTGTAGCTCACGCTCCTCGGGATAAGTTACTGTTATTGCCGTGATTCATTTGTATGTAATGGTGTAACTTCGATTGTAATCTCTTAATGACTTAATTTTATTTGCCTTAGAATTCTTTGTTGGCAATGATATACTTTTATTTGTTAACTGTAACATTTTTCGCATTATCTCTATTCATATTTTACTTCGCACGCAATATATTTCTATGACATCACGCATGATCAATGTATGTAATAGATGTCATAGCGAACGATTTATGTCTACATCGTGATGCATGTAAACTTTATTCTAAAGCCTTCTCAACATAGGTAAAAACGGATCAAACTTGGACATTAAAATATTTTAAAGATTTCTTGATATGTATCTTGTATTTTTCCTTTTTAGGTAACCCCAGACATCAAGACTACTGGAAGTGACAACTTATCATTAAAATCTTACGTAAATGGATAATGAGATGCTGTATATTTATCATTTATTTTTATAGCTATGTATGTCATCTACTATGATTTGTATCTACAAATTATTATAATAACAAATTAACTTCAACACGTTGTAGTTTTCAGAAATGATTTGTTAGCCTTGTTCTCTTATATAATGAACCTTCATATTTGGTATGAGACTGTGTGTTTTTAAAGTACTAAAAACTATGTTGTTGAATTTGAAATACAAACTATTTAAAGACCTCGATGACGAAGGCTTTCATGGTTCTTTAGTTTTGTTGCAAAACTTGGCTTCGTAAGTCACCCTTCGATTGCTAAGTTCATGTAAGAATTAATAGGAACTAATATCTAAAGGACGTCATTAACATAAGTCCAAGTTTTTTCAACAAGAAGTTAAATCGGTCTGATGTTAATTGTGCATGTGCACGTTAGAAGTCCAAGCTTTTTTAACAAGACGAAAACTCGGTTTGATTTTACTGTGCAATTGCACGTTAGTGAACTACAAACTCGCTTCAGTAAGTACCTCTCTAATCGTAACTCCGTATCATTAAACACATTAGCGCACTGTACTGTTCTGTACGCTATTTATTACAGTAGGAACTGTTAGCACAACTAACTGAACTTTTACCGGGAGCCTCATTAAAATCGAAAGTACCCCACACAGCGGGGACAACTGAAACAAAATAATAAATACTTGTTTATCTAAGTGGTGTATTGAATTGAAACATTGCGAAAACGAGCGCTGTTGCGTTACAAATTGTGTCGGATACATAATGGTGGCTCCACACGACGTGTCTTAACCCGGACCGCGAACGCGCCAAGCCGAGCAACGCGCCGTAAGAAGGGGTTGCGCGTGCTCGTTCGTCGTAGTTGCTGGCTCGTAAACATCGACTCCGGCCGGCGCGACCCGCGTAATAGCGCGCCGTGAGAAGACACCATAAGAAGGGGAAATTCAAAGGAGCGTGTGCTTCTAATTTAGCGTGGACGTCGCTGCCTGTTAGACCAGTTCTGTTACAAAAGCCGTAGGGATCCAATGCTGAGGTTTTGTTACACAAACCTTCGGTATAAGTAGGCATCCTTAGTTTTATCTTACGAACGTTGCGACTAGTTTCTAACTTAGGATCTACGTTTATGTTTTGCTGAGTCAGATACCGAAGAAGTTTACAGATTAAAATTCGTATTTACGACACTTTTCCCTTGCTCTTACTTTGTTAATTAAAGTATTGATATTCTAGTTTAATCATTTGTGTTGGCACTTCTTAATTCGAATCAAAAATTAACTAAGGTTAGCTTGATAGTTTTGAACGCTAAACTATAACAATTCATGAACTAGAAAACATAATATTAAAAAAAAATGTTTTGGCTGTAACAATGCTCAAATAGAAAGGTGGTGACAAAAATACAAATGACGATCACCATTGAACACACCATCTCCAAATGAGACTTATGAATCACGACAATTTCAAATTCAAATTCGGAACGGAATATTCAAATGAGTGTAATTATGGGGCACGCGCACACCGATTAGCGGCGCGCGCGCGTGTAGGATGCCCTAGCAGCTTTCACTAATAGACTCTATATTACTCAATTACAGTGTCAATACTTTATCTAGGAAATTACTGGGATTGTTCGTGCGATTAATGTTGTATACGGTAGTATGTATCTACTATGTAAGCTCAGTTAAATATGTGCTCACGTTGGCCAGTAACTTGTGAGGAAGTGAACTTACATGGCAGCTTAATGTAATAGTCTTAGCTTAGCGATACGTATAGTACCTACGTGATCAGCTTGTCAACTTCTACTTACAGCATGGACCTACTGATAGACGTCTACAAGTAGATGAGGTTAGGAAATGGCTTCTCATTCTGAATATGCATTCAGTAATAAAGATCTATTGTCATGCCTATGTACTGATTATAATATTATATTATTATTGAAAAATAAAACAGCAATGAAAGTAAAATTTAAATTACCGCATGAGGTTTAATTTAATTGCCAGAATTTTCAGCAATGGACTTCTCTCTTGGCTATAGTGCGTTACGGTATGTATTTCTTCTAGTTAAATACAATAGCTAAAGTTTTGTTGGCAGAGCAATTGCTATAGTATAACGTGAGTTTTAAACTGATGAATACTACATACTAAACTAATAAAGAAGGCAGATTTGTCCGTAAAACATCAGGGTTAACAAAATAAAACTTGAAAGTGTGCTTTAATTATAATGTCATTATTATGTTTATCATAGAGTTATACAGAGAATATACAGTAATACCCAGAACTTAGTGAGACTGATCGATAACCGCGTCACTGTAAATTCGCGTAAGATGGGGTAGCGTAAAGCGAGGTATTACTGATTAATGTGTTTGTCATACTTAGAACCAACGCCAAAGGTCACTGTTTTTGCCACTGCTCTTATTAGTCTATATAGCTCTGCGTGATGTAACAAGTTTATAACTTAACCAACTTATGACTGAGACAGATTCCTTCCTGAGCATTAACAACTTAAAGCAACATTAATGCTTAATGTTTGCACTACGATTTTCCCGCCAGCGCATTTATTTCAACTTGGGTTAAGTTATAAATTAGTCCATATTCTAAAATACCTTCCGACGTTTATGTTTGCACGATTTTATGTGTTAGGTATTTTTGGTTGAAATTATAACACTTGTCCTCACTACCTCGTTATACATAAAGTCATGTCAGTTTCTCAGCGGGGTTCATCATCCTTAATAGTCAAATTAGATTTCTGGTTCTCGATACACAATGTGCAAATTTTATCCTAATCATAGTGCTCCACGCCGGCATTTTGAGGCGTAGGCGACAAGTGGCGACAGTCAGGCTCTACCTCAGACCAATACGCGTATAAATTAGTCTGACTAGTACAGCCTTCAACAAATGCCTCTGTTGAGCGTGCGAGATTAGAAGCCACCGATACAAAACAGCAACCGCGAAGAATTATTTTCCAACAATTGTCATCAACATTTGAGGAAATCATAAATTCACTGTCACCGATACCGCACTAAACGCGTACATTGAGTGGAATCCTGGTGCCCTACCGAGTACCGTACACAATCGTTCGCCAGCTGCGCGATATCGCTTCGCGGGCGAACGGCAATATTTCACCGGTCCGTTGCTATCACCTGTCAAATCGTACAAGTGTTCCGCCCGGCCCGGACCTATTTAAATATCAACTGTTTTAGACGTAAATACTTGCTCTTTGTCTTACTGTAAAGTGGGGTGTAAAATGCTAATTGTTAAGTAGAACTCGTTTTATTTTACTATCGACATTTATCGTGGACGTGACTTGGTATTGGGTAATATAAAACTATTAACAGTAACTTCAGTCGATGGTCCAATAGATATAATGTAATGACTGCGTATTAAGGTAGGCGCAGCAATAGATTAAGTATACTAATAAACGACGAATCCAAATCAAAGGCTTTGCTTTTTCTGATAAACTGCGGATGACCTGTAAATTTCAAAACTATTGTCTTACTTTTGACACTGACGATGTTTACTTTATTCATTCAGGGTCGTAATTTCGTATGGTAATCATTGTAGATATAAACAAACTACTGTAAAATGCTTTGTAGACCAGTAATTCATTGTCTTTTTTCTCAACAAGAAACGTTTTTCATAACGAGACGACTCTGCTTTACATACATTTACATCCACTCTGACGCATAGTATACAGTCGGATGTATCGAAGCGTGTCATCCGGCCGGGCTTTCAAAACGCCGAGTGTGACGACTTAGCCATAAGAAATATTTATAATGCTTTGTATGCAAAATAACCTAATGCATTTCACTACACATAAAATAGTGTATCTTTAATAGACACGTCGTTATACACGATTGTCGACCTTACACCTATGCGGTGTCGATGCGCTTTTATTGTTTGACGCCGCGGTTGCAGAGGCGAATATCGAATGCGAATATCGTCACGTGGGTGAGCCCGACAATCTCACTAGGATTTGAATAAAATCTGCATATGGCCCTTGTAGTTTTTGATTGATGATATTATGTAGTGATGTAACGCAAGGATCTACGATGTGTTTGCGGTGGAAAGGTGACTATATGTAGATTAGTATCACGCGTTTAGGATTGACACGTATGTCAAGGTCGCAGTTTCACTTCTGACTTGTCAAATATTGCTTTGTTCGATATTTTTTATTGTGTTATCATCGAATAGATTTGTTTGGAATTTTTATCGAGTCACGCATCGATTGTAACGTTCGTTTGACTAAAATGGAAATGTTTATAGTAGGCATAGGTAGTACCTTTGAAGTATAATTATGACATATTTACAAAGGTGTGAACACTTTTATTATAAATATTTTATTTAACATAGTAAGATAATAATATGGTCTCAGAGCTGGTGATAAATTCATGTAGTAGGATACAATTAATAGGATGTGAGAAATAGTTGACATATTGTTTCTTGTATGGACGTGCTGCATATAGTTATGTTTGCCAGTATGGTCTTTGGTACTTAACCATTTATATTTAATCGTTCATTATGTGTTTGTCTTTATCGTTTACGATAAACATCAATAGCAGTTTCTATACAGTTTGATTTCAACATAATAAATTGTGGTGTGTACTATAAATTGTATGGCACAAAGTCTAGGTAGGACTTGAGGAGGCTAGCGCACGCAAAATGCATCCGCTTAAAGACAGAGAGCATTCTTGTTGGCGAATAAGGTTCTTCCTAGTTATTTGCTGGTCCTATTGAGATGTTCCGAGCCGGGCCGCTGACACGCGTATGGTCTCCGGCACACCGCAGCCAGCTATTTCAATAGAATGTTAGTGATGTTCACAAAGACCAGTTACAGACATCGAATAAGGCTCGATGCACATTCAAATAGCATTTGCGTGCGCCTTTGGTTGCGTACTCGAGAGTTTCTAGCTAAAATTTTCCAAATGCGAAGTGCGAAAATAAATGAGGGGTCCATTGATATGAAATCAATGTGATAAAACATTGCCTAGTTGTGCTGTTTAAATGACCCGTTATAAAGCTGTTGACTCAGAGAGAGTCGAGCGATTGTAGACTTCGCTTACTACCTTATCTGAACTCATTACCAAAAGGATGTAAAGTTTAACGCAATTGAAATGTTATAGGTAATAAGTGTGTTTTGAATTGGCAAATGTACCTAATTCTAACAGATAGAATGGGGAGATTCCAATTAGGAACCTGAAAATTTCGGTGGTTTGATATTTTAATGCTATAGTAAATATTTTATACTTAAGCTGACGAAGCTTTAAGTTTCTTATTGAAAAATAAAAGCTTTCACACTGATACTATTATTTAAAAACTGGTGATGATCTGTGGTAAAATAAACATGCGTTTCTTGCTTGCTAAAACCCGAATATTCAGAGCTCCAATCATGATCCTGTATTTGCAACAAAGGTTTTATTTAAAGCTAGTTAACGGCCCAATTAAATACATAAACAACTAATTTCACCTCAACTCCATATATTTTTTGTCAACTTATCCTATTGTCTCAGTAAGTCACAGGCCGTGTCTGTCCCTTATATGGTAATGATAATATCCCGGTATGTCCCGGGTGGCGAGGACATATGTCCTGGGACAAAGCCGAGGGCCATTGTAATTGCTAAAGGTTATCATAGCGCTACAGGTCATAGGGTTGTAATGAAATGGATATGTTTAAGTTGCTGAGGATTTGTTTTGTTTATGTTCTGTTGGGATGAATGAATGGTGAAAGGTAAGATTTTATTTAATCTTAATGATGTGTTGTGTGAAGTTTTCCCAAAGCCATTTTTTTATTACCATCGCTGAAACTATAGGTAAGGAATATTTAAAGAGTCTCAAGAGGATTCTTGAAGAATTGAACTAGTTGGATTCATTTTGTTTGAAAAAATAACACACTGAAATAAGACACTTTCCATTTTGGTATTGCCAATATGAATTAAATTCCTGGCAGTTAATATGTAGGTACCTACCGCAAACTGCATACAAAAAAAGTATTTTAGATTTAAATAATTTTTGTTGAATTTGATATTTGAAGAACGAGTTAAACGTTCTTCAAATATTCTGTCACTTAATTAATCTAATGACACAGACAAAGGACTATTTCACTTGATATCACAATATTATTAATATTATTAAGGCGAAAGTTTGTGAGTGTGTTTGTATGTGTGTTACCTTTTCACGCACAAACCACTAGACTAATTTTGCTAAAATTGTATATGTAGGCAGCTAGCACTCTGGATTAACACATAGGCTACGTATAATCCCGAAAATGTTTAGCGAGTAACACTGCGCGGCGCAGCATATTTAATCATTTTCATGAGTGAATAATATTAGTAGCTAGCTGACCAAATATGTGAACAGTAGCAACCAACGCTAATCTATACTTACTATCATTATATTACTTCCTTATACCATATATAATCAAGAGATGTTCTCGAGCCAGATAAGTATAATAATATTATTGTTTTCGTAGCGTCCGCGGATCGTCGCGATGTATCCCGAGCATCCGATATGGAACCACCATCAGATAGTTGGTAGGATCGAGCGAACGCACTTACAATACTAAGCTGTATTATCTCTATCTTACCCCTTCTTTATAGTTGGTAATCATCATATAAATAGCAGCATTATTCCAGTATTTAACGGTAGAATCGTTTTCAGATTGCGGTTTTGTATAATTCTTGGATATCTGATTATTGGCGGTTTAAGAGGACATTGTTGTATTTGAACTCTCATTAAGTTAGGAGTCATGGTAGATTTTAGTTCTATGACGTTTTGAATGCTGACTGGGCAAAATTAAATAATGTTACCTAAAATTATCATTTAAGTTTCTTTCTTTGGTTTTCGGGCCTTTGTAAGTCGGTTTGGTATACGTTTAGATGCGTCTATAAAAACGAAATTGTATTTTAGTATCTTAAGGATGATTAATACTAAGATACTTGTAGAAGATTGTGTAGCTCGTAGCTATGTGGCTACCCCGCAGGTCAGTCGATCTGCGAGGTTAAGCCGTGCTCGCCGCGGTCAGTCACAGTCGAGACCCCACCGTGCTTCGGAAGGCACGTTAAGTCGTTGGTCCTACGCCTGATCTCTCTCCGGACGTGTCGGTCTACCGTCCCATCGGATTATGAAAGTGAGGGAATAGGGAGTGCACCTGGATCTGCGCGCATACTTGTGCACTATAATATCTCCTGCGTAGTTGGCTAGTCTCAGCTAAGACAGGCCGCCGAGACTGAAATTCTGTCAGGAGGACATTATTTGTTACTAAGATACTCCTCGTTAACATTTTAGATATTCCTCTGAAACTAGCACTACTTACTAAAGAGCTGACTCATAGGAGTATAATAAAGCTACACTCATAAGTACTTTAACAAAGCATTTCTAAGAGCTGCTAGACAAACAATAGTTATTATAGATATGGTGGTATACACACAATACGTCCCCGTCGACACGCCACAGTACGGGACTAAAGGATTTATCAAAGCCGGGAGCAGTGAGGAGTACCCAGGTAATTTATGTGTGCGCGGACAAACAGATGTGCGCCGCAGGAGTCCAGTTGCCCACGCGCATGCGCACCGCTTTGATTTACCTCCCAACCACAAATATATATGTTTGTGTCACAATGAAAATATCATAATGACCGTTATCTCTATTTGTTGATGGTATGAGCCTATTAAGAAGTCTGCGAAGATAGTTGTTAATTATGGTAGAATTATGTTTGTGTTGTGTAGGAAGAAATTACAGAGTGGAATTTATGAGATGAACAGGTTGCTTTCATTGCTTGCACGCAGCGCATACGCCTCTTCCTTTTTAGAAGCTGCTTTTATAAGTTTTTATTATATTAAAAGTCAGTTTTAGTCCAGTTGTGTGTGGAGATTCGTACACCAGAGTATAACAATATGTTTTTTAGCGTTTTCACCTACCGTATTTAATTATTTCTTTTTGTCTTGTCCTATTAGAATGAGTTCGTCTTCATCATCATCATTTCAACCCGGTATCACCCACTGCTGGGTATAGGCTATAGGCCTCCTTTTTTTCTCTGACAATCCTCTCTATGTTGAGCGTCTCTTGTCATAGCGAATTTATTTATGCCGTCAACCCAAAATATGTTATGTGAGTTTGTCTTGCACGAAGAAAATGTTTTTTTTTTTTTTAAACTACATATTTAAAAAAAAAAAAACTTCACCCCACACTAGTAATTTCTCCTGTATCGTGGGTGCGTTTCACAAACATGAAATATTACATACACAAACACCCAGACTCGGGACAAACATTTGCAGATCGCACAAATTTTTTGTCCCATGCGGGAATCGAACCCGCAACCCTTAGCGCAGTCCAATCGCTTAGCCACTGCGCCAATTATACATACAAAATACACACATTATACATATAATCACGCCTGGAATCCCAGAAGTGGTAAACAGAAGTCTCCTTTATCATGTTGCCATTAATAGTAAGACCCTTGTTAAAGGAGGTCTATTACAATAATTCATCGCGCGCAGAGAGTACGTCACCACTTACTCACTACTCGCTTTTACGGCAACAGAACCGTATTCATAATTTGTCCCATAAATGGATGATGGAAAAACTATCTTCAAATAGAACAGCAATGCTTTACTGGTTCATCCAGCGACACTCGGCACTGATATGCAACCAGTTTTCATCCGTTACAGATATGGTGGGTGCACAGGCGACTGGCATCTGACCTCTGACACCCCTGGCTAGACCAGTATGACGGCTTATCAGTATACTTACTGATGTATCAAGTTGTCCCATAGTTGCTTAGTCCACCATCCACAGTATCTACAAGCTAAGCCAATATACATGGCAAGTTAATTATATAAATAAAAATAGATATTCACATTTTTTTTATCATGACCATCTTTGTTTTTCAGAATTTTCTGTCTCCTTGTCCGGGATTGTCTTCAAATATGTGTCACTCGTTAATGTCCTTAATGAATAAATTGACCAATTTTTTGCCTACAACTAAGCGCTTATCTTGTTAACCGCCACACTCAAAGACGTTAATGATTACTTAAACTGACACTAAGTAAAGATTTGACAACGAAAACCTATACTTAGTGATAGCTTAAGTAATCATTAAATGTCTCTAGTTCGGCGGTAAGACATGCAATTTAAATTATTGCTAAGGCCACACCAATGACAATCCAAAAGAAAATTTTTCCAGAACAAGAACATAAAAATCTCCAGCCCTTTGATCGAAACACCGGCACCAATTCCGATACAAAACAAGAAGCAGGAACAGTAGACGATGGTGCGTGAAGAATCCCATTATTATAAGGTACATCATACATTCCGGACATTGTAAGTGCATGGTATGAGTTAATGCGGCCGCAGCGGTGAATAGCCCTATATCTGCCGCCCGGAGAATGCAAAAGGATAAGCTACCTGAATCTAACGTTAGAAAATTGTAGACCTGGATTTTCTTGAGAACAATTGAACTGCTCTTTGAAAATGTGAAAAAATGAATCACCACTGTCTACTTAGTAGAATTAGTGGTGATTAAGGATTTTTTGCATCCATAATTCCAATTATTTTACAGCTGTCTGCCTACTATTTCTTCATATTATATGTAAGTTGGTTTGTTCTTTTAGGTGAAATAAACTCATAAATACTAGTGTCTATTTAGTGGTATACAGTGGTGATTGAGGATTTTTTGCACCCATAATCCGTATTATTTTACAGTCCTGTACCTATTTCTTTTTAAATTATGTAAGTTGGTTCTCCCTTTTAGGTGAAATAAACTCTTAATCACCACTGTCTACTTAGTAGTATACAGTGGTGATTAAGGGATTCACCCATTTTAGGGTTAACAGTTGTGTACTAGGCTTAATGAAGTACAAGCTTGGGGGCAATGGTTGTGTTAATACGATATTAAATAATTTATTCAAATAATTATAGTCGGTATGTACTGTGTATATTACTGTTAATTGTAGTATAATTAAGTAATAGTATCTTGTGTAGTGTACTTGAAATTATTGTATAATTAACTAAATATTTAATATCAACTATTTAAACAGTTTTTAATTATGTCCCTTTACAATTATTACTGAGGTGTATAATTACTAAACAGTATCTAAAGCCATATTTCCAAACTCAATATTATATAAATCATTTGGTCTGCTCTAATCCATTTTAGGTCTACATTCATTTGGCAGCGCATATCTTCTGCGCAAGAGTGCATTGTTTATCTGCCGCTGCGTGGGGTCGGCCAATAAGGTAGCGGGTTCGATCCCAGCTGCGCACTGTTTATTACGGCATGGGTATACAGCTAATAGATAGAGATGTTTCATGCAACGTTAGTGCTCTTTGTATTAAAATGTTTATGGAAGATTGTTTCTTAGGAGATTTTGTAAAATGAGGTGGGTGGATTATAATTGTAGTGATTCATAATATGAAAGTACTACTTAAAAAATAATAAGTTATTACAGAACTAGGTGTGAGTAATTATGGTCGTCACAAAAATTATTCTTCTTATAGTATGGTTGATGAACGACCTGGTATCAGAGTTTAAACCGCCTGTAGGCCTCTGACATGGCTTTACACACCGTTGAAAAATCTCTCAGGTGTCCCGTTTTCCTCACGATGTTTTCCTTCACCGATTTTAGCAACTGATAACATATTTATATTACGCACATGAATTCGAAAAGACATTGGTGCGTGCCGGATTTTGAATTTGCGACTTTTGACTTGGCAGTCTAACGGACAAAACAATCGGCTATCAGTGCTCTACAAATCATGAGATATTTAGTTACTGTTTGTTTAATAAGATTTTTTCGCCAGGCTCAGTTGCTTGAAATTTTGTTGAGGTAACTGAAAGCTTTTTTTTCGAGCAAAACCTACAACCGGTTGTCAACTTAAACAATAGAATATGAGCAAAAAAGACGATTCGAACCCTTGTGGACACATAATTAATGGACATACATACATACATAAAGTCACGCCTATTTCCACGAGGGGTAGGCAGAGACCACGGATTTCCATTTGCTACGATCCTGACATACTTCTTTCGCCTCATTCACTCGCATCACATTCCTCATACACGCTCGTTGGTTAAGGGTACTCCTCACTTGACCCTTTTGTAGAACATCTCCGATCTGGTCCAAGTATGTTCGCCGAGGTCTTCCCCTTCCCGATATTCCACTAACATTCGCCTCATATATTTGCTTTGTCACTCTTCTTTCATCCATCCTTTCTACATGCCCAAACCATCTAAGCATATTCTTCTCGATTTTTGTAATTACATCTACATTCACTCCGCATCTCTCTCTTATCACCTTATTTTCTACTCTATCTCTCAAAGTCACACCACACATACTTCTCAAAGCCCGCATCTCTACTGGATTAATTAATTAATGGACTTAGAATTTAATACGTAAGAAAAATAACAAAAGGAAATTACACGGCATTTTTTTACCCTACTTTTATTAACACAAAGCGTGCAAATCTCTTCATACGGTTAGCACAGCTCCAGGCATTATCGTGACGATAGGTTAAAAGGTGCATTGCGGGCTATACACTACCTGTCTTCCTTTCATTACAAGCTTGATATGGCGGTACCCACCATTAGATAATACATGCATACACGTCAACCCACCAGCGATCCATATAGAGCTGATGGACATCATGAATGGATAACGCCCACTATTGGGCCCAACGTGTTACAGACACCAAATAGTGGGAAAATCCCTTATTAAATTATACACTGAATTCACAAAAAAAAAACTTTAACAGTGGCTAAGTATGGAAAATTAATGATTAAAATTTGGAATTTTCTTAGCCATCAACTGGGCAGAAATTCTGTTCTGCTACTGAGAATCACCTAGTGGAAATACACTTTGTCCGATCCGGAATTCGAACCCATGACCTGACCACAAGACCAATGAAGCTACTAAAGCCACCTAGGCAGGTTATTTTATTTAAAAAAAAAACGTCGCCCCACACTAGAAATTTCTCCTGTATCGTGGGTGCGTTTCACAAACATTAAATATCTCTGCGGATCACACAAAGTTTTGTCCCGTGCGGGAATCAACCCTTAACGCAGCAGTCCAATCGCTTAGGCACTGCGAAAATCAGGTCGTCGGTTTATTGTTATTGTGGTCACAATCGTAAATATTACCCTCTAGGGTTTGATTCTGCATTCGCACTCAATTCTATCATGTATGGTCCTTAGCTACTATTTTTATTAGTCAATACAGGTGTGATGATAAATATTCAGTGAGCTAAAAGTACCAGTCACTATTGACAAGACGTCAATTCCTATCGTCATGGAATGGGGACCCAACTGAATAGACTTAAGTTATCAATCTGTCAAGTGATCCGTAATTGGCTTTGCGGCGGGGAGTACGAGAGTGTGGAAGAAAATGTATATGGATGAAATAAAATAACCTGTGTTTGGATGACGTCATGATTTTACTAGTTGATTTATATTTATAATAGCTGTGCCCGCGACTCTGTCCGCGTGGACATTCGGAAACAGCAAAATTGGATTCTATTTAGTAGTTTTTACGCCAAGCCCTACTGTTTTATTACATGTATGTAAAGATTGACGTAACTTCTTTGTTTGTGAACCGATTTAAATGAAACAACACTAAATGTTATGGGAAGCTTGCCACAATACATCAGTGAAAACCGCATTCAAATCGGTTCAGTCGTTTCTGAGATTAGCGCGTTCAAACGCACAGACAAACAGACAAAAAATTGTAAAGCTATTTCGTTTTTTAATATTGAATGTACAGACACGGGTCGTATACGATTTTATTATATGTATAGAAGAAGATATGTATTGAGATAGAAAAAGATAGTAGTTCTGTATCGTAATAAGATTTTCTTTAGTTCTACTTGCTCCACAAAGATGTTCATCATCAGTTGTCAATGATATTAATATAAGTAGATTATTTTGATTTAGTGTGGTTGCCGACGACAGTTAGATAACTTTTCGGTATAAGACTCTGAAGTGGATGCATTGACTTCATACACCATGCAAGTCTACTAAAAATATTGTTGGTTATTCTTAGAAAAATACTTTCGTTGAAATGGACTGACTGGATAGAAAAATAGCGAGTACCTACTTAGAGATTAACTAAGCCATGATTATCGTTAAAGGGTCTTGAAGAATTTCCTTTGTAAAAAATAAATATGTAAACTCTTCTCATTATAATAAAGAAATTATAGTACAAATATCTTTGAAACGAAAAGAAAGTTAGTATCCAGATGTTATCTAGAGGTGTACCTATCAATCTTGAGATGTCGTATCTCAAGAATGCTCTAAATTAAATTAGAAAGGCGGACGTATCTAATTTGCGTCAGTTCTTCGTTATTAATACGCGTAGGCTAATTGTCGGTGGCCGGTCATCTCTATTATGCTGCGACACAAGGATGTGTTGGAACTGGATATGACCCTAAGCATGGTGTGGCAATAATAATAAGCCAAGATTCGAGAGATGGATGGTTCTTTTATACATTATGAGTATTGCTACTTTGTCTATGTTATGTGTATCTGTCCATGGTACCGCCTGATTGTAGAGTTTTAATTTTGGTTTAATGTTTCCAGCCCCCTAACCATGAACTCTAAAAGCGGGACAGTTTAAGATGTAGAAGCGAGATACCGCTACGTGCAGTGTCATGCGGCGTCTCGCTTCCACAACGTCAACTGTCCTGGTTTAAGATTTTATGGTAAGGGGGAAGCTGTCACTTTATAGATCACATGCTTAAAATTATAACTTTGATTGCCAATTTTTTTGTCAATCATCAAACCCTTGCTCTCGGAAGATGGTAACCAGTAGTAAAAAAAAAACAGATATTATACTATGTGTTGTTCCTTCGTATGGCTATAATTATACCTGATGATTATGTTGCCTGAACATAATCATCAGGTATAATTATATTTTATTATCCTATCCAACATGGAAAACGAAATATTTTTAATTAAGTTATCAATTATCCGCGCTTATGCAAGGCAGTTACTCCTTTTTCCTTATTAAGGTTTTCTTTCACAGCTACGCCACAATCAATCACATCCAGTCGACTCTATGCCTCACCTATGTTAGCCCACACATTTTGTTCATAAATACCTAGGCAGATTCGCTTAGAGGTAATAAATTTCACAAGATTACCGACGGCATGATTAATACGGAGCTTCGGTACAAAAATGAAGAGCCGAGGCCGATCGATCAACGTGGGTGTTTAATATGAGCGTATGGTCATTTATCTTTATCGATTAGTGCTATACGGTGTACGGTACTGAGGGACGGTAATGATTGTGGGGTAACTAGATGGCGCGATGGTCAAATTACAGAGAGCGGGGTGTCTTTGTGGTAAGGAGGCTTTGTTGTAATGAAATTAGAGGGTGTTGCCGGTGTGTAGTTAGTATCAGATGGTGGGTAATCTTATGAGAAGTGGGCAACTGGTAAAGCTGTAAATTTTAACTGTTATTGTATAGTTGTAGTTGTGAGTCATTGTATAGTTGAGTGTATAGTTGTTGTTTATTTAGGTGCAGCTTTGTGTCCTTAAACTTCTTAATATAAAAATTAATAGAGGTCAATAATTAATTTTAGTACCTTTAAATCGTAGTTAAGTATTTTATTTATTTACTTAGTGTTGACTTAGTAAGGACATTTACAATACGTAAATATTAATAATACAACATTAGTACAGCTTCAATAGAACTGGTGTTAGCAGGACTACATCAAATCGGGAGAGGCCTGTACACATGGAGATAATAAAGTCAGTAAGCAGGTACCAGGTACACTTCCACATACCTCTTTGATGTATAGCTTTGATAATACCGAAGACAATACGAAATGGTTTGTATGAGATTTCATTATGACACAGGTGATCAATATGATAACAAAAATGAAGGATTACCTTTTACACTGTATTCGGTGTTTTGTTATGTAAAAACTGAGTGCAATTGCAAAAATCATATCCATTCACTCGATTATCTTTGACAAGCGCAGCTTTTACCGGTTTGATTGATAAGACAGAAGTGTAAATCACCTGAGCCGCTGAGGTGAAGGGTTCCGAGGTCCGATCGACCTCAATTTGATAAATCTCACTGCGTCTCAACTTACTGCTAATTACTGAAAAGTCATGTAAGCTTAATTATTGCAACACTGAATAATGATCGACATTAAAATGTTGCCACATTTTACACTTAATAATGTTGGAAAGTGTATTTATATTTGTTTGTGGATACATCATAATTAAACTTGAATTATAATAATTGATCGGTCGTTTCATATTGAGTTGGAATCGTTTTCTTTGACATAATTATATCAATTTTTCTTTTGAGATCTAATTAAAGTTTCCGGATAAAACATTATTTTTAATGGTTATTAAGTATCGAGCGAAAGTCTTGCGGGTAAAGAATTATCGCAAAAAGAAATTCACTCACGTACTGCACTTGCAGCGGTCTAGTTATGGATGGGTAAACGTCATGACTCTACGTTTCATTTTCTTACCCTCGTACAGTTGTATAATAAAGCTCTAAATCTGAATGAATTGCAGTATTATGGTTAAAGTTTCATCTCTCATTTGTTTTAATGTTTACAATGAACTCATGATAAATTTTGAGTTCAATCGGATATGACGACAAAATTTCGTCTTAACAAGAAACAGTACAATATCAAACTCTACCAATGTAGCTGACTATAATCTCGTTAGATAACCTTATGCTTTTGTACTCTATCACAATTGAAACATTTCTATCAAATATGACAGTTGCGACACAGTTACATTTAAAACCGCAACGCAAACTGAAAAGGATTACTCGGCTTTAAATTTAAATTCTAAATAATAACTAAGCCTGTCTGGTCGACGTACGCACAGAACTGGGCACGCGCGGGCGGGAGCGTGCCCAATCCGCTCTAATTTCGCAAGATAATCGCACCAAAGAGGTTAACGACAGTAGGTCAACTTAGATATTGATGGGGTACACCTGTGAATGTGTTGTGTTACTTTTGCTGCTGTTTGTTAGTGACAACTGCCTCATTAGGGCCAGTATTGTATGAGAACACATGCTTAATTAAATAAAGTGTTGCACGTGACAAACGCGCTTGATCATTTTTAGAAATTAAGAAAACGTTAATTTTTTTGCATATGTGAATACTAATATTGTTACAATAGCAAGTAAAGCAACAAATCTATGTATATCGTTGTTGAATGTCATCTTTCGTAGCGACTAATGTCATCATTCACGTTTAAGAAAAGGTTTATCCAAAAGTTCAATGACCGTGAAGATGTATATCATACAATCATATTGCAGCTCACTACCCAATGCACAGCGACCTTCCTTCCTTATCACGAACGTTGCGTAGAGCAAAATTTCTGCCTTATCACCGGTACATGGCCGCTCACTTGTAGACGTCGCTTCGTCGCGCAGTATATCACGGCGGATATTTACCGCCGGCCACCGCCTGCCGGTGACAGCCTTATCTGTTATCAGTATATGGATAGATACCTTATTGGATGCTAGCCGTATCCATAGTATAGGCTCTGGCCTTGAGATTTGTAAACGATTTACTTTTTCCCAATTTTCATCTTTCGATACATTTTTAAGTTTCAAAACGTTTGTATGGTCAGATAAGGCATATATACACATAACGTTTAAAGCGGTAAATATTAACATAAGGGTCTTTTAATAATTGGGTGGCAGAGTTCAAAGGGTAGCTTCCAAAAAAACTGACATTGACACTTATGAGACAACCTAAAGCAAAACTTGACCTTATAACTGTGTTCATGACAATTTCGAAAGGCCTTAATCTATTTGTGCACTTTGATAAACTGAATTTGAAAAAAGCTTCTTCTCCTTATTATGTGATGAAATTAGCAGCGCCTTATTTTCGCTTGGTATAGATCTGTAGTCTTAACCTTTCTTCTTGTTGCAACTTCCCTTGTTTGTTTTGTACTAAGATGTCGCGCGTAGCAAGTCATACCTTGTTCATTTTTACAACTTAATAGGATGAATCATGCTTGCTCTGCCTATCCACAGAATTCTGCGAAATAGGACCAGCAACGTCTTTACGTCTGAAAGTTAGATAGAATTCCGCATTGGCTAATTGGCGCTGACAAGCGTCGCGAGAATGTATGATTTAGATTCAGTCTTGCAAACTTCGTTACACATACCGATGCGGCCTACACATGCCTGCAGGCTAACAGTTGCGGTTTGTGATGCTTTAATTAAGACCCGTGATGGATGTAGAAGTGTAAATTCTAATTAAATAATAAAGAAACACCGTGTAATTTATATAGAGCATTCAAATTAATGGGTAAAATATTTAAAGACTTTTTGATACATTAGGTATTAAAAAATATTTGGTCTGCCTCGTTGGTCTAGTGGTCGCTAAGTGCCACTGATGAGCATGAGGTTCGAATCCCGGGTAACTAGCGAAATATGGGTGTACTATGGACCTCTGCACTACCCCTACAGGAAGGGAATACAGGCGTGATGTTATTGTATGTTTTATTTGGATGCTGAATTTTATCTCCATGATGTCATCCTCAGCCAAAGACGTCCACTGTTGAACATAGGCCTCCCCGTTTAAGCGCAGGGGGGGGGGGGGGTTGCCATAATCCCCACGCTTGGCAAGCGGCTTGGGGATCGCAGTATTGGTGGTGAAGTTACAAAAGACGCTGCTGCCCATCTTCTGAATTTTCCCTTAGTCGCCTCTTACGACACCCACGGGAGGAAAGGGGGTGGTCAATTCTAGGCCGGATACCACACGGCACGGTTATCTCCATGAGTGTGTCCAAAATAAATAAACTTCCGACTTAAACGGGTCTAATCTTACCCTTGCCTATCGCGCAATATATTCAGAGATCAACCCTCTAAAACTACCTTACTAAATGAACGACTTAGTGGACTTAGGGAGCTGTTTTTTTCTTTTTTGGGTCCATGCTAGTGGCTGTAGAATGAAGCTGAAAACCTGTATTGTTAATCTACAGTCGTAGTGTACTGAATAATTTTCATCTGTTTATGTTGGAGGTTGACTCAGGATCAATGATGATGATAATGACAAAGTAAATGATACTACAAACTAAATGACCAAGTATAATAAATGGTATCAGTACATGCTACAATCGGCTGAACTATAACTGCGGCACTGTTACGCCAGTGAAAGGGAGGGTGGCCATCTATTTTACTAGACCAATACTACAACATCTTTTGTGTGTGTGCATAATAGTTACGACAAGGGTTAGTGGCCTGGGTGTGGCTGGATATCGACAGTCGCAAGTGTTCGGGCTCGCTGGAGGCCTAGATAACATGGGAGCATGCGGAAGCTGGTACGTCACGCGTTATGTATTAATTTATGTCTGACGTGTAGTTTGATGTAGAGTTTGCTTGTGATCTTAGACCATCTAAACAAGGAACTGTTTGGTAATTAAAATCTATGATTGTGGTGTTTGTTTGACTGTTGATTTGTTTGCAGCGCTGCCAATGTTGATTTAGAAATGGTACTTGAAAAAAATTTAATACCTACTTACCTGCTTATTGTTAACGCCAAAGTCCATCACAGTTATGTAATAAGTTTAGTATCTTGTATACATTGTCATCATTGGCAATAGAGGGATTTATTCTAAATACTAATCTCTCATTGATAGGGAAAAAGTTTAGTATTGTCAAATTTTAGTCTTGTGCGTTTCGTCCTCTCCGTGCGTTTACTTTTTGTTAAGTAATACAATTACTAATTTTAATAAACTGAATTATTGTCTAATATTTAATCCAGAGCACTTATACAAAAAGTGCTAATGATTTTACTGTTAGACAAAATTGCAGACAAAAATGCTTAAGTTCTAATCTATTGCGTGTTCTAGGTGTTAACTAAATAGTCAAGTAGAAATCTATCAGGTGCGTGACTCACTCCAATACACCAATTAAACTTGTTCAAAATTCAAATGCTTAACTAGACTAACGCGATTATAAGGATATTGGCAATCTAATCAATTATGTTTTTCTACGTTTAAACGCGACACTGCTTGAACGTTTTAAGTTTGTGCCGTAAAGAATGTTTTATCGGGGATTGTATGTGTTCAGGTTTTGCTTTAGCCTTTTTGTTGATAATGAAAAGAATAGGAATAAGGTCCTATTGTTTGTAGTACCTACATATAGAGTATAGGTATTAGTAATTTAAAATAAATAAATACTAGGTTTGTCATCTCTTGTTCCTTGTTTTCTCTGTAATGGAAAGAAATTGTATCCTACTCTTCGAATAGTAATAATTTACAAACTAGAAAATATATTAATTGTCACTTGCTTATGAAAGCTTTATTTTCAGAATTTTACAACACTAAGGAAAACTAAAAAAAATCCTTTTATATTTTAAATAATAAATACTTATAAGTACATATTTAAGTATGATACATAATAGCTAAATATAAATATCTACCTAGGACTCTTTATCAACATGAACAAGCGCCGATGCTATGAATAATCAGCAATCTAGCATTCATCATGATAATTCTAAGACAGTCTTCGGAGTACAGTCTGATATTTGATCTGCCTGTCTGTCTGCCTTTAGGCTCTAAAATATTTATCTGTAGCTTATAGGCATAGTATGAGGAAGTTTAGCAACCGTGGTTAAGGCTTATTTTATCTTGGAAGGATAGCAGAGGGAAAATTAATAATATGAAGTATTGTATGATAAAGAAGTTATTGATTACACCTAAGTGCATTATTCAATTTGCGAAACATGCAGGGTTACTGACGACTGAATGCAATTTTGGGTTCACAAAGCAACAAAGGAAAAGTATCCAAGAAAACGTTCTCGTGTCAATTACAAAGCCGCCGCGCAGCTGCGATCTCAGCACAACAATGAGTCAACATCCCTTTTAAGACCTCTGATGGTCCTAATAGGCGCAATGTAAATATCGACACCAATTAAACGCACTCCGCATAATACATGTCGAAACATCGCACAATTATCGCGTCACAGATACAATGTCAGAAGCGCATAAATCCGGTCCAACCCTGAACCCCAAGGTTGTCCCTAATTATACCTTTCGAATGAGACGTCATTTCCTTACGCTTACGAAACATTAAATGTAAAAAGAGGCTTTTTCGCGTTTCAAAGGTGTGAATTTAAATAATTGCAATAATCGCGGCGTCCGACGGACATGCGAACTTAATGAACGGGTGAACGGTACGCGTGAAGAAGACAGCCAGGCCGCCGACAAAGAGACGCAGCATTGCCCATCTATACGACACCTTAAGTCTCGGTTCACACACCTCACTCTGCCGGGAACAATTATAAATGAGGTCGATTCCATATTGGTAATTCTCGCCTCGGGTATTACATTTCCCTTATGTGCTGGCATGGATGTACTAAATGTTAAAAAAAATATATAATGTGTAATAACGAACGTTTTAAACACAGGCATCCTGTATTTTTATATTCAATTTTATCATGTGACAATTTCTTTATGACCGAGAGCGTCGCAGCCGTTTAACAAGTTTACGGAGAGGTATAATTTCTCAAACTCTCTCGTATTTTAAAGTGTGAAAAAATATTTTGTTCTCTTAGTTACTTTTTTCGGATATGAAAAATGATCTTCATTAAGTTAAGTGGTCTTCATTTAATTTTTATGGGGGCAAGTAATACCATTAAACGAAAACAAAAAATATATCTAGTGATTCAGCATAACCCTTAACAAAGTAGGTCAAAATTAAGTAAATTCGATTCAAATGGGCCCGTATAACAGGATTCTTATGGCAGTACGGTAAGTTCTGATAAAGTAATCGAGATTCACTCATGGTCTTGTTCGCCGCACACCCGTACTTTTGCCATTGTAAAATTTTATTACCACGAATTTGCGACAATTGTATTACCGATTGATGGAACTTGATTTTGCTAATTAAGGTTTTAACCTTTCCCGTACACGATCTGAACATATTTTCCGTGTTATTTTCTCGCTTTTATTGCCTGTAATAAGCCATTTAAATCGTAATAATATTCGAATAATGAGAAGCAAATAGATCGCGAAGTATCAGTTGGTAAAAATATCGTAATTAAGTAGACGATATTGCAAATGTAATTAGGTAGGTACTTATTGCGAATTTCCAATTATGTCGCATTATGTCATTCAAAATTATTGTTTTTTTTTAACGGCACCGTGAAGTAAGATGAAAAAAATGGCGGATCCAAATGTCAATGACTTTTTAAAAAGAACAATCAATGGGCTTATACGAGGATTGATAGATTTAGTCAAGTTTTTGGCTAAAACTGCTGCTCTTGTAAAAATAATGTTTTTAATGGCTAACTTCAAGCAGAATCTCACTCTTAATTAAGGATAGACAGATACCCACTGATTGCCTGCAATGGTCACAGTAAATGGATCGTTTTGGAGTTTTTTATGCATTAAAAATGGAATTACATTTAACAATAAGAATTGGTGTGGGTGTAAAGTTAGACTTGGAGCAACCTGGTAGAAAGCTCGAAAAAAGCCTTTTTAATTTAAAATACGACATGTACCTATAGGTTATGCCCGTGTCTATATTAAGACCTCTTGTGCAGATACTCCGACCATAGTTTGATTAACTGATGCTCACAGATAAACGCAGGCTGTAATATTTTATATGCAGATCAAGCATTGTTCGACCTAAGTACCTACTACCATTCAATCAACCATTTAATTAGTAATACTCAAGTACTTCTACGTTTATGAATATTTATACAGGGCATAGTGGATAGTGGGCTATTGACAACACTGTCAATCTTATGTTAATAACGTGTCTGCTATGTCAGCACTCCTTCTTGACGGTAATAATATTGATGAGATTGACAGCCGTCCAACTATAAATATTGGAACCTGCGAAGTATCACTTTCAAAGCAGGACTTGTAATAAATTAAAGTAGAAAACGAGGTTATAAAACAGTGTGTATTTAAATATGTATATGTTGCAATTCAAAAGGATTCACTTACTTTAGTTGTAAATAATGTATCAAATAATAATATTTTTTTTGTTATTATATTTGTACCTTAATATACCTTACCTACGAGCAATTTTTTTCAATGCTTATTACGTATACTTATTACTGAATGTAGCGACTAAAGCAAAGGTTCTTGTTGTTAATCTGTATTTCTTAAAGTAACTGATAATTAAAGTACTTAGGTACTAAAGTAAATAAATAAAAGGCTTAAAAAAAATTGGCTTTCAATGAAATCACCATGAATTTAAGTGTTTTACAGTCAAATTTTTTAATTTAGAAGGGTATTTATAAATCGATATTCAAACTGTTGAGTAAGTTATCCTGTGGCCATCGTGGCTTCCGGCCGTTGGCCATCAGTCACCAGGCTGGCAGCCAGCGGACACGAGACAAGCCAACAGCTAAACTTGTCTACGCATGCGCACCGCCCGCCCCGCCGCGCCGCCCCCCGACCGTCCACCCAAAGTGATGAATGCCCCGACTTAACCCACTTGACAACTCATTTTCTCGTAACAGATTCCATTACCAAACGCTCAAATAACATAGTAGCAACGATCACCTTCGCAATACCAGGCCATAATGGTAGCCTTATTCATACGACCATCATTATTTTCTGTCTCGCAACAAGGCAAAAACAATCAATAAAAATAAATCATTTAAATAACCATAAACACGTATTACAATGCGCCGACATTACATCTCCTAATGATTTCGCTAACGAATCATTGAAAGTGGTCGGATCGCGTGCGCGCGCGCATGTCCGCTGCGATCTAATCGCGGCCGTGGTGGTGTGTGTAAGTGTGTCGGTGTGCGTGCAATGCGGTCGTAATAATATGAAAGTGTTGTCTGGACCCCGCCCTAGCCTCGGGCTCGCTCTGTGTTCCATTTACATCTGCTCGAATACTTTATTAAGCCTTCTGTCGAGCGCGCGCCAGATTCTGTGCCTTGTTGAATTACTGATAACGATAACAGTTACCGTAGTATTCGTGTTGTTAGGCTCCGCAAAAACGTGCAAAATACAGGCATTCGCAGATAAACTTCTGTTATTTGAATTGATCTACTTTGATTAGAGATTAAGGGCATATGGAAGGCAAAACCAAGTTATGATAAAGTTTTAAACTTAATTTAAACTTTAATATTGAGCAGATATAAAACAAAAATTACTATGAAGTCTGCTGGTAGGTAACCAAAATTAATGATCAAAAACTTACAAATAAACCACAGTCTAGTACCTAAAGAACACACGTTTTTTAAGTTTGGTTTGAGGTTTAGACTGAGTTGCACTGGCCGTTGTCACAAGCAGTTTGCTTGTCCGCGTTAATTCCCGTGTTGAAATTTAAATTTAGTATCATCATGCAACGCGATTGTTTAAAAGTTAGTAATTCAAAATGATTTAGCAACATTACATCGAGCTGCTTTAAAGTATTTTTTGACTTACTACGATCGTGAGCCACTGTCAACCTGTGCTGATGTATTGTTAAAATTTATAAGGCAATTATTAATAAGCGGTACAATCAAGCCCGGGTATTAAATCGGTCGGCGAAACGGCAATAAATCGCAATAATTTCAGTAAAAGGCCCGTTTATAATAATCATCAGTGGCTATTTTCTAGTTACCCTCGCATTTTGAGTAAACTATCTAAACGAGATCAAGTATCAATACCTGTCGGAGTTTCACTGAACGATACTAATGTTTGTGTAATATCTATTATTACTAAACAATTACCTCCCGACACGTTTTCTGTAGCGGTCTGTGATACACAAAGACTGAACCAGTTGCAGGTAATAGAAGATCGGTACCTACTACCTGAGCCTACTACCTACATACACACAAAAATAGAATACTTTGGTTTCTCCTAAAATGTTTTCGAACTATTTGTCTACTTCTGCTCAATTTTAACCTTCGTGGTAGGTATCTCCTGGTCTACCTAGGTACCTGGTTAGAGGGTCCTCGGCAGTAAACACTTGCTACAAGGCATTCGAAGAGCGAGATCTCTTAATTTAATATGTCAGTATTCATTTATTTCTGAAAAAGACCATGAAAACCCCGTGACTCACATTACTATGACAAATTACGCTGTATGATTGACTTCATTCATTTTTCATTTAGAATGTACTTACAAGGAACACATATTAGGAATTCTGATTATTCCACCCTCGAGCCGACTTACTAGACATTGTCTAATAAAGCACAGAGTTACAAATGAGGCCATAAATTATGACACACTTCCGAGTTATGTGTCATTATTAATACAATTGCTCGTAAATCAATCAGTGTACATTTACTTTTTCGTATTTCATGTCCTATCTTGGAATCTGATGCATCACAGGATAAAATGCGCAAGATTTATGTCATCAGATTGTTTTTCTCTTGTTTGTTAAAGATATCTGATGTATAAAAAATATCAGATAAAAAAATCATTCATAAAGAAGTATGTGTTAATGTCATACGCAAAGACTTGCCTTTTTCTCAGAGGAATAGGCGTAGCAGATTTTCATTTAATTAGATTCTGACATACTGCTTCTTTTGAACCTTCCCTGACATATTTTTCCCTTTAAGTCCAATTGTTCGTAGACCGTCATCATAAAATCACCTTATCGTAATTAAATACGTCCAAAGAACACGATTTATGTAATACGATATTAATTTTACTATACAATGCTTACCTCTGAAAAAACCCAAACAAAAAAAGTTACGTCAATTGAAATGAGTGACAAAAAAGGAACCATTTAACTGCGCCCGCAAGTGTATCGGTGTATTGTTGTACGCAACAGATCCGATTCAGTTATTCTGCGCAGGATCACGTCTCAGTGTTGAGACACCAAAGGTTGTCTCTGTGCGTGCGCTTGCGAAACCTATCGTAAGTAAATAGAGCAGATAGATGCGGTGGGCGCAATTTCTACGAAGCCTAACTCGCAATTTGTCCGCAAAATTCGTTAATTACGCAACACTGAAGTATTGAATGCTCATTCGTGCTTGAAAAATGTACAATCCAGTTCGCTGCTTGTCAAGTTGTCATCAACATTTTGTTACGTTACAATTCTTTGTAGATCATTAGTGGATGGCGAAAAAAATGTTTTGGAACAATGTCAACTTGTGATTAAGACGACATCGTTTTTGTGAAGAATACGAATCTTGTTTTTGTTTGGCTTGTAGGTTTTTGTGAAGGAAATTAGATGATACTTACGAAGGTAATAATGTAGTCTCGATGATTAGATGACACGCTACATTTTTAACACTTGTTAACGTTCTTGTTTATTTGTCTGTCAAGGTTGAAAGATTCCAAATATTTCGTTTACTGGACTTAAAATACACTCGCTTAGATAAGCCATAATATTGGTTCAAACATTATTCGTTGAGTATAAAAAAAAAAAATTAAATGAGACCATCATGTAATGCAAGTGCACTTTGTCGTTGTAATGGCAAAACTATGCCTAAACGTATTTGAAACCAACAGAACGCTAGTTATTCTATATTATTATGAAACAAAGCATCGAATTGTGGTTCAAATAGTTTTGCAGTAGAGATGTCACACAATTGTAAGACAAAACCACGGTCGTTCGTAGCAATCACTAGGATACAGTAATTGTATGACCTTGTTAAATGATATTGATATCTCGCTTTTAATTCCTAATTGGTTTTTAACGGCCTATTTCATTGTAGATAATGTTGACGTCCATTGCGAATTGTAGGGTTATATTTAATGCGATTTGTATGTTTTCTGAGACGCCAAAGTAAACGCCGTGTCGTTGCTGAAACCGGCTAAGAGAAATATATGTAACAATAAATCTCAAAACTTGTAGCAATAAGAAATTATGTGTCAGAATTTCTGGCTTAGAGTGGCTGAGTGTTCTTTAGAAAAAATCCCATAACTCGCCTCATTTTATATTTCAATAAAATTCTCAATAAGGTGGGATGAAAAATCCTTGACATAGGGCTAGATGATTTTGATAAAAATTTAGCTATTTCATAGTATAGTCTACTGATAAACCGCAATTAGCAACACTACTACCAGTAAACATAACCCCGCTACGCCAGACATAATATGATGGTTTCAAAGAAAGTAAATCCATTATATTATAGTATTTCCATTGACAAACATACACTTTTCTCCAAATAAATTAGTCGTACCATAATTACTCATGCGCATTGCGTCTCTGTACACAGTCATTATACGGTGTTCGGTGTTCTACTTCATTGTCGTTACATTTGGTCATTAGCGATGTATCATCTGGTGATTAAGCAACTTCACGCCGATTGTTCAGGGGTTGCGAAAGACGCACACGCGCACGTGCGTCACTGGTCAACGCTACTGTACACGGTAATGATAGAAAACGAATATTATTGCTACAGCTTAAATTATACATCTAAACCTATTTAGGTACAATTTTTGATTAGTATGTTAATTAAAGATTTACAGAGTTCTACAGTGGACGTCATTCGGCTGATGATAATGATTGAAGTTCATCATCATCATCAGCCGGAAGACGTCCACTGCTGGACAAAGGCCTCCCCCTTAGAACGCCATAATGAACGACAACTTGCCGTTTGCATCCACCGGTTGCCCGCAACTCTGACGATATCGTCGGTCCATCTGGTCCGGATCCTGTCGCGCAAAGAAACTCCGAGCATAGCTCTCTCCATAGCTCGTTGAGTGACTCTGAGCCTCTCTAAAAGGCCAACCGTTAGCGACCACGTCTCAGAGCCATACTTCATCACTGGCAACACACACTGGTTGTGTTGATTGAAGTTAGTAGTAGGAAATTTGCAGTTTTCAAGATTTTGTTGAATATAGGTATCTACTTAGTCAATAGATAAATGTACTTTTAAGATGTTAACCCCGAACCTAGGAAATTCAGCTGTTGTTTTTAAGTCAAGGAATAGGTGTCAATAAACTTAAAAGGTGGTTAGCGTTAGACGTTTTATCATTGTTTATAAGTAAGAAGGAAGATATTGTGCCCAAAAATTATCCAGTCAACACTTTGTTAGTGCGCCCTCTATCCATGGTGAGCCGTGTCATCTATTGCATGGCCACTTGAGGAAGTTCTCTTATGAAAAGAGGATATGGTCGTTGGAGGCAGCGTAGCGCTTTAACTGATAAGTAACTGGCCTTCCGTCTTTAAGCGAAGTAGATCATTGAGGATTTCCTTACGATTAAAAAGAACTGGGTAGGTTTCTCTTTTTCGATTAAATATTTTAGGCCATACCCGTAAAAGATTCTGCTTAGACTACCTTCATCGAGGGTGCAAGTACCGATAATAATTTTTATGTAGGTATATTTTGCTCACTCTGGATCGTTAACCTGGCAACATATCTACACCACACCACAGCCAATACGTGTAACTCGCTTGATAAATGGGTTCGTCATTTCCGTGAAATATCTGCTCATCTGTTTCAAAATACTTAATTATGCGATAATTGCAAACCTAAAAACAAACTAACATAATATGCATTTAATTAAAAAAAAAAAAAAAAAAAACAACTAAGTACATACATTAACAAGGCGGTTAATGTTATTATTTAATTTATATCTCAGGATGTATTCCATATTTATATCTTTTTTCTTAAAGTAAAAGGTAACGGAAGCGGATATATAATAATTTTAATTTTTATCTTTAAATCCATTTAGGTATAAATTACAACTTTACCTAAGTGTTGTATAACATGATATCCCAGTTTTAATTTTATTCTATATATTTTAGTGATTTTTAATTGGCAATTCATTATAATTATCAGCCATACCATTTCAATTCATTATCCACAATGGGATCATTAAGATTGTATCGAGTGATTCTTAAATACTTTTTGCCTTTTACTGGTTAATTCAGTATTTTAAGAATTTAATTGTATGTGAAGGGATCGCGAACAACTTAAGTAGGTAGAGAAATTATGTTAATGTTTATCATCACACTTGAATCAACCGAATGGGTAACCAAATATGTGCACACTTAAGTACATTATCACTGATGACGTCAGCGATATCAATACAAATAATTTATTTCAGTAACATATCTTCTACAGTACATCTTACGAAGGGGGTCTCCTTTTAGGTAAAGAAATACTTGTGTTAGGAGGCCCGCTCTTCATCACAAAGCTTCAAATGATTGCATTAAGTATATGGAACCTACTGTTACTTAGCAAGTTTAATTTGTACTAATAATTTTCCAACATAAAATTCTCAACATATTAATGGGATCTCCTGATAAAAGAGAACACCTCTGTCTTTTGCTAAGGCTATTATAGGCGCGAGTTGACCACGGGTCGCTTTCAAATTAAGGCGCAAGTACCTATACTTAAAAAAAAAACGTTTAATTTTTAAAGTACGTAGGTACTCTATATTACGACTGACACTAGACCCGACACGACATCATAAAAAAAAGATTCTGACGAATTGAGAACCTCATTTTTTGAAGTCGGTTAAAAAATAAACTGCATTTGTCTGTCATAACACAATGTAACCAATGAGTAATCCTGAGATACTCCAACTACACCAGTTAATCATTAAATAGAGATACAATGTGTTGCCTGGGGCGATTTGCCTGGGCGGGCGGAACCAGGAGCGGCAATTAGCCCTAACAATGTTGCCTTTATGCATTATCTTCGATTTTTCGATAGGATCTGTTGAGTTATTGTATTGTATCCGTGAATGGTCGTGGATATCCATTGGAAGGCCGACTGCTGAATCATCAGTCTGAGTATACTGTACCTATTTATACAAGTTATGAATTGTGTATAATAGTAGTGTACTGAATTGAATCTAATAAATAAACATGCTACTTGGTGAATAATTGTAATGCATTAAATTTAAATTATTCGAAACAAATCACCTAGAACAATAATGTTTCAATACAATGTAAGTGATTTTCTTTACATATTATAACAGAGAAATGATATTAGACCTATGAAAAATTCGCTAGTAGATACTATTTGATGTTTAGGTGAATTTGCACTTATCTAACAGACTGTATGATAGGTTTCAAGCTGTAATATATATATATGTATATATATATATATAACACTGCTGTATCATAAATACGATGCTGTTATTAACACACCAATTAGTTGTAGGTGGAGCGATTAGCTCTTATAAAACACGCCCAATTCGTGATGCGCTTGTCAATTAAATCTCGATACCTACTCTAAGCACGAATATTTTATATCAGATGAGCATAACGACTTTTTGGTATGCACTTTTTTTTTTCAATCAACCATGGTCTGCCGGACGTGTTTAGGGTCACTCGTGAAGTACTTGTACACTAAATTAGCTACTCATACCATCAAACTATCATCGAAAATGTACAAGGACCTCATATGTATACCTACTAACACTATTGGAATATTTTTTTTTTCATTTTCATTCATTTCTCTTGATTAGTCTGCCCGTGAACATAAATGCTGTAAAGGATTCGAAACGTCGGGACCAAAAAACAAATTAAAACCGCGATATAATCCGTAAATAGTTTTATTTCAAAATCGTATTTGAATTTATGCATATGAAATCCAAATAGACGTCGTATCTACGATAAAATATAACACAAATAGGTGACACCTAGAATAAATAAAATGGACGCTTGTACCGTCCTACTTTCCTGATTAGCTACGGTACACAAAACCTACAATCCAGATTTCCCTGAACTCAAAGCCTTGCCAACAAAGTAACTAGTGTATGTACCTGTCAGCCCATCCTTTACGGCGTATTAAGCTGAAAGTGGGATTGTTAGATTCGCCCACGCATTATGTCGGTGGGACACTATCCACGACATAAATCAGGCTTGCACCACATCTTGTTCACTTCATCGATAACATGGACGCGACATGAAGAGGTAATGTATTTATATTAAACTGTTTTAGATTTTTTTTATGTGTCTTCTATAAAAAGCATTTTTTTGTGTCTTACGTAGAGATTTTTTGGAGTTATAGGCAGAAATCAAGAAAATACGAAATCGTGGATCTCAATTAGTTTTGTTTGAACAAATTCAAGTGAATTAGGTTCTCTTTTGAGCAGAGCCAGAAGTATTTTGTTTACCATTTAATTTATTTAGCACTAACATATCTTTTTATGCTAATAGTTTAAGTTACATATCCATAATAATCTTTAGCACTTCTCTTCGTACGCATGTCCTTACCGCAGCTAAATGGATACACAGATTTTCTGTTTTCAAACATAATCTTTAATTTACAGTTCTTGTTTACCTACGTATGATGTATATTTATTTGTAGAGTCTATATATAGAGTCTATTGATGTTTAGTTGCAATAAAACTCCTTACGAAAAAGATTTTTGTTGTAAGTTGTTTTTTTTTTTTTTTTATCAGCCAAAATCACAAAGTCTGTCCTTTCGTTGACTGTCTTAAGGATTGCGCAACACCCATATCAGGCACTGTGTCGCTGACGATCTACGGCTTGCCCCCGTCCACACGTACCGTCACTTAATTATACCACTTAGGTACTCTAAAGGTCCAATTTTTAAGTATCTGTTGACAATCATTGTATAATTTATATGACATGAATACAGCGGGATTCGGCGACGATTTCGGTATATTTCTGCCTGAACTTTTATCATTTGGTGTACGGTTGTGTAAGGTGCTAGCACGAGATGCGTCCCCAACCACTGACCAATACTTTACATAGTCAAAACAATTCGCATTTGCTTATGAATCTGGTAGATTTAGTACAGTACCTTATTTGGTATCCCTAAAGTAATTTAAAGGATAAAAAGTAAGAATAATGAAAACAAGAGTCATTATGTACATAGAAACTTTCAGAAATACGAACGGTATGAACAGGAAGTCTGGCTCAGACATTTTACTCTTGAAAATTATCAATGGACGATAAGTCGGTAAAGGTGTTAATTAACATTCAAACATTGATTATAAACTTAACAAAAACTCCCCGTTATAGTTACATGATATCCGAAAACAATATACCTACCTTTATAAGTAAAGTAGAACACAATTTATGCGACATGATAAGATAATATTGGATCGAAGTAAAATATAAATTATTTCACTTTTACTTTGATCCATTAATATAATCTTGTTAAAATAACCTTTAATCACACGGTTTATTAAGCAAAGTGGATGAAACAATATCTATAATTTACACACAAAACGTTATCGGTTAATGAATATGTTTCACAAGCGGGAACAAAGTTTTCTGCATACATTTGCCAAGTGAAAGGGTCATTTAACGTTCTGTTCCGCGAATCGGTTTCAATAAGTTTTGGCGATTAATGTGCTCGGACAGGCAACAGTGCAACTTATTAACTTATTTTAACAGGTTATGTCATTAAGTAGCAAGTGGTATCGACCACGAATAGAGCGCTCGGGCCCGGCAAGACATGGCAGATTGGTTAATTGCAAAAGTTGTTGAATTTTGTGGGTACGTAAGAAGATGCACTTTTTGATAAACATTAACCAAAGAAAAATTAGTTTCCATTGAATGGATTATCCATCACAAAAATATTATTTCATTCGAACCAGCAGTTCCTGAGATTGATGCGTTCAACCAAACAAACTCTTTAGCTTTATAATATTAGTATACATTGAAGGAACAAATTAAACATAATTCATAAAAATGCTACTGTTAGTCTCTATAACTCTTAAACTAGCCATTTCCCTATTCCATACAACTCATAAACTAAGCAATTACATAACAATATACAGTAGGTACGCAAAAGACAATTCAATTATCTTTTCATTTGTCACAACACGTGTTTCCTAGAAAGATATCACATAAAGAATCCGGCATAGCATCCTGAATTCAATTAATTGGAGTAAGTAGTGAATATTTTGTTTTAATGCCCTTACAGAAGCTTTTCTTCCTTACATTCGAGGGCATATTAATTAAGCAGGCATGTTTCAATTTGCATTAAATTTGACCGTGTAACTTTCTATATCCTGTTATGTGCAAATATTTTTATGACTTGAATCCTATTACAAAATTATTTATTAATTGCCATTCCGGATCCGTAATGAAATTGGAAAAGTCGTTTGTCTTTTGTGATGAGGAAGACGGATGACGGAACTCCTTGAAACCTTGTAGGAGAGAGATTTTCTTGAAGATGTATTTCGTCATTATACATTATTATGTAGGTATACCTTGAATAGGGACATGGTGAAAACTCCGTTTATACAGTGAACTTATTGTTCTAGGACGACCTTATATCCAATTACATAATTAGCCTTAGCGTTGCCTCGGTTAGGTAGTCTGAAGTCTGAATAAATGTTATCTTATCAAAGCCAAAATAAAAAGCACTAATAGCCGAGTGATATTATGACCGTTGGACTGCCAAGTCAAAGGTTACAATTTCAAACCCCGACACGCACCAACGTCTTTTCGAATACATGTGCGTATTATGAATTAGTTATCAGTTGCTAAAAATGGTGAAGCAAAACATTCTGAGGAATCCGCCACACCTGAGAGATTTTTAACGGTGTGTAAAGCCATGTCAGAGGCCTACAGGCGGTTTAAACTCTGACACCAGGTTAGTCATCAACCATAAGAAGAAGAATGCGAAAATAGAATTCCTTAACTAAAAGTATTCTTCAGTTGATACCAGTTAATTTGCCAATAGTAACATTTAAGAACAAAATACGTCCAAAAGTAAAAATTCAAATCATGAAACACGTCGTAGCCAAAAAACTGGCTGATTTTGCCATGTAGAGCAATAAACAATGCGTGATGTATGCGTGCGTTGCGACACGTATCACACACATCTGGCTACATTGTGTACATTCAATTTTTATATTATAATTACTAGATAGTCGTATTCAAGGTGCATCGTATATCATTATAAATACCAACTTCTGTGCCGAGCACGCGAGCATTAAATTAGCACTTTCTTCATTGTTAGAAGTCAAAAACATTGCTCCGGGTGGTTTTATAACGAAACAAGGACGCGCCCACAAGCTTAAACATTTCGGCAAAAGATACACATCAATCATAATTATTTGCATACATACTGTTAGTCACGATTTGAAACTAACCAGATCACCATATTAACTGGACCTCTCCGCCCTTACATTTGAATTTGAATTGCGAGTTTTATTTTATTTTGTCTTTTATGTTTGTCCTAGAATAGTTTATTTGCTTTCTTTTTGCATGACAAGGGCTACCAAAATTATATTTAACGAATGTAGTTTGCACTACCTTCAGATTTTCAGTTATGTAACTTATTGAACTGTAAAGCTGAAAGTTGAATAGTCAAAGGACTGAATCTTAAGGAACTAAAAATATTACAAATTTAAATAATAATAGGATTAAAATCATGTTTAAAGGGCTGTGAGCAAATTGACTTGGCATCTCTTGGTGTACCTTCTGTGTATGTAAAATTGGTGATTGGAAAATAATAATTAAGTAAATGAATACTATGACCTTCTTATTCGTTTTTATGGTGGATACTAACGTCCTGAGACAACAACTAATGCTGTCTAGCTTCTAGAGAAAGCTCAGTAGTGGACATCAGATAGAGGTACGTATATATGGCAGAGGTCTACGTATACTGGTCGTTCGCTATCTACGCATACCGACCGATATAATCGAAGCAAAATATTGGCCATTAACGTCGACAGCAGTTTAATAAATTTTAAATACCATCGTTTGGACAATAACGATTATCTAGTATGTATACCTTGGTTATACATCTAGATACAATTTTAATTATTAATGGTCTTTCAATTTATGGATGTGGTAATAGAACTTGATAATATATTATGTGATTTTTATTTATTTGATTTAGAATTTTGTAATTACTGCTAAGCAAATGTCCGCTAAGAAATCCCCATGGATTTAAAAATAAGAAAGAAAAGAAACTAGTTTAAAAATAAGTCTTCTTCTTCTTACCGTATGGTTGATGAACAACCTGGTGTCAGAGTTTAAACCGCTAGAAGGTGTGTAAAAATAACTAAAAGTTCAAAATTTAAAATCTATTTCCAAGAGTATTCATGTTTACATTATTTTAACTATGTGTTTGCTCAGTCTTTCTCAGGAGAATTACTGAAACACGGTTGCTTATTTAGCTAACGTAAAAATTAACTTCTCAAATTAAGTCATTAAACTAGATACGTAATAGTAATTGTAGTATTTTTATTATATACAGAACCTATCCAAGTTTCGCCCAAACTTTGAAAAGAAAACCAATGCCACAACGAATAATAAATGTTAAGTATCTACATTTGTTACGTAGCAATGACAAAGTTAAACGCAAAAAATCCTTGAAGGAAATACACTTACATAAAGGTTACCTTAATAGCATAAGTCACACGTAAAGCTAATTAACTGAAATAATTAGTGTTACATGCAAAAAACTGCAAAGGTCGCCAGTAAAATAAAATAAATAGCTACCAGAGAGAGAACAAATGACTTAACAGTACCTAATCTATTCTGACCTAATAATATAAACAGACTGACATTAATACCTTACGATTGACAATCCACATATTAACAGCAAACAATTAATTATCATTAACAGACGCGAAGAAAAAATTTCAGATCTTCGTGTTTGAGACGGCATTGAGATGACAACGGATAGGATTATGCCATAACCACAATAACATGAACTCTACACCCCCTCTTCAACTGATAATTGTTTATAGGAAAAGGGGTCTGTAATACTAATTTGCGGGTCATGTTAGATTGGTTATGTGGCTCGCTTAAGTCACGCCCGTGTCGCGACCGGCCACGACCGGCGCCCTATCGCAACATTCCTCCTGTCAAACTTAGCTTTAAATCGAACGGGAAAAATACTCGGAGTTCGCAAGGACAAACGACTAAATTCCAGGGAATCAAAAAAATATACTAGATTTTAAATCTAGGTATTGCAGTGATAAAAAATGCGCCTCATTGAAATGGCATGAGTAAGGTCTGATTTGCAATTCAATACTTTTTGCATCGCTTGATATAGTTTAGTCGTTCGAATAATTGGCGTGTGATCGTTTTCGAAGTATTTAGAGTGATATCTGTCGACTGACTTTGTAAGTTTGATAGTGACCATCTGTTTATAACAACAGTCGTCTTACTAACAAAATGTGTTTTCTTCCAAATCTTTAGTTGCCCTTGCACTGCAAGGAATTTGACAATGGCACCAAACCATTGTGAAATTCCTTAAAGTTCCAATTGATATTTCGTTTGAACACTAAATAATCACTATCAAATTTAGTGTACGTAAGCCCTTTTAGACGTAGGTACGTCGGAAATGGATTGAAAAACTAAATAGTATTTTCAATATACAAGCAGGAATCAAACCAAACGCTTTATATAACAGTTTTACATATGGATGAAACTAACACGACAAACTCTCATTCTTGAAGCCTCAAGAATAATTGTGACGTCACATGTCTACCTTGACGATTAAAACCACCATTTGCACAATACATTCGCGATCTCAATTTCGCGAACGTAACAAAAGTTGATTATTATAGCCAAACTAGTTTCTAGAATCGATCGTAATATTTTACGATTTTTTAATATAGAAAAGATTTATCGTGCATTGGTCAATAAATTACAATTTCTTCAGTTTAATGTTCATTCGATCGGCTCCCATTAAGTAGCAACTACTTTATTAATAAAAAAAACCGGATCTGAACGCTGGACTTGCTTCAAAGGATCCGTATAAAATAATTGTATTTGTCTCGTCTAACTATACACACGTCACACAACGTCTAACAAAAACGATTTAAAATTAAACATAAAGAACATACTAGATGAGATGCAGCGCTATGACGTGCTATGACCCAGCTGGATGCCGATAAAAAACATAAGCTATGGAATTTCGTTCAACGTTCTCAAATCACATTAAGTACCTAAATTTGCATACATACCTATTGAAAATTTATTATACGCACAAAATACACTGCACTTGGGCTTTTATTATTTCCCATGGAACCCCAAAAATCTTTCTGTTAACCGCCCATTATAACTGGAACAAGTGAAAACTGTCAAAAAAAATTCGAAATGTCAACTTGCGACCTTGCTCCAGACACGTCTACTGCAATTATTTGTAGCATTTAACCTGCTTGACAGTTTATACTTTCGTTTTTCAACAAATTGTTTTAGTGCCTACTTACATACATCCTCGCCGAGGTAAAACCCGATAGAGCGGTATTTTCCGATGGCGAGGGACTCAAATTTCCCAAAGTTTTGCCTACGGAACACTAATTTGTGGGTTTTGTTTGTTGATCTTTACTGGTTTTATTTTTCTTTCATCGGGTTTTTATTTTAATGTGAATAATACCGAGAGAGATTTTTCCAATTGCACTGACTACATTATAGGACTCTACTCCAGGGATAGTTAGTTCCATTTATCATCCATCTACTCACGGGCAAATTTTTTATTCTCTGTTATATTTCCAGTCTAGTGATTAGGTAAATTACGCTTCAAACAATAAGTAAGTGGGCAGAATATGGTCGTGACGCAGTATACAATGTGTATTATAGTTTATTTCTAAATTCCTGAATTATATTTAGACTTTAAACCAAAACTCTGAGTATTGCCCTTTATTTAGAACTCCTAAGTTTTATCCCTAACTCCCTACTCACTACGCCTAGATTGTAAAATTAACTCAAAACTCCAAGGTAAATTACAAGCTTTATTACTTTAGCCAACATGATTCAGATAACAAACAGTAATTATTTATGATACGCGATCAATCAAGCAAGAGCTTCGAAATCAAATGGGTATAAGAGATTGCACGATAAGAGCCGTGACCTCGTCACTAGCCGACGCTCGGATGTCAACCGATCCTTTATGATAATAATTAAAAGAGTTACTTTGTCCGGCTGCAAGGTCGCCAAATTATTTGAGTTATTCGGAGCGAGGTGAGTCCGAAGAACGGACTTTTCACTCTTTTGCAATATTGTAATGCACGCACGTCCACGAGGATAGGTAATTATTTTTTAGTTATGGACACTTGACAGTGCAATGCGTGCGATTGAATTTTAGCATTGAACGTGTGATGGCTTGATGTCTGATAAATAAATTATGCAAAATTGGAACGCCTGTGTTTTATGCCTGATGACTATGAAATAACTTTTATATCATCATGTATGTACATGTTTTTGGAAGCCAGCTCTACTTTTACCCATATTTTTTCTAAATGATATCATAAAAGAGAGAAAGAGCCAGAAGAAATTTCGCACAACAGGTGAATGAGAAAGCTGGAGTTGTGTCATGTCAAAAGGGTTAAAATGAAGGCAGAGAAAATAGAGAGCAGTGGCGATTTCTCTACCGCAGAGAGCCGGGCGTTTAAATTAAGGTTTCTGATTTCAGTAAAAACTAACTTAACACAAATAACTTAAACTTCACACATAACGTTTATAGAAGCCAGAACATGACGTCATCACAACATTTTTCCTACCAATTACTCACCTCATATAATTCCCATCGACGGAGAATACCGAACTACCTGAAAGGCATGTTGTCGTCATTATCTGTGCCATCAGTTATTTCTCATAAATACCGCTTCGCTATAAGCAGTAAGGATTCACTTGTATGCAGGAAATCATCAAAAAGCAATGATGATTACCGTCAATGTTCATATACACCATAGAGGCTCATTATCGGAAATTATTGCATTAATTATAAATATTTCGCATATTTTTACGTCGGTATTGTTGTTTGTTTATTTATTGTGTAGGCTTTAACTCTAATGAGTCTCTTAAACCAATGAACATGTATAAAAAATGTGATGAGATTGAATGAAACGAAAGAAGTATGTGAGGATCGTAGCAAACGGAAATTTAAAGTCTTCCGCTCAGGGAAACAAGATTGACTTCATTGTTGTTTTTTTTATTCCACTGCCTCGGTCGCTAAGCGAGACTACTGAGATTGAGGTCTCGGGTTCGAATCCCAGAACGGGCAAAGTGTTGTTTTTCTATTAGGTAATTCTCAGTATCAGCACAGTCTGGTTTTGTGCCCGGTTGATGGCAATAGGCTTGCCCCCTATTACATTGGGACCTATAACATAACTGACGAAATGGGGTGTACTATTATAAACCTCTGCCTACCCCTTCGGGGAATACAGGCGTGATGTTATGTAATGGTTTTTACTCTATGGGTTCTTGAATAAAAACTCTCTGGTCTCCGTAATGATTTGGATTTAATTCAGGCCGGTTAAGAACGTTATTGGGATTTTTTTCGAGAACTGCATATTGCACTTTTAATTTTGGATTCGCTTCGTTTTATTCGAGCGAATTATAATTGCCTATGAAATTATAATTCGACGAAACAGTTAACATTATGTGTAGCCGTAAATCACCGTCCGTAAGTACTTTAATTAATTACAATTCATTATTATACGCTATTTACATACTTCTTATTAATTTTTGCCGCCGAGTATGGATAAACGACGCCGTTTTGTTAATCCAATGAGTTTTAATTATAATCTGGCGAGACGAGAAGTCGTTAACGTGGACAAGATGAAACAAAACTGTTTTGTTTATCAATGTATCTACATACACAGTAAACAAAAACTTTATATTAGCTATTCATTGTGTTAAGCTGTAGAGATCTTCTGGAAAACATTATCATGGTAATAGAAATGTAGCGCAGAGCCTAAAGTTGTTTTGCATAACCACGAGACATTTGCCAAGATATCGATAACATATTCAAGACCAATTTTACAATCCCCACATTATTTTCAGAAAAGCAAATTTGACCTATTACATTATTTCTTTACAAAAACACTCACACACACGTGGGCTATATTCGATTAAAAGTTATGAGACGATTAATTTACCGGCAAATAGTGTATTGATAATTGTCTCCTGAGGATTTACTAGTTGACATATAAGCGTACCTACGTATGTCAGAATGATGAAAATGTCAAAAAATTTACTAAGAATATTTTTCTCAAATGACTACGTGTAAACAAGTGATAAACAAGGCAAAACTTGACCTATGATAGTAAAATACTAATTCATTTGGCGATCATAAGCCATCAACATAATATCAAAGTAATTAAGCACCAAATAAGTTATAAATAAGTTTCTCATTATCTCCGGAATGTCCTGAATTAAGATACATATATTTAAAATTACAAAAATATTCTAAACACTTGCTTAATTGACACGTGTGACTTATAACTCAATGTAAACATTACGAAACGGAGCTTAATTTAGTATTCTGATATTAATCGGAATCTACTGATACGGATAGTTGCTAAATAAAACTCGAAGTTAGTGATATATGTCGTTTTAGGTAATACTGGTAAAACATTACTGCATTGGAAGAGGAAGACAAGGTTTCAATCTTGTTTAAATGGGAATTGATTCACGATGGGAATTTGTTCACAACATAATATCTCGTTTATATTCCCAAGCATGTGTTGTGAATAGAACACCCATATTTTGCCAGTAATGTTACAGGTCCCAAAATAATAGGAGGCAACCCTAATGCCATTCATTGGCACAAACTCAGTCTTCATGCTGGTACTGAGAATTGCGTGGAAAAACCCAATATCGTTTTACCCGACACGGGAATCGACGGACCTTACGCTCAGCAATCGCGCTTTGTGACCACAAGACCAACGAGACAATCAGGATCAGAACGAGGCAATAACGTTCGCGATGGGAAACGTTCTAGATGGGAATGTAATTACCTGCCCTTCACCATTAGGTATCTCCTAAAGCAGAATATTTTCCGTTGTGGAAGGAAGACGCCGCTATTTGCAGTGTAATGCGGCATCTCGCTTCCACAACGAAAGATGTCTCCCTTTAAGAGTTCATGATACGGGGGCTGTTCACAGCATCAGTTCAGAGTACAAGAGCCTATTCTATTAGCTCATTATAGTCTCAATGCGTTGGCCGGAGATGCCGGAACCGCGCGTACGTATCGCCTTTACTGATGGCATTGCATTATTAGTACATGTAGCCACATCGTGTTATTAACAGAAGGTAATATTGTTTAAGATAACCAATCTACAGCCGTAATAAATAGACTAATGAGTGTCAATATCAAGTGGACCAATCGTGGTGCGCAGCTTTATAGAGCTGTTGATACCGCTTGGTAGAGACGTGTTTTGTATCACTAATATTTGTGCAATTGTTTTTGCTTAAATAACGTGATTTGTAGTAATTTGTTTGGCTGTTGAAATTGTTATTGTGTGAATAATTATATTATTAAGTATGCTGGATTTTGAAGAAGATACAACAAAAAAATTACCTAATCTTTTAGCTCGTACTTCTTGGACCGGTAGAGAAGCAAATTTTTCTTCTTTGCCAGTTTTTCGTGTATTTTACCTGATGGCCAACAGAAAAAAAACAATTAATTTGCATATCTATTACAAAAACATTGCATGTATACGAACTTTACATTAATAAGTAAATAAATTTTAATTAAATTTAAAACATGATTATCTGCCTATATCAGCAGAGGAGGTAATAACTCCTTTAATAAATTCATAGTAATGGTCAAAAATCGTGCGCCTGCGACGCCCGAAGGTCGTAACGACGCTGAGGCCGATCGGTCACCGCGAACAATGGCCATCTGTTGTAATTACTATTACTTATATCTTGTGCGACCGATAGTACCTCTAATATTCGATGGCGATCATTCATGATTTCGAACGCGACAGTACCTACGTACTTACCTATCTATATTTATATATCGCCAAGGGTCCACCGTTAGTAGATCTTTAGAGTACCTGCTGATAATAATATGAGGCTGATTATTGCCACTGTGAATGGAAAGTTTTGTTTTATAAGTTATGCAATAATAGCTAACAATTATAGGGCTGCAATTAAATAAGTTTTTAAGACAAACATAAGGCAGTCGTATTTTTTTTTGCATATCGGCAAGGTAAAGAAATTGTAACCATTCTCTATGTAGAATGATGCCAATTCGAGGAATGTTGATAATTTGCATACTACGCTCATTATAAGTAGGATAAAAATAACTGTTGCAATAAAAAAATGACATGTTTTAGCACAAACAATAATAATTTTGAATGTGACAATATAGCTGCGACGGAATTTTTTTCAAATGAGTTCTTTACGCTATTATAATTAAAAATGTTAAGATCAAAGGTATCAATGGTAGTTGGTAGACTAGGCTAGACTGCGTTTGAAGACAACTGCTGCAAAGTTTAGGCTAGACCTTTGACTTTACGAAGGTCGCAAAGCCTTTGTTTCATTATGTTTTCCTTTTCTGTTTAACATGGCTAAAAAGTACCCATCTAAACTGCGCCTGGCAGCCCTGGATACTTAAAAAATTAACTTTTGTAATAAAATAAATAATGTCCGCTCTTGACAACCCTAATGAGAGCATTAAGAGCACACAAAGAAAAAACAAACAATAATATTCATATCGCAGATGACAGAGTATCGAGTTCTTTTGTTTTAGTTTCTACGCTCCGGATATATCATATTTATCGGCATCAGAATATTTGATGAAGTCACTTCCTACTCTAGTTGGCAAAACAGGGTAATTTACACAGAAATCGATTTATTTTTAATGCTTTTCAGAATTATTAATTTCTTGTTGACATAATGAGGTAATTGTAGTCAATCAAAGTTGTGGCCAGTCTTCGTCATTGGACAACGTTCGTCCTTATAGGTAAGATACTTAGTTTATACCGCAAACCAGGAAAATGTATGCTTTTAGCGACAACTTTTTAAGCAATTAAATACATTTCAAATGAATCAATTACGCTGGTTAATTTTGTTTGCTATTCATGTTTAAAAAGTACCATAGGAACTGGGGTTTATATACTTTATGGCAGCTTAAAAAAATACATATGTAAGTATACGTACTACGTAACTCTAGCAATAGAACATATAACAATAATTAAGGTAAACTGGCTTAATTGTTTGTTGATGGGACACCTATGCGGTATATGCATGTTGAGTACCATTAACAAGGTTTTCGATATTGTGTTTTTATTAACTTTTTCATTCAAAGCTTCCACAAACGTTTGCTACACTTTCTCATCACAACAAAAACAACCGGATTCAATTGAGACACATTTCCTTCGTGACAAGACCGAATAATGCAGTTTCCCCGCAATCAATAATGTAACAAAAATGACGCGTAAAATAAAATCATCAAATTGCGTGTTTGTGTAACAAAAAAGAGATTGACCGAGATCTAAATAGTGCGATAACGAAACGTTTTCGATCGAATATCGGTTTCATTGTCCGCGTGGTATACGGAAGGCGGGTGGACGTAAGTAATTACTGTTTTGCACGTAACAATTGTGTAATAGTTATCGATATAAAAAATATATCGATTTATGTGATCGAATCTATTTGTGCGATGAATGACGTGATGATGTGGTTACTTGGTATTTTGATTAAACAATTGTGTAATTTTGTGCACAAAAGGAGGTTGGTATTCACGTGCTTGGCCATGAAAGTGAGACGGTTTACGTTGCAGTCGAAAATTACTGTTCCAATAAATAATAATGACCCGTAGCAATGAGAAGGCTACTATTATTTCATATTAAACACACAAGTTAGACATGCGAGGGTCGTAGTATATGCCTTCAACCAGCACTGGACGCAACAATGTGTAATATAAATAAATATCTATATAATTTTACGGGTATCATCTTTGCGAGTGTACTTAGTACCCATCTATTATTAAGAACATCACCAATAAGGTTCGTCATCTGCAACCCGAATTTATCTAGCTGGTCATGGGACACACATTTTTATTTTCCTATTTTGTAACTTGTAAATTCCTTAAGGCGATCAACTTTAAATGCAATTCAATTTGGTAATTCATTATAATTTATAATACATTTTCCTTTAAAAAGTAACCTAGAAATAAGTAATTTTTTTAAGGATTATTTTCTATGCAATTCCTAGTATTCTTCACCTATTTTCACCTTTCCTATTTCTTTGCTTATACCTTACTCAAGTTTCCAATAAACTATCAAGTCTATAAAGACGGTTATATTAATAGTAACATGTTTAACTGCGGATTAATGATCGTGATTAATGATATTAAAGATAGTATGTATAAACAAAGTATCATTATCTAATGTTATGTCAATATCGTTCGGTGTCCGATCGTTTAGTTTGAATACGTCATCAATTAGTTAACATTTAACATGTGGCATGTAGAAAGTATTACCGCAATGTCGTTTTAGCTCAATGCGGATGTGATTAATACATATTTTCAGAATAATTACATTATTCATGAATTAACTGAATCAAGACCGAGCTGAGTTAAAAAAAACATTGTAAGAACAGCTTTGATTTTACTTGAATAGTCCAATAAATTAAACCAGGGTTAACCTGCATTCCCTCAAATGGATTACTTAGTGTGATGGTTTGGTGAAGTAAGACACCATCGATCATTATGACAAAAAGTTCATGAACTTTTTGATCCGAATTCACCAACAAGTATGATAATATAAGACTGTAAATTGTATTCTGACAAGTACAGGCTGATATTAAATCGGTCAGAGAACCCTAATAAGTACCTTTGAACGGTCACGTAGTTAATCAAATTTGCAAAGTATACCGGATCTCGGTTGCGTCCGGGACATCTTCACAAGCCAGCATGGCATATTCAACTCTCACGTCATACATTCTGTACATTAGAGCCAAAAAATACTGCAAAACAAATTCTATTTTACCATTACGCTGGGAAACCCCTTATAAAGAAGAAGCCTAACATGAGTATGCTAGTAACTGGGAACTTAATAAAAAATTAATAGAAGCCATTATATTTGACATTAATTTCCGTACACCAATAATGGTTACATTGTGAGCCTGTGCCTCGCGACGAAAAAAATTAATTGACGCATCGACTGCCTCCGAATGTCAGACAAAGCACATCGGACAATTTAATTGGACTGTCAAAGGCGACTTAATTACTTCCTAATATTGACAAAGCTGGTTTTTGTGTCACCCGGACCATTATGTCAAATGAAAAAAGCACAAACAGCGAATCATTCACATTACATCCTACTATTAAGACTACATAACATAACATCACACGTGTATTCCCCGAAGGGGTAGGCAGAGGTGAACATATAGTACACTCACATTTCGCGATGTTGTAAGTCCCAATGTAATAGGGGGCAAGCCAAATCCAGACTCCATGCTGCTACTGAGAATTACCTAATGGAAAACTTAACACTCTGCCCGACCCGGGATTTGAACCCAGGACCTCTTGCTCAGCAGTCGCGCTTAGCGACCACTAGACCAACGAGGCATTAAGACTAGCTGGGCTATATGAGCTGCTACAGACTATGGCGGTATACTTTACATACTATTTCTATAAAACCACTGCAAGCAATTATAGACAATAATATATTACAATAAAGACTACATTAGCGTGCGTATATTTTCACATTCTGTAATACAGGGTTTATTTAATGAGACCAATTAAAGTATTACTTACAAATCACCTCTAGTTTGTTGTACCTCGCGTAATGTCCATTTAGGGTTGGATATCAATAGCTAATGAATATGGAAATGTATTACATTCACACGTATTAGTGTGATATGTAAGGCTCTTAGAAAAATCACCATTTTAGGATTAATTGGCGACACTTTCATTGCTTCCTTGGCCTTTTACATGTTGTCTGAATATGGAAAAGTTTATAGTTAGTACCGCAATAACACTGCGATAAACTTGGGTCTTGAAGGCATGGATTTGTGTAAGTTTATTCGAACGTAGATTATATGAATGGTTTTCTCTAGTAAGGTCTACTTTATTATTTTTTTATTTACCATTTCGAAATGGCTTGTTATACTTTTCAAACAAACATTAGATATTAATTGATACAAAGTCATCATCAGTCATCAAGAGTTACTTTTCTACTAGAGATTCAGTCGTGTAATCGTGTTCTTAGTATTTTATAAGAAAAAAAAATCATACTTATTTCTAACCGCCTTAAAAACATGAGGATGTTGATTATTCGGGGCGTATCAACTTTTGTTAAAAAAACTTGGTTCATTTAAGAATTTTACCTTTATAACATGCATACACTTAACCAAAGCTCCTATAAACTGGCTCCTGTCTTATAGAATTAACTAGTTACCATAGCAGACAAAGCCAGTTCTGCCGCAGATGTTCGAGCCCTGCAACAAACTGGAGCAGAATGCAACGAGAGCGAATGTATTATTCAGACGCGTTATCTTGCTGCGCGCGCACGAGACCCACAAATTGTGCGCTGCGCCGCCTCGCTAGATAGCGGACACGTCACGATGCTGTTGTAAGGAAGTCTTGTGATGGATGTTGAATGGTAAAGAAGAACAGGACATGTGAGTTAAGTAAGTGAATTGTTGTTTGGTAACCCTTATAAATTACATACAAAATTGTGTTTTTAGGTGAATTATAGCAGTCGTAGGTATAGAAGTGTTACATACTAAACAATATTACTATTAATAATATTGATTACTCTTAATGTTTACAACATACACCTCACTGGGCACGTATTATCGTATTATAAAATCTATCTATTGCCTTTTCTTTTTCCTGACTTTTTCAGGTACGATGGGTCTACGTTATTTGCCTCAGCATTCATGCTTTCCTTGCTCAATTCGATTCATGTAGCAATATCTCATTACTTTCTATAGAACCTCTGAAAGATTTTCAAAATACTTTAAAAATATTGTAACTGTGGTTGCAGTAAGGAAATATTACAGTTGCTGCTTTGCAGCGCACAAGATGACACTTTTGAAGATGGAAGACAAGCTGTGCCTAAGTAAACCACAGCCTATAACACCTACATACATTATAATTATATTTATTATTAACATAAACAAGCGCTGAACCCTAAAACAACAGCTAATCATTAATATCCTAAATTTTTAAAGCCTGGTGTACATTTTTTTCATGCGGATGAAATCGATGTGGCAGCTTGTGCTACCTAGTTTCGAAACTTTTTATTATTATTATAATTGAAAACCTAAGATTAGTGTTTGTAAATATATTTTATATAGATTATCTATTTATATAATAGAAAAAGCAATTTCAAATACAATTTTAAGTAGACAATAATTGATTTCAATAAGAATAATTTAATGTTGAATATGTAATATGAACCTACTGATGAATTTGTTTCGTAAAGTTATTAGTGGATATTACAAATAGAGTAATATGTTGTGAGTAGATTAATTTTGACCACTCGTTACGGTCTGGTGATTATACAAATTACTTTCATATTGGTTGACGTTCGTTCTAGGTGGGGTTAGCTTTCGTTGCAAAAGAATAATCATCACAATGCTTTGTTGTTTAAATTGTATGTAAAATATTGTCGAAGAGGTTTTGTGTATAATGAAAATTGTTACTATTCACTTTCGATTGCTATTACATTACAGGTATTACATATGCAGCTCTTAGAAATTAATTTATCTACTTCGTTCAACATTGTCTCATGTACTTTTATCCATTCATCCTTATCCTTACTTATATTATAAATGCAAATTAAGTTTATTTTTGTTACCTACTTACCAGTCTAAACACTTAACCGATCAGCATGAAATTTAGCATAGATACGTTGCCAGCATCCACCTTTCATCCAGAAAAAGAGCACAGTTGTCGAGGGAAAGAACGATATCATTCAGTGGTCTTTTTGGCCGCTTGAATGCGCTTCGTGTCTTCCTAAATTCAAATATAACGCCGGTAAAACCGCGGGGCAGCCCTAGTTGTTTCTATACAAGTGACAATATTATATTATTTACGTTCGAGATCTCCTATTTATTTATTTATCGTAACCTGTTTCGACTGAAAGTTTTTACAAATTCAGTGCCTATAGGGCTCCAGTCTAAACAGAAGCTTTCTTTACTTAGTATTCAACAGCGAAAAACAGGGACGGTTCGGATACAGTCATAAACATTAAGGGACGTGACATCTAACGGAAATGCCTTACAATATACTCAATCTAAATAAACAATCGGTAAGTTACACAGCCTACTTTCTTCCTTATCTAGCCACCTGTCGGGGACGGACGCGAGTCGAATCGAGTTTCCAATACAAAGCGAAGATCACTATCGATGTTTCATAAAAATTCCAATGCGCACTTACTATGTAATATTTCGATTTAGATTTTCGCAATAAGCACCTCGAAAGTTTGTTTTTCTGCAATTCGAAGGTGAAAACATGCAAATGTCGATAGATCAGCCGGATGTAGACGGTATTATAAGTATTCGCTTTTTCAGATTTCACGCGAAATGAATACGATTTCAGAATGTCAAATGAAACGTTATATCAATAACACAAACGAAATTCGAACGCAAATCATCCATTGCAATGTATACAATAAGATTTTTACTATTTACAACGAATTATAATCACGTAAAAACTTCAAATTGGTGGGTTTTGTGACAAAAACGGGTTGACGATAGCGAAATTGATCTGCCAAGATGGTTTTTGTTCATTACTCGAGTGCTTTAACAATGTTTTTGCGTACAAAGTTGATTCTAGTTCACCTTTTTGTTAACATAATTACGCTTACTGGTTTCCGAGAACTTCGTATATATTTAGCTTTTAAATTTAAATTAAAGCAAATACTTAGTAGATGTGACACATTACATAAAGAAGAACATTTGATGCCATAAAAACTCTTATGAAATCTAAGAAATAACGTTTTCAATTCCTAGAAAACCAGCTATGGAACATACAGTTATAGCAACAAATCATTGATGCACTACGAACTTGGTTGCTTATCACAATCATCATCACAACACAAAGCGTTCCATACAAACTTATGTAAAGTCGACTGACCAAACAATGAATTTTAATTTCGTTATTTATTAAACGCAGCGGGCAGGAAGCCTTTGTAGTATCGCCTAGCTCAAATCATAATAAGCCTCCGTAATCAGATACTAAAACACTTTTAATTTTGTGTCGACCTTCGAATGTCGGCCGTTCACGAACGGTGAAACCGAGAGGCAGATAAACAATCGCAATCGTGTTCTACCTACCACCGATTGAAGAGTTTTATTGTTGTACTGTCGCGGGTAAAACGATTCAGCGTAACTATTTATTACTCGTTTCAATCGCAGGTTGTATTATTATAAAGGTCTGTACCTAAGTCGATAGGCTTCTTCCTTTATTATGCAGATCAATTTTCCTTTCTTCTTAGCTAATTGCTTTGGGAAAATCGAACTGATAACTGAATGATGAAATCCAATGAAACTTCTGTTACCTTACGAGTTCAGACTGTTGCAAAAAAGTAAAAACCTATTTTAACCATCTCTGTTTCGCAACAATTATAATTATAAATATTAATAACCAGTTTTAAGCTCAAATTATAGTTTATTTTTTAACAAATTTTGTAACATCATCCATTAAATAGTTTTTATACTGACAGCTCTAGAACATAGTTAATAATCTTAAGAAAATAAAATGAGACGAATCTTTTTAGTTAAAGGAAGAATGCACTCTGTACCGCAGGAGTCAGACAGCCATAAAGATATGTTCTTTTTCTATGTTCTTTTCAGCGGCGTTTAGTTATTGCATTTATTAAATACAAAATCATTATTGTATTCATATAAACACCAACAGTTTTGTGGCCGACTGTACGCGCCCAATAGACGGGCGTCGCCGCGAAGCCTTCGACTGCGCGGCACGTGCGCGTGGACGCAAGAAGTGACGTTATTCCATTCCTATACTAAGATACTAATATTTAAATAAGGTAGAAAAGTTTTACTATGTAGGTTTTTGTACATTAATAATAATAATAACAGCCTATAACTGTCCCACTGCAGGGCAAAGGCCTCTTCTCGTATAGAGAAGGATTGAGCACTGATCCCCACGCTAGCTCACTGCGGGTTGGTGATTTCAGATAATTAAATCCAGGTTTCCTTACGATGTTTTCTGTCACCCTCAGTCAGTGGTGTCTTAGAATATCTAAGAAAGTATTTATGACATTATTTTTGTACATTATTGTCATTAAAATAAAGAAAAAATCGTTAGTTTATTAGTAGCTTATTATTAAATGTAATCCATATTAGAGACTTCAAATATTGTAAGCTGGCTAAAGGTGGGTGTGCAACCTGACAAGCTATACTATTTACTTATGTAAAGTTTTTATGAAGAAATTCTAGCCTTTCTTTGTAAAAAAAAGTAAAAAGCAATTATCTACAATTTACTATTGTAATTCATGGTGTTATTATGATTCTCCACCTTCAGTCTATTACTAGTAATTTGTCCTTTATATATATCCTTAAAAAATTCACTTGGGCACATATTGGATTTCAACCTGATATATTCTGCTAAAGGAGCCGGTCTGTAAAGCTCCGGGCCTTATCGACATATAGAGTCTTTGAATGGTAAAATAATTTAAAAGAAGTATTTTAAGAACTGTGCAAAGTTACACAATTATAACCGTTTCGTTAAGCACCAAAAACGTTATTCATTTATTTTTGCGCATTCCTCTCTTGTATGATTAATGAGATTCTTAATGTAAAACAATGTAAGTAGTCTGGGTAATTGATGAAATGGTAATACAGACATCATCAGTATTTCAAAATACAGAGTGAAGCAAATTAGCATATAATGTTTAAAATTGAAGTGCAACGCTCGTATTTTTACCCGCCTGTCAAGGAAGGGTTATGTTTATAAAAAATTTCAATGAAACATTTTGTTCGATACTAGCTTCTTGTTTTATTTTAAACACTTTGAAAAATGATTGGCCTTCCAGTCCTCTACCGCTCCATATTTCATAAGAAATTAAGTAACAACGAAAAAAAAGGGTAAAGTCGTGAATCCGTTACAAAATTAACATGCTTTGAATTCTAAAGATCTCTAGATCAGATGATATCTTCGAATGCTCCTGGTGTCGGGGTATGCTGAGTGCTGATGTTTCGAAATGAGTTAACTGTTTTAAAATGATTTCTTAAAATGAAAAATTAATTAACATAAATAAAGCAAGTTCAAAATGTTTTTTTAGTGTGGGAAATAAGACACTCGATTACCGCTTCCTTAGTCTGTATAAAAATATAAATTATAATAATAAACGAAGTGTATTAAAAATACCTAGTACTTTGAACGTCTTAAGATAACCCCAAAAACGAATAATACAAAACAAAAACTATTTGTATAAAAAAATAATATTGTAATATTGTAATCTCGTATTTGTTTTAATAAATAATTTTGATATGAGTTGATATTTATACGGTTCAGTATAAAAACCTCTTTAAAAGAAACATAAACTCAACTAGGGATTGAATTATTTTAACATTAACCACTACCAAACATTTTTATACGACTTATAAACCCTATCTTTCAGCTGATTTACGACGTGAAGTGAGAACAGACTGACTGACCTCTGTCATAAACGTCGACATTGTAATAACTGACAGATTAAAATATTAAAATGTACACACAGCAGTCAAGTAAAATGTGAATGCCCTGAAGTTTAATTACGTAAAATAGGTCTAACATAATGTTTACCTTAATTTCTTCTGTTCATCTTCTTCGTATCGGCATGAGCCAATAGCCATATGGTCACGCCGTGGTCAGTCAGTCAACAAGGGTGGTAGCGAGGTTGACCGTCCAGGCCGCGGCGGACGTACTAGTATCGTCACTCGTGGAGGCTTCTGTATCTGCATTTCTAACTAGCCAATAATATTTTTTTTATAAAAATGTCGCCCCACACAAGGAATTTCTCCTGTATCGTGGGTGCATTTCATGAACATGTGATATCACATACACAAACCAGACTCGAGACAAATAGCGTATCGCACAATTCTTTGTCCCGTACGGAAATCGAACCCGCAACCGTTAGCGCAGCAGTCCAATCGCTTAGACACTGCGCCAATCTGGTCATCAATATATAACTAGCAAAGACTTGATGTGTGCCATGCTAATCATTCCAATTGCCCGCCACAGCGCATTTCAGCTCATCATTTATTATTCACTTGGAATAAACAAATTATAGTTATTTTTTTAAACGAAAGCTCGTGTGGTCGAGCCTAACCAAAGTGGGTATCATACCCAAAATAACTGTGGAATATTTTGGCAAGATTAATTTCGTTTCTTTTTTACGTTTCGTAATTATATTTTATGCAAGGTTGATTTAAAACGAGAGCAAATTGGTTTAACTGTGCACGTAAACCGTTGATAATAAAACGTATGCAGAGAATGGAGTGACCTCTGTCCTGCAGTAGGTAAGTTTGTAATCTTTTACCAGCATTAATTAAAGAGACATTTTTATGTACTAACGCATAAATTGCATGTTATATAAAGGCTTTTAATGTTCGTGTTTTATTAAGTGCGATGTAATGTGTTTCATATTACTTGCTTAATAAAATTAAATAGTTAATTGGAGTTTATTGAATAATAAAATGTGGAATACGAAAGCTTGACTTTATCTCAAATGTTAAAAGAATATGAAACAGGATCACGCTTTAATTTTCAGAAGATTTAAAGCAGAATTGCAAATGCCGCCTCCGTCACTTATAAAGTTTTTGTGATAACAAACCTGCCCCTCTAAGTAGTATAAGTTTTGTACAGCCTACCTGACTAATACATTTGCGGTTTCTTTTGTTTATCTTTCATTAAATAAAATACAAACAGCACTGATAGCCGAGTGGTATGACCGTTAGACTGCCAAGTCAAAGATCGCAAGTGTAAACCTCGGCACGCAGCAATGTTTTTTCGAATTCATGTGCGTATTATAAAGTAGTTATCAGTTGCTAAAAGTTAAACTGAAAAACGGTGAAGGAAAACATCGTGAGGAAACCGGCACACCTGAGTGATTTTCAACGGTGTGTAAAGCTATGTCAGAGGCCAACAGACGGTTTAAATTATGACACCAGGCTGTTCATCAACCATACGATAAGAAGAAGAACAAAATAATCATAAACGCAGCCATTTGTTCAGCTATCAACAATACCTATCAATGTACCTACTAACACTAGAGCGGCTATAGCCACTGAAATTATAAGTCGTTGCTATTAAAGGCATATCAAAAGCAGCTCTGAAATACAATCTAACTTGAATATGAAACGTTTAGCGAGAATAATTATAATTATTGTTTGCATAGTCATGTTCATTTTTTAATTGCTGCGTAACATTTAGCCGCACCTGACCAATTTAGAGATAATCTCGACTGAATACGCTGTTAAAATGTCGTTTTAACTGATCGAATCCACCTCTTTGTTTCTGTGCAACAACTTGTTATGCGATTTTCTAAAGATAAGTAGGCTTTATTATTGTGTAATGAACGGACTAGAACACTTAGACATATCGAATCAATGTTACAATGGCCAAACGACGTACGGATTATAATTTGACCTTGCTTTAAATGGTCAACGGGTTGATTTCACGTTTGATTTTTTTTTTGGTGCGACGGCATCACACAATCTTACGTTTCAATATTATTTTCAATATTTACGTACGCATATAGCTACGATAGAAATCTGTGGTCATTACCTACACCTATCTGGTCTCCCCATCACCTGTATAAGGTCTATGTTTAATTCATACATTTCGCATTGATAAGACTTCTTAAGTGTCGTTACCAAATTTTCCTTTTTTCAGCAAATTATTTATTTTCTATCTCTGAAAGGCAGTTAAGACTTCAGTATATTCTTCATTATAACATTTTACTCAAATAACACCTTTATCAGCCAGTTCTTTTTAAGCTACTTTCTTGCGCTCAAAAACACCAATGTCATTTCATTCAACTTTTACTATTTCGCATTACATTGATCGGCATGACATTCGTGATCCATATAATTAAACGCGGAAAGACGATGGGGAATCAGGCAGCCCTCGGGAGCGAGGTCGCTGTGAGGTCGTGATTCTGACTCCATCATGTTCGTACAGCCACGCCTCTGCGTAATTGTTATTTTAATCTATGTACCCTATAGATTCACGATCAGTTTAACGGGGAGTTTTGTTTAATTTGTTGGTTAGACCGGGCTGTTTTTAGTCTGTACACAATGGGCCATGCTGACTAATGTTTCATTGTTTTTTTTGTTTTCAATGGATCTGTCTACTTTTTTTATACCATTACTAGGTAGTAAAGCTAGTTGGTTTGCTCCTAAGTGTTTTCTAATAGGCATCGCGAATCGCATATTTCACCAGAGTATTTTTCAGTAAAGTTTTTCTTTAATTGATTTTGTTGACACTATGGTCTTAGAAACTTTTTGTGCATTTTTCCAAGAAGGAAGACCTTTTAATCTGACAATATTGAATAAAAGGTTAGTTACCAAAGCAAACCATATTCTTCTGCGTATTGGATTACCGACTCGTTAGCAGGTCAACAATTCATGGCAAAGCGGAAATTATTCATAACAAAATCTATGGACATTAAAATAATGGAATAAACTGATGATTATAATTTATAGATTGTTCATTAAATCTAATACTTAAATAATATTCTATTACGCCAAACCTTTTTTTATGTAACTAACTAGGTATATATTTATGACATTCGACTAGCCATATTATTGTAAAAAAAAAACTAACATTTGCAATATCTGAACGTAATCAAAACTCGTTTCTTATCATGCCTCAATCTGTGTGATCGAGATATTAAAAAAATAGATCGGTAACTAGTCTGCGTACACGACGAATAGGCGCGGCTCGCAGTATTGCATCTTATACAATTATAGATTTAATTTATTCCACACCAGCTTTACCTGCTTTGGTAGTGTTGTCTTATTAGTTATTTAAAAAGTTTATTTCTTTTCAATGATATATCTGGTATTGTAGGAGGAAGCAAACAGAAAATAATACTTAAAATGAGAAGTCAAGATGCGGCAATTGAATCCATTTGAACAGTGCCAGCACCTACTTTATTGAACGAAAAACCATGTTAATTTTTTTTCAAATTATATTACTTGTAGAATTCCCAAGGAACATGAGAAAAACGGTCATTAGAAATCAGTTAAACAACACAATTAAATCCTAATAGTTTCCATTAAAACGTGTACGGTCACTTTCATCTTCATTATGATTCACAAAATAGAAGAAAGAAAAGGCATTACAGACGGCGAAAGCGATCAGATAACTGCCAAAGATTTGTAATTAGTTCTTTGACACAAAAAGGCCCAGAGTATTTAGTAATCAGTCAACTCTCATTTAGATTAAATATTCTTATATGAAGATAGCTGTATCATCGAGACTATTAAACGGGAGTAATACTTTCCTATACAGGCACCTGCCTACCATTCTCTCATAATTTTATCGGTCGCCATTGTTTTGAGGGTTAATGAAGCCTGGAGGTTAACGAAAGTTTTTTCAAAATAAAACGAAACTTTCATGATAATGCGATCATTTGTGTTAGCAAATTGCTCGTGTAATGTTTACGATCTTATCGGCAAAGATCAGACGCGTTTGTCTAGGTATACATACAATTACTAGGTACACGGCTACGTCAAAATCAATTACCGGCATACAACGCTTGGCCGAGTCATTGACAGGTAAGAGCTTACAATTTCCTTCAACATCCATTGCGGCTTGCCGTCCGCCCTATTGCACTTAACCTAATAACTGCGGCAATCTCGCCCGGTATTGCTGACGAAATTGCGGGGTCATCTATCCGGGCACTAATTGAGACAGTTTAGCTTAAGACACTGGCCGGTCGACAGACGTCCGTAAATTGGCCGTTTACGGTGAAAGTCGAGACCATCAGGGGCCCTATGTGGAAATGTTAAAGTTCATTGTAGCTCCCGATATTACAGCCATGTTATGGTGTTGCTTCGCTCCGGGGCGCTGTCCGTGCTTCTAGACGCATTCACGTTAAGGTCAATTGATTGCCCTGTTATTATTTTAGGAATTTTAAGGTGGTATGTGCAGTTTAATATTCGCTTTGGATAGCAATTTAAAGTAGCACAACATCTAATTATACAGTATTTGCACCTTATTATCATTTTGGCAAAAAATATAGCTAATTATACTTGATTACTTTATTGAAGGTTGTCGTTGAATGTTAGATAGTTGTAGATAATTCTGACAGCCTCTTTATTTTTATTATCAAAAACAATTGCTACTCTTGCAGTAATCGAACGCCGCCGAGCATTAGGTCTTTTATTTCCAAGACTTAATGTCTCAACAGCATGAGATGTACTCCGCTTTTACAGAGATTATGGCGTGTATTAATACACTTCTGGTAATAGAGAAGATAGCCCCTTTATTGCTGCTCATAAAAATAGCTGTATCTTTCGGAGAAAAAGTGAAGCTAAATAAAATACTCAGAGCAACTTCTCATTGACATTTCCCAAATACAATCCACAGCGCTTAAACGAAGGCACAAATGCGACCAGCGTTAACAAGAGTGAACCGATACCTCGAACTGTTCAAAATGGTGTAGTGTCCATGCAATCTGATTTACGCGCGCCGCTCCGTTCCTGAAGCCAGTGTCTACTATAAAGTATGCGCTTGCCTTTTTAGGAATGCTAATTCCTGTACAGATTATTCATTGCTCTTGTCTACATAAATTTGTTGGTGGTTTACTAAAATTCTATAGTAGGCGTAGTCGGTGACAAAATTTACCGAATTCTGTAATGTAAAGTGACTTTGTTAGTGTTGGCTGTGAGGTGAACCGAACAAATTATAATTATCATCTTTGTTCATAATTGTACTGCTTGCCTGATGATATGTCAAAGGTAGAACAATAAATTAATTCAGAAAATAGATTTGTTTCAGTATCCAAAGCTTATGTTTAATTAAGGTCGAATATTAAGAATTATGTGAGTATACTAATTTGAATTTGATAAAAACACAATATAGAACATAATATAGAAGACTTGATGTATTAGAACAATACTATTGTTACGTCCAAACAAAATAAACCTATTCAAAGCTAGCAAATGCTACCTGTCAAAACTTCTGTGAACTATCCCACTAACGTGACGTCCAAACCTAATAATTTACGATCAAGATTATACGAAACGATTTCATGCCAAACACTTGTACTCTACGTACTAATTTGTATTGAAATGTATGTATGTTTATCTATCCATTTGCTCATAAAAACAACTCATAACATAAAGATATAATTTATTAGGTATGTTAATAGTGAAGACCTTTGCTAAAACCCCGTCAAGGATCTTAATTAGCAATCATTGTTGTTATGACACATTAATGTATCAAATGCATTTATTTATTGTGTTCTGTGTGTTTAATTGAATGAATGACTATAATGCAATAGGTTAGGTTCCTAGGTCGAATGGTGATCTAGATAGATTGGTCTTATGACAGACCGATTGATTGTTTTTCGATTTATTTTGTAGATAAGTGGAACTGATGTCTGTACGTGCCTGTCTAATTAAACGAGCAGGTATAATAATTAGTCTCAGCTTGGTTACACAAGTTGTTTCCTGAGTGTAGAAATATTTAATTAATTATGAGTTTTTTTCTATCGGTGCTTTCATGAGAGCTTCTAGTGTCGACATGTAATTTACAGCAAAAAACCACGACAAATATAATTAGCTTGACAGTTAATGAAAATTATTACGATCATGTAAAATGTTTTTTTTTGGTATGATATTCTTATTTACTTTTAGTATCTATTGATCACTAAAAAAGAGACCTTGACCCCTGAAGTTTTTTTCGGCATTTCTTCTCAGAGGTAGTCAATTTAGAAATGACTCCATCTAGTAATGAATAAATTACATACACAAAATCATTAGAGTAAATAAAAGTATCATTAGTAGAAATTTAATATCTACTAAAATACTAGTACCTTTACAAAACAATATTTTTTCTTATAAATACATAAGGATAAAATAATTGAAGGTGTGGGCTCGTAATTACATCGTCTCAGTTATGGCACTCTGCTATTAAACGGCCTGTTTGTATATAAATGAGTATGAAACTACTGGACCCCACGCTGTGTCGCTCGAACGATTAAAATGCATGTTTTTTATTGTCTCACACTAACCAGATGTCATATTTTCTTGCAGTTAATGTAATGTTTATTTGTTGTTATACTAGAAATATTTATTTTAGTGTGTCATAGATTTATTAGCAGTGTATTAGTTAAAGATTTTTGTGCGTGACATAAGATAAGAACAATTCGTAAAGTCTCACTTCCGAAGTATAAATACACGTCATGATTTTACTCTTATTATTTTAACTAGTAGTTAGGTACCTATATTCTAGCTGTTAAATGTATAGACATTTACAGCGTAATTAGAATAACTACAACAAAGCAGTTACCGTAGCTATGTATTACCGCTGTTGTGTAATTTAATTACATCGCCAAGCATTTGACCGAGGCACTCTATCGGTGTATCTACATAAATATCATCGAAATTCCATTGAAACGTCTAATAACGTATAACAAAGCATTGAAGTCCGATATCCTGCTGTCTTTAACAAATTCATTGTTTAATCTCTTAGTTAAAGTGAATAGAATAGAATATTTGCAAAGAATGTAGGTTACCTAGAGATTACGAAGCGAAATCATTTGCACTCAAATCATGTCTTGCATGTGATATGTCTTAATTTACCAATCTATTTGCTGTCCAAAATGTCTGGCAGCAGTTGAAAGCTGAGGGACGAAGATCGAGCTCAGTGGCCTGCCATGGGAAAGGTCTATGTCCAGCAGTGGATGGTGATGATGAGTTGCTGTGCCAAGGTGTCATGATACATGGACAGCTGGAACACCTGGGTACAGTAAGCCAGCTAGTAGCTCATACAATTTGAAGATGACATCATTTTAATTTATTAAAAGCAAAAGAAAAGCTAGTGCTTGACCAAAACAAAACCTTTCTGTATTGCAAGAACATTTATTTGGTCGCAGTACATTTAGCCTTTGAAATAGGAAGGTTCCTATCGTGATCTGAAATATACCTATAATCGAAATTCCTCCGAGACTCCGCCTACCGCATAACAAAGCAGTAAGTGCGGTATTCATCGCGAATGTCCTTTGGCTAATAGTTTAATTGCGTTGGTCGGCGTTCGGGGCAGATAGAGATCAGCGGCCCGGAGGTCACCTGCCTGCACCGTGTTTTACTGAACTATTCATCAGGCTTGCATAACTTGAGGAGTATCCATAGTCACGACCAATCAATTAGATGATACTTTTATTTTATAGTCTTTTTGTTTTACGACAAATGGTAGATAGCGAAGCTGCTTTAAACTCTTACTTCCCTAGACAGTGTTTGTCTAACATAATAGGACCATTTTAACGCAATTTTTTAGTTACGACTTCTAACAAGTTTGAAGGATATAAATTGTAAGTACTTATGGTAAGTGTTGAGAGATTCATCAGGGTTTGAGATTCCATTTTAGTAATTTTCATACTTTTCATAAGTAATTAATGTCTGGTCCGTATTCTCGAAATCCTGTCAAAATTTGGGGCCACCTCAAAACACAAACGTCTAATTCAATGTATTGATTTACGTAAGAGCTGGAAATATTGTTGACGATAAACACATTATAACGATAAACCTACAAGACGATAAAAAATCTACAATGTTAGTAATGATGTGTCTAATGAATTTAAAATGGCCACAGCGCCATGTCGTTGCATTGTAAAGTTTACGGCTGACTTTAGTTAGCATCAATGAATCGTAAACCGACGTCCAACTATGAATACGGCGCACATTTTCACTCACTTTACCGATGAGTTAATAATATTATATAGAATTATCTTGGAACGTGCTTCATAAATAACGTTATAGTTAATTTTTGTGCGTTGCCTCTGAGGTTGAGGTCAGATCTAAATGATCGATCCTGACCAAATAATTGATTGGTAATGTTCTTTGTTTGTTAAGTAAGTTGTCTGACATGCGCAGAGTGTATTCTGACTAGCGAATGATAATTACAGGGCTTACAAGTGGCACACGAAGTTTTGATCGGAGGTTTAAATCGAAGGTGCCCTTAATTATGACTAGCGTTTTCGACTTTAACCTGGTTATTTTAGCCTTAACATTTATCACATAGTAAGATTTCATGGGGTAACAAACACCCCATGAAATCTTACTATGTGAGCACAGTTACTTCTCTCCAACTTCGGCACTAGAATGCGGTGAAGGGTGGACGATTTCCGGGGCTGTCTTATGAATGTCAATTACAAAGCACTTATACTGATTTCTAGTGACGTCATCGAGGTTATTCCAAAGATCCAATTTCATAGTTTTTAAAATACAATCATATAAAATATACATTTAATACAAATTACAATTAATTATTACATATTTTTGGGAATTTTGATTTGCACCCAATCTAAATTCTCATCCATGGGTTTTGGAGGGCGGCGTTCTATGTGGATAGCTGAAAGGAAAGAATCATCTGTGTATTATCTTTCGAGATTAAATGTCATTTACTAAGACAATTGATATTTTCTTTTCATCGATGTAATTTTTATTATCAACTAACATTTTGGTCCAACACAGGTATAAGTAAGAAAAAATGAGGTTCATGAGACCTCATTTTTTCAGTAAGTTTTACACTCCAAAAAACAACGGAATTTTGCTGGCGCGCATTTGTCGGCGGTGTCGTGCCTGTGCTGAACCAAAAAGTTAACATCTGGCTGCATAAATAAATTTAATTGTTAGTCCCGATTAATAAAAATACATAAAGAATCTTTTAAACAACCTTTCTTTAAAATTTGCACGATGTCATCAATATTTCTGAGTGGTGGATGGCTATGCTGAACATTCACGGGCAGTCGACCAGGTGGGAAACCACCGTTACAAGGGCTTTCAACTCCTGGAAAAATACATTTTATTTATTCATATTTTTTTCTATAATAGAAATTTTATTGTACACCTAAATATGTTTGATAGGATTACTGCAAGCAGTATTCTCTACGCAAAATATATCAAAATTCTTTTTACCTTAATGAAATACAAAATGTTACACACAATGAGATTTTTAAAAGGTTAATAAGCGTCAAGTCACTTCTAATTTAAGGTCCACATAATTTTTGTTTTTATAAAATCTGACTAATACGATATCTAAGAGGTCTTGACAGACTTTGAATCATCTGTGATCTGCTTTATTTAGCTATGCTATGTTAACTAAATCTGTCGCTTATCAAAGATTCTATCAAGCATTTAATTTGTTCTCAATACCATAAGCGTCTTCGTTCATCTTTATGAGTAGCATCTAGCCATATCCCACTTGGTCCATTTAACATTTTATATTTGTTACTTTACCTTGTTTTTGTGTTATTACTGAAAGCATATAAATAAATACCATCGTCCACTGTACATTTAGTTCTAAAAAGAGAAATGAACTGAATTATGGTTTACGAAGGCTTACTTGTAGTTATGGGTGGTTGAGTGGCTTGATTATTGGCCAATATCTTCTTTTCAAGATCTTCTAGGGCTTTTTTTAAGTCATCCATGTACACAGGCAATTTCACTTGATCACCTGGGGGACCTGCTGTAATGTTTTTGTTTTGTTATGATTCCTGTGTTTTATAAGGTATTTTGTATTAAGGTATTGTTAAACAAGCAATAGAAATTGTACCAAGATGAATTTAAAAAAATAGGTCATAATTTTCATAACCGAATTTCGGTCACAGCGGCCTTTCTCAGCTGAGACTAGCCATCTACGCAGGAGATATTATAATTCACAAGTATGCGCGGGAACACAGGTGCACTCCCTATTCTCTCTCTCTCATAGTTCGTTGGGACGGTAGACCGACCCGACCGGATAGAGATCAGGCGCAGGACCAACAGCATAATGTGCCTTCCGAAACACGGAAAAAATTAAGTAGTAGTTAGTAACACTTGTATTGTAATGGAATTCAAGTAAGTTCATTAATAACAGTATATAGTGATAATAGGTAACCTGGAGCAGGAGTTTCAAGTAGAATTGCAGGTGATGCGATGACAGCAGCAGCTGTTGACTCTGGTATCACTGGTGCTAAAAAGTGCATTGTTATGAATGTTTCTACTATAACATGAAGAATACAACAAAACATTACAACAAACAGGCCACTTTATGCATGCAGCGGTAGAACAAATGTAAGAAACTATTACGAAACTTGTAATACATAGGCTTTATATTTTACTTAAGCTTAAATATTGAACTACTTACTTGTTACGTCATTAGATCGCTTGACTGAACAAAAAAAACAAAAAATTATTAAATCACCGAAAATACGCATTTATAATTTATAGCTTATTTAAGATCAGGCCATTACAATGCTCTCGATTTGTATTATTTGGGACAACTTTTTTATATTTATGTTTTATTAAATTATTAAAACACCAACGGTGGGGAAGTTTGGAAGGTTAGGTAAAAAACACCAAAAATATTGTATATCTAACCTGCTTTTTGATGATGGGAATTTATAACACGAATCAATCGTCTTTGTGGAGTCTGTGATGAAGGAGATGTATTTGGAATTGAATCAAGGATTTCGATTTGCATTTCTATAGCATGGTTGGGTAGTTCAGCTGGAAAAAAGTTTATACAATATGATCGGAAGTCATTATTAATGGAGTCATATAAATTGAAAAAACCATTGTCTAAATATATCTGTATATTTGATTGGTTCTGTACATTTTCTTTCTTATATATTTTTTCAGTTACTTCAGTGCTGAGAGTAGAGATATAATTATTGTATAACACTCTGGTTCGTTCCAAAACGTTAAAACCCAAGATTGTAAATCAAATATTATACATAATTATATAATTTATTAGTCTCATCAACATATTATATTATCAAAGTTTACAGAAAAATATATGAATAGAAAATAATTTATGTAAAAGTTATGTAAAATACCGAAATAAAGATAAGTTTAATTTAAAAAAGGGATAAATGTTGTCAATTCATAAATACCTGTTAACTTTCGAAGAGGACTCAGATACTTCTGCATAACGTATTCAAGGCCGTCTTTCACGTGTTTACCATGATTCACTTAAAATAAAATTTTATTTATCTGTTTTATGGTCAGAAGAGTTACTGATTTAGGATGTTGAACATAATTCATTAAATTAGTTAATCGTTAATTGATACTAATTTAACTCTATTTTATTACATAAATCTAATTGTAATCCTGTGTTTTATTAATCTAGTGTTTAATGTGTGTTATTATTCTGGTCCCAACAAATATTCTATCAAGGACGTATTTTTTATTCTGACCAGGAACCCAAAATAAATTGTAAATATAGAATCTTAAGATATTTCGCCTTCAGTTCCAGAAAAATATCAACATCATAAAGGTATTATCATAATCTAAGCTGTCACTTTATCATATCATATACGCGAAACTGTTCAGTGCTACATTATTATTAATTGATTGAGTGTAGTTGCAATTAAATGAACTCACATAAACTGTTAATGCATGATTAATTAATTATATGCTACGACTAAACAAAAAATATTATGATCGTAGCAATTAACTGAAATATTATCTAACGTCCTAAGTCCTGAGGGCAATATTTTATTCATAACTTACAGCGTATAACAGCGCACTCCTGTTTACGAATGAACGTAATCCATAACAAAAAGTAAACCATGTATGAATACATGACGCAAAAGCAGGTCACCTAATCATGATGCATATTACAATTAAGAAAAACTGACACTTATCCTAAATTGGTAACTTGTACTTTACTGTTGAGCATTTGATTATGAAACTGAAATGTTGTTAGAAATAAATTACAAAACCATAAACGTTATCAAAAACACTTCATGCGGGCAAAACAATAATATAAAACACTCTGCAAAAATATAAATAAAAGAGGATAAAATACAGGAAATGAGAAAGGAAGCCAAACTTGGAAAGTGATGATTAAGCATGTATGATGCTAGACTTTAATTAGATCCAACTGATTATTTAAAGATTTTTTATTGGTAAAAAAAATTTAATATTGACTGCATTTGTACTGCCTTGGAGTAAAAACTCACGATGCAGTTTACGCCCACGTCAGCATTCCTTTTTCTAACCCAATTAAAATTGTGTGGTCGGACGCCTGAAAAAATTTATGGAAATGGAGGTTGGCAACAACAGTGCTTGTCACGGGCGTATTTATCACCGTGAGTTCTTAGCTCATACATTACCTACATTTTTAAGTCTACGTATGTTGCGCCGCCGCACGAGTTGTGAACGAAGTCGCCGAGAGTTTGGTGTTCTAAAGTTCCTGAATGCATCACTTCTCTTTTCCTCGTATGTGCCTTCATTTAATTTATCATCCAGAGCAAATATAAATGTATTGCCAGTTGCATCGTTATGTACTACTGATTCTGTAACATCGTTTTCTACTGCTGTTTCTGTTGCTTCGTTATGTAATTCTGTTTCAGTTGCTTCGTTATCAAGTGCAGTTTCTGTAGCATCGTTATCAAGTGCAGTTTCTGTAGCATCGTTATCTAATGCTGTTTCAGTTGCTTCGTTAACTAATGCAGTTTCTGTTGCATCATTATCGAATATTGTTTCAGTTGCATCATTGTCTAATGCTGTTTCTGTTGCATCATTGTCTAATGCTGTTTCTGTTGCATCATTATCTAATACTGAATTAATATCTTCTGTAGTATCTTCGTTTTTTGGAACCTCTTTATCTTCCGTTGTGACTGGATTTTCAGTCACATCGTTATTTTCTACGGCCTCTTTGTCGTCAGCTTCTTCATCATGGTCCATCGTTTCTATGTGATTATTGTATTCTACATCGATTGGGTGCTCTTCGGCTGCATTTTCATATTTTGTTGTTTCTGTATCACCTGCTGTATTTTCAACATTGTCCACCGGTACATCTGAAGTTTCTTCTCCGTCTAAATCTAATATTACTACATGGTCTTGTGAAACGTCCTTTTCTATCGTTTCCTCTTTGGCTTTTATTGCGTCTAAGTTCAATATTTTTTTCAGTTTTTCAATATCTTTATCTTTGGTTTCTTCTTTAGCTCTCATTCTCGCATGATTTAGTATAATGCTTGCATTCTTCAAAAATGCTCGATTTTCTGCTTCATATTTTTCTTTTATTGTTTCAAAAAACGATTTGTGTCTTTTCTGTAGATGTTTTTTAATAACAGGTATATCTTTAGTTAAATGAAAATGTAAGTCTTCGTGTGGGATTTTCGATGTTTCTTTATCTTTTGTTGCAAAAGTTTCATTTAAAGTATCTAAATATGTCACCAAGTCAACGTTTTGTGAACCAAGTTTATGGTTTATTGTGTCTGAATTTATATGAAAATATTTGTCTTTTGAACTTTCTTCATTTTTTACATTTCGCAATAAGTATCTACCTTCATTTGAATGCGTAAGTTTAGGTGCAACTAAAGCTTCTATTTCCGCATAACTTAATGGTACGTCTGGCGAGTTTTTAGGTTCAAAATCAAACCTTTCATCTACAACGTCTCTGTTGGTATCGTCTGATTGGTCTACTTCAACACCTAAAACAAAAATCACATAGTGATTACTTTCCTATGTTTATAATTATAATTGACTAAATTGTCAAATATAAATGGCACCAATTGTAGTATTAATTCTTGCAAAAATTTAAATTAAAAACAATAACTTTAATTGAACTGTACCGAAGTTTTTTCATAGTAATAAGGAACTAACACTGGTTTACTGTTTAATATTTGACTGACATCCCACCCACATAATAATTATACGACAATGATTATAGTTTGACCATTATAATAGACATTCATTAAAATAAATGCTCAACTATTGCAAGTATCTGAAGGTTGATTCCTATCGCGATAAGTCATCAGGATCGTTGTAATGCGGCAGTATCTATAGGTCATTAGTTCGAATCTACCGTTCACGACCAACAATACAATTAGAATAAGTTTTGTTATTTATGTTTGTGATAACATTTCGTGTAGTTTCCGGCATAGATTTCTGAATTTGAGTTTGGAGTTTTGGTGCAGGTCGTAGGCGTTGGAGTAAGGAGTCAATAGCTGATTATTTCTGACTAAAGGGCTGACTCCACGCTCTTATAGAGTGCGAGTGCTAAAACCATGCACAAACAAATAGCAGTCTGATAAAAAAATAGTAAAGGGACTAATATTTTCACATTCTGGAGAGAGAACATAAAATCAGGAATGCAGAACTGCTTTATTATACAATAACCTCCAAAAAAGCTTAGATACATACAAAACATTTTAAAACAATGTAAGTTACCGTCAACCAAAATTGTTGCTAAATCCTCCAAACCATTCAAGTCGGTCATTCTATTCATGGCCTTTCTACCGTCAGAAAGTAAATATTCTGGACAGGGATAGTGTGGAGGTTCCTCTTCACAATCTGTAAAAAGGTCTGTTTTGTATTCAAATTTGTTATTTGTAGAATGGTACATAACAGTTATTAAATTACAGTACTTTTACTTTAACAATTTCGAAAAAAAAAAAAAGAAGGTTATGTAAAAGTTTTCTATGAGTTCCAACATGTTGGTCTAAGTTAATTTTCAATGAATCTATATAGTTCAAGTCTTTGGATGCCACACCGCAGGTCAGATTTGAAAGGCGAAAAATAAAAAAATATTGTGTCTGCGGCATGGCAGTCAGTGTTAAAACTATACTCAACGGGTTTTTTCTTTCTTCAGCACTAATTAAGTTGTTATATAGGCAAGGGGTGCATTCACCCTTAAAAAAAATAATGATCGTTACTTACAGGGAGTACTTTGTTTCGCCTCTATAGCTTTTAGTGAACTGGCTAAATCTTTCATCATGAGCATCCACTTTTCTGGAACAGCTGTGGTTGCTGTAAATAGAAAATGCTTGAGAAATTAGGATGGTCGTATAAATTAGAAGTCATGTCCTCATTGATTGATTGATTAATTAAGATTATGTAAGTACGCCGTGTGGTATCCGGCCTAGAATCGACCGTCCCCTTTCCTCCCGTGGGTGTCGGTAAAAGGCGACTAAGGAAACATCCAGAAGATAGGCAGCAGCGTCTTCTGTAACTTGACCACCAACACTGCGATCCCCAAGCCGCTTGCCAAGCGTGGGGATTATGGCAATCCCCCCCCCCCCTTCTAAACAGGGGAGGCCCTTGTTCAACAGTGGACATCTATCGGCTGTTGATGATGGTGATGAAGTAAGTAACTACATTATGTCATACGTCAAGCCGTGATGTAGAGACTGACCAGTTAACAAGGATGGTAGTTAGGTTTACCAGACTGGGTGCTACTTGTTGTTATAATTTTAAAAGGAGTGTTCAAACAGAGCTTTTGTTTAACATACTTTTTGTAGTCGGCTTGCTGGTGGGTGTCGCAATAGGCTTTTTGATAGATTTGTAATTACGTATTTGAGAAAGGTGAACTTGCGGTTTCTTTGTAGTTTTAGTAACGATTTTCTTCGTTGTTTTAGGCGTTACTTTCTTTGTCGTTTTAGTCACTACTTTCTTCGTAGTTTTAGTTGCTACCTTCTTTGTAGTTTTAGCAGGTGGCTTCTTCGTAGTTCTTTTGTTTTTGTTTTGAGTTATAGCAAATGCATTAACAGTAGGTAGTGTTCTTTTCGTTACACTACTGTTTTTCAAATAGTTACAATTATTGGCACATGGCGCAATAGTTTTTTTATTAGTAGCGGTTTTTATAGCTTTAGTGATAGATTTTTTTGTGGTTTTGCTAGTTATTTTCTTGATGATATTCACGACTTTCTTAGTTACTTTAGTTAAAATTTTCGTTGTAGTTTTTTTACTTATTGCAGCAATTTTCTCACTTCTTGGAAGTATATTATTGACAGTCTCAAATGATAAACTTTCATCCAAGTCTAAATCTATAGTTATATTTGGTCGTCTTAAACCTGAAATTGAATGTATTGGATAGGGTAGGCTAAGCGAATGATTAAATAACTACGTAGTACCTATATAAGGTAACTAGGTACTAACTACCTCACAGCTTAATGCTAATGCCAATAATACTTCGATGGGATTGATAAGAATAAAATAACTTGCATAAACCTTTTTTTTAAATTAACGAGCATAGTTATAGGTCAAGTTGTAAGTTGGGTATTTTTTCTCTAATTATGGGTACTTAACAATAAACCAAATGCAAGGCTAGGGTTAATCAAGTATGTCTTACCTAATGGCCCATTCGGTGCCCGCGACGGCTGAACAGTTTTCCATACTTCACCATCGAAATATATCATTGGCTGGCTTTTCGCAACTGCAGATTAAAAAAATGCTTTAGATTATTTTTTTTATAAATATATACACACTTTATACTGTTCTAATAATTTACCCTCATAACAATAGTAATTGTATTTCGCATATAAGTAACTGAATGAAACTAAAAATAAATGGAACTTCATGTTATTTCATTTATCTTTTCTAATAACATTAAGACATTTAGCGAGGTGATAAACGGTGTTTATTTTCGACCTTATTTACAAAATAAAAACAACATCACTACAACTGAACATACATTTACAGAAATGTTTTACGGCGACTTGTGTGGTACAAATATTAAATTTAATAAGAGAATCGATAAAGTTTATTGCGGAACACAAAATTATTGCGTTCGTGGATCTCGATAGTTTGAGAACGTACCTAATGTTGTTCTTATCGCGTGCGCCGGCGACAATCGTGACGCAGCGGCCATGTGTGATATGATAACTATGATCTACTGGAATGTGCACTACGAAATATTTTAATTCTGAACGTTTTACGTGAAGAGGAAGACAAAGGCATTTGATCTATTTGATAAAGGATAAGGACAAGAAGAATACAAAGGAGTATGAAAACCATTTGTTTTAAAATTAGTCAAGATTTTGAATGTAACGTAGAATCTCTACCTTAGTGCTCTGGGGTTAATGGGGTGCAAGTAGAGAGCATTCACGAGTGACGATACCTAAGTAGGTCCGACTTATCCTGAACGATCAAACACGCTACCATCCTTGTTGACTGACTTATCTCTACACCACGGAATACCCTGTTTCCGTAGAAAATTTGGCTCATATTGATACGAAGAAGAAGAAGACTGCTCTGATTACTAAGTTTTGAAAATGTCGCGCTGTATTCTGCATGTTTATGAAAATACTGTTGTGGTTGTGTGTGTTATAGTATTATTTTCATTGTTCGTTTTTTATACGAATACCATACATGTTAATGTTAATTATAAAGCATTTAAAAGTAATAGTTCTAATGGAAAATTGTAATAAAATATTTGATTGTAAGTACAGTCTGTTTCGTTTTTGCACTTATGGACAATGTACTTTTTAGATTCAACCTACTTTTGTCCAATCAGACTTTAAAAATACTACACTATACCTAGAAATAATAGGGCTAAACTTAGAAATGCTAGTAATTACATCTGCAACAGTTCAGGTAATCATTTTCAAGATCCTAAAATTAAATTATAAAAATAGCCAAACGATTCATAAGTGCAAAATGTAGACAGCTCTTTGAGGCATTTACCTACCTAAAATAATAACTTAATAAAACTTATGTATTAAGTCATCTTAACTAATATTATAAAATAAATATGTATAAAAAAATTTGAATTGTTGTTTGTTGGTTGGGTTGTTACGGTTTAACTCAAAAACTAGATTTCAAAAATGTTTTCACCATTTGAAAGTTTTATTAGATATAATTGGTCCTTTTATATGCTAGAAGCGACTATACCAACCATAATGAGAATTATATTATCTTCTTCAATGGATTTGTTGCAAGAACAATCAATTACTCCAAGCCATCTTTGAAGGTATAACGTCTGGATTCTGGAATAAATAAAATTGTGACGTGACGAAATCACATTTTTAGGTAACCGTGATTTGATATCACTACCATGTGACACGATTGCAAAATCAAATTAAAAAAAAAATAACTTAAATCAGGGAGCCACGGCTATCACATTCGAGTATTTTTGTAAGAGATAAAGTTGGACGTCACTTCAAAATGAAGCTACTCACGGACAATTAGCTTGATAGTTAATCAATGTGTTAATCACTGCAGTTAATGTTTTAATTTAAAGTGAAAACTCACTTAATAGGGATAGTTACATCATAATAAAAACGAACGACTCCCATCCCCATGTGAGTTTTATAGCTGCGCAAAGAGAGTGAGAGTAGGTACTTAGTATTAAGTACTAAGTAGTGAGTAAGGTAATAAGTAGGAAGAACAGGTGTTACATTAAATTGAAACAAATCATGTCCTGAACCTACAACAATCACATCATCAGCCGGAAGACGGCCACTGGTGAACGAAGGCCTCCCACTTTTAAAGGGGAATTTACCATAATCCCAACGCTTAGCAAGCGGCTTTGGGATCGCAGTGTTGGTGTTCAAGTTACAGAAGACACTGCTGCCCATCTTCTGGATTTTCCCTTAGTCGCCTCTTACGACACCCACGGGAACAAAGGGGGTGGTCAATTCTAGGCCGGATACCACACGGCCGGTTAACCTACAACAATAATACATCGTAAACACAAAATCTTTATAAACGATCAAACACACATAAATTCCTATTTCCTAAATTATCATCGGCAAGTATCAAGATCGGCAGCTCCCACTGAGAGCTGGCTACTTTACGATACTTATAAAATACCCATATATGTATAGGGATAATATTAATAAATATGAAAACGACGACATTAGCACATCGTTATGGTTATCAGTGACAGTTCATGGGCGGTGCGCGGGCATCCAAAACGGTGTGTACCGGTCAGAATCGTGACCGAATCCGACCCTCTTTGTTCTACATTCTGTCCTTTGCCTATACGTATTTATATTCAAATGTATAATAGAAAAACAGCGTGAATCAGCTGCGCATGTTGTTATATTGTACACAATGGCCCAGGCTGGCCTATTGGAGTGTGGATTGTAGTAGATCCTTTAAAAATTTTACTCAAATATCATACTCATAGTTTTTAGTAATGTTGCAAGCCAGTGTCGAACAAACCTAATTTTTTCGGAACTTAAAATTTGATACTAATAGACGGTTGTAACATAGCACATTGATAAAGATTATAATATATCGTACGCAAGCAATAAAACCAAGTAATTAGGTACTGTATTTTTATTTTTTGTTGTAATATGAACCACTTCATAAAACTTAAAAATATCTCAAAAATTGATCAAAATTGTGCCCAAAATATCAAGATTTAGGTGACTAAACTTTAAAACAACTTCTCATAACATTCGTTTCTCCAATAAGAAACCTCTCAAATCAATGCAAGTACCTACGTATCTATATAGTCTCAATTAAAATTAAACTGATCGCAAAACATAAACCCATTAAAGGTACTTAAAAGGAGTTCCATCTACAGGTCTAATCTATATCGTTACGCTGGCCAGGTGAGCACTACGGGCTAATTTAGGGGGATTTCTATGCAAATTTAATTACAGCAGTTACCGTATGCATTGACTAACGAAGTATAGGTACCATTAGCTCTGCAATGCTCTCGCAATATTAATTTTCATGAAGGATTGATACATATTTACGTACTTAGAGGCTATTATATATTATGATCATATTTGTTTTCTGTGTAATAGATGTTTTTTCGAGCACTGCTTTTCGGTTTCGATACAAAAGCTTGCCAAAGCTCTATTTAGACACCAGACAAGCATATCTTGTTTTAAACCTTAGAAACAATTCAAGCGAATCTCTCCAATGATGTTTAAATACATACATTTTTTTATTGCAGTCTTCAATTAAAAATGTACGAAGATTAAAGTAAATAAAATACGTTTATCCTTCCTATATATTATTATATTTAGCTTTGGACATCAATAGCGATCTCAACAAATTAAACGTTGCGATGAAATTATTATGACAACTGCCGAATTACAATCGTAACCTTTAAAGTTACTTGAAATCATTATAAAGCCATTAATTTTGATTAATCGGATGTCAGTTTGGACTTGTGATCTTTACCTACAGTCGACATCATCATTTCGCGGAAGAATAATAATTTTAATAACTTGAGATGATGGTTAATAGTACGTAGCTACTTTGTGAGATTAAGCAGCCCCTGGCTGCGTCCTTGGATAGGACACCATTCTTCACGAATCGAGAGAATCTGCCTTAATAAGTACGTTTAGACGTTGGTCCTTACCCTGATTTCTCTCTCCGGTCAAGTCTGTTTCCCAAAGTAGAAGAAGATTTTTACCACGCAGCCGAAGTCACGGGTGGTAACTCGTATCTTTTTCCATAATTATGAATACAACAGGATTTCAAAATCGTTATATGAATCGACAGTATAAAGGAATATAAATATCTCACTGTTTCCCATTTAACAACACCGCTCATATCCATTGCTATCAGAATAACAGTTTAGCCATATAAACTAAACTCAAATTACACTGTGGAAGCCTACCATTGGTCACTGAGTGGGCAATCGACACACCGTTTTGGTACTAAGGGGTATCGTTCATTGGGAACGAATGAAAGACAAAATCTTACAGACTTAAATTTTTGTCAAAAATAGATTTATTTATTTTTTCTGAGACCAATGTTAATACCATCACCCTTTAACTGTGTCAATTTTAAAACCTTATTGTTCAGATAAAACCGCATTTGTACACTGCCTATGTAGATTTTAGACCATTCTTCAGGCCACTAAAGTGCACATTTAATCTGTAGATTACTTTGACATATTTACATAATCCCACCTACCTTAAAACTCTGGAACAACAAATTCTTATGCTTTGTCGTGACACAAAACTTCGTGGGTTCATCCATCAACACGTGACAACCAAGCCCATCTTACACAGGTGCGGCACCAAACCCACCACAACGAAGTTTGACGCGCTAACTTTCTTTGCTGACTGTACGGCCACCCTAACAGCACATAGCAATTGACACCATGTAAGTCGCGCCGGTGGCTACGTTCGCCCATTAGACCACTTCCTTAACAAAAGAGGCTCGGAGCCTCCCATTCTAACAATTGTATGAGCTATTTACCTTATCTGTAATGCGGCGCGATCACACCCGCTCCTGATCCGACTACGACCAATAAGTTTTGATCGTTCGCCCATTGTTCTGTCACGTGATAAATATTAGTCCAGATCGTACAAATACGATTTTATTTATTAGCTCCTGTTATCTTTCGCTGCAATTTATAATTCCGTCAACGACGTTTTGGATGGCTATTCATCAAGAGTTATTTGTGAATGCTTGTGTTTTGGATGTTAGACCAAAACTTTCGTGAAAGCTCGGCTGTTGAATTATATGTTAAGGCTTACTATTTTAATAATACCCTGTCCTCCAAATTCGGTGTAATAATCATTTATTCCCCAGCCATGTTTGGAGTTGCTCATTTTTAAGACAAATTGTGGGACATCCTTCTGCATTTCATTCAAACTCCTTACTTATTTTAATGCTAATTTCCATATTCGAAATGACCATTAAACTTTCCCAAAGTTATCGTCTTCTGTAATTAGGTTATGGGTATAGATATTACTATTCTATACTTTCACTTGTTTAAAGTACTTGGTGTTATTCTAGGAAGTTTTAATAATTTTATCGCTATTTTCACGGTGTAATCGTTAGAGTCAGTCAGTGCAGTGGCTAGTAGTGTACCTTCCACAGAACGTACAACGTCATTTCAAGAGTTTTAAAATTGGACTTATAATCAAATCTACAGCTTCACAGAGTAGAACCAACAACTAACAACTGACCCAAATTTAAAAGTTATAGCAAATTAATTCAAATACAAGAAAATCAAAATGCTTCCTTCGCCGTACTTGGAGGGCTGTATATGTGTAGGGAGGCGCGGGCGCAGGTAAGCGCGATATAACAATGATAGCGTCCGCGTGATGTGACCATAGCGGGACACCGCTGTGGCTCGCGCGTCATTTTACACTTATGCTACTATAGTATTGGATATTATGTTCTGTATTACCGCTAGGTAGCATTGTGATATAGTGTAATAGGTTTTGATATGGGATAAAACTTTTCTACGTAGTTTAAAAAATGGTATACCGGTCATAAATACACTAATATTATGTGCAATTGTGCACATGTTATAGGGAGGAACGTAATCCATGTGACTAAACGTGTGATGAATATGACACTGAACGAGCATATTGACAAGGATCTGTCAAAGATGATGAACGATGGTTATATGTATTAAGTTATGAGAGTAAGAGATAGAGAGAGATGATAAATAGGACCGGACCGAAATGAATGGAGGTTTTAAGGAAAAATATTGTCATTACTGGTTTGGAGCTGTTAAAGGGATTGTGCTTTTAATAGTTATGTAAAAATGGTGGTTAAAATAATTTGGTTTAATTACACGAATATGGCATTTTTACATTCGCAGACTAAAATTAATTATAACAGCAGAAATAAATGTATGCATAGAAAACAAAATAAGGCATTTACGCAAAGACGTATAAATTAAAAAAACAAGGCCAGATTAATAAAGTTGAGAACAAACAGCAACAATTAATTGAAATAATTAATTGGTCCTAATTTAAGCGACTAACCTTTCTTTGCACATGCAATACTAATAAATTTGACGTATTACTAAATTTTCCAGCTCACGATTACGACACGAAAACGGCACGTGCCTGCGCCTGCGCCGGCCGCATGGAACAGAAGTGTCCGCATCGAGTCGTGACATAAGTCGACGGGCGCCCGTAATCTAGAATAAATTGCGTACACTTAGTGACTCTTTATAGACCTTTTAAGGTAGAAAATTTAAGATGATGATCGCCACGCTCATAATTAAGATCAGGCGTGATAGGGGATTCGTGACGTGGTGTGGGTGGTTCCGCTTCCGAGGTCACGGGTGGTCCCTAGCCAATTTGGGCACACTACCGAGATTTTTTCTATTCTGAGGATGATGAATACGAGGTGTTTGGCCTGGTCTCCGTATCCGGATTATGAGGAAAAGATCGATGTGGAAGATTAAACGGGACTTGCTGTACGCCTGTTCTTGATAGTTGTAATTACTGGTTTGAATTTTGGAGAATAGATTTGATGGAATTGTTGTTTCTGTTGTTGTTGATAGTTTGGTTATAATCGCCAAACTTACATACATATGTAAGTAAGTAGCCATTTAATATGTATGAAACTATTTCTACGAATTAATAATCAATAAGTTGTAATAACTTTTTTGTGTTGGTGAGAACCTAATTAGGATGTTTTTGCAGATCCTAACAATACACCTATTTTACAAAACGTTTAAATACATTTTATTATAAAATAAACAAACCACATCACAGTACAATATAGTTATAGAGCATAGATACCATACATATTGAAGATTACATAAATTTCTCTAACAAAAACATTCTAGGAAGTTAGCTTCGCTTTAACAAAGTAAAGTAAGCCTTTATGGGTACGAGTTGCATACGGTAGCGACGTGTGTGGCATCCCCAGATACTTTATATAATACTCGGTGGCTGGACGATCCCCATATCTCAACGGGAAGTATTTTGCATGCAACCACCAACTATCTTTCGGAACAATCTGAAAACGGGAGCAAGTTGCAGCTAAACAACTTATAAATGTATTCGGCTTCTAGCAAATCACAACTGTTTGTTATTCCTCATAAAGCTCATTTTCTAATGATTCAAATTTTGTTTTATGCATTTTTGGTATGTGCAACGTCTTGCCAAACGCATTATTTATCGTAAATTCGTAATTGCTGATTGTGGACGAAGAAGGGAATCTTTGGAGTGCTTGATATCATGTATTAAAGTGGACGCTCGTTGTTTACTTATGTAATGTACAGATAAATGCAATATGCTCGCAGCAGCCGAATGTTACCGCCAAAGGCTCATCGATAATGATGAGAAAATATCACAAAATGTAAACTTCTTAATAATTTAGGATCGTTTTACCATCCGTTTAAAACTTTATTTGCTGGCGTATGTTAAGTGATCCTTTGCAAAGCTTTTAGTAAACGTATAGTATCAAAAAGCAAGTCGAGAGCCTTCCTGAGTGATGATACTTAAATTCGTCTGGCGCTCCCTGGACGGTCAACCTTGATAATTGACCAATCTCGATCTCAATCGGGCTCGGATTCTTCAGTGTCCAGCATCATTACTCGAAGTCTGCAGCAACCTTAAAAGCTGCTCGCTTTCTGGGATGGGCGGGGATGGCTGGAATAAAAGATGAAACTAAACTCTTACAATGGCCCAATCAAGTGACTAAGTGCGGAAAATGCCCAGTAAACTAAATAACTGCCAATATCTACAGCACGGCATGGCTTGGTAAGAAGATGTTCAAGCGTTCAGACAGTAGTTAGTTAGTTACTATTGCAATACTTAATTCTTACTACACACTGTCTTTTTTCTATTTCTGCTCAGTAATTGTAAATCATAAATAATAGCTAAAGCTTGGAATATATACCGCCACATTCAAGCACCATAGAACATTAATTATAATTATTTGGGTAAAATTAAGTCACTTATCATGGAATCTTACCATGATGTAGGTATAATGACACAAATACGCAACATCCTCTATACTGGGCTGAATAAGTTCATCAATATGTATAAAAAATATTGCAAATCTAATTATTGGTTTATTTCCTTTATCGTTATCTTAAATCTTAACACCTAACTTGTTTACGAGATTCAAGGCCTAGTATACTCGTATATTTAATATAACCAACTGATTACATATACAAAATTCTAAAAGGCTAATAGGCCGCTTCAAGCAAATTGTGGATTGTTATTTAATCAATCTCTGCCTCGTTGGTGTAGTGGTCGCTAAGCGCGTCTGCTCAGCATGAGGTCCTGGGTTAGAATCCCGTGTCGGGCAAAGTGTTACTGAGTTTTTCCATTAGGTAGTCCTCAGTAGCAGCACGGAGTCTGGATATGTGCCCCATTGATGGCAATAGGCTCGCCCTCTATTACATAGGGACCTAAAACATAACAGGCGAAGTGTGGGTGTACTATATGTGCACCTCTGCCTATTCTTTTGAGGAATACAGACGTGATGTTATGTTATGTTTTTAATTTAACCAATCATCTTTTAACTAAGTGGATTTTTTTGCATAACACCATCCATGTATCAAACCAATTGATTTTTAATGATCCTAATCGTTTGATCACTTTATTTTGTATAATTATAATTGTCTATTAGCAATAACACTGGCATTCCTACACATTGTCGTAAAAATCTTGGTAATTTATACAATTAAGTCAAACAATAGAAATCAGTTTGATCATAGGTCACCATATTATACACAAGAGGTCAGACAGAGTATTTTTAAAACAAGATTTAATAAATAACCTCGTTTTATTTCACATTAGAAGACGCAGTATTATCAGCCACCGATAATCGAAAATAATCAAAAATTTAACTCCAAAGCATTCGACTGAATTATAATAATCGAGGATCGCAACTTCGCGAATATCCATTTTCCAATACATACAGCCTAGGTTCACAAAGAAAAACGTCGCTCTTTAAAAAAAAACGTCTCCCCATACTTGGAATTTCTCCTGTATCGTTGGTGCGTTTTACAAATATGACTGTCGTATATTTACAAAAAAAACAATTACATTATATATAAACTCGATTAACATTAAATATTACATACACAAACAGATCTTTTTCTTTCAAAATCAAAGTTGTAATTAATTAAAGCCAATCTTTATGCTTTGCCAGTATTTAAAACTCATCAAATATTTGTGTCTACGTTTTCAAAAATCGAGTTAGCTGCTTCATAATAATAGATAGATAATTGCTTATAACAAACCTCATTACAGCAACAACTTTAATAATCCAATACTTCTGATGGGGCAGCAAGTGAGCCTACAAGTTAATTCCAGCCTTCAGGCACGCATGATGTTTATAGCCACTATTTCACATTTAGAACATTTCCTTATTGATACAAGGAAATTACTTTCCATCATATGCCCAAATGGTGGAACTGGCCGAGTGGTGGAACCCACACATTCCTACTACAGCTCGTTCTGTCATTCATAATTGCTGTAAACGTAAAATATATATAATAAGATACATTTATTTTGATGGGTGAACCGTCGAGTACAATTCGTATCCTAGGAATAGAGAGTCGTGTTTTGAATATATTTGAAATTGATAGGAACAATCGTAATAGACTTTGACTTTATAAAGACTCAAATTTTTTCGTTTAATCATCAGTTAAATTTAGTTCATAAGGTCACAACAGTCCGGCGCGTAGTCAAAACTCCTAGAGTACCTAAACTTACCTGTGAAAGATCGAAGCAAAAACCTTTTTTAATTCGAATAAAACATAAGGAACAGTTTTTTCCAACACCTAAGCAGAGATCCTCTTTACAGATGGCTAAGGCGGTTAGTTCAGTTTATCACTTCATTAGCTGAGGTCGGGGCGCCTCAGCGACACCTCTCGTGCTAATGTGGCAGATGTGTTGGCCCGATTGTGTCCAACCAGTGTTGGCACGCGAGCTGAACACTATTCTGTAACGTTCTTGGGTTTTAGGAAAGTTACGCGAATGCTAACAAAAAAAGTTAAAATTCTACCACTTGAGCTACGCTTGATAGAGCTACGAAGTAGCGCATCATGGTTAAAAGATTACCTAGTCAGAAGTTTGGTTGGTAGCGAAGCTGTCAATGTCACCAAGGGTGCGACAATCAATTGACTGTCGTTTTTCATGGAGGGTCTTTTAATACATGTTTTCAGTAAAGTAAGTATATAATAGGGTATTACCTAATGACTTATTCATCAGTTTTGTCAGCGCACTTGGCTGACAAGAAGACTAACAAGCTTTTTATAATATTTTTTTACAAATCAGACCATACTAACATTCCATTCGAATTACACTAATATTTCCACTGTATCTTATGCCAAAAATATTGGGCCTTGGAAAACATTAGATAACTCCTAGATTTAAATATCGGTCATTTTTAAACCAGGTACACCCGCCACCAATGCAAAAATATATCGACAAATTCACTATTTCCAGTCGATACCTCAAGAATTACGCGAACTAATGTACAGTCATTCACAGCCTGATCGTTTTCGCGCAGCATTGCCGTTAAACTACAATGTAAGCAAGAGTCGGGCCATCAGTAACCTTACCTCTGAACCACGAACTATTACCGTTTGCCATCTAATTTACATTTCGCTGAGGCGCAGGCGTGAGCGCCGTAATTTTTGCACGTTCTGAGCACGCGCGCCCCGTTTGGAAAAACTTCTGTACATGAATGTGCATCTCGTAGTCGCTGTTTTGCCGATGATTGGTGCTTTGAACTTTGCATGTGTTGGAAATTGTGTGCTTTCTGATGTAACAGTCGGTATGTATTGTGCATGGCATATGTTATATTTTAAAAATTTGTGCCTAGTAATAATTTTTCCGGAAGGTGGAGGACCGGGTGTTGTGGCTCAACTTGGGAGAGGCCTATGTCCAGCAGTAGACCGCGATAGGCTGGGAGAGGGGGAGAGAGAGGAATAACTTCTGAGAACGGCATTAGAGACATATTTTAAAGCCAACCATTAAATATAGGTTAGTACATCACCTACCTATCATGCCGTTATAACAACAATATTTGATAGTTAAGTACGTAACCAGATGGTTTTTTCATTTAATTGGACAATACTGCGTCGCTTAAAACCTTAAAGAAGATAGCTGTTGCTACTACTGTATTGCTACTACTGATAATAAATAATTAAGGACTCATTCTTGTGATCTTATTTGTCTCGCCTACATAAATACTTCGATGAATAAATAATATAATAAAAGACAGTATTTTAATCACAAATTAGTTATTGATTATAAATCAAAGTTTGTTCGTAAGCTTCCTGAATAATTTTGATGCAAATTAAATTTTCTCATCAGACAGATCATACTTAAAAAACTTATCTAGATACTAGACTAACACCTAATATATCATATCAATTAAATACAAGATAACTTAGTCTATTTATTAAATTAGATTAAAATAAGTAAAAAAAATATATCTAGTTGTTACTAAATTAAAAATATGAAAAACCGGTGTACAAATTATCTTTCCATAAGTTGTTCGTGAATCTATAAATTATAATATGTAACAAACGCCCATTATCAAATTAAGTAGCCGTTTCGAAACGATCTTACAAGTATTTGATAAAGATGACGTGATGTTACTACTCAAATAGGTCGAAGTACGTACCTACATGTTTTATAATATAAAATTATATATGATTAAAATTCAAATTCAGAATATACACATGTAGTCATAAATCTATAAAAACTTGTCAGTCAGGAAATCATTATTTTGGCGAGCAAACTGAGTCAGCTTAATTTATTGACAATCGTAGGATTCAAATTATTCTGATCACAATATGTTTATAAAACAAAGCCTGTAGAGGCTTTTGTCTAGCTTTATATATCATAATAATAATGACTGAATAATTTCGAGTTTCTATAATTTTGTAAGGTTTCGTTCATGTATCAATTTATTTAGACAGACTCAAACTGATTCATTTCATATCACTGTCAGAATAAAAATAATGCATAAATGTTATACGGAAAGTCTTGATTGTTTATTTTAACCGAATACAGTATAAACAATAGATAAGTATTTTCTTAAAGCGTCAGACTGCTTGTTCAAAAATTAGGAGGTAGCTAGGTAATTTATTACAACAAAATGTTCTTTTTGTTCATTGACCACTAAGTAAAGTCAGTCTCCATTTAATTTGCGATTCAATTTGCGAATTTCAAAACCTTCAATCAAAAAATCAAATTTAGTTCTCTATGTGGCACAAATTGAATTTTCTAACAATTGCAACACTTCCTAAAGCTATTATTGTTCAAAAGCAAATAGAAAGCTCCATAAGCGATTTACGTACATATAACCGTATTATTATGAAGTATTCGTAGTCTTATTAACTGATGTTCGGCCTTCGATCCCTAATCATTAAACTGGGTTGCTCTACATCTTAATTAGAAATTGTGAATGGTCGTAATGTGTTTTATTGGTACGTTTGATTGCGGATGCCAATATAAATGTACGTCAATTTGGCTTGAAGCTTTGATTGAACCGGCTTCTCTAAAGGAAGCTGCCTTATTGAATTACTCAATGAATTGCATGGTCGCACTGTTAGCGATTATTGTATTACTAGCGATAAAATGTAAAGGACCTTGCCTAATAGTTTGGATTAGTAAAAATACACATTTACAATTGCAAAAACAAAGAAATTCCTTCGTTTGAAATGTATGAGAATCGTCAAAGGTGCATTAAATACAAACATTATGATAAATGATGCTAGTATTTTTTATTTTTTTGTTTTCTTGATTCCAAGTAATACTTATTACCTATGAACTTTGTTGGCACTCTTATGGTTATTTTTTAGACACCTTTCTACTTTCGGAGTTAGAGCCGTGTCTCTAAGTCTGGTACTGGACGGGACTAGATTAGTGGGCTACAGACTATCTGGAGTCCTATGCCAAACGAATAAAAATGTTAGTAGTTATTTAGTTTTACTAATAGATTTATGGCTTACGCTTTCCGCTGAAAAACGCACCATCACCCAATATGACGAGTATATTATTATGTTAATATTCCAAATAATGTCACAAACATATCGTAAATTGTATATGACCGTATTAAGCAGCATCATAAATACACGCGGCGAAATATAATATGTGTTGTAAAAAATAATGAGCCGCCAATAATTAGCTATGGAACAGTTTCTATGACCAATTAATTTGCTTGCAAAATAACTTTTGACTTTTAAACCCAATTAGACCACACCCATGAGTTTCATCACGTGGTATTTATGGGTATCGATTTTGTTTTAATTCATTTTTTGTTGTTAAAGATGTTACGTAAGATCAGGTGCGGACCGATTTGCTTGCGGCTATGCCATTGTGGGTAACTACTGTTTGATTAAATATCAACCAGTCAACCTGTATAAATTCCAAAGTCGTGTAATTCGGTTTTTGCTAAGGATGAGTTTGATTTTCGTAAGCATATTCTGTCATTCAAATCTTCGCCTTAAGCTAATAACGCCTCTGTATTGTGGGGTGAATGCATTTTCCAGAATTTTTTAAAGGCATTCACGATTAGCCAGAACTTTCCTCTGCGTGAAAACGTTTAAGTATTGTGATAAATTAAAAATAATGTGATTTAAGTAGGCACTAAAATCAAAATACATAACTTTCTCAATTGTGTTACTACTATAAACACAGGTTCTAAAAAGCAATAGTTTTCTATCTATATCCAACACTATAGCAAAACCTCAACCGGAAAAAACAATAACCTCGCAACACATTCCAAGTATAAACAAAAACAACAACATAGGTCACACATATTTAATTAAACACTGATTAAAATTTTCCCATTTACCATTCTCATAACTTTCCCCACAGTCGGATAACAGAGGAAATACGTGAGGACATCTAAATCAAGCGTGCGTCAGACAGACGGACAAGCCGACAACGTGGCTGGCGGCAACGGGCCATAACTCTCAACAGATGAAGTTATTAATGTGTTCGGAGGCAGGTGCTCTGATGCACTGAATATCTTGTACGTGAATATATATCTCTAGATTGTTTGGAATACCTTAAAGTCTTACTTAGGGCTTGCTCACCATCTACAAGTAGAGTGTCAAGTAGACTAACCGCCACTTAAAGTCTAATTAAAAATTAACTACTCATACGAATTTCACAATATCTGAGTAGCATTAATTAGGGGATAAACGGCCTGTAACTAAGATACGATAGAAGATATTTTACTTTTACTTGCCGATTAGCGTTCGTCACGAAGTAACTATTCAAGACTTTACTTGTAGATGGTGAAATAGGCCCTTAGTCTTAAGATTGCCGTTTGGTTGAAGCCGAAAGAGCCCTTCCGAGTTTAAAGGCGTTGCAATGAAAAGATTTTTGAAGAGTTAGCAGGAATACCTTGTCTTTAGAGGCGATTTAGAAGTGCCGTTTAGGCGTGGTAATGAGAATATTTTACTTGAGTTTGCAGGAATACCTTCCCCCTAGACAAGTCCCAAACCTAACCTAACCTATGATATAAGCGTTTACCGCGTTCAACAGTCCATTTTCGACTATGATAGCTATAGCTAAAGCTTTTTTTGTAACAGTCAGATACCTAAAAATAATCACACTTGAAATCCTTAAAGCGATAGGAAGGAACCTTCTCCTTTATAGGATAACTTCCAGTATCTTGTCCCATCCTAAAACGACGTTTCTTCTTCCAAGTAGGATTAAAAAACAATAAACAACTTACTCTGAATAGATAAACCTGTGATGAAAGTTCGTAACATATACATATGTATACAGCATCCTGTCACTCAATCTCATGCATCGAAGCAGTGCCTTGAAATCTATCTATGTACATAATTTAAAATACAGTAAATTTCCTACACAGGAAATACAAGTACCTACGCAGTGGTGCTAATAAAATCGCCACAATGATTAAGGGTCAAAAGTATCCTAACAAGGTCCTTTCTGATTGGTCAGTTCCGGGAAAACCCATATCTTTGCAACGCCGCGTCGACCGCAAGTGATTATTTCGGAATTAAAGTGGGTTTTCATACTGGCTGAAGACAAAAACAAATGAAAAACAAACTTTCTATAACCTTGACGTGACCTTTCCTTAAGGTGACCTTTACACGGAAGTGTTCTCGGAAATAAAACAAATGTGCAACGCAGGTTGTAGTGTAATAAATTCTGGTTGTTTATTATTTCTAAAAAAAATAGTCGGCAAAGCGCTATCTTTCCTGTTTCTTTTCCTCTTTCACTTGAATGTGTATGGAATCTGAAACTACTTAATAATAAGGAAGGTAAAAACCACACATGACCTATCTATTTTAGTTCAATACGTTTGTAACACATCATTTCATAGGTATTTTTATTGAATCATATGAAACTTTGGGACTTTTTAAAATCCATACGATGTGATAACATTTAACTTACCTCTTAACCCTTTTTCTGTTGAGTTCACCAAGCATTGTACCTACATGGCAATTTTTTGCGGAAATTCAAAGGGTTGTAGACACAATTTTTAGGTTCTAGCGCTTCTTTTTGTATCAGCATGAGCTATGTCTAAGCAAACACGTCATGCTCATGCCGTAGTGTAGAAATTGGCCAGTCAACAAAGATGGTAGCGAGGTAGACCGCCCAGGATGCGCCGGACGTTCTTAAGGTACTATCACACGCAGAGGCACTCTATTTGCACTCGATCTAGCGCTAACCGCCGACCTCAGAGACATTAATGATTTCTTAAACGATTACTAAGTAAAGGTTTTCTTTGTGAAATCTTTACTTAGTGTATGTAATCATTAACGTCTCTGAGTGCGGCGATAAGAGGCATAGATATATTTTAACTTTAATCATGCAATGAATACCAAATAGGTAAATCAAATTGACCAATACATTTAAATACCGTTAGTGCAGGTAAACACGAATGTAAATTACTTCCCGTTCTCCATACAATCTCATAAAAAAAGTTTACATAGGTATATATTATGTACATAGAGCTATCTATGTATATAGTAGATACGTATCTATTTTATATATAATATACGTGCACGTAATTAAGTGTATTATCTCCAAAGAAGAAGCCAGAGGTGTTCTTCTTTTTGAGGTGGTTTGAACTCTAGAGGGTCATACTACTTTACATATAGAATATTCAGTGTATACTTCATTAGGTACTAAATTACTCAGATTTACACGTTGACTGTCCGCTAAGTAGACACAATAGTTAAACAATCGATTTGTACCATATGTAGTGCACTGGACAGTGAAAGGGTTAAAAGACACACTGATAAACATTGCTTTAATGTTTCCATAAGTAGGTGCCTATTAAACAAACTAAAGTGGAAAGTCCATGTTCTTCTTCTTCTTCTTATCGTATGGTTGTTGAACAACCTGGTGTCAGAGTTTAAACCGCCTGGAGGCCTCTGACATGGCTTTACACACCGTTGAAAAATCTCTTAGGTGTGCTGGTTTGCTCACGATGTTTTCCTTCACCGTTTTTAGCAACTGATAACTAATTTTAGAGTACGCACATGAATTCGAAAAGTCATTGGTGCGTGCCGGGGTTTGAACTTGCGACCTTTGACTTGGCAATCCAACGGTCATACCACTCGGCTATTAGTGCGTCTGAATTTCAGAGAGGGAAATAGACCACGGATTTTCATTTGCTAAGATCCTAACATACTTCTTTTGCCTCCTTCACTCGCATTACATCCCTCATACACGTTAATATAACTTATCTACCGCTTTATATGTTCCTTACTGCAAATTTAACGGCCTTAAGTTATGCATAATTACGCTCTATGCTAGATTAATGAAAATCAATCAAATTCCGCTGACAGCGTTCTACCGACGCAAGAGCAGATAATATCTCTCACTTTCACTGGACAAGTAAACAAGCGGAGACGTGCGTTGGATTGACGCGAACCCATTTTAATTTGTGCCCGCTTCCCGCTATTAAATACGCCGGTAGATCGTATGCGTGCGCGCAGAAGTGTTGGGAATATTCTGTGGTAATGACTTAATTTGTTGATTAGTATTCCTGGTTCACGAAAGTTAGACATAATTTATGAGTTTTATCCTAACCTAACTTAACCTTTCATGTTGGTAATAAATTTTTTATATAATGTATCTCTCGCTATTTGAAATGCAAATGATTTTTTATTTAAATCTGTACGTTTGCTGTTGTATCAGGAGTCAATAATTAATATACTAACGTATCGCTGCTTATAATAAGTGTGCCTATTGCCATAATATGTTCCAAGTAATGCACACCTATTACCATTGATACAGCCTGCACATTCAAAGTACCTATAGTTCTATACATAAATATATATTGTACTAAAACTAATTTGCGTACCATTTGTGTGTTCGGCAGTACAGCACCTGTCGATCGTCAAGGCACTCCCGTTAACAGTCGGCGCGTTGTCAGTAGGTCTTCGTAACTAAAGCTTCCTGCAGAGCTCGATATATTTTACTCTATAAACCGAGCTAGGGAAATGAACCAGCCAGCCAGTAACGAGGTACTGATCACTTTTTACACAGGATGAGAGAATTGCTTGCGATCTGTGTTTGGTAGGACGTTTGACTGTTTTTTTGTGGTTTTGTTGCAGTTAGTCTACATACTGTATGTTTCTTTAAATGCTGGTAGAGTATATTTTAGAACCACGACCCACTATCGAATAACTAACGCCTAGAATCGAAGCACATAATAATAAAAACCTAACACTACCCAAAATCATTTCGTGTTTCTCAATCATATACCCCGTTAGGGAATCAAACCTCAACCCGATGCTTGTCTATCAGATAAGTGCTAAGCCATCGAGACGTCAAAGAAATGCAAAAGAATATTCTAAACTAATGAAGGTGTGAATGTACAGTAGGTACTCATACCATTCCCTGAAAAAAAAGACATCACATATTTCTAAATTGTATGAACAAAGTCAAAATATTCATAACTAAGCATACAGTTACATGAATCCGAGTAGAAAGCTCGAGATGGGTCGTTTGTAGTGTAACATGAAAACGGCGAATCATCAATGTTTATACCGGGCTAATGTCAAACATATCCGCAGGCGTCGCAGCCTTTGAGTCCTCTACAATGGTAACAAAACTTTTAGATACCAAATATTTTCTTAGCGAGGAAAACTTACAACTATAACCCGTCGATTGACCGCAAAATAGACACAGTAGGTGACCTAATTGTTTTTTAAGAATCCTTTTTGTTTCATGTATGTAGGTCACTTGGTAGGGAAAGGGCTAACTTTATTTCACTTCAGTAGACCGGTTGTAAACTGTTGAGAATTCTAAAAAAATTTTTTTTTTTTTCAGATAATTAAATTTCTAATAACTTATTTCGATAAAATACAATAACTTATTTCATTGACACTGTTTTAACTATTTACCAACATCCGAAACAGTAGTTTAAATCATGTGAAATCAGTCATATATAGTCTACATACCTTCTTAGAAATAGTACGATACAAAGGATCTATTGTAGAATGTCGAGGTGATGCAGCCGGAGCGATGTGGCCGATGCGCGTGCGCATTAGCGCGGCAACGAGCCCCGAGCGCGGCGATACGGCCGCAACGAGGCGCGCGGACACTTGCGGCTAACTTAATTATCATTGCCCCAAGACCCGTTGCGTCAGACTGATAACTGGCGTGATTCCTTTGTTTCGAAATGTAAGGCTTAGTAAGAAGCAAGATGTTGAAAGTAAATGAAGGAATTAACACGATACTACCTACAGGGCGTAGTACCGACTAATAGAAAAACATCTCGAGAATAAATGAGGTTTTTCGGAGGTAGACCAATTTAGATCGTAGTAACAAGAACATGTATATTATTGGTCGAAGAGTACTTATAGTACTAATAATATATATTTCATGTATAATAACATATAATAGAAAGCGTCGTTTCATAATTTCGACAGACAACATGATAAAATATTTCTAAACACAATCAATGTATCCTATATCGCATGATACTTATATATTTTTGGTTAATACGTAACGCCTCTGAAACTCGAATATAGGCATAAATAATATTAAGGGTACAAAATTGCAAGGTAACAGGACAAAGGCACGACAATGCCCACACAAATCAAACAGGATTCCTAATACATTATCGGCCAAGTTGTTGTGTGCACCAAACATTTGCATGGCGCGGGCCAACAAGCTGCGTGTCGACGCCCACTCCGCACGGTGCAATACTGTGCAATCTTACTACGTATCGGCATCACATTAAACGTTGTAAAGCCAGCACAATGCGGATTTCTCCACGAACTTATAAAACCTTATGTGTAAGGTTTTGTTGAGTGCGGTGTGACATGCGAAGACCATTGCCGCAATGTCTGATACAATTGTTGCTTAGCTAATGAATTTATGAGACACTCTTAAGGGAATCTGTTTTTTGCTCCCACTGTCTGCTAATAACTGCTTAAACTTCTTGTCGTAGCTAATTATCTCTACAGCTCACATACTCGCAATTGATAAGCGGTAAAAACAGATGCGTTGAACAATGTTACTAAACTCGCAACTTTGGTACACATATGTCAGGTGCTAGGTGCCAGACAGTTTAATGACGACCCAATTGTTGTATTAACGCAGTTAATTAGTGCGATACAAGTGCGTTGACATTCTCGGCTCGTGATCGGTCGATGGGTAAGTCGATCGCATCGTCGGCGACACCCGACACCGTCGGATCGCCTGTCGACGACGATACTGCACGGGGCCTTGAGATAGCGCTTACGGAATACGCGTCTCATGCGTATCGGGTTTTAGTTCGAATACTTTGGAAATATGAGCGTGCACTTATTTGTGGCCCGCAGTGTAATGCGTTGATGGTTATAATTAGAATTTTATTTGTTTCCGACTGTGCTTAGATTGATTAATTAGGAAATTCTGAACGGTGGAGCAGGCAGTATATAGGAACCTACATAAAGCAATACATTTTTAAGGTTGCGTGAAATTTTGCCCCTCATTTCCTCAGGTATTCGAGTCGCGATACTACGAGCAGAAAACAAAATTGGGTCGTTATTCTTTTGTTGATGTAAAATTTTATTAAATTATATTTAATTTTGTTTAGCTCGAGGGCAAAGAACAGCATACCTCCAAGGGTCAGAAGACACGCCTCCACATCAAAAACACGTTAACACCTTTTTAAAATAAGTCCTTAAAATACCGAGGAACAATATTATTGAAAATTATTGATATACCATCTTCACGCCGACAGGCATAATTATATAGCGCTGGATACATCTGTTGACGTTCCGGTTAATTTAATGATATCTAGCCAGCCCCTTGGTATTTATTATACCTTGTTTAAAGCCAAATAACTTACCCTACTAAAGACCCGAACCTAAACATTCTCAGTGACTGGGATCACAACTATCTACCAGATCACTACGTACCTACGTAATCTAAATAATACGAGAACATTACGTCTAATTGAAGACTCATAAGGAGGTAATGTGTTTCTAGTACATATATTACACGCATTATTCTAAGTATTGATAGGTGTGGGTGTAAAAGGTTACTTGGGCCTTATATCAGGGGGTTGACAGCCGCACCTATTTGGTTTATGAACTCGCATTATTGTATTGTATCCGCATCATTCTGTTGAACAACAAAACCACAACACTTAGGCACTTCACGTTTGTTTATCCGCGTAAATAGTTTTACACAATGTTAAAAAAATATATCAAATATATATATTATATTGGCTATATATATATTGGCTATATTTATATATATATATATAATAATAATAATAATAATAATAATAAACTTCTTTATTTCAGACCACATAAGATCCACTGTGTTAGTAAAATTCCTTATAATTATTGTTAGTAAATAAATTATTATTAGAATTATCAGAATATCAAAATTAAATAATCAAAACAAAATCTTAACATTATTCAGTACGTGAACCATGCAACAGTGGTTCACGTAGTGACAGTCGAACCGTTCGGCAAAAGCGTTCAGGATACTGTTACGGCTGGCCCGCACCCCACGCACCAATGATGTGCACCGCTTGCGCATGATTGTGTGGAAACAATCCACACGCGCCTCAGCAAACATCCCTGATGCGCTACAGAAGCGAGGCAGCCCCAACAGCACCCTAAACGCGTTGTTGTATTGGACACGTAGAGCGCTGTACTGTTTCTGCGTGTAGTCCATCCACAGACTCCCAGCGTAGAAGGACGTACAAAAAGCCCTGAATAAGGCTATTTTGACGCCCCTCGAACACCGAGCAAATCTGCGGGCTATCATATTCGCACGAACAGACAGCGCCCTACGCTCCCTTTCAATGTCTGCATCGTCTTTCAGGTCAGAGGTTAATAAATGTCCAAGATATTTAAACGTATCAACTTTGTTAAGTGGGCATCCGTTAAGCGTAACTACCGGGAAGTAATCTGGACATTTCCTCTTGGCCCGAAAGACCATGCACTCGCTCTTGTTCGCGTTATACAACAAGCCATGTTCTGCCGCATACTTTTCACAAATGCCAATCAGCTTCGACAATCCACAGACGGAGGCGCTCATCAGCACCATGTCATCAGCGTAACTAATATTGTTTAGGCACACACCTCCAATATGGCAGCCGACATGTGTGCTGCTGAGCCTCTCCACCAGCGCATTGACGTACAGATTGAAGAGCTTCGGTGAAGTCAATCCCCCTTGCCTCACGCCGCACTCCAACCTGTACGGGGTCGAGTATGCCCCCGACCATCTAACAACATTAACCTGGTTGTTGTACCAGTATTGAAAAATACGGATCAGTTCATCTGGTACTGACACCTGCTGCATTTTTTGCCATAACAAATCGTAACAAACCAGGTCAAATGCCTTCGACAAGTCGAGGAAGCAAGCAAACACAGGTGTATTTCTATCAGTGTAGTACTTGACAGTCTGCTTTAAACACAATATAGCTGTTTCTGTAGAGTGACCGGCTTTGAAACCAAACTGGTTATCGTGTAAATTTAAATGCTTATCCAGTTGAATGTTAAGCAGACCATCAAGCACCTTCGAAATAACCGTAGCTAAAGAAATGGGTCTATAATTGTTTTTATCACTAACATCACCGGTTTTATTCTTAATAATTGGCACCACCACAGCCTTCGTCATCCGCTCAGGTAGATACGAATGTCCTACACACAAAGAGTAGAACATCGCTAACACTCTGGGCAAATGACAACCAGCATGCTTAAGGTGTTCAATACTCAAATTATCGTGGCCTGGAGACTTGCCTCTCGACATAGACATAATCACATGTCGTACCTCCTTTGCCGTAAACCGGACACTAGACTCCTGACCACTACAACCAGCACTACTTGTAAACTGTGACGGTCCCAAAGATGACGAAACAGTGAAATGCTGCCTAAATAGCTCGGCAATCCCTGTGCCGTCAGCAACGCCGCTGACGCTCACCGGCAGACCCGGCCTACTATTGAGTTTATTGGTGGACTTCCAAAAACTGCGGAAGTCGCCCTTAGAATGACGCGACGCCAACATGTCCATTTTAATTTGATCACTATTATTCTGGCACCAACGTAAGCGTGATTTAAAAATTTTCCGACTCGCTTGCATATCATTCCAGAAACGACCCTCACTCGGTTTACCATAAGACACCCACTGCTCAAACTTTAGCCGGGCCTGCCTGTGAGCATCACCCACGTGCTTATTCCACCCTATTACTGGCCTCCTATTACGCACATGATTTATTTCGTAACCCTCAGAAGCTGCTTGGCACAAAATGTTAACAATGTCATCATACATTTTATCAAGAATTATTCTATGATCCAAATTATTACAAACATAGTCACTACATGCACTCAATTCAATTGGAAAATCAATATATTTTAAATTAACATTACAATATTTAGTATAAATCTCAATTTGCTTAAGTTTTCTATTTCCCCACTTTATTTTATTACATGTCCGATTTTCATAATCCTCATTAATTGATTTATAAAATTTAGGTTTGATTTCATTTAAATTACATTGTATTATAAGAGGGAAATGATCGGACCAAAGCACATCATATTTAATTGTTACATTTAAAATAGTACTCATGGCTGCTCTCGTAGCAACACAGTGATCCAGCCAGCGTGTCGAGCCATTCGCTTCGCTTATAAAAGTATAGGTGTCAGAGTCTACTCCTAACAGTTCGACATCGGCACATAATAACTCAGATTCCCGACAAAAAGAAACCAATTCATTATAAAATTGCTCATTAGGGTGCGAATTAAAGTCTCCGAGTACAAAAGCAGTTTCGATATCGTTACTATTGATTATAGCACTCACCAGGCTGAGGCAGTCAGTAAAATCCGTTAAGTTCACACTATTATCTATCGGCATGTATACACTGAACACTAGAAATGACCTTGCTTTCATGCATACTTTAATGGCACATACTCTCGGGTTATCGCACTGCACTACCGAAACGTTATCAAAAACATTTTTCCGCCAAAGCAGCCCAACTCCACCAAAAGGCCGTCCTCGCAGCATGCCGGCCGTGGTGTCCACCGCCGACGTCCCGGTGCATCCAAACTCAGTATCGACTTCGTTCAGGAATGAGATATCGTGGGGCAGCAACCACGTTTCTTGCAAAGCAACTATGTCTGACGTGCTACATAGTTGCCTGACACTCTCCACTGAACGTTTTATACTCTTACAATTGTAACTTGCTAAGTTATACATTAATATTTATTTTACGCCGTTCACATAACACTGTTCGCAGTATTCGTATAATTTCTCATAGTAAAATTAACGAATTTTCTAAAGATAATTCCTTCGGGCCATAATTTGCTATCGAGAAACTTCTCCATTTTAGTTTCCGAAACAAAGAATTTGTATGCGTTATATGCTTTCGGATATTTAAAAGATATACTTTCCAGCGTAATCACTTCGCCCGTTTTTTCATACACATAATCAGCAATATCTTTCCCCGTTGTATCTTTATGCACTTTCGTAATGAAGATTGGCAGAGTTTTTATTGCTGCTTTGAATTTCCCTCCATTCTCTCTGGCGGTACCGGCGGTGCCCAGGTATCTGTAGCTCACAGTATTTCGCTTTCTGCGGTGCGAAACTTTTTCCCATCCGTCATTATTGTCGTTCTGCGCCGGCTCATGTACAATAGGCGCCACTTCCATATTCACGCCCGTTAATTGCTGTGACGTCACGGCCTTCTGATTCATAGTAGCTGTGCTAGCGGCAGCGGCGGCGTAGGCGCAGGCGCCTGCGGCGGCTGTTGCGACGCGAGGGGAGGGGCTGCGCTCAGCCGCTCGCTGCGGCAAGACAGCTGACTGATTTCCGCGATCGTAATTTTCTGCGTCTACCTCCTTTATTTTTCTAAATGTTTGTTCGTTATTGTCCAGTATTTGTAACGAAGATTCATCTATACCATTATTGCAGTCATCTACAACTGATGAATTATTAATGTGAGATAATCCAATGGTACCACTTTCCATAAGCCATCCGCCTCGATTTCTGTTCACTTTACAAACTGATGCTGGTATTAACGAATCATTTTGTACTCTCAATATCTCCGTTTTAAAATCCTTCAATTGTGTCTGCGTCACATATACCTCTTTAATTTCTTTGACTTCATTCTGAATTCTAAGTAAATCCTTTAAAAGTTTTGTGCAATCAAGGTGGTCAAACAAAATCGGAGGTAGCTTTTCCAAGTCCCTTGCTACGAAAATTGGGAATTGATCTGGCTCCACTGACTTAAAAACATTAATTATGTCCGCTAGATCTCGTTGTTCCTTGCCTTTGTTCTTCCTCTTTATTTTCGCCTTTTCCACAGGAACCGATTCGTATAGCAGTGTTTTTGATTTCTCAATGTCTCCACTTGTAAACGTAGACGTACATAGTCGCACTAACGTGTCTTCATCGATCACTGATATTTTATTTTGAATATACGACAATAATTCATCTATAACTACGTTACAGGAAACGCATTTAACCACTGTCGACATTTTTACAAAGCTCTAAGTTTCGTTCGTCAGAAAAACATCCTCACCGGACGGATGCGCGCGGGGCAATATAAATATAGCCATCTGAAAATGGCTAGAGATTTCCTTTTCCATTCTTATCAAACTATAGACAGTCATACCGCACGATTTTAATTTTAGAAATCCTTCCGAAAGTGTCACCCTGTAGGCTAGTAAATCCAGCAAAAACGACGTAAATATATTAAATTAAAATAATTAATTTTAATTTAATATATTTACGTCGTTTTTGAAGTAGTCTTTTAGTTACGTTTTAGTTCTTTTAGTAGCGGACAAACATAACGTAAAAATTCCTTTAGCAAACAAATGAATGGATCAGTCAAAGCAGGTTCTTCTGTCCATTATGCACAGAGGTACGTCATGGACCTGTATGGACGGATGATCCTGTTCTAGGGACTCCTAGAGAACAACACAGCCTTTTTTAAGGACTTTCAGTCTATAAGACCATGTCAGCCCCAAAGTCTTGAAGTCTAAAAATGTAAGAGGACTTTATATAGGTATGCATCGATTATTTCTTCGTGTACATTGCAGTTTGATATTCTTAGGTATACTAGATATGAGGCAGACCTATTTGTATCGTAGTGACAAAACATGCACAGTCACATGGGAAGGAATTTCCGTCTGTTGACATCAAGTGCAGTGTTTATAAGTTCCCATGTCGTAGAAGTTGTATTGATTGACATGTCTGTGATTTATCTCCTGTAATCTGTGATTTGTTACTGAAAAACGTTCGAATCATTCTTGGATGGTGATAAATAAAAATCACTGATATTATTTATCGTATCATATCACTGATAGCCGAGTGGTATGACCGTTGGACTGCCAAGTCAAAGATCGCAAGTTCAAACCCCGGCACGCACCAATGTCTTTTAGAATACAAGTGCGTATTATAAATTAGTTATCAGTGCTAAAAACGGTAAAGGATAACATCGTAAGGAAACCAGCACTCCTAAGAGATTTTTCAATGGTGTGTAAAGCCATGTCAGAGGCCTATAGGCGGTTTAAACTCTGACACCAGGTTGTTCATCAACCATACGATAAGAAAGAAAGAAAGAAGTTTTATTTTTGAAGAGGTAACAATTCATACGAGTTTTTAGTACTTAATATTAGGAATTATAATTGTAGAAAAAACTCTTTGTGGTTTATACCGGAGAGTGCTAATATAAATAAATAGTGCAAGTGCTATAAATTGTCACAGTTTTAATTTCATGATGAAGATCAAAGATGGGTGATCATGTTCTCTATTATATCTATAACTTTAAATTAAAAAAGCGTTGATTTGAAGTAGATTGCAGACCTTATGAAAAAATACTTTAGTTGCACGGTGCAAGCATAGGTAGGTATTATACAAATAAGAAGAATAACATCATGATAAGAATTATGATACAGTTTTATTAGCGTATTTACCTCTGCGACAGTAAATACTGTGTTATGTGTGTAGTTATGTGCCATTACCAATTACATATAAGGCTGGGAGGCTCCATCGAAGACACACATTTGAATAATTATATATGCATACAGATAAAACTGTTTTGAATTGGAAATAACCTATAATCTAACTACCGGTATCTGGGAAGATATCACATGTAAATATATTTGTGACACACAATTATTTAACATAAATAATTAGTCCAGGGAATCAACAGGAAAAACAAGGCATATCATTAAGGTAGGTACATAGGAAAGTTATTAAATAAAAGATACTAATTTATATTTGAGCTTATGCACAGTTCTCAAATCTTTTGAAAAAAAAAGTAAAGACACAAAATATAGAGAATTTGGACAACTTAGAGTGACAATTAGGGTTTTTAATGACTTCAGTCACTTACGCGAATATAAGGCATTAAAATAAAATTATTTTTACGGATTTTATCGCGGTTTTATTTTGGTTTTTGGTCCTAAAGGGACGAATTATGGATTATAACCAAATTATACTTACCGTAAATGTTTTTGAAACTAAACAAACATGTAAGATTTCAACTCCATAGAATAAAACGGAGTGGTTCCAAGACATCTCCCAAGACTCGACGACGCAACCTAACAAAGATTACGAGTTTGAATAAAAGCTTGCAAATACCAAACTTATTGTATAACACAGACAAACTATGTTAATATAACTAACAAAACATCAGATCTGTCTACCGCTGCCATATACAAGGCGAACATACTCATATTGCAGTGTGGGTGCGGTATTTGCATGTGGTTTCCTTATCCAGTGCTCTACATTCTGTGTCTTCCCTCGTAATTACGAGCTGACTTGGATTAATGAATATGAATGCTGTGATCGGTAAACGACGCGGAAGGTGGTGACTGATAGCTTCGACGCTTTGACGTGATTGCAGCTGATATGGTCATGTTGCTGCATACCAACTAGTATTGTAATTGGAGAATCTATTTGTGTTATTATATCATCTATTATTTTGTAGATTACCGCGATGTAGGTTGTTAAGGCTATGATATGACATGTATACGCTATCGATTCGTTATTGATGGATTTAAAATTAAATATTATGATTTAATAAAAATAATTCCTCCTAAAATAATTACATGTACTTTTTCTCAGTATACGGTTTTTAGTCCGGGAAAAAGAAATTCCTTGATTCTACTAAAACAATGATTACTATGTAAATATACCGGTCAATATACAGGGAAACATAAGCAAAGAAGAATAAGGCACTTCTCAGTACGATAAAAAATTACCTTGCATGAACGGAACCTGATGTACGGGGAAAATACGAATAGGTCCGTAAACGTAACGTACATAACCAATGCACCTTCTCCGCGAAAACTAATTAAATTAAACTCTTGCTTAAATTATAGAACACCAATTTGGTCTATAAAAATTTCCATCGATAAAATAAGCGGAATAAAAAATCGTGACATAACTAAATTTTTCCATACATTTAATAATACGGTTGTACTCGTTCCGCGGACAGTTTAATTGTTTCTTGATGTTTAGTTTTCCATTGATAAACAATTCATCAAGCGTTAGGAGAGCTTAGAAATAAAAGATAATTTTGTCTGCCCTTAAATCAAAGTATATACCTACTCAATAGATTTACTCTACTTGTGAGAATATAAATCACTCAACCAACACAAAAAGTAAGCTTGAATGTTTGCTTCGACTAAAATTTATTTAACTACCTTACAAGAACAAAAAAGATACAAAATATCAAACTTATTAAACGAATCAATACTATTACGTACAGTAACGTCGCTTACGAAACTAAGTTGTTCATACTATTTACACACACTTCACTGAGTAAATCTTTAATCCTCCACAATATTCCTCAACGTTCGACCGCTTGGCATACCTAAGCGACCTAATGTAGGACATATCCTACACTAGGTCCTAGGGGCTATCAATAGGTATTGCGGACACAAATTCTGCTAAAGTCCTCTTACAGGGCATCAGTCTTGTTTACGCCTACGCGTGGCGTTAGATATTCAGTTTTATTGATAAAGCCAGCCTTGCGGCAGTGGTGGGCTGCGGAAAACATACGCACATTTTATTGATGAAGCATTGTATAATATTTACCGTATTATTGAGGATTTGTAAATTTTGTTTGTAGCAAGGTACCTAATCATAGGAGAAGTTTTAATCATGTAACTAAAATATTTTTTTTGTTCCTGTAAATAATTTAACATGTTTAAGCTACAAAATTACTAGTATAGAATATTCATTACTTTTAGCTGGTACGCATTTTAGTCGCTCTACGAGGTTAGGTAAGAAGTGCTTGCTGTAATCAATCCGTGGATATTCGGTCACCTAGCGAGTTTCATCCGAGCGTCGGAAACCACGTTAAACAGTTGGTCCTGTCAACCAATAGCCTGTCAACCATCTTTAACGATAGGACGCTCACCAAAACACCCGTACGCGTGTTTACATTATAAAATCCTTTAACAGAACACAAAATATTCCCCATACTTTTTACGTTTCCTTCACACTAATCCCTACTTTAGTAATCTTTAATCCGACAAATGCCTCAATAAGAAAATTAACAAACATTTGAATGGAGCCGGGATCGCTTCCATACTATCTACGTTTTGACTAAATATTATAAATTATACTCAGCGGTCAGATATTGAAATTTACGGCTTTCGGATTGCTTTTAGCATTTATAACTGAGACATTACTTTTGACGTTCATTTTAAATACACTTTCAGTATATTAATTGACGGGTATGAATGCTGGACTAGGTTTGACGTGAATAAGAGGCGTGTATAACAATATTTTATACAATTTTTACTGCCTTGTCGGTCTAGTGGTCGCTAAGCGCGACTGAGTACGAGGTCCTGGGTTCGAATACCTCGGGTCAGGCAAAGTGTTATTGGATTTTTCCATTAGGTAATTCTCTAGCAGCACGGAGTCTGGATTTGTACCCGGTTGATGGCTATAGGCTCGCCCCCTATTACATTGTGACCTATAACATAACTAGCGAAATGTGGATGTACCAAAAGTGCACCTCTGCCTACTCCTTCAGGGAATACAGGCGTGATGTTATGTTGTTTTTATTAGGTACTTACTTTATACATCTTTACCTTAGGTATTATCTTCAAAGTTGTATTATGCAAGCGTTGTAGTATGGAGTCGGTCGCTTTATTTTAGTATGTTTTTATAAGACCTAATTTTTTTAAGTCTGCTGCGATGAAGATGTCTTTTTTAAATTCGTAATGGAAGGTTATATATAACCAACAAAGTTTAAAATTCCAGAGTTTCTAAGACAAATTATATCTATTGTTTTTCGATTGCTGGTTGACACAACTTGGTAAGTGAAAAGGTATGGCAATATGTGACACGGAGAGATGGATTAGCAATGAAGCTCGGATTTGGCAAATTTAATCGGAAACCTTAGATTACTAAAAGCATAAAAAAAACTATTGCTGAAAATTGTTATATTACCTACGTACAAAAAGTTATATCAGTTATACTTACAAACTACTTATCATTTTGAAGGTACAAATAATGTGTTGCTACAAAAATCGATAGCTCACGATTAAAATAAAGAAAAAGAAAACAATGAACCTTTGGACTCCCGACTGCTTTTTTCTGATTAGTTCCAACTTCAAAGGCAGGCAAGTGATTACTGACCTCACGTACTCAGCGCACTGTTTACTCGTGACCCAGAATGAATAGCGTGAAATCCAATGATATCCGTCTCTCAGAAGAGAATACGAAAAAGACAAATGAAATTACGGGATTTTATACAGTGAACTTAAAGTAGAGATGTGTAGGTAATATTAAAATGTTGGTAAGGGAAGTAATCGATAGTATTTTTTACACTTTAGTACAAATACATTAAGTATACCCAGTTAGGGTCTAAAAACAAGTACTTACTTAAAGTTGCAATTATTTATAAATCCTATAATCTCCTAAAAAGTAGGATAATAACTTGAGGTAACTGAACAAGTAAGTACTCTTTACTTATTATACTGCTTTATAATTTAAAGCTCATAAAGAAAGCAAATACTCTGAGAAAACTGTTAGGTTATCTTTGTGAATTGAATTCCTCATTAAGACTTTTGGAAATACTAATTATTGTTAGACTACAACAGTTCTCTAATTACATAAAAAACTAAAACAGAAATAAAGAAAAATGCGTTTAACAAACGGAAACGAACATCTGTTATCACCTTTCGCATAATGAGTATACTGCGACCATGCAATATTGGTAGTTGTACTAAAAACACAGCACGGCACAAAAGCAGTAGACACTAGGAGAGCACAAAGCGTGCATTAGCGCGCGGTGTGATAACGGCGCGCTGCCGCCTTATCACCGCGCCCGCGTCCACCCGTACAGTCGCCACATTCACTAAGAGTGTACCGCGACCTCCCAATCTTGGTAGTTTAGTACTAATTTTTATTATTTATTTTTTCTTACATTATAGATTTATGCTTACTGATTTTATTTATTTAAAAAAATGGCTTGATGTTAGAAAATATCTTGTTATGTTAGGTTATGGAAATGTCATTTGGTGATAACTGTGCACACAATGATTCGTTTTAGGAAGTCTAGTTTTCCCTATATAGAAACAGTAGAATATAGTATAAAGCGTGCATTTTGCAGCATTATAACTTATCACAAAACAAGCGGTCATAGATATTACTACAACAACCGCGATCAGTACAGTACAATCGTCTCATTCACTAATTTAATACTGCAACTACAAAATCTTAGTAGAAGCGGGTTCGCTCCATATTTAATGCCTAAACATAGTACCTTAATAATAATTACTTATTATTAAGGTTTGTATTCAGGTGTTAGAAAAAGTATTTAAATTTGTTTCAAAAGACAAGTGTTGAATTTAATCATGTAAAAGCAAAAAGATGCAAGTTAAGAATCATATAACTTTTAGCCTGTGCTCTACGCAGAATGTTCCTTTCCTTGTGCGAGATAATTATATTACATTTCCATTTAAATCTACTTAATTTTTCATAGAATTTGCCTAGGCTAGGAAATACATACCTACATTCATTAAAACTTTCAAAATATATTTATAATAAAGTATCAAAACTGCTCAAGTGTCTTACACTAGCAGAGATCATGCGATGCTTGACGCTGGAGTCAAGGAGAGCGGCCGGCGCCGACCACGCCCGCGCGCCCCTCCCGCGCACCGCGCCTCACCCCCCCTCACCCCTGCCCGCGCTTCATGCAAACTATGCCGGTACATCGATACATTCAATTGTTGGCCATTACGTATCCTGGTCTGTAATGTGTTATTATGGGTTATAAAGGCTATGATATAACAAATATTTCCAATTACAGCCGGCTTCCGTGACGTAGCGACCTGATTATTAGCTAGTAAGGCTATAGTCAGGTGTGGGCTCTCAGAACTTAGATCCCACTGAGATATCATCTGCAAAAGTAAGTTGAAATGCTTGCATGACCTACACATTATGTAGCATTGTGTGAGTACTTGTGAGATTCGATTTGATTCGATTCAACCAAAACAAAAGAAAATCATAGAGTAAGAAAACATTTAAAACGTAGGTAAGTATGTTCAGAAAGTAGTGAGAAAATTGTAAACTGGATTATAAAGTACACAGGCAAAGTTAACAGGAATATGTATTCTACTAAATCCCACTTGCTACGATCCTGTTCGACCGCTTTTCAATTCACTCTCATCAAATTCTTTCAACGTACTCATCGGTTACGATACTCTATACCTGGCCTTATATGTACGTAATTTAATACTTTTATATCTAACGACAGTAATGAAACTTAAGTTATTGACTGAACGATCAAAGTCGGCTTTTAATAATTACTAACTTGTAGCTTGCACTAGCACATTACCCACAGAAAGATTAGCTACTTTTCTACTTATTAAGTTTTACAGTATTTTACCGGGAATATAACCAAAACAGCAACTACATAAGTATGTAATAGTTTAGGTATTACAAGATACATCTTAGTTTTACATTAAAACATAAGGATAGTTTTCACGCAGTCTACTAGAGATTACTTAATTTTTCATTTGTTTCCATATGTACCAAAAATTCAAGATCTTATTAATTCCAAAATTGATCAGAAGCATGGTGGCATTCTAAGGGGGAGCTTTTGTCCAGCAGTGGACATTTTCCGGCTGCTGATGATGATGATAGTGGCGAATATTTATTTCAAGTTTTTAATATTATTTGTGCTGACATCGTAACTCAACTTTCGACAATGGAAGAAAAACTTAAATTAAATTAAATTAAATATCAGTTTATTTCAGGTATACACCCATAGCTTTACATTTTACATTACACACAAAAAAAAAATATATATATATAAAATTTTAGAACATTTTTTTTTTTTTTTTTAAATAAAATATGACTACCAACTTGCCAAAAAGCTAGGATACCTACCTCTTACCTTCTTCATCAACACCCAAGACCAGTCAACATACCAGTTCTCTCCCATTTACAAATTAAACGAGTAATTATAACAATCGACAGACGGACAGGCGAGTTAAACGGGTGTTTAAGTGAGTGATTACTGCTGTGACCTTATAGGGCGAGCAATTAATGCGAACCTTAGGGTGCCTGCACCCAATGAAGACGGTAAAAAAATCCTTTTCCGTGTTCGTCTCTATGTGTGAGATGACGTCGGAAAATGCTGGACGGATTTTAAACGGGTTTTGTAAATGTTCGTGAATTTGTTTTAGATTATACAGCTTTTAAATGGCAGGAATATTTTGCGAGATGTATAGAGGTTTAAGTAATGATAATTTATCGTCATTTTGATAAAATTTGGAACTGACAAAATGTTATATTCGAGTACATTTCTAATTCCGGACTTTAACAAAAAAAATAGTAACAGAGAAGCTCAACGACTATTATAACATCTGACATGACAACCAAACAATTCAAAATGTTATCAATAGTAAAAAGTTTAATTAGATGGATACATTGATTTAATAATCGATTTCATTTAGGTATTTACGTACTTTTTACCCTAGGCGTAGGGTACATAAACCTACTTACGTGTAGCAATGTCGGTAGCTTTATCACAAACAACTACTAATCTATAGATTTTTTTAGCCCTTAACTTCAATAATGCATTATAAACATTTGAATAACACATGTAGTTACACCCTTATTTGAGCGCCTTCATCGTTTTTGTCCGACCACTATTACACATGCTCATCACCGCTCTATCACGTTGAAAAAGATGCAAAAACTGATGTTTACATGCGCTGTCAACTTTGTAAGGAAAACAACATGTCCATAAAACATTGATACTCCATAGCCAGATGATCAATTAGCTGTGATTTTAATATTTACATACATTACACGGCCTATTACGTACATCGAAGAACAGGTTAAGCGAACCGGCGATCGATCGCGAATAACTTGATCAAACAAATCATTGCTGTTTGATAGAGACGGCTGATATTGTACTCAAAAATTAAAACAATGAAACATTATCCGGATATAGAACTAATATTATTTTATTAGCTATAATCTTATCAATGTCTGAGTAATGATCGCAGTACGGGCGTTTGACAAGCGACGAAGGACTAATATCCGCGATTGATTCGCAGTAGCTTACACATTAATTATTAAATCAGAACAATTCCTTAAGACGCGGATCTAATTGTACGTAGGTATGTTTCTGGCAAAACCAGGCGGACGCGATGTAATTATATATTAATTAATTAGTGATTCAATCTTAGTGTTGTTCATTGACAAAAACCTGACAATATTTATGAATTCGCGAGATCATAGCGTCTATGATATGCATAGTAATGAATGAATTATACTGTATTTTAATGTAATATATTGTAATGTAATGCCTTCTTGATTTATTCTGATCGATTACGATGTTATTTCAATTAAAAGATTGAAAACGGTAAACCACTTTATTTGCCCTTCAGAAAGAAATATTGACATTTGCTAAAGAGAAAGAAATTACTTGATTGCGTAAATAAACTTGCACCAGCCAGTACAGGTTTTAGGAAATATGGATCACGTAATGAAACTTTCATTGGAGTTAATGTCAAAAAGAAATGAGCGATCGCAGTTTGATATATATAATTTCTGCTGAACATGAAGAGAAATTAAGGTAGAGTAAGTTTCAAGAAGATAAAAATATGTATTTTGAATATTTTATACCTATACTAGGCGTTAAGGTAAGTGCGATTCAGGTAAAATAATACCTATGGAACATTGGTATTAATATGAATCGCAACTAGCCACGATACAAAATAAATCTACGTTAAATTTATGGTACAATGTTTACACGGAGAAAAAGATCGCTATGAATCTTAGACTTAATTAGCTGTAGGTAATCGCCGAACACAATATGCAAATAACTGGTTTCTAATTGTGGTCGGCGATTACAATATAGCTGGATAATTGATACGATCCACCATGCATTCCTTGCAATAATTTTTCGCAAACAGTACAAATATTTTATCGTTTCCGTATACCATTTACAAAGACTCATGTACTAGCAATAAACTCTACATTTAAAAGAAGTCGATTAACAAAACGATTATTGTTTTCTTAAAACAATCCTCCTTCTATGTTAAAAGGGCAGAAAAAGACGCACTGTTAACGCACATTAAGTGAACAAAAAACTATGGTGATAGCTGTAACAGTCGGACTCGACGATTTAAGTAAATTCACGGCCGTAATTAGTCCATATATTTGTTCACTCACCACCGCTATGACTCAAACGACACCATATTTGTTCAAGGCGAGCAAAAACCAGGGATCGTTTCCATCCTCTCGGCTTAAATAAACAATTAGTATAAAACAGCAACATTGCCGGATCCCTGCGGCGACGCATCGGTTCGCCGAACTAAATTAAGCTATAAAACTTAACGATACTATCTTACCAAAATGTTGTTGTAACTCATAAATTATCATATTATTATTTGGCGAAGAAAAACCGTCGATAGTGTCAGAGATGGCGACAGAGTCGACATTTCAAGTTGTCAAACCTACCTGTTGAGTATTGTGGGGGTAATGAATGTAATGATTATTATTTCGGACTTTAATTTCGACGCAGCGGCTGTCTGACCTTTTCACTCACGCGGTTTATTTTTTATTATTTCAGATGTGGTTATCATCAAACGTCGATCTGGATAGGCGGTGGCCCGATCGAGGCTGCTACATCCGTTCTCTAAGGTCTCCGGCGGCCACGCCTAGCTCAAACGATGCCTACCTCTCGACTATTACGCACTGACTGACTTTGAGTGCTCAGAATTAATAATTAGCTGTTTCTGCTTCACATAAAATGGCATGCGTGTTAGTTAAGTGCATTAAATGTTACGCAACGAGAAATTTCTTGTCTTTGTAACGTTGATAACTGGAACGGAGCTAATATGGAAACTTGGAGAGTCATGAGACTGGTCATCGTAACTGGTCTTGTTGTCACATTGTGATATAAAACACGGTGACACGTTAATATTTTAATTTTACTTGCCTACTCTACTACTTGTATATTAATATTTTTATCAAAGCAACAGTGTTATTACGAAATAAACGATTTCTAGTTTAATTACTTATGTTTAAAATGCATGTATTAAGCAGTAGTCAAAAGTAGTAAACGAAGGTACTGCGTAATCTGGATATTTATTGTTTAAAAATAGTGTAATGTCTTTGTTTCATAATTGGTTATAGTTTACAAATACAAAGTGAAATAAACTATAGCATTTACTTATATATATAATAAAGCGAACGAAAGACCGCCTTAATATAGAGCCAACCAACTCTTAGCCGAGTACAAACTCATAATATGACATTAAAGTTCATTAGTCAACATCTGAGGTCCCTTATGAGTCGGTACCTTCATCTGTCGACCTTAATACAAATACGCGGCCATCATACAACCTTTCACTACGTTTACTTCAATTCAAGAAATTACTGAGAATTGTATGAATCACGTTTAAAAGCGCGTCCTCTGAACTCCATTGGACCGATACCATCAACTTGATTGACAGCCTTTAATGATTCTGCTGCCTTATTATAATTCATTCAAACAAAAGGTAAAACATTAGCGCCGTGTAACTAACTACTGTTTAAATTCTTGTTTGCGTAACCGATAACCGAATGAGAGCAGGTATATTAAATAGGTTTCTCTTCCGAACTGTCGGTTCGTAAACGATTTTTTTGTTTTATGTAATAGGTATACGCACTTTGGTGTAGTTTTGTTGTCTGTGTGCGTTGTAATTGTGTTTAAGACGTATTGTTTAATTATTGTAAAGCAGCTCGCCGGCGGCTTCGAGTAAGTTGATTATATTGACGCTGAAATGGGTGATGAAATTAAATTTTATAATACCACTTGAATTTCAAGTTTAAGTCTTGCAAAAATGGCCCTATTAACATTGATATAAGCAAACTTAATAAACAAGCTTCGAGAAATAGTAGGTGCCATAGTTTAAGTACCTTCATTTTAAGTAGATAACACCTTTTTTACTGGGGAAAAACCTTATAGACTTCCTCTGTTCTGGAGCCAACCGAGGGGAATGCCAGATTCCTAGTGGCTAAAAGTAAAACCCCAGGGTGCCCTCGCCCTAACTATCGTAAGTCGAAACTTCGAAAGCCGCGGAATCTACGTACGCAACATAGCATCCCCCGACAGAAGTAGGTAACACCTACATATTTATCCAAAGTCCAGGTTTCTTCACAGAGTTTTTATTGACACTACAACCATATTGGCTCGTACATCATAAGTACGAAGATTTTGAATTAGCAAACAAATAGCCAGTTTTAATCCTTCGAGCACTACATTTACATTTCATACGTCATATAACAAATTAATCATTTGACACTATCTAACGTCAACATCAATTAATATTTGAATGTTCGAACACAATAAATGTGTAAATAATTGTGACATTACGATCTATATTATATAGCTCAATGCTTAATTATTAACCATAAATAATATCAATAAAATAATCAATCAAATATCATAATTGCGAGATAATTGCAGACCTTGAATGGTATTGTTGCAAAAGGGTGGTTCGTATAAGTAAACGGTCATAATTTGCATATGTATCTGTAATTAAATATTTAATAGGTTACTCTAATAGCTAATAAATGTCCTTTAAATGTGTTACGATAGGATTTATTAAAGGAAGTTCTTTGTATGTAGAATATCAATTTTGTTTTACACTTGTAAGATTTGCTGTTAACCTAATAAAGTTATAAAACAAAAAAAAACATATATTAATCATTATAATCCATCACCACAACCTATAGCAGCTCACTGTTGGACATATGCCTCTGATTCGCGTCACAACACCCGTTCGTTGCAACTTAATCTAACTTAAATTTACTATATGGTGATTTTTGCAGTTACAATTATAGCGTGGACAGGACATGGCGCGTAGAGAAAAATGTATTTACTATAAGAAAAAAATTATAACATGAAATGTACGCAGAAGTCTTTAAAAATATTATAGTATTATAATTATATTGTAATTGCAGCAAAACAGGAAATCCTTTTGCTTGAATCTGAGTAGAAAGTACTCCTTACCAACACTCGTATCCTGTAGTAAAACACTATTGAACAATGTGCACAAACAAAACAACACTTTCATAAAAATTACAACTTCAGGATGCTGAACGAAATTGTAAAAAAAAAAATATCTGTTTAAATTAAATAGGACTTTTTCTTAGTTTTCTGCTTCCGATGTGTCACTCATTATATACTTAATGTTGTTGATTTAAAGCAAATAAACATAATTAAACAACACGAAAAATTGTGAATTAAGTTAGGACAAACAATAGTTGGCTCTACCAGATTTTTTAGGACCACGCATTACGATCTTTTGGCGTCTGCCTGCCCCTTTGAACAATATACGCTTAATGCTATGTACTAATAATACCTGTATATCACACAGACGAATTAAAACCCAATTTTATAATCAGGAAGATGTGTAAAAAAACAAAAGAACTTAATGACAAACTTATTACTGTCATACAAAAAAATATATTATGGTTTTAATTAGGCATTCAGCCTTACTGTCACCGTTAACATTATTAAAGCTTACAATTTAGATTGTCAGTTCAATTACTCTGTAATTGAATGGCCAATGAATATGTTTGTAATGTTAAACTCTATTGCTATTATATAATGCTGGTGTAATAATATATAATTCTACCTGTATTTATTCTCATTGTCTTTGTATATCGGCTGTGTGAATCATTGTTGACTTTGGGATTATAGACGACAGTATTCCAAAACTGTTTATTGTGCTATTATTTTCTGTTTACTATTATACGGATACGATATATGTATGAGGAATGTGATGGGAGTAAATGGAAATCCGTGGTCTCTGCCTACCCCTCGCGGAAATGGGCGTGACTTTATGTATGTATATTATACTGAAACACTTGTACTTGCCACGAAGTTAGGCTAAGACGAGCATGATAAAATAATCGATTATTGATGTCAAACTTTTCCGAATTAGCGTATCATCTTGATACATAAAATTATTCAGAATCAAACAACTCCACTTTGCCACACTTCGATTTGAACTAGACCTTTTCTTCTTGGATTAAAGTTTATGTTTTTAAAAAGCTCTTTGTTTTTGAGGGAATTTAAAAGAAGGTACCTAGCAGCACCTACGGAACAGGCTTATAAAGAAAATGCCTTTGATTAAATAGCAGCACTTCCAAAGCTTTGTCATTATCGTAGATACAAGAAAATGGAGAAACTCAACACACTGTGGCATATGTGTAATATCAGATTTACAGCTACTTCTTCTTCTTCTTATCGTATGGTTGATGAACCACCTGGTTTCAGAGTTTAAACCACCTGTAGGCTTCTGACATGGCTCACACAGTTGAAAAATCTCTCAGGTGTGCTGGTTTCCTCCGATGTTTTCCTTCACCGTTCTTAGCAGCTGAGAATTAATTTATAATACGCACATGAATTCGAAAAGACATTGGTACGTGCCGGGGTTTGAACTTGCGATCTTTGACTTGGCAGTCCAATGGTCATACTTCTCGGCTATCAGTGCTGTATATACAGCTACTATATATAGGTATATATCCCGACCGTATTCGGCCACAGCGGCTTAGGATTTTTACTGGTGAGAGCTTCGATGGTGTGCTCTAGGTGACTGACGTATCCGATGTTTCCTTTAATGTACGTCCTCATTCCCTGCAAGTCAGCACCCCTCCGATATAATCACATCATATTTATTTTACAGCTAATACGATATATATATACAACAATAACTGTAACAACTGCCCCAATCAGGTCGTCCCTCACTAAAGCTAACTCAGTCACGGCTGAAACGCTCTGAAACACGTAACAAAACTATTACCTCCAATAACGTAACCCACGTGTGTGCCGATAGCAATAAACACTAATATAGCCATGAAATTTACAACGGACACGATACAAAATTATATAATTTACAAAAGACTCGAAGATAAAACTCGCGTTTAATTGAAACTGAAAGTAATGGCGATTTTATGATAGCGACTCTCACAAGGGTCTGCGCAGACTAGCAGACGGGATGGCAGAGGATTTTTAATTCATCAATTGAATTTTACACGTATCAAGTAGAAATAAGGTATCAATTCCAATGAACAGTGATCGATCTCGGAGCATCGCAGCGCAGTTTTCACCTTGCACGAGTATTGAAATATATAGCTTATTTCCATTGTATAAGTATTAAATTCAATTGATAAATTTAAAATCCGCTGTCGTCCCGTCTGCCAGTGTGCGCAGGCCCGTACTCGCCACATGATTTACTGTGTCAACATATAGCAAACTGCCAACTTTTTTCTCTCCACGGTATAATTTTCATATAATTCGCTCAATTATATTTGACATTTTAGTCAGAGCACATTAATTAGGGTAAAAGTATTGCATTAAAGCTCATGGTAATGAATGAGATGATTTTATTAGGTCAGCGGTGACTGTCGCACGGTGTATCGACATGACGGACAGGTTGTACGTACCTGTCTTACCAATAACTGTCTAAGGTTAGAATATTGTTTACTCATAAAATAAAGTTTATTCGACGCTTTCCAATATTATCCTGGGGTTACTATTACGTCCACACGTCCAGAGACCTCGTAGCCTTAAGACTGGCCCTTTTATTATAGCGACCTACAGCCTGCTACAATGCAAAGAAGGGTATCCCGTTCAATCTACGTAAATATATAATTATTATTACCACATTGACTGTCCGCTAACAATTGATGTGTACCATAGATGTGTAGTCAAATATTATCTGTAATAATACCTGACCAGGCTGGCGGTCAATCCCAGACTAACTGGCTGTCTCAATCGGGGTCCATTTATAAGGTGTCAACTGACCCCCACTCAGCCAATACTTGTGGCATATGCGCCTGAGACAGCTTATAATAATATGAATGTACCCCCTTTTTATTTTTAATAATTTACGCTGAGAGACTAAAGTAGATTGATAGTGACGCACATAATTATAACACTTGATAAAAACGCGGTTTGCCGGAACATATATGTATATATATACCTACATTTACAACATCATAAATCATACGCTAAGTAATCTAAAGTAATTAATTAGTAAAAAGTCATATTGCAATCGTTTGCGGTTACCAAGACAGATCACTTACAGACACAGATGTGATAACTAAACGAGATGTAGTTGATTAAACAAATCCATCAAAGTTATTATTAGCATAAAACAATAAAATCAATGTTCTTGTGATTGGTTCTCATATTATTCAAGAATGTTGACTAGATTGGCATGTCATCATTATCACAACAACTCATAAAGTTTTACAAAGCATGGGTATCTTATCACCCTACTACACTTTGCAATCGAAAACCTGATAGCCGAGTAGTATGACCGTTGGACTGCCAAGTCAAAGGTCTCCAGTAAAAAACCCGGCACGCACCAATGTCTTTTTGAATTCATGTGCGTATTTTAAATTAGTAATAAGTTACTAAACACGGTGAAGGGAAACAACGTGAGGAAACCGGCACACCTGAGAGATTTTTTAAGGGTGTGTAAAGCCATGTCAGGCCTACAGGCGGTTTAAACTCTGACACCAGGTTGTTCATCAACTATACGATAAGAAGAACTACGCTTTGTAGGGGTTGTTGTTATTGTCACTCGTATTGACAAACTGATTCAGACGGGACGAAACTTCCCAAAACTAAATTTGACAGACATTGTTTGTAGCAGACACGGTACCATCACGCTTTACTGTGCGGGTATGCTACTGTTTGCTAGATAATTATAATGAAAAGTTCATTTTTTCGTCAGTTTTGGTACGCCTAAACTTTTGACTTATCAGAATCACATTCAATTAAAATTGTCTTGTGCTGAAGATCTAAGAATGAATGTCCGGCTATCCGAATATAACCATTATTCGATGTTAACTTCATAATATCAAAAATATAAATCTATGTAGGAACATTAACACTTTGAAAATTAAAAACGCGAATAAACTGTCCCCTTTAAAACTTAAATGATGATAATGGTCAATTATAGAATGGACGGGAGCCCACAATGAGTCCATTCTTAGTTACATCTCAGCGGCCGCTCTGTATGGCATCGTGTGAAATTGCATCGATAATGAAACAGTTCAAGGTATTGGGAAATTCCCTGCATTGTTTCAAAAAGATACGTACTCCTTTGTATTATGAACTAAATGACCTTTGAATTAATAAAAGATGGTATTTTTGAATTACTTAACGATGGTACGGAATGAATGCGTAATTGTTTGTTTTAGTTATTTCAAGTAGACTTTTATTTTGTTAACATTTACATAATCTAAACAGTGGTAAGTTAATGAGAGTAAGACAAATTGTTTAAATAAAACGATTTGTGTAAACTCTTGAAACTTAAAAAAAACGTCGCACCAATCTCTAGGAATTTCCCCTGCTTGTGGGTGCGTTTCACAAACATGAAATATCACATACACAGACACCTAGACTCAAGACAAACATCAGCGTACATACAGTTTTTGTCTCTTGGGAATCGAACACGCAACCCTCAGCGCAGCAGTCCAATCGCTTAGCCACTGCGCCAATCGGATCGTCAAACTTTTCTGAGGTAAGACATACGTTCCTATTTTGTTGTTACAAACAAATTCTTCATCATCATCAATTTAGCTTATAGTCCGTAGCATGCTATATTTTTAAAGCGTATTTGCACACTACTAAATCCAATAAACAATTCACTTTATGATTTTTGACGTACGCTTATACATATCTCACAAGTCTATGTGCTCTGTGGTCAGACACAAATAAAGAAATATCATACACATATTTCCACGTTCATAGCAATAACAACAGCAACAAAACCCAGCATCATACAACGTTATACCCATACATACAATTCATACATACAACTAGCCATAAAAGATTAAAACGATATAAATTGTGGCGCACGTTTTGGGTAGTACCTGAGGCCACAGTAATGAAGAGTTACTACGGTGTTGATTTTAACATAATGAACTGAGTAATTTCAGAAACGGCTCGAAAAAACCGCGTGACACATTGCGCCGGCGCACGCCGTTCTTAAATTAAATTAAACGGGGATTTTTTAACATTTGACTTCCCTACTACATATTTTGTTTCATTTGTTGAAAAATATATATGTTTATTAATAAATACTTGCTAAGTGGTATTTTATATTTGTATACTCACTTCAGTCTTCTTCTTATCGTATGTTTGATAAGCAACCTGGTGTCAGAGTTTAAACTGCCTGTAGGCCTCTGACTTGGCTTTACACACCGTTGAAAAATCTCTCAGGTGTGCTAGTTTCCTCACGATGTTTTCCTTCACCGTTTTTAGCAACTGATAACTAACTTATAATACGCACATGAATTCGAAAAGACATTGGTGAGTGCCGGTGTTTGAACTTGCGACCTTTAACTTGGCAGTCTAACGGTCATACCACTCGGCTATCAGTGCTTTTAGTGCTTTTTCACTACTGTTTTCCCGTACCTAAAGTAGTTAGTCCGCGGACTAGTTCCCGAAACTACGCCCAGTACACCCACATTCCGCCATGTATGATATAGGTTCCAACGGGGGCGAGCCTATTGCCTTCAACCGGAATTAAATCCAGACGCCGTGCTGTTAATGGAAAAAACAAGTAACTCTTTGCCCGACCCGGGATTCGAACCCAGGACCTCATGCTCAGCAGTAGCGCTGACCGACCACTAGACCGAAGAGGCATTAATATTCTGGCTTTAACTGGAGTATAACATCCCTAACTGTTACGATATTACACCCATAAGATACATATATCTACATATATCGGAGGACCTAATTGGCGCAGTGGCTAAGCGATTGGACTGCTGCGCTATGAGTTGCGGGTTCGATTCTCACGCGGGACAAAAATTTGTGCGATCCGCAGATGTTTGTCCCGAGTCTGGGTGTTTATGTATGTGATATTTCATGTTTGTGAAACGCACCCACGATACAGGAGAAATTTCTAGTGTGGGGCGACGTTTTTAAAAAAAAAAATATACATATAGGTATATACTAGTATATTTATTCTGTGCCAGTACCATTACACGGTACAGAGATGTTTATCTAAGTTTCTTGCTACTATCAGGGCTCTATTTTACATATTCAAGAAAAACTATTTGCAGGCCTTAAATATTCAGTGGGCCTCAAATGATTTGGAACTGTAAGTTTATGGTAAGGTCTATGCCACAGCGCAGAACCTTCGTAAGCTCACTGAGCTAAAATGAGGCTTTGAGAGACTTGGGACTCGGATTGTAACCCATTTGGGGTCTTGTAGGTATTTTTTGTTGAATCTTAGTTATAAAACCTCACAACATCATGCCTCTATTCCCCGAAGAAGTACGCAGAGGTGCAAATTGAGTACACCCATTAAATCCATGTAATCAATTTTAATGAAATTTTTACTCAATTATTAATCGAATAATATTTTTAAAAACCTTCAGGGACATTTAAAATCGTCTAGAAACTGATATTAGCTTAAATAGATTTAAATAATTTACCTAAATTCTTTATTTACTTTGTTTGTTACACTGCTTCTGTCCTCCTAATTATAATTAAAATTCTCTATGACTCAAAGGTTTGCTGTAAAAGAACTCAATTCTGAGTTAAATTTAGTATTGTATGTTTTATGAGTACAATAAAGAAAAAACTTTGTTGTCTGCACTACCAAGCCGTGTGTATCACTAAAGCGGGCAGAATTTTGGCAGTTTCTCGTGAAAAACGATTAAATGTCATGACTGTTATTGCATTTTAATAAGGTTTCGTCCGGTACCGCACTGCTGGCCCGCGGCGGGCCTCCCTACCTTATTGTTTGAAGAGCATTTTTAATAAAAAGTAATATAACTCATGCTTGCTCGAATTATTTATTGTGCCCGAGATATGCTTATCTGCCAAAATATGCTCACGAAAATAACTAATGTGAATAATATTCAAATCGAAATTAATTTTCGCTTTTATATTGAAAATTGGTCAACGATTCGTATTTTATTGATTTATCGTGTATTTAATATGAATTGGATTGTGAGGTTATTTATTATAGGTATTTATAGTCTTATTTATGTATTACGTTATTGTCGAAATTTAAAGGTACCTACGCATTATTTTTACGACAGCCTACAGCATAATAAAATATTAAGAAAATAAACTGCAATTACTTAAAACGTTTTAAAAATACCATTAAACCCTTACTTAAGCATTAAATTAATTGATTAATACTATATTTTAGTTTAAAACACAAGTTTAAATCAGCCGCTTTGGTTGCAAAAGTTCGTCCATATAATAGACATCAACGCGATAGGAGCTACAAGAATATTTTCATTAGCAATGAAAAGTAAAAGTGCTTTTAAAAGTTTAACTGAATAAATTAGTGACAATTAAATAAATAAATAAATAACACCTGCTCTTATAAGGTAAGATGATAAAACAAGTGTAAGATTAGTATCGCTGTGCAAATATTATGTAAATTAAAAACTGTAACAAGTTTCAAGAGATACTAATTTATAAGATAAGCCTTTACAGTCAATAAATTATAAGTGCAACTGAAGCCTTGCACCCTATTACGTATATCTGATAAAAAGTACAAACTATTTATTTTAATAAGTTCCAAGCGATCTCATTCACGTAAAAATGGCGGGAAAAAGGCAAAGTGCCAAGGTTCGCCCGCGCAGGCTGTGTGCGCACGGGGCGGCGTCGCGCTTGCGACTAGCCGCGCTATCGTTCACGCGGCGCGCGCGCATCGGTACCGTTAGACAAAGAGAGCGAAACGCTGCCTTACGTGCGAGCAGTACCACAGCCTGCCCGCGCCCCGTCCGCGACCCATCCGGAAGCCCCGCTGAAACTGGACCGTTTTCTTTTCTTGTTATTATTGAGATCGACTCTCAAGTTCTGTTGTTGTCGCGCGCCGCGCCGCTCGCGCTGATAACGCGATGCCACGCCGACCTGCGCACGCGCACATAGTAACGCTCCGCAGCTTAAAGCTCGCGCGGACACTTTAAAAAAATAATTCGCCCCCAGTGATGGAATGGATATTTTTTATGGACAAGTGCTCAGTGGTTAACTGATCGCGAATAACTTTTTGTATTTGTGTGTTTTATTACTGTTTGAACGCAATATAAGTGTTAATGAGAAAGTGAAACCGATTCTCTGTGTAATTGTAATATTCTGAACGAAAGGATATTTTCAATTAAACTCTTTAACTAATTATATTTTGTGAGATATTGTAAAAGAAACTGAAATATTGAAAAGGATCAGCTGAATATCTGTTTTTTTTTGCTGTGACAGGTAGGTGAATTTTTTTACGCATGTTACGCTTAGCCAACAATGATTAAAAGTTAAAACAATTAAGAATGGTTCGTTATCTCCATGGAACATTAATTAAGATGTTATAAATATTTTGTTTTCACTAATATACATTAATTAGAGTTCGCGCTTAAATTATCAAGTTTTATTGAAAATTTATATTTTATTTAAGACAATTATTATGTCCGACAGATTAAAATTTTCATAAATCTCCAAGCGAATGAATTTTGGAATAAATTAACAATTAAAGCTCCATTCATTCTGAATAGTTTTAGCGTGTTCCAATAAGTGAAGTAATAAAAAACAAACCATATGTGCCGTTTATTTTTACATAAATATTAAATCCAAATAATAATAATACAATTAATTATATATATTATTATTAACAGAATTGGTAAATAATTTAAAGTTCAAATCAATAAATATTTTTATGACAGTAATATGTAAAAAGGACTCCAAAAGCTTATTCGCAGTTTTGGCGTATTTGATTGGAAAAGACTAAACAATAAAACACCAATTTTCGTCAATAACGTTAAGATTTTTATGAGTTCGAATAAATAAGAACTAATTTATTGGATGTTCCGATAAACGATCATTAACTTATAAATATTCGTTTAGCATAAATTTAAATATCTGTTTGATCAAACATATACCTTTCGATGTCTCATTTAAATAGGAAATTAGGCTTTTAAATAAAACATACAACACAGGTATATAAAACGATTAATAAAGCCATTTGATGAAGTCAAATAAATAAAAATAAAAAAGGTGCTTTTAAAAAACCGTGCATCAATTAATTCAAAACTAAAAATTGAAAACATCTGCCGATTTCATCTTGAACTAGCGGAAAGTGTTAAATAAAAGTGAAGGGCAGTTTCTCTAGTATTTTCACTAGTATAAAATAAAGTAAAAAAATCAAATAAATGAGATAATTCGACCTACTAAAGCAGAACAGTTAACCCGCCCGCCGCCGGCGCGCCGCCCGCCGCCCGCCGGCAAACGCTTTTTGCTCGAATTTTACTCATTATGCTCCAGTGGTGCTCGATATTGATACTACATAATCGCAGGTAGATTATGTTGGTAGTTGATGCATTGAAAAGGATTAATAAAGTGTTATATTTATTGCTGATTTCGTTTCGCTCTAGTATTGTGGCGATTTGGGATAATATGCCTGATTCAATGAAAGTGGCTTAAGATTTAATTGACAAGGCTTTTAAATAAAACATAAAACATTTAATTAAGTTTCAATACTCAAAAAAACTTTTATATCTTTTACATCTAATTATTTTAACCCTGCTCCATATTCAATAATTACTCACACGTGTTTTAACCCTTGCCAACCAACGTTCTGCACACGCATGCTTCTCAAATCCTGTTTGAAACGTCCACCACACTTCATGCTTTCACGCTGCAATTTAAATTTAAAACCGATTGACGTTTTTAAGATGAATTGCTTTTTGTGGATTAATATTTTAAAATACTTTTGACAGTTTTTGTGTAACCTGTTACTGTGCGATGGTTCATGTTTAGTATTTATTTTACAAGTTGCTTAATTAGGTAGGTATATTGCAATTGTGACGCATTGCTTGTCTTAGATTTAAGTTGTAAGCAAGGAAATATAAGTATAGCTTGCAATACGGGCTCGCTTTAAACACTTAAGTAATTAATAAACGATAACACTTTCAAAATTATCGAAACAAATAAATCGCTAAACCTTTTATACTTATTCGGACGTCTCAACTACGGATAAAATCAAAGTCCAACCACGCGAAACCGACGCAATTCTGCAACCCACGATACATCTGTGGGCAGTTATAAAAAGACTACCGCGAATACGTGATGAAAACTGGATCGCTGTCGATTTTAAATGTGTAACAGGCCATAAAATGTATTTCTCACATGTATCAGCTCCTTAAAAGACATTCGCTACTCAGGCGGCTACCAAAAATAAAGAAAAAACTGTTGCAACCGGGTTCGCAAAATTACTCTTATCGTACCTTACATCACCCGGACGAAGGTACGTATAAAAACGTATGTTTATAAGCACAGCATTACAGCTTCTGTTAAAACTTTAAGTGTTTAAAAAGGAAATATTTTTATACTTCCCATTTAATAAAATAAAAACATAAAATGTTTAATTTGTAATAAAATAAAAATAATATAAAAGCGATCGCGGTGCGATTCGACCTTTTTTTTATTTTATGTGATGTGAATTATTTAGATTATAACAATTATTCGAGTAAATTATTTCCCATTTACAATAAAAATCCTTTTTGGAGATCAGTCGCTTATTAGGCGAGGGATATTTAAGTTGGTTCAAAAGAATTTTAGCAATACAACGCTAATTGTTTATATTTTAGAATATATTTACGAACTAACAATTTAAGTATAATTAAGTTTATTTCTGCAATTAATCAATCATTTCCGTCACTCTATAAAATAATCTGTAACAAAAACCTATAGTTTTTACTTTAATATGATTTTGCTTTAATTTGTATCACCTGAAAAAGGCCCTAAGTGTACCTATTCTAGGTTATAACGTTTTTGTAAACCTTAGCAAACAAACGATTGTAATTGACTTACTGCAAGTATTTTTTGTAGAATAAGGTACTTCTCTTCAAAATAGATTTAAAACAAATTAGACTCGGTATACCATCAAAATAATCATACTTATTACTAAAATGAATAGTCTTGCAGTTAAACACTACATTTAAATTCATTCAAATGAAGTTCGGATGCCACGTCAATAAAAAACATAATATAACCTCTTCAGTAGTCAATTTAAATGACGAGTAAAATAAATGCTTCTATTTTAAAATATTCAATTTAATCAAAGCCGCTACTTTAGTTTCTTTCATACGGGAGCCAATCGCGATCGATTTTCTTTTTAATGTACATTTCACATTGACCGAGAAGATTGTGTTCTTTATCATTAAAAGTACTCAGTGTGCGTATTGTTAACATTTATATGGTTCCGTAGCACTTAACGTTAAGATTATAGAATCGGATGATAAAACTGAAGAATAATGTTGTGTGAAAAACACTTAAGTAAAATAGAACTAAAATGCATTTACATTTTAGTGTTACATACATACAGTAACGTCAGTTTTTACAGGAGTATTAATCCACAAATACGGTTACATTATGGCATTGTAACCGTCAGTATATCGATGCAATATTGAACTGCAATAACGTCATTTCACAGTTCAATTTCAATCGCAAATTGAACCCCAACAATAGTCATCAAAACGCTGTGTCATCTCTGTTGGGAGTAAAAAAAAGTAATTAAAAAGTTCGCTTTCACTACCGAGACGTGCGTAGAGTTAGGTAACTGACGGACCTGTCCGATTTAATATCGATCAGTTAAACGACATATAACCGGTTTTTTGATCTTGTTACAAGTACCCGCGTATTTTATACTAGGTATACATTTCGCAACGTCAAAAATACTGATTAAAAGTACCTGTTACTACATGCGGCCAATAAAGTAATAAATTTTTATTGACATAATTTTTAAAAGTACAATAAATTATCTGGCATTTGCTTTAAATTTTAACATTGTATTGCCAGCCAATCAGTTGAAGATGATATGATAAAAGATTTACTCTTTGAACTGAAAGAAATCTCATTACAATTTGCAATGCATATTAGGCCTCCTTTTCAGAAATCTGGGTAAAAATAAATCATTTTTGAAAGAGGATAGTAAAATGTACCGATTCCTATAGGTACTTATTTCTTTTGTCCAAGGTGCTACAAAAAAATATCATTTTAGAATATTTTTCTTGTAATGCTTGCGAATTAATAACCAACACTTATCACCAATTAAAACTACGGTGATTACGGAAATCTTAACCGTTTATTCTGTGTGATAATATAGGCCTACGTTCAGCAGTAGCTTTAACGAGCTGATATGAATATATGAAGATGAAGACCTTAAGTAGTGCTTTTGTATCGGCCATCTAATTATTTTATTATTACTTGATAGGGGCAGCACTTAAATATTATATGACTTAGATAAATATGACTTTAAAATTGGATTAACATCGTTAATTTAAATTGAGCGTTTAATGATTATCATATTATATTTAGCTATTCTATTTTATGGCATAGATAATGAATTTAATAATACATCGTATAGATATTTTGAAAACATTATAACGCTTCTAAAGAATGACTGATAAAATTGGTAGATAACGCAGGCTAATAAGTACCTACCTACCATGTATTGGCTAAAAATTTAAAGCCTAGAAAAGCAGCGCACTTTGATTGGAACATTAAAGCTAGGGTAGCTAAAATCCATAAAATATGTATTTCTAGCAAGTGCGTAGGTTTGTTGAATTAAATATAAATGCCAAGACATAAATGGCTAGAGGATCTTTATACAGAGATGAACTGCGTCGTGGAATAACCCTTTTAATAATGAGAAAGGAAGTTTGGCCTCGCTTATAATTAAATAATTATAGTGTAAAAGTCCGCATAATATAAAATCGAATATTTTCACTCTTTTTTGAGGCTCTATTGTTAGCCTGTTAATAGCCGCCTACTTATCCACGGTGCTCGCGTTTTTTATTTTGTTGCAAAGCAGAAAAACAAATGAAAAACGCTAACGCGGTAGATAAGTAAGCTATAAGCAAATTGAAACGAGACGCTCTGTTGCCAAAACAGTTGAATAAAACCGTCATCCATATCCGTTTGAAATTGGTTTAGGGTCCAAAAATCCTTGCTCCAATCGTGGATTAATAGCAGCGCAGTTTGTGTGTCAAGTCGTTTGAAACCATTGAGCGTCATTACCGTAAGACAGTGGGCGTGGCCACCAAATGCCTGGTTTCAAAACGAGCCAACTTTGTCGCGCGTCCTATTTGCATATAATTGCAGTTCATTTCTAATTATCGCAGTCGAACGGCGTCTCGGACGATTATACTCTTCCTAGAGTGAATGGGTGAAGATGCTTTGCATTGTTGAGATAATAGGTACCAAATAGGCTGCACTTAGGATGCAATGCATTTGAAAGTAGATACTTAATAGCTATTTTTAATGGGAATAATGATAATGTTTTGGTTAAGTGTTATTTTGTGTTTATATGAGATCGCAGTGTTATGCAAATTTGGATAATAGTTGTTTAAAAAAGGTTTGTCTTTATATTTGCCAATAAATCTACTGATAATATCCACTAGGAATAGTTACACTAAGCAACAGTTAACAGATGAATCTATTCTTTGTAAGAGAACTATCTTCTTATTATAACTTGAAATAACTATAAAACGCAATCAAAAATTCCGTAGTCATATCTTTTATAAAAATGCTCGAATTACGCAGATTTATTGTAAAAACAAAATGCTGATAAAATCAAATCATCGTTTTACTCCAGAAATGTGTTTTTTATTCACCGTATTAAGTCATCTTGTAGGTACAAAGTTGTTATTAACAGATTAGTCTACTTGCACAGGTACTATGTTAAAATCTCAATATTAGGTACATGGAAATATACATACCTATAGGTACCAACGTATATGTTCGTATGTATATAATAATGTGCACTTTATGTATTCTGACTGACTTTTATATTTATTTGAATTGTCTTTTGTTTATTTTTAGTCCAGTTTAAATATAAAAACAGAACAGTTGCATTGACAAGAAAAATGAGCATTCAACCTCAAAAAATGTCTCAACCAAAGTACAATTGTATTCGTCTACTGCATCAGACACATGAATCACGATGCAGACGATAAATAAACTATTTTAGGGGTGAACTCACCAGTCACCATACAATGCACACAATTTTAGTCCTTAAAATCGTCCAAATTGTAGAAAAATAAACAATATTCGCGTGCGCTTTTATACGTTTATCACAGACGTAGACACAGCCGGCTGATCAAAATTCAAGGAAATTCGACATATTCTGCATTCAAGTACATCACTCTAGATGAAATTCAAATCTTGAAAAATGCACAGACGACCGTAGACGGTGTCGCATAAATTTTATATACATTTTCATAATGTGCAGTCTAATGTTGAGGTCATTCTCGAGCTAAAAACATTTAGCGACTTATAGATTCTATCACAGATTCAAAACCTTACCTAACTGTGTTAAACAATATAGGTACATAGCTATAGAAGCAATTGAGATAAAAGCGTAATAAACAAATAAAGCAGAGTAGGAAAGTTCAGATTAAGTTTCCATTTTTTCGCAATTACAGAACTGGCAAGAAATAACTCAAAGCTCAATAAACAAAGAAAAGCGCTACAGTTATATTAGTAGTAATTAAATGTTAGAGTTGAGTAAAACAATTAGACCTTTCTCCGTCGACCGGACGTCCGCTTTACATGTTAGTAAGGATGTCATCGCCTGCAGCTGGAGAAGATTAATTTTCCACTAAAGAGAAGCGGCACCATAAACATGGCTTAACGAACCACCATTGATATATAGCCTACACTTTACGCTATATTAAATATTTACATTAATATCTCGTATGACAGAAACAATTATATTTTACGAAATGAGCTCATTAATGTAGAAATCATTTGTTATGTTTATGAGAATCTCAAAAATTGAAATATCGTTATCGATTGAATAACACTCGTTTAGTTTATTAATGTGAGCGTCGAATGCCATAAAAGGATGTCCCGAATTTAAAACATTCATTAAGACTTTTCTGTTACTTAGAAAGTTAATTAAATATGACTTTTTGTCGCTATAACTTATCTTTTGAAGATGAAGCTTTATCTTTATTCGAAAAGATATATTTTTATAGAACTGCTATGACATTAAGTATCTATTAATGTAAACATTTAATTACAATTTTACTTGGAATAACTTAATCCTTTTGCAGAAAATCCTGTTTGGTTTGTTATGCAAGTCATAATGTATTAATTAAACTTAATATAGATACTACGTAATCTATCCAGTTTCAGCAATAAATAGATAAATTCGTAATAGGTACATTTGTAAATAACCGAGCACTAAAATCATTATATTTAATAATAATAACCTAACTTTTACGGCTTCAAAGCTAGAGCGCTCTGCAAAGTTTTGCACTATAGTCGGGCTATATTATATTTTAGGTTATGTACTATATGTTATGGAAGAATGCGATCTTAATTCCATTCAGCTTTGACAGGAATATTAAAGTTTGATAATTTATTAAACTCCTTCAAAAATATTATAATATTGAATATGTATAATGCAATGGTAAATTCGTTCACTAAACACGTCATCGATTTGTACTTATAACTGACGGATATTTTTTGTGTTCTTATAGATATCCTTTAAATATAGGTTAGATAATAAAAAAAAAACAAACGACACAAGTTCTTAACCAAAAAAAAAGATGTACTTACCTAGTACTTACAGAATATGGAATTTGTTCTAGAACTGGCCGGTCATAATATAATGTTTTTTGCTCATAATAATTTCCATTTAAGAGCATCCGAGTGGAAGTAGTACCTAACAATGTGGAACTATTAATTTAAGTTCGTCTTGAACGGTTGTCGATATTTTTTGTTAACAAACGAGTTATGTTACTTCGGCTAAGTTACGTTGCTGTCGAGAATTATCTGTATATATCTGTAGTATCAGTATCTAGTATGTATCAAGAATACAAACTAGCTAGAGAGTTCTATCTTAGCAGTACGAAAAAGTTGTGTCATTGGTTTTAATGTTCTAAAGTTTCTATATTTTTATTTGACTGTTACCACCATACCCAACCAATGAACTAGCGTGGTGATCAATGCTCAATCCTTCTTTATACTAATTAAATTACTAATCTCAACCCTGAGTCAATATCGATTACCTGAACAATACAACAAATATTTTATTGTGGTTACACAATAATTAACAGCATTAATAAGAAATTATATCGAACGCGCTGTGGTTAAAACATTCATATTTTATTAATATTAATTAGTTTTATGAAAAATATCTGTGGTTATTTTAAAACCCAATAAATATCCGTGTTATTAAATTATATTCTGAACTCCGATAAATTTATAATGGTAAAAAATAGAGTCTACTGAATTACTTCTAATTACTCATATTAAATACCGTACCTAGACCAATTATTACAGTGACTAACTCATCGACACTCATAGGTACCTACGCTAGTATTAATAACTCAAAGAACTCCCAGAAGGAGGTAATTTGTTTACGGAACGTACCTGTATGAACGAGGTTCGAAGTTCGTATATAATGTCGATTAAGATTTATTTATAAGTGTACCTACAGCTAGTGTACCTATTCTTAACTTGAAATGCGTCTCTCAAATTCGTTCTTCTTCCAATCAGGTTAGTTGGGCACTCAAAGAAAATTCACCGTTAAATAATAATGTTGAACATACTCGGTATGATTTACAAAGATAGAGCTTCAGTGATGAGGCATCGCAAACAATTTTGTTGCAACTTTCGTCTTAGCCAGTCCTTACAAAGTGTTCATACGTACAACAGCGTAGTCTATACTTTACCTAGAGACCTACATACACATATTGTTCGCTCACACGTGTTTAAAACACACAAAAAGTGCTTTCGTTATCTACGGCATACGTCTTCGCATTGCGTAAGGATTGCAAGTTTACAACTGATGGCAATCAGTGCATGGGAACTCGATTGTTTGAGCAAATGTTCGCACACACAAATACCAACATTATGGACTGTTTGTACTGGCTTTATGATACGAGCCAATAGGCTTCTGTTTCTTATTGTATTTTATTGTGTAATATGCTGTATCATGTGTAGTTGTATCCAGTTTGTGTCATATTAGTGCAAATAAGTTCCAGGGATAATGTTTTCAAAAGAAACTATGCAAGTGCTAACCAACTTGTATGTCTGGCCACTTTTTCGATGGGTATTACTATCTGGATGTCTCTTTAGATTATTGGTCGTTTTAAGTAGTTGCTATTTTCCTTGGTAATAGATGAAGGCACGCGTTAAGCGACGGGACCGACAGCTAGACGTACTTTCGGTAGCATTTATCTCACAGACACAAAATAACACTTAAATTGATCTTAATTTATATAAAAACTCAAAATCGACGCGTCATCAAGTGGCCATAATTCACTCAGTAACCGACTAACCGCTTAGAACTCCACTTTCCCCTAATTGAACACATGAGCGGAGATAAGTACTTAAGTATAACGCCTAAAGTAAAAAGATGTTGTAAAAATCTCCATTTTAGTGGTCTCTTAAAATTCCCCGTTATGTTACAATGTTTAATACTTACAGCTAAATTGCTACTAGTATACGCGATGTGAGTTGAAAAGATGCATTAAACTAAGTGATACCGTACATTTTTAGAATCACTAAAACAAACTGTGTGAATTTTTACCTCGAAATAGGTCGTTCAAACCTGTACGCATATAAACAATGTTTAGTAATACGAAGTTGTACATTTGATGATGTGACAGAACTTTGTATTTAATTTACGTTTTTTATCTTCTGTTTTCTTAGCAGACAATATAAATAGAATGAGAAGAACCATTTAAAGATGTATGAGTAAATAAATTGTATCACAAAACTTGAAACAATAAACAGTGCATGAAAAATAGGAGCAAAACTAAACGCAAAAATGCCAAAATGATTTTCCGAGCGGCACTTAAATTCACACTATAGTCACTTAACGATTTGAAAAAGTAAAATTGATAGTTTAACCAAAAGACCTTGGTCGTAGCTCCACTTGCAATTTCATTGGTACGGTCAGTAGCACAAGTCTACCACGATTTCTAGAAACGTATACTTTTATAATATCGTCTCAGAGATTTGTATTCATCATATTTTTAGAGCCAGATTTTTTTTTTATGTCTACGTGCTTAAATATATATTTTGAGCGTAGTTTTGAGAGAACAATGTGCATATAAAATGGAAAGCAAAATTGATAAAAAAAGTTTTAATAAAAAAATCTTTTAGAAAGTTTAAAGAAAATAACTATGTAAGTACTCGTATGTGAATGCGTGGACGGTAAACTACCTTTTATTAAATATAGCGGATTTCCTAATTTGTCTTTTTTCTCTGACCGTACAAATGGTGTGAGCCAGTATCGTGATCATTCACAATAAGCTAAAGACTCCCACTGAGGCAAGTAATCGCGAAAAATTGCCATTGCGTCACACCAAAGTGTTAATTGGCGTTACCGATTATTACAAATCCAATCGTTTTCAGTCGATTTAGTAATAACTTCATCCCATTTATATCGGATACGCACGAGAGCTTTGACTATCGATTTCATTTTGTCGGGTATTAATAGTTCGACACATATTTTAAATATCAGTAATGATGACAGGAGCGTGTGAAGTGTGCGATAAACGAAGTTTATTTTATTTTAAAGTTTTAGAATACCGTATTAGCTACATTTTACCAATCTACAGGTTGTTTTAAATTGTTTTTTTTTTTAACTTTCACTTTCATCTATTACTACAGCTACCTGTGTGACATAATTTATAAAAGTATTATAGATTTTCATAATGTTTGTTTTTTGACTCTTGGATAAAAACATCTATTGTTTGCTATTTATAATTTTGATGACTATCTACAAACAGCTTTTTTTATCTAATTCACCTGGCAATATTCTAATTTTTGCTGATGACACTTTCCTACAAAGTATTAAGATTACTTGGTCGGACTACGAATCAAATAAGACACTTCGCCACACGTGCTACCACTTAACAAGTAGTTTTGTAATTTCCTTTTCAATAAATTGGTCAATCTAATTGCAGCATGGTAATTCAAGAAGTTTCATCAAACTATTATATCCATAAAATTATGCATATTTGGTCGCCATGACAACTTATGAGACCATTATCATTAATTCACAATTACGTAAACTCGTCGCGTTTGCTAATTGTAATAAAACAGTATGAAGCTAGACACAATATAAATCAGATATTGTTTGTTTCGCAACATTTAATTGGTCGCGATTCTATTCAGATTATTTTGAACGCCATTTTGAATTTAATATACCTAGGTCTAGATATTTTCAGTAAACTTGGCGCAATTAAGTAACGATAAATAATCGTGATTAATGACGTATCGACGTAGATATCTTAATAATTTTTGCTGATAAAATGTACCGACTTTAATAAGTATTAATTAAATCCTGTTGAACGATCTCAATTCTGAAGCGGTTTAATAAAAAGTACTTCCTTGAAACCTTTAAACACTGAATGCAATATACAATAATTTTCATATTCCTCTTCAGATTTTAACTTTTTATGTAATCCTGTCTGTGTTAAGTAAAGCAAGCTGTTGCTACTGCTTAGTATCATGAGTAAACTAGGCGAATCAATCAAAACTGTTAGTTTCTACTTGTCTAAAAATAAATGTATGCTTTAAATGCAAATAATTATCATTTTCTTCCTTTAAATTTGTTTATTTTTTTTATATAAAGATTTTTACATTCGTTTGAAATCCCCTAAACGAAATACGATCACCCTTCGCCTAGCTGCCTTCTTTTCGCTCGAACAATCCATACAGCCCTTCTCCAGTTTTTCAAACATTCCTATTTACCAAATTTATTACCATTATAACGACACTAATTTTAACACACCAAGCAAAAATAATGAAGAAACCCGTCCACTAAATGTAAAATAGGTTACCTAGCACTTAACCTAGATACAGTTTTAATATTCAACGTCCACCGACTGACTATAACTCATGGGAGTTTGTGATTCATTTATGCATAGTACCGTTGATTACACCGCATTTAATAGTGCGGCCTGCACGTGTACTTACTACGTAGATGTGCGCCCAAATTTGCATAAAGCCTTCAGAATCTGGAGCGTGTTGTACTAGTAGTCGGACACCCTCGCGGACGATATTATTAGTTGGCTGGTTGGATAATAGTTTTGTGAATTTATTGTAAATCGGATATTATATTTGAGGAGTTTGTTATTATTTTTTCTTGAAGTCGCTATAGTGGGTATTTAATCATCATGTTTTGACGATTTATTGCGCTTAATTTTCATATTAATAATCAGAAAATTGGAACCTTTTCAAGGATTTTTAATATTCTTGGACATGGACAGAAAATGGTTTTCAGAGTTAGAAAATCGTGTTAAAATCCAATTCGAAAAAACACCCTTAGGTATATTGAAATTTTCAATATAATTAATATTCGAGTTAGTGGTCCAGCTGTGTCATTTAAACAGTTCATTATGACGGTACAACTGAGCGCTGTTTGTTAATTTCCCATTAAGATTTATAACTACCTACAAGCTGTTATAGATACCTATAAAACACCCCGATTTCGATTCCTGCTGTGTTCAATTTAGTAGGACAGTCATATCAAATCTGGTTGCTTCCAATTAACGTGACAAACACAATTTATGTTTATGATGATGATAAACATTGATGAGTTAGTTATTTAGCGTTGATGAACACTCAAGAAGTTAAAATACTATCCACGTGGGACGGAGTAAGAATATGACGGCTTTCTGTCGTTGGGAAAGCAAGGCGTAAGAGGCGATAAACTGGGTGACGGCTCGAAGAATGGAAATAAGCTGAAAGGAGAACGCATCTTCCTTTTATGAGTAATTGTTTCTGCCTCGTTGGTCTAGTGGTCGCTAAGCGCGACTGCTGAGCAAGAGGTCCTGGGTTCAAATCCCGGGTCGGGCAGTGTTACTGAGTTTTCCATTAGGTAATTCTCAGTAGCAGCACGGAGTCTGGATTTGTGCCCGGTTGATGGCAATAGGCTCGCCCCCTATTACATTGGGACTTACAACATAATTGGCGAAATGTGGGTGTACTATATGTTCACTTCTGCCTACCCCGGGGGAATACAGGCGTGATATTATGTTTTATGTTATGTTTATGTTTTGTTTCTATGTACAAAACCCTTACTAAGCAGCTGGCTAAATAATTGTATTTAACATACTTTACTTCAACAAATTTGCAAGACAAAGTACCTAATAGTATCCAATTATAGTACAACCACTGTTACGCTTGTTCTTCTTTATATCACAGAGTAGAATAACAGACGGTCCAAGTCCTTTGGAATGCGCCAATCAAACGAACAATGGCGGCCACAAAAAATATCCCACGGCACATAATAATGAATAGTTAACGACGAAAACTAGGTGAATCTTTGTGCAATCGCCGAGTGTCTTTTAAAAGAAATATGATCATTTTCAATTTCATAACGTTTCCCACGTGAGGCGATATGAATGGACCTCCGTTGTTAGCTATAGAACTGACAAATTAGTGTAATCTAAAACAGATTTTGTTGCTAATACAATTTGTTGACGCGTGCCGTGTGTGCGTGCGCCGTCAAATTACGCGATGGATATTAACATAATGAATATCATCAGACATCGGCGTCGTATTGTGCCGTTCATTTCTATGTGAAATTGAGTGACTGTAATTGTTGATTGTCTGTGTTATTTGCATCTGGTAATTTTTTGTGCATTAGCGAACCAGTTTGTATTGAAGGATATCATCTCGAAGTATTTGGCTCAGACCTTGAATTTCGCATTCCATTAAAGCAAATTTAGTAGGCTGTAATGTGATATTAATAATGATTTAAGGCCAGTATCTATCAGCCAACTGTGTTTTTACTTTAATTTTTTTCGACTTTGTATTTCACAACTATTGGGGGAGGTTCCACTGCTTAACCAAACCTTATTTAGCTTCATGCAAATTTTCTATAAATTATTCTTAGAATCTGATATAAGTATTGTATAATTACCTCTTTGTTACTATCATTAAAGGATAGAGATCTAGTAGTATTCAAAAACCAAATGCCGAAATTGAATCTATACCTATGATACTCCATAAAACAAACACGCCATACATTCAAATAACGAACCTCCCTATAGACACAACAATAGAATAGAACGTCCGTTCATGAAAACTAAACGCGAAAACCTCAAACGGTTCAATGCAATGTCCGAATGTCAAGCTGAAGTGTCATTCTTACCCAACATGCATCTTGACATTCCATTTTGTTCGTCAAACAATCGGATTTATCCGTGCGAAATGTTCTCACGTGTAGATAGCTGATCCGTCTGAAGTATAGTGCTCACCGAACCAGCTAAACACCGGTTAAGATAACGACCGATTAGTACATCTGACTGGAGATACGCATCTTCTTTTAATGCTTTCTTATTAACGGAGGTTTTTGTAATAGTTTACTTAATTGGAGATTTAGTAGGAATAATTAGTTACGCTAGATAATGTTTAATTTTATTGAAGAGTGTAAATGAGTTACATGTTAAAACATTTTTATGCGTGACGATGTCGTAGCGAAAAATTAAAAAAAGCAACACAATATTTAACAATTATTTTACTTTGGATATTTTAAAACATCGTAAATTAATATAAAACATACAAAATGATACTAAAACAAATCATTGGCTTCTTAATCAGACTATTTATATAATAATAGTCTTACGGATATAATAAAATTAATTCAATGAGTCAGTTTCCGCCCAAAGTCAATATTACGAGAGAACTTTGAATGTGTCCTCGCAAGTTCCCGTCTGCCTATTGAGCAATCGACCTACGAAATCTAAGTACCCAAATTACAACGCATCCTATAATCTCATGTTAAGGTGGTAACACATATAAATAAAAGAGAGAAGCTATAAAATATAGCTTAGGTAGGTACTATATTACTACATATACTTCAAAAGTTCTGGTAACACTGGGCCAGACAATTGCTCTTAAACAATTTGGCTTCTTATTTTCTGTTAGATGATGCGACATTGCATAAGATTACCAGCCATAACTGTTTTGTGAGAGACATATCTATAATAAAAGGGGGAATTGAATCTCAAGGGTTGAACCAAAACTTTGGAACTGATTTTAACATTATATTATACAGTTATTTGTGAAAATTATATCATCAATCGGAATAAATGGTAATACTCTTTTTACTATAAAATCAGTAACGAAGTTTCGTTTCTATTTACCCCGTTTTACCTGTACTTCAAATCTAGATAGATTTTCAATAAGTCAAAGAACTTTATGAAATTTAAACTTATTGAAAATTAAAAGTAAGTCAAGTTTTAAAGTTAAAATATTTTCCAAAGAGATTTATAGCAAAGCGAAGCTTTGTACATCTTTTAGTGGACTCAAGCCTTTCCAATGCTAGTGCCATTTAAACTACTTTGTAAGAGAATGCCGATTTATTGACCACTGGAGGCACAAGTAAGCAATAGTTATCTAATAAAATGTGCCTAACCCCTAATTACGGACACATTAATACGAACTTCATCGTATTAACAATACACGGTAATATCCTCGGGAGTCCATTTGAACTGATAAATATTACGTATAATTAATACTTATGTGTAAGTATAATAATTAGTGTTGCATATTTAAATTTAATGTATTCAGATTAAAAAATATATGTATACAGCATAGTGCATAGGTGTGATTGTTGTTGAAGACATTTCTTTCTGTAAATTACCATACCATGGTAACTTATGCAGTGTTTTCTAAGCAGTGTTCAGCCCCCTTACCATGAACTCTTAAAGCAGGACAGTTTACGTTGTGGAAGGGAGACGCCGCACTACACTGCACGTCTTGCTTTCATAACTTTAACAGTCCCGCTTTAAGCGTTTATGGTAAAGGGGCAGTAGATTGAAATTGTTGTTGGCAAAGTTAGGACCACTTTTAAACATAACGTCACGCCTATATTTCCCGAAGGGGTAGGCAGAGGTGAACATATAGTACACCCACATTTCGCCAGTTATGTTGTAAGTCCCAATGTAATAGGGGGCGAGCCTATTGCCATCAACCGGGCACAAATCTAGACTCCGTGCTGCTACTAAAAATTACTTAATGGAAAACTCAGTAACACTTTGCCCCGGGATTGACTTTTAATTCCTTCGGCATTGCCTTTGAGAAAAGTTATTGAATCCAGGAGTAGAAAAGGGATCTAGATTAAGATAAAAATGATCTTAATAAAGCTCTAGCATATACTTGAATGCTAGTCATATCAAGTTAAAATCTTAAAATAAGTAACTCATTATTTATTAAAAAACAAATTAGCACCTGGTTTGACTGACCATTGATATAGCCAAAGCGTCAACGGTGAAAAATCAAAAGCCCAACCACGGAATTACCATACCTAGCGACCAGAGCGAAGACACACACACACACACGCATAACAGTAGCATCTGTGAGTACCTACTTATACTTACAGGCTCATTTTTCGGGAGTTACGTCATACGCCCACCAAGAAACACACGTTCAGGGTTTCGATGTAGATTTATGATCGCGAACGAAAAGCAATCAGGGGAGGCGTGACCAATGGTAATTATTTCTTAACACCTCCATGCTGGCTACTGGAGACTATTAGCCACTTCCTTCTATCTAATCGCTTTGATTGAGACGCGGTTAACTAAGGGTTAATTAGGTTGAATGTATTAATGTAACGGGTTTGGGAAAACGGTATTTTGTTATTGTTAAATCGGTGTTTTAATCTTTACGTAATGTTTTTATTTAACTTGGAACTAAGATAGGTATTTAATTAACCTTTGACAGTAACTGATATATATTTAAATTAAAGTATACTTAATTGACGTCTTTTTCGTAAATGATTTTAAAATAAACACAAATAAGAGCAGTCCGAACATTAAAAGAACGACTTCCGTTTTCCGACACGAATATCAACTTATTAAGTAACATCCATAACCATACCACAAGGGCATTTAATAAGTACATATAGGTAATTTAATTAAAAACCAATAATCAATACGGAGTACTGCCCACATCCTCGAAATAAAAACTATAAGGAAATCCTCATTTTCATCACGAAAATCTTGCAGCTAATAAAACAGACAGTAAAACATTGAATGGTAGAATAAGGTACTCGTGCGCATGTCCAGACGTTATAAGGTCCATAAAAGATTTATATTGGCCATGAATGAACTGAGAATGTTTATCGTAGAATGCTATAAATCAGGTCTATACATGCGCGATAAGTGTTGGACGCTGTACCCACTCTGATGGTGTTGTCATCTGTACTAGATTATACCTATATATATTGTCTTAATTAATGTAAGTTTAAATTGTAGAATTTTAGAACATTCTATATTAATTGTTGACTGCCTCGTTGGTCTAGTGGTCGCTAAGCGCGACTGCTGAGCAAAGTGTTACTGAGTTTTCCATTAGGTAATTCTCAGTAGCAGCACGGAGTCTGGAATTGTGCCCGGTTAATGGCAATAGGCTCGCCCCCTATTACATTGGGACTTACAACATAACTGGCGAAATGTGGGTGCACTATACGTTCACCTCTGCCTACCCCTTCGGGGAATACAGGCGTGATGTTATGTTATGTTATGTTAAATTAATTGTTTAAATTTCTTTGCACCTTGTCAAAGCAACTACGGTTAAAAAGAGTAACACAGAAAGTAGGACCATCAAATTTTTCGGGAAGCTGCTTTATTAAATTGTGAAGTGATTAAAGTCCATATTGGAATTTAAAGACGTTAAACGATAAGAAACAAGCGTTTATCGATCGAAATTATAGATTTTGCTACAAGCATGATTAAAACTATTGCTTTTTATATAGGACGATAAAAAGTAAACATTTCTAACAACCTCAGCCCTAGAGTATGCTTGTCAGGACTGTATTTATCCCATCCACACCACTAAAGATGTTGAGATAGTTATGGTATTTAAGTATAAGATGGTTATCACCCGGAAACGGGGCAAGTCCACCAATGAAATCAGATTACTCCAACATCCCTAGGATGTCTTACATAAACTAGAAACGATTCTTCATCTACCATCCTGTAATTTAACTGGCGTCAAAATAATATTATATTTAATTCAATATAATAAAGCACTTTAGAAAGTGAAGTACTTAAAAAACTAATTGATTGCTTCCTTCCGAGTAGAAAGTATAACTACTTCAACGGGGATGTTCGCAGGCTACCAACTCTAGCAGTAACACCTAATTGAATTTATATATCAATGTAAGTCATCTCGAATGTAACTTGTATAAAGGAATTCGATTGCGTCCGCGATCTATAAATAAGAGGAGTTTAACTGCAAATGGGATAGAGAAGAGAAGTTACACGTTTCAATTATTGAATCGTTGTAATGCTTTGTTGAAATAATGGTCTAGATCTCGTCCGATATATTTTTTGTACAGTTTATTTCGTGTCGAATCATTCGTTACTACTGAGTTTGCGACTTGCTCAACAGAGGCCGAGTTATCTATGCACTGCGGGGGTCGGAGCCATCGTTTACGCAAATGTTACAACTGTTAGAGTTTAGTCAATACTTTGGTATTATGAAATATCTGGACCCTAGAATAATAGAGGAAAATCTGTATAAAAGTCGATCAAAAAATAAAACGTGACTGAATTGCGTCATTGATCGCTTCAAGACGCAATACAGGAAAAATGATAGCAAAAAATGAATCAAATAATAACTAGTTGTATAATATTTAATTTAATAATACTTACTTGACATTCAGACGACAAAGCCATCGTAACACTGTAATTTCATGCGTAAATTGGAATCATTGAAATGTTGCATCAAAAATACGAACAAAATATAGGTAATGTTACACTATAAATAAGATTACGCCATTTGTTTTATTTAAGGTATTCTTCTTCTTCTTTATATCGGCATGAGCCAATAGCCACATGGAATAAGTCATGCCGTGGTGTAGAGATTGGTCAGTCAACCAGAGTGGTAGCGAGGTTGACACATACACAGCGGTTGCTTAACTATAGTGCCTGCATCGTGGAGAGTGACATTGACAAATTTGAATGAATAATATCTAGTTATTAAGGATAAAAGAAGTCTAGGACTTAATTTAATTCGAAATCTAAAAAATATCTTAAGTTCTTTTGTTCTGAGGGAATATGCTAAGTTATCCAAAGTCCAAGAATATTTTTATGTTTATTTAATTGTCTTAAAGACGTTATCTTGCAGACTGAGCTATGCTCACATACAAATAAGTAGGTACAGTTCACTAAATAAGACTTAACTTTGTCAATCTACGAAGTGGCCACGAGTCAGCTTATCGTACAAGGAACAAAAACACGTACAGGCAGAACATTACAACATCACGAAACATGATATCAATTGCGGTACAGTCTAAATACCGCAAGAAGACTTGTGAAAGAGGCGTCAATGCGTCATCGGTACACTAGAGTGCAGAGCGGTGACACCTGGGCCTGATGTCATTGTCATCTGTGGGATGTCATCCAGTGACATCTAGTCTGACAGCTAGGGAATCGAGATCATCCGATAAACAACTGTCATTTCTTAGTTAAGCTTCCAATAGATCTTTAAAATCATAATATTTCTAAGCGTTTTCATTAAGTCCAAGTATCAAGCAAATACCGCTAAGTAACCTTATGGTTATTATCATCTCAAACATCTAGAGTAATCTAGATTTTCTTCGCGAAAAAATCCCGCCTCGGGCGTGACAACTTGATCTACGAGAGCAATTTCAACATTAAGTTCATATTTAAACCCATAAATTATTGAAACAATTTATTACTGAACGATTCAATATAGTAAATTGCTTTGATATATTCAATTTCGATAATATTTAATACAGTAAATAATTCACCTCATTCCAGTTCACATTTTAGTACGATGTACGAACAATTTGGGGCAAATTAAATGACAATATAAATCAAATGTGTTCTGTTTCAAAATCAAAATTGCTTGTCATTAGCAAGACTGAAATGTCATAGAACAATGCTTGTCCCACTCGATCCGTTGTCGCAGGCAAGCCATACGAAGGCCGCACGTGATCACATTTCCACAGACATTCAACCCGAAAACGGTCACGCAAATATAATGCTTTTAATAAATGTCTCGATACCAAAACGTTTTGGCAACACTATCAAACCATTACACGACATCGAATTGTTCGACAATTCAGAGAATTCAATTCGAGTAATTCATAAAGTAGACAATCTCCAATTCTAATATAATAATCGATGACCTACTGCTGAAATGAAATCACACGAGACAAACATACATTTTTCTGTCCTCAATATTAAATAACAAAAAAGAAGTGTCTTTAAGTGATCTTAACACATTTCATTATCACAGTTTTTGCTTATTACTTGATAGTAATAAGCAAAAACTGTCTTTGGAATAGAAGACCTAATATTGTGAAATAAAAGGTCAAAGTTTTAAGTGGATAATGAAAAGATTGAATACAATATAAGAGTAGTAACAATGCGACAGTTGTTTGGGAGCTTCATAATGGAATGAGTGGAGGAGTTACAAAACGATGAGTGTCGGGTGTACCGTGGCCAATGAGAGCGGCAGCACGTGTCGATGGCGAGGCGCCGGTCAGAGGTCACGCGCGCCTCGGGGAGCGAGCCACAGCGCATGTGTATCTATTGTTAAGACGCTCTACGAATTATGATGAGGTGCGCCCGTTGAAAATGAAAATCGCTATCACATTTATAAAACACACTAAACAACAACTGCCATGTCCGACATTTTATATTAACGTGGTACATCGGATGCTACAGCCATAAAGTTAGCAAGGCTATCAGTTAAGTCCGCTAACATTAACGAATTAACGTACGCGGAAACCACAAATCTTTCAGCATTCCACACTATTCATCAATTAAGACAACCGTTAAAACCATATCTAATCTGGCTAACCCCGAGTACGACATACGCCCCGTTATCTGCCTTGACAACGCCAAGAGAGGCTTTAATTCAATCAGCTACGAGTTTCAGAGATAGGTTGTATCTAGCCAACAGCATCTTGTCACAAGAGGGGCGCGTCGGCCAATAAATCGGCGTTGGCCCGGCGTGAAAGATGAAGTGCCCGCTTAACATACAATGACTCTGTACTCTGTCGCAATACGGCTTAAGCTTAGGACCGCGTTGGTTGGGCGACAGGCGCGTTCAGACGGTGCTAGGAACTCGTGCTAGTACTGGCTACACCTATACGTCATAATGTAATAAGAATATTATTAAAGGGCACACATTTTAGGGCTGCAAGACTAACATAAAAGACTTGGGATTACGCATAAGATTTACCAACTATAAATCATGAACCCAGGAGCTCTATAAAGATCTCTTGTCACTATAAAATGCTGATAACATCACATGGATTATTATATTCAACGTCCAAAACACGAGCAATCACGTGCCCTTACTATCGCATTCTTAATCCAGTAAAATAAGCCAGGTCTAAAACATTTGAACGGTCTAAACGAGGCATAAGGTTAGTTGCTAACGAGTCTGGGTGTGTCCTCTGCACCAAATAACGCCGGTAATAATAATTGTGGGTGCAGTTAGATGCAATAGAACGGTATAAGATGTATACTGGCCCGGCTATTGGGCATAATTGAAGAATATTACCAATAATTAATGTCATACAAACAAATAGGTGTACAGCAAAATTTGCATACGGTCTGCATAATCTGGCGTATTCGAACTAATACTAAACTAAAGTAGAAAGTGTACAAGGTCGCTAGAATAGAACTCATGTACGTTTAAACGGTAATTATGCTGACAAACATTATGCGGCGCGCGCCATTCAAAAAATAAAACCAAACTAAAATTAATTACATTCGTGAAGCACGTGATTAACGACGAGTAGTCTCGAACCAATTACGCTGTCAAAACATCACCTTGAAAGTCGAAATAAAGAAAACATCAAACAATTGGTGCTTGACATAACAATAATGGTTCTATTGTTGCATGAAGCGGTCCAGATAGTGATGTAGATAATCGGGCCATGCGAAAAACAAAAATATTACCTTTGTATTAATTACTCGGTTTAGTGTTGCACAAGTATTTGTCCTCTGCCCGGTGTTGAAATGTCTTGCAGTGATTTGTCATTGTATACGCATATTAAACTAATCAACAATGCTTGACAGCTAGTCGAAATAGACGATGATATTGTACAACCCTACAGGCCTATATCTGTATTCAGAATAGGGTTGTCACACATTTAAGGCCGTGTTTAATGATGGTTAACTATACCAAAAGAGAGGGTTAAATAAAACTCCACTACCAAAAATAGTTAAGTCTTGTTTAACATGGGAATCGAATCTTATATCCCGCTGCTTCGCTACCACTGAATTAACGAAAAGGCTACACACATTATTAAAACTAGTTTACTTAATAACTGGACACAATAACTGTTACTTGAATTCTGAAGATGACTCTACGTCAAATACAAGCAGGATATCAAAAGCGATTATAGAAATTCTAATGTATGATTGAATTACGGAAGGCAATAGTAAAAAATTAAAATACCTTCAAGCTGATATAGACTTTATTTTCACTAGTATTAAGCTAGATATTCTATTTTTACTTTTTAAACGAGAATGTAATTGTTTAAGCAATAACAAAGCCTTTTTTGTTCCATGTTTCTAATTTCGTCACTGTTTGCTATAATTATTTTCTAGTATAGGTAAAAAATTAAAATGTGATACAACCTGACCCGAAGACTTTTTAAAAGAATTCATTAGACTTCTCTCTTCCTAAAAACGATACTGAAATGTGTTTTAAGATAACCTGCTTTGAAGTCTATTGACAACTCTACTTTTTGGCATGCAAGCGACAGTGACAGGTAAAATGTTATCATTTGTTCAACACTGACAATTGGCACTGGCAGAGTAGTCGACTAAAGCGACTCAATCGCCTAAACCGGAGAAAAAAACACTGACTTTTTTTATAAGCGGGCTAGTATCTACCAGCCGATGAATAATGTATATTTCCATAATTTCATTAAAGACATATTAAGAACCTATCTGGTAATATTGATTGATCCGAACCAACAAAGCAATCGACCTTATACGGCACAACAAAACCAACCGACAATCGATGGCTATACCTTTGTTGATGTAAATTGGTTATTATCATTTATATACTACCAACACAATAGCGGTAAAGTAGCTGTGTGACGCATGTTGATAAAAATAAAATAAATATCAAAACAAGTTCGCAAATATGACAATGAATTGAAAGTTTTGAGATAATTTTACGAAAACCAAATTGGCACATCGGATGAGGGCGCCTGCGTTAATTTATTTCTGTGACCTATTTATTTTATAAGGTTTTCTTCATTCATTCATATGGTTCGTTCGATTGGTATGCAAACATCCTAAACTCAAGCATTAAGATTAATTATTGTGTTCAAACGACTTAATATCTTCGCTCCGAGTCAAACATTTGTACTCACAATCGTATTATACCATTATCCAAGTCAAAAACTACTTAATTCACACAAAAGAATGGCTACGCAGTACTCGAACATGGCCGTCAATCATTCTTAAACAAATATCATCCAACAATGGATCACCGCTTAAGTTTACTTGAGCACCTTATTTCCTCAAATAATTTATAGTGAGGAGTCCAAGTGTATCTGTCATTCTTATATCAATCAAAAGGATAATAGTCCTAGTAACTAGGCACTAAATAATGCAGTTATCAGCTTTGACACTTATGAGAAATCGAGGATCATTAGGGCATTTTGAAGACGTAATTTTCTGATGTATTGTGGATACTCTTGAATGAGAGACATATGCTAAGCTTTCATCATAGTATATGTTAATAATTAGCTGTGTTTTATATTGTTATGTATATTCAGTTCTTTCAAATATTATGTTGATAGGTATATTTTAATAAGAGACCACTTTTATCTGACAGTGAGAAATGTTGCAATCTCCTAAGTCAACGCAGTTAAAACCATAAGAATAGCTCGTGTCTCAGAATGCCTGCTTATCTAAATACCTCACGAAGACATAGACATAACAGATTAGTCTTGCATTCCTTCGAACACTTTCGGCATATTCGTCAGTGTAGGTACAAAAGTATTAGTATTGTAATTTGAATACGGAGTAGCCAAAATGAAGGCTTCGTCGATGGCATCCGATAGGTAAGTGGTTTTCGTAACGCCCCCTGAGCGGTCGCGATACAATCGGACGCGCGTGCGCACCACGACTCCGTGTGTTATTTTTTAAACACACGTAACAGCACATCTGTGATCGGTGAGATTAACAACCAGTTTTGTATCATCTTTTTCGACTTCATCGACGACAAAGGCGAACTAAAATATCGATATGAATAAGATCCTAATGGAACGATACAATCGATTGGAGGACAGCCATTAACCTCAATCCTTGTAGGATTTAATTGACCTTGGAGCCACATGTGATTATATCATTAGTAGCTTTCGTACCGACTCAATCGTATCGATACGTTAATCGATACTTCAACTTTGACAAGGGAACAAAAGGGGCAAGGCTGTAGGCCTCGTTTCTGCAACTGACTTGTAAATGTCAAAGTACTCTTACCTTATATATTACACGTTTAATATATTTATAGCTTAGTTTAATATATATTATTTAAAGATAACAGATATAATTATTATCGTAGTACCTACAGTTAAAAGCTCTATAGGTAGGTATATTAATTCGTACTTAATAATTAAACAACAACTAACCTTTATCAATGACTTGAATTATAACCTTTTAATAAAAACTCTTTGTATAAGTAAAGTATTTCTCTCTGTAATACGGGCAGAGTAGCCTTCTTTACAATAAAACGTGTGAAAAATATGTTTTCATACCAACGATACCCAAATAGGCTCTAGCGATTAACTAAACTGTATGTTTGGTGATGGGTATGGACGAAAAACAGAAACGATCATTTAGTTAATCAACCGATTTCATTTATTGCGCAGCACATAGGGACACAGACAGGTACAGAGAGAGAAAATGACATAACATTGACAGCTTACTGACACTGGTGACAGATGTCAAGTTGGACATACATACATATATACAGATAACAAAATTTGTTTAATGCGATCTGCCAACATTAGGTACTACCCACACCCCTGATTTTTAGCTATGTAGGTTTACATAATAATGTAGATACCAATCTATGTCGTAGGATGCGCTACAGGAATAAAGGTTTATACTACGCACGTAGGTGATTCAGAAATCTGTCACTACTTATACGCTATCGCTACTAGTAAATCAAACACATTATTACCGTACATAGCTCCTAGCGATTGACGCGCCTTGTTTTAAGTCAGACGAGACATGTAAATATTAATGGGAGATGATAGTTTTATTGAAATAAAACGCCAATAATATGTAATTAGAAATAATAAATTAAGCTATAATGAGTGTTTCGCATGCTATAAAATGTGTAAGTTAGAATATAAGAAGCTTCAATCAATTTTAAAATGTTTTTGAAAGTTGATGATCCTCTATAGCAAAAATACTACGTAGTATACTCATGTTTACACGAGATTGTATATCTAGATACTTACATAATGTTTGTTTACGATACTTTTTACTTTCATACATTCCGAATGCTACAAGTTGATTTATTATAATACTACAATTGATGGAGCTCATGCATGCTAAACCTCCTTAGACTGACTCCTTAGTTTGTACAATGAAATCTTCGAACAAAAATCAATTATACCTAAAGCATCCAGCTCAGCTGGTAGATACCAAAAGGAGATAAATAACCGGTAATTTTGTTTACTAAGTTACAAATATAACGGAAATAAACTACAATAATTTAACACCTTTACACCACACTATACTTCCCACTTTATTGCTCTTACCAATTGTGAACAAATAAAGGAAGTTATTCTGCATATTGACCTCACGTTACTGGAACGATCAAAAGAAACCCGAGTACATTACCATCATAACTTCAATCACGTTCAATGGTTCGAGTCATCATGTTATCAGTGCCGAAAGCAAGGTTGAAAGCCGGTCAAGGGATAGCTGACACCAGGACCTTCGCCCCTAACCTTGATGAGTCATGACATGAACGGATCAGCAGCATTGTTCTGTGATATTGATCCTAACGACACGACTTGCAACATTGCACACTAATTATAACTTTATACCGTTGCCTAATATTAGGGTTGGCCAATTTAATTTATAGTTAAAGTTTGGGTCTTAAAAACAAAACACAATCGGTCATTTGTATTCTAAAAGGTGTTCTTTAAAACACACCTACCTAATATATTTTGTTTCTGGTGCGAATCCACATTATTTTACTATTTTTATTTTATAAATTTTGTCGCAGTTAGCGCTGAAAGCGAATATATTCTTATACTCAATAACTAACCATGATGACACCCGTTGCATTATGGTATTATTGATACTTTTAAATTAAATCTCCGTTATCTACTAATTTTATTTACAATTCAAGCTCTAATATGACCAATAAAACGGTACTCTACAAAAAATACATCACAAGAATTATTGTTGGGTCGTGAAGCAGCCCTACACTACATTGTTATGGCACGCGGGCGTTTCTATGACGACCGCGTCAGGAGCATTCGAGTTCGCTTTCGACGGACGCTTACGCTTTATCTGATCTTAACCGTTTCGTAATATAGATCTCTGCACGCATCGAACTGAAATTCTTCGGCCGGCCTTGTCTTCTAACATTTGTAATTTCTGAACACCTGATTAAGATATTGTTGTTATCTGTCCATCGGAGATACTTTTACTTTTAGTTTGTCTTAGCTCGTTCAAGGCAATTATGGTACTATGATTGAGAAAATTGACAGGATACCGCTACGATGTAATTATAGATTAATGCCTACGATTTAGTGTCGGTGTTTTGTTTGTTGAATTTTAATTTCAATCAGCTAGCCTGCTTTTGTTTTTGCTTTACTGTGAATTACTTACTGTCTTGGATCTGGATGAAGCCGTCGCGCGCCGTAGCTGTTAAGATGGGTTTGTCCTTAGTATGTTGAGGGTGTTAAAGTTTTCTGTAAGAATTAGGTTATACGACTTGCTTTCTATACCTATGCATTGATTTAACATTGTATTTGATTTTGTACATCAAATACAGCCGTATGTCACTAAAATAACACGGCTTGTTACTTCTAATACCTGTTGATAAGACACGCGTGTATCGATAAAATTGAATGATTTGGAAATGTGTAAAGTTCGTAGTGAACAATACAAAGAGTTCATTTATCATATCGGTGTAACAAGACGATGAACAAAACAATAGGGCCGCTTGTAAACGTTTATTTGTTAGTTATTGTTATTGATTTATCTTTAACTTTTCGACAAGCAAACATATTGTTATTTTATGTAAAACTTTTGGTTTAGATACATTTATTTATTCAAATACGTCACTTGCTATATCTTGCTATACCTCACACTCTTATGAGTTCTGTATGCACGAGAGTATTTTTCAAAAGGGAAATTTTCAACAGGGTCACAGGGCATATCATTTTCTAAAATTGCTATTTCCATGAAATGAGAGGTAAGCTTGAAGCTATTTACCAAACTCATCTCGCTTTGTAAGTTACAAATAAGTAATTACGTGTATAACCACGATAAAAATGAATATTTAAACGTAATAATATCATTGCCTCGTGGGAAAACAAATCCCAGTATACTGCTGGCGCCAATCACTTTAACAACTCTACAAGTAGGGGAGCTTGATGTCTTAGTAGGCATTATAAATGCCAGTGACAGCTATATGAACAGAGGACACATGTCAAAGCAATCGTAAGTTTTTGTTAAAATAGCTTTCATCAATTTCAGAGAATTCAACAAATGCAGTTAGAGTATCGAAAGATTTCCCGTCAAAGTGGCATTGCTATTGGATTGCAGAACTTTATAAGGCGTGCCAGTGAAAAGTGGACGGGTGATACGCGTTTTTGTAACAATATCATATACGGACGCCATAACTGGATGACGCCGATCGACTTTCTTGTGAGCGCACAATTTGAGATTGTAGTCAATCGATTTCGTCGGCGGAGAACTATATTTGGAGCGATCATAATTGAAATTCAAAACAAAAACAGCGATGCGTTCTGACGGCTTATTAAGCTATATTAACAGGTGGTCGGGGAATATTCCACCGTTGATTCACACAATGAAAGCTCTCATGCGCAGTAGGTACTTCAAAACCCAAAACTTTATTAAAAGAACTGTTCAAGAGTCTCTGAAAAATATCGCTATCCCAGTTGTATCATTTATTTCATCGTCGTCATAAGCCAGAAGACGTCTACTGTTGAACAAAAGCCTTCCCGTTCCCTAAGTCGCCTCCTACGACACCCACGGTACTAAACGGGAAGGTGCTATTCCGGCCCAGCACTCCACGGGATTATATTTAGTTACTAAAGTTTTTCTTTTGCCCTTTTTTCCGCTTTCCTCTAAGACCGACCAATATAAACAAGAGAAGAGCAAGTTGACTTGTACTCTTGTCTTCAGAATACTCATTTCGTAATGACTACCTTTGTACAGTGGCGGCCAACATCATTTGTAACCAACAAATTCTCAATTAATATTCATCTAGATCAATATCTCGACGCTCGACTTTTGACTGTTCCACATCGTACCGATTTCAGAGATATGGCATAAGTAAATAGAGGTTTAATTAAAGTATTTTTAACTGAACGCAACTGTACATTATCTTTTCCTATCTTGATCTACGGTTTCGTCATGCGCAAGTATTCGATGTCAAAAACTTACAATTATATTTTAAGATTTATAATTGTTTGTAAATGCGAAATTACTGTTTATTACCAATATTCAAATTAATTACTCAATGTTTTCTCAGTTGTGAAAGAAAAAAACCTTCTATCTTGCCCTTGTAAGGTATTTGGCGGTTTAAAAGAAGTTGAGTAAAGTTATCCAATCTGTGTCAGTCTTCAAGTAACCTACCTAGACCCTAAAAGGTAATTATCTTTTCAATAATTAATTATTATTTTTACTTTCGGCCTATGTATGGGAAAATATAATTTTAATAGGTAATTTATCTATATATTTTCGACATACGGCCAAATACGTAAATTAGGGTCAATTTTACGATACTAATAGTGGTATCGTAAAAAACCCCAATTAAGGTACCTACCCAATATTAAAAACTAACAGGAACACAAAAATATACAAGACTACTTTATTTTATTTTATTAAATAGGTTCACCAAAAAATTACCCGTAATTAACTAAATTAAAAATTAACCGGAAAGCATTACTTAAACATTTTCAACTCGTAAAAAACATTGCCAATACTTCACTATTCATTCATAATAACATATACCACGTCTATTCATATTACGTGTTCCACTAATCATTGAGCTCATTAATTACGGGAACGAGTGAAAAAATGAGGGACCACCCGCGACCAACTTCTCTGAGCCCCTAGTGTATCGAGTTGCACTTCCTAGTAAGCGAGTCAGTACATCATTTTTGACGTTTTTTCATTCTTGTTATTTTTTAAGCAATTACTTCGGTAGTGTGGGAAGGCTTCACTCTGTTTTTATGAGGTTTTTTCTGGCTTAAGTTGGTGTATATAGTGGGAATGGAATGATAACGGCTACTTATACTCATGAGGTTTTCGTAGCTGACACATTTTAAGGAAAAATATTTATAAAAAATAACTACGTTATTTTATTAAAACTAAGAGTCTACCTATGTACCTATAGTAAGCGTGGGGCTTAGGCATAAGGCTTTGATTTTCAGATCCTATGGTTGAGATTAGAAAATAGTGCCCAAAGATGCAATTTAAATAATACTTATATATCATGCAAACGAAAAATTAAGGCTTTCAAAATGTAGACGTCCAGCAAAACAACTTTGCTTACCCCATTTAAGACATAACCTCATGCGAAATATTGATGTGTAACACATCTCTGCTTACACCATCACTGAATACAACAATGATGATATATATCTATAATTAACATAAATAATGATATCTTTTAAAAAGCAATTGCCCATATTTAGGAATAGCTACCTAGTTTACATAAGTTTTTACTGCGTACCATCCGGTGAGAGATGAAGCGGAAACATTATATTATAGGTTATCATATCGTAACTATTAATTATTTCGCTTATAATACTCGAGTTAATTACTCTCTAACATGCTCACTCCGTAATGAATTCATAATTTATGATACTTAGCTTTTATACCAATTTGTTGGTAAACAATATTTTCACATTTTAAACTCTCGTTAACTTTACTTCTTACAACTCATTATAGTAGGTACCTATTACGATATGACCAATATTAACTGTAAAATATATCTAAAAATTATACTTAAAATACAAGCTTAGGAGTAAAGTATTGGTAATTTAAACCAAAGAATACAACGCCTGTGAACTACGAAAAAATCATTTACAAAAATATTAATATTTATTCATGAGAAATCAATATCCAACATAGAATCTTCAATAAACGTATGTACTTCTATAATAATTAATAATTCATTTCTATTATAATTCCTATAAAACAGATTAGCATACATTAGTAAGCTTTTCCCACAAGATGTCACAGAATCAGTGTTACGAAGGTCATTACACCACGAAATTAATTCTCACAGCGTCGCATTAAGCTTTGATCCGTTTGAGATGAGGCATATTGTTACCAACATATCATTGCGCTTGTCTAACTCAATTGCGGACCTTAAGTCGAAACAATAAGGTTCTTATTTATATAAATCCTGTAAGATATTAAATTGTATTGTTACGTATCTTGAAGGAATCAGCTGTCATTTCACACGAGGCTTTGGATGATTCGAATGAATGTCACCGACTCGTCTCGTTATCTGTGCAGGGATCTATAGAGAGATGTTTATACCAATAAATAAACGATGTTACGAGGGGCACCCGAATTACCTGCGCAAGATAAGTGCATTTAAATTTAAGGAAAACTTATTTGGTAAACGATATGTTCGCTAAATGGGTGATTCTTTTTCAAGTGTTTTGTCCAATTAATGCAAATATTTCTTGCTTGCCATTATTGCAAATATTTATGCAAATAATATTGATTGTTCCATTTTTATTTGTATCGACATCTTCGTTTATAGTCTTTGATCTTATCCTGTATTTTGCATACGTTTAGGTCTTACATAATTATCACATAAGCAAAGATTAGACTTGAAACCAATATCTCTTATGGCCCTCGGAGGTAATAGAACCGTCAGAATTTTTATTTACATCTGGTTATGTATTAAAAATAGAGAGGAACAACTTCTTTCCTTCACTTTCTGTCATATTTGTGTATAGTAAAGCCGGCCACATCGTTTATGTAGGTAGGTCCCGGATCTACAAAAACAGTATCACATCAAATGTGAGTGAGGGACCTACAAATATTGACGCTTCACATTTCAGTTGAAAGCTGCCAAGGTCCCACCAATAATAATTTACTTATACGGACACATATCTGAGTTCTTTAACCACCCACGAAGGTTTTAATGCTCCCAAGATTACAGCGTTGCAACGAAACAGTAATTTTGTACCTTATTTAAGACATGTTATAGTCAAATTAATGAAATTTGCGAGATGCAGATGAGTTTTTTCGTGTGGGTGTTTATAGTATTATGCTAATCGAATGCCGGTCAATGCGGCATAGCCTACGAGGGAGGCTTAACAATCAATATATTACAAGTCGAAGCTGTTTGAGTGTAATTATTGTCCTTTGGAATCCATGTTTTGGAATTGAGTCACTATGAAGTGCTCGTAACTTTCAGAAGCGATAATAACGAAGCGTAGTGGTTCCCGGGTTTGGACGAGGTACTTCACGCCATGTAGAGACATTAATGTCGGTAACTGAGTATAAAGCCTATACTAGCACGTTTTTATTTAAGTTGTTAACACAAAACAGTCGCGGTGCTCAACATTTTACTTTAAAATATAATGTGACACCAAAATAATTTCACACTTAATTACCATTTAAGACAATATTTACACAATTATTAACACTAAAGCGCTATCATTAATAAAATTAAAAAATAACCCTATCGTGGAGCCTTTAAAAAGGCGAAACAATGAAAGTGAACAATTTTGATGAGTGCACAGTTTTTGGTGAACGCGATACTTTTCGCGCTTAATTGGCTGCCCAAATGAGCGAAGTGCCTTAATTTAAGCGAATATAAGCGAAGCGGCTACATCAAAAGCAGCTTTATTTATTGTGCCCGCGAACAAGATTAGACTTGACGTTGCTTCGAAGATAATTTTAATGGTGCGTTTGACGTCACGTCAAGTGTAAGATTCTTATGTACATCGGCATTTTAACAAGCTTTCACCTTTATTCAGTTTAAACTACGTTTTAAAGGTCATATCGTAATGAGTATAATTTAATTGAGGAATAATTTATGTGTTTCATGCAAATTCAGGTAGCTGATTGTGTCTCTACCTGTATTTATTTTGGAAGGAATTTAATTTATTTTGACGACGCAGTGGCGTAGTGGCTAAGCGATTGGACTGCTACGCTAAAATGTTGCGGGTTCGATACCCGCTACGGACAATAATAATTTGTGGGATCCGCAGATGTTTGTCCTTTTGTCTGAGGTTATTTCAGTACGTGATAGTTTACATGTTTGTGAAACGCACCCACGATGCAGGAGACATTTAAGACAATATTTGTTTCGATCTTGTGAGGGAAGGGGTTTTTAAATGAAAAAAATATGTATGCGACTGAAGACAGTAACAATGCTATGCAATAGCACGATTATAATCATGGTGCGAGCCATAGTTATAACGATAAATGAACTCAATAGCAATTGTAACATAGTTTTCCTCCTCTTTCTCGATACATTAACTGACATTAAAGCGAGAAAAAAACAACAAAAACGAACGTCTGGTAACATTAATAAGACGTAACATAATATTAATAAAAATAAATATGGCGGATGTACAGAGATACCGCGCATGCGCGGGGGCCGGTGTCCATCACCGGAGTAGCTGTTTGACCGCGGTGTGGGTATTGTTGTAAGTAATGTAAACTTCAGGCCAAGAAATAGGCACACGATTTTGTTAATAATAATAATACGTTTAATTCAGATAAAAATTCATAATATAGACAAATGTAGACATAATATAGTCAGTCAAAAATACAAAAAAAATAAAACATAGGGCTAAAAGTTACATTATACACAAAATAAGTCAAAATTACAATATAATTAAAATATAATTTCAATAAAATGTCAGTATGTCCGGTAATAATCTTCATCCACTTATATTGAATCGGACAGTTTTTACCTATTACTTTTATTTATATAACTATGTTTCTAGATAGTTTTAAGTTATATCATATTATGCGTTTTCAAAACTAACATTTTATTTAAAAAGTTTCAAGTTAGTTAAAACTAAGAACTTTTAAACTAAATTGTTAACTAGTAGGTGTTCATATTAGGTTGACTTTTACTTTTACGGTCCGTTTAAGGCAAGTTTGTATTCCTTATTTACTGGAAAAAAAAAATTTTTTTCATTTTTTTTTTTAAATCGCAAAATGTTGTACTTTTTTCTACAAATACAAAGGTATGTCTTGATAAATAAATATCTTACCAAAATATGACATAGAAGATCAGAAGCTTATTTCAGAGTAGCTACCTGATTGTGGCCTGCAGTGTAAGCCGGTTTCACCACTGCTTGCCTCACTAATATCTCATTCACGCATGCGTCACTCTCTTAACAATCTTTAATATCAGTTTTAGATCACGCTTGATCTCTATGACCCTTGATTTCGGCTACCGTAAGCACGATTCTTTCGAAACCTAGACATTCGATAATACACTTAATATCGATACTAACAAAGTTGATTTTTGATATCATGGTTATTTAGGAGCGGATCGTTTGAACCATCTCATGTTAACAATCAGAGATTAGTATGTTAAATAGCCAAGTCTTGTACGATTGGCATTTTAGTATTGAATAAGAAAAAACAAAATAAATAATGTTCTGCGTTTGATTGAAGAGATTGTTTTAAACACTTCAGGTTACGTTTAGGGGGCTGTGAGATTAAGCTGCTAGTTATATAATGGCTTCTTCTAAACTACGTGGTCTTTGTCCCAGGTTTTAATAAAAATTCAGGTTGATTTTAGTAAATTAATAATATAACCTTTATATGACTTTTATGACCCATTTGACCCATGCTAAGATTGAATCTAAATTTCCTTTATCAATTTCGAATATAACCTTTTTCATTTATTTACGTACTTAATTTTGCAAACTAGATTGAAGTTTCTAAGTGCTATTTTGTAGCCTATATGTAATAAAAACATTATGACTATGACTAAACAGAAGCCCCTTTCATCAGCTTTGTGACGGAGTTGCGAGTCGAACTTCATTTCAATAATCATATTTTTTTTAATAGCTTTTCATGGCATCCTTGGCACTTGAAAACTTCCCAACAGCTGACTGACCTATAATAAAACGAACTCAACTACATTTTTTCTACCGACGTAATGACACGAGAAGACAAAAATGACAAAAGACACTAGTTTCATTAAAAACCCATTCACACGGACCGTCCGCGCATTCAGATCGATGTTTCGCAATAAAAATCATCGCAGCCCAAAGACATTAACTTAATGAATGGCGTATATGGAGCAACATCCTGTGGACGTAGGAAGTCAGACCAGTTTCTGACTAATAACGGAGATGAGTCCGATTTAATGTGGCCACATTAAAATGTACGAAACGATGGCACGAATGTCCGTAATTTCTGCCCGCACTTAGTGTGGTCGGGTGTGGAATTTTTAAAAGTTGTTTCGTGGTGACATCTTCTATTAAAATTGTAGTTTATCTGTTACGAGATGAGGGCGTAGCGCCGTAAACGATAAAATACTTTTAACGCTTTTCTGGGAAACATTATTTGTTCGAAAAAATTGGTATCAGGTATCAGTATTGATAATTCAATTAACTAAACTAATGTAATTTACCTTAAGTAAGTTACCGCCTTCAAGTTGGTATTTACCAGCTTTCAATTAGCTCACAGATAGCAAAGGCTTACGTTATTAAAAAAAAACTTTATTTAAGGACTTGATCCATAATATGATGTTAGTAATACACAGAACCTTATGCAAAAAATGAACGAACAATTATTATTATCACAACGCTTGCTTAATGGATGGCAATTTCAGTGTAGGTTAAATTTTAATTATTTTTTAAACCCAAAAACACAAAAATTCATTCAAAAATATAATTGTACCTTTTAAAATACATACTTACTGTAATTATTGTATTTAAATATTATTTTATTTCTTTAAACAAATAAAGGAACTTTCGCGTTCGTTGATGTCTTTTGTACGGCAGCACTGTCAGGCGCGATCGTGTAGATGAAAATCAAATGTACAGCTAAAATTAAATTGGGCGAGCCTTCATTTGTACTTACCGATGCGACATTTAATTCAGTGAAAGTTGTTGCATTAACTTTTACCTACATACGAACTTTGTGTAAGATTTTTTCCTTTGGTTTCCTGTGGCGTGTAAAATTGATTTCTTCTGTTTTGGTCTTTTGAATCGATCCTATACTAACTAGATATGAGCATGATTTTATTCCTATTTTTTTTTTGTTTTGTTAGTGATATTGTTGGAGTCCATATTACATGTTTTACAAATCAAAAGATGAGTCAATCTCGAATCAATCAAATCAGCGGATTACACTATTTGTTGACGATATTAGACAACTACCTCTAGGTTGATAAAGTACTAATTAATAAAAATTTAAGCACTCCCACCTACATACAATTATGTCCGTTAATTTCAAACGGGTAAGCAGCATAGGTATTCCTGCCTTTCATGGCTTGCTTTCCCAGTTACGAAAATAATTCAATTCTTATCCCATTCCGAGACGAGAAAAGAAATAATTACCTAAATTTTAAATTCAGTATCTTCGCGTTAAAAATCAACCCTTATCTCTTCAACCATCAACAACTAACATTATGACATCCCTAAGACCATAAAGCAGGAATATCGAGCCATAGAGCAAAGAGGATCACACAGATATTAAATCATACACGATACGATATCGTGGATTCCGTTGGGTGCTTTATCATATATAAATCACTAATAGGAACAAATTATTCATGCGCATAGTAAACAGGGGTCGTGCAGGGACCTTACATCGGCGACTATCTGATGGTATATACGTCATATCGTTAGACTGTACCATTGATTTTGTTTTATATTAGAACAGCTATGTTTATCGAAATAACTTGTATTTTACACAATAGGTATTTTTGCTTTAATTAGTGAAAATTCAATTTCTGTTAGACCTTTTCGATTGGCTTGTAAAAACAAACGTAAAAAAATACGCCCTGAATACATTATGTTCTAAACCAAAAGATTTTTTACAATTCGAACCAGTAGTTCCTGAGATTAGCGCGTTTATCCAAACAAACAAACTCTTCCACTTTATAATATTAGTACCTATATTACTTTATAATATTATATAAATATTAAACAATATTTTCTAGAACTATTTTTTTAAATATGTAAATTTCACTCGATCCTCATTTGAATAGTTATTCCATAAATCTCAACATTTATTTTATGCCAGCATCATTTAAAGTGTAAAAACACTAATTCGAATAAAAATTAAAATTCCTCTCTAAATTCTTTGTGGTCGTAGAAAAAAATGTTAAGTGTTATTACTAAGAGACAAACATTCGCACATAATTTTGTTCCTGCATTATTTACGGAAATAATAAATATGGACATAGCTAACTGCGTCGTATTTTTTACGTTTTTACACGATGACGAGCGTTTTTAGAGTTCCGTGTGGCTACGAAAAAATTTCGCGAACTTTTTGAGATGATGGTAATAATTTACGAACTAACAAACTTAAATGTAAACATGAATATAATATATAGTCTAACTGTTAGACGGGACTCGGGACTTGAACCCACAACCTTCTGCTTTGCTCCTCCAACTGAGCTACCGTGCCCTGGCTTGAGTATATTTATGTCAATGTATATGCTTATAATATGCTTATAATATTTTTGTTTTTGTATAAATATTATGTCATACGTTAATTAAGAAAAAAAAGGAAAAAAAAATTACGATAATGCGCAATAATACTTAAGTTTAATTCGCACACCATAACATTTGGTAGTTAAAGTCAACTATAAAATTCTGATGGTGACCGACGCATGCGCAGCCATGATCTACGACTCAACCAACTTCCTTATAACACGGAAAAAATGCGACTACAATGACTAACAAGATTTCCATGAAAACACGGCGTATGTGCGTACTGAAATGTTTATGTGCATATGTAAGATATTAACCGAGTTTCTGCCAGTTTTTATTAATCTGAACCTTGACTTCATTTGTGGAGACGGAAATAGAGAGAATTTTGTCCGTCATAAAGATTTTTTTTTATTAAAATGGATGGGCCTTAATATATCTTATATGTAAAATCTTGTGGTCGGGCTTGTAGCTATGCCGCTACCCGGCAGATCAGTCGATCTGCGAGGTTAAGCCGTGCTCGCCGCGGTCAGTCTTGTGATGGGTGACCGTTTTCACATGTCGAGACCCCACCGTGCTTCGGAAGGCACGTTAAGCCGTTGGTCCTGCGCCTGATTTCTCTCCGGTCGTGTCGGTCTACCGTCCCATCGGATTATGAGAGTGAGGAAATAGGGAGTGCACCTGTGTTTGCGCGCATACTTGTGCACTATAATATCTCCTGCGCAGATGGCTAGTCTCAGCTGAGACAGGCCGCCGTGACCGAAATTCGGTCAGGAGGACATTATGTAAACTCTTTCTTGCCTGGTAAAGCTAAGTAGGTTTCTGCCCCCTTACCATATACTCTTAAAGCAGGACATTTTACGATTTGGAAGCGAGACGCTGCTACGTGCAGTGTAATGCGGCATCTCGCTTCCACAACGTAAACTGTCCTGCTTTAAGAGTACATGGTGGGTTGGACTGTGTCCAATACGCATCATGAAAACTTTAGCATGTGCCAGAGAATCTTAGCAAATAATAGTTGAGTGCTAAGACCTCTGCGAAACCTTTTGGAAATCATGCAGATCTAAATAAGAGAGAGAAGAGAGAGTGCCGTGTGGTATCCGGCCTAGAATTGACCACCCACTCTCCTCCCGTGGGTGTCGTAAGAGCGACTTAGGGAAAATCCAGAAGATGGGCAGCAGCGTCTTTTGTAACTTGACCACTAATACTGCGATCCTCAAGCCGATTGCCATGGGGACTATGGCAACACCCCCCCCCCCCCTACTAAAGGGGAGGCCTTTGTTTAACAGTGGACTTCTTCCAGCTGATGATGATGAAAGAAATAAGAGAAATACTACAGGGAGTATGTTATGATCGCAACACAGTAGCATTTTTTTTTAAAAAAACGTCACCCCGTACTAGGAGTTTCTCCTGTAACGTGGGTGCGTTTCACAAACATGAAATATCACAAACACAAACACCCAGACTCGGGACAGTCAAATGTGGATCGCACAAATTTTTGCCCCGTGCGGGAATCGAAACCGCAACCCTTAGGGCAGCAGTCTAATCGCTTAGCCACTGCGCCAATCAGGTTGTCACAATTCCAATGAAGAATACGAAATATTACGTATGTGTGATTTCATTTGTGCACATTATAGTTGAAATATTGAGTAACTGTCTGGATCCTTCATCGACATAACAATCCTTATAAAAGCGATCCATTACGCAATCCGTATAGCAATCACTTTCAAGTCATAAAAAATCCAAATACGTTGTCAATACAAGGACCCTTCTCTTTACTCTGGTCGTAAATTTCCCAAGTAATAACCCAAAAGTTTAATCCATATTAACATCTCCGTGCCCTACATATGTTTGTATGAATCACGTTCATACAGTCGTGTTTTAGTATCCTCAGTAAATCATTATCACGGTCAGTGGTCAGATGATCGTTAATTGTGTGTGAGTATAAAAGTCGTTGTGAAATTTTTACCTACTTAACATTTAACTTTTTTTCTTTATCTTCACGTTTTTTAAAATTAAATTTAAAGTTGTTTTTGTGTCATTTTAACAGGAATGCTGCAAGCTCAATGTGTCTGTTTGTACTCAACTTCATGTCTCTTTAAAAAAAAGGTATTTGTCTGTCCATAGGTATAAAAATGGCCTGCCTCTTACCATGATCTCTTAAAGCAGGACAGTTTAAGTTGTGGAAGCGAGACGCCTCATTACACTGCACGTAGCGGCGTCTCGCTTCCACAACATAAACTGCCCTGCTTTAAGAGTTCGTGGTAAGGGGGCTGTTCTCTCCGTGCTTAGTTTCAGAGAATTTTAGTATTCGATACTAATTTCACAAAAGGATAAAATCCAATTTTCTAAGATCATTCTGCACCAACAAAGAATCAACATAATGATACATATCTCATTAAATTTAAGTGAAACTGAGTCGTATGCAGCATCATTGCATTCGGGTCGCCTCCAACGGACGCTGAGCTCTTAATTATTGTTATTACATGTTCACAACTGTAATACTGGCCTGCACCATCTATACCCACGTACAGCATCCTTAGCATGAACTCTTAAAACAGGACAGTTTACGATGTGGAAGCGAGACGCCGCAACGTGAAATGTAATACGGTGTCTCGCCTGCACAACGTAAACTGTCCTGTTTTAGGAGTTCATAGTAAAGAAGCAAAGCAATATTTGTGTATACGAGCCACCGGATTTTTTCAATGGTCCCGCTGCTATGTTGCCTAATGTCTACTGTACTGCGTCAAGGGAAATTGCGTAATGCGTTCACAGAAACTAGAATAATCACCGGTATGCATGAATTAAGGTAATAAACACGTTATGAATCGTTTAAGATTCTTTTTCGATGATTTAAAAATACATTTTATGTAAATATCTACACAAGACGCAACTTAAGATAGAGAGGATTTAAAAGAAATAGATTCAAAAACCAGTTTTCTTTTGTTTCATTCACCTATTTACACATATTTTGTTACGCTGTTAAGCTGTTTATATTGCCGTTAGTTACATTTTTTGTTTATTATATTTTATTCAAACAAAGAACATTCAATACACAGACTAGCTACCATTAAATAGGCATCAAACGGTTTCTTACAATTCTAAGAAGCCGTTACCATTGTACATAAACACACCGTTATATTTATCAATAACGTTTATTAACTCCGATAAATCATAATCTCTTAAGGTTTAATGTAAAAAGGTGTTACGTAACATCAGCATTATTGCTTAAATACCTAATTAACACGTACATTAGTTTGGCTATTGTCCCGTATTGAATAACTCGCTTGCTTCACATTAGAACCTTAACCTACATCAAGATATGTTACTCTGTCACATCAATCTTCAGTGAGGATTAATAACTGAGGCTCCCAACGCTTTGTGTATCAGAATCATCGGCTATTGTATCTGATGTGTTACGTAGTGAGACACACGGGTGACTAGACCAACGAGCTTTTTTTGTTGGACAAGGGACGAGAATCATTTAAAATTAATTCAGAATATAGAACAAAAACCGTAAAATATAGACAAAAAATATAGTTTTAACTTAACCTGACCTTAAAACTCGTATAAGTTAATTCATAAAGATTTAGCGCTCATACGTCTAACAGTTGACTTCAAGAACTGACGTAGTAGGTACGTCGAACGTACGAAGAAACTAGACTCTCACAACCCAATCTTTTTACTAGACTACTGCATAGAAGATGAGTTATTCGAACAAACTATCACTGAAAGTTGAACTCCAATTCTCTAAATGCAACAGTACCTATTTAACTAGCTTTAAAGGAAACCTTTTGAAACGTTATATCATTGATTTAAACAGTATTTCTCACTAACATTTGCATCAGGCACGTGCCAATTCTCGTCGAACCCAACCTCTGTATGCCACAAGAAGGCGCGGCTCGTCAATTTTTTCAATAGCCAACACGTAATGGATCTCTCGGATTGTTTGTGCCTTTGTTTCGATATCAAACACAAACTCATTGGCGCATACACTGTGTACGAAAATGATCTAGTGAAGCAATCGTATCAGCGTTGTTGAGAAACGGTCGAGGTATGGATTTGATCCCCGGAGATATCAGCTTAGGCAGGTTATGGTTATGTTTTATGTTATTATAACATAAAACAGTAGTATTTAAAACTAAGGATGCTTGTTCTAACTGTGTGTATGGAGTTGGAGGCGGTTTGTAAATGGAACTAATGTAAGCCAATTTAATACTCAAAACTGAAAATGAGCTCTAGCTGATTGACACGGCAGTACCTACAACACTCCGAGGCTTACCTACTTGTAACAAACAATTTCTCTAAGTATTTAAACAGCTAAATGTTTTGACATAAAATCGATGCCCTAACGACGTGCACTAACTACAGTTACTTCAGCGCTCATAATTACTGATACTCCATAAACGTTAGTAGCGTTCAACTGTAAACGTTACCTCCCAGCACACGTTACCTATAATTAACCCCACCTGTTTCCTACAAGACATAGTCTCCAACCTAAAATTTGCATAAAATTTTAACTACCATTAACATTTATTAACTTCTGCGTTACAGCTCTAATTTTTCATTAAAAGGAAGGTTTAAATCATTAATAACAAGTTAGTTACAACTATGTGTAGGCACCTAGTACTTATGGACAGAGTTCTGCAATAAAGCTGGCACCCGGAGCGGCGCGGGCGCATCGTAAACCGCGCTGCTAATCGATTCCATGGCTATAAAGAAATTATTTTCCGCTTATGCGAATAAAATACGTCTAGTACTCATTGAAGTATATAATTTCATCTGTGTAAAGTAGCTTTATGAATATTTAGATATTGCTTGGGTTTGCCACTCATTTGGGTTTCACTAGGAACGCTATCTCGTCTAGTGTAGGTTTTAGAATCACTATTATGATAACGTCTCAATGGAGAGCACTCGAAGATTATGTAAGTTTCCTGCTGCATTTATCAGACATTACGAGTAGCTAACTTGATAAGCAAGAAATAGAATCATAGTATCTTAATATATTATCAAATTATCAGAACAAAATTATTTGTAATTTTACACCCTACCATAAGACCATGACACCTTCTTTACCACCAAGGATATTTATGACCTGGATGAGTGAAACTTACAAAGAAATGTTACAAGTTTAGCAATATAGTTAATTTACGAGCTCATAAACGGGATCGTTAACATAAAAATTACGACGTTCCACAAGCTTAAAAATAATATCACGTAATCTCGTCGGGCATCGATAATTTATATAATTTGTGTAAACTTAGGAACAACACTTTATTTCAGATATAAAGGCATCGTGAATCACTGTTATGTAGCGACAATGCAGGGCTCGCAAACATTTGGCAATAGTTCAGAGATCACGTGATTAAAACTCAATAGACTTCTATATCGATCGGCAGGATTGTCACGATGCAGCTAATTCGAAGCCGATTTTGCAATACAATGAAATAATTGCAGGCGAGAGTTTTTGTCGCAACATTATTTGGGGACGTCTGAATTGCGCAAGAGCAGATGACGTTGAAATTAACTTATTGCTAAGCCTTATTATTTGTTAACAACCGTCATTATTTTGTTGTGACTCAAGCCTGTCATTATGGTCGGGCTAGCCGCTTAATTTGTCATTAAAACCTATACATTTTTATTACCAATTATTAGCCTGGTTTCTTGGTCATCTTATGATCTTCTTTGTACGTAATATAACATGTTATTTGGGATCGATTTGTTGTTTATGTCTTCTCATCATGTTTTATGTGGTAGCAAAGAACTGTAATCTTTAGTTTCTTTTAGAGTGAAGTAGTAACACTCTGTTTCCATGTCTTAGTAACCAAAACTAGAAGCACGATTTCAATTACTATATAGAGCTGTAATAAACTAGCTGTTTTAAGGGGCGACATCACTTTCAGTAATTCATCATCACAGCCAATCTCCGTCCACAGCAGGACATAGGCCTCTCCTATGGTACGCCACTGGGCTCATTCTTCGGCCTTCCACTTCCAACCGCTGCCAGCCATTTTGCATATATCGTCGCCCCACCTAGCTGGAGGGCGTTCTACAATACGTTTGCTTACTACCATTGCTAGACTACTTTACATTTTTAATTACCGATGATGTGTACATAGGACGTGTACAACTTTTTGTGCACAATCAAGAATATTATCTTTATCTAATAGGCAACAGTGATCACTTTCTTTTACGTGCCTTCATGACTAATGTTTGGTTTCCCTTACCACTTTAATGATAGTTATTCTTTTGTTTCAGTGTACCATTACCGCCGCCAAGCTGACTACCGCAAATGAGATTATACCCAGTTACCACGTCGAAGCGCTAATAGGTATGTTTTAACAAACCATTTGAAGTACCATCTAATGTTTATAGTCAAGGGAGACTTTGATTTCGATGTTAAATTAATTGTTTATTTTATGAGCGAGTGTGATTTTTATATTACTAAATAAAGATAAAATATTTCTTGCAAACAATAAAATATTAATATCGGATTATAACACCCACTCCAGGGTAAATGACACTTTACACACAGACAAGAATCGAGCACTGAACACCACGCTTATTCAGCAAAATAACATTACTATAAATAGATACTAAACAACACGGTAAAATATTTCATCCTTACAATTAAAACAAGCACAAAAGCAAATCCAAATCCGCATCGTGTCATCTGAACAAAGCTACAAAATTAATGTGAAAATAATTTCTATAACATAAACTAAGCATATAAAGGGCGATGGGCAAACTTTATAATGGCTACCACGGCTTATTATAATAAACGTGGAGGGCCTGCGGGCTCCTACACGGTTTGACCCCAGGGCTGCGATTAGTCGGCTACTAGTACAGGCACCTACTTGTAATGCCTGTAACACTGCACTGGAAGCGTATGGAACTACTGAATACGCCACGTTACGTGGGCGAATAAAATTAACATTCAATTGTTTTGAAAACTGATTTGTGAGAGGATTATTTTAATAACTGTGAAGACGCATTTGTTGGATGAATGAAAATTGTGTTTTACTACCTAAAGATTGTTAAACCAACTAACGGACTTTCGTATTTATAGGTTGTATTATATTTCAAATATCAATCAGAGAATTTCGACTAAAAATAGATGCTGAATTTCAATACCACTCATGTAATATGAAATGTACAATGATAGATGTTCTTTTCGCCAGACTTTCTCTAAACAGATTGATAGTAGGATATATAATATAATATAATACAACAGTAAGTAACATTAAAAACAACTACTAGTGTACATTATCTTAAAACTCTTAGGAGTAATCACGAAAAGTGGCAAGTTACGTAAACTTTCTATCAAAATTAGGGCAACAATTGGCGCAATTTATTGGGCAATTTCTGCGTCGAATAAGGAAAAAAGATTTTTACTAAACAATAGCACTTACGAAATTGAGTCATTTATACTTTTATGAAAACAAAAATAACAGCATCTAGCACTGCTTAATGCATAAACTTTTTATATTAACTAAAGTAACTAGATTTTAAGGCACCAACCTACCACCACTAAGATGCTAGAAGATATTCAAAAGATAAAAGGTTGACAAGTGTCTCCAGCAATCATAAAAGTACAGCCGTACACAAAACTGTATTGCATAATTAAATATTACAAGTAGGTACTATATACGCACACAAGCGCTAAAGAAAACAAAAGAAAGTTAGACTTTAGCAATCGAAATTGGAAAAAGAATAATATTTCGAGCGATTCCATATTAGTTATCCCATCCAGTAAGTGTACACGGTGTGACGATACATCGTCGGCGACTGTACATGGAACTGCACACGCATTACATGCTCCGATATTATCGTACGGGAAACGACCGCCGCGGAGAAATTTTCCTAGGAGCACCGTTTTCCATCTTAAATCTGTATAAATTAGAGTAATTTACATTACACGACCGTTTTATTTTTATTGAGGTCTCGTGCTGTATTTCCAACATATATATCTCTGGTTTACATGATAGAGATGCTATTCTTTGCGTTTTAATTCATTATAATATAGGTAAGTATATTAAGTTACTCACCGTTTAGGACTAGGTTTGCCAACTATCAAACGGTTTTGATGGGCATAAATATTTTTCTTCGGGAGATAAAGGTGTAAAAAAGATAATAGTAAAAAAAATTGTTTGAATGAATAATCAAACATCACTACATAGTATAAAACAAAGTCGCTTTTTTTGTCCCTATATCCCTATGTATGCTTAAATCTTAAAAACTACGCAACGGATTTTGATGCGGTTTTTTTTAATAGATAGATTGATTGAAGAGGAAGGTTTATATGTATAATAACATCCATTAAATAGTGGAGAAATACTTATAATATATATTTTATACCCGTGCGAAGCCGGAGCGGGTCGCTAGTTTATATATATAATAATAATTTATTGTACTTACTAATAAAACCAAAATATGTCAAAAAAATAATTCATGACTAAATGAAAACTTGATAAAAACTCACCGCTACAATAATGTAACTTTTGCAAGAAGATGTCGATAAGCTTTAAGTCATCCCAACACTAGCCTATTAAATACAAATACTAGTATCAACACACAGTAATGACTCAAGTAAGATACAAAATCATTCAGCTCGAGGTTGTATCGTTGACTCCGACATCCATCACTAACGGTCACACCGATGATGGATTGATTAAAAATAGATCAGAATAACTTCGTTTTAAATTATGCACAAACACAGAAGGTTGGTGCGTAAGCTTCTGTTATTATTCCATTATAATTAACGTTTAATATAAATAGTTGGGTGCGTGAGTTTTAATTGCGATTTAGTTCGATGGTAAAATATCTGTTTAAAATATAATGGCATTCAGACTACTGTGATTGTAGTGCTTTACATCGTTAGAAAACCGGCACACCTGCCCCACTAGACAAGTGGCAAAACGCTTGACGAATAGAAATCAAATAGAAATAAAAAATTATAAATGGGGATGTCATAATGTTTCAGCTACGTTATCGACATAATATGTCAAACCCATATATTTTTCATTCTATTCGATTTCTATTAGTCAAACGCTTTGCCACTAGTCTAGGGCGGCTGAAAGATTTTTTAGCGGTGTGTAATGCCTGTTGGAGGCCTACAGATGGTTTAAACTCTGACACCAGCTTGTTCATCAACTATCCGATAAGAAGAAGAAGTGCTTTACCAATAGCAATGCTTCTGTTTTGTGAAATGAGGGTTCTTGACATTTTTATACCCTGGCGGTCTTTTGTGAGACCTTCGATGAGTATCTAGAGGACGAAATTTATTTGCAATAGTTAATTCAACATACCTACAGAAGAATGACATGTTTATGAAATATCATCATCATCATCAACCGAAATACGTCCACTGTTGAACAAAGGCCTCCCCCTTTTAGAAGGGGGGGTTTGCCATAATCCCCACGCTTGGCAAGCGGCTTGGGGATCGCAGTGCTGGTGGTCAAGTTACAGAAGACGCTGCCCATCTTCTGGATTTTCCCTTAGTCGCCTCTTACGACACCCACGGGAGGAAAGAGGATGGTCAATTCTAGGCCGGATACCACACGACGATAATTAAATATATGATTTATATAATTTCCATTTTTTCGTAACATCTATGAACAAGATTTACGCAAACGATGAAACATGCAACCATTCTTTATTCACAACCATGCATCTATTTTTGGATGCATTTAACATCGATAAATTAATTAAACAAACGAAACACAAATAAAAGCTACGCGATCCAATTTTATAGCCACAATTACACCGCTTATGCACCGCACAGACAATTAAAACACTAATAACGATTGATTGAGCCTCAAAATAAATTAACCGTACGGTTATCTGTTCAAACGTTAACGCTCGTGACAAGACAAGTCAATACAGTAATATTAATATCCCACTCAACAGGATGTTGGCTAATTGAAAAGTAATTTTCATTAAACGCCGCGTAATTGTCTATTTAAATAACCAATCATAATCGATCATAAAATTTTCATAAAATTCAATCTAATATAACAGTAGCTCCATTGGAAATTGGCACGTCAAGGCTAGCGAAAAATATTGCTCAGTAATTATAAATCAATATTTTATCCGCGCTATCGGTGCAGGCATTACGTTCATAATCTCCTTGTTTAAAATAGCTAATTAATTATTTTTATAAGAAAAACTTAGGTGAGTATTATTCTTTTGTAAAAATAATGCCACTGTCTTGTCAGGTTTAGATAATTATTTTTATAAATAATAATTACATTAAGAAGTTGATTGAGTTTATAAGACAAACAAAAAAACATATTATATATATGTGTGGACGCACCCTAAACTGTTTTTATCACGTGACGCATCTATTTCTATAATAAATTTATGTAAACTTCGATTATTCTTTTTATACAAATCTACAACGCCAAGCAAAATTAAAGCTGTGAATGAAACAGCAGTAGCCATCGAAATAGCGATACACCGTCTTTAGATCGAACCACTATTGTTTCAATGATACCAACCCACTCATTACAGAAACATTTTAAGCAATTATAATAAAGAAGTTCATAGGAATACCAAAAAGATAGTAGCTGTGCAATTTTTAACTGTATTTAAAATAGAGGAAGTCATGTAAATTGAAACAGTGTGTCCTGACTCTAGCAGTATCTCGTATCTAAGATACTCTTGAGATCTGTTGTTCCATTTGTTGTTGTACCGGTTACCATGACTACACGTTGGACTATACAGTATATCCCGCAAGTCCTACATCGATAAAAATATGTAATAAGATAGGTAGTACTTAATACTATAAGTAGGTAGTACTTAATAACTTTTTTATTGCTCAAACTTATCGTAGGACGCATATAAAAAAGACAATGATGAACGACTGACTATCCTTGTCCAATGCTTGAAAATCGTCAACTCTCTCTCCCATACTACTGACATAATAAGCAATAACGTCAGAAGTTCGAAACTACATCTATCTCTTTCTTTATCACCATAGAAACAGCAACAAAAATGTCGACTTTACATCCTATATAAGTGCGAGCTTAGCACGTGCCGAGACGAAGTGTTTAAAGAAAATAAATTATAGTTAGCTCGCACCAAAGTATTTTATTAGAGGGCTCTACGGTGCCGCTCAGTTTCACTAACCAAGCATTCAATGCAAAATATCTATACTTTATATTCGTAAACAAATTATATTTAAACCAGGTTCAGAACTAAGCATACTATTATCTACTACCAATATACAACAAAGTTAGGGAACTACCAAACTATATAGTTGATAAACAGTAGGTACTTTTCAATCACATATCTACTCAAAGAATCGTAATTTGTCAGCCTAATTAACTTTTTTTATTGCACTAGTCTTACAAAAGGATTAAGATTTTATTGAGTGTAGGAGAGCTTAATTTCAAGAATTCAGTGAAAAGGACCAGTGATTACGGAAACCGTAACACTAAAAAACTAGAACACCAAGCTTTCTTCTTATTTATTATGATAATGTGCATTAAAATGACTAACTTAATAGAAACAGCCCTTATTCAGATGTATCTAAGCAAATCTTCAATTTACGTACAAAAGTGATCACGCGGCGTCTTATCAAACAACGCCGAGAATCGAAGGCCCACTTTCATCCGATACATCGCGAAAGCAACGGATCCGAGTATTTGCGGTTACCTACAATTGAATATTACGCGGGTTTGCGCCACTACGCCGGTAACTAGCTCGATTTCAACTCGATTGCTTTACAGGCATCGATGTATCGTAATTGCAGTGTTTGTGTATCGAATAGTTTGTATATCTAGTTATACCGTAATTGGAGTTCTTCGTTTTGTAATGTGACGTGTTTGGATAGGTCGGTCATTTCAATATTCGATTTGTCTGGTACACAATAATGAGAAGCTTCAATGTGGTGAACATTCGGATGCCTAAATTTATAGACCTGTAAACCTGCTATCCCGAAATTTAAATGCGCATAAAACATAGACAGTATTATTTAGATTTTGTCGTTTTTATACAAGATATATGCAATTTTTAAACGATGAGGCCGAAAATTTAACTAAAAAAGACTTACAAACGCAAAACTAAATAACACACATTGGCAAATAAACAAAAAATATAACCAAAACAATTTATAGCAACAAAATCGTAAATGTCCGCAAAACGGCATCGATGCTGACATTACTACCAATTTCTTACCATTTAATATTATAATAGAACTATTTAGATTCTAGATAAAGCGATCGAGAGCGTCAAAATGCGACTACTAACATTAAAGTATGTTAATATGCAAATGTTGATAGATAAAAGAAGGTTATAACATAGTTAAGTTAACGACAGAGGTACGCGCGCACGCACCGCGTATTTATTATGGAACAAGTTCCAACAGCCCGGTAGCCACACTTAGCCGTTTCACTGCCAATAATTGCTAATTTCCTTTAATACAATCTCATCTAATTGTACGACGGTTAACGAATCATCTGATTTATTTGAACAGGTGCATTGAAATTGGATTTTCTTGTTAAGAAATAGTTATCGGATTTCGATTTACTATGTAGAGTTATGGCCTGTTTGAGTTTCTTTTCTGTAGACATTATATCCTGTGGTACCCACCTACTACCTACGTATCTCAGCGGTATGAATTCATGGATAGGGAAAGTGTACGTCGATCGGATCACCTGTTCAATGTGGATCATTGCCTAATATACAAGTCTCTATGTTATCATGTTGGTCCATATTGTAAGTCCATAATACCTTCTTTGACTACTTACCTCAGCGGATTCGATTACTGCATGAGCAATAAACATGGTGACGTTATGATCTAAGTAACAATTTGATAGTATCATAATATTTTTGTGTCTAATATAGATCGTTGCGGTCTTGCCATACTGCTAACGATCTAGTAGTCTATCGGCAATATTAGGAAGCTAAGAAATAATTTATACAAACAAAAATTAGGTGAAATTTTCACTTAGTATCCATTCCCATTAAATTAAATTACAATTTTATTAAAGCCTAATTATCTTTTCAGCACGTAATTAATAAACTAATGATCAATTAGCGTATCACCTTGATAATTTTTATATAAAAGCTCTGTGCGTATCGCGTTATAATTACCTCAATTATTTCACAATCATTATCGATAAAATTTTGCACATCACTACAAAAATAAGAGTGTAAGAAAATTGCGTTTTGAAATCGCAAAACCGCGAATGGATACAAGATGCATACATAATAGATTTTATTGACTGGCTCCGGATTAGTGGAGATATCTTGTTTAAAATGAGAACACTTATGCCGCTCCAATTATCGTACCGCATCAGTAAAAATCGATATTCTAGATAGTGGTTCGATTATACGGTGTGGCTTGTACAACTTTATAGAAAGGATGCTTATCGACTTTTAGTATTCTCGATTTTGCATTCGATTACTGTCTGTCTGCACTTCATATTATGTTTGTTCGGTAGTATGGTATGAAATTTTGTTACCGTGTTGATGAGTTAGTTGGCTAAAGCTTTTGAATTTAAATGTTTAAGTATTGGGTATTTACTTGAGTAACTACAGACACCTATTATTCATTTTAAGCTACTTAATTTCTCAATTAATCATTATAATCGCTTTCTTTAAGATACAAGCAAATGACTTTATTACATTAGAGTCAATTAAAAAAAAACTGTACCAGAAGAGACGCCGTAATAAATTAAAAACAAGTTTTTATCTGCAGTACTTTTATGTGCATAGATCACACTGCTAATAAGGCGGAAGCTACATTATGTGGCCATTACAATAAATGCCAATCTCCGTAGAATGTGTTCATCACAGTTTTCCTGAGAAAAATTATTAAGAACGGATGCGTCCACAATTATAGAGAGGAAGTCAAACGGTTTTCCAACAAATATGTGATGCCAATTTACTTGAGACACTGCTCCTAACGGCTACCAGTAAAACCACTTGCATAATTGGTTATTGAACACGACCAACTTATGGTGCTGTTAAAAAAACATTTAGCACTATTTACTGCTATAAAAAGCGTACCTTTTAGGGCAGACATTCTAATGGAAAATGTAATGCGACATTAGAAAAACACTATTTCACCACGCAGTGTAAACAATTGGACATTACTGTTACATGATCGAAGCTATTCAAGTACACGTCGGACCTCTCACTCAATAAGCGAGACAGAAATGGATGCTTTAAATCACGAAGCACTCACGCGTAAAGTGACTGGAAAAAAAATCTTTATCAATTTTCGTTTTTATCGATTTGCTTTAATACAATTTACCGAAATCACATGGCAGGGACTTTTACCTCCATTTGGGCGAAAGCCGAAATAAACGTCGATCGTTAACAGATACGCCGCTTTGCAGAGCTTTTAACATGATTGGCGGAGCTCCCGAGTTCGTTAATTGTCAATTGTATTTAAAACAATTAGGTAATTAAAATAATTTATGATATCAATATTGTTTCATAATAACTAAATGACATAATATAAAATAACAGTCCTGCAAAATGACGTAACACACTTTTGTACACTACCTGGTTAAAGTAAGGCTATGCAAGTAAAGACAGCATTTTTTTACTACAAGGGTAAAATACCTAAATTACTTAATCTTGATAAACGAATAAAATAATATACAATTTATATTATAGAAGAAACCGTTTTCATATCCTCATTACTGATCGATTCACATAAGCTAAGGTGCATATAAACCGCATGCTGAAGCTTCAATACTAAACCTGCAACAATGAAACTGATCCGCGACTAACGTGTCTAATATTTTTACAGACGCAACAGTTTATAAGCGGTATAAGTGTAGCGCGTGCTCGCTCAGTGTGTTAGAGCACTTATAACGGCTCGCCGGGTGCGGGCAGGCACGCGCGCGCAAGAGAGCATCAATTACCGGGTCGTGAGCGCTCCTACACTACAACCAATATAAATAAAAGCCGGCCAGCACACGCCACCGACCACAATTTCACAGTGGCGCAATTGTAAAATGCTAGATCGAAAAGGTCTCGAGTTCAAACTCCTTATCTTTATGTCAGATGTATTCCACATAGAAGTTTAATGTTCGCCGCTGACAGATACGCTTTCCGCGCCGCACGTGCCGTTTGAACTTTAAAACAGCCAAGGTCTACGGATCTGGTTTAGATGTATTTTGCGGAAATAACTGTGTCGAGCACGTAGTAAAAAGTGAAATATCGATGCTCCCTGATTTATAAGTTGGCGAATGTATGAATGTCGGTCGTGACTGCGGGTGAGGCGCGAAGTGGCACGCGTCCAGCCCGTCACGCCCGCCGCCGCGTAGCCGTGTCGCGCCGGACGGTTGCGTTGCGCTTGCGCCGCACAAAAACGCCCAGTGAAGCGCGCTGCCGCCTCATTCTTCTATTTTTCGCGGCGCCTCCGTCCCATTTTCCCTTTCCTAACAATGGCCTCGGTCACGCACCGTGTTGATAAAAGCCGGATTGATTCGCTTTCGCTTCCCCGCCGGCGATGTCGTAGCCGATGACGACATGTACGGCCCTTGCGGTAAACCCAGACGCTGTGAAATCGACCTTAAAAGCCTTTGTTTTGGAACGGACTGTTAATTTAACCCCACATCTAGTATAAATTTTAATCACACTAATCTGATCTCTAGAAATATATTGCCATTTTAATGCAGACAGCTTTATACAGAGCAGATTGGGGTGAAGCGAATGACAATAATTTAGACGCAGACGGAATCAACGTCACTGACCCAACCCACTTGTGTCAAGGAATAATTCTTTGTTAATGTAGACTGAAACAAAACGAAAGTAGAATAAAATACAGATCTTAACGATATCTTAATGAAATTACAACATTTGTAATGATTTTTAATAGGCTCTAATAAAACCTTTTTTATTTCATAATCAAAAGGAAACATTAAAACATTGCGAAATGTTGGTTAATTTGCGAAAAAGAAACTTTAATATTTATTATTGCGATTTGTCGGATATATACATCAATATTGTCGTTAGTCCTTATCGGAGTGATTAAGAAACATCAAACAATCTTAAATGTCGGCTTTTCGGCAATAATTAAGGTCGATAAAAGGAAGGAGCGTATATTTTAGCGGCGTGTGAAATGGGCCTACAACATCATCGTGTGAAGTCCGACTACCGGCACTGTAAGTGATACTAAATTACAGGATATGTGTACAAAAAATGTAACAGCATTTATGTAAAACAAACTGTATTTTAATGTATTACGAAATTCAAATAACAGATAAAGAAATATGTTTAGTCATAGTCATAATGTTTTTATTTCATATAGGCTACAAAAGAGCACTTACAAAACGTCAAACTAGTTGCACGGTTCCAAAAAGTCGTTTCTATGGAGAAGAACCGGCAAGAAACTCCATAGTTACTCTTTTAAAAATATGGTTTAACAATCATTTCAAGTATGAGAGAATAATGAGCTACACAATATTTATTTAACGTCCTAAGGTTTTCGTGCAATATTATTTTGTCTTTATATTTTGGATGTAAACAATAACATTCTTATTAAGTAGACAGTCCAGGAACATAAACACTTCACTACAAATTGCCAGGAAGATATCACTGAAATGCATGTATAAAAGAAAGAAAAGAAAGACGTTTATTTGCATATAACAAAACACAAAAAGCAACACATAGAAACAAAACAGCATTCTATGATAAGCATGTTAAAATTAAAACTAAAACCGCACTCAATTGTTATAAACGGGACTTATAAACTCTATGACGTAAATAAACCATATTTTCGTAACAGTCTTCCTTATAAATTCAAACACATAATGAAGTATTCGCCGTCTTTATCTTCTACATAGATATTCCGCATTCCATGATGTAATTCTCGAACGGTGTCCATTTATCTACTGATATAGTGGACTACAACTGCGACTTAAACTTCACCTTTAAAGGACAATACACAAAGCTTAATCAATAATAGAACCCATCTATCTAACCTTCGATGGTCATTAGAGGAGGTCGCTGTTACCATGGGATTTTAAGGTGCGGGATATTTCCTGATTTAATTATGCATTTATTTCAGTGAGACGTCCGTCTTCCAGCATAGATATTATGGAGAGTATTAATTTTATAGGTAGTTTAATTAATTGAAACATTAAAAAGTGTGGTTATAAACCTATTATTTACTGTTACTTACCGCCGAACGTAGAGACGTTTAATTATTACTTAAACTGTCAATAAGTAAAGGTTTTCTTTGTGAAACCTTTAATTTTAGTCATTGCAGCAGTTAGTGTCGTAGAATAAACTCACTCACTTCAAAGTATCTACCCCAAAATACCTTAGAAAACATTTTGAAAATCATTTAATATGCCACACATTAAACAAAACTTGAGTACTTGCTGCATAGATGCATAGCAACTGATGATAATAATGACTCATCAACCAGTGCAAATCTATTTAATTGACTAGACAATAATAATAATAATAATAATATCCTTTATTTGCTCAGAAAGTAGGTACATACATAAAGATGTTAACTAAGACGATAGTTTAGATTCATCATCATCATCAGCCTATTAATATATATTAATATTAGCACATTATTATGGATTTAGTATATACTATAATATTTTGGTGTATACCCAAGCTATGCCATAGCGTCTCTGACCACCAAATCAAATGGTCACCGTTCACCGCGTCGCAACCAGCGAACAATCGATCAGTGCGAGTGCGTTGCGTTATCTCGCTCGCCATTCGGAACAAACAAATTCAATTAGGATTAAGAAATTAAACTACAGCTCAAAGGAGCCGCCGACCGCTTCCGATGATACCCGAAAGAGTTCGTTGACATCCGATATCGAATTCACATAAAACAAACTACTTGTCTCTTAATCGATCGAATCAATTAGCTGACAGGTCTTTGTCCGAAACCGTCTTTGAAAGTTGTCTTCCACTTATTTGTATAATATACCTACTCCTTCTATATGCGGTACATAAACTGTTACTTAATCTCTGCTCCGATCTCCACGATCTACTGTATTTGTACATTCATCCTCGACTCTAACTACCCTCTTCAGGCCATCAGAGAACTAAAAAATCTTATCCTCAGAATTTAACGGACAAAATTTAGACACGCGTAATATACTGTTTTTATTATGTGAAACGCGCGGCCAATTGACGCGCGCTGCTTCTGTGTTGCGTTTATTTCGCCACGATGTTCTCGCAAACCATAAAAAACGTGCACGCAATTGTAAGCGTTTTTTTCACTGCATTAAGAGTTGTAGTGAATTGAGCGAGATTACTGTTCTGATGCTACTGTTGGGTCGTAATGTCTCAAAAACTGAAGTACGTGAGAAAGGTTGCTCTACTTGTGGCACCTTTGACACAATATTCGATGTGTTGAGCTCGCAGTTGTAATTAAAGCAACGATTCACGTAACACGGCACATCGTAAGCCTGCGTTGTGTGTCATTTGTGATGTGACCATACGACATTCACACCATTAAAAACCGTATTTTATGATGGCATTCGTTGACATACGCCGCCGCCGCCGCCTGTCTTTATGACCGTGACTCATCTTTATTTTGTGCTAGTGAGTGTAGGTATAAAGTTGTTGAAGCGTTAGCTTGCTGTTCTTCATCTGTGTAACAAATTTATTCGAGCTCGTTAAAACACAAGTCAACAAAACGAGCCACTAGTTTATAGCCCGCTATTTTGGTTTCGTATTTTCTATTTTTTAAACTATGCAGTAAAATGTTACGCACTAAATTAAAACACCAAGATTAAATTAAAGCAATTAAGCGAGAATATCTCAAATGATACCAATTATAGCGATACTATAAATATTGATTTTATATTTATTGCATTCGTCCCGCTCGATATAGCAATACGAAGGCGTTATTTACAAGACGTCATCTATAAGGGGTAGTCGCACTGCAAACTACTTTTCCTCCGATCGAGTTTTCTCGCGGGGACCGGTCACATCACTTAGAGGATACTGTCGTTTTCAATCGTAGAACCGGAGCGATGATTCCCCTTATCAAATTACGGGTCTTGTCGGATAGTGAAAATTTTCCCACATTTTCTCACTGTACATCGGCGTACAGATGATATAAATCGGGTGAAATTGTTGGTTGCGCCCGCGCCGCCGCCGCTCGAGGCTGCTAATGGGTGGTTATTTGTAAGTTTTCACTGGACGCCCGTTACGCGCCATCGAGCTCTTTCCTCCAACTCGACCGCTGTGACGCACGGCCACCATTTTTGCCTATAATCATAACACTTTCGATTCATACTCAAAAAAAATACGGCAATAGAGACCTCAAGTTTAGAGCGAGGAAAGTAAAAGTTGGGTCTCACAGTAATGTAGGAGTTGATAAATCAGAAATGAAAAATGGTGTTGTAAAAAGTCCCCTATAAAACTTAATACCATAATAGAGTGACACAAATGTCTTAATATAACATTTTTAATTGCTCGTTGATCGTTGCTCAATGTTGTGTGACTATCCGTGCTGCCTTCGCTAACAGCTGTTATCAATTAATATTAGATAGCAATCGGTATGCAGTATTCGGTAACAGTCCCCTGCTGCGCCCTGTCGTGGCCAAATCTCTTAAATATTGACTATCGAAATTCGATTAAAAGATCAAAATCTTATATAGTCAGTCATGTACATTGTACCTGATCTTCAGAAATACTAACCTACATACTTACCTAGTTTACAAGATAAAGTAGTCCTAGTTATACAAACATACTATATGATTACTTTACATACACCAATTGCATCCTCCTTTGGGAACACCCCAAACAGGGGTGCAAATGTGCATGCCATAGTTGATTGTTTAGCTTAAAAGTATAGGGATAGCAAATATAAACAATAGTGGCTTTAATCTTAAATATGAAGAGATATGTGATAGTTTAGGAAGATGTCAAATACAAAATGTGGAGTCTTTAGATAATCCTAATCTTTGCTCAAAATTCGCTGTAGGTAAATAATCATCTGCTAGTACAAAATAACATTAGCTGAGCCTGAAAATACAACACATTAATTTTAAATATAAATGCTCGGTTCAATAGGTTTTATTAGATTTCCCGATGTAATGACAGCGCTATGAAACGGGATTGGTGGGACCATTACGCGCGGGCACGGCCGCCGCCGGCCACGGGCGCCGATCCACTGAGGAAGTGAGTGACGCCGCGCCTAGCTTCGCACGCGCAAATCGCGCACAGGGGTGCAGCTTCCGACAAACGGTGTTTTTTTAATTAGCTCTCTTTAAGGCTTCGTAAAGATTCTTTTGGCATGAAATGTATGATGTAATGAACAACTATGCAGTTGATAGACAGATTTAGAGCAGCCGTATGCTAAAAATGGAAAGAAAAAACTTAGAAATTATTGATAACGTATTACATTTTTACGTTTGAAAAACATTCCGACGACAAACTGCATATCGAAACATTACTCAAGTCGGAAACAGATCTACACAAAAAACTTAAGCAGGAAACAAACAGACTATTCAATCCTACCTACAAACTTGATCAAATCCACCGAAAAGTTTGCAGTAACATCCTTAGGCTGAAATTTTGTTTACGCAGCGCCCTTAGGGCACAAACTCTGATTTAGTATTTGAACAAAGCAACGCCGCACGCCGCAACTCGCCGCCGGCCATCGAATGTCATTCCAAGATTCAACATTAGTTTCGCGTCTCGACAACCCTGAAAGATTCGTACACTTTGACCACGGAAATTAGTACCAAACACAGCTTGAAGAAGTTATAAACATCAAACCATATTAGTTTCGCTATATATTCAAGTGAAACGAGTTAAAATTAAAATAAAGTGCTCCACTTTTATGGTCATTTCCAAGCTTTACGTGCAAGAGTTTACGCCAATTTACAAATTGGCTCCCAGACGCAGTAGCGTGTAGCAATTTGATCTTATAAAAAATACTATGAAGATTTTTTTGTGTCTACGCATCAATATTTTAATTGAGATGTTAAAAGAGAGACTATCAATTCTTATTATTTATTATTTCAAATATTATTTAAGTGTATCTAGTTGAAAATGAAAATTAGTGGGAAAGACTTAGATAATAAATTAAATTGAACATCTAAGTATAAACTTATTACTTTAATGCTCAATTCTCTCTTGAAGTGCTAAATCCCACGTACCAAACGCTAAAACATTGAATGACAGCAAAATATCTAAAACATTCCGTCTTATCTCAACATGTTTATAGCTTACCCATTTACAAATATTTGAATACATATTTTGCAACGCGACTATGGCAGTGTTAGCCATGACTACGCCACTCTATAAACTAAGATATTCAGAATACCGATACCAAATTACTTCCAAATAGTTACCGATCGAGATCTACGATACTATCGGGGCTTAAAGACAATCTTGACTCGAAATCGGGTATTCAATTATGTCAGCAAACACTCGTTTGGTTATATTTTGTGTCTGCGGCGCCTTTTTAGTCTTCGATTGGATACTAGAACCTATTCAGCAGTATAGCGAATAAATTAAATTTCTAGACAAAATTTTGACAACAACTTAAACTACAGTATGAACAAACCGACCGGTGCGTGCTGCGTTCATTGAACACACTGACAAGCACTAATATAATATGTATGGTTTCACGTTTTCTGTCCGATATAAATTTCCATTGATTCCCGATCAAACAGACACATTTATCAAGATCGCATACGCTTCAATCGCGGCGACTATTAAATGGAGTCATGCCGTTTCAATGGATGCTGTATTGAATGTGTTCGACACTAAATACTCGTGCTTGCTTGCATCATACGGATTTTATTAGGTGAATCTGTTATTTATCACCTCGACTCGTGTTTTGCTATGGATTACGACTAATGCTTTTTATATTCCACGAGATGCAAGAAGATAGTAAAGTTTCTAATCGCAATGTATATAAGTATGGCTGTAGATTATCCTAAACACATCTTCACAGTTAATGTTGTTAGCCAGTTAGGTTATTTCAAAATATCAAGGTACCTTTTGATTTCGAAATATCAGCTGACAAGCAAAACTTCAAACTGGTCAAATGTAAACGCATGAAGATTGTAATGCTTGCATCTACAATTTACAGATCACCTAAAGATACGTCAAGAACGACGTTTCGATGCACATACTGAATAGAGCTTTGATTATTCGAGCGTGATGTTTGTAATATTAGTGGTCTCGCAGTCTCACCCATGTCCTTAAAATAGATGACCTTATTAGATTAGGGACCGCACTGCCTAAACCCACAAAATACCCTGTATAGTTCGACCGAAACTGCAGTAGTTATGATACTTGAAAGTGCCATAATATATTATTTGGAATTTGTTCTTCGTGTTCTCACTCAGCTCTATTATCTTCAAGGACCACTTTAATCATGGCCTTAACTTAATTATATCTAAGCTCCAGTTTAGGAGACTTGTGGCTACCTCAAAAGCCGTTCAACCTGTCTCATTACACAAAAATATAATGTGATTCAGAGTCGATAGTTACTGTGTCGCAAATTAGGATTATGTACATACAAATCAGTTTTCGTAACGTATCAAGCCGCTTACATCCGCCGTCTCGGTGCCGTGGTGCATTAAACAGCGCGCGTGGGCAGATCCGTCCACATTTCTATGATGAATCGGTCGCCGGCGCCGCCATGTTACGAAAATTCGCCACAATTTGCATATAGATACGATCCTACGACGACGCTTGAACCTCCAATACTTCACAGCATTGTTACAAGCATTATTTATCTAACGACCACCACACTGGTCCAACGGCCTCACAATAAACATCGCAATTGACGCCTACTTATCGACGCCAGCGAATTACTACAATGTTGTAAACATAATTTACAATGCAAATAATATTAAAAATATGTGCTTACCGCATATTTGCTCAAACACTGAATAAGTTAAGACATCGTCAACATTTCAATGCAAATTTAATACATGGTTCTTTACTCAATGTTCAGTCTGCCAATGCGGGCAGCATAGCCTTTTAGGAATCTAAGGAACTCGTCCATTTTGTATCAGCCAACATTTATTTGCTATGATAATATTATAGCACTCGTTGGCATGTGCGAAACCTCACGTTACGGGCCTTATAAATACATCTTAGAATGTCCATACATATTAAACATCTTTTTGGATACAGGCTCTTTAAATGTCTCGTCTACTAATTAAGTTTGAAATGAAAATTATACATACGGACTTAATGTGGTACATGCTGCAGCTCCACAAAAAATGAAAGTGCCAAATTGAGCTAGAATTCGTAAACACACCCAAACCACAAGCTATCAACTTGGTACAGGTGCAGATTTGAGTAGGTAGGCATATAAGTATACAACCACACAACCTCAGTTTTATCCAAAATCTATTAAAAATAATGTATACCTCTGTTTAACCTACAACAGTGATTAAAAATACCGCTACACTCAATGACCTCATGTTCTAAAACAAAGGCTAGTACAACAATGCTCCGGTCAGCTGTTTGCGAAACGTTCGGCATTAGAACGTCATACGTAACGAATGCGCGCGCGCATGATTGATGGCAGACGCGTGGGCGGGCGACGCATGCTGAAAATGCGCGCCAAATTACACGCTACGGACGAACAGGGCTGTGCTTAAATTGGTGAATGAAATTGATCTACGATTTTGCTAAGCTTGACAGTAATAAAAGATCTTTCGCTTTCATTACCTGTTGAGTTTTGATAGAATAAAAGATAAGAGTAACAGATGGTTAGTCGAAAGAGTAAACTTGTTATATATTTTAATAACTACCAACATAATGCCCTGGTTTTATTTATTGTTATGTCTTAAATTTAGTACTTAATTTATTATAATTGACTTATATAACGATAATAACTTACAGAGCCATGATATTCCGTAATTCCTATCATAACAGACGTGTGTTTCCAAACTATATTAAAATATTGTCGGGACAACCCTAAAACAAAGTATTATTTCAAATTTGATGATCGGTGTAGAACTGTAGACACAACCGTTCACGCAATGACATTGAGCTATTAGTGCTATACTTCAATTATGTTTAATTTAATTAACTATTATGAAATGCTCAACTACTATTTTGTTTCGAAAGACAAAGGAATATATTTTATCATTTTTATAAGAGCCATATGAGTCCGTTACATTTGAATAGCATTTATACACTTAGTTTTAATATGTGGGGTTCAATGTACTGAAAAAAGAGACAAACTTTTTAAAGACAGAGAGAAACAAACGTAACATAACATCACGCCTATATTGCCCGAAGGAGTGGGCAGAGGTGCACATACAGTACACCCACATTTCGCCAGTTACGTTAATGCGTTAATGTAATAGAAGCCGAGCCTATTGCCATCAACCGGGCTCAAATCCAGACTCCGTGCTGCTACTGAGAAGTACCAAATTGAAAAACTCAGTAACAGCTGCCTGACCTAGGATTTGAACCCAGGACCTCATGGTCTGCAGTCGCGCTTAGCGACCACTAGACCAAGGAGGCAAACGAGATTTATTTCAATTTCTTTAAAATTATCACCAAAGTTTTGTCCCTATTCACCTGTGTTCCTATTTACCTCATTCGACTGATCACAATAACATGTGTTAAGTATCTAATGATCTGTCTGTTAATATTACTCCTTAAAAGGATGTCTTACCCCGTGACTTTATCGGTTAGTTAAATTTTAATTATAACCACATTGCAACATAAACTTACTAAATAATAAATAACTGTTAATCAATAGAAAGCGAGACAAAATCAGCAAAGTTTACTATAAACTGAACAGAACCAGCGTGTCTGTATCTGAAGGAATATTAAACAGTAAATGTATTTACGTTTAATGTGTACTGTTTCAAATGTAATAGTACTAACAGACGACCGAACTTTGTGCGGTCGAACCACCGCACCGTACTGCGTATTGCCTTCTCATCACCGCGAGCTACGGGCAAACGAACAAACCAGTCGCATCTATGGTAATAGTAATTACTATGTGCGGGAGATTCACCTACATACGATCGAATTTTGTCCGGAATGCACCAAGGTTACGGTACGACCGCACCAAATCCGATCGTCTGTTACGGGTATAATAGCGCATCGCACGCGCTGCGCACGCGCCGCTAATGATCAACGCGATTCTGCTACCTCGATCAACTTTACTACTAGGTATTCAAATAGTTGCACAACAAATTGTAAATAATTATGTTCAACTCTATTTCGTTGGCAATATAGTATAAGGCTGCTGAGTTTTATCGTTTTTATTATGGAAATTGACTTTTAGATTGTCGTTAAGAGTACAAGTGCTTACTAATAAGTAATTTTTATTTCATATATTATGCTATAATTTTATGTCTAATTGATATTGAGGGACAAAATCTGAAAACAGCATTAATATTTCGTATTCATTCATGAATCCTTACATTAATATAAGTAGGTACAAAAAGTGGAGTGGTTACGTAATATAATAATCAAAAGTAGGTATTACCTATATTCCAAATTTAAATATTAATAGTTTTAATAAAAATAATTGAATCAAAATGCCAGTCATTAATTTTACACAAAAAAATATCATTCATAAATTATAGTTACAAAATATTGCAAAATCTCGTTTCTCTAACGACCTTTCAATGTAGCACCCATCCATCTCTCGAAACATTTTTGTAAACCGTATTAATTCTATTCAGTGCAGACGTTTCGACTTTCGAGCGTAAACGAGTAAGTAAAGAAGTATTGCATCGAATACATAAGGTCGATTCTGATACATTACACGGATATTTATATACAATACGGAACTAACGAATTGTGTGTAATACGCTTAATATTTATAATCAGCGAATGATTTGATTTATTGCTGCGGTAGGAGTTTGTTTTGTTGATGGTACAAGCTTTGTTACGTCAGCGTTAAGCATCTATTCAGAAATTCCGACATAGTTTAATAACCATATATAAATACAGAATATTGATCTTAAATAGATTCTTGCAAGCTACTTGTATGCAGTAAATATAAAGATTTCCATTAAAGTACTTTCTCATAGTTCAATATGTATGTGAAAGAAATTATAAAAGTCGTAGTTTTCTTGTTTCTGTGTAAGCTTAAGATATGCCAATCTCATGGAGCGATCGAATTCCCTTTAAAGAAGTTTCTTTGAGATTTAGTTACCTACCTATATTACCAGATATTTTTACAGGTTATATTTTGTTTAAAAACCAAGCAGAACAAAGTCTGACGGCTTCGTATCCGTATACAATAAATGCAGTTAGCAGGTAATCAGTCATGTTTTCAATAAAGAAAGTACCAAATGTCCAGACAGCTAATATTAATGCCCACACTCACAAAACAATAGTTCTCAATCTCCAAAGCTACCCAACACCGTTAGAATAATGAAAAATATAAAATAAATAATACCAACATAAATAAAATCGGTGTAGTAATCCGCGCCCGCGGCGGAGTTCTCAATTATCCGGCTTCTTCAGTTATGTGCATTAGTGGAACATATTTATGTTGAACATTAGTTGGGCCGTCTCACCGGTATTTAATAGCGCGTAGGCTTAATACGAGCAATTGAATATCGTTTGCATTTGTTGTGCTCCAAGTAATTATTCTTCTTCCGTCGTGTTGGCACGAGCCACATTTCATCTAATCAGAAAGCCAGCGCATTCGTTTCGCCGTCTTTGCCGGACTCGGCTTGTCGTGGTTCTTTATTTTTTTGTCTGTTTGTAGCTCACGCAGACCATGGTGCTAAAATTGGCCCGTCAGCTAGTTCCAGTAATTAAGATAAAAATGATTTATGTCAGGCTCTTGGCGTATACAAAAGATACATTTTGAACGTATTGAGTGATTGTAAACGAAATTAGAGCACGTAAACTTAGAAAAATATTACAATGAGTACCACAGTACCAGTGTTGCATAATGCCACTTGCCTGAAGAAACCTATAAAACCGCTGCCAGACTTCAATTCAGTGCAATACAACAATTACCAAACGATTAACACAAAACTGCTTTTTAGTTGAAGTAACGAATTTACTTCAGTAATTAGTTAACAGATTTATACTAACTGTAGTAGAATGATAATTCGATTCTAATTAGAACAGTTAAATTATAATCGTAAAATATATCGATACGGTTAAAATTCGTGCATCGATATCATTTAATTCACCATCGGTATAGTCGTAACGTATATTATTTTATGAGGTGAAGTAGTCCTCATAGATCCTCATTCTTACCTCATAAAGTGTCATTGGCACCGGCGGTACCAGGGGTACCTCTGCTTTGTAACTTAACACTTATTATTCGATCAATGGTCACATCGATATCGATTTGAAATAGTTTCTCGAGTGCCGTTCTTTTGTTTTTTATCATTAAACATATTATGCGCAAATAATTAGTATTTTACCTACTATGAATATAGATTATTTTAATGTGAAGTGCATTCTTCTGGTATTTCTTTCTTTAGGTTCCAAACTGAAAATCAACCCAAAATTTTATATACGACGAGTAATAAATCGGGGTATTCCCATACCAATCAGTTCAATTAGTATTCCCAAAGTTTAAAATCGCTTCCGCGATAATTCCTACTTAAACATAAAAACCCTTTGACGCTTACAAGATGCTAAACTCGAATTGTATGTTGTTGAGGAAGTTACTAAGAAAACCGCTCTTGTAAGTGAATCGTAGAATTACTATGAGTCATATTATCTGACGCATATTTTCCTTACATATCCCTAGCCTTGACATTTTAAAACATCTTTTTAGGGCGACCATTGTAATACTTACCTCCTACAATTGTAATGGAAAAAACTGTAATGATCGAGGATATGTATTGCCAGAAATTATTGAGTTGTGAAACGAAAACAATATATTCGAAATCATATAGATGTTTTTTCACCTGGGTTTATTAAGAGAGCTTCAATTCAATTCATCATCGAAATAATGTAGCCAGATGGTTTAATACACAATGCTTTAACAACAACTAGTTTTTTATTTACTATATATTCTGGTTATACTAGTTAGGAACTGAAACGGAGCCCTTATTCGTGAGCTAGTTACGCGGCAGAGTCGCGAGCCGAACTACCTGCTCGCGACACTGCCGCGTAACTAGCTTATGAATAAGGGCTCCGTTTGTGTTCGAAACTAGTCGGGTATTCCCGAATACACACGTGAGTAAAACCGGTATATATAGTAAACAATATGGATAACACCCACGAAAGTTATTACACATAAAAACTAGTTTTTTACAACTATTTTTAGTTCAAAGGCCTCTACTCCCTCGGACTGCCAATGTCAAAGACCTTCATAATACAAACGTTTAGTATGTCTTTACACATTATTGTACCATTTAGTTTTTATCACAAGACTAATTTCCATTCGAAATGCATGTTTAAGTAATTGTGGTAGCGACAACATTATGGTTAATGCTCGTCGGAATCGGACATGCGTAGGCGCCGATACAGGCACTCGATGATGAACAACAGCTCAATTTGTTTCGTTTGCACTCAGGGTTGGCACGCGTTAAAGTCTTGATGAACTTTATTACGGTACTATATAAGGCTGTAAAGGTTATGGGCTAATCTAAAATATTACCGTGAATATTCATTGGAAGATCCACGTTAAGATTATATATGCAAATATGATACGGTTCTGCTCATAAAATAACAATAAGGCTTGAAAGCTTTTGGCCCCTATTGGCGGGCTTTTGAACAATGTTACATTCTGTAAATGGTGATTAAAATCTTAAGTATGAACTTTAGATGTAGGATGATATTACTATTTAGAATACATTGTATGTTATCTAGGCAACATCAACCTGTCTGTAGTGCTGAAAAGCTGTAAATTCATAAAATCTACAAAGCTGCGAAGACAATGTACGTACACTACAAAATTACAAAAAACAAAGCAACACTTTTCTACATTCATACACTCGTGAGACAACCCTACAGCAAACGCATCAGTATTCCAGAGACGAGCCGAATTTCTCCGAAACTTTTACGAAGCGTCGATATTTCAACTAGACAGAAATTTTCTTCCCCAATCGCTGATTTATGGAGGCATTCAATGCGATGTCTTCATTGAGTAGCTTCAGGCAGGTCGTGAGTGGGAGTATCTCTGATGACCCGAAAATACATTCAGGGTTGCCGATGAAGCAATAAATCAAATTCATTGTGCGTAAGCCGTAATACTCTCCTTTGTGTGACCGTCGTACATTTATCATCGCGATCAACACACCTTGCACACAACAATGGAACACGACTTTTTAAATGTTTTTTATGTTGTAGAAACAGCGATATATATTATATAAAGTAGCTGGAGAGAGGTCTTGACCTGCAGATGACCGTAATGCTCAAATTAATAATAACGACATTTCGTATTTGGTACCAGATATTGTTTCGTCATTCATTTTTCGTGCAAAGTGCAGTCATCGTCTTATTCTGCTAGCTAGCTAGTAATTTAGTAATTTATATCCAAACCGCGGGGGCAAAAATGAAGCAGGTAATATATGAAGGAATAAGAACCCAATCAAAATGTTATTACTGCAATGTCTAAATATGGTAGAGCGTCAAGATCCACTAAAACAGTGGACGTATAGCGCTTCCTCATTTAAGTATCCATTTCTACTTAAGTGAATCCGATTCATTACACTCGGTTGCACTAACTCACTTAAACATATTTAGTGCACCTACATTGAAGCTTAAGCCCAGTTTATGGCATCATAGAAAGACTAAGTAGAATTCGCTTCATTAGCACGCAAGATCGTTTATTTAACCACACTTGATTGTAAACATTGCAAAGCGAACTAGAATCAAAGCCTATCGAATTTCAACTAATGTAAGCCAGCTAAGAGAAATGTTAACTAGCCTTTATATTTATAGCATATTGGTAATGTATCCAAAATAGGAGCAAAATTAGATGTTACGTAGGAAATTGTGGAGTCATTAAAATAATTGTGATCCAATTCCAAACTAGTGCAAAAATTTGAATGATAAGGTTTTACTTAATCGCTACGAAACATAGGTAAATTGAATAATTACGTATTGAAGTCAAACAGAGTTCTTTATGGGTTTAAATGAATACAATTTAATAACAAGCTATTGCCATTGAAAGCCCTCAAAATTGATTTTACCGTTTTTCGCACCAAACATTACCATTCACTGAATCCAAGTGACCCAGAGCTCCAAACAATAGTTGTATGTAACAAGGAAGTGGTCTTAAGCACCAAGTTATCGATAGTACCTAAGTGCAGTGGACAGAGGGCAGTGTCGCATGCACCGTTGTCCGTGCCCCCCTTGCATACTTTCACCACTCGCTTCCCGATTCATCGATAACAAGCGTTTGGACCGCACTAGTATACGAGTTACTAGGCGAGAAGCTTTCGTTTCCGATGATAATGGACTGGATTAGGAACCGTATCTGTTACGTAACAATAGTATTTTGCATTAGGGGTTTCTATTAGGTTTCTATAACAGCTTGTTACGTTGAATATTAATCTTTTGCTCACCTTTGCCTTTGCTTTTACTAAAACATACCTTGGTTTTGTTAAGTTGGTTGGTTGGTTTGGTGTTGTTTTAAGGTTTCTATTTTAGCTTAAAATACTTTGAGTAACATTTTTGTATATTATATTTTTACTAGCCCAAGTAAACTGGCGCGGTGTAAACGGATCATCAAAGCATTTTCCGTCGGCGCAGGCGCTTGTTTCGCATTACTTATACAGAGCGGCGTTCTCGTAGGAAGTAACACAACTAATGCCTACAGGCTGTCTTTATTTACCTGTTTTATAGAACGTACTCCGAACTGTACAAGTTGTAGTCTGGTCGGTACAACCCCTACGTATGCTGTTATTTATCGATAGTTATTAGACCAGTGTTAAGGTTTGTTTGACCCAACTATTGTCGTTGTGCCTTTCGATATCAATTAATAATGTTCGTAGGACATTGTTTGGTTTTCGATAGAGGACAAAGTATAGAAATTGTAGCAGTCTTAAGATGTGTAGTGGAAATAAACCTACGCATGCATAAATAAATCTTTAGAGTATACCTTAAAAGATTTATAAGCTGAGAATAATAAACAGTTGGACGAAAATCGTTTAAATTTTTGTACGAAATACTCCAAAATTATATTTCGTTTAGAAGATTTGTTTGAATTTTTCATTAATTTGTATAATATATGAAGGTTTACTTTTCAAAGGTTAGGTCGATACCATCTTTAAGAACGTATTATACCTACAAATTCATTAACCAAATTAATTCATAAGGAGCGTTCGTTGATAAATACTTTATTCTTATTTTTGCATTTTCCAAGTGAATGTGCCGAGTTAAAGCGTTGAGATGTAATCTGTCAGTCCTGCAGCCTCATCTTACGCAAGATCGCTGCCGTTTCAACATGTCACTAAAGTACCAAAATAATTCGTGTGTCGGTGTGTAAACCGTCCAATTTACGCTTATTCGGCGTTTTTTAAACTCACTTTCCTTCGAGTGGTCAGTCCTCGAAAGTTTACGATGCGATTAAAATGTTGACGGCTCCTGCTGACGGTGACAAGTCTAAGAACAATGCGCATGCGCCGATTTGTTAATTTTAGCTGACTCTGTTGATGTTAATAAATCTAAGTCAGAATAACTTTGTGGTACGCTTTTAAAAGTTATTTGTGACAATATTAGTAGTATCATTAATTTCAGTAGTTCATGAAACATTTGCCTTTACCCTGCAGACCTGCAGTGTAACCGGCATGGCTGAATAATAATAATAATGAAACATTTAAAAAAGCTAAACTTTTATTTACACTTGTCGTTTATTATTGTTAAATAAATTATTTTATTATTATTTGTTATATTATATTATATATATATTATTATATTATATTATATTATTTATTAATAAATAAATAGTTAAATATGGTACTTTTAGTAACTTAATTAAGGTACAAAATACGATAAGTAACAATAAACAAATACATAAAACTTACCAAAACCGATCAAGCAACCATAACCCAAAACGTTTTCAATAAAAAGAAAATTTTCCTTAAGCCAACCAATATTATTTAATTAAATGTAGGTAATACATTAAGTTGCTTTCTTATCTCACTGGCTATGACCTTTACAATGACACGCATTAACATTTTGCTTTCATTATTACCTTTTATTTGCAAATGTGTTAAGTCTTGTCGAGATAAGACGGACGGTTGCCACATACAACCTTTTTCCTTCTGTTTCAATGAAGGAGATGAATAAGTCGACACGCAGATGGGCAGAGGCATCTGTGTGTGACGTCATCATGAGTCAGCTACCAGTGTCAGTGTCTGAAGTGCTTTGGTACAGAAATGGTGTCTTCACTCAATAAACACGTCAGTAAATAACTTCTTACTGAAGATATTAAACCTTTATTCGCTACGATTTATTAATACCTGTGTTCTGGCTACGTTTGTGACAGTTTTGGGTTATACTACGGTCACAAGTATTGATTTGTTAGCCATTGAGCTACTGACATTAACCAACACATGCCAACAAAAACACGTTGCATTCACAGTACCATAAAAACTTAAAACAAAAGAGGGAAAAAAGCTGAATCACCGAGGTATATTAAAAATACAGGTGTAATGTAAATAAAAACAACAATAAAAATATTGTGATGTTCACCGCTCTTTTTGCTCCAATCAGTTTCTGTGCAGTATTCAACTAATTCACTATAAAACTCAGCACAACTAATATAAAAATGTTGACATAATAATTATGTGTGAGCAAGCAACAAAGCACCCGCCTTGCCCCACATCGCAAGCGGGTTAATTACCGCGATCAGTCAATGCTGAGATCTTCATACGATACACTGGTAGATCTCTTTATATGAATAACCCATCTTGTGTTGTGAATTGAGTGAATATGTAATTAAGGTCCGGTAACGTATTACTTTATTTGGGTAATTTATAAAAAATATATTAAGGGGCAGCTGTGGAATATTATTTATTGATTATGCTCGGACAAAGCTTTGCGGCGTAGAATTATTAAGGCTTAAGATTGTGTGCTTAAGATTTTATATCTTCGAGATAATGGTGGCAGTAAATCAGCTGAAGAAAAGCGGTACACTTTTTAATTACACTGCCTCTTAAGAAATAATGAGGCCTAGAACGTTCCAGGTACAAAATTTCATTTGTTTTCTCTTAAGGTTTTCTAACGATCCCTTCTTCAAACCATTTGTTGATGTCTACATTATGAACGACCTTCTCATCATTCCTTCTCAACCAATCAACTAGTGTAAAGGTTACTTAGTAACACATTCAACTCAAAGGATTGATGACCACAAAAAGTTGTTCAACCACAAAAGCAATATTAATTAAAACTTAACCATTTTTCTATATACCTCATCTGTCCGATAAGGTAGTGCCAATTTATTGACAGCAGCTTCAAATAGATTCACAAAATCGTAAATTACTAAATCAAGCTTTGAAAACTGGAGCACTTTTATCAAATATTTATAATATGCCAATCATACGCATTTACGACTTTATTCATTGATTTATATATATTTATTGCTTCGGATTTAGAAACTAGTCAGAGTATCCGGCGAAACAGCCTTATGAGGCGTTATCACCAGTTCTCATTATGTTATCGCTTTGGAATGGAATCGAGTATATTGCTGTCGTAAACGGCAGTGTTTGTTTTTATCATGATGAGAGACAAATTTTAAGTGATCAAAGCTTGATGGCTTAGTATTTTAATTTACCTGATTTCTTTGCATGCACCTCAAAGCAAGTTTATTTCTTACTTACTTTTACTTTACTGAATATTACTTTAGTATGTTTTGTGCTAGTTTTCGTACTCAGAAGCATTTTAGCTAGCTAACATAAAATGAAATGCATGAAATCGAATTAATTTTATCCATCAACAAGTTTATGGAATCGTAGTAAGACCTCAAACGTATAAAACCACACTTTTTGTGTTTTATGACTATTGACTATTTACAATCATCGTGTCTCCTAGCTTCCAAGTAGCCGGCACCATAAACGTTTTCCATCAAAGTACGGCAAGGTAATAAAAACGAATTTACTTCAATATATCATTTCAACTTGATATAAAAGTAATTTATCATTTTAATTGTTTATTTTTATGGTCATAACTTCGTCCTTAAGTTAATAGATTAAATTCTGCTCGTTTTTAATTCGGAATTAAAATAGATTTTTAATTGACTAGATATTTGTAATATTTTTTAAATGAAGAGTTGTATTTATATCTCATACCTATCCTCCTACTTATAGATAAATAACTTTTACTTTGGACACATTTATTTTTTGTGATGACATTTGTTTAAATGTTATATCTATTGAATTATTAAATTAAAATTCGGCAGTCTTAATAAAAACATACACACATGACACAAGCATTTCGTAACAACAACAGAATCAAAATAAATTACATTAATCGCTAAATCGTTGTTATAATTCTGTGCCTCGTATTAACAATCACGCGTGTGTAAAATACCGCCGAAATGTCTCGGTGTTAAATTTCACAATGTTTTAATTGCTAGCGGGGACATAGCCTTTTATCGGCCGATGCCGACGGCCGATTGCCGCCGATTTTAAATTGAATTATGTTCCGTTACGATATGAACGCTGACAAATATTACACGATCACGAATGGTAATACAAGACGGAGAAAAATTTAACTCAATTAATTTAAATATTCAACGGATACTGTTAAGTGGATACTCAAAGTACAGACGACTGTGGTTACAAATCGTGACGCGATAAACGAAGTTATCATTAATGATATGCTACTCGCAAATCTAATTAAAAATCCGCAAATGTTTGTACCCATACATGAACATTATAACACACACATACATACATCCCATCAATGTCTAAAGACAAATAAGTACATTAAAATGAGTTCTAATCTTATACTAATTCACACGAATAAACAGTTAATCGAGTAACGCGTATTAAATCGAAATTTTCTAATAAATTTTATGGAGTACACTAAATTTTGATTAGGTTAAATGTTATATTTGTGATATTAGTTTATGGCGCATCAATATTTTTACAATCAAAATAACTACTTTAGTAGGTTTATGACCACTCTAATTTGATATAATTCATCAAACGAGTTCATAAAGACGAGTAGATAATTGGTGAATATTTTATAAACACGAACTGTACACACCAGTGACGTGCTATCAAATTATTCGAAAAGATTAATTTTCTGAGAGTATTTTACCAACTGATGTGGATAAGACATCTTTACTCACATCTATTTAGCCATAAAAAACCCATCGAAGTACGCAATTTTCAATACTTCAAATCGTTTAACCATTACAGCTACGAATGGCTCAATAATTTATAGTTTGCACATAAATTATACGTTATATGTATACTTACGTTGTCCGGTCAAATATGTGCATCCTGAATTGCTCACAACGGTGTTTTATGCTCAGCCTTAAATAGACATAGAAATCTTCATTCCTGAATACGAGGACACCAATAAAAATAATTCCCTAGCACAGACTATACGTCAGTACACACATAAGCGTCAGGTGGGCACCACGTCGCATTCATTAGCCCGTCCGGGCGTGAGCATGGCCTGAGCAGACGTGTCTTGCGCAAATGTGTACCACGGTTTATTGGCCACATGAAATATTATTAGTTTTCAATCGCGTCCGCTTGTCCGGCTGTCCGTTCGGTTGTCGCCGGATGCGTGTCTAACTATATTGATGGGACCAGTCCGCTCGCGATTATTGCGCTATGCCAATTTCACTCTGAACATTCGACCCGTTATAATTGCACCAAATAAATAAACACCCTTTAAATTTTCACATTCCCTCCGTCAATCAGTCTCACTTGCGAAAAAGTGCAATAAAGTTTATACACCCAATTAAATTAGAGTGAAAAACAACGTCGATAATGAGGCAATCAATAAGGTATGTTTACAGTGGCGTGTTCCTTTTGAAGCGTTTTTCGTTAACAATGATCGAATTTAGCCCAAATTAAAGTTTCGTTAAAATACCGAACTTTGAATATGCATGTCGGCGGCAAGGAATTTAATGATAAACATAAATTTGATAGAAGCTTGTTGACCGTAAGCGCGTCGCCTTAACGAGACATCTGAATCAAAGACAATGGGTGGTAACTGCCGCTTAATTGATTTGTTCCAGCGCCTTCGGGCCGTGTTGGCCGCGCTGAGCACGTGGTACAAAGTTATGACCGTTACGTAAACCAATAAGTATTAAAAATAAACCGGTAAATAAAGTTTTATTGTGTCTGATTACTCTCGCTGCAGCCTTCGGTATATTTTTGTAATTTTATACGTGTTCTGTCATTCTTGAGGCCCAAAACGAAAGGCGTTCTTTCACATAATGCAACTCTCGTTTTGCAATGCATATCAATCGCTCTAAAATTAAGCATAAGCGTTTATTACATTTTTTATGTAACGTTATTATCTGACTGACTCAATGTTTGCATAACGCGTACCTACCATATAATTTAGCGTAACTATCCAATATTGGGAGTTCATAAAATTTAATATAAAATCAATAACCATAAAATGGAATAATATCTAATGATGATTTAATGGTTGCCGTGGCCATCATAAACCGATATGTTAAACACGGTAATCCACAGTGCATTAACGGGCGGTAAGTAGGAGCGTGCGCCTGCGCAGCGACGCGCGTCAATTACGTTGTTATCTAGAGTCCACGTTTTGTCATCTGGGTCTACAAGCCTACAGCCTTACGATTACTTGATGATTTTCCTTGTAATGCCGAGACAAATTGCGAGCCGGATAAATCTAACAAAAATTATCAATTCTATTAGCTGCAAAAACTTGAATCGTAGTATAGTTATTACGAACATTTTCATTTCCGTTACTATGATTTCATAGCCGTTCCATGGTTCTAGATTCTCGCAGTCTTGACGAATTAACGGTCAGTAAATAACACGGATTAATGACATTCAAACCTGCACCGTGTAATGATACATTCATCGCATAAGCACATAATGTGAATTGACGCGTACAATTCTTAAAAACAAAACTATTCGAGTACTAGAATAAATTAAGTGTGAATATAATGATAGTTACGTAAGCGAAGTGAAAACGGCATGCGACGCAGATGTCCCTCTAACAAGAGCGAGTGTCCGAGCGGTATCTAAATTCCGCACGACGAACGTGCGCCCGCGCAGCGGTGAAATCATTGCGGAGTTGCCAACTGTTTTAATATTTTTTTAAATATATAACTAGTTTTAATAAAGCGACTTTATATACATTCTCTAGGTACTTATTACAATATTAGGCGTTTTTTATTCATTAGTTAGTCAAAAATCTGCAAAAAGTAAAAATGACATCTATAACGGCTATAGTTATCTTCATACACTAAAATAACATAAGTATGTGAATATAATTAGATTTAATGAAGTGGCAATTTAAGTTACGCGATCATAAATAAAAAGTTGGTACAAGTATTCATTAGTTTCTTTATTATTTTGTTACAGGTAATTATCAACATGTTTCAAAAGCACGAAAATCATCTTCTTCAGTTTATACTAAAAGGTAAACGGTAACAACTTTATAAACGCTCCAAATGGTTGTAAACCCCTGTCCAGTTTCACCGCAAGAACCAGTCCGCAGAGTCTTGTTGCTGATGCATCGATCCTCGCTAATAGTAATTAACGATACTACCCCGTGAAATCGAATTATGTCGACAAATCGATTCGCAATCATCGCTCAAGCATACTTGCGACAATTTATGATATTTACTCAACCGTGCGATGGACAAATATTTAATTGCCATGCTGCATTTAACATGTCTTGATGTCTAATTGAAAATAGTAAAAATCGATCCATCGATAAACGCCCTAAATTATCGATTGTTATCGGACAATAATCTCAACGTGTTCCAATCACTTTATATAATTTCCTCTGGCCAATGGCGACGCAAAGTAAAAAAAAACATAATCACGTCCGGACGAACGTGTGGTAGGTCTTGAGTTCATCATAATAAAAGAAGGGAAAGTTTCACTCCTTATTATTAAGAGTACACAGTTTTTTGCGCAAATTGGAGTACTGCGCCCACCCTCTGAAACACGATCGCGACCAATTTTACTTGACCTGCCCCGCCTTCTTTCAAGTTATTACTGAAAATGTATGAAGATGATGCACCGCAACAGGTCTCTGTTACCTGGCCGGTAAGTAATGATCTCCTTGCGTGTGGTCTTCCGCGTAAGAATTTCGAATTCGATTTTACGAATACAATTATAGTACGGTCAATAACGGCAAATTTACATACTAATGATCTAATTTCAATCAGAAATCTCAATTAACTAAGCAAAAAATACAGCAAATGATGTGCCAATTAAAGTGGAATTCAAATTAGGTATGTTGATTATATAATTACGTCAAGATATCGATGTCGATGAAATGGTTGTTATTTTCTACAAAAAATCTCAAGACGGCGCACTGCGACGGAATGCGACGTCTACATGTATTTATCAGAGTCGTCTAAGTCTATCGTAAAACACTACAAGTGTACGAGATTGTGACTAAATAAAGAGCGGTTTCACCGTTAATGGCTACTTACATCTTCGGCACATCGGCTATACCTAATGTCAATACTAGTTTTATGACAGGGACAGAATTTATCGATAGTCGATGAGATTAATTATAATACCTTTAATACATTCAGAGATTTCACTTCCATCTACAAGGTCCTATTCGTAATTTGCATAACATATATTCAGTACAAGAGAAAAGCCATAGATTAGATATGCAAAAAGTGGAAATCAATCCATTTGCAACAACATCTGCCTGCAGTTTTCCAAACCGATAAGCGTAGACCAATACCTCAGATTTCCATTTACCTACTACGATCCTAGTATATAAGCGTTTTCATTCACTCTCATCAAATTCTTCATTCATACATTTTGGCTTAAATTAGGTACTCCTAACGAGGCTTTTCTCTAAGAAATGTTCATATAACAACCTAATAAGATCGCTCCATATGATAAAAATTACAAAATCAGTCTTTAATTCCACCAACGAAACCTTTCTAAAAGCTCGAGTGTCGTATCGATATTTATCGGCTCTAGTAGTGTCACATCACTTGGAATTAGTGCACGCTGGCTGGACGGACAAGATCAGTATGTAAAGCAGGTGCGAGGTTGCGCCGTGTAAGGCATAATGGCTTGAAGGCTTTCCAGGAGACTTCCTCTGCTTAAGAGAAAGTCTTTCAACGCCTCTGCTCATTGGTGATTAAATAAATCAATGGTGATCTCATTGTTAAAATAGGTTGCTTAGAGATTAAAACTGTACTGTTTTATTTTCAATGATGAAGGTCTGGCATAGTCATGGCTGATGCTTTTATGCCTTCTATAAGACATAAGTACAAAGGCGGTTATAAATGAAAAGAAGGTGACGTAGATATTGGAAACTAAAATTGATAACAAGTCGAGTGAATGGAAATGCATATAGGTTAAATCGAAGCTTACGCGCGGGAGTTGTGCGAGTTACTTATGTAAGCGTACCGCAGGAGCTGCCTGAGGTACGAAAGCCTGTTTCATTCATTATTTTTTGTTCCCATCTAATAATTACGGTACACTCTTTTTACTATTCCCCAAGTCAATTAATAGTACCTACACTTGATTAAATACCACCAATAAAAATACACCGAGCTACCGCATTAAATAATGTGTTACAATAAATTTAATCGACTACCGATGCCACTTTGTTTCCGTTACGCATAACGCGTAAAACATTAAACAGATGATTATTACGTAACATCTCATTGCTACTCGTTTGTTAGTAGAACAGGAAGACGGCCGGTTCTCTCTCCGTTATTAATTAAATACATTATCGAAATCAGAGCTGATTTTGACGCGGTGACTTTGATACGCGTCATACGCGTTATCCGTCAGAATATAACGCCCGAAATTAAAGGAAACGGCAATTAGTGTGCTTCTAAAATATTTCGTTGTTAATTATGGGAGAATGTGATGGATAACTTCCTTAATATTGTCATTTAATATCAATCAATTGAATAGTTCCAGTACGGTTTAATGGAATCGGCTTTGAAGCGCGTTCGTTCCAAATATTTGTGTTCGTATAATCAATTTGATACTTAATGTTAGGTATCCAAAATTGATTGTATGATCCTGGTTTTTACGTCGTACAGATTGTCATTTTTTTAATAAACACATTACTCTTCTCTTTCTTCAAAAATTTAGGTTGTTAACGATTTTATTGAGATATCTACTTATTTATTGACCAACTTATACTTTGGATTAAAAATTAACATTGCCCTGCAAAACAAAATAAATTGAGGCGGGTTGCGCATGCGCATCGGAAGCGGCGCATCCCGCCCCCGCGCCATTGTGCGACCAACCGCCATCTACCGGCCTCTCCGCGTTCTTTACGACCGCACCGTAATGTTCAGTTAGCGACCCTTTATTACTCCGCTGATGATTTCTAATAGATACCAATTCAGTTGAGAATACTACTACAAATACATAATTTATTGCAGGAAAAGTTGATGTCTATTGATTTTAAAAGTCTGCTAAATAGAAGCAGTGTCAAATACTTAATGCTCTTCAAATTTTTGTTTTACTTATTCTCCTGGTTATGCAATATCAATTTTAGTTAAACATATATCAATTTGACAGATCCACTTAAGCAAATAAAAGGGGCAATTAAAGAAAATAATAAAAAACCACAAAGAGCCTGCTTTATAATAAACTTCTTTTACTCCAATTCAAGCAACATAAAACTTCCGAAAAATTAAGCAATGCTCCTTCAATTAAGCCTGAGTTGAACATTGCGCAATAAATCGAAGGCAATCGTAACAGGATTACAGAAAATTTCGAAAGCATCCGTCACGTGAGATGCAAGCAAAGAGGCCGGTAACAAAAGTCCTCAAGTTTATTAATTAAAACCGTTGCTATTTAAACGCCAAGGCGAACTCAATACTGTTTTTTATGTTCCCTTAATGAAGCCCATAAACGGATCTGTCGTACGCTCCAGAATTTGCATTGATTTTAATGTAATTGCATATAGGAAATTTCTTCCTCAGTGCACCAATTTGGATCCAACTTGTCGGCTTGATATGTTGATGGTCCATTCAGTGTTTGATTGCGTCCGTGTAACACGTCACTTTTGTTTAGACTTTATTTATAGTAACTTTCTCTAAGTAATTGCTTCTTTAGAATTCAAGCTGTGTAATTTTAGTGGAGTAGGATTGGCGGTCTGCGCCCACAGGCCAAAAACGGATAGCTTTATTTGACGGATAGCTTTGATAAGCTCTATGCTTGTATAACAATAGTTGCTATGGTAAGTTATTGAGACGCAAATGTTAGTTACTGTCAGAATTATGTGCTAAAGTCAAATCTATATTTTAGTACTTGAAACTGACGTTCGTCATCTCATAACTTCAAATCCAAAATCTGCCTATCATTAATTAGCAAAGGATTATAGAAATTTTATAAAAATATGTTGAAAATATAGGTAATAAGATGTTCTTTAATTAATCATTGTAAAATATTTCCGGTATCTTTGTTTTCAACTTTGATTACGAGTATTTATAAATTACGGATCTTTATGTCATAGCTAACAGTAAGCTCACTAAATTTACCGCTCAGAATCAATATTTCACGATTATTATTGCAAAATACAGAAGGATTCAAACTACAATTTACATCACACTGTTCTAAAATGCGCAATTCTCATCGACACTATTATAATGGTCTTAGACTTTGGAGCAATGAGATAAATCGTCGCGTCAACACCAATAACTTGATACACACGTGGGCAGGATCCGAAGACTATAATGCCGACTGGTCTTGCTCAACTCAAACACTAGTTAAAAATATTGTAGCTTTTTATAAAGGAACTTTGAACAATGACTTTGAAAAATGATAGATACGAGCTTGATATAACTGTTCGATATATGTATAAGAAATGAAAAAGTAAGCTAACCTAATCAGCCATCAATGATGAATTTAAAGTAGGTAAAGATACACACAGCGACAAAGTTGGAATGACTGCAACAGGAAAAGGTTCGATCGATTACACTACACGTGTCACCTCGGTAGGTAAATATTAATCTAGTAATCATCCTCATAAATTACAGAACAAGGAAATATGCTAAATATAAAGTACCAATTTATGCTGAAGATAATTATAAAAGACTGGCTTTTGCCTGCGGCTTCGCATAGGCTTTTAACATATTGACTATCACTTTCTGGCAACTAAACAATTTCTATGCAAACAATTAGGTTCTTCCGTAGATCTCTAGCCATGTGAACGACATTTCAACAAACGCATTCACTATTGTATTATTAGGATAGGAGTGGGACAGGAAAAGATTTATAATATTTATATATTTAGTTGATACTTTATGCACAAAGGTGGACTTAATGCCATAGGCAATCACTACCAGTCGACAAATGCTGTTTAGTCGCAAAATAATGAGGAACGCTTCATTAAATGCTGCAAAACATTTTTGTTTGTTTGCACAACTGGATGCCCTTGTGTAACACATACTCATCGATATGAAACGTCGCATATCTAAGCATTAACACTTAACAATCGTCTGCCATATCATCCAGAGGAATCTGCCAGACATTTGAAGTGAATGCCAAGGCTTCTCGCATGTGGGCAGACCATTGTGCCCGGGTGTCATTGTTAATTTGTATCGAAAATATTGGGCCACTTCTATTATTATGTGTCATTATAATAAATGTTACGATATGAATATGAAAAGACATTCGGCGTCGTAGGTAAACTTGTTTCAGGACCTTTAGGTTTTTGCTTCACTAGTCATATGTTGCAACCTTCCGCCTTTCAATGTATTGTTCGATTCTATTGTTATTATCAGTGACAAATTGATAAAAAATGACCTATATTATTTAAAAAACGTCCTGACAGGCCACGCCAAAGGTTCTGCTAGTAAAACTAAATATGACTTACTTCTTTTTGCAAGTTTTCATGACAAACATTATAAGCTCGTTAATTGTAATTAATACATTACGATTGTCGATCACTGCAGATCCGCAAATATGAGCAACAAATAAATGACTTTATTATCTGTAAGAGAAGTTTATATTCAAATGAAATGCACTTCAAAGCCACAGGGGTTTCTATGTAAGGAATGCTGCATAACTTTACAACCTAACTAACCTAACTTCTTGAGTAGCCTTGAGCAAAAGTAACACCTCGTACAAGACCATCAAAATGAACTAAGGAAGCACTTAAAACCGTACACAGTCAATGATTGATACTTTTTCACTGCTCTTACAGCTAACAGTAAAATAAACGGCTCAAAACGGCTCCACATTAACCGTAGGTACCAGGGCTGCATGTGGTATGAAGATCTTGACCCACAGCATTATGTCCCGCAAACTGGCGATTATCCCGCGTACTTACGACCCGCCTTCATTGTAGCGGCTCCTACCGCCGTAATGACAGCCCGAGGCTGCACTAGATCTGTGTGTTATCACGCAGAAGGTCGATTGCCTGTAATGTGACTGATTAATTGGAGGTATTGCTGACGGTTGCGTAATAAGCTCGGCCATTGTGTGGCAGGTGTTGAGTAGACAATGGGAAGGATACAGTTATGTATATTGACCATATTGTAGCGCTTGTATTCGATCTAGATGAAAATGCGCAGCTGCTTACCGTTATCGACTAGGATAGATGAAGTCTTCCGATAATAAATATTTTACAAAACAAAATTCTTAATCTAAATATAGGTACGCAGTATTACACACTCTAAAAAGCATTTAAATTTTGCACAAACCACTCTTCACAACTAACTGTTATCTCCACATCGCTAACACACGGTCTGGGAGTCATTAAGCACCTTTAAACTTCACATAATATTCCTCCAACTCTTATCATGCACTAAATATGTCATCTAAAATGAAATCGTCTGAAATGTAGCAATTTTGTTACATAAACCCTGCAATACTTAACGGCGTTGCTCGCAGCATATAAATGGCCTCTGCATAAATCAGTCCACACATAATACGTAAGTATGACATAAAGCGCATACACACTGGCCTCGTTAGGCCCGATGCTCTAATGGGATGCAATTATGAGGGTCAGAACCACTGATAAGCTCCGCATTGGATAGTGACGTGCGCTGAATGATCGAAAAAATAGATCGATTCAGAAGCGAGAGAAATCGAAGGGATATCAATTCATTGTCCGCGTTTTACTGTCCGATCACAAAGTACGGGTAGAAGATTTATACTATCATAGCTCTCTCCTATAATTATTGTTTATTAGCATGGTAAGGTTGTACTTATTTATCGTCTTCCGAATAATTGCGTCTAATTTGATACTCTACACACTAATTTAATGTATATTCTGGATTATATATTAATAAACCTCTATGAAATAGTCGTACCGATTGATGAAACTCTCTATTTTACGACTGTTCTTTCAAGCGTATAAAGTCAGTGTGATTTAGTTTTACATGGACATTCCTTTTCTTACTAATCTTACTCGAGCATGAAGCATTAAAAGTCGCATCACTATTATTGAGCCATTTACAAACGCGCTCCATATTCTCCGGCAATCTAATCCGTATGTAAAGTACCGATATACATATATGTACGTACTTGTTACATGACTTTATGAAGACTGGTTTCCCTGTTAGACGGTATCTTTGAATCTATTGACGAGTTTTCACTGTCGATATCGAATGGTGAATCAAAATAAATAGTAACGAACACCGGAGTGCTGAGTACCTTTAGCTTAGTTGTGTTAGTGTGGATTCAACCCTACCTCTGCAAAGACGTTTTTGATGATGATGAGGATTGAACTTTTATTTAGTAGGGTTATCCTACAGAATTTCTCGGGTTGTTAAATTAAAGACCAACATGTTATTACCCAACTGAATTTTCATGAAACAATATGTATCATATAATTATATAAAAAGCAATTTATTAATTAAGGAAGACCAATAATGGGCTGAACAGCATTCCTTTACGCATGTATATTTCCAAAACATAATTTTATTATAAAAAATTGAGTGCACGACACCGATAATTATATAAAAAATCAAGTCTCATATATTTTCGTTAAACATGATGTGAAAGAACAAACCTAGTCGTTAATTTTTAACCAGATGTTCGGTAAAAATTGGTAATATCTCAATTTTGACTTTAAAAGCAGCAATTTATCACGTATGAATACTATGATCATCTGTGCAATGCATAAATCTTACCTTGGCAAGATCTTGAACGCCGCGATATCGGCTCAAACGCAACAAATTACTGTAATCATAGTCGCATGCGCACAATTTTAACCATTTCATAACTATACCAGTGTCATTACAACGTTCATATGTACAGATAGCATCTATGGTTGCGCTTTTGATAAATGTTAAAGAATGTTTGTCTTTGATTTTGTACCGTTATAAGCGAGAGTTTCATATAAAAGAACATTCCGTCATGGACGAATTGATTCCCTAGCAATTAATTACATGCAAATGAGATTAAACCACATTTTTTGCAATATTACCTAACGATCAAGTCTTGACATGGCTTGGTGAGACAATTTAACCATAATTTCAAAAATATAGACGTATATCAAACATTTAAATTTTAAATCAGTTTGTCATAAATATTTTTAAAGTCTTACGTACATATTATTCAGCGATATTCTATATATACGTCTATATAGTAAGTATGAAAAAGTGTCTCAAGAAGTGTATGAAAAACTGCTCTAGATTGTCCGTCAACGGGTACTACAATAGTGTATGGCATAAGAAACTGTCTGACATTACTGACTGACTGATTTTATGGTACTCTATTTGCCATACGTTTTTGCACTAAACTGTACTTTTTCCAACCATACAATGTATTTACTGAAAAACAAATAAAGCCTTTGCTTGTAAAAAAATAATAATAAGTTTTATTTGTTCACACAAACAGCTAACAACAGTCAGTTTTTTATTTATTTTACTCAATGAGTAGGCTAGTTCACTAATTTAGAAAACCGGTATCTTACGTATTTCTATTACAAGTCCAAAACGAACCACGTTACAATAAAAAACACACAATCAACGACACATTCGTAAACAATCAGTAGCCAAATAAAACTCAAACAAATTGTAACGACATGTTAATTGTGAATCGAGTGAATCCGTGGGCTGCAACCGGTTTTAAGAAACCAATAGAAACACACACGCACATAATGAGTGAACTTGTTAGGGAGGAGACAGCCTTGCCCGACTTCCAACCGATAAACATCACTAGTTATAGATTTATGATGATATCACTCGAGGTGATGTGATATTATTGATGTTAACGTCTTAGGCTGGGGCAGGGTTAGGTCTGAATAGAGAGAATTGTAGTGTGCTTGAGCTAAGATGTAGTTTTAACCCGTCAATGCCTGTTGATATACTTGAGCTTGCAAACGAACCTCTACAATCAGATAGGGTGAAGGTTTATATTAAATCAACAATACTTCACAAATGTAAATTTATACCAAAATTGCATGAATACCTAGTTTTTTTCGTAACATATCTAACGCCTGTAAGCAAAGGTGTATACCCACATTTCGCCAGTTAAGTAGGTCCCAGTTTAATAGAAGGCGGGCTTATTGCCATAAATTAGGCACGAATCTAGACATGGAAAACCCAATAATATCTACTTCACCTTTCCTGAGATTCGAAGTCAGGATGCTCAGCAGCTTAGCGACCACGAGACCAGAAAGGCATTTTTTATTTTATTAGGTGTTACAATTCTTTTGCTTAAAGATGTTAAGGTAAGTTTTTATTTTAATTTAAATTGCCGTACAACTCAGTAAGGTGTCAAGACTACATTTATATTTAAATGAGTGACTGTCGTTTCTAGTTCTTGATTAAAACTTGTTTATACTAATTACATATGCTAAATAAACAAATATAATCGTATTAATTTAAAAAATCTTTAGGCCTACAATTTTATGTATGTTAGTTTTGGATTGATTAAGTAAACGTTTTGATTAGGCTTGTCAAAACAGTTTACGTATGTATATGCATCAATAAATATGTCTAAGCATACAGAGTAAGTTACCTATTTTATAAAAGTACGATATTTAATTGCATTAAATTTGAACGTCCTTAAGTAAAAAAATCAAAACAAGCAAGAACTGGATCAACGAAAACTTTTAGTCGATAGCAAAAGCATATTTTCAAAAATGTTTTATATTCGGATCGAGGGAAAAAAGTGCTTATACGAAAACCCATAAAAATATCCTTATTCTAAACAAGCAACAACTGGATCTACGAAAACAATCCGTTTTGGGCAAAATCTGTTCAAAATATTTTATATTCGGCTCGAAGGAAAGAAATGCTTATACGAAACCATAAATTAATGTAACACATCTATCCTAGGGAAAAAAGACTTAGTTAAAATTGTATTTTATTATTTTCTTACTAACTGGGACCAGCCCCCTTACCACCCTTACCCTTACCACCTTTACCCTTAACACACAATGAAAAATGTCCTGCTTTAAGAGTTCATGGTACAGGGGCTGTTTATTAAATGTTGCAACATAAGTCTTTAAAGATGGAGTTACACTTCAGACTTCTGTCTACGAGCTACACTTAACAGCCAGTTTACTACATTTTAACTAATTCCTATTCATATAATCCAAGTTTATGAAACTGCGGGAAAATTAAGAGATAAAATCTAAATCTGTAATTTAATAGGTGTTTAGCAATCTGGATCATTTGCATAACGATGTGACACCTATAATCCGCCGTGCGCCGTTCCAAAAAGTTTTGCACTAAAAGTAAACAATGTTATTGTTTTTTTTTTACAAAATACGTTGAGTTTTAGGAGTACCCTTAACCGACGAGCTTGTATTAGGAATGTGATGCGAGTAAATGAGGAGAAAGAAGTATGCCAGGATCGTAGCAAAAAAATCTGTGGTCTCTACCTACGCTTCTGGGAAACAGCGGGGTTGCTATGAGCTAGTTTTGCAGGTCATTATCCACTGTGGAAGCAGGACGCCGCTATGTGCAGTGTAGTACGACGTCTCGCTTCGTAATGCTAGCTCATAGAAGAAACTCAAAAATATTGTTTACATTCAACTTTTAAGCAAATCGAATTGAAATGCTCTACCACGTACTGAGATGTCCGATAACAAACCTAGGGAGTACGCCAATTTAATTAATGCATGTGATTATGATCTGTTACATAATCGAAATAGCATAGAAATAATTTTGAGCTTGATTTTCAATCCACATAGACATCCTGCCTCATTATAATAATTATGTCGTAATAACGGATCGTAGAGCCATTCATAATTACAGTGGCTGTAAATTTAAGTGTATTTTGACTTGGCCTCTCATATCGACTGGTCTTACTGCTTACCTAGCCTCATGTAGTTCACATCTCTTACATATACCTCAGGTAAGTACAATTGTTTATATAATTATTATATCGACTGTACAAAATAAAAAACCAAGGTCTTGAAACGTTACTCAAAATTTCGTTATTTTTATTCGGATAACGTTATTTAGTAACGTTTCAGGTGCTTAATAACATTATCTGAAAAACAATAAGGAAAATTTACGTTTTATTTTTTTCTGTCTTTTGCGTTACGTTGTCAGATGTTTGATCTAATATTGTCACTCTTTACGCATGCTCTACTTAACGACACAGCTATATTATATGATGTATACGAAGCATTACGTCACCTATAGTCACGTGTATGGTGTGGCAGTAATATAAAGCAGGGTCAATACAACTCAGAATCCTCAACAACAATGCTAACTACTTTATTAACATAACATAGATGTTATGTGGAACATATGGAAGGCCAGCTATAGGTACAATATATATATATAATAAATACATGCTTTAAGTTATATTTCAATAGCCTGCATCTACATAATTGAATATGTTTGCACATAAAACAGATTTGCCTTAGGAATTAATAGTGTCGAAGCTACGCTTAGCTCTCGTAAACTATTTATTCGTAAACCATTTCGATCTAAGTTTTGGAATGGAAATTAAGTTTAGCAATGTTTTCTGTATCTAACTACTTAAACAAAAAAATCAATTTATATTTAAGGCCTCATATTTTGTCGATTTTGAAATTGCGTAATACCTGTTTTGGCTGAGAATCCTCTATATACATTTGCTAGAATTGTACATTCGTTGTGTTTAAAAGTATATTATTTCTTTTAAACAAAAGAAAGTTATCACTGCAAAGCTTTTTTCAAATTCTAAACTCGTTAGTTCATTGGTTGGTTCAATTTTGTTTCTTTTTTTTGTAATTTACTCTACTTTCCATACGTTCGGATCCTACAGACATCGACAACTAAAAACGACTAAACCGTCCACTTATATGTTAATTAATAAACTTAATTATTATGGGAAAGTATGTGGTGCTCACCGATAGTTAGTTGGTTTAATATGTTATAATTTTTAAGTGGACATCAGCACACACCGAATATGGATGTGGTTGCGTTGATTCAATAAAAAGTTGGAGTGCTGTAAAATTAATAGGAACAGGTGAGCGGGCAATTAATATATGACATGACACGTTTATATATAGCGTCTTCATCAAATAAATCCGGTAAAGACTCTATCAGGAGTCTAATTAAGGTTATACAGCTCTTGAGATATCAACGTTAATTATATCAGGTACTAGCTGCGCCCCGCGGTTATTCCCGCTACATTTTTCGGGATAAAACGTTAGCCTATGTATTAATCCAGGGTGCCAGCTACTTTCATACCAAATTTTATCAAAATCGTTTAAGCGTGAAGAGGTAACGAACATACAAACACACTCACAAACTTTCGCATTTATAATATTAGTGTAAAGTGTGATATGTGTCAATAATTTGTTGTTGTTCCGGACAGGCCTATCCTAAAGCGAAAAGTAGATATGTGATAAGCCATAGGAGTGGATGAAACAACGCCCGCCCGTCTCCGCTTCCTAGTGCTATAGCTAGGTAGAAGAAACGACGCAACAAACTACCCAGCAGCACAATCTGTCTGTCTAAAATTAGGATGGAATTCCTTCTGCTCTACCTACCTACGGAAACAACAGTAAGAGAATAAAAGTATCTAATTATAATATTTGCACCAAACTCCGATATGTAATAAGATAAGTCAAACAGCAGTACAGAACGCGAAGTCGCGGCGAACTAATAGGAGAGCAACAAATGAATTATAATTAAAAGCTAATGGGCCCGTCTTACCTTTACGAGTGACGTTATCATCTTTACAGCCAGATTCTACGCTTACATACTAAGTAATATTAATTGAGTTATAAAATTGCGAGTTTACGATCTGTCAAAGTGAAATCTATAAGCTAATATGATACAGATAGCATCAATATCTATACTGTCGGCATTTAATTGCACATATCTTCTTATTAAAAATAACGGTTTGATGAAATTAGAAAATTATTTTATTGGAAGTTTTATTGGTAAATAAAACAATATTTTTAAAAGTGCCAGTTAATATCTTTCTCTGTTAATTAATCAAAAGATTTATGACTCGCTTCGATCTCAATTAAATGTAAAGTAATTCAAGTTTTGATCCAAAACTGTTTCATACTGATTACATTTTGTATCAAATTAGTACCTGCCCTCCAGTGATGAATTTCTCATCGTTATCCTTAGGCAATCGTTAGACCAGACGTGCAATATCGGAATAACAACAACGGTAAACTCTTCAAATTAATTTAATTGTAGGAAAGAATAGATAAGAAATCTAGAATAAAAACCATCAAAGACTATATTTATGGACTAAGCTACATCATTAAAAAGTGCTAGCTGTTAAACAAGTTAACATTCGTTCTGAAATATTAATATACATCAAGCTTTATAAAAACTAACAAAACACTATCTTAACAAGGGGTGTCAACATCAAACAAAAGATGCTTTTTGTCAGACAAAATTTTGGGACAAAGACCGCAATTCGCCGCAATTTACCTGTCTTATTGTGTTCTATTTTTTTATATTTTGCGCCAACCCTAACTGTAGAAGCTAGAGCGACATCGGTGCTTCGCTTTCACCGATCAGATGTGTAATTATTGTAGGCGTTAATTTCTTGCTCACTAATAATCCGCTGCGTGTTTATTACGTACGGACGTGGTAATCCGAAGCACTTGTCCCGTGTGGCCGTAACAAGGTGTTTGATGGCTACAACTTCACGTGAGGGGTTTTATACGTGTCGCGTATGTGAAGATTGATGATGTTGTTTTCTAAAAAACATCACCTTGTATATCAATGACGTCAAATTAGAATGTTCTAATACGTCAACAAAAGACGTTGGTACTCCTAATTAAGCATATTGCTGAGCTGGGAGAATTTTGCCATAGTTATTTCTAACACCTAAAATGTATGTGATAACAAAATACATTAAAACGATGGTGTAGGTATGAATAATAGCAGTAATAGTTACTTCACTATTTGTTAATTTCTTGCATCTACTGTACCCTCCAGTAGATAGCATAGCCATAGAATCAATAACATTAGGATGGTGACCCGCCAAATTCCACTTTACATAACTTGAAACTTGACTACTATAAAACATTAAAGTAAATAGATTTAAAGTAATACCAGTACAATTTATGCAGATGCATTTCACGTATATAATTAAAGAACATCAAATACCGACATTATACACGTGTGTCCAAATTAAAATAATAACTGAGTTACTTAATAAACCGCTATGTACACACAAGCATTTATAGATGTAAAATATTAAAAACTTTCATAATCTATTTGACCATCGTTATAAGAACTAGTCGTAAGTCTCTTGAACAGATGTCCTAATTTCTATAATATTAGCTCAGTGCACACGTGCCAAGTTAGTTTGCGTCATGCTTTTAATAAATCACTTTCGTTTTAAATATTCCGTGTGTATTCTGGTATTATTTAGACGTATGGCAGTATGGCAAAAAACGTTCTCATGGGACTTTTGATGAGCGGTAAAGTGTTGTGTGTGGACTGTGGGGTGTAGTGAAAAGCCCTCTGATTAAAACAACCGTTGCCTTTGCTCAGCCCCACACCTTCAGGGATAGGAGGAATATACGTTTTCCCGTTATTATTCAAAAAAACTTTTCTTTGTTTTGTTTTTTTTTTCAAATTTGGAATACGTAACGAATCGCAATGATTGTTAAGTGTGTGTATTTGTTTAGTTATAAATTGTAGATATCTATAGAAAATCTTTTAGAGCCATAATTACTGTGAATGCCTCAAATCTTAAGATGTAAACACTAACTTAATATTTACCATTAAACCAACACCATAACTCAATTCACCCGCCCATATATTTCACTTACAGCAAATCTCTTGTTCTAACAAAGTTACCTGGTATGGAAATATCAGCCGGTCTAGGCACCGATATTTACTAAGGGGAAGTCTAATAAAGTGCAACGGGCCCTCTACTTGTATTGTAACTGTGATAAAGGCGTGACCACCTACGAACTAGGAATGCGTTGGCGCAGCGAGGTTTACACGGCACGACACTAGTTGAACGATTTTATAAATCGATCGTAAATAAGGTATCATTTAAATGTTATTGTGTTTATATTTAAAACAATAGTGTTTTGGATAGTGATTATTTAACGCAATTAAACGGAGATTGGTGGTATGATTGGTGGAACATGGTGGTAGCATATATATTGGGGTGTGAATGAACTGTAAAAGCCATCGATTGTATTATTATTAGTACCTATATTTTTTATTTGGGATCTAAAGATTTACATTAATGACTCTCAGACATATGTAATTCTTTGAACGCCACGCGGGTCAAATTAGACCTACAAACAATAAGAAAATAATTATCTCTGCGTCATAGCAGTCAAAATACTAATTATTTTAATTAATACACTCATCAACGTTAGTGCTATACGAAAATAATAGTTTAACTTGGTGCTCAAAGCTACAAAAAGTTCCGTGATAAAAAAAACTGTAAGATCTCGTTCATTTTGATGCGACACGAACGAGTAATTTGATATTTAGTTAGTCTAGACCGGCCGTATACATTAAAGTCGTTCCGTATAAATCCCGCGAAGGATTTCACTAGTCAACATTATTATGGCACTGGTATGCGCTGCAGCCAGGATATCGGATTTCGTACGACTTGTCGTTAGTAAATTAGGATCGGCTGGCTCTCGATTAGTTGGAGCATCGGAATTGGAAATGTAAGAAAATCTTTTTATATTGACACACAAATTTTATTAAATACTCTTCAGTTGTAGTCATTTGTTTATTCGGGATTGTCTGAATAGTTTCGGACTCAAAAGGAGTCTTCTTTAATAAGCTGATAATGTGGTGGAGACGCGAACCGAAAAGAAAATAGTTTTGTATATATTACCTTTTTTTAAGCAGAATGGGCAGTATGGCCTTGTTGTTCACGGGCCGCTTCTCATGCACTAAGTTGCAGGATTGACAGTCCACGCGTGGTGAACAATGCTGTAGGTACGTTCTCTATTTGAGAAGAGGTCTTTATCATACAGTAGGACCATAAAAGACTGATTTAGTTATTATCATTATTACTTTTCTTGCTTATGTTTATAATATGACAGGAAGAATTCATTATATGTCAAGCACATAATTTAAGAATATAAATTGTCGAAGGTTTTTTTATAAAGGTTACGACACTTACAAGTTACGACTATGCGGCATCATTAAAGCACATTTAAAATAATGCAGCAAATGCATTTAGCATATTTTATGCATTTTGTTCCTGATTTATTTACTTAAACTTAATTTAATAGCCGTAAAAAGTTGATTACAGCATTAACGAGATGTATTTATAAGCTACCGAATTCAATTACATTCAATTGAACATTAAACCAGTCTTAATTTTATATTGATTAATCACTAATCACGTTTTGATTTGGACAAATTGAGAGGCGATTTAGTATGTAATGTTTCAGGTAATACAGGATCCATTTACAAATGATATGACGTGAATGCGGTAATTAAGTTGCCGATTAACGAACTCACAACAAGCTTCGGCAACTTCTTTGCACTGTATTTTTTTTTGTTATTCTACGATTAGTAATAGGTACATAATTAATTACGGTGTATTTGTGTGACAATAGCGTAACAATTAACTATTTCCTTATTATCTTTGTTATGTGCCCAGCAAGTTTCATTTACTACTACAAACACCAGCTGTCCAGTATCGTTACTTTTTCTAAGTTTTATAATATAATTTATAACGGTTGCTTTGTATGGTAATAGCATTAACGTTAATAAAACCATTGCCTTATCAGAATTTGGTATGTGTCCAGAAAGTGGCATTTAGTACAACAAACATGATGTCAGATATACAATAGGTATACCTATACATGGTCTCGCTATCTTAGTACTTAATTCAGTCTTAAAAGTTACCCTGTACAAATAGAATCGCCTAAGCTGCTTATCATTATCTCTGCCAAGGCTCTGTACAGTTTAGGTGACACCAAATAATCATTTTATCCTTGTCATAAACGTAAATATCTGCCGTTAAAGTCAAAAGAGAGTTACAGTGGTGAGCGCACGGCGTATAGTTTATCCTATGGTCCGCACGCGCCTCTCCGCAGTACTGGTCAGTGCAATCAAACCGCGATACATCATTTTAATACTGGACATGTCGCCGCAAATCCGAATCTCCAATGCAAATGAAATGCAGTTTGTATACAAAGTACGATGTAATAGGGGCCTATAAATTATAAGACAGGCCAGTTTTGTTATCGGCGCGCGTCTCTCTATAGAATTTCGTCGAGATTATACGCTGAATACGTAATGGAAATACATTATTCTAGCTGGTTTGCTAAATTTTGCGCTAGGAACTTTGGTTGTAGACAGACTATTATGTCATTACATTTTCTGATATCGTAACAAAAAAAAAATTGTGTTACTTCCTAAAAGAGATTTTTTTCTATATCCTTTCGGTCAGTTTGGCTAGCGGCCCCAGCATGATCTAATTCAGAAGAATAAGAACTCTGTTTGAGCCAAAGAGTCTCCATTAGAAACCGAAACTAATCCTACATTCTGGAATAAAGAAGAACCGGAGAACATTTAATCACACTAATATTATAAAAAATTGTGAGTGTGTTTGTATGTTTGTTAATTCATCGCGCTCAAACGGCTGGATCAATTTTGATAAAAAAAATATACGACGCCCTAGATTAACACATAGGCATAGGTACTTTTTATTCCGAAACAATAAAGCGGCTAACACCGCGGGGCGCAGCTAGTAATATATTATATAGCGTTTATTAATGCCTCCTAACATCGTAGCAGAGCAGCATCATTGTGAAATACTACTGGTTCTGAAGTGCGAAATCAAATGTTGCAATTGGGCGCGTGCTGCATACATTTTGCGCGGCGTGTTTAATTAGAGCGGAGTGCTACCGATGACTACCAATTACACTGCACTTTAATTATTTCATACATAAAATAGATGAATAACGCCTTTGAAGTATTTAATGGTAGTCATGTCACCCGCTTGTTAAAGAGATGTGGACACTGACTTTTCTTAGTCTTCTTTTCATGAAAACGTATCTTCGCTTCTTCGTATTCCTAAAATGGGTAGGCAGAGGTGTGCACTACACCCAGCCACATCACACCAGTTATGTTATAGGTCCCAAAGTAATTGGGGAGGGCTTATTGCCATCAAACGGGCACAAATCCAGACACCGTGTTGCTACTAAGAATTACCTAGTGGTAGAACTCAATGTCTCAATAACACTTTGCTCGACCTGTGATTCGAATCCAGGACCTCTTTTATCTTTCTCTGTCAAAGTTTTTGACGAATAAGTTCTCAACTAAAAGTTTCGTAAAAGAAGACTTCGGGATTGATTCCACCTCCGTAACAACATTCGTAAATGCACAATTTACTTAAAATTTAAATACTATAACACTAAATCAGTTCACATTATATTGCCACCGGATGTCTATAAACTAGTCTAGTTTCCGGACAATAGTTATAGGTAATCGATTTTAATCGAGTCTTGTTAACAAACTAGTTGTCGAATGCAAACAAATCATCAATCAAAATAAACCTAGGAAATTACAACCCTGGTAAATACCTACGTAAATAACGTTATTTCTAAAGGGCTGATGAAACCATAAATTAACGAAAGTAACAACAGCAGCGCCGACCCTTAACTGATGAGTTGAAAGCTTGTTAGTTGAATTTGCCTTTCAGAAACCTTTAACGACAGTTTAAGTAACTAACCCTTAACTGAAGATTTTATCGTTTGTCAACTTTTTAGAAACTGAAAATTAGTCTATTCTAACACCACACGTGAATGTGCTTGAATAACTAAATAAACTGATCAAAATAAAAGCGTTAATCGCCTTTCGGATATGTCTCAAGTTGATTTACCGACGAAAATATTTAGCAACGTTTGGTTAGTTGTGCAAATGTAGCCTGAGTGACGCATGCTAATATCTTAGACAGGTCTAGACGGCTACTTGACGCTACGGCTCCACTCAATTTGTTCGCTTCATTTTTATTAAGTTGTTCACTAAAATATTCTTGAAATATAAACCTATATATTTAATGCCGTGCATACCAAAGAGCTCATGTCGAAATAAAATATATGACTTAATTGCTCCGATAAAATACTCATTAAATTCGCTAGAAATGATATTGAAATTTGGAACGCACCTTAATGGTCCAGTCATCTCAGGATGTCACGAAAAAGGTCCTCATTCGTTATCTACTGATACTTCTCGGAATCGGCGTCAATATTTAATTGCGGACACCGCTCACATAACTAATCACTGCTAAATAAGTTGTATGTAGGTAAGGTGCAGGCTGACAGAAAAAAAGTCCCGATTTCCGGCGGTTCCCACGGCGCGCGTCGCGCTGTCGCCCCGGTTCCCACATGCAATCGCGAGTTTTACAAACAACATTATCGTCATAAGTGCGCATGCGTGGCAAATCAACCCGCCATTGGCCAGAATCGGCCCGCAAGGTGTATTAAATGCCCACTCTAAAATACGTTACATTCCGTTGTGATTGGTCCATAAACGCAATTCGATAATAGATTAGATAATTATTTCGCATGCCAACTTGAACATCGGCGGGTGCCTTGAATACTTAATTTTGGAATTGTGCGTCCGTTTACGCAGTTTATTGGCTTGCGATTACAACAATGCGGTACAGTGCGACTCGAGATTTGCCTCGCTAAACCCACGAACACATTATCGTGTCACGCGCAGGTCAAGATATGCCTTTGTCAATAAACTACACGCTATCATTGAATATGCTAAAGAAAGACACCTATATTTACGACTGCGTTCCATCACGATCTTAATAAATGGCATATCGACGTCTGCGACTAGTTAAGAGACATTAATGTTAAATAAATTCGCACTGCCAACCAACTAGTTGTCATCTAACAGATAATATTCAATGAAGAAGCTTTAAATAACATGACCTAATATAGTGTAAGTAATGTGCGCTTAACAGGAGGATTTAGTAGTAGCAGCTTTGGTTTTGCAACGATCAACCGCATAATACGCGACATGATACGGTCGGACATAATCGGCCCGTCTGAACAGCGGGCCGTTTACTGCTGACTCTAGGTTCATACATCGCCGAGCAATTTCATATCTTGCCATAAGGCGATCGGCGCGACGCGTTTCCTAAAATAGTGATGTGAAATAAATCAAAGATCGTGGTTGTCGATACGATATCGTCTAAAAAAGCGGGCGGTGCGTGTGAATCTGCTGCGACCGCGATCGTATGAGAATATCATACGGAATGTTGACCATTGCTGCATGACTTATGTGATTACCACTGCAAATTTTAGTTAATATGTTGGCAATGCGGCCATTTACAATATTTTTATCTGCAGTATCAGTAATGAACAAGTCCTTATCTTTATTTAGTTGCTTGTAGTTGACTTAAAAAATATTGACTTTATACTCATGTTTGAGCAGTAAGACATGTGCAGGTATATTGATATGAACAAATTGCTTACTTCATCTATTGCAGTCACAAGAATATTTTTACCCTTTTTGTAAGACGATAGTCTGCGATTTATTACTTATTTCATCGCGGTATTGCGTCGGACCGGCTTCGTGACTACGCAGTGTTGCGACCTGCGCTGTGGAAGCCGTCAACTTTTTTTATTAATCATTCTATCGATACGCGGTAGCAATAGCTGTGGTGCAATCTCCGCTCTAAACCTATTGTTGTACGACTCACGCTTTTTTTGATAATATTCTCTTGAAATATTCTTTGGATTATTGTTATGAAATTAATTTTTGCTCGTGTCTTGCCATTAAAATAATCATTCCAAATTCTGCTCTAAAGGATGGATAGGTAGTATAAATGTAGAGCAATAGGTTAAAATTCATTATATTTTATTGTGAGCCATAATTATTCAAGCGTCACGTAATTTCTAGTAGAAACCGAAAAGTGTATTTGGAACCGTGCACAATCTTGACAACAGGTGCATCCCCTTACTCACGGGATTTGATACTGTTATTGTTAAAATGTGGGGACAGGGGTACAACTCTGCATACTTTTGTAAATAATACAGTCGTAATAGATTCACATTGATATTGTACGAGTGTGGCACGTGAGTTAACGAGGCGTCGCGATATGAGCGCAGCATCGTACGTCACGGGCCAGCGGCCATGCGCCTCACAAGTGTGTACACAGTAGGCGGCCAATGGCAGCCCATCCTCTACCATCTATGTAAACACTGTAGGTATATATGTACACTATTATACGTACTATGTACACGTACATACTAAATTAATCGACGTGATTGATTATATTGCGCGGCTCGCGTATCACGCCTCATTATGCGCAATAAATTATGATAATTAAATGTTAATATCTACATTCATATATTTTACTAACAAGCTGCATAGGATGTGGAGTTCCTAGTCATAGCACAAAAGTAAATAGGACTCTACGAAATTATATTTGAATATGCTTTTATACAACAGTGAGCTTAGAATGATAAGAATTTGGCTACCTACTAAGCTATGCTATGTTGTATATGTTCACACTATACAAACGCAGAATCTCATTCCCATTAACACTTCGCCTCTAACATTATCTTACATTACATTGAGTGAATAAAGCAATTTATCGCCACTATAGTTTATCGCAGACGTCCGGAATTCCAAATACATGGAGCATAGTAAAACGAATCGCGGTAATTTATTATAGTTTTGCATAAGAAACGAGGTGGGACGAACGTCGAAACGCATGGAATAACACAAAAGTGGTCAGTCGGTGCGCCGAGCGAGTCGACGGAACGAATAAGCGATTCAAATGCTAATATATCACGGCGTCGCGTCGGCGCGGCATGATGTTTCTCATTGGCCACGCTATTTACATTAACATACATAACGACGGTGGCCCCGCCCACCGGCGCGCGCGTCACGCGGCGGCCAAACATCGTTAATTACCAGTAATTAGTGGGTCGTGACTGAGCGGAGATGCGCGCGCTAATATGCTATAAACGCTACTTACAAAACGTGCAACTGTGCTTAACCGAACCACTAATATCGTACACGAGTTACGGCTTCCGTACAATATGCCGCCGCAACACTCCGCGCTCGTTCGCGGAACACTTCGTGTCCAATTTGCAATTACCATTTTATTATGAGCTTTTAAAACTATAAATTAATTGATGCAAACACTTTCACCTGTCATAAATATAAGAACATCCTGTACTTACGATCTATGTATCGGTGACTTTGGTCGTTCATGTTATGCTGTGCCTATTACTTTATTACGCTATGTGCCGATAGAGAATTTGCATCTGCTATATTCTAGTTACATATCATATGTATAGGTAAATAGTAAATGATATACTGACACAGTAAAAGTTCAAGTCTATTTTAGATCAGTCACTGTCAGAGACCATTCCAATTTTCGTCCTCGCCAACATTTAAAAATGTCCCTAAATTTTCAGCTTAACTTTCACCAATTATTGAACCACTCAAAAGGCGTTGCCTGCGGCCCAAAAGACCAAATATTCCTAACTTACAATTCGATTTAAAATATCGATTGTTCTCTTACAATTACAATCGATTCATACTGACCATCACCGTAAGACAATTATTCACCTAATCCCCGCATTCACGGGGCACGTCCGCGGCCCGCACCACAAATCATAAGAGTGGTACCGAGGGCTCACGACCGCACCATATATGGCCGCCTGACGTCTATGCCCGACCCTTGTTCTTAGGATTTATGTCGGCTCCTTTTGGCGCAAATTAGCCCGCGTCGGCTGTAGGCGTGAGCGAACAAATTTGTAGCAGCACTATTAGGATGTTCTGCTTTTACTTTTTGTGTTGGTTCAATAAAATTGCATTTGTTGCACTGTGCTGTATTGATTGTGCTACCTACTTCTTTTAAATCTATTATCTTAACTTCAATTGTTCTTACTAACATAGGCGTAAGTCAACACGTCTCTACTTCTCTATATGGTAATCTTATAACATAGAGATTACTGTCGCCTTCATCAGATCTATTGCAACCTACGTGCTTAAAACGCACGACACATTTCATTGCGCATTAAAGCGCCGAAAAACTAAGCGGCATTGCATCTGATTAAAGATCACGGCATAGAGTAATGACAACATAATGTGGTTTAACATGTAAATGTATCGGCGCCGGCGCACGCCAACAATGCGCGTGACGTACGTGGGAGATGGCGCGCGCCGATCAATCTTTACAATGAAGTTGTCCAATTTATAGTTGCACGATTATCGGCGGATATTATTTTTGTTATACAACTATCAGTTATGATACAACGTGGGCAGAATCATAAAATAGCGAAAGGAAAGCACTTTAATGCCGTTTACACCCGTATCTTTCATGTCAATTCATGCCTTCGATTTCACTTTTACACGAAGTGAAAGCCATTGTTGAGAATACGCAAGATTGGGCAAAAACTAGACAGACACATCTGGGGCAAGGTTTGGGTAATAAGGATATAGTCTTTCACTCATCACTGAATGAATACTTGCTCAAAATATTGTGGACATGTCGCGCAACTTGTTACGTGGATGTCAATTCTGATTCTAGCCGGTCGATCGCATTCGCAACTCTTCCATAAGCAACTGGTTCGAACGCAATATATTGGCTTTATAAAGGCGTATTAATAATTAACAAAAAACTTGGTGGTTTCGGTAGCAAGTGCTCCAGTTACCGATGTCGTAAGTCAGTGGGCGTGCGTCGAAGGCGAGCGTAGGAGCCGACATCTATCAGCCGGCCACCCCCGCCGCGGCCGCACCGGTCGCGTCATTTCGCAATGTTTATACAAGTTTTAGCATACCGGTGCGGCGCTCGGAGAATATCTCTGTCAGGGGCAAAGTTGATCAATCACATGAAAATCGTTCACTCAAAAGATTACCTAATTAAAAACTATGTAAACGAAGAGCCACAACAGACTCTACATCAATATCGATAAACTTTACATGGATTTGTAACTAATATGCAATTCTTCTTGTTGTTCCAGGTCGGTGGCGCACGAGCCCGATGAGCGCGTGCGCGGCGGCCGCCATGCGCGAAAAGCACGCGGCGCCGCGCCGCCTCGCGTCCCCGCCGGCGTCCCCGTGCGAGCGCCACCCCAGCCCGCTGAGCAGTCCGCGCGCCGACGAGCCGCTCGACCTGCGCGTCACGCATAAGCGTCCTCCCCGCCTCGAAGACGAAAACTGCAACCTGATCACCCAGTCGCCACCACCGCACCCCACGCACCCGACGCACCCAGCTCACCCAGCGCACCCGGCGCTTCTTCAGTTCTGTCGACGACTGCCACTGGCGCTGCCCGCCTCCTTCGGCCGCTACCCCTTTCTCCCTGCGGCGGCCGCCACCCTACTCACTCCGGGCGCCCCGCGAGCACCACCTGTACCTCCAAACCCCGGAGCGCCGAGGGCACGAGATCGGTATACATGCTCCTACTGTGGGAAAGCATTCCCTCGCAGCGCTAACCTGACAAGACATTTAAGAACTCACACGGGCGAGCAACCTTATCGTTGTAAATATTGCGAACGCTCCTTCTCTATATCTTCGAATCTGCAGCGACACGTAAGGAACATTCATAATAAAGAGAGGCCATTCCGGTGTCGTCACTGTGATCGCTGCTTCGGCCAACAGACGAATCTCGATAGGCACCTTAAGAAACATGAGGCGGAAAATGGGGAAGACAATCGTCGGAGGTCTCCGGACGAAACATACTTCGAGGAGATCAGGTCGTTCATGGGGCGCGTGGCGCCGGGCAGGCGCGCCGCTGCCGCCACTGCGAGCGTCGCCGACCACACCTGATAGTGACACTTGCGGACCACTTCATAGTTACAACAATCTGGTCGATGCATCCAAATGACTCTTGTGTACTTTATAGAAACCTTTTTGAGTGTGAATTTGATCAATTTATTAATGAGAAAGCGCCAACTTTTGTTCGCTATCAGTTAAACAACAATGATAATATAGAATTGCAAGGCAATAATGTTCAAAAGTTTCGAAATGCCATACAGCACCAGGTAATTGTGAACCTAAGGAAACAGTACGTATACAATGTAATCATAATGATCACACATCATCAATTATGTAAATACCCATTATTGTTACCGCGTTAGCACATTGAATTGGCGCAAACGAGTGAAAGTAAATGTACTTGCCACCAAGTCGGCTATTAGGATATGTATTATAAATAAAGTGATATTGAATCTCGTGTACTTAATGTAAATATTAAGCTATTGTAGTGTATGTAGCTAGGACGCGTACCGAATTTTCTCTACCGATAGTTATACGAAAAATATATTTGTACGTATGTATTCCTCGTCGTAAAAGACATAAATAGACAAATAATGTTAAGTGTTGAGAGAGTGTTCGCTATTATAGATTACGCTATATCAATATATTGTATGGATGTAAGTAGTTTCTTTGTACTTTTTTTGTAAATTTCGCTTAATTCGATGTAAATTAGTATTATTAGTCTGAGAGGAAACGCCGGTTACCAATAAAAATATAACTTGTTGCTTATTGAAGATATTAAATATTTTTATGAAATGTTAGAAAAGTTGTTTTAAAAAATTATCTAATCTGTCGAAATTTATATTTTATATATACTGAATGTTGCGTAAATTATTTTCGTTTTGGGCACTGGCTACGGAAAGTATATTTCTGTGGTGATAATATGCCCTGATTGTTAAGTTTCCAAATATTACGCAAATTAGATATGTTTACATAGTATTGAGATTTTAAATTAGAACATAGACAGATATTAGAGATTACTACAGAGTTTTGTTAAGACATTTTACGTATTCCAAAATTATTTTACTAAATTTATGTTTATACAAATCTGTGATTTAATTTATTACTGGACAGAAATAATTGAAATGAATATATTAACAGTTGATGAAATCTCTCAAAGAACTAATCTGAACGTTCCTGTAAGTAAAGATAGATCTCTATGGTTGTTGCGAGTGAAAAGTTGATATATCTTTTATGTATGCATTCTGCCTGCTGGCCCTAAATAGGTTCGCAGATACTGTTATAGCTATACACATGTTTTTTACTCTATAATCTTAAGAGGAGCGAGGATCACACATTTTTAACTACATAATTTAACTATAACTTTGACTTGTAAACAAATTCATAAACACACACACGCAGAAAAAGCGCAACACAATATTTATGGCACTCACCTCAATTCGAAGCTAAGCAGAAAATACAGTCCCGAAACATTAAACTAACAAATAAATATTTGTCTTTAATTCTACACATAATTAATTGATTCAGAATATTTTCCTGAAAGCCTACAGACGTATTTCAAAGACTGACCTCGCTGACTCTACCACAGTTCCCAATGTCTAACATAAGAATTTCCTACATTATACTTAATTGTGCTGCTTAAATAGATAATTATGTTATCAGTGCATACTCCTCCTGAGCCAATGTTACCCTGCATGAATGTATTGTTGTATACTCGTACCAAATTCGTGTTTGAATCGCATAAGAGATGCTATTTAACTTATCACTAGAATGTATAATGAATAGAGATTATTACCTTGTCGTTTTGTACTTTTGATACCTATTAGTCGTTCAAAGGTCACCGATTACCTTGTCAAAATGAATAAATAACAATAAATCTTTTATTCTCGTATTTATATTTTATTTTTGCGTAACCTTACCTACCTTAGCTTTATAATCAGTTTGTTCTTCCCTGGTGTCTATTGAGAATGGCGTATATGGTTTTATTGGTGATAGTAAATAATTATGTTACCACTACAATGCACATAACACCAAATATGAATGAGTTTAATAACAGTCATTAACATTCCGAGTGACTTGATAATTGTAGACGTAAGGATACATGAAACGGAACATTTGTAAGTAGAGATAGAGTATTTGAAATAGAGTAGCTTACTTAGTTAGCTTTGATGAACATAATTTTATAATGCTCTCATAGTCCTATGACTATGGCAGAATTCAAAACTAAAGATACGATAGATGGTATTTAGAACAGATACGTTACTTGAAGTATTTCACAGTCAGTCACAAAAAAGAATTTTAAGTAAACTCCTGCCCACTATTTTAATGAGTGATATACGAGTCTTTAACATTATGCTTGCTTACCGTATAAATTCCTGAACACGGATCAGTTAAATCAATACTATAAAGTCGATGCTAAAACAAATCGATCTGATAACAACCCGTAGTCACTTCACATGACACGCATGGGCAAAGATGAGATAAGTTCCAGAAGCTACACTCGATACTTGTTCGTAAAAGACGTATGTATAAGTGATGTAAGGGATAACAATCATGTTTGCCCGCAATAGGCCAGCCACCCGTCAATACTTATGCGGGCCTTAAACCCGTAAACCCGTTGCGATACAACTTTAAGTCCTACAAATATAACGGAGTTTTGCGTACAAGTTTCAAAGCGCTCAACATGACTTGAAATAATTCAATTAATTGAACGCTACTCTATACGGTCGTAATGGATCATTGCGTAGTAAAGCACGTAAGTAAGCTCCTTGTTCGCCCAGTTCCCATAACATTGAAGGCTGAATGGAAAAAATCTCCACAGTGTTTCACGCTGACGTAAAGTAGGAACTCTAGATCTGAATTGAAGTGCCTATCACAAATGCGATCATTATGCATTTGGACAAAACGCAACAAAAAATATATTAGGCATGCTATAACAAAAACAGTACAAAAAGTACCAAATACGATTAACGTCGAGCGCCATCTTGGAATCGAAGGGCGCCCGGAGGCTGGTTGCGCCGGCGCAGCCTCACGAACGCCGTTTACGATATGATTATGCTTTATTGCCATTAATTTGCGACAAACGAAACCGCCCAACACCATCTACACCGCCATGTTGGCAAACTATTAAATTTATTGATCTAATCAGAACAACTGAATGCCACGTACAGGTACGCAGCTCGAGATAGGAACGTAATGAACACTTAAACAAGTCTTATAACATCAAATAACCATAATAGACAGAGTAAAGAAGAGAAGACAGAGTTTTGCTGTCTCCAATACATATATAAGTACGAGACAAGTTATTACTTATCTAATAAAACCAAAAGGTCTCAGACTGCAAAACAAACAGAATATTATGGTGTCATTAAATAACAGATGTGACACATAAAAACAGCAGGATTTACATTAGAATATGTATGAATATGTGTTTTCTGGTAGAAAACTCAATACTGCGTTAATCTCGCCTTTGTACATACAAAAAAATATTATAAACTGTGATTTGTGTAATGTCTGTTATGCGCAATAAAGAATTAGAATATGTTTCTTCATTAAACATCGCTTCAGCTTACTGTTCTGATAGAAATCCACAAAACTGCGTTATGACGTTCGTTCTGGCTAAACACCCACTACGAAACTTTGTAGCGGACGGTTTTTAAATAATCCATATAAGGGCGTACAGTGGAACTGTACTTGTAAAGCCACCAAACCCTAAATAATTATCAGCTTAATGAACAAGACGTTATCTCGGTGTACAATCTTGTTTTTGACCGTCGCCATCGAAATACGACAGCATTAGAAAGGTACACGTATTTGGAGGACGCAGCGTTTGTAATTCACAGTTTTTTTTATCAATTAATAGTTGATAGCAAAAGTTATCTCAGTTTTTATACGGTACGTGACGTAGTGATCTAATAGATACGAAAAGTGACCGGAGTAGATTGCTGCTATATATACTGTGGACACGGGAGTCGGACAAGAACGGTATCACTAAGGGGCTGGTACAATTAATAAGACCGTGTAGGACTTTATGCTATTTCAATGTAGACGTTTTTGCGCTTCGGTTAGGTACCGTAGTGTATTTTACTAATGAGTTCTGTGATAGAAGCAAAACCTGCCTGCTTTAGTAACTTCGCTACGAAGCCCTATCATGTTGATTCCTATTTCTAATAGTACATATTACCTTTTATTGGAATAATTAATGAAACAACGAGAGAAAGGATCGCAATTTCACCGTTCTCAGTTTATTTTTAAACAATTGTTCAAATTACACAAGTCATTGTCTATTACAACTTCACCGAAAATAGTAAAGCATCTATCAGTCACTCGTGACTTACGCCTTATGTCCGCGCGCCTGCGCAGGGTGGGGCAGGTTGCACAACGATGGCACGGCGCGGGCGCACGGCGCGGGCGCCTTGTTAGCGGCGCGTGCGCCTGCCACCGTTGCGTTGCATTATTTATTGCTTATTGAAAAACTACCGATAGCTTTACCTAGCCACTTTTGTGGTCGCTTTCATTGCTTTTTGTAAGACATTTTTGTTAGAATATGATGCAAATTTGAGAAAGCAATTATATTTGTTGTGAAATGTGGCTGTTAACTGGCACACATTTTCTAACAGTTAATTATACTAAAACATACACGTGTATAGTTACGGGCAATATCTCCGGTTTGAGAGCGCAGTTTATATTCTGCAGTTGGCTAAGGGACTCCGTTATTAATGCGTACCTATAGAAGTTACTTCTTCAATAGACGGTGTCGTATGTGACATATTCTGACAGTTCAGACATGTCTTAGAGAAAGGTCCATTTAGAAGTAGGTACCCTAAACCAACCAGCCAGTGTGATTACGATGAGAGTGAACGAGGCGCAAAGCCTTTGCCAGGATAGTAGCCAATAAAAACTTTAGATAAAAGACGTAACTATACCTAGATTTATTCTTGATCTGATTGGCGCAGTAGATAAGCAATTGGACTTTTGCGCAAAGGTTTCGATTCCCGCTTGGATCAAATATTGTGTGATCCGTAGATGTTTGCCTCGAGTTTGGTTGTTTCTAGAACGCACCTACGATACAGAAAATCCTAAAGCGGCGAAGTTTTTAATAAAACAAAGAAATGATCCTGAATTTTGTCATCTTTGTAACCCTTAGGAAAATTGCGTATTTGTTACTGTATACTACGATTACTTGTTACTTAACACGAGAATCAATTAGAAAAGACCAAGCCTTTTCCACTCACTAATAAGTTCCTTGTAAACTATTTTAATATTTACGATCCATTACCGTTTTTAGCTGTTTGTTATTTTACCTTAAAGCTATATTAGCAACAATTTGGTTTCACAAATCCTGAATGGACACTAAACTAAACGTTTATTAATTTGTGTCCGAAGTGGGTGACAAGTAAACAACATTGCAATATTATTGTTTCTATAATAATTTTAACAGAATATCTTACCTTATATTGCCTTAAACTAAAAGCTTTAATATGGAAGCTTTACTCTCATTTAGCTAGGTTTATTTGCAATTGCTTCGATATAAAAATAAATGCGATAGCGAAAAGTTGTTGTTTTTTTTTTCATGATGATGATTAAAAATAATTGATATAATAGGTATACATATCTAAGTATACTTATTTTAAATATATATAGATGGATAAAGAACACATAGAAATTATAATGGTCCATTTCATCATCATCATCAGCCAAAAAACGTCCACTGTTGAACATAGGCCTCCCCGTTTAAGCAGGGGGGGTGTTGCCATAATCCCCACGCTTGGCAAGCGGCTTGGGGATCGCAGTATTGGTGGTGAAGTTACAGAAGACGCTGCTGCCCATCTTCTGGATTTTCCCTAAGTCGCCTCTTACGACACCCACGGGAGGAAAGGGGGTGGTCAATTCTAGGCCGGATACCACACGGCCTAATGGTCCATAGCTCTATAAAAATAGTTTTAATTGCAGCATTGAGACATGCGGAAAAATCTATATTGTTCAAGATTTTGATTGTGAATTCTTGCTTGATAAAAGTTCAAAGCTCAAATGATATATCTTAAATATAAATCAGGTACTTCATTATTCCATTCAGTTTAATTATAGGATTGCATATACTACTATATTTCAGAAGAAATTTCTCTCAAGTCTTGTACTTATTAGGAAAACCTGACTTTTATGGCCGACTACAATGAAAAGCTCTGAAATTTGCCTCTGCTGGTAATTGGAGTAGCAGTATATGTCACTAGTTACTTAAGCGTAGTGGTAAGGTCACCTTGATGTTACCATTACATTACGCACACTGCATACAAAATTCTTTCATCGTCTTCGGTTGTTTTCGTTTCTTCAACCCCTGCGGCCTGCAATCCCATACAATCATACTTTTTTAACCCAAATAGCTCGTAAAAAGAAAATTCAAAAAACACCATCCATTTATCCATTACACCATCGACACCGTATCGAGTTGTCGCAAGTCGTTGTGAGTGCAAGTAACCGATCCATCACCGAGTTACCGACGTGGACGTGCCTAATTAACGGAAAGCAAGGTCAGCTGATGAAACAGGCCTAAGCACCCACTCTAGTTTGTCACAAAAAAATTACATTGCGCAAGAGACGTTTCTCTTACGGATTGTCATCTCAGAACGTGTCGCAAATATGCGCATGATTCGCTCCTAAAATATGCGTTATATTATAAAAAATTGTTATATAATCGTTATTAACTAGTATCCGGTTAAGTGCGCTTATGAGGAAATTAGCGAGAGCCTAATTTAATGGTTGACTAATTAGATTATTGGAATTTTACGTACCTACCTATCACTGCAGATTAATACGAAAATGTATGGACGGCATAGCGTAACCATCATAACTGTAACCTTGGCAATACTCATATATTATCTACTTATTATGCAGGTACATTCAATACACTTGGTACCTACTTTTACGACGAATTAGGATTTATTTGCATTAATTTAGTTACGTTGTTGTGAGCCTAGTACAAAAAGTAGTTATGGTATGGTACTAGTCGTAGGTTTTTAATTCTTAAAGGTTACTAAAGAGCACTTGCAACTCGTCTTTATCTAGTTGAATAACCGTAACATTTTGATTAAATACAATGGTTCGTATGCATACCCACTGTTTAAATAAGTCACCGCGTTTGGACTTATCCAAATCTGGAATACTTCATTTATTTATTCGACTACAGAATCTTGCAAATTAAAAGATTTCGATTCACCAATGCAAGTGAATTAAGCCATTTAACAACAATATATTTTCGAATTACGCCTTCTCACGAAATCTGGAACACCGAACTTATTTATGTAACCCATAAATACTTATCACAGTGCTCGACTTACAGTTTGCTCCAAAACTTGCTACGAGACATTAAAACGGCACGAGATACCCTGTACTTACCATTTACACCTCCGAGACATGCGATCGTAACGCGTTGCGTAACACTGCTACAACTGATATGAAAATTTCGGCTTCTTAGTGCGCCCAATTAACAGCGAACATTCACTGAATCGAACATTTCCTTCACTCAGCATCATAGTGTACTTGCGGCCAGTTAAGGCGGCGCGACGTGCCCCGCTTTGGGCAGGACCTCAAGCCTCGCAGAGATATTTTGATGAGGACAAGATAAATTAATTATAGAGTCGTACGGCCCAACACTAATAAACTGGCAAAATTGCTTATCGATATCGTAGTCTAGATATAGACACGGTAATGACCGGTCGAGTAACGTCGCGGGTCGCAGCTTAATGACGTCGCCGATTTAGGCACACCTTACCTATAAGGCAGTTTTGTAAGAAAGCAACGTTTTTTATACAATATACATACAAGCTAGTATAATAACTACTGTTTCGTATTCACTTTTATGATTAAATCATTCCAATACATCGATAGTGTTAAACTCAAATTAATCGAATTAATTTCTAACAACAACCAATTAATGTTTCAGTGAGTAGGCGTATTATTGATGAGCATATGCCATTACTCACATTAAGTACCATTACACTAGTAATTATACATTTATACGATAGTTGGTAGCAACACTTTGAAGTTACGCGATAACACCAACTGATTAAATTATTTTATATTCATAAATCGTAATAAACAAATTAAGTGCGCTCGCCGCTGGCAACGAGTAATTATCGAAATAAAGAACAAATTCCATTATCGAGTCATTTCGGCGATGAACGACGTTATCCATCATTTTAATGCACGTTTACTACAAATCGAGAAACTTATAGCTCGTTTAATGGGGTTGTGTATCGATAATAAGTGTAGTGAGGATCGATAATTGTACGGTAGCCGTGACGATAAGCGTCGACACTATTGTGCATAATGTCGTCCAGTATTACTAAATTATACAGTGCATACGCGCGGTACTTACTGACGTCAACCGGTCTTGTCAAGTAGGGTACCTCTGAGGCGTAAGAAAACGGAAGAGATGCATATCGACATTTAATAAAACTACCTACATTACTTTACACTTGCAATTATTTCAACAGGTATTTTTAATCGTTTATTTCAAAACCTACGAAAGTTCTCTAAAATGAAAATGTTTTTCGATATGTTTTCATTTTAGATGTTTATTGTTAAGCAATTGTCTACAAATGTGTTTTTATCACGTTAATAATAGGTATAATCCTATACAGATTTAAACCCTTACTAGACTAGACGCAGTTATGCTGAATATCTAACTATCTAATACAATTATTCAAATCTCATGTACGGAGCCAAGTAGCGCGTTCCAGATGCCTTGACAGTTTGACTCGTCACCGTCACATTATAAAATCAGCGCGGGCGCAACAAATTTTTCCGTTTAGCTCCTTTATATTAACTTATGTTCTAAGGCATTATTTCCTCACTAAGGTTAATAACCAATCGATAACTTAAATAATATCTTAAAGATCTGTTGCCAGAAAATTAAAACTATTTAAAAACTATAAAAAGGTGAAGTTAATTGCATATAGTTTATGTGGGCGCAGATATACTGGCTTTAAATTGATTGATTTGAGTTATGAATAGCATGATTTAAACATAACGCATTTAAACAAAAATTCAATTTATAGACCGATTAAGATATGATTTTAACTTTGGTGAAGGAATGTAGAATACAATTCTTTTTCGACACCGGAAAAACGAATTGTGAGAAACCCAGCTCACGGCCTATTAAAATTAAATGGGACTCTAGTCATTAGTGGCAAGATGGGTGAATATGGGATCACCTCAGACTACCCTTTTGGAAATCACAAGTGTGATTGTATGTAGGTTTGACCTTCGTTGGTCTTGCGAGATTTTCTCTATTATTCTTAACAAGCAATTACCTGTCAATGTATAATAAGTAGCTCCTTTCTAGAAGACCTAAGTAGAAATAACTCTGCTTTGCATCTAGCAAGCAGTGTGTAAATCCTAGACAAGTTTTTCGCAACAGACTCGATTTATACGCAGATTATTGCCGCGTCAAATTAATAGATATTGCCAGCTTGGAAAATCTAAACGTCAAGTTGACTCATTCATAATTACTTAGCTCTATATTTATTTCTTCAGGTAACATTTTAGATGAATCCAGGTAAAAAATAGGTTTTTGAAATATTCACGATGTACAGACGATTTCTTAGAGAATCTTATCAATATTTACAATTCATTAAATTAAATTGGTTAAAGACTAAGCAAATTACATAATTTAGGAAGAGTATAGTACATATACCTAGTAGCGAATATATGGAAGATATTGGGCGGCTAAAGACAATCAATTTTTTATTTTATGAAGCCAAATTTTACAGTTAAATCATTACCCTTCCTTAGCACTCCGAAGTCGGGTAAAAAGTCCGTAAGAGCGTTCAAAGTACCCTTAAAATATGCGTTCAGCTCAAACAAGAAAAAAAGCAGTCGCAAGTTACAAAACAAGAGCAGATGCCGAAATAATGAGGTGCGCGAAAGACGCGGTCACTTTGACTAGGGCTGCCACATAGCCGGAAAATCTGAAACTGTTCTGGATGACTTTTAATGTTCTGCGTTCTGCACGTTAAGCCGTTGGTCATGCGCCTGATCTCTCTCCGGTCGTGTCGGTCTACCGTCCCATCGGACTGTGAGAGTGAGGGAATAGGGAGTGCACCTGTGTCTGCGCGCATACTTGTGCACTATAATATCTCCTACGCAGATGGCTAGTCTCAGCTGAGACAGGCCGCTGTGACCGAAATTCGGTCAGGAGGACATTATTATTATTATAATAAAAAGCTTCATCATCATCATCATCAGCCTATCTCAGTCTACTGCTGGACATAGGCCTCTCTTATAGCACGCCACTGAGCTCGATCTTCGGCCTTCCGCTGCTTAAAAGCTTAAATAGTTTTATCATCAATCATCCTTATTTCTATTTTAATATGGCTACAAACATTTCATATTAAACATGATCGTGACTTATATAAAGACGCTAGTCGTTTGCCAAAAATAAAGTGTAGTAAACCATGGGTACCCGTGCACGGTGTGCACGTACGATGGGTAATAGGCGATCATTCAAAACGTACTTCATAACTTGGCTGTTCGCTATTAAAACTGTTTTTCAATCCAGTTATTTACAATGACTAGATCTTGCATTTACAACACCCAAAAAGACTTCACATTCTTAGTTGTACCTGTATCAAAAAGCAAACTCACAGATTCATCATTGATTTTATCCCACAAAATATGGGGCATACCTAAATTTGGTAACCCTACGTTGGAGAGTGCGCGGGCGCAGACATGAGGTACGGTTAATTGCACGTGTGATTTATACCAAATTGGGAGGTCTGCTTCACTCAGTTTTTCACTCAGTGCATGTCTATTTTAATTAGTGCATCGACGTCCATTTCTTCATCAGTAGAACGTTTCTTTGTATAAAAACAAAAGATTACTACAATTTGTGCCACTTATGGGTTAATAATTACTCGTGAAAGGTACAAGTTGACTTCAAATTATCAAATCATGTCATGCTTCTCTTGTGTATTGACCCGTTTAACAATGAGATTAAAACATTACACGCCTTTTTGTGGACAGTCGTGTAATAAGCATCACATGTTAAAATAATTAGTGCAAAAGAAACTTATTCTTGCCTTGAGCCCTAGACTCACTGATTGGTACGGCGTGTCTTTCATTTAAGTATATTTTTCAAGTGACTTTCTTCTTATTTTACTTATGTGATTTGATGTCTTAAATTTTCGCCCTAATACAGTTGAAAAACCCCTAGAAAGCTCTATCTACTCGGCTATCTAAATAGGATCAAAATATATAAAATCACAAACTGCAATTGCTTATGCAATTCATCTCACGTGTTACTATATTTTACTAAAAATAAATACGTACAGAGATTTCACAAACGTCTACACAAATAATGAATTATTCATGCGGCATACCAATGTAAACAAAATTATGACAACATCAACTACCAATGGAATAACACCCTTGCGTCGCCCGAGGCCAGACTCACGTCTGTCTCTCAATAATAGACGTATTGAAAGGCGACCTGATGATAAACATAAATAGCGGCCAGTTAGCTAGACCTCCCGCACCCCTCATCACACGCAGTTGTGTGTAGCATGATTGGTGTCTCGACAAATTGGTCGGTGGTCCATGGTCAATTCGTTTTCACTCTCTATGCCATCCCGCTAGGTGATTTTCTACGGTGATACAGTTTTTCATTAGGCTGCTACGCGACTGGTTTCACTGATTGTTGGAAGCTACTAAGTGATTCGACGTCAATGAAGAGTTTTCAATAAAGTCCATCGCAACTGTTTGTAAACCTCTATGCATATCTATGTATTGTTTTCCATTTCTAGTAACTACGTGATATTTTAGTACCTACCCGTCGAATTAGGATGTCTACTTATGTTACTTTTTTAAAAGTATTTGATTAAAAATAGAAAATTGTTAATATATGTTGAACAAATGTTGAAACTTAGTATATTATATACCATCCATAATCATCAAATTAACTACGCTATGGTTTGTAAATGAGTTTTGTTGACTTCACTGAAGACTATAAGAAGACATTTATAATATAAGGGTTTCTTAACAAAATATACCTAAGTGTTAAGTATAAAACCATTATGGTTTTATTTTGAATAAAACACAGTATTAACCAAGGTTTAAAAAAAAATCTACTGTTGCAGACTCTGAATACTGAAATTAGCCTACATTCGTGACTCGAGATGAGTGCGTAGCAACGTTTTTCTTGCCGCAAAAAACTTGTTAGCGGTTCGAAATAAAACGAGAGCAAGCGGCGTGTACGCACCCGACTCAAAGTGAAATTATTTGGAGACATTACTGTAATTTAGAACGATAAACAGTTGCAGTCACGTCTAGAAATAAATATTTTAAAATAATGACTAAAATTGATAACGGATACCGAAGCTAATGAAAAAGTGTAAACAAATAAATTGGAAAATATTTGTAGCAATGTAATGTATCGGTATCTGTACCTATCTTCTAAATACTTCCGATACACTGAGCTTTATAAAAAGAAAATATTTTATAATTACAGCAGTAACTATGTTCGATCTATATTTTAATTCAAGGTACACATCAATTATACATACCAATAAAAAACTGTCAATTTAACAGCCACATATTTGCTACAGCATTACAGTTGGCTCAGTCAACGAACACAATTAAAATATTACACATTACGATCATACCCAGTGGCTCATAAAGCGGCGTAGCCAAGAAAAAATCTTCACATACTCTATGTTCCTAAACTAGGTCTAAAATATCAATACATTCTCGATATAAACTTATAAATAAACAATTGCAACACAGGTATCGATAATCGAGAATCGAAACTCCCGCAGCGTTGGAATTCGCAGGAATAAATGACGATCGGGTATCAAATTCCAATGTTAATACTACGTTGGAACATATATAAAAGGGCTAGATGTAACTGTCATAGTTGGGCAACATTGTTGCATGTAAATTTAAATCAATGACCCTTTAACTGGAGCACCCTCAAAGTGTCGTTAGATTAGAATTATTGAGTATAATGTATCAACCGGTCGTGTGAAGTGTCAACCGTACTACATACATATTTGTCGAGCGGTATCAGACAGCATGACACACTTTAAAAGTATTGTGGAAACGGAACTAAAATTGAAAATTATGCATATTATACACTCAAAATTAAGGTGCTTAATTTACTTGTCCAATATAACTGGATCTAGATGCCTTATTATATTTTACTTAACAATGTTTTTCCAATTAGTTTACAGCTTATGCATATTTTTAGTGCCAACGTAGTTTCAGTTATCAAAAACAATCAAATACGTTGAAAATAGGCAGACATTTCGTCACAACTATTCGTGATGGAATTATGCCTATCAAAATTACAGATGGCCTAAAAGACTAAAAATAACCTTTAACAAAAAAGAGAATTGTAGCTTCAATTTCCATGTGACCTACCTAGATACCTATGTATATAGTAGGCACAGTAAGTGTGATTTCATACGGACCTGCGGTTACAAAAGAAGCGATCTGTGCAACCACACCGATTGATTTCTATTCCCCGCTATTGTAGGCACCGTATTGCTGATGGGAAAGTAATTTGCCACAAATAAACTAGTTACCAAACACACTGGAATGCATTCATACGTTTTGTAAGCGCGACAATTAACGTGTTTGTGATCGGCCCCCGGTGGGCCTTTGTGTGGGCACGTTAGTACTATAACGACATAGTAGAGATGAAAAAAAGAGTTGAACATTTATAGAGCATGTCAAAGTAACCTAATTGTGATCAAACGTAGTTTTGTGAATACCTACGGTTGTAAGAGGTTCATAATTACATATATACCACTTACACACCATTTCTATAGAAAATAATTATGCTTCAGAATAATTGGTTACGCTAAGAATTGATTCAGACTTAAGTCCGCGACTCTATCCACACATTTCTTAGAAACCAACAGTGTTTTATTACTCTGAGCTCCTAATGCTAATTTTGTGGTCCTAAACCCAGAGTAAGTTAATTAGCATAACTTATTGCAAAGCTTTAATCTATCGAGTGATAATAAGCTACTTAGAACATTAGATTGTATCTAATACACATAAATTAAAATAAATTTTGACATAATTAACTCCAATTAAACTTTAGAGAAATGAATTTCTATTACAGGACTTTAAATGAAGTATACAGTATACACGCGTACGACGAAAATACAATAATTAAATTCTTATATAATAAACAATAAGTCAAAACTCAGTTTGATAAATTGACAAAACGTATAGCTTTATCCCACCTTATAATTAATATCATATAAACTAAAGTATCAAGCAATAATATCGACTGCGTAATGCACATGTGAATGAATTTACAACCTTTAGGCGCAACCTGTAACCGAACCCAATGCATTACTAATACACTCACTACACAGCCAACATGATAATACATCATATCTATGTATTATTCATATGACGACTTGCGATTTTGATGTCGCAAGGCGAGTCTGCGCTGTGCCGTTTTTGCTCCGTGCCCACTCGAGATTTATATCGGAGTAATAAATGTATCATAAATATATGGAATTGATTCTATATGGAACGTTCTCAACGCTTATAGTCGTAATTTGGCTCGAAAAAATGATAGATTCATTGATATTACACGGTCGGAATACTTTGATATGAAGAGTTCTTTTTGAATGTGGTTATGGTGATGGTGAAGGTTAAATTATGGGACGGATGCTTTTGTTGTTCCTGCAATTGTTTGAGGAGAGCAACAAAAAATGTGAAAACCGATATTTATAGTCTTTTACATAACACCATCCAATCGATTGTTGAACCCACATTAAATCTAACTATCTGATTAACTGTTATTGTGTGTCTGTCTGTGTGCTTTTCTTATAAAAAACTTCGTAATGATAACAATATAAAAGAACCGTGTTGCTAACAAACTTATTACACAGCATCTTCTCCGTGCTCATCAATTATAAATAGATTGATAAGATTTCGGTCCCATCTCATTATATTTTGATCATCAAAAATGTATTTCTTTACATTTATTGCCAAACACAACAAGCTTTAAGCTTAAGCTAGGTCTAAACAGCACCACAGATTAAGCTACCCATCAGTTACTGCTCTTTGCCATAACAAATGACTGCACAGGAGTCATAGAAGAAAGGCGAAGCCACATCGGGTCACGAACGACACACATCTCTTAATTTAACACGTTATCACACACGACTATCGCTTATAATTATTTGTACAGATGTCACTCTCAGTTATAGCCACAGTTTTGCTTCATGAGAACGAATGATAGGTAGGTGTATACGTATCTCATATATATTATCTCATGATATATCTTCATTGTCTAATGTGAAGTACAGACAAGTTTATTTTTCTTCATACATAAAATTGCGGTTGTATCCTAGGAGATAAGTAGAGAACACTGTGAACTTACTTCTGAGTTCGTATGATTTGTGGTATCTACCTTTTTAAAGAGACGTTTTAGGTCTTCGATGTATTTTGGATGCATTATTAAAAAAATGTCACAATTATTTTGGTAGCTACCGGTAATTTAATTTCTAATGGAAAAAACCTTGAGGATTTTACCAAAGATGTCATACTTTGAAAGCCGTGAAATAAAAATTACGTTGGCCACCAAGAGCTCAATCCCGCCTATAATTCCACCAACACACCTACTTTCAAAGACAATTACAGTACAAGCAAACATTACAGAACAGAAACACTTTCCTGGAAGAACTATTCGAGTGCTAAGTGCTTCTACCACCCGTGCGAAGAGATGCATTGTACGCGTGGCTCGTGACTAAGGTAATGCTGTATGGACCGTAGGCACATATTTATGCATTCAAACACGGCATCAATCATTCTAATGAGCCAGCGGCCGGTAGGCAGGTACGGGTGTAGCTGCCTCGGGCGCGGGCCGTCACGTGACCAAACTAGTGATGCGCTGCTCATTTATCGATTAGAGTTAATCCCGATGACTTGTTTTTATTTAAAGTGGAATTTTGGTACGTGTGATCTCCTTGATCCGAAGAAATAAAGAAATGGCGGGCTAGACAATAATCTATGAAAGAGAAATAATACTAGTTATTAATACCGAAAATTAACTATTATTAATTATCTATCCAGTAAATTCTTTAAATCAATTGATTGTATTTATAGTAATATATATATAACATATGCATGTACACATAACGTGTTATGCCAAGTTTGGATATTTCAATTCATGATCCCAGAGAATAATAACTTGATTCATAGACAATTTATTATACGGCAACTATTAAGATAACAATTGCAGAGGCAATAGAGTTAGCCGTTGAAATGTGTGCTTAACATATAAATATCTAACAGGCACTGAGTTTATAACTAAATAATATGAATTATTTAAATATGCTTATGTCGAATAAGTGACGTAATAAACCCACAGTATAGCTGCCGTTGATAGACGTAAATTATAATTTTACGACGAATAATATCTCATTGGACTTTAATAAACAATGTAATGAATACATTTGTGCTAATACTCTACCTGTTTATTAACATATTCGTATCTAGTATTATTTTATCGATATCGACACTAAAGTGATCAAATAGACCCTATTTAACATAGCAGTGATATTCAACTAACAAGTTTAGCAATGAAGGAAAGAAAGCGGCCCGGAGCGTCCGGCGCTATTCACAAATTGGCACGAGCTAGGCACGCGTTGCGTCCCCGCACTAAAACGTATCATCTCCATCCAAACCTTTTTCAAAAACCAACCATAATATTGTAGGTTTAGGTTTCTTTTAGATTCACAGTAAGACAATATGTATGTGACGTTTAAAAATCAGATGGGTTACAAAGATTGAATGGCGCAGTGCAATGATACCGTAGAGCCATTAGTAAGAGCAAAAAGGATGGAATTCTTTTGATTGTGTTTTGTTTATTTTCTCTTTGATTAATACTTAGTTGGTATGCTAATTGTTGCGTTAAACAAATATGTAACAACTGGTTCAAAGTAATCAAACATATTTTATTGTAGAGAGTTTTGGTTCATACGGCCGTTCGTCCGAAGTAGATCGCCGTGGAGTTATTAGAATATTTATAATTACAGTAATCATATTATAAAAGAAAATTAAATAAGTATTTCTAGTTGTTCTATTCACGAAATTTTAATAGGTACCTACACTAGTACAATTTTTTTTTTATGTAAGTCATAAAAATATTGTGATATCTGGGTATCTACCACAAACACACTATGAACAAACATAATATGAACTCTCCTTTAGGCTATCCTTAAGAAGGGTTCAATTAAAAACCAGCAATCTCTCGTATCTATAATGTAGGTATTAGTATATATTAATATACTTCTGTCTTTATTAATATAGGTACACATAATTGCTGGAAATCTTCGGCCAGCGGTGGGGCAAAAATGGCTTTAAAAGTAGTACGTATAATCGATTCTATTCTCGATACCAAGCGAGTTAGTTTCAAACATTTTAATTACCCGCTGTATAAAATATCTAGATCGCCCAGGAGCACCTGTCATAATACTCATACTCATTAAGCTCCCTACAATCAATAATAGTAATAAAAGCAAAGCATAAAGCTTAAGTATTTACTGGCAATACAGCAATTAACTTTCACATTAGCGGGCTCCCTAGACAATCAATTAGAGGTAATCATCTCATCAGAGAATGCCCCCAGCTAAACATCAGCGGTCAAAACAGTGAGCTATTCTCATTTTTCTTTCGTAATTAGAACTGCGACCCTTGTATATTATGCGCTATGTCTAGTACACAACGCAGACGTAGCTTTTAAATACCGAGTCGTTAAAAGATTAAATCCCCTGTAGACTTATACTATACATTCTTATTTATAAGCGAGGATCATTCCGGCATTAACTAATCCCCGTATTAAGTCTGTTGACATCTCTTATGAAAACAGACTAGAAAAAGACGATAAATTAACTTGAACAGAATAGTTTTTATGTACTCACTTAAAGTGACCCTATGATCATTGAAAGAACTTTTAAGGATTAGAAACCAAATTACCCCAGAATAGGCCTCTTGTAAAACGTTAACTGACTAACACCGAAAGCCATTCTCATTTCTCTGGAGAGTAGTGATGTGACTCCCTGTTACATATTGTAGGCTGCTATACTAAACGCAGCTGTTAGTTGAACTTTGGTGTACTTAACCTTAGATTAATTAACACCGCAGTTAACTGTACAGTCGCTTAGTTAGGGCCTTCGTAGTCAGGTTTAAACAGTTGCTGAGAACTAGAATACTTGTTGAACAAACGCTAAAGATAGTCTAATTGTAAAATACATCTAATATCAAATAAATAGATCATACAAATTCCAGGCACCTATATGTTACATTTAGTTTTAATCAAACTAAATAAATAAATCAGACTGATTTTATTGGATCCTTTATATACCGCCTAAGGCATGGAAAATTACATAGAAAAAGAATATAATATGTCCAAATGAGAAGAAAAAAAATATACCATGAAAGTTTTCAAATGTAACACATTTGACATTAAATAAACACAAAGCAATTAAATAATTTAATCATCTCGTCGAGAAGCCTCGAGCGAAGCATTAGCCGCTTGGAACAGTGAGCTATTCTCATTTTTAAGGTAATTTATTAGCGGCCGGGCGCTCTGGGCAAACTACGTTAGGGTTCACAGGTAAGTAGATAGTAAATACATATACATATGCACTTAATAAGAAAGGTGGTAAAAGTAATATTGGAAAATGATGTACTGTAATGATGTGTAGCACGTGTCAAAGAAAATAACCAGGTTTCATGATCTTCTTCAAGTGTTTGTTTGATTAGTGTATATTGTACTACAACACTTTTAATGAAATAAAGATTTATTATTATTATATAATTATTATCTTATACGAATTTCAGCGGTGTCACCTTACGTTGGATTTTTCAGATTTCGACTAATGCCATAAAAATGATGGTCATTTATAAAATATTTATTCGTATTTTTTTTCATTCTGGGCATCTTTCGACTCTGGGTTTACCTCTAAGTTACGCCTTAGACTACTGTGTCCGCTGTAACCATTTTCAAATCATTGTTCTTTTAATAGATATATATGTCAGCCTCCACCCCTAGAAAAATCATGTCTGGTGAACTGAACTTTAGTCAACCTACATCCCAACTGGCCTCCATCACACAAATCTCAGAAAGCGTAACCAATTATAAACAACAGCAATAAATCATAAACATAATTATTGTTTGTAGACACTGGACAGTAGCAACCCTAGCCAGCATACCAGAATAATTATAAAACTTGACACTCGACGATGCTACTCGTAAAATAAATAAGTTGTTAATAAGGCGTCATAAACTAGTTGTAAAACCGTCTAATGTCATACGTATATAATGGTGCTTATGTGTATACAAGGTGGCTTCGCCCGCGTGGGAAATTCTTAGGATGATTGAAAAAACTGCTAACGGAAAATAAGAATTATGATTAATTAAGATACTGGGCTTATAGAAGTTCTTGGTTTAGTTGATAGTGAAGTGTTTCCCACTAGCCTAGCCCTACTTCTCTCCAAATAAAAGAAACTGCGTTGATTTTCTTCTCCAGCATCATTTGGAGTGCAAGTAGAGAGCCTCCACGATACCTAAGTAAGTTCTTTTGGTGTACCCTAAGCAATCCACATCCTGATTGACTGCCATGGTATGACCAGTATGAGTTTTGCCAGTATATCGATAAGTTTATGCTGAATCAGACGAAGAAAATGATCATTCAACTTCTCTTGTTTACTGTATGTTAGAAGTGAGTGTCAAAAAGCGTAAAAGTACAAAATAGGTTACTAAATAGCTAGCTATATGTCTAGAAACTTATCGTGTAGATACTGATTGTACGTTACCTTGGAGTTATAAACCAAAACTGACTTTATGATTTGCTTTGTGCTAGAAGTGCGCGCGCAGCACGGAGTATTGTTTAATTGTATTTATGACTCGATTTATTTATAATACTAGCAGCTTTACTTTGACAACTTGGTGTTACTATTGTCGTGGCAAAACTCTAGAACAATTTAGTCATTATTTAGTCAAAAATTTCACAGCAGGTAGCAGCACAATTTTCATTACTACAATCATTTATTTACTCTTTATCCTTTATTTGTGTTATTTTTAGGCCAATTAGATTAATTATTATCGTTTGCGCTTTCAATTACGAAAATTATAAGATCCTCTCTCCTAGTTGTTTTAATATAAATACAGCCTTCAAAATTGGTGTCTTTTAATCCCACACTTTGAGACAAAGAATATCAGTAGAAAAAAGGGCTTAAACCTTACTTCCTTCTTAAAAGAATGAGCTTTGCTCTTGTCGGCGGAGCAAACGCTACTGTTCTCTATTTTAGGCATTCCATTTGACCGCTCGGTACGTCTTAACTCCTAAACCTTACTTACATACTTATAAATACTTAACTATTGGTTCTCTAAACACCACGTACGTATATTTTATAAGTGTGTTCAAAGATGAACTAGCTATCTCGATTACTGTGTAATATAATAAAACCGTTCAATCACATTCCGAAGCTCATCAAAACATGATTAATTATGACATCACTACCACCGTTCAGCTCAAAAAAAATTGCCTACACCAATTTGCAATAACCGAGCAAAAGAAATATTAGAAATTTACAATAATAAATCTAAGCACCTCACTTTCTCAGGCGATGGTCTAAACGAGCTGGTGTTTTTTACAGAACCACTTATTGATGTAGTTTAAACATGATTACTATGTAAATTTATAATGGATGGGTCATCAAGTTGACTATCAAAGACATCATTACCCAGCTCCTGTCACTCGGCAATTTCATATCATCAATCTTGTATTTAAATGGTACAAGTAAACGCTCTCAGGGTCCAGCGGCCACATAATGGCCTATAAATCCAACATTAGAATCAAAAAGCTATTATTCAAAGATAGTTCGTAAACATACACGAGTTCGGATCTTATTCTTACTATTATAATCGACGCCCTGATTCTATCTTGCAGTGGTGTTTGTTCTAGATAACCCAAACGTATTTGTTTCAATTACCGAGATCTATTTGAAATGCTATACTGCCTACTTTTTCAAATAGTAATAGTACAAGGCAATTATAAGGCAACACTAAGATGTCCAATTGTCCACCCTCCACCGCTGCCTAGAGATATGGTCTTGATGAAGAAACAGCACCATGATTCGACAAATAATGTTCATCGTGTAAAAAGTTCACAATAGCAATTTTAAAACCTTACCTTATCATTTCACGTACACTGGCTTTTTCGGCATGTTCAGCATTTCTTCTCAAAGGTAAATACTCGTAAAAGTTTTTGTAAAAACCCATTTTCATAAAAAAAAACATCATATTTTATCGTCCACTGCACGAGCATGGACATTTAAACACCGAAACCACAAAACAAACAATCACGAATGAATATTCATAAAGTCATAATCATCACACGCTTAACGGTAAATATGATCATCACTTATGTTGAGAGGTGTGGTGTGTGACGCACCACAGCACCAATAAATGTAAATATGCAAATAGAAGATTGGAATTAGTTCAAAAGATCCAGCGCCACCCCTGACTTTTACAATATTCCGAACTAAGTATTTGCCGTATTGATTAATTGTAATGTGGGTACTTGTAGATTTATATTTCTGATGTCAAAACTTCCTTACGCATAAAAAACAATAGCTAGAAATATATAATTCATAAATCAGAAAAAAATCCTGGTTATATTCGTTGTACGTATAGAACTCCACAAAAAAACCTTTACGTAAGATAGAAAAGTCAAATGCAAGTTATCAAACAAGTACTTGTCAGTCCGTTCTAAAATAGTTTATACGCATCACTGATTTGCGACACAAGTACCGTGTTCACATACCTAATTGCAAATTATATAAAAAACGGTCTATGATGCAGTCGAGATAATTTTCTTGTCACGTAGCTAATAGGGAATTGATGTGTAGTTTCCAGGCATTTAAAACCTAGATAACTTCGATAATCTTCACTCCATTTCCATCGACACTTTAGATTCCGTATAGACTGCATTCCGCGAGAGAGAAAAACGGAACGTTCTTACTTGCTTAGTTAATTATATTGTAATTGGCGAGGATGGCTCAACTATCTCAGGTATTGCGGCACATACTGTATGAGTCATCTTCTCTCCTTGGTGAGAGTTCTTATTTAAATGACGTATATTTTTCAGGTTTGTAGTGATGCGGTTTCTAAAACTAAGGTATTTTTTTTATTTATGATAATTACGTTTCTCAACTTGTAGTTGAGCTTACATTCTAATATTATGAGTGGACCACCGTAGCTCATATACTGGAAGAAATAAAAAGCGAAAGGAACGTCTTTGCCTTGCAGTGGGACCATGGCTGAAATATTAATCATTCAGGTATTTAATTTACGATACCTTCAACATAAAATCTGTTCAATACTAAGCAACCTTGCTCACTGAATGTTTCGCATCATGTCAATAGAGGCTTGTAGGCACACGTCACATTATGCCAACTTGGTGCTTACAAGGAAGTTTTATTTCACCAAAACAATAAGCAAACTCGTTACATATCTTCAGAGGGTTGCCTGAGACCGGCTCGAGAATCGCCTTAATGATGTCAAAAGGCAACATAATGTGTTCTCCTTAAACGGTCCTCGCAGTTCGTTACTGTCGCCTCCTTCCACGGTGACGTCTCACTGCCTACCAGACGGACGCATTAAGATCACCTAAGGGCACCACCATTATGTAAAACGACCACAGAATAAAATATATTCACTCGTTAAAAAATAAATATACGACCGGCCCGTGCATTTGCTCGTTTTACGACGAAATTGTACAAATAAACTCGTAGAAGTGCTGGTCAGATCTCGAGTACTTTTGGCATTATAAAAATGATGACGTTATGCATAATAAAAGCTCGATAAAGGAAGCCGTGTGCATAATTCACTGCGTCCTCTCGCAACAAACGTAATAACGAGGTGTTTTTTTATTGGTGAGGATATTGGCATTCGTTGTGACCTCGCACCAACCTCCACTGCTGTGTCGAGTTAATTTGTCTGTATTTAGAGACAGATTGAAACGTGTTAGGGTACCACACGGACGGTAACAGCGTGACCGTTGACATCCACCGTAATAACACCACAGCTTGATATAATAGAAGTTAATGTATCTGTTAATACCAAAGGCCGCACTCCTCAGATTACAGCTATCGAACGGCCTCGTTAGATCTTATCTCTATAATTCGAAAATCTTTTATGAATAATTTGTAGCCATTATGTTTTGAACGTTTAATGCTTAGGAGTGGAACTTGACATCCTGTAATGCTAATCAAGTATTAAATACCTTTTTGAGAATGTTGATTTATTTGTTCTTGTTCAAGTAATTTATTGTGGCGGTGTAACATCAAATGCTTGAATAGTGAATATCGTGTTAACATTATGTTATGGAAGATAATCGATTTGGGAGGGAACGACTACTGAACACAAAGTTATTATAATTGGAGCGCAGCACTTATTACTATATTACTCGGAATGAATCGAATCGACAACTTTGTAGTTTATTTATAAAGCACTAACTCGGAGGACGGGGTGTTGTGTCGCAACTTGGGAGACGCCTATGACCAGCAGTGGACCACGATAGTCTGAGAGATGATGATGGGAGTTGAACTAACTTTTCTACGCTTTTCGATGTTACATTCTTTGTTTTTGATTAACTTTTGTTTTTGTTTGACTTTCTTCGCGCATTGTAAACTCTTGAATGAAATGAACATAACGGGCAAATTAATAGTGGGGTGCGTCGCCCTGCTGCCTACAGCTCGTACCTTATAATTAGACGATATGAATTCGATGCGATAGCGTGGCGGTCTCTTGCGAAACTCGCCCGGCTTCTAAGGGACCATATCCACATTTAACAACCGACAAAAACGTATAACAAAATCAGATTTCAAACAAAACTTTCCTCTTTGCCCTAATATATAAGACTCAAATTTCTACATGCTCCAATTTCAGTATACCCTTTTTGATTCCCTTGTAACCGCTGGACTATAGATGAAGTCACTCCGGAATGTGCTTTTGCATATGCAACCAATTATAAACTTTATTTGTTTTAGTATACAGATGATAATCGCATTAAAATAAATCAGATATGCGACGTTTACTGTTACGGCGGCGCACGCGTTAGAATCAGGATGCTGTAACAGTCCGGACGCGGCTCTAATTACCGCCGCCACTCAATATTGCAAAATGAACGAAGCCTATTCTAGAGTAGTACCCTTCGGCTATTACACTCCATCTATTGTTACACAAAACGCATTTAAAACGTTGAATAGTGTCTTATAAAGACTTAGGTGCGCCCGCGCCGGTTCATGCTACTGATACTCACTAATGTGAAACAATAAACAATTCCGATTTTATCTCGATGATCTGTACTCAACAATATCTAATTAATCTCAAACACAAGTCCAATTAATTGTTGTTATGAAAGTTTAATTACAACTTACAACGTATTACGCAGGCTTTATAATGATACATTTTACAATGACAGCATTACGTACCTACGAAGGTAGAACGAATATAATGTTTGTAAATAAGTTTAACCCTTTTAGCGCCACAGTCTTGTATAGAAGACTGCGCTAGTGCGCCCTCCACGCCATAACTCTACCAGGAGACATTAACAAATCGTAACATTTCTGTAATGTAAGAACAAACAATAAATGTTAAACAATTAGAAATTGTCTATTAATAAAATCGTGACGTGGGCAGAAAATGCCCGTCTTCCATACAAGACTGGAGCTCAAAAGGTTATCCAAAATACGATAAAAAAATTGTGAAATATTTAATATTGTTGAATAATATATGTATTACCTATATTATCCTGTAATATTAAAAAGAGGAGATTGATATACCTAATATGATATTTATTAAATACGATAACCGATTCAAAAACGTAGGGCTAGACGTTTTATTCAGACGATGTTTATTAAAAGTAAACCTAGCATATACAGCAGTAATATAGATCTGTAAAGTAATTTAATTTATTCCGTATAATTTAGTTTTAATAATGCAAACACATAGTTAGCGATGCAATTTACAAGAACAATAAACATAAGGAAGCTATGTCTATGCAAACGGCTGGGAGGCAGTGTGCGAGTGTTGCGGTGTATATATAACTGTGTATGAAGTATATATGTATGTATCAAGTAGTTTGGTGTTGATACAGTCTTTGTCATCACTATTGTTTATTATAGGTGGATGGTTTGGACATGATAATCATTTACATATTCTAGATTTCGTTTAAATTAAAATTTCTTTAGTGATGTAAAATTCCTTTGCAATTATGATTTAATAAGGTATCAATGCTTTATATATTCTTTAGGTATAGTCATGTAAAACAGGACTACATAACTACTTTGGAATTTGTCCGCGAAATAGCAGTGGCGAAACTTACACTACCCATAATATTTCGGGAAGTTTTTATGGTATCTTCGATATATAATTGATCCTGATTCCTTAAAAAATCAATAGTATTTTTTTTTTTAAACGTCGCCCCACACTAGCAATTTCTCCTGTATCGTGGGTGCGTTTCACAAACATGAAATGTCACAAACACAAACACCCAGACTCGGGACAAATATCTGCGGATGGCACATATATTTGTCCCGTGCGGGAATCGAACCCGCAACCCTAAGCGCAGCAGTCCAATTGCTCAGCCATTGCTCCAACCAGGTCGTCAAAATTCGTCGTATAAATTAATATACATTTTTCCGAATGTACTTACCAAGTGCTTTACAAAATCAATACTTTAAAAGCAATATTACAACAACGGTAAAACAGCAGAAAAATAAAAATAGGTTTTACTATAAAATAACGCAACATTAGATTCGCAATCACGCTTCCTGCCAATAATTTCTAGACCCATTCAATTGAAGACATCCGTAGCTTCCAACACCACTCAAATGGTGATGTCATAATGACAGGAAGCGACATAGTTCACGTGAAATCGATATGGTATAGGACTATAGGTAATACGTGTAAGGTCAGCATCGTACTTCTCTCTCTGCCTCATCGTATGCGCTATATTAATAAATAAATTAAACTAGATAGATTCTTATCATTTATGTCAGTTACGGATTTCGAGGTAGGTAGACATATACCTACAATAACATAGCTTATTTCTTATGCCTTAAAACAAAAACTACCAGCTTGATGCAATCTTGACTCGACGACCCGATTGGCGCAGTGGCTAAGCAATTGGACTGCTGCGCTTTGGGTTGCGGGTTCGATTCCCGCACGGGACAAAAATTTGTGCGATCCGCAGATATTCGTCCCGGGTCTGGGTGTTTGTGTTTGTGATATTTCATGTTTGTGAAACGCGCCCACGATACAGGAGAAATTCCTAGTGTGGGGCAAAGTTAAAAAGAAAAAACTAAATATCTTACTGCAATAGTTTCTAAACACTAAAATTACATTACCAAATATTTAGAAAAAAAGCAGAACTAGAATAAAATATACTTGATGTAAGTAGTTTAAGTTTCACATGACACAATCTTTATACTTAAATGAAGGTAAAAATAATATCTGAAAACAATTAAATTACCAGAAACTTAAATTAATCTAGTTTCCTACAGTCATCTAGTAATGTGCAAAGTCTAAAGTCTACAAGCACGTAGTATGTAATTCGAAGTAGACACAAGACCGACACGTAATAACCCCCAGCCGTCTGATTATGTTTTAATCTCGATAACTTTAAATTCGACATTTTCGTAAAAATTACATTAAATTATTTCCGAGCACTCACAATCTCCAACGTAATCATCCACCAATAAAATTGATGTTCGATATGATTTTCTGAGAAACTGTTTATATTATGCGCGATATAGGAAGATACTTTACAGTGCCTATAATACGTAATAAGTACAGAGCGGTAACTCGATCGAGTACTTTCGAAAATCACGAAGATCACTGCTTCATTTTTGGTACTTACGCTGTAATAAAGTATTAAAATATCGAATAATTTCAAGTACGTGTTAATATGCATACTTGCTCAATTTACGTATTGAACGACGTCTACATAACTGCTGCGCCTGAGCACTGCCAAGCTTTACAGTCGATTTTTTTACTTCATTATAATATTTATTTATCGACAGACTACAAAATCTGCTAACTCCAAAAATAAATAAAGTCATCGGTCATCAGGTAATCTTTTTATACACTAGTTTATAGTCATTGGAAGCTTGTATTATCATGTAATGGAGAATAATAAATTACTAGTACCTATTTTGAATAAATAAAGCTTCTGAATTATTGTTAATTTATAAATCTTACACTATGTCCGGAGCATTCAAGGGTCCGTGCATTATTTACGATGAAATATACTTATTTATTGCAGCCATTACAATTTCATCTGCATTTTTATTGTTTCATTGTGGAAGAGAATAATGCACGATACCTTCTTTATCTGTCCAAGGTTTTATTTCTTACAGTTCCTGCATAATTACTCTATCTTCGGTATGAGAGATACACTTAATTACAATCAACAATAAAAACACAAAAACGGTTAAATTTACTTTATTTTTTGGAAACGTGACTTCTCCTCCTGTGACTGACTCCCACATGAGTGTCACATTTGGCTTACAAACAGCGCCCACGCTTCGATGTTTAATTAATACAATTCTGTGAACAAACACAACCTGAACATAAATAACAAAAGCAGTGCAACGTGTGGAATTGACAGTAACAACGATCAGCAAGTGGAAAGGGCAGACGCAGCCCCACGGCCGCGCGCTCCGAACTCCAAAAACGTAATTTATAACTACATTTAACCGAAGAGCCAGCCAGACGACTTCGTCCAATATTAATATCGGCGTCAGCATCATTAAGGCATTCCTTTTATTGCGACTTTAAATAAGTCCGTTCGCCGATCGCCTTTATTAAAAGAGGCTACCTTTCTCCAAGGTTTTGCAACGTCGCCCTTCTTTTAAGGCAGTTTTTTAAGCGGTAATGCAACACAGCAATTTACTCGCCACTGAAGTAACAAAAGAAATTCTTATCAATTTTTGTGGTAATTTTTACACGCTTTTTGTGCTTAATAATCACTTAATCTGCGGCGGTATTTTTGGTTATTTATTGGATGGTTCGGGGGATATCTTGGCGAGAGGAATCGGAAGCTCATCGGCAAACATCGCCGCTTCACGCCGAGGCGGTAATGAGGTGAAATTAAAATTGCATGTTTAAGGGAAACTGCCTTGAGCTACGAATATTTTGCAGTTGATCTTTCCATTAAATTTAAACTTGATCTTTGTCATAAGTTAACTGTAAACCATGACAAAATGTGAATAATAAGTGGTGTTGTATCGGAATGGTTGCAGGTAAGCGAATGTGTTCGGGCTACCGGTGTCAGCCGGGGAACGACCGACTTTTGTTTGTTTTATTTGACTCTCATCGTACTCACGACGCGACGCACCGGTATAAATCAATTCTGCTGCACGTTAGCATAATGTAGATCAACTTGCATTTGTGGTGATAAGTATTACAATTTTTTGTAATAACAAAAAATGGCAATTTGCAACTTACTACTAGGAAGGCTATGAAATATTGCGCATATCTAAAATCTCATTTTATTAAAATTAAATATTGAATAAGCAATATTTTTATTTATTCAAACATTGCTTATTCAGTATTTACTATTCACCTATTAATAATATGATAAATTATGCCAAAGAAATTTGAAAAGTAAAAAAATACTACATTCTTGTTCTAGGTAAATTAATGTTAAAATACAAACTAAAACCATATAAAATTATTCAAGGTCTCACTGTATCGCAACGACCAACGATTAAGTATTTCTTTCGAAAGTAAAAAAAAACCGTTTGATCCAAAACTGTGGTCTCTAGCTACGGAATGTCTACCCTAACATTATGATCTGAGTGGATTGTGGAGCATACTTTATCAAATTAGCTGGTTCTCGCTACCTGGCCGGTGACAAAAGCTTTCATCTCACAAACTTGACATAATTAATATGAAAGCATGTCGAGTGAATCGTAAGGATCCTTAATTGCGCAGCTTTTTCATCTGCGCGATGATTTATTTCATTATAAATACATTTTTGTTATTAAATATGGAGGACGAATATAATGTTTCAGTAATTAACTCATGATATTTCGAAATTGCTTATGAGATCTTAATTAAGTGTTTCTTTTTTGTTCCGTTTGACGAACTGTAAGAAGCCCTTGTAATTTATATGTGCCTTTACCACATTAATGACTCGTTGTAATAATTTTACATAATGTACCTCTGGTGTCAAATTACTCAAAAAAAGTTTAATTTTCCAAACAGGGTATTAAGTTATATCGATGAACTTAGATTATACATCAAAGTCAGATACTTGAGCGAATAAATCATAACATCATTATTCAAAACATCATCACACCACGAACCCAAAAACCAAACGATGGAACTATCTTCAGTAAGAGAGCAAAAGGGGTGTTTTATCAAAATTGATGACCCGATTGGTGCAGTGGCTAAGCGATTGGACTGTTGCGCTACGGGTTGCGATGGGTTCTATTCCCACACGGGACAAAAATTTGTGCAATCCGCAGATACATGTCCCGAGTCTGGGTGTTTATGTTATGATATTACATGTTTGTGAAACGCATTCATGATACAGAAGAAGTTTAAAAAAAAACAATTATCAACTAAAACTAGCATTCTATTACAAAAACTTGTGCCGTAGCACTAGTATTATATAATTCTTTTAACCCAACTGTGCCAGAAGGAGGGTTATGTTTTATATTTATTAAAGGAGGCATGATGTCGCAAATCTGTCCGCATCAGTTTTCATCACCTGGTGTACTGAAGCTTACATTCCTAAGGCGTGTACAATAAACTAGTTTGACGACTCATCGCCCTTGAAAACTTAAACTAAACAAGTGACACCTTACGACATAACTTACACCCACAAATATCGTCTTATCTCATCTAAACATCACTTAGTAATCAAGCCAATGAATTAATTAAAATTAACTTCAGTGATGCATGAATTTCGTTTTAGTTTTAGGCAGAGGAGTTTACGTGCAGTTTCGAATATGTCTGACCGCGTTCCATTGCGTAAATGACCAAAATTTTATTAAAATTAATCGTCAATTATTCCACTTTCGTCACGAATACAAGACAAGTGCAGGTTGCACCTCTAATTGCGTTGAAACCAAACTGGAGCTGAGTTATATAATTTTAACGGAACAATTCTCGGCTGTCAGAAGAGTTGCCCCCCGAAGGTCCGAAATCTTGCCCTACTCCGATTTATCAGGCAAGCAAGCAAATTAACTTGGCTCTTTATTCTCAACGGGGTTTCGTTATTTTCGTAAAAGTGAAAAAATTTCGTCTGCTGCACTTAATGTCAGTAGCGTGCGATAATTAATTGAGGCCTCCCAAGTAATAATTCTGACAAATAAAATGTGTTCGATGTAGACATTCCCACGGCGTCGGTGCGCGATAGCGGCGCGCGGCGTGGCGCGAGGGATGCGCAGAATGCGAAACTATGCGAAGTTTGGGTGGTATCGGTCCATTCTTGACGTTACGCGCTGCTATTAACATGCCTCGAATCCTGGGAAAGATGTTAGTCCACCGATGTAAAGGCGAATTCAAGTTTTTCCTTTTAAATTGAGCGTTAGTAAGAATTACAAGAATATTTTCTCGCTTGGACGTGTACATTAAAAACTAAGTTTGCAAAAGATCATTAAGGTTAAAACATCGAGGACTGGCACTAATTTCGCGTCCAAACAAAAAGAAGTGGGCCCAACTTTTCCCATGCATGTTGTGGCGTCAGGACCCATGTGGCTGAGGCAAACATAAATTATGAAAAGCTGACGGGCGCAGTGCCGTCACGTCAACATCGACAGGTTGCTCTTTACATGTAGCCGCAAACAGCGAAGTCATTTAAGCCCTCATACATCTTGACAGAACACCATCTGCAAAATAATTTAAGTACAACAACTATATTTTTTTCATTTCGTTTTTTTTGTAACAAGCGTTGCAGGAAACGTTTTAATGCAAAACCAAAACTACATAGCCGAAAAAAACCGTATGCTACCTGCAACATAAGTTTTTTTATTAATTTATTCAAATTACTTCTTTATATCGTAAAAATACATAATATCTTATAAAAAAAATTTTTTGATTCAACGTAATCAAAAATAGTAATATTTTATTGTTACGATGTAGATATTGTTGTTCGAATTACTTTTACCTGATCATTTGCCTCACATCTCTAAACACACCTTTAAACCCCAAATAGGTAGGCAGAGGTGTTCTCAGGAAAAGGAGGTTGAACATACACCATCAAAAAGTCAAAAGTCATTAAACAACAATCTTAATTAATTAAGCTTTCTAATGTATTCAAATTCAGTTCATTTCTGATTGTTCAACTTATAGTTTCTGCAAAAAAAATCACCTAGTGGTACGCAACCTTACCGCCCGGTCACTGATCGACGCCGTTAATGCCCGTATTAAGTTTACGTTCAAACGAACAGGTATCAAGTGCCGACATCCTTAATTAAGGTAAAACCTCGGACCGTCAACTGGATTAAAAGATCGGATTTGATTTTGATTGATATTGCGGTGAAACTGCAGACCGCTCGCCCACTCTCGCATTTTCTCTCGCACTTAAGGGCTCAGACACAACGTGCCTGTCAGTGGTGTCTGATGGAAGCTCTGTTGATCTCTAAAAATGAATAAGTTTCGGTAACCTTTCATCGTTCTCTCGGTTGAGATACATGATAATTAAGGTCACTAGAACATGACATCTCTTTATTTTTGAAGACAGAGTAAGGAATGATTTTTTTCGATAGATTTATTCGTTTAAATATTTGTCTTATTCTCCTTTTCTCATCTTAACGCAGCCTTCCTAAAACAGCGCCCGCTGTGTCGCAACCTTAATCTTCAGTCAGAAGCTATCTCCGTTGGTGTGCAACGATGGAAACAAGGATTAAACAAGACAACCATTAACCGTTCCCAAAATATGATTTGTTATTGCGATAAGCTGAATTTAACGAACGGTTGCCATAGCAACAAAACAACGGTGTTTATATTGACAGGCTTTTGTCGGTTTAGCAGTAAGTAGGAATGTCAACGAAGTGTGGCGAATTATATGGGACTAAGAAGAATGGTTCGTACGGATTTTAGTTACTTTAACTAGAACAGCCCCACTAGGAGCTCTCTGAAGAACTGAAGTCCTAACAATAGCTGCATTATTGCATAGGTTAAGACTGAGTAGGCTAACTTAAAAAAAACTGGTAATTAAATCACAACCCTTCCAAATTCGAAATAAATACAAAAAGGTGAAATATATAAAATTACATACATTATATAAATCCTCAATTCAAATTACAATTAAGATAATTATCCCGTCAAACTAACGTCGTACCTAGCTTTGTTTACTCTGAAACCTGTAGGCACATTATCGAATGCTGTGATTTTCCGATAAACATCCTACAAATAAAATTAAATGAATGCTAATATTAATCCGTAATACTAATCCGTCGGCCCAGTACCTAGCTATTATAATTCAATTCAATTTGTTCATGGTTTATATGACAGGTTGCGCCTAATGCTTTCGGAGCTTGCGTCCAACTTTTAAAAGTCATCATTTTGAAATATTCGACTTTATTTTTAACTTTGTGGTTCAGTAACTGACTTGCTATTTGTTTCAGTTAGCAAATACTACTAATTGTTATGTCGCAGAGAAGTTATTTTATAGAAAAACAAACATTATTTTCTCCAATTGTAAAAAATATGTCCAATTTGCGAAAATCAATTTTTTTTGACTCTATCGACGAAATTAAAATTATTATCAGACAAAATTTATTTATTTATTTATTTATTTATTATTATTACAACATAACACCATTACAGTAAATAATCACCAAAGCGATGTTATTTGAATCTTACTAACTAACATAATAGTAAAAAACAATATTTAATAAAATTTCTACAACATTAAGTAACAAGACCTTAACTTAACTTATTTTGTGACACCATGTAATTACATATAAAGAATAAAAGAGTAAAATAACCATCATAAAAAAATATATAAAAAATTCAACATGACAAGCTTAGGTATTTATTATTTCTAAGCACTTTTGGGTCGAGATAAGAAATTTCGCCAAGCTGTTAGAAAAAATATCTAAATCCTCTGTATGGAGATTGTTGATTAAATTAATGGCCCGTGACATAGGAGCGAATTTTAAAAGATTCGTGTTTCATAGCTACTAAAATATTTTGTTCTTTCATTACTTTATAATTAATGAAATGTGCAATAAATAAATCCATCGAAAATCAACAAACTGTTCAGAAGCCGGTATTTATCTTACGCTGATATCTATTCAAATTCACTATATAATGCTAAAGTTAACTGCATAGCTCCTAAACCATAAGGACATCTGACCGGGAAATACTAACAACCAACCATCATATGTGTAATAAACTTAACCATTATAATATTCATAATTCTGAGCAATAACACAAGCACCTTGAATGCGCCGCGTTCTGCTAATAAAATAAAGCATTTAGCTCGAATCACATGGTGCAGGAAAACGTTATAAATATTATGAAGTATGTCTGTAAAGTGATTTGTGTTATTACCTCTATACCTTCAACCTTACAGAGATGAATGACAAGAGATGTGAAGATTATGACTAACTGTGACAGGACAATGTTGGTGACTCCTGATCACATGTTTATAGAACAAAATTCTTTTTTATAAGCTATGATCTAGATATCTAAATAGAAAACGCATGAGAAAATGTATCAAGCATGTTTTTACGTTTGTTTTATCCGAAGATTAAAAAGGAGGTGTTGGTACAAACGCCTGAACAGATCTTCATAAATTATAGCTTTAAACCATCTCGAATACATCAGCTTAAAAAAAATGCATCATAATCGGTCCATTTGTTCAGAAGCTACGATGCCACAGACACACACAGACAGACAGACATGTCAAACTTATAACCTCTTTTTGCGTCTGGGGTTAAAAATCATAAAACTCTGCAGTTAAGGGTATCAATTAATACAGTTATCTCTCCAGTGTCCAAACGTATAATGCTCTAATATAAAGGATACATTCCAATATATGGAAGGTGCAGCGCGTCACACACCACACCTCCCCCCATTATATAAAATAAAAAAATGTTTACATATTTTTTATTAAGTACTAAAAGAACCTACAATTTAATTTTGATTAACTAAAATTTTAAAATACAATTAAAGAAAAACATTTACATTTAAATAATTAGATATACCATGGAACAAAATTTTATAATCAAAAGACATTTTCATTAACGTACAATTTTGAATAAATTTTAAAGTAAACTATGGATATTTATTTCATTCAAATTCTTAAAAATAATAATGAAAACTAGGTATAGCACTGTTGACAATACATAAAACAATAAAATAAACTTTTATTACACAGTCATATAACCACAATTTTCATTTAGATACCTTTTTTTTCTTCAGTGAATTTAATTTTTCTTTCAATTTTTAATTTAAATCACATAATAATTATTTGATAAAACTTTAAGAAAACAGGTCACAATCTTTCATATAATTCAACATTTTTGTCATCGTACATACAAATCTCAAAACTTTTTATATTCTTATCTCATTTCTTTATCAATTTTTCTTCCATAGTAGGTAGGTACACAATATTTATTACATTTGCAATTGCAGCCGTCCGGCTTATTTTTCATCAACTCTTCAAATTCAGAACTCTCGGTATCTGATATTACAACTTAATTACAGGGCCATTATTTAAGACATTTTGTCTCCAAACAATCTCACTGAGGAAAACTCGTTCGCACTATGATCGAATTAAGGACATGTACCCCATATACATATATTTGTGTACCTTCATTTAATCATAATAACAATTTGCGTTAGCCTTTTACACACCAAAACCAAGAATCACTACGGTCTAATCCTAATTGAATACTTTGGTAGGTACTTAAAATAATAAATCGCAATTGGATGATCAGACCAATTACGTATCTAAAACCTTATTCACCAATTTATTCCCAACTACCTTTTATAAAATTACACTTCCAAACATATATTATTCCATTCCAAACCATACTTCTTTACATATAAAAATCTCTCATAATTGTACCCAATCTAATACAAAATCACTCCTATAAAACATTTGACACAGATCAAATTTCATTTAAAAGATTCTAACATAATAACAATTTCTTACAAGTGACCATAACTACAGTGTTGCATTGATAAGTCATCAAATAACTTACGTATGACATCATGCTAACATAAATGGGAACGCTATGCTTTCTAAGTATCTCAGTAACCTGATATGATATACCTTAGTCATCATTGGTGCATGCCAAATTAAAATCTAATTGGTTTCAACTAAAATAGAAAACAATATAAAATATCGAACATACTTTGCCGAAAAGCTGAAAGTATCACTTAAAACAATTTTAAAATAGAAAAGATATTGTCAAGAGGCCATTTATAAAGATATGTTTTTTTTTTAATTCTAGATTACCTTTAGATTACATACTAAAGTTACATACTCCAAATTACATACTGACATTAAAAAAAAATGCAAACCGCTACTACATAATAAGTAAAATATTCGGAATTTTACGACTGCAGGGGAAAAAAAAAAAAAAATCACCAACACAAAAAAACACATCACTATCACTTTTCCATCTCGGCAATAGAGCAACAGAAACTCCGGTGGCAGGAAGTCAGGCGGCAGCAAACACATTTCAGTACCGTCTGGGCAAAGCGTGGGTCCCGGCGCCAAGGTTTTTGTGCCTTGGCGGGCCACATCGCTGCATTTTCTCGTTCTTTTTCATCACAAAATTTTCCGATTTCGAATTCAAACAAAATAAATGTTCAATTTTTTTTTTTTAAATTTCATACTATGCACTCATTTTGGTTTTCTGTCCAGGCTGCCAGCGTGGCAGCACTGGCAGGGTCGCCATGCAGTGACGGACTTAAGGGTATCAATTAATACAGTTATCTCTCCAGTGTCCAAACGTATAATGCTCTAATATAAAGGATACATTCCAATATATGGAAGGTGCAGCGCGTCACACACCACAACTCAAATAATATTGACGACCCGATTGGCGCAGTTGCTAAGCGATTGGACTGCTGCGCTAAAGGTTGCGGGTTCGATTCCCGCACGGGACAAACATTTGTGCGATCCAAAGATATTTGTCCCGAGTCTTGGTGTTTGTGTATGTGATATTACATGTTTGTGAAACGCACCCACGATACAGGAGAAATTCCTAGTGTGGGGCGACGTTTTCGACTCCAAAACCGATTGACACTAAAAGCTTTCATGCAATTAAAAAAACTAATAAAACTGTCCAATTAAGGAATTGAATCGCTTTACAAGTCTAAAGACCCGGCCAATATTAATTATTAAAATTATATCGATTTATATTATGTATTCAGTGACACACACATGCGTAAAACTATAAGTGGGGATTAAGTGGAAGTAGTTTAATAATGGATTAAAGGATTATGCTGTAATTAAGTCATCAATTATAAGCTCATTATGCCTTTAGCGATTACTTTGATATCAATATTTATACCTTTTAGAGATGCGTGGTGTATTAGATACCCTTAAATAATTTAGCAAGTGGTGTCTACTGTTGGTTAACATTTTTTTTATGATTATATTTACGCGCGAAATTACCAAACAGTTTTTATTCCAACTGAACGGAATTAAATTTACGTACCTATGTATGTAAGTACTGTTTAATAAATCTGATAATCCACATTAGTGTCAACATATACCTGTGTCTATCAAGATATGATAATCATCATTATCAGCCTATCTCAGTCCACTATGTCCACTGCGGGACATAGGTCTCTCCTATGGCTAGCTACTGAGCTCTATGTTCAGCCTTCTGCTTTCAAGCGCTACAAGCCAATATCGTATATGATCTCCCCATCTATCTGGAAGACGTCTTCATCATCATCATCATCATCAGCCGGAAGACGTCCACTGCTGGACAAAGACGTTGGAAAGACGCTGGAAGACGTCTTACACTACTTATATTATTTTACATTATTTAGGTTCCTATAAAAGACATCTAACTACCCATCCGTGTCGCAAGGCACGATTATAGTTATCATTCTTCGACGACCTGATTGGCGTAGTGGCTAAGCAATCATTTAGACTGCTGCGCTAAGGGTTGCGGGTTCGATTCCCGCACGGGGCAAAAATTTGTACGTTCCACATTTGTTTGTCCCGAGTCTGGGTGTTTGTGTATGTGTTATTTCATGTTTGTGAAACGCACCCACGATACAGGAGAAATTCGTAGTGTGAGGCGAGGTTTTAAAAAAAACTATAAATACGTGACGCGCTCCAGTCATTTTAGTTTAAAGCTTCGATATAATTAATGTTAAACTAAACTACTAATCCAAAATATCAAAACACGAGTGCATCTAAAGAACTCAGGCAACTAAACAAAAACATTTGTTTTCATCTAAGTATTTTTAAATAGTTTCAGCCACGGTGACGGTCTATATTTGATCCTAAGAATTGTGGCAATTCAATATTCTCTTACTTTTTTCATGACAATATTTGTGCTAGATAAAGCTTGTTTCAAAGTATCATGACGTCACGGTTTGCGCAGTAGCGGTGTTATTGATGTTCTGCGCAAGTTCAATTTGCTAAAACTAATTCACTACACCATATTTAGTATTATAAGTTATATTATACAATGCACATAAAATTTTGAAAACTTAAAATTTCCAATAAATTTTATTACATTTTTACTAATTATATTATTATAATCAGTTTTTAGCTCCGATTGACCAATAATTGAGATTTGACATGTTTTACACTCTCTTAGTACATACCTAGTACCTCTCTAAAGTTGCCAAAGGACCTTTTCAATAAGTATTACGTAACTATACTAACTACAAAACTTTTATCTAATTTATATGACTATACTGACCAATCACGTCAAAAATTCCTGACTTATGTTCTTTACTTATTAGGTACCTATACAAAGTAGAAGAAGAAATTAACTTAAATTTAATAATAGGTATGTATGATAAATAGTAAAATAGTCATGTAACTTATATAATTCTTTTTAACGTTTCAACATAAAAATTCAATAATAGTATAACCTCCATAGCATCTATAGTCTATAGCACATTCGTCAATATAAAGAAACGGACCGTTTTAAAGATTTCCTAATAACGTTTTGAAAGCGCTGTGTACTCAAAGCACATTAACAAATTTACCAGTAAAGAGGTAGAATAAGTGGAATAGTCTGGCAATTCATCTCGATTTGTCTGCCGGGTCACGGAGGATCGAGCGTCGTGACTCCACGACACATATGCGCCGGCGCAGATTTGTACAGACAACCGACAATTGCAGATTTCTAAGCAATTTTTATTACATACTTGAATCTAAATTAGAGATTTAGTTCTGTGTAGGTGTTTAAGTTTAATTGAATTTGTTAATGATTGCTAATTAATAATCAGTAGTGTATAGTTTTAATTAAATATCTCTAACGATAAGTTTACTTACGAAGATACGATTCTTAACAATTACTTTTTCAATGCCTTGGATATCCTTTTTTTTATATATAGGTAGGTACTAATCGCTTTTTACAAACATAAAAAAATGTTATTTCATGGATTTATCCGAAAAATTATATAAATTCTTAAATCAAATCAATTTTAAGAACTTACTACATAAGTCCTACTATACGGGCCGCGAGGCTCTCTCCGCGCCTCATCATGCCAGATCCAAAGGTTCTGTTAAAACATAATAAGTAATATATAATGGTTTATTATTTTAACCTAACTGTAGAGTAAATAGATAAAATAGTATCAACACCACATAATTTGGAGAATAGTTAATTTCCAAGTATTAAGTATTAAGTAACAGATTGGCAGACAACACGTAGAGTTAGTTAATACATACATAAGGATTTCGATCAACAGTTTCGAGTTCATTTTAGTATCTTTTGGACGTAATCATATCACTACAAAGGATCGGTTTACAGGGGTCATAATTTTCGTATGCTATTACAAACAACAAAAATTTTATATGGACGTTATTTATTATCTATCCACTAGCCTGGTCGACCCTCTCGTAAAACAGCTGGTATAACCAAATAACCGCCCAAGGGACACATTTTCAAACAACGTTTAAGGAATTTAAAACTTATGCAAATCACATTAGGTCCTATATCGATTGCGGGAACGTTACAAAGAAAATAATCTTATGATTTAGGGCTCCATATCTGTCAACTATGGACCGATTATGTGAATCTGTTTGCGAACAAATAGGTTTATTGGCTACTGTCGTAATAAACCTGCATGATTTATCAATGGCGATAGCGGACGATAACATTATTTTGACGTCGAATGATGTCATTGATCCCTACCGGCGTGTATTGGGTTTCAGGCACACCGCACACCATCGCCCGACCTTTGTCTAACAAAGTTGCAAAAACAGATAATTCATCGACGTGGCGGTCTCCGATTGTTTCATCTCAAATAAAATGCGCAATAATAACGCAATCTTAAGGTAACACAAAATTTTGTAAAAATATTAAAGAAGATTACGTTTCTCTTATGCGCAAATTGATGATTGAACCAAAATACGACACCATTCGCCTCGATTGACCACAAAGAGGGTCTCACTGAAGGTTTTATTATGACATTCATAAATATAATAAAAATGTAATAAAAAAGCTGTAAAGTCATCATAAAGCCAAGTAACTGGTATCGAAAATAGCGGAGTAGGATTGTGCAAGTCACATCTTGTGTCACAGGATCGACCGCCAAGGTCCTGCGCAGTCGTGCATGACGGTACGTGCTGCTACTGAACTAAAATTAAAATTAAATCAAGCCTTTGATCGCGAATCAGTCGCAGTGGCTGACAATGTATCTGTATTCACCGTACCTTATAGTCATAAATGAAATTGAAATCATTTTGCAAATCATACACGTCATGGACTAGCAAAGGCAGCGAATTCAGGAGTATTTTAAGTTATTCATTAATATTGTATAGATGACTGGTTTTACAAAGTAATTAATGCATTCCTTTGTCTTCCCTAAAAGCACTCGGCTTACACTAACACCGTATATGTATTGTGTTTTATAGATTATCCTTTTATAATCGCTACAAAACTATACTAAAGGATTCCAATACGATATACCTCATTATATATTTTTCACATAAAGTTATGAAAAATAATAATTAAAGCGCTACGTAAAGCGAACGATTCGTAGCTCAAGCACATCAATAGAAAATTAAGTCTGCTAAACTGAAATCAGATCAAATAAAGCAACCACTATAGGTATTTAAAATATAAAGTACCTCTTTTAACCTACATAGTTACTCAATAGAGCAATTATGTGTTATTTAATCGCAATTTAAGTTAGGAAGATAAATATAAACTTTCCATATATATCGCGTTGGTAAATCTTTGCGCACGCGTCGATGCGGTACCTTACTACCTTAGTTTAAACGCGTGATAAGATCTCAGACATATTAATCTAATAATAAATAACGCTAATATGCATGTAGATGTTTATAATTAGTATCAATACACTCACCCATTATAGTTAGCAAGCAATTTAGCCCCGACATAATATAAACTTCGTCGGTCGTAATTTATTAGCAGATGCCAATGTATCTGTGTGTATAATTAGCAATTGCGTATGAAATTTAGCTAATGGTTTATTATTGAATAAAAGTTTGCCAAACAATACCATCCACTGAGTTTAATCCATACTAAAACTGCCCGTTTGCTTAAAAGAGACATCAATTTTAATTTTACGACACCACATCATTTTTACGTTAACTATAACATACATAATAAGTTAGCTTATGATTATATGTCTTTGAACTTTAATTGAAAAAATTGTAAGACCATTCTGTTAATAAATACAAATTCATAAAACTAAAATACTATTGAACTAACTCTTTAATAACTTATTTGGTTTCTTGATTCTTTTCGTGGAACAAAACGTATTAGTATTACTATTTCTTAAATATTATTTATTTTTCATAAACAAAAAAAATTGCGTATACCATGATAAGTACATTAGGAATTCAACAGGTGAGTAGCAAAGCTGACCTGACCTATCCTATCCGGTTAGCCAGTAGGAAACTTCAATAAGCTAAGAGAAACCAAGTCGAAAAAAGTAGGTCTTTTCAATATTTATTAAATTAATAGATATTTCAAGTAACTATAAATATGATGAATATGCATACAAATAATCCTCAGCACTTTATACATAATGCAACGTAATATATAGTACTTATACATACAGGTGTCAGAGTGAGTGAGTATCGAACATTTTTGGGTTCCGTTAGCAAAATGTAAAATGAAAACTGCAATTATTTTTAACACAATCCTGTAGTATGTAGGTAATAGGAGTATAAAATTAAATAACTTTTAATGTAGTTTCATTTTGGTGTTATTTTGTTAAATATAAATCCCAAAGTTGTACAACATTGATATATCCTCTTCCTTTTGCAGTTCAAGGAATTAGCTACGGAACACTTACTTAATTCGTAGCTGATACGAACTTGTCCGATTTTTTTGTGTAACAAATAATATTAAGATCATGCATTGTTTGCAAGGCCAACGTGTGGGCGTAGACGAGTTTTTTATCGAATTACATACATGTGATATAATAAAATAAAACAATCCGGTGTAAGCTTGTATGGTATCAAGAATATCCCTTTCATTTTCAACACTTCAAGCGAGAGTATTGAGGACATATAAGGTACTTTATTATAGATATACAAGCTTCTTTCGATATGTTTAAAGGGCGATGACTGTACTTACTACACAGATATTATATAATTTCTTTACTTACTTACTTCTATTAAAGATCATCTAAATTTTATTAGCCTTTAGTGTCCTACTGCACTGCAGCGCAAAAGATTACTTTCCCTCCTTTCAATTATCCTTATATTCAGATGTTCCCAATACCTGAGAAGTAAGTCGAATTCGTCTCGCCATCTCCCGTGGCACTGTTTTTTTTTCTGCCTTTTGAGACTGCTCTGTAAAAAAGATTGTATACCAGGTTTTCCGAATGTTCTGTCTGTAGTTACCGCCCGGTCAAAGAGTTTTAATTTTAACGCCAATAAATGATAGATGTAGATTAGATGCTATTATTGTATAAGTTAAAGTTAGGTATCACAATAGCTCTATCACGTGCTGTAGTTTTTCATAAAAAATGTCACATAATTAAACAACGACCTTGCGAATACAACGAATTACTCACAGATTGAAGCGTTGAAGTGAGCGGTGTCGGTCCCGGTTCAGTCCAGTCTAGACACAGCCGTGACGAACAGATTTGACTTTCTGGACCTATCAGACTATACATCGGACACTTTTTGCCTGTGTTGCAAGCTTTGTGACAAATTGATTAAAAAAATAGTCATTACAGAATATTTTCGGACGGCGTTTGACCTTGCGTCGTCTTTGCGTCACCCGTCACTCTTACCAGTAAATGCCTACTGGTAATTTACTACGAATTCTTCAATGCTGCACCTAATAAGGCCTTTTGTTGACCCTGCAAGGAAGTTTAACTGCAGTCTATAGATACAGTAATTGCAAGCAAAATAACTGGCACGGTCGTTCAAATACGCGTACTAAAATTAAATTGTAGGAAATAGATATAATTGTGTGTTTTAAACAGACCTTGTAATTGTCCTTAATATGCATTTATCACTTGCTCGCATTAAATCATTTGTGTTGTAATTTAGGCAAGTAAAATAAAAAGGAAAAATATGATTGAAAAGTTTGGTCAAGATCACATTATTTCTGGCGATTATTAGATTTTTTATACGAACACCCAAAATACACATATTGACAGATATTTTACAGACCACAATAATAAAACAACATTTCGTAGTGATCTCCAGCTGGAAATAAGAGAATTTGTGCAGATTGTTTGTGAACCCTATTTTGGAGATGCAGACAGTAGGTACTCTGTATACAATTAACAACTTGTCATATTTATAGAAAAAAAATGATAATAAAACACAAACTCAGTTATAAATAATAAGCCACAGCGTTCTCGATGCGTGAATAACGGACAGCCATCCTAGAATTGTAGCAAGGTTGCTATGAGCTATATGCACTTCAAATCTGAGCTTGTATACAATACATGCGTATAGGTGATGTAGCTTATTGATGTATGTACATTGTACAAGCCCCAAAGCACCTTCTTAGCAGTTAGTGCATTTTGACCCCCTTAAATTTTGACTCTATAAACCTCGGAGTACCGACCATACCAAAGATTAAGGAGTCTAAACTCTTCTTGTAGTAGTCATCATCCTCATAATCATCATCAGCCTATCTCAGTCCACTGGTGGCCATAGGCCTCTCTCCTTCATAGTCACAATGTTTTTGAATTGTGTATTTGATGTGTGTGTGTGTCATGAATTATGCTCCTAAAGTCGCAAAATATTATAAACTGAAAGTACGTCTAGTAAAAACTTCCTATGCCTATTGCCAGCTTCAGATAAGCTTGGACAATTTGCCAAAAAATAATATTCTTTTAGGTAACTAAGTAGATAGTTACTATTATAAACACTATGAATACTATGATTAACTCTACGCCGCTCCTAGCTATACCTAGATAATTGAGTGGCGACATTTTTTGCCTGTCCGTCTCCCCAGGCGAGGCCTTGGCAACGCGGAAGACTAGACTAAACAGCACTTAGCTACTGTTCATTAATCGTATTATTAGTGTTTTACATATGAGATAAAACGTTTTAGATGCACCGGACAAATTTAATGTTTATTTACGAGTTAGTGGCGATGCAGATGATGAATATTTGTTCCGCAAAAGGATCTCATACGTGGTGAGTACTTTATCTATTCCGACGTTTTCTTTGGGCAGTAACGGACTTGTTGCTAGTTTGTGCTTTCCAACCTAAGTTGCTGTCGTCGATTACTGTATGTTTGCTCCAAATTCAACCTCAATAGTATACACGATATGACAAAGAAGAGCAAAAACTGTTTCTATTAATCGGAAATTGAACGTATCAGCAAAGTGGGACAGATTGGCAAATATCGAAACAAGAACCTCAGCTTCACAATACATTTAGCTAAGCGCCTTGTACAGCAGCTGGTACCAGGTACCGGGCGACATTCACGGCCCACAATATGCTCGCATCGTGAAAAAAGAGCGTACCCAATTTCACGCAACGTAAACTCCGTGATCAGTTTTTGCTTATGATGACAAACTATTTCCTAGTCGGCTAATTGTCCAGGTCCATTGCTTACTCATCGATGTTTTTGTCACCCGCGGTCGCACATCGGCCGTCACCTTGCACTTTCGATTTTGCTCGGGTTACGCATCGATGTGATTGAGGCCCGCGGCTCTCTTTGTGTGTTTTACCAGTGAACTGAAACATTCCGGTTTCGTTTCCACGAAACAGATTTGATATCTTATTGGGCAATAAAAAGCTGGCGTCCTTTGTACGTTTCCCCAATTGCGTGTAATTTATTTGTTTAATATTCTTGAGCGAAGGTCGCTGATATGTAACAGAGTTTACAGTATTCAATAGTAGCAAGTTGAAAGAAATTATCAATTACAGACTTTTATTTCAGCGCTTTTAAATAAAAAGCTTGCAGCAATTTTTACACATCGGACGGTTAGGTACTACAAAGTTAAGTTCAGTGCTTCAATCCTCCACATATTGATTAAGTATTCTCATTAAAGACACACTGCTCAACTTAATACATTGTACAATACAAGAACATAACAATATATAAACGCACTGAAAGCCGGGCATTCCAGCTTGCATAACATTAGTTAGCTCAAAGATAAGTCTGAGTTTCGCGAGGTCGTCGAAAGTAATTAAGTGGACAGCGGCGCAGACCACCTCGTAGACGATTTTAGGGCTTCCTTGCCAAGGACGGGCTCCTTTGACGACGCCAATAGTTGCGGTCACGAAACCTGAAAAACTTAAAAATCTCTTTTTACCAAAACCGCAACATTTTTAGTTCAGTAGGTGACACTTTTTTGTCAACGCTGTGTAAAGTGCTGTTCACGCTGTTCACTACCATAGACAATTTAACTTTTTAATATAAATCTTTCCCTATGACATCATCACTAAATAATCTCGATTTGTCATACCAAAAATTAATAAAGTAGCAGCAAGGGTGGCATTAATGCGGAAGAATCTTTAATAGAACTAGATAATTATAGGTTTATCTAACGAACCACTTTATAGTGAACTCTATCGTCCATACTAAAGAATTCAGCATAATAATTCAGCACGACCTGTTCCACTATTCGGCGTAATATTGTTTTACTCCAGCCTATCTGCATATCGTAGCAAAAACGAAATAAATTGGAGAATACACAACACGACATAAGATAGTGCGTTGTGTAATGCCTGTGACGTCAATAAAATAGAAAGTTGCGATAAGAGCCACTTTTAATCGGTTTCAGTCTCGTTATTACATGCAAATACTGTTACATCAATTTGTATCAGCCATTCAATTATCTAACTAACAACTTCTACTTTTGTAATTGACAATACTTATGCGCCTTTTTTATTTTTGTATGCACGACTTTGATCTGATAGTAAAAAAAATGTAGATTGGTAACAATAGAAGGTGTAAAAGTCGCGTGATTCAATTACTTCTGCAATCATAATTATGTATCTATTTAAGTAATTTGATATTTATTGCTGACAATATTGTAAATGTAAAAAATAAAGATTTGTCACATTGTCTAGTCTAAAAAGCTTGTGATTATAATAAGGGAAATAAATACAATCACCAATTTGAGTCCAATATTGCTCAAACAATAGACATAGGCACGTCCTCTATTATATAGGTATCTATGTAGATAGAACTAATTATTTGCCTTATGAAAACACAAGGCTGATATTAATACGTTCGCATGACGTGATCTCCTGTAATTAAATAAACACAAGGTATCTGATCTAATTGTACTACTATGTATACTTATAGCAAGTAAGGTGTATTCTTTGTCGGAGTTCCAAATAAATACTACTTGATATTTTATTTAGATGCATTGCGCCAAATGTAAAAGATAAAAATATACGACAAAGTTTCAATTATATAGTATTTTGACTATAAAAGGTAATAAACACAAAGTTGATACGTATATGTATGATATCAATACCAATCGCGCGATGCGGAAGCACGACAAGGTGGAACGATTGAAAATAAAGATACCTTTTGATATACGATTGATTATATTACACAGTTGACATATTAAATTGTAATTAATCAATTAAATGTATTCAGATGTACTAAACAATTTGTAAGAACAAAATATTTATAAGTACTGATACGACTACTTCAAAATGATAAATTACATGTAGGTAAAATAATGTTACATACATTTATTAAAGTTATATGTAATCATTTGTCGTGTGAAATACTTAAACAACTAGACTAGAGTATTTTTTAAAGCCCGTTTTAGTCCGAGTTCATGTGCTTTATAAGCTTACTTTAGACACTATTAACGTATCTTCAGCGGAACCATTGCAAGAACCAAGCTATTGGGAATTTTTGTGATAAAGTAATTAAGTACGTAAGTAACTACTTAATAGTACATTAAACACTAATTAAACGACGCATATAACTGATTGGAAAACCAAACAATTAAGTAGGGTAAATGGTCTAATTAAATAAATACGTTTGATTCTCAGATAGCACGGTGCAATTGCGCAATATTTATTAACACTACGAATAATCTAGCTTACATAAATCAGATAGAGATCGGATCAACTTTGCTTAAAAAATATAATGGCCAATTGCTGTGTACGTAAGGGCCAGGTTTTCACAACAACTTGCTTTGGTAACTAAATGAAAGCCAGTACTCTGCATATCTTACTTATTGAATAATTCACCACAGTATGCAAAACAGTTAATACGTGTTACAACATAAATTATTTATAAGTCACTTATAAAAACTGTCGCAAAAATACGTCAATTTTATTAAAGGCTTTTTGGAAATTAATAGTGTTGATAGAATACTAACTACACTATAAATTTCCCTGTAGTTACAAAAGAGTGAGGCATTCTTTTTTACAGGGATAATTACTGCAGACTCTATCTTACAAGTATTAACTTAATTATGTTTATAGCAAAAGGTATGTAAATAACAACATGTGTGCGCTGGAAAGATCTGTGATTGCTACTTTAGATGATCATATAAGTTGATTGTAATACCGATAAGTAGAAGTGAGTTATTAACATGATCAGAATCAGTGGAGGACAGTAAAGACAGTTTGATTGCGGGTAAAAGATTTATATGGTAATACAGTTAACATCTGCAGCATTCAACTAGGTTTAGGTTGTCATTTTTTGATAACATATTTACAGGGAAAGTAAACAACATAACATTTGTACTAATGTTTTTGTTACTTCATCATTTAAAATATTTTCAAGCGCATCCTTTTTGTGAGCAACCAGTATCACAGGTATTAACTACACTTACATCCTCATTATACATCCATAAAACGAGATACACGAGCGATAGTAAAATCCAGCTGCGAGTACATCAAATTAGATATAGTATAAGATTAATAAGAACCGTTACAATGTCGAACATTAATAAATTTGTCCCAGCGTTATAGATAGTGCGAGAGTGCGAGCTGTGGACAATGAGTTGGGCCTGAGTTATTGCACTGATGGCCCATTAGTCTCCGAAGCTACAGAATAATGGTCCAGAGAGATGTCCCGCCTATATACCTAGATATGGCACTGGTATTGTACCTTTGCGGGCCCAAGTGAATTGGGTTTCCTTAAGAATGTATCTGAAACGGGATTGTTGAAGACAATATGATCGTTACTCTAAATGGGTGCTTATTGTGGAGATTTCAATTCATACTATTTATTTAAAGCCGGTCGTACTAACTTTCTATTACTTTATTGTATCAAAATAATTTTAATCAACTGCAATAAAACAATACAAAGCACTTCTGGTATTTTATGTGAGACTGTTAAGTTGATCACGTTGATATTTCGTCTACGGGTTTCTCGATATACATTTCCAGTGTCCTTACATCTGCAATAAGATCCCTGCAAATAATGGTGGTGCCAGCCGGTAACTCACTAAGCGATGGTATCGGTTGTCGATATGCTTCTTTTTATGACCATTGCACAGTCGTAGAAAGAGTTGGACAATCTACTCTGCAGGAAGAAAGCTTTATTGTTTCGTCCTGGTGGTCTCATCGGAACCTGATCTGTTTAATTTGTAACATTGAATCTGTAATACTAACTTAATGCTGTTCACTTTTTAAATTCACAGATTTCTTTTGCTTCTATAACTGCGTTGCTTTATTTAACGACAATATATAAAAAGGCACATGGCAACGATATTCAAAGTATAATTTCCTAATACCAAATATAATAATGAACGTTTGGTTTCAAGTGACCCACTCAGTAACAGTAAGTTACTGATTAAAGATAAACGCAGTTCATGAAAACGATAAAATTAATAAAATATTTAAGTTAATATTATAAAGTTACATTAAATTAACATAGATAATAATAAAGGCAAAGTACTTATTTATTCAGAGACAGCAAGACACGATTGTAAGTTAAGTCAAAATACGTACAATGTGAACTAAATACCTTTGACCTTTGCTCCGCCAACAAAACTCTATTAAGGCTGCAATTACGCAGAACATGGCTAATAAGACTACAATTGGTTAATTAAGACATGCGGCCATGCGCCTACGCAGCGCGCAAACATTCCCTATAGATACGAGCTAGAGATGCGCTCGTTGGCATTTCTAAATTACTCGATATTTCCTCGAGTTCATGTAAACACTAATGAAGAACATTAACGTGTGATTTGTTTGTAAATACTGCAAATTAACCTCGATGGCTTTGGGATCGGCTTTACCGATGTTCAACTGACACAAAGAGACTAGAAATACTGAAAATACCACCCAGGGTATTTTGCTCTTGTACTAACTTGCTTTGATATTTTATATTAAGTTGATAAAAAATTTGCATTCTGCTGGTCCGTTTACAGACAGATAATATAATGTTCAGGCTCAGAAAATTCTTAAAGCTGATCACCGTTAACCGGGTCATCTTTGTAATTTTATTTACAAGCCATCATAGAGACCATCATTAAGTCGAATGTTTATTTTAGGTACAACGTTTAATTCAATTCATTCAGTTATCTAATTCTCTTTTCTACATTACATGTCGAGCTAACTCGCCGATCGTCTCTTCTCCACACCATGAGTCTTCTAACTCTAGAAACAAACCTGTAGGGTCTATATCCTGCTTGGTATCAGGCTGAAGTCAGCGTGTTTTTGAGTGCAGCGTGTATTACGGTTGCGCAGCTCGCCGGGGGCGCGCGTGGCTGCCGATGATTTATCAATAGCCGCCGCGATGGCTGCACGACGGGCCGAGTCGACACCACTCTTCCCGTCGCCACTAGCAAGGTAAGAGCTAAAGCGATTCACGAGCTTTAGGTGATAAAATTAAGTTAGGAAGAATTGGAAGGTCTGGAAACTTAGGCTTCTTTGTTAAGTTTTTGCTAGGTAGTATATTATACTTAATATATCTATATAGATGGATGGATTAAGCTTTTCCAGTTGTATCTGTGCGTGAAGAAGTGGAGATATGTGGCAAGAAATAACTGCCTATTATTCGCTGCGTGATTGAGAGAATATAATTTTGATTTCATTAGAATCATGTTTAAAAACAGACCAAAAAATATTATTACTTATTTATTAGGTACCAAATCTGATAGAAGACATGAAAGTGACCCATATGCAATGTATAAGTGCAATGTTCCGAGCAGTCTGCTCGGAACATTGCAGATAATAAACTGAAACTTTATTGATGTGGTATGTACTTTCGTTATTCAAAAACTATCCTACCTTACCTCACCTACTTACCTTTACCTTTATTATTTTTCTTGTTTGAAACAGATTTTACTGAAAAAGCATAGAAAGTAAAGGGTGATATTCTAACGTGTCGTAAGTTCAACTTCTTATATCTAGCCATAGACAGCAAAAACGCGGTAATGCCTCGGTTTAAGGCCCCTAAAACTTTCCCGACAATCTCTCTCTTATATCTTACACCAGCGGCGAATTGTACTGTCCCTTCAGTACCCGCCCCCCGCGCCCCTCGCGGCCCCCCTAACAGAGCCTAGTTGCGCACGCGTCGCCACGCCCTGCCCCTACCCGCGTTAAATATATCATAGGTCATCTGGCCAGGTTTGTCGGCTTAGCTACTAAAAGCTCAACTTCGTTGTACAAACTAGTGCAGATATAGTTCGTGAATGCGACTCGGTGATAGTGTTTAAGTAGTTCAGTCCTGTATTTGTCAACGTAGGCAAATACTAGGCTTTGTCAGTTTGCGCAATATTTTGTTGTAACGTTTTTGCTTTATATAAGTACATTACCTGTCGTAACTACGGTTCCATGAAGACATTTAATGTCACCTATAGTGTCTAAAACTACAAATTTTGTAGTTTCGGGTTTCATATCACAGGGTGATATTTTTTTCTGTCCTTTAAACCTATTTACATTTAACTTCATTTATATTTTGCTGTTGTCTTTTATAGTTAGGATGCCTACCCATAACATTTAGTGCTAGTTTTTGTCTAATAATGTCATGCGCAATACAATGACCACTAATCGTTAAACAAAACAAGACAAAGTCCTACATTAATCTAGGACGGAGACATAAACTGAAGTAACCACAAAAAGCGAGAGTCAATTGCATCTAAAATTAGAACAAAAGACAAACAAAATTGGTCTACTATCAAAAAACAAAAATCAAAGTTCCCAATACATGTCTCTTTTGTCCAAACCAATTCGGGAAACCGATTCAAACGCCGCAATGGACCGAGTATTGAAATATGAGACTTCAATATTACTACTTTATAGTGGCTCCTTAGATTCCAATGAGATTCAGTAAGGGGCATGTCGCACGCAGCGGGACCGCTGCAAGCGTCGCGGGCTCACGAACGACCCATAATCAATGACAACCGACTTCCTTACGTAATCCCAAAACCGATAAAATGGAGAATATGATTTGCTGAACAATTGCTACCAGTGAACGCAACCCAGTCTAGACAGATCTTTGACAGACAATCTTTTTTGATCGATGAATTATAAATTGCCTGGAGATAATATATGATATGTAGTTTCTTCCAAGTTATTTATTTTCGAAATTAGTGCTACAATGTAAGCGAACTGGCAAAAAAATGGGCACCTGCACGCAATGACAGCCTTTGTCTTTTTCAATTGGCCATAATTTATCAATTATCTGCATCGCATTAAAAAAGCAAATAACTTGACCATAAGGTACTGTTACTTAATTTTTGAAGACTCATTGCGGTCTCAGATCACGGCAAAACTCTCGAAGCCGAAAATGTGCCATAAATTATAAGGTTCACGTATTTCGGGCATAAGCAGAGATGCGGCAATCTGACCCTCTATACTTAGCGATCAACACCAACTATCATTTACTTAGTTACAACATTACAGGCCAATTGCGATGGCTCTCGATTGAACCTGCGAGAAATAATTTCGAAAATTTATGGCGTTAATAAAATGGCCTGATGGATTGATCGATATCTTGTTTATCTGATATTACACGTGCATGCCTACAAAAACGAGTAGATATGAAAGGAAAGTGTTGCAGTCAATATTGTAATATTAAAATTACTTATACTTTAAGGTAATTTAAAAGACATCGCGCTCATCCTGGTGCACCATACAAATGCAAAATATAACATCTACGTGCTTGCTATGCTTAAATAATAAAATATTGCTAGTACAACCTAATAACTTAAATGGATAAATTATATCAATACACAAATAAATTACAGACATTCAATTAATTTAGTTATCTATTATGACATGGGTGAGGCAATATACAAATGATTCTAAAGCGCTATTGGGCACTTAGCCCTTACAGCAATTACCGTCATTTCTCTTTTTACTGATATGAGTAATTCTTGGATGGTATACCACGATAGATGAAGCATATTATGTTATGTGACAAGAATAGGTGCTATAGTTTTATGTATTTGGACCTATTTTGCCGAGCGGCGTTGCAAAGCTAATCCTCATTAAATCCAAAATACAAAACAATACTTCTCTATTCCAATTTGTGGTCTGTTGGTACAGTTTACAAGCCTCCATGCATCACCACGATACAATCTCTTCGCCAGTATAACAGTTTTATTTATTTGTATTATCTCCCTCTTTCTGATTTCTTCATTCAGAAACGGGAACCCGAAATAATTTCCCAGAATGTCTTCATTTAACGCATTAACGTCATTATTATGCCAATTTGCTGTTTACTGAGAAATCATAATATTGTTTATGATTTCATTGAATTTATTACTATACAGGTAGGTACCGTCGTACTAATTTGGCTTACATACAAAAAATTAAGTACTTTTTTTACAGTAATTTTGTATTCCGATTTTCGACATTAAAATTCGACTACTTTGAGTTTCTATTTTGGTCTTCTGTTTGATCACTGGCTGGTTTAGGACCACATTTGGTATAGTGTAGAAATGCCGTGTGTGTATTGACACAGGGTTACAGAGTTGTTTCATAGCCATGTAGAATTGGAGCAATGAATTTCGGCATACAATCAAAATTCAAAACAGCTTCTAATGAGGGGCCTACGAGAATAATACAATTGATCTTTGCCCATGCTGTGAATTGTACCATGACCTCCACGGTGGCTAATCGCAATTGCCAGAATCGATGATGAAGCCCTTCTCGATAGCGATATTTTTAACGATTTTTTAAGTAAACATTAACAAACAAACCACAGATTGTACGATCTACTCTATTCGCGGATTTATCGGTTACATTTCGAATCGATTCGATTCATTAAACGTGTTTGCGACATCTGAGCAAACAGTTTTCTATTGCTACGCATTAGACGCGTGGTCACGCTACACAGGCAAGTAGGCAGAAGTTGATTTCGTCGATTTCATACAAAACATTATAAAAACCATAGTGATATATAAATTCAGTGTGAAATTAAGAATCAGCGACCACCGTACGGGGTTCGATGGAATCAATTGTTTGACCACAAAACTCATTTCGTGGTGAACACTCTATGAGTGAAATTTTGATTGATGCAATGTCCGGTGTTATCTTTATTTCTATCACGTACACAATAAGGTCTGTAAGCAGCCTAATTTTGGAAAGTTTTAGTTTTCATTAGCGGCAATGTTCTGTATACAATCTTTTAACTTGATATACTCGTATGTAGTTAAGCTGGTAAAGCCGCGATTGATGTTATACCACATGAGATTCTACCTCCTTACTATCAAACAAAGAAAATGGATATATTTATTAAACGATGTATAAACGAATATATGTATTAGACGAATAGATAAATCAGTTATTGGACTCAATTATTATTTGATCGACTTACTTTGAAGCATTCACAGGTGGACCGAGAATAAAGTTGATGGCGTAATATTCACAGAGATGCAATGGAAGCGCTAACAAACAAAGTTATAGGCAGAGAACTGTCAATTAAAGGGTATTTGGTAAATGAAACTTGGAATTCGACAGGGTCTGGCATCGTCAGGTGTGGCCGGTACGGTGGCCGCGTGAGTCACTGCGCCCGCGCCGCGAATTCCGTAGATAACCGACAACTCCTTTATTCTCTTTGCTATATCGAGCACCGCCATATTCGTGCCCTTTCGTACGCCCGCCTGTTGTTAAGTTCTGAATAATTCAAATATTGGCTAATGGTCATAATAATAACGTTTGGTTGCGAAAATTCGTGTCTGCGTTTTGTTAAAAAATAAACTCGTTTTACGGTTATTTATTGTGGATTGGCTCGGAGTGGACAGTCAAGTACATTAGCAGACATCTTCATAATATCACGCTTGAATCTATCAAAGTGATGGGCAGATGATCTCGTTAGAACTATCTTTACGGAATTGTCCAAATCAGTTTCGGTACATCCAGTTTCTGATTACCTTTTTTTATTAGAACTCATGCGTAGACTCTAAAATTAAACTAAAGCGTGATAAAACGCATAATTCGACTTTAAATTGAGTCCTTAAGATAAATACGATACCAATAAACCTCGAGGGTCAGGTCGTTAAGCACTAAGTAAATAACTTAAAGTCAAGGGTCACGATCTCGCTCTAGTTTTTGACCTACAATAACATACTTTCACTGCGTGGTCAAATTACATAGCTGTTCAATTTATAGGTACTAAAAATATTAAATACTTACTTTAAAATATTACATCACCAGTCTGTTCACCCATATTGGTGATAATTGCAATATAAATTATTTTTTTAAGTCCATAATATTATAATTGTTAAAGTAACTCTGTCTATCTGTCTGTTACATCTTCACGTCTAAACCGCTGGACAGATTTTGATGAAATTTTGCATGTAGAAAGTTTAAGACCCAAGAAATAGGCTACTTTTATTTAAATTCAACTGTCTAAGGGGTTTAAATAGGGGTTAACGCGGGCGAAGCCGCGGGCAAAAGCTATATAGGTATAATGTATATATAATACTAACCAGCAATCTAAATTAACGCGAGCAAAGCGGTTATTACATACTAGCTTTTGCGGGCAAAAGCTAGTATGTAATAAAGAGGAAGCCTATCACCAAGTACAGTACCAAGACAAGAATATCCAATGGTGAATTTGGGCTTACTTTTTTGTGTTTTCGGTGATGGAAACCGTCGTGAGGTAAACTGTATTTAATTGTCTGAATTCGCCAGCAGAGAGCTAGCGTGGTGATTAATGCTCAATCCTTCTCTATTCGAAAAGAGGCCTTTGCCCTGCAGTAGCACAGCTATAGGCTGTTATTATTTTTATTTATATAGTCTGCACGCTACTGTGCCAGCCGCTACCACGTTCCACCCGCTGAGAATTTACCGATAATACCACCCATTGGAATCGAATCCAAGTCGTAACGCATGGTGGGAACCTTGAGGATTTGACGATAATAATAAAAAAGTGATTAAACCTTAAACATTACAAAGTTGTAAGTGCAGAGATAAACATTTATAAGGCAATGTACCACAATACATGATGGATGGTGGGATGCACCTTAAACAATGATAAATAGCGGCTTAAAGCAAGACACGATTAACGCGATAAAAGCATAATTTGACAACCCGCGTATAATAATTTAACTGCGATAACTGCTCGGCCGTCTTTTACACCGTTGTGTAACATAATGAGTTAAGTATTTCACTTGCAATATAACTTTCTTGTTTATTTGTTTACGGCTTACAATAATTTGTTCACATTAGTTTTTTTTAATACAATTAGTACGTTAGTATAGTTCACCATGGTATTTAGTAAAGATAGAGAAAATATTACCTTTTTTGTGAAATATATTCGTATTCTTCATACTTTATCAGTTACAATAACTTATTCACATAAGTGTAACACACAGACGTCCTTAATTGGCGGACGCAAACGCGAGTTACATGTTAATCTCGATCGCTGGGGGTATCCTTGCTTGTAGAAAAATATTGGTGTATCGAGTTCCACTATCATCTGATACTCAGGCTGCATGCTGTGAGCCGCGATACGGGAAGCTACCAATGTCAACAGAAATATTAATAACATATATGACAAGTATCACCATGACGGCATACTTACCTTCTGCTTAACTGTTTTTAAGAACAAACAAGCATACATAATATTGATAAAATATTGGATTGACTTGCCATTTAGATCAATTAACATACAGATAAACGTGTTTCAGATAAATGAAGATATCTTGTTATAACAGTGTCTTGTTAATAACAATGTTACTTGCCGTATTCAAAAATGTGGAAGAACTGTATTTAAAGACGTAAGTTCAGTATAAAATATACCCTTAATATAGCCGGTTGGATTTTTATAAGCCTTCAGGCAAAACGCGGCACGTTTGCACTGTCTTCATAAAACGAATTTATTTAATATGCAAGTGTTTTATTTATTGTTCGTAATACATCTTCGCTAATTGGTTATCTTTAATTTATTGATATGAATGATACGGTGATAACATCGACTAATATATCAAAGTAGGTCGTTGAATACTGATAAAATAATGCCTTCGATCCTAAAGAACAATTTTAGGGCAAATATTTCGGACAGTTTATTTCAATGGGCTATACATTGTAACTACTAGAAACAAGCTCCTTTTTCACACACTAGCTTTATTTGGCCAATGGTTTTTATATACTTTACCAAACCCCTTACATTTAAGTATTGATTGGACGCAACACTAGTACATTTTTAATTAACCTTCCAAAAACTGGGGCCTTTATTGCGAAAAGGAATTTTGACAAATAATGCACAGTCATCGAGTTGCAATTTAAAACGTCTGTTTGGTCGAGACAGGTCGATCCCTATCTTGCTCTCATTACATAAGTTTTGATCTCGCATTTATATTGTTCCATGCATAAAACAACAGGAGCTAAGATGTGAAAGTATAATAAAGTGTACACTAATAACTTTACTCAAACATAATGAGTTGTAGCTGTTGACTAATAAATTACATTCATTTTAAAGTGTTAAATTAAGGAAAAGGACAGTAAACTGTCGGTTTACGTTTTATATAAGTTAACGCAATAAATTTAGCATTCTACCTACTATAAAAAAGAAATAAAATGTAATCGATTTTACGTCTTTACACCAAATTTGCATTAAAGATAACAAATATAAGATAAAATTAAGTAATACGTTACGTAAAATCAAATATTGATCGATTAGCAACAGTGTATTAATTTATTTAGTTATTTTGCTAATTCAGAACAACTTGCAGTTTGCACTAAAACATTTCACTGTGAAGACAGATTCAAAGCAGTCTTCGCTTACACTGTTACGTAACAACGAAGGCAATAAAGCTTTATTCGATGAACAGTCGACTTGTACTCAACAAAGAATCATTGAAAACCTTGCCGGTATCTTCGATCGATATAATATTAGTTTAGTTTTGTCAAATCAAATCTCGATTTCCAAAAAACAACATTAAACTACAATTATAATCATGGCACTAAGGTTATTTTACCAATGAATGTATGTCATATATAAGTACCATACCATACCTACCTACTATATACACCATAAAATATTTATCACATAAACATCCGTAAAATACGATACAGTGTGATAGGCGTCCGCCCTAACCCATTTCTGCATCGTAACCGATTGACTGCACCGGCGGAATTGCATTTAAAATTACATATACTCGTATAAGTCGTATACTTATTTGTCAATCAGTTCATCCTTGAATGTAGTTCCGCTTACAGTCAAGCCAGGGATAACTGTCGCTCCAAACATTAAACGGATTATATTATGACACTCGCCTATTTTGGACATGACAAAAACTATTTTCGTCAAACGGATGCTATTAGAACTAATCCTTTTATTTTGGTTTCTCGATTCAAATGAGTTTAACAGGTTGCTTGCAAAAAGTTGAAGCTTTATTCGTTCCAGGGTCGCTAATGTCTGCTGTGTAGAGCTGTGCTTTTAGCATGTAACTACCTAACTGGTTTCATTTTTCTAATCAGACAAAAATTGTATCTACCCTTTTTACGAAATGTAGGTGAACTGGTAAAACATCAACATTTCATCTACCATTTTGAGCATATCAAAACTGTTCATACGAAAACTAAATATCTATTACCAAATCTAAAACCAATTACCCGAAACAACAATCCTTAATCAAAATCACTATTTTACTGCCTCAAACATAAAAAAATACTGATATTTATGTACTGACTGTACTCTCATGATACATAGTCTCAATGATTGCAATATATCTAAGATATGTCTGTATTACCGAAACCACCTAATTTCTCGCATCCTTGACACATCGATCTCATTGGGCACGTCCGAGCCGACGATTGGAACTATTTCGGGTGCAATCATTCCTCTATTATTTGTATTAGTATTTTACAATGAACATGTACGTGATTCGACTGCCGTCCCACACCGACCCACTTACCGTGACCTTTCAGTCTCGAACAATTTTGTTGGTGCAAGGGCACTTGTTTCCAATATTGACACATATTTCACCCCTTGTTATTTGGTGTCTTAAACGTTGTTATTTTGTACCATAATGCGACATAATATCTAATTTAGTTGCAATATGTTGCAATTATTAAAATTCTATACGTAACGTGCGACCGAATATAGTAGAAGAAAGAAAGAAAGGCCTTTGCCCTGCAGTGGGACAACACAGGCCAAGAAAAAAGTACAGTGCGTAAAGAATCTATATCTTTTATTAGAATGTTTTGGACATTCGACTTAGGCTCTTAGCACCGATCTTACTACAAGTTTTTAAGTTAAGTTACAAGCTAGTTACTCACCCTGAACAAACTTTTGAGAAGAACAGTCGCGATGTATTCTCATGTACTAGGTACCGACCTGTACTGTACTTATGTAGAGTGTGATCTTTATGTTCTGATGTGACACTAAACACGTATTCGTAATGATATTCCTGATGCTATCATAAGTGATGGTATTAAACTTTACAACAATTAACTACGAAGCACTAAACGTCTCGTATTCACGATGTTAATAGGCCATTGCTTTTTGATAAGTAAACAAAGCTAACTTGACAACATTATGTATTTAAGGAACACTTAAAAATGATTGCTTAAAAGCATATACCTATATTATGCAAATTAATAAATTCAACACTAAATTATAGGGATAAAAATGATTGCAACCTTTGTAGCATATAAATTGGATCTTTATTTGTTGTTTTTAAACGTAGTAAACTTCGAGAACTAATTAACCGATATTAGTGACAACCACTTAATTAAATTTCGAATCCATCGTATTACCGAATCAAAATAAAGAAATAGAACCGGACATGATACTAATTAACTTCCAACGAATTATAAGACCACTTGAGTGCATCAATACGGTAAAAAGCAATTGAGGAGTATTCGTTCTCATCTATTTTATTGCGTCGTGCTCAGATATTGTAGATAGGGGTCCAGGAACTACTATTTTACTACTTATTTATAGTATAATTATAGAAAAGTCGCACAGTTGTGTAATAAAAGTGGTAGGCGGTAGCTATCCTGAAAGTAACCTGCCTAATGCAATCGAATTTTATAGGATAAACACATTTACATATAGAGTAGGTATACATACTTGTATAACTGTGAAATAAGTAGGTTAGCTTTTAGTGGGTTAACTATAGGTTGAGCGTCTTTTAAACCTCCCCAAAGTTGACATGACTTCAGTTCTGGGTGATTATTAAAGGTAGGTGTAATGGGTGTAGTATTACGGGATATTAAACTTTAATATCTATCCATTAAGATAATACATTTAATTAAATATATTACATATTATCCTTATGTTGCTAGCCACTTATGGTCAAAATACATCCAGATAAAACAAAAGCGTGAAAATTTAATATCAACATACTCGTAACTAACCAATTATCGGAAATATGAACAAATGAAGTTCCCCTAAACGGCGGAGATCCTCTACCACGGTCTCTCGATTCTCGAACGATTGTAATTTTATATTTCACTAAGATAATTGTCAGTTGGTACATACTTAATGCAAAAGGACTTCGTGTCTGACTTTTTCGTGTCCGAATCCGAAACTAATTGAAACAATTGGCGTGAAATAAGAACATTAGCGAGAGTTTTATTGAATCGACTCTACCAATGACGTTTTGCGTGACTGAGAACATTGAGTGATTTTGGTCAATGAAATAGAATTTCGAGCACGCATTTACGTAATACGATGACCGAGTCACGGTTTGAAACGAAATAAGTCTTTATTGTTCTAAATGCGATAAAACTTTTATTGTAATGACCCGTCAAGTCGTGATAAATTTTATAAAAAAATGTCGTTGTTATGACGTCTGCAGTCTAGATTTAAGTAGAACTTGAAGAATAACCGAGGTAATACTGAAAGAGTACCAACCCGAAAGCTTTAAGTTTACTTAAGGCGAGCGGATGTTATTTTTGTCTTTTTTCTTACGTGGTTAGATATCGTAGTTCGATTTCTTTACTTATTTAAAAATGAAATTAAAGTGATATTACAACATTCGTGAACCATTAGTAGATGATTCTGTATCGTCATCGCTGGTCAAAAAAATATTTACAACGCCAATTATGCGATCATGCAAAACCGATCATTTCTGGATGTTTGTGTAATTTTTAAGAAATTATCACCCGACCTCCTATGGTGTGTTCGTCATTATCATAACTTAAAATTTTAAAATATACCACACTAAAATCGATGAGTCTTAAATTGAATTCGGGGAGCGCACAAATAAGAAATGGAGGTGCGAAAATTGGTCGCAGCACCGTTTAAAGTATCGTTAAGGCTTGTCCGAGAGAAAATATCGTAATCGCGGCGCGGCGCCGATCAGCGTGGTTTACGAGCTGCGGAAAGCGACCGCCATTATTCCACTCGTTGATTTAGTTCATTATAGTGTACCGAGAAAACATGACGAGATTTTGGCAATGTAAGTGGCGCGAACCCTTTGATGTGAACAATAAGATGCCTATCGGTAACGTTATTTGTGTTCTTCTTTAATGCTATTTTCGTATTGGTGGAGCCTTCACACTTACGTTCGGCGTGCCTTGTGCGGACGACCTCGCCACCATCCTTTTTGGCTGAACTACAATTCAGCATGCTCTAATGCTTTCCATGTCGAAAATAGCTCACATACAGAAAATAAATACATTTTCACATTCTGACCACATATTAAAGCAAGCATAGCTGAATGATGTAGGACACTAACATCTGTCAAAACATATTTTCTAACGACCATTCATTGCCCGAATGTCTTACGCCTAACAAGCTTATTTACATAACTGCGAAAATCATGTACTGTGGTGCGGCAAAGGACATAAAATATAAGCACAGACTGACGTTAACGGCGATATCATAAAGTTGGACTAGCGACAACAACATGCCTTAAAAATATATTCGTTTTCAAAATTTAGAAAAAACGCAGCAATCGTTTCGAAACAGCACGAGGGAAAAGAAAAGATAAATTAAAATAACGGCGCAGGATCGTGAGGGCAGCGCGGACGTGCGCGGGAGTATCTCACGCGATCGCGTCGCGTCGCCGCTTCGTCCTTCTGCCGATGGTATCGGGACACTACGGGTCACTGTGTCGCCGGCGGACATTTCGCATTCCATCGTCACCTCCTCTAATCTTAATAATTTCGTCCAATAGGCTGATAACACTGACTTTCTATCAACCCTCGTCATTCTTGCAAGACAAAGAGATGCCGCGGTGTTCTGCTCAAGATATTTATTGTGTTTTTGTACGTTGTTAAAGTAACAAGTGTAACTACCATAAAAAGAGCATCAGTTCTTATAAAGTTATTTGGCGCCTCGTCCCTTTATGTGAAATTAGGCTTACATAAACAGAAAAACAAAAAAGTGCCTCGATAGCATATTTCGTAACGCCATAAAATGATTTCATAAGAACCAAAACACTATACTACTTATATAAGAAATCAATGAAGCAAATAATGATATTTAAGAAAAACTACCAACATATTACATAAAATAGTGCAATAATGCCAGCAATACGTGAAAATATTTAGCAAAATTACGAAAGACCTTAAAATTTAATGCATATAAATAGTAATATGCGATAGTGTCAGTTTGATAGGAATTTGAAAAATGTATGTAATTACATAGAGGAGGAAACAAATTAAGTCGGCGAAGATTCCAATAGAGCCGCTAATCAAAGGACGGTAGCTCAATCAAATGGCACTTATAAATCTTCGAAAACCAGAAGATTCAATTACATGGCTACCGGAAGGCACGGATAGTGGCATTAACAAATTGTCCAAGATAAATAAAACCTTTTTAATCAAAGAAGAGGTCCCGAACCCGTTCCTGCTATCGGCGGTCGCGTCGTTTTTCGAGAAATTTATTGAACGCTTAATGTATCGACCAAGAATTAATTGGTCCCACTGAGTGAAAGGTGCGCCGCTCCTAAATTATAACGATCAAAAACACTTTGAATCTGAAGATCATGAATTGATAAGATACGTGGACCGTGCTTGCTTGGGATTGTACCGCTTGATATTCGTCTCAGGTGCTTTGATCACATTACAGGTCTCTATAAAAATACCTCGCATATCGATGCTTATTGCCGTCGAAGATTTTTGGAAACTATGTAATCTTTACCTTTTGATACAAACTCATATAAGTTTAAAATGGTACTTCTTATTTTCGTGTTAATATAGCCTTTATAATTTTTGACTAAGAAACAGTTACTTCACTAGGTATCTCTCATTTAAGAATAAATTAGGTATTGATGAGACTCTCAGCGCACCGTGACATGAAGAATCATGCTAATTAAAGGCAGCTGATTTTCTAAATAAATCAATTGTACAAAGCAAGCAGTATCCTTACACTTTACGCGTAAACCTTGAAGTAGGTATATGGTAATCCTCCTGAACTTTCTATAGCACTTTAAACTGATATCCTCTTTTGTGATACTTTTATTACGTGCGATAAGTATCGGCCAGATTTTTGGATAACTAGGTAGGCGACAGAATAAATTCTTATCGTTTTAAAGACTACCCACGTGACGCCTTGTACAATATTTTCACGTCTTACAAAACTAGATTTCAGTGAGTGATGAATACAAATTTTGATAGCATACGAGTTTATACTGCAAATTTTACAAGATACTGCAACAATGTATCTTTATTGAGCTCAGAGCTTCTTGACAAAGTCATAATAACAGACGTGCTGGCCTGAATTTTGGCAGACTAGTCTTAACTTTGGACTGTACTACAAGGTTGCAATGATCAATACTAATATTCCTTTCAGCATACAAGTGTCTTATGTCGTGTGGTATCCGGCCTAGAATTGACCACCCCCTCTCCTCCCGTGGGTGTCGTAAGAGGCGACTAAGGGAAAATCCAGAAGACGGGCTGCAGCGTCTTCTGTAACTTGACCACCAATACTGTGATCCCGAAGCCGCTTGCCAAGCGTTGGGATTATGGCGATTTGTTCAGCAATGGACTTCTTCCGGCTGATGATGATGATACAAGTGTCTTTAATCTATAATTAATGGATCTCACGTAGGACTGCTGTATCGTCTCATGCAGGTACTTATAATGGTTTGCGACTTCATAGAATCGAACCCCCCTAAAATTATGGGATGTTATAATATTAATATTGGTCTTAATTATTCATAACACAAAGAAGTTATACTTTGAGTCAAAATACTACTTTTGACCAGATGATATTTTATGATAGGTACCTATAGTTATCTTTTGAAGGCATCCGTGCAATCCGCTCTTGATGCAACGCGAGATGCGACGCTGTTCTAAACCATGGCAGCCATAATCTAATTCTAAGTCACTATTTCGCACACACTACCAAAAAATCGTAAATAGTTATAATAACCCTTATTAATATTAATATTAGGTTAAATTTAGTTTGGATGTAGGATAAATTATCAGTGGTATCAAGTTTACGGTCAGCCCTATTTGGTTGTAGATCTCAGTTAGAGAGTGACGTGACATGACACCTCTATCGATCGCGTGCCGCTGTTTCTACTGGTTTAGAATATTGTTTTCAACACGTTTTATTCTCTACGTAAACAATTTTAGAATTATTCGCACAAAGGAGTGCAGGTTTGTCCTAATTACATGGGGCAGACACGGAACGTTCTGAAGTGCCTAATTTGAACAATGTACCGCGAAAATAGCTTCAAATATCTGATAGCGGAATTAACGCCTTTTTTGTTTAAATTCAACTTATGTACAAATGACGTCTGAGACGCAACTACGAATGATTTATTTAGGTACCGTAAACCGCTCACATTTTTTGTTCTAATAAAATTAATTCGTAATAGCAAGTATGTTAAATCAAAATAGTAATCGATATTTAATTATATAGTAGGTAGTAAATAATAAATAAGTATATATTCCACTTAATAATCACTACATTACCTACTATAAAGTAATATTAGATTCCTTTACTTGTCTATGCAAAAAGATCAATAAATTGCGCAAAACAAGTCATACTACATAAAGTCAGGTTAAATTATGCAACACTCAAATAAAATCTAAATATTTTAATTAAAACATTGCTTGGATTCGTTATTTTAATCACCAAGTAGGTAGTCGTCTCTAATTGGAATTAGTACGTTAAATTTCGCGGGGGTGAGTCACTTAATTGGTTCGTATATCATCGCCTACTCATCTTATAGACAGACCATCATTAATCTAATTTGCACCATTGTATTAGAGAGGGAAAGACGGACAGGCAAACAATCAAGTTTCAAACTCTCTAGAATACTAGCTGTCACAAGTGTCTTACCACTTTGTGACAGCTATGTAGTATTCTAGAGATAACTGAAAATACTTAAGTATGTAGTAGTATTTATCATCCGATCTCCGTTCCGATCTGATACACTGCTCAATACTTAAGAGATAGTGAACCCAACTGCCTGAAGGGTCCCAGTGATCTTCTTTGCAAAACCCTAAGGCAAGCACAACACCTGGTTCTAAATAATCATGTTATGTTACAGTCCTGCACAAAAGGTTTGCCGTAAACCGTTATTGTCCACAAGAAACAAGACAAATGATAATGGCCCACATTAAAAGATAAGACTGATTCCACATTAGATTAGTGTGATAAAAACTGTGAGGGCGTACGTTTACTGTTTTAGCGCTCTACATTAAAGTATAATTATAACTGTGTTAAGTGGACCTGTGTGAGTGGAAAATGTTGGTGTTCATCCTATGTGTTGCCGTATTCCTACCGATTGGTAAGCTCAACTTCAACGTTTCACTTTACTCTACATTTCAGAAACAATAATAGAAAAAAAAAGACACTTGATAAATGAAAAGACAATACCAACAGTTATCCGTAGTTTGTAATGGTTTGTTAATCTATTGTGTCTACAACGTTGACATCCAATTGAATACGAATAAAACAAAGTGTTACATCACACCGTTTTAAATTCATTTTATGTGAATAAGCCGGCCGCCCGCGCCTACCGCACACAATGGTCTACCGACTCATCTCGTGTCTAGATAAATATTTATTTATTCTGTTGACAATCGTATTTACATTGTCAATGCGTCTAGTAATGTTATGTCGCCACAGAGACGCGTGGGCGCAGGATTTTATGTTGATGATCACTGGTTATGAATTTGGGTCAGAGTTCTGTTGTGACTTTAGATAAGCAGTGATATCGCGAATAATAAGAAGGCTTGCATCTAGATTTCGTCGAAAGATTTTCGTATACTTATGTATATCATATCTTAGAAGTGTGTAGAAATATTTGATATTCTTCACATTACCATAAGGACCAGTTTAAAAGTCGTATGTTGAAATTCACTTCAAATATTGACTAGGTGACCTTCGAATATAGGTATATAGGTAACTTGTCGAAATGTCAATATAAGTAGGCACGAGTATATTGTACTTAACGCTATCACTGTGCTTTCGGATAATGGTCTTCCAGATATTTTCTAAGTATAAATAAGCTGATGATATAGAATTACAATAGAGACGCTGTAGGTCCACACAACGAGCCGTGCACAATTATGTCAGACGCCTATCAACCACTTTCTCGGCAGCCTTACGACTTGATACGGCGATCACCGGGGCAATCTTTTACGCACCATCAGCCTACGAACCGTTTATTAACTTACTGAGATTGTTTTAAATTATTTTCTACGTGCCCTCATGTAGGCCACGGTAATTGTTTAACTATAATCTTTCTATCCTTTTTAACTACGTGTTCTACCTACTCTTATAACTTGTATTTTTCAAATCAAATCAATTCAAATCAAAGATCATTTATTCGACATCACATGTGACAGCACAAACAAAAGGTTAAACAACAGGGAAATATAATAAGTAGTACCATCAAACATGCAATACCGAAAAGGTCGCCAACTCAGCATATGATGAGTGTAGAACACCCAGCGCTGGTTTTCAGTTGGCACCCTACAGTGACACACGGACGACCGGACGTACTTAAAAAATAAATAAAATAAAATGAAAATATATTAATACATAGATATTATGAAAGAATAAAGTGCACTAAGAGCTATGTAACGGTTGTGATGGTCAGATCCTATGAATTTTTTTCAACTATTGCCTAGTAAAAGGTACTAGGTACTTTAGTGAACTTCAATTAAATGTATACAATTGAGAGAGCCTGTCTTCAGTCTTTTAGTAAGCTCAAATCTAAAGCCAGAGTTTCCAATAAAACCTTCCACAGAAACCCTAGTCTTACCAAAAGACTTACTCGAGTAGGTACGAATGCTCTTCGCTCTTCCATTTTGTAAGAGACCGCTAGATCAACGTGGCGGTCCAGATAATAATACATAATTTACTAGATAGATAATTAGATACCATAGTTTCACTAAGGAAGTTGTATAGCAATTACTTTTATCACTTCTACACTTATTATAGTTCACTACCTTAGTGTTAGTTGTATTTCTACCTATTGGATAATGTACCATTTAAGGAGGCATTATTTAATTAGGCAGATGTTCAAATTTAGGAATTACCTACTTACATAATTATCAGTCAAAATTAATTGACGTTTCGGACTATATAAAGATAATATGTTTTATGTATCCATACTATCGGAGACACAAACCGCACAGGCATACAAGTCAGGTATATCAGTAATCACACTGTTTACACCTATAACGTCATAATATCAGCAATTATATTTTAACTGGCAAAAGAAAATGTAAAGCCGCGTTAAATAAACGTTCGTGCTGCATACCTTTACATGGAGAGCGGATTCTCTCGCTTTCAATAATTACGGTGCGTACGAGTGGATCGGAACGACGGAATGATGGCCGGCAAAATGGCGCGAAACGCGGGAAAATGACATATGATTGCGGCGGTTAAAACAAACGTAAACTGCAGGCAGGAGTGGCCATTACATGGTGGGCACGCCGGCCGGTCGGCCTGGATACACAACAATCCGATTTGACATGCATTGTGCGGGAAAATGCAATGAGTCCGTGGCGAGATAAGGCTTTGTTGTATTATCAAATATAATTTCTTAAAGATAGGTACTCGAAGTTATTAAATTAAAAATTTGCAAGAACTCCGAATTTCAGAGTAGCACTTTTAGTAAAATAACTTTTACTTTTCTTTCATACTTAAGTATGTCGCTTTTACATTGTTATTTCCTGAAATCTATCCTTTTTGAAGATTTGCAGTTCTCGGCCAACATTCGGATAAGTAACTCAAATCGTTACGATGTCATTGCTACTTCAGTAACATCCGTGGAACAAAACGCAAATTACTGAAACTGTACCTACTTACGGTTAAAAATAACTGCTAATTAAAGTAAAAATATCTCGTTACAAATACTTCGCATTCAAGAGAAACCAGAACATCACCTTTCAACATTACCTGCATATTCAGATTACGTTCGCGCGAAAAATAATCATTTTAACGGCATATGACTTGATGAAAATCTTGATGAAAATACACTGCATTAAACTTAGGTATATCTTGTTTGAATGTTATTAACAATAAAGGCACCAGTAGGTATTTTGATTGTATTACACCTACATAATTTGCATAAAAATAATTATACACCGGATACATGCTAAATGTTCTTCTTTAATTATTTGTACCTAACTAAAGGTAAAGATGTGATCTCATAATTATTAAAAAAGTGATACAGATCTCAGACGCCGAGCCGGACCGGTATGCTCATAAAAAAAGCAGTGTGCCTACCTTGATGAAATTGTTTAAAGTAGTTTGATGTCGATAATAACCATATTGCTGAATGAAGAGCTCTTACCTAGGTATAGGTATTTAGCAACGAACCATGTGTGAGGGTATAGATAGTAGTAACAATGTTATCATTGTAGTAATTCATGGGATCGACTGCCTCGTTTGACTAGTGGCTGAGCATGAGGTCCCGGGTTCGAATCCCGGGTCGGGCAATGTTAGGTAGATACTCGGTTTATCGATTAGTTGATTCTCAGTAGCACGGAGTCTGGATTTGTACCCGGTTGATGGCATGGCTCGTTCCCTATAACATTGGGACCTATAAATAACATAACTGGCGAAATTTGAGCGTACTTTACAGTCAACTCTGTCTACCCTTTCATACGAATACAGGCGTGAACCCTTCATACGACTACAGGGGAATATAGAATAGTAAATCATGGTATGTTTCTTATAGCGGTCGCCGAAAGATGTTTCTACCAGCGATGCCTTGGCTGCCACCCTGAGCAGATGATAGCACCCGGCATATCGGTGGATTGCCATCCATCCAACTGGGTGTCGGCGCAATGGTTGCACGACCACGGGTACCGGCCGCCGAGCACAGACTCTTATACGCCAGTAGAGTACCGCTGCCTCAAGATGGTGGCTACACCTGATGACAAGTCCTGTAAGTCTATCTTCCTGAAATATTATCAATTTTAAACTAAACGTTATAACTATTGTTTTACGTAAGTACGTATTGTGCATAGAAGGAACCCGCGAACCAATATTTATAACAAACTTCTTTAATGTGTTTGACATACCTTAAGAGTAGCCAAAGAAAACGGCCCCCAGTTCCTGGCCACCCCACTATTCCAAGTCTAATAGTAACTGGGTGGCAAAAGCGGGAGAGCGGGCCTTGTGTACCCTGATACTACCTGAAGGCCTACCTCCAGTAGTGGACTGCAAAAATAGACTGATGTGATGAAGGCAAATCAGACTTATAAATAAATTACTTACAAGCTTTTATATTTTCAGATGGCAACACAGTGGACGTACTCCGTGGCTGTATACCTAGGACGCAGGTAGACTCAGTGTGTCTCGGGCTTGAAGCCGTTGAGAGAGCTCGCGGCCACAGCGATGCACGATGCTTCGTATGCAACGGCGACAATTGCAACTCCGTGTCACAAATACAGTTGCCCCTACAATTAACGATCGCTACTATTCTCGTATATTTATTACTCAAATGAATGTGAAATCAAACAAGTATTTAATTAAAATGTTATTTTAATGACATAGATTAGTTTTCATATCATTCATTGTACATTTAAATGTTTTGTGAGTTGCCATTTTTTTATAGGTAATATATTTTTATTTTATAAATCATTATTTTTACTTGTAATATGTGGGGGCTTTAGCCGAGCACAGCACTTTAACGAAGGTACCTATGTTAAAAGGGCATTTTTAGACTGGCCAATGTGGGCCAGCACTAAAATACTATCTGCCCTATTGAAAACAAGCGTGGCTTTATATATCATGAAATTAATTCAATTGCTTGTACCGTTTTACTTACATATAAAATAAATGGAACATAATAATGAACCACACACCAAATAAAGCGTCATCCGTAGTACCTACTTATATCTAATTTGTGACTACACTTATCGGCCCCCTTACCCTGAACTTTAAAAACTGTCCTGTTTTAAGAGTTCATGGTTAGGGGGCAGACAGCGTTTGTAGCCAGCCCGGGAGCAAAAAATACTTAAACTTACTAAAGTTGAAGTTTTTTTCGGCTCGCCGGTCTACAAACGCTAACGCTGCCTACTTTTGGTACAATGGCCGATTTGTTTAATGATTTTCGTATAAAAGCACCATGTCGAAATCATGCTATGCATCCAACTGTACTTTTCTTACATTTTTTACATTCCACAAGCAAGGGGAACATAGCGTAGTCTACTGCTACGTATTTTATTATAAAAATATTAGTCATTTCTATTATGGAAGGTGCACATGACACATGGTAACTGGAATGTTTTCTGAAATACTGGCTTGGTGTCACTACTTTAAATGTGAGAGTTATTGGCTAAGACCTAGATGCACATCAATATCCAATATAAGACTAGAAGAATTAAAGTACTATAAAGGCATGAAAAAGCTACCTAATATGAAATGATAATCAGAAATATCTGTAACAATTTTGTATGTTTATGAAATAATACATAAAAAGACGCGTTGACTGAGATTCAGGTCAATACTGGAAGGCTTGTCGGCAGAGACAAGTATACGATTGTCTATGTTCAATTATATCTAACGGCAGGATAAAATATGTTTTAAGAGTATTAACAGAAAAATATATAGATGGTAAAGAACGTCATAAAACCTCTAGAATAACATTAACCTAAACTATAGAATAGCTTATGAAACAGCGGTATTAAGCTCAAAGCAGTGGAATGTCATTATGGCGGGTACGCTCCGCCATTTTGTACTTACAATAAAACTGCAATCGTAACTAACTTAATCTAAGCAAACCTTGTAAACTATTACAAAAATACTTACTACGTTAAATTGTTAAAAAATCACAACATATCGTCTTACGCCTACGAACTAGTAATTTCATTGCAAAACAAATATTTTTACAAAATCACAGGTGCTAGTTATGTATTACTAAATGCTTGACCTATTTTATTGTACAACATTAAAATTCAAACTAATTAATAAGATTTTGAATCAGACTCAAACAATATTAAGTACTTAAATGTAATTTAGACTTGGTATGCCTTATGATCACTTAAAAGAGTTTAAAATCAATAATATCAACATTTTGTATATCTCGTTACTGCTATCATTTCTTAATTGTACTATATAAATATCTATCACAATTAACGCCAAGGCACGCGTTCAAATTGCCATAATTGTTTATCGTTTATATCGCACCTCAAAGCTGTCAAAGGATTGCCGACGCCATTTTGGCTGTTGTCAGCTAAAATTAAAGTAAGGCACAAACCATCAGGAGTTTTTAGTCTCGGACCTTTTTGTTCCCATATTTGTTTGCTGCTATCGCTACAGCTCTTCCACAGTGCGCGGCCGTTGCCTTGCTCCAGACACAGGCCTTCGTCAGCCATCACCCTTCCCTCTGGAGTGAAGACCACCAAAGTGTCCAGATCAAGGTCACCGCCACAGCGGACTGTGGCTGCGGGACCTCCAAGCCCTGGCGTTCCAGATGTTACACCCAAACAACTATTCCTCCCATTTTTAATTCTACCGAACCACCTGTCTTCAGTAGGGAAGAAATGTTGGGGCCACACGTTCTTTAAGTACCATCTAAAGCTTTTGCATTTCAATCTCTGTCTTAATTCTACGCGTTCCCCGACAGCCTGTTGGTCGCGTATTTCAGCTACCGACGGATTGAACTTAAAGTAAAAGTCTGCCCATTCGTCCATCCACACTGTAGCAGCTCGGGCTAAATTAGAGTTCAAAACCTTTGTCACACCTCCAGGGTACTTGTAGGGGCTATGCCTCCTGAATATGTGGCCAACTCGGGAGCAAGATGTTATTTCGACCCTGGCGCCGCACTGCCACGCTCGCCACGACAGTTCCAAGTTTTCAGCTCCCCATATAACCATGCCTTCGTCGTAGCCTCCTAAGCGCCAGAAGAGGCTTTTCCGCACAGCAAAGAGTCCTCCTGCCATGGCCGGAGTAGGGTAAGGTTTCGAAGGGTTTTCCGCCTTCTTCTTTAGCACCGAACTGCTGGGTATGAGCCACCGAAAGTGCAGGCGCCAACTAAACGCGCCCCAGTGAGCGTCAATACTCTTGGTGTAAGCTAACGTGTCTTCTGATAACAGGTCTATGTGCGGACATATGAACACGTCGTCATTTCCAGCTCTATCTAGCAAAGGTTCTAGCCAGCCATCCGTGACCTGGAATATTATAATTAAATTCAACAATTATAGTAAATAAATAAGTATAATATCATTACTTGAATTTGTGTAAATAGATTATTTTCTGATTAATGCTACATACAAGGTGTGGCCCGCCTTATCCAACATCTCGATAAAAAAATCAAAACACTTCAATATGAAACTCAACCCGACTCGAGTTAATCCTTCGGTTTTCTCCAACTTTACTACCAGGACCTCGAAGTATATTAACATGGTGTTTTTTCAACCTGTCAGGTACTTAAATACTGAGACTTACCTCGCAGTGAGCATCAAGGAACACAAGAACATCGCCAGTAGCCTTGTTTGCGCCCATCAGCCGCGCCCCGACCAATCCCGTTCTAGTCGGATTCCTAAGTATTTGGATCTTGTCCAACTTCGCTACAGCATTGTCCAACTCTGCTTGCAGATATCTTCTATCACTGGCATCGTCTACGAGAATTATCTGAAATAAAAACACACTATTGCGTTAGTAATGTAATGGAGATGTTGTTTGCTTGCTATTTTGTTATTAATAATTCTAAAAATGGGTTAGACTTATAATAACTATAAACACCAACTCAATGCGGTAAAAAAAAATATTAAATTTTTTGTTAGCCAGAGATGGCTCTATACGATAGTGACGTAACTGGGTTGTAATCGCATGGGAAATTTTGCATTATTCGCATCGCCCCGTACATCAAACGTTTGCGCGAAAAAGATAGACAATGCCTCACAACAAACTAAAAAACATTGTTTGACTTCCATTTTCTCATGAATTTCATTTATTTATCCATTAGTCGTATTCTTTTCAATAATTAATTTTACAGTAGGTACACAAAGCAGAACTTAGGGACTCAACAATCATTCCAACAGAGATACAGTTACAGATTCATAAAAACCTACAATAGTGAATGATGGGTAAAGCGTACTGACCTGTTGGAGCAAGTTATCCGGCGAACGCATCAAGACAGACATGACCGTCCGCATGAGTGTAGACCACGCTTCGTTGTGGAACACTATGATTACGGTCGCGGTCGGCAAGTTTTCCAAATCAAATACAACATTTTTGCAACTGGAATAAAACGAAAACACATACATTTCATTGATTGGTAGTAGATATAAGTACATATAGCTCAAAGCATATGCAAGTTGAAGTGGCAATGGGCAGGCCATATCGCTCGAAGAACTGACAACCGCTGTTTTAGTATGTAAAGTAGCCACATGGTCTAAGTTCTTTACATATTTATGCAAAGAATGTCTCTTTATATTCTCTCACTACCATTCCCGGACTCGATTGATTAGGTCATAATCAATGCCAATTTCAATTCCAATAATGAGAGAATGATAATTTGATTTACAACGTTGTATAATTTAAAACTTATATTATAACATATTCCGTATGCACAATGAAAACTCTCATGCTTATCTCAGACTAAGGAATGTATACCTAAGCTATTTGTTGCACGTTTTAAAATGATACTGGGTTTTTTATAGAATAAGTATTTAGTGGAATACGAACTTTTTGATGAAAGTGACAGAGTACACAGTACAAGGTGCTGGCCTGACCCATTCATTTGTATGCGATCGTTAAACAAATGAAGACAACTAGATAAATAAATGTAGGTAAGGTTTTGGATGGTATTCGTTTCATCTAGGTTGTGAAACCTATTTGATACGCGCTTACTTTAACAACAAGATACTAGGCCCATAGAAAGCTAGGCGACACTATTGTATATGACAACTTGGTCTCCACCCTTTACATGGCCAACTGCCAACTCATTTCTATTCATTTCCTATCGTTGGAACGAAACTCGAGACAATTTTTGATAAGGATTTGAGACAACTGGAGAGAAAGAATGTTTAATTTAAATACCATTTTAGAATTTACTTTTGTTGCGTACATCGTAATCCGGGAATATAACTCAACATGAAAATTAATACCTCCACCATGCATAATGCTCATAGCAAGTAATTGAAGGTAGTTTCTGAAAATGTTCATGTCAAACTGCAAATAGGTTACTTAAAAAAGCTCGTAAAACGGAACTGAACCTAGTTATACGTTCTCCTACTTTTTAATCAAATTGGAATTTTGTATCTACACGTAAAACGGAACTGAATTAGTATTTAAATAAAATAAACCGATACCCGTAATTTTCTTATTTTGGTAATGTACATAAAAATATAAGTTTTCGTATCGTGTTTTCTTTGTGTTGTTAACGGTGTCTCATAAAATTTGCTAAAATAAAGCTACAATCTGGAATAATGAGGTACGTATTTTAAAGTTTTCCCATTATTACAAAAAGTTTCAATCAAGATATTTAAATAGTTAATAAAAACATAATATGGAAGCACTTGCTTAACTTCTGTGGTTCAGTTACTATAGCTACATTTGTATGCTTTTTACGACGACATGCATTGTATGCTATATAGCTACGTTGATACTCATTCTTATAACTAATTTTCTATTTGCTTTGTCAATGTTGTACGTTTGACAATTTTAAGATCCTGTTAGAGTTAGAACCCCGTCTGTGGCTACAACACTGTGTTCCTTTATGCTTCTTTTGATAAAATATTGGCATGAAATCTGAGTTAATCATTTAGAGAGGTTTCTGGCTTGCTAAAAATTGTATTGTTCTGTTTTTTCGATATAGATCATATTAATAAATTAGCCGAATGAAATCACGCTCTATTGCCAATTATTCATACGATGCGGTCATAGTAAATACTTTCCAATTATTGATTGAACTTAAATTACAGATATATATCTGAAACATTATACTTAATTCTATGTTCCTGAAGGCGTAAGCAGATGTGAATAAATGCACATCCTCACTTTTTGTGATGCTGATTGATGAACAACAAAGACTTTTCTCGTGGCAAAACTTTATATAAGTATTAGTTAAACTTAGAAATGAATCACACTGGGCAGGCTTGATTCGTGACTACAAGACAAGTTGTATAGTATTTTAATCAATTGTTTTATTACCTGTCACTGCGCATGTCAGGCAGACTTCTATTGATAGCTATTTTGTCACTAACAAGAATGTTGTATGAGTGCAATGCGTATAATTCCCGGGCTGTAATGACCTCTCTCGGGGACAGCTGAACTGGGCGGCCTCCCTCGCCTGCACCCGCCACCGGCGCATAGTTGTTGCTATGGACTACTTCTGCAAAATTATAAAACTTACTTTTTACATAGAAGTAGCCTCTTCTTAAAGTTAAAAATTTTACTCAGATAGTCAACTAATAGTAATGTGTCCTTAATTGCTTGTTAAACTTAAAATTCATTGAAGAGGGTAAGGTTGAATTTAATTACAAAGTTAACTTCATATTTGATTAAAATCAATTGCCATGACGACTGACCAGTATAGCTGATAAATTTTAATTAGATTTCCTAACACTTTAAAGTGTTGCATATCCGTACAACTGCAAATTGAACAATCACACCGTGAAGGTTTGTTAATGGTAATTGGCCATACACAGAAAAGTAATGTAAAAATTAATTATAAATTTATATGATGCAAGTTGCTGACTAAACATTTTGCAACTATGATGAAATGATCTTTATCTGAATACTGAGAGACAAACACAATGCTTCTCACTTTGCTTATAAACTTAAACCTGTAGTAGAATTTATAGGCAGTATAGATTCAAATATCAGTTGCTGAAATATAAGTCAAAACTATTTACCATCTGATAAATTTTTTCCAGTAATTCCACCAACATAATGTCCAACTATTACTCTCATTCCACTCTCATCAACATATGAGTTTTTATCAAAATGTAAACTAAAAAGAAATAATACATTTAATTTATTATATGATAATAAATAAGCTTTGGTACTCACTAGGAGGACAATTTAAAGATATATAGGTACTTATAGTAAACAAATTTGAATATCCTTTTTTTTATGATAAGATGCACAACTCTTACCTGTTATACCAAGGTTCTTTATTCTTTCTCCTATGTACAGTATTGTATAGTTCTAAGCTAACATAAAACATGGCATTTAATAAAAATAACAATATAATTATGAGAGAAACAATTTTTTTCTTGCGTCCTCTACATAGTAACGACCAAAAATCCTGAAACAAATTTGAATTAAGTTGAAAAATATTTTTTTATCTTAAATTATTATTTTTAAGCTACTTTGTAAAACAACTTGTAGAATTTTAATGTCAACGATTGATTTACGAAGTTCTCTCAAAATAAACCAAATTAAATTAAACTTACATTTCTAAGTAGCATTTTCTATTATTTCACACTCTAATATGTTTAACAACTTTAAAATAAATTTGTACTACGTATTTTATGCATTTTGCAAAGTTAAATTAATAAACTTTCTGTCAGCCTAAGCCTTTCTGAGTAAATAAAGCTTTATAGTTTATTGGCTAAAGTGCTGACTGGGCTCGTTTCTTGTCAGTTTACACATTTGACTCGTTTCTGGCTTTGTTTGTAACTTGACAGTTGTCATGACAGTGACACAGCACAGGTAAACAAGGAGAGAGCCCTGACAGTGACAGCCCGTAAAAAAATAGTGCGTTCCAGTTCAGATTCTTCGTCATGTTTAAATGCATAATCGTCATCATTTTATTTCAATAGTTTTAAAGAACGTCGCCTTTATAAGAATTACCTTAGAATCAATTATAATTTTACTGTGTAGATTTCGTGGGCCTACTTATACAAGTCGCCTAATAGTTAGCATTTCGTTAACTTTTTCGAACATGTGATTTCAGCTCTCCAACTAAAAAAATATGTAGAAAAGCTTGTGATTCTTTTGAATACACAAGTCCACATAAAAATCTGAAGTATATTAAAACGGAAGAAGATACTGTCTCAATGGTAAAGTTAATAAAAAGAGAGCCAATTAAAGATACGATTGAAATTAAAATAGAACCTCCTGAAGAGTTCTTTAAAATAAAGCAGAAAACTGAAGAGGATATAGTCTCAATGGTAAAGTTAATAAAAAGAGAACCAATAGAAGATACGATTGAAATCAAAATAGAACCTGCTGATGAGTTTCAAATAAAACAGGAGCCAAAAGAAAAAAATGTCGAAGTCAAGTTAGAACCTCTAAATAAACCTAAATTTTTACATCCAACGGGAAATGTTACTAGGAAAACTAATAGTATTAAAGGTTTACATAGTGGTTTAAGTTGTCCTCAGTAAGTTTTTTCATATTTTGTTAGGTATAAGATGGTTTAAGGAACATTATAACTTAAGATTTCTTCGAAGATAACCTAGTTGCCAATCCATAATATTATAGAGATAATATACAGCACAAGCGCTCGAACCCAATCGTAAATAATCGTAAATCTTTAGAATATTTATGATCATCTCTAGGGAGTCTAGAGTTTAAGGCTGGTCATAGACCTACCGGTTACAACCCGATCCGATTCGGAAGGCTAGAATCAGTGATGTGTCAAATATATATTATATTTAAAATATACTTCTGACACATCATTGGCTAGAATGCAATACAAAATGTAACACTCGTCATACCATACATACATAACATACTAACATACTTACTTACCGACCTGGATCGGTACCTAATGTGACCAGCCTAAATCAAATTTGACAATAGCGTCATCGTCAAGACGTCAAGTTAGTTGTCATTTGCAATTGCAAATTGCATGCATTCTACAATCTACCTCTAGTCCTCTAGCTAGTATGAATACATAGCTCCTGTAAATTACCACTACCGGTGAAATGCAATTTGGATTTTGATATAAATATGCAGTTAATTTTCTTAGTGCGTACTGGTTAAACGGAAGCTTTTTACTAAAGATAATCAAGGAGAAGAAACAGTGTCGACAACAGATCTATTTCATTTTAAATTTTAGTTTTGTTTGGGTGTTTTTTTTAAGTTATTATATTTTGACAGAAAATCAATAGTGCACCCATACAGAATGTCTCGTCGCGGTGGAGGCTGGAATAGAGCGTCTTATAAACATATTAATAGGGATAGACCTCGAGGTTTACGCGGCAAAGATATTGGTCTTTACTATAGAAACTTGCAGAGAGACAAATTGAAAAACAAAAAGAATCAAGATGTTATGGTAAGTATGTTTTTGCATTTATTGTGATTATTTTGAGGTATCTGTGTATAGTAAATGAATTCCTCTGCATTCCTTTACTGTATGAGTTAAGCAGTAGAGGTAGGAAGTGCTGCACCACATTAAACAGGTATTTAACACCATAAGAGAATAATTTAAAAATGCTGCCCTGTAGTAGAAGTAGGCCATACTGTACTACCATATGATTAGTGCAACAAAAGCCAATAGATTGATATCAATAGAGTAGGGATAGCTTCATCATAAGACTATTCCTAATGATTCTGATGTAGGTAAGTATGAAACTATCATCTTAGTATGATTTACATCACCCCTTCTTTTTCTAGAGATGCTATTACAAGATAGCTTAAGATCTTTTGATGCTCCTTACTTAATGTATTATTATAGTTTGTTTAATTTCTGTTTGATTTAATTTTGATCTCTTTTATTATTTGTTTGATATAATTTTAGATAAATCTTACAATTCCACCAGCAGTTTTGAATGGTTTACAAAGAAATATAGAATCTATTAAAAAGATAGCCCAGGACTTCGATATTGATATTCCTCCACCTAAAAGCATGAATATTGTTAAATTATCCAATGAGAACAGGTCAGAGTTTGGTCAAGATATAACTGAAAGTGATTTTCCTCCTCCGTTGAAAGAACCATTTAAAAAAAAGTACTCTGACCCTAGCATGTTAGATGAACCAAGTACATCATCTAGCTATATAAAATGTGAAGATTTTGTAGAATCAGAAGAGTCCATTGAAATAAAGAAGGAATCAGAAGAGGTATCCATTAAAACTGAACTAATTGATGGGCAAGAAGTTCAAGTTAAAGCAGAGCCAATAGATCCAACTCCTCATAAAAGACTACAAAGTGCCTTCAAAGGTGCTGGAGACTACAAATATGGATATGAAGACATCATAACTGGTACTTTTGAAGAAAAACTCGAAGAGTGTCTAGCTAAAGGTATTAATATAACAATGGAAAATACTGCATCTACTATCTTAAATAGTTCCATCTACGAGAGTTATAAAACTATGAAAAATTCACATAATTTCAAAAAACTAATAAAATTTCGGGAAATATTACCAACTTATAAGAAATCAAAGGAAATATTAAAAGTAATAAATGATAATCAAGTGATTGTTATAAGTGGCGAGACTGGATGTGGAAAGTCAACACAGGTATATATTATATTTTTATATTGAACTTTAAAATCCATACTTCCATACTAATATTATAAATGTGAAAGTAACTCTGTCTGTCTATCTATCTATCTGTTACATCTTCACAACTAAACCTGGACTGATTTTGATGAAATTTGGCACACAGAAAGTTAAAGACCTGAGAAAGGACATAGGCTTTTTTTAAATTCAACCCTCTAATAGGTTTTTAATAGGGGTTAACGCAGACGAAGCCGCGTGCAAAAGTTATATATAGGTATATATATATTACTAACCAACAATCTAAATTTACGCGAGCGAAGACGCAGGCAAAAGATAGATGTTCAGTATGCGACCCAAAGCTGCCATCTATAAAGCACTCTGACTTATTTTAGTCTTAGAAACATTTATTTGGTTAGCCAGTTTATAGAGCTGACCTTGTACTTTACTTGGATGATTTTGTGGACTTACAAATTTGCTGTCTTCAAGAACAAATAAATACAAAAATTGGTTTTTGTATAATTTAATTCCATATTTGACATAACTTAGGACAGTGATCTCCTTTCTACTCAGAATAGAATAACATTTTCGACACCTAGGGGTAGCATTATGTAAGATCTTACATCTTGCAACATGTTATGACAAATAAAATTATTTTATTTTGCATAAATCTTTGTCCCATCATCCATATAAAATCTCTGTGAGTGTAATTTACACATGAAAATATATGGTTATGTTTCAGATCCCCCAAATAATCTTGGACGACGCAATCGTTAATGGAAAGGGTGCATATGTTCGTGTTCTAGTCACTCAGCCGCGCCGTATCGCAGCTTCCTCTTTAGCTATGAGAGTGGCTGAAGAAAGAGCCGAACCGTTAGGAATGTCTGTCGGATATGCAGTTAGATTAGAAAAGTAAGTGGTTATATAGCCTCGACATAATATTATATTTATATGGAATTAGTTTTCATCTAGGTACTTTTATTCACATAAGGATTAATTCAGATAGTTTACTATCGAAAATTGCTACATACCAATTTCTAGGTTTGACTCAATTATATAAGAATTCAAAGGAATAATATAAATTAAACTTCATGTAATATTTAAAACTAACTTCGACTCTGAACTTTAATGTTTTGGACCTCGCGCACATGAAGGACTTCATCAAGTCCACAGTCAAGTCGTGTATATGATAGGAGTTAAGACCAATAAGAAATCGAGAAATTAACTACTGCCTCGTTTGAACAAGCTGCAATGAGTATGTCTCGCATATTAATTCAAGTAACTAGTACAAAATTATCTTAAAACAGTCCAATATTTTTTTCAGAAAAGAGGCTCGACCTCGCGGTAGTATTATGTTTTGTACGACTGGCATATTGTTGGCCGAATTGGAAACCAATCAAGGGTTGACCAACTTCAGCCATGTTATACTTGACGAGGTGCATGAGAGAGACTGCCATATCGACTTGTCAATGTTGATGTTAAAACAGGTAAACTTATTTATATTCAGAATTCGCAGACGTATTCGTTGAATTTAGCTATATGTGTATAGTAGCTATAGAATTAAAGTGTACATTCATATTCAAATGCAAGTAAGCTTTTTATTGTTCATGTTTGGTTGTCGACGCGCTTTTGCATCTGCTTCAATGCAACCCTTTTGGCCTTCAAATTAAACAAGCAAAAAGCCGGTGCGAAATAAAAGGGCTTACACTTACCATTGTATGCTTTCTTTTATATTAAATAAAATTGGCATCGAGATAAACAGTTGGTCAAGATCTGCACCTGGCTACCTCCCTGCCCCTTTATTGCCCCTCGCGTCGCATTTGTCCCGTCAGAACAATTTAATCATCACTTGAAATCTTTTTGAGTACCTACTCTATGTTGCTAATACCGAAGACCCGAGATGCACAACACTTAAGTGATTGGACTTTTGCACTAAGAACTGCGAGTTCAATCCTCGCACGGACAAATATTTGTGGGATCTGCAGATATTTGTCCCGAGTCGGAGCGTTTATGAAAATGCACCCGTTATATTGGAGATATAATAGCATGGGTCATATAACTATGGTGCTTTAAAACACAATAAACCAAACATTTATTATGTGCTCTCTGTAAGGTTGTAACTAAAAATGTTTTATATATTTTCCGTAGGTACTGAAAAAACGCAAAGATCTCAAACTTATTTTAATGAGTGCTACAGTAGATGCCGATAAACTTACATCTTACTTCGACGATTGTCCTATGATGCATATAGAGGGGCTGGCATACCCCGTGACTGATATTTATTTAGAAGACATCTTGCAATTGACCAAGTTTTCTTTACCCCTGGAGGGACCAGGAAACCATAATATAAAGCCGTGGCATAGGTACAAGATGAAGAAACAAGCAACAGAGATGCAGAAGGATATACAGTATAAAGCCGAAATAGGTCAGTAAATTCCCATGACATTCAAGTTTTTATAACATGGATTGGACTTTCATGTCGTTCGGACGTTCACCGTCTTTTGTTCCAGTCTAGTGCCTAGCTTATAAGTAAGTTCTGATGCATCTAAGAACACGTGAAGTTTTGGGGCCTGCGTGTACACGTAGCTCATGACCCCGAGTCGTGTTAGAAGGTTTATTTTTTAATCTACGATCCGTTTTCTATTTAAGCTCCATGGTTGGAATCCATAAAAAAGAAAATAGAGCGAAGTGTCTACGTAACGCTTCAAGATTCCCGAATTGAAGAGTTGAACATAGATTTAATCTTCGAACTCTTGATACACATCTGCAAGGGCGATCCGGGTGCTATCCTTGTATTTCTACCGGGAATTGGCGAAATAACTAAGTTATTGAAAAAGATGTATGACAGTCCATTTTTTCCGAAATCCCGTTACGAAATCTACCCATTACATTCTAAGTTACCGTCGTTGGAACAAAGGAAAATATTTGAGGAACCTCCACACAATGTGAGGAAGATCATAGTGGCTACGAATATAGCAGAAACATCCATCACAATTGATGACATAGTGTATGTAGTTGACTGTGGTAAAATTAAGTACACTGGCCTGAACATAGAAGACCATATTTCCACTTTAAAAACAGAGTGGGTTGCTCAAGCTAATTTGCGACAAAGGTTAGTACCTACTATTAGAGTATTTTACTTAAATATACCACCACTTTAATTTACTTACCTTCGAATGAGGCCTTGTCATTCAATTGAAGTCATATACTTACAATTTATACCTAAATAAAGAAAGTAAACAAGATTTCCAGCCTATTGCTTATATCGTCTTAATGTATCCTTTCGCATCTCAATAATATATATCTACATTTTAATTTATAACACGCATTCCTTCATATTTTTGCAATATTTCACCAAGGATGTAGCTATATCAATACTCTAGCTCACTTCCAAATTGTCGTAGAAGAATCTACAAGAAAATCCATTTATGTTTCTTTTTTCCAGGCGAGGCCGCGCCGGTCGTTGCCGGCCCGGCATTTGTTACCACTTAGTGACGTCATATCGTGCAGGCCAGCTGGCCGAGCGTCTTCTACCAGAGCTACAGAGGAGCTCATTGCTGGAGCCGGTGCTGGCCATCAAGCAGCTGCGGCTGGGCAAGGCTGCTGACGCTATGAGTATGATGCCGTCGCCTCCTGCTGAGACCACTGTCGAACGAGCTGTCAAACATTTATCTCAGTAAGTTTTTGGAACTGTCTACTTGTTCCATCACTAATCATATATAACGTCTTTTTTTTTCTTGTCCATGTCTTCTCTTTATGTATAAGTAAAAGATTTTTTTGCAGATGGACGTAAGAACAGTATAAGTTCTTTGAATCCCCATAGTATTTTTTTACTCTCGCTAATTTTAAGGTCACAATGGCAGTTTTTTTTACTTAAAACCTCATTCAGAATTTCTTCTATGTCGTGGATGTGTTTCAGAAACACGAAATATCATATTTACAAAAATGTTCAACACGCAGCCTCGGTACAACCATCAGTGGTCCACTAAAGTATTTGTCGCAGGCCAGAATCGACTCCAAGCAACCCATAGCGGCGCGAACCCGCGGTCCAGTCGGATGGTTTGAATAGTTGTGTAACTGTCGCAGAGTGGGCGCGCTGGACGCGCAGGAGAAGCTGACCCCGCTGGGCTGGCACCTGGCGCGCCTGCCCGTGCACCCGGCGGCCGGCAAGCTGCTGCTGCTGGGCACCATGTTCGGCGTGCTGGACCGCGCCGCCAGCGTGGCCGCCGTCTGGGGGTTCAAGGACCCCTTCCAGCTGGTCATCGGTGAGCTATATGGATGACACACACTCATTAAACTAGTTTTCCCACCCAGTAATTTGGCACTGACACCATATAATACAATAATCATAGACTATTAATTTTGTTCTTCTTTTTTGTATCGGCATAAGCCTGTCACATGAAAATAGGTCATTCCGTGATGTAGACTTGTTGTAGATTGGTCAGTCACAAGGATGGTACCGAGGTTAACCTACAGGGTGTGCCGGACGTACTTAGGTATCGGTCACTCGAAGAGGCTCTGTATTTGTTTTGAAGCCCTATTGCCAAGTGATATGAAGCATCTGGCCATTGGGTGACAACGGTTAAAATATTTTTTTGCAATATACATTCACCTGCTATTTTTTTGCAAAATAAATTTGGTGTTCATATTTCAGGCAAAGAAAAAGAAGTGGACGGGATAAAACGAAGCCTAGCTTTAGGAGAGCCGAGCGACCACGTGGCAATCTCCGAAGCTATCATTCGCTTCGAGCAGTGCTACAGCTATCATGAAAAGCGAAACTTCGCCCACGATCACTTCCTAGCCTTCAATACTCTGGAACTACTCTCAGAAATGAAGAGACAGTTTGGCAGCAACTTAAAACAAATGGGCTTCTTGAAATCTGCTGACGTCACTTCCGCGTGGGAGAATCGCAATAGAGATAATTTGAGCCTTTTCAAAGCAATTGTCGCCGCCTCACTGTACCCTAATATTGCAACTGCTAGGTAAGAAGATATACATATATTTTTTATGTAGGTATTGTTAAAAGGAATTGAGTTGTCTTATTTTAATAGTGCCTCATTATCTTTTAACATCATTTGAAAAAAATCGTGGTGGCTCTTTCCTCATACTAAATAGATCCGAACACAATAGTGACTGAATTACCCTGCAGTGAGGAATTATTAATCAATATAACATTTGTTTTAAACCTTTTAAGATGCCTCGTTGGTCTAGTGGTCGCTAAGCGCGACTGCAGAGCATGATGTCCTAAGTTCGAATTCTGGGTCGGGAAAAGTGCTACTGGGTTTTTCCATTAGGTAATTTTCTAGCACGTAATCTGGATTTGTGCTCGGTTGAAGGCAATAGGTTCGCCCCCCACATTAGGACAAAACTGGCGAAATGTGGTTGTACTATAATATAAATATGTGCACCTCCGGAGAAGATAGGCGTGATGTTATATTGTGTTTTTTTTAGATGGGGGAATCCAAACGTTCGGAATCCGTCCCGACAGCCTAAAGTAAAGGCTAGGACACCTGAAGATGGCCCTATAACCATTCACCCGAGCAGTGTGATGGCCACCAAAATGTATGCGGGCCACGGCTGTCCCACTGGCCCCGTGTGTGTGGTGCCTGGGGCCAACTGGCTGGCGTACTGGCTCAAACAACGCTCATCGGACCTCTTCCTTATTGATGTTACCCTTGTATACACACTGCCGTTCTTGTTCTTCGGAGAATTTGTTGTGTCGGAAGGTGAGTTATCCATTACAAAAACTTTTATTTTGTGTTCAAGTTTCGAAGACGACTTTGTTTCTTTTTTTTTTGGTCTGGTTTTAATATTTAAACTTAGTTTTTTTGAATTAGATCGACTCACATTACGACTTACATCGGTTTACACATATATAACGTTTTTTAACATTAGTTTTATCATTTTTACATAAATCTTGCAAGTGTAGACATGAAGTTAACTAGAGTTACCGATATTAAATCAACATATTTTTTATAGTCGGACCATCAGACTACTGCGTTTCTATATCCACTGTTAAAGTAACCTGCAAGAAATCTACTATGGAGTTGCTCTGGCAAATGAGGGCCTTATTAGACCAGGTCCTAGCATCTAAGATCGGCGACTCTGTCACAAGTACAAACCGTCATGGACCGTTTGAGAACCAAGTGTTAAAGTGAGTATCCATAAATGTATTCTATGTATTTAGAGATTAAATTGTACCTCGTTATAAGCATATTGCGATTGCGCGCATAAAAGAACTGAAACTTGCCAGTTAAAATTTTACTTAAAAAAAAACAATTTTGGTAATGGCAGTACATTTCGCTATTGTGACCTGTGTAGCGAAATGTGGGTGTAATATACTCGTCTGCCTATTCCTTGGAGTATGAACAGGCGTTATGCGACCATTAGTGTGCTTCTCCATTTTGTATTAGACGACACGCTTATATTTTTATGCCCAGCAAGTAGCGACATCTACATCAGATGCGTTGTTAAATGTTAATAATAATACATACATAATATACATACTCGCAAATAATATCAGGGAGGTCATTTATGACGTAAGCAACCTTGGTCAGTTGTAGTGGCCTTACATTGCGAGGCCGACCGTCTGCGAGGTCATGGTCAAGGTCGGTAGAAGGCTACCAGTGTGCTATACTTATTTACAACTGTTAATTGTAATAAAATTGTTTTTTTTTATACAATCTCCATTTCAATATTATATTCGAGTTTAAGTTTTATATGAAAATATTTTTTATACCTTAACTACTTTTAATTCAACGATGTTGCCCGTTTTTTACTTAACTTAAAAAGTTTGGATAATTAATTTGAGTCATTTAAACGACTTTTGTGTTTCTTTGTTTTCTAAACTTTTTAATAAAGTTTAACAAAGCTTATGTTGTTACAGCGCTGTTAAGGAGTTAATAACTGCCGAGGACGAGCGCGCCGAATTCATCAGCGACGATGATGATAATTCAGAATCAGACCATTCTGAATTTGATTCTCATAGGTCTTGGCGTCGCTAAATATATTTATTAGTTTCGTTTTGTTTATTTTGCCTTTTTATTTTCCTTGCTTCTTTTTTTAACATTAAGTGTTTTTTACATGTCAACCCTATATTGACAGCACAATGTAATCACAACTTTTTACATTCTTGTTTTGTTATTTAGTTTCAAACTTAAACTAGTCTGTACCAAAAATCTGATATTTAATCTTTTAGATTTATCTGATAAATAAAACTTAAGGAAAATGTTAGTTCCCTTTCAGGTAAGATAAGATTACTATTAAAGATACATGATAAAATTTTACAGGTTATAATTATATTTTTTGAAATTGAACTGATAAAGTTACAATTATTTTTATATTCTCCTAAAGTTAGTGTGTATTTATAGGATTATATAACTGTATTAGTCTAAAGAGCTTAGAACCTAATTTTAGAAAGCTAAAAAGTTAAACATCACGAAAATTCAATAATATTCCTATCCTAATCAATATGTTATATCATAAAGATATTTTAATTTAATGGATTCTAATGCGATAGCTGCCCAACTTCCTTGCCTCGCTATTTATGATAAATTTACAGAGCAAAGTACCAAACTTTTCTAGTCAGAGAAGCATTTTATAATAAAAATGCTTTCAAGTGATTGTTTACAGTATCGTAATTATTTTTATCAGCCATCACTATTTTAAATACCGAATTGATTTCATATATTATTCATATGATCATATTATTATATCATATTTTAGTCATATGATCGTTAAATCCGGTCCTAACGAGTTGGTAATAAATATGTATAAGTTTGTATAAAAACCGCTCGGTTCGTTAGTTGTTACCGGTTAACTTGTAGGTTTTTGCCGACCTGGCGACGATAGTGACTATCAAACTGAACCGGTCTATCGGCATTATTATATACTAAGGTACATTTAGGTATGTAGTGTTATGTTGAAAATTTTATTTCACACTGGTTCCAGCCCCGCTCATGTCCATCATATTTTAAATTTCCTTTATCAATTTGAATTTAACACTGGCTGTCTTATTTCGCTTATAAATTTGTGAAGTGCCAAAACATCCTACATTATACTGGTTTTAAAAATCCTATCCTACAAGTATTTATTTGTCTGACTCCGAAGCTCTTTATCAGATTTTCCTAAACATGGGACGGGTCGAAAGAACAAATCAAAGAATCGGTAATTCAACATCAGTTTACTATTAGCATAGTATTAGCGAAGCGCTATAGTTCAACTTTATGATAAATCACCTGCTAAGTTTAACATCACGGATCGAAGATCAGTGAATTTCTCTAAGAGATGGTTATGGTGGTAAAATTCTTGACTGTTGGTCTGTCTTGGTTGGCTGTTTGATTTGTAGTTAGTAACGCAATGCTACCCTGCCTTTCGTAGGTCAGAGTATGCCCATAAGAACGGGCATCATATACCTATAAGCTATTGTATTGTATACCGCCACACTTTTATCCCTTAAAGGGGCAAGTAGAGCGATGTTGCACGTTATTTATTGAGTTCCATACCTACTGACCATATTTGTTTTCCAGAAAAGGAATTTGACGTCTCTTTACATTCTTTGCCGGACTATTCATAGCCAGTATCTTGTTACTAATGAAAGCAATGGAACGCGTGAAATCATTCTTAATCATGAAAAAACCAAGTTTGTATTCACATAAGATGTCAAATATTTTTTCACGTAATTTATAGTTCGTAAGTTTATTATATTAACTAATAATTTTGTAGAAACTCATTGTCACTGGATATGATGAACCACCTTACAGAAGCTATAAATGTAAACAAGGATGATAAATCCTTGAGGGCTATCGTTTTAAGTGCCAAAGGCAATGTGTTCTCAGCCGGCCATAATTTAAAAGAATTGGTAAGTTCTCCATCTTAAGGACTGATAGATTTAATGTCTACGTAATACGAATTAATGTATGATCTCAACTTATAGCAAGCCAGTACTGGCGTCGATCAACACAAACTGATATTCAATAAAGCAAGTGAGCTGATGAAATCTATTATTCAAAGCCCGGTTCCCGTTATCGCTAAGGTAAATATAATATTTTAAGGGAAATAATTGCATCAAACATGTGTATGCAAACACCGTCCCGTCCCTAGTACCTACAGCCGGCCCGGGGCCGAGACACTAGTCCGTATAATATAAATGTTAGTAACTTACTAACATGCACTAGGTATATTTTGTGCCTGTGTTATGTGTACATGAACATGAATGTTTATGTATAACATGATGGAATATGGCTCGTAGCAATGTGGCTACCGCGCAGATCAGTCGATTTGCGAGGTTAAGCCGTGCTCGCTGCGGTACAGTTTTTCACAACATAATCATTAGCTTCCCAGACCTGCACACTGTACTTGGTATATTTACAAATTGAAACGTTTATAGGTAAATGGCTTCGCGACGGCTGCAGGCTGTCAATTAGTCGCAACTTGCGATATGATCGTGTGCTCCGACACCAGTAAATTTTCAACACCTGGGTAAATAATAGATACATACAATGAAATATATCGAATTAATATTTCATTGTATTATCACTACTTGAACAACTTTGTGAATAAATGTTTTTTCAGAGCTAACTTTGGTATATTTTGTTCGACGCCAGGAATAGCCGTTGGAAGATGTGTCCCGAAATCAAGAGCTACATACATGCTTTTTACAGGTTTGTAATGTAATCGCATAAACAATAAAAAAACAAACGTTTGATCAACTACATTATGGTGACAGATTCGACAATGGTGAATAATTACTGTTGCTGAGGCGTATCGCGTTATCGCTATTAGGTACCTAGGTACTTTCACATAATTCGCCATACGGTTAACGCGCATATTGATACGTTGGTATAATACGTATTTACTTGGTTCATAGCATGACGCTCTGTCCTAGGTTAGTTTCCATGGATATGCGAATATGGTAGATAAGTATTTTGTATGAAACCATTAACATAACCTAATTAAATAATACGAATTGTAGTCATGAACATTTTTCGACATAATAGAGTAGAACTTACATTTTTACATAGGTATAGTAATTTAAAAATTATTTCAATCAAAGTTATAGTCAAAATAGTATAAGTACCTATAGCAATTTGTTTTTCAATAAATGGTATGTATAAATGAGCTACTTTTATTGACTGCACTATACAACAAAATTGATATGTTTCAGGTGAACCAATTACAGCTAAAGAAGCTTATGAAAGTGGACTAGTTACAAAAGTAGTTCCAGCAAGCGAATTAGACGATGAAGTTAACAAAATCATTGAAAAAATTAAACATAAAAGTAGAAGTGTTATTTCGCTAGGAAAGGAATTCTTTTACAAACAAATAGATTTAGGAATAATGGAAGCTTACAAGTTAGGAGAAGATATCATGGTTAAGAACATCAACACCAATGATGGACAAGAGGGTATTAAAAGTTTTGTAGAAAAACGAAAAGCAATTTGGAGCCATGAGTAGGTAAATGTTATCGTAAATGTTCGAGAACAGCACAAATTACTTACGAGTATTGTGTATTTTTATCTATTGCATATTACCTACTGATAAAGATTGTAGGTTTACAGCATAGTCCGACTAAAACAATACTGTAATTTGGAGTGGGTTTTTGTAAAATAAATACCAATTTAAACAGTAATTATCTCGGCCATTAAATTATCACTATCGCACACCGCAACGTTATTACTTTGTGGTTGTTTTCTTTTAGTTTTTATTTTTATATATTAATAAAAACACCGTTTATTTACACCTAACTTTTATTTGCCACTATCATTATATTCTTTAACAAAATGCGAAGCATAAATTATAATGTTAAAGCATACAACATGACATGACACAGAACATTATAATATTTTTGGCCGATACATCTTACATTATTTACATATTATGTAATATTACTTTAAAAAACCAAGATGAATCACATGAAATACATAGTAGGTATGTTAGTTTGTTTTATTATCGAGTGCACATATATTTCACAAATTAATACAAAACTTGTAATCATTAATAAACTTATTCACTAAAAGGAATTTTTAAAAAGTTATCAATAAATACATCTAAAGTTAATATAAAGAATAATTTACGTTACATTCTGCTACATTTTCTAGGGGAAATTGTGTGTTGTAAGCAATGCTGCACATTTGATGTAAATGCTATTAGATTAAATACTACAGATTAATTACATTATTATTAACATCTGAAATCATTTTTACTTCACGTTAGCAACATTCAACGGAGCATACTAGAGTACATATTTAATTTATTTGACACTTTGTAATTATGTTAACACACAAGGATATTATATGGGCAGACATTTTTACAAATATTGCGAAGTTATTGCATTATAGACATCTAGGTACATACCAAAATTATGAGAATATGATCAACATGTTCTCATTAATACTTGCACATTACCAAACATAACATGTGAAATCTACTCAATAGACAATATTATAAGACTGTTCCTATACTTTGAAATATAAATAGACCATTAAATAACTATATGGGGCCATTTTCACAATATCATTTATATGGCTAGCTAAATTCTAAATAACTTGCTTCAGCAAAACATTGTGAAAAAAGCACTCAGCCTAGTAATAGTAAAAAGACATTAATTGTATAATTACATAGAAATTTTCATAGTCTTTCAGATTTTTGTAGGATGACAAATAATCACAAGTTGAATATTATTTTTTATCAGTCATTATGGGAATGTTTCAAGATGGTTCCCAGTGACCGAAACCCAATCTCACTTCTTCGCCAACTCATTGGACAGCCAGTCTAGACCCTCATACAGGCCCTGTCCTTGTGTTGCACATGTAGCTTGGATGTACCACTGCCAAACAAATGTTAATGTAAGTTCAAATATGTATATGAACAGGTCAATTTTGCCTACCCCACTGACTTTTAGTGTGTAAGAATCAGCTAGACAACCACAATCAACCAAAAACGTTTAGAAATATAATAATACTTACACGGCGATTCCTTAGATTGTTTAAGTTAAGAGCATTCGTAAGTTCTGCTGCAGTCATAGCATTAGGCATATCTTGTTTGTTAGCAAACACAAGAATTACTGCCTCTCGTAGTTCATCTTCTTTCAACTGGAATGAATGAGATCCAATTAATAGTTATTAAGACAATAGGAACCAATTTTGCCTGAAGCTTAAGAGAACAGGTGCTCAGCATGACATTCTGTTGAAATTGGGTCTCTACAACAATGTAATAACTAAAAAAACATAAATGGCTCTTTTAACCACATGCAATGAACACTGATACTTAAATGTATTAAAATGTTCACTCAAAGAAATAAAAACATGTATTCTAATTGACTATTTATAAAAGAAGATAAGTAGGGTCCGGCTCACCATATTAGCCAGCTCATTTTCGGCTTCAGCTATTCTCTTAGTATCGCTGGAGTCTACGACAAAGATCAATCCCTGTGTGTTCTGGTAGTAGTGACGCCACAGTGGCCTGATTTTGTCTTGACCGCCGACATCCCACACGGTAAAACTGATGTTTTTGTACTCCACTGTCTCCACGTTAAAGCCGATAGTCGGTATAGTAGTCACGATCTCTCCCAATTTAAGCTTATAAAGTATAGTTGTTTTACCAGCGGCGTCGAGGCCCACTGCAAAAATAGAGTTTATTTGAGCCTTTAATAAATACTCATTACAAGAAAACAATGATGATGGCATTAAAGTATCGAATTCTACGCAATCTTCGACCGATGAGCTGTCATGTCACTTACCCATAAGGATACGCATTTGTTTTTTGCCAAAAAGCTTAGTAAAAACACTTGATATTGTTAGACCCATTATAGATTAGAATTCTAAATGGCTGTATCTGCAATCAAGGACACTCAATTTCTAACTTGAAATAAAAAACACAAATTCTGGGGGAATAAAGTGAGTACGATGACCATACGCACGTCAACGTTTCCAATTTTTTTCTTCTTATTAGTGACGTACCACTTTTCTACGTTTAGTTTTAACGTGAATAATAAAAAAAATTACGTGGTTTATGTGAATGTTTTTGATAGACAATTTAAGATTTTTATTATTATGGAATAATAATGACATGCAAGATGAAATGAAAATAGAGAATATACATTATTTAAGGAAATAATGTAGCATGGAAACTCGCATATTAATTCCTTCCTAATTGTACTCTTCCTACGACCACATGGAAGTAAAAATGTCTATGGTATTTTGACAATGAATTTGACGTAACCAATAGGAATCCAAATAGAGTTTTGCTGTCATGCGTCGTCATAGAAACGATTTATTTTAGAAACTTTTCATTTTTTTTGGCCGGAATCGACATGGAGATTTACGAAGGTGAGTTTTTAAAAATATTATTTGATTTGTAGCTGATTTTATTTAGATCCCAAAGAGTGTAATATTAGCGCCATTATTTAAAAACATGTATAAACAAAAACAGGTTCGCAGTGAAGGTCCTTTTTGAGAATCCTGTTATTAGGACTTGAGGCAGCCTACATTTTATAAACCCAGTACATAAATATTATAAATTATACTTACTAACCAGGTATTTAAACAACTATTTAAACCTTACGTCGCCATGTACCTACTTGTCGTGATATTTTTATTACCCTTAGCTTAAATAATGAATATATTATTAATCAAGTATTAGGTATTTTCATATTATAGTATAATTATAATATTTGGACATCTGGATTTTTTTTAGGATTTAATTACGCACATTAGGAGCCTCAATCGAATAGGTTTATTTTCATTGAACATGAACACTCGCGAGTCAAATTTGTCTTCTTCTTCTATAATAATATATAATTCATTAGTCAATAGCACACGGGCTGGTGCATATTGTATCTATTTTATTAATTTATTAAATATATTTATTATATATAACCTGGAAAATATTAATGCCTAGATAAGGCACCCAGGAATTCTTATTCGAGGCATGAACCTCTGACTAGGTACCTATGTACTGTGTAGCAATCAGGTTAACCTTGCAGATACAAGAAGCTTAGTGACGATACCAGACGTTCTCGTGTTTTATCGCAATTAAAATCGAGATCAATCACGACTTTTTTGCAAAATTGTGACCTACTCTACTAGCGTTTAAACACGCACTAAAGAATCATCCACAGAACGTAGTATATCAGCATAAGCTAGGTATCTTATTCCGAAATATTATTTCTTTCTACTAACTTTTTTGATAGAGCTAAATAATATGAGCACCAGCTTTATTTAAGGAGGTACTTCATTTAGGCCTCAGTTGCAATTAGTAGGTAGTAATACTCTGTAATAACTAAGATTCTATTTGCTCGTTTCAATTAAATTCAATTACGTAAAGTTACTAAAATCGACATTGATAGACTTTGTATCTAGCAAACAAAGCTTAACATGATGCAAAATCAAGTGGATATAACACTTGTTCTAAGCGCCATGAAATAAGCGTACATTGTTCACTTCCAGTATAGAGCGAAGCAAACAAATATGGCCAGTGTTTTATCGCACTTGGTTTCTATGGGCAGTAAATATGCAATGGCGCGCAATAGGCCATATTACGTCATGTGTACAACACCGATCAAGCTTAGACATGGAACATTTGTAAATAAACTCTAGCAAACACTTTTTGTCGTTTGGCTGTGAATTTGAAGACGCACGACTTATTGATTTGTCAGATGTCTTTCCAGCTTGCTTGTTTAGGTCATTTAAAAGTGCAGCGCTGTCCTTGAGGATTGGACTTTCAAAATATTGTTTAATATTCTCATTGTAATGCTAATTGTAATTAATAGACCGTTCTCCTCCGTATGGCAATATGTACGTGCTTCAGATTATGTGATACAGTAAATTTGCATGAAATTGTGCATAATTAACGCACAAAGTTTACTATTCAAAAGCATGCATGTCGGAAGGATCGGATCTTTAGATTACCTACCTAAAAGAGTTCACTCGGATTCGGGTCTGGGATTTAGGTGGGCCTGTTTTATTTTAGTCATTCAACTTGAACACAATAATTACTCATTGACAAGTTTAGTCGAAAGAAGACTCATATTTTATTTTCTGTTATACTTATTGTTCTAATACACAAATACCTGAAGAGGCTGTATTCAAATTACTTATTCGTAACTACCAGTTTTCAATAGCTTTTGGTATCTGCTCCCAAATCCAATTGATTATACAGTGACCCAACTTTAAATAAATGGTGATCAAACGAACTTGTGCCTAGCTATGCTTTGCTGACATTAAGTAGATAGGTAAGTATCTTCACAAGTTTATGCGACCTGCCCACGATAAATATTTGTCGTCTTTAGACACCCATCTTGCTCTATTAGTGACTTGAAAGAATTTTCTGCGCGCGTCATCGGCGCCTAACTCTCCTTGTTACAATCTACTCTTTGAAACTAGCATGTTTCAATGCCGTCTCTTATCTAGATCGTCCACGGACATTCTTCTGTCTATAGATTTTGCAAATTTAAACCTTACGAATCGATCATTTAGATTTCTGCTACCACTCTTAATCTAATGACTGAAGACCTAAACCGCCGTTGATTTTTGGGTATAGGAAGATATCCATGTAAATTAAAGAAACGGCTAGACGATTTGCAATGTATTAATTGAATAAATTGCCACTTTTTTCTTGTGTTCCATCAGTACAATAATAAGTACATATAATATGAATAACGGATTATAATGACAAACTCGTCACACTAGAACTTTATTAACTATTACTCCAATTTCACATAAACTAACGTTGTAACATTTTACATACGATGAACATGATAAATTAATTTTGCCTTAACCGACGATCTGAGTTTGGTAGGCATATCAGCTAAAATATATTTGGTATCTCAAATATCAAACGGATAGGTTACAATTTCCTACATATTAAATTGCATGACTGCGCAACAAATATAAGCTTAGCAACTGCTTTCAAGCCTTTACTGTACCAATCTACATTACCACTTCTATCCTAATCTACTTGTTCCATGCAGTGTTTTTCTTAAATCTATTATTATATGCCTTTTTGCAATAACTGCGAAGTGATTGGCTGTTGATAAATTATGCCTTAGGTACTTTGAATGTTATACAATATACATATAATGTCAAATTACAGACATAATTGTGAATTATGTGCTGGTCTCATTGTGACTTGGATACGATTACAATTAGGTGTTTAATATGATTTAATAAACAATATAAACTGCAGCGAAATTCTCACGTCAATTATGGCAAACCTCAAATATGCCAGGGATACAGTTTCAGACACTTGTACAAAATTTAACGCCTGCAAATCATTTTGTGTCGCTTTTTACGGATTTTGAATGTTCGCAAGAAATAATAATGTCAAGTCCACATGGACTTTTTCATTTATTTATCTAAGGTAAAATCTTTTAAACACTATTATTTTATTCTAATCGAAATAACATGGGACCCACCAAAATCTATCATGTTTAAATTATTACAAAATAATAAAACCATACGGGTCCGGACTCTATCATTAGTATCATTATTGGTCGGCTTTTGCACCATCGTGCTTACCAAAAAACCAGTCTTGGTCGATAGATAGATAAATACCAAATTGTATGATACTTACACGCTTGGAATTTCTATGAGAAACAAGTGCTATTTGAATTTGAAATCGCTAATCATTTCAAGCTTACGTAACAAATTTATGTCAGGGACTATCGTTTCTACAAAAAAATCAATTTATTTTTTTAAACTTAAATTGCTTCATTTAATACAAATGAATTTAATTTATAAAATCATTTGTATTAAATGAACATTACCGAGTCGGTCTTTTTTAACAATTATTATCTACTAAGATAGTGTTTAAATGGCAACGGTTTTTGTGGCTTAAGTTCATTAGACTTTAACAAATAAGCTTACCAACAAAATCATAATGTAACGAATGATTTTATTGTACGTAAAGCTTCATCTCTAGAAGAGGTCGTGGTACGGAGAGCGTTCTATAATGAGAGAGAGAGAGAGATTCTATAATGTTCAAACTAAACGCGATACCAAAGTGACTGTAGCAGTCATTGGTCCTTACTACCTTCTTCTGAAATACCACTAAATAATATTAATCAATAAATTAATTGGTACTGTGCCTGGGCACTAATGTCTAGTGAAATGAGGCTTTGCGTGTAGTTTGTAAAGAGCCCTGCGTCTAAAAATACTGGAATGACGATGCCTAAAAATGAACTATCGGTACCTACCTAGAATGCAATAAAGTAAGTAAGTATTGTACTAGAAGCTTTAGAAGTACAAGAACTATAAAATACTCATTATGTTGGTAAACGGTTCTATAAAATGTTTTACGTTTTTTATCATTTCATTTTTATCGGCGATCAATATTACATTTAAACGCATTTACTTTTGTATCTAACAAATATAATCTAGTTGTCTTTGTTATAGTCGTAACAGCTTTCAATTTGCTTTCTTATTTCATGGTTTGGGTAGTAGTAGTAGATAGAAAATATGGAATGCAACACAGTACTTTTCGTACTTCTGTCAAATTGAAGACAGAGTACATTTGCATCACGGAATTTTGTTGACTTGAATATCATCATCGCAAACATTGAATATTGAATTTCGTATTATAGTAACATCGAGCATCACACTTACATTTTAACAAGTGAAAGTGATACAATCATGCTGATCTCTGAATCTATTGTATGAGATCATAATATTATCTACTGCTAGCCTAATCGGATGAATAGCCAAAGTCGTAACACTCGCCGTATTTTATACGTAGGCTACACACCTCGCCTACTGAGATATAGATATTTTGTGGTCATCATTCTTCACTGTATCGAAGGTCGTGACTGGTAATGCGTTTTCTGTTACAAAAACGTTGTCTTTTTTATCATTGTCAAAAAAAGAACTGTTTACTACCATTAGGTATAATATGTAGATAGATGAAACCAAAATAAAACAAATGCATTAGTGTGTGTAGGAATAACTCTCGATATTTATTAGTTTGATTCGTGAACCAATTTCGCCATATGTGAGCAGATGAGAATCAATCATTTGTATTCGAGCACATACTTAGCTAAAACATTGTTGCATCATTCCGCTAATATACAGTACATTGACATCGCAGTAGCCCTTATCTGGACGTGTCCAACTGTCCATTTACTATATTAAAAAGATCTGTATTGTAGTCTTCATTGAAAAGACATACCAATGTAAGACATACATTTTAGGTAGATCTAGCCAGCGGAACTGCCTTATAAGGTCCATATTATTAGAAATTGGCTACAAACGGAAAGTAGCATAATGAAATTACCAAATTTCCTAAATTGGAAAGAACACATGTAGAACTAAAGTTTGAAACCAATTTGAAGTTAGCTAGCTGTCTTAAATGTCTCCGCCGCGGGAGGTCAAACAAAAAAGATATTTTGTAGGAAACAAATTTGGTTTTGTTTCAGAACCAATTTAAGCATTTTTATATAACCTATTAAATTTATTAAATGCTTTCTCCGGCTACTTATTTTTTCGGCTTATAATAATGGTTCCGCCAAATTTAAGTGGGTACTTAATTTGCAATATTATAGGTACTTGATTCACTGTAAAAACGGAAATATAAAATATTCGCTCGTGGTTTTATCATAATTTCATTACTTTAAATTAAACGCTTGACATAAAAATAATTGACAAGTGTCTGCACCAGTTATAATTATGTTTATTTACAAAAGTAGATAGAGATACATCTCATGTAATGTAAATATCGCTAAAAATAAGCACCTTTTACTTGCGCAACCAAACCCGGTATGAAAAATACCGATCAATAGGAAATTAGCATCATCAATCATGCAGACCCTTTTGACCGACATTGCCTTCCGTGAGCTGTCCTTATTCTTATACTTTAATATACTGAGGTTTTTGCAGGTGAACGATTAGTAACCAAACCTAAGTGTTTATTAGATCTCTTGCAAGTCAATATGCTTATACCTAGTGATCGTGAAATTACCGCAAAAACATTTTAATTGTACCTACGTTATACACTCTTTCGTTTACAGAGAGTACGTAGAACGTAATATCTTTAAAAAAAAACTTGCTTATATTTTAAACAGAACATTAAAATAATCGAACAACACATTGGTATATTATGACTATTATTATTATTCAGAATCAATAAAAATACCATGTAGGTTGTGGGTGTCAGCAGTGAGTGGGTAAAGGTTACGACGTCAAAGTAAACACTTAATATTTGCTCACGTTATCCGTAGACTGGATGGCTACGTTTCATATCTTCATTCATTATATTTCGAGTTGTATTTGACTCTTACTTGCCATGTTCCGATCTCTAATCGACTATTTATTGCAATAGATACAAAGCAGCCTGTCACTTCACAAATAGAAGTCACGTCTCGGCCATTATCGGCATGGTTGCGAGTCATCTGTACACTAGAGCATGATAAACTTAACGTTATTATATTGGTATTTGTCAGGCAATTTGTCGACTAGAGAACATTTCATTACATATTACCGCTTTTCAAACAAGTGTACAAGATATCGATAATATTTAAAAATAAATATCTCTGAGTTCTGTATTACGATTGATATAAAACATCAGCCCACACGTACCGACTGTTTTTGGACACCTGTTGCATTAACTGCTAAGAAAATCAATTATGTTACGACATCATTCATGTTACCTTTGCCATGCCCTTCAGCATAAGTATCAGGTTAATATGTATACCTACACTTTAGCACTAGAGCAGCACATCTTTATGTGAAATCTATCTATCGCTGTACCTAAATGTCCAGGTTATCGTATAGTATTAACACATTCCACTAAGGCAAGTAGCCTTGAAATATGTAAATTGTCAATAGTCAGTCGTTAACTTATTAGGTGCATATTGTTGTAATTGTATCTACAAATCGTATAAAATTATCACTTATGATATGCATGCAACACAACTAAGAAAATTTGTAACATTTGGTATTGTAGAAATGTAGAGCTATTAATTGTCTATGTTTTGCGATTGGCCAATTTAAATATCCATGCAATCAGTCAATTACTGAAGACCTACATTGCAATAATGTATCGTATCGCATCCTTTCTTTGTCAAATGTTGAAGATTGATTAAATTGGTTCTTACATGAATTAACTGGCCGCTTCCTGAGAATTAAGACTACTAAAATAAGTTGCTATATTTAATCCAGTCGCTACTTTCGCAGTGATCCTTGTCAGTTGTTAATCGGATCGTAGTATTTTTAAATTCTGTTATATAACAAGTCTATTACGAAAGTCGAGTTAGCTTTGGGCTCATTGTAAACGACTCTATTGTTTTATTTCTCTGGACTTTAAAATCTGAGCTCCGCTTAGCCGGTGAGTGACTCAGTTACATCAGTCCCTTGTTTTGAGTGTCAAATGACAATAATGGGTCATAAACAGGTTTAGTAAGGACTTGTATAACAATGAGAGCTCGTTTCGGGCATGTGAATCAACTTAAAATTATAAATCGTTGCGCCGTTGTGCCACCAACCTACGGCATAAAATGTATACTACCTATACCATTACATATCCAAATGATGAACATAATATGTATTTTACTATTCCTCATCGGTCTCATCATGAGGAATATCCTTACATACGTTGCATGGTATTTGATTATAATGTGATTTATTTCATATCCTCTAAAGTTAATGGCGTGTTTTAAAGTTTCGTTGTGTTGTTTGGAATAAATTCTTCCCACGTAGCTATTCAAATAGAATGATGCGTTACCGTTATGTCCCCAAACTATTGATCTGGTCTGAGTCTCGGGTTATATCACATATCAGGTTTGCTTACCTTCGTTGCGGGCTGCGGTCTTATGTCATATTATATCAATATAATTATATACATAGTTATTAAAATCAAATCTGGAAGTGAACTTTTCAATTGTGGATTTATACAGGGGATAGATAGCAATTTACACGCGTAAATCACGAAATATTTGATACCTCTTCTAAAGTTGCAAGACTATAATTGGCGGGTGTGAGTGTTTGATGTATTATAGCAATATTTCTTTTCTATTGAGATTATAATTTTCGTGCTTATTAATAAATATTTTTCGTTGCCCGCTTCCAAAAATGTTAATGTGTGGTGGTCGGGATGCGCAACCGAGTGTGAGACTGCAGTGAACACGCATCATCGCGCACCATTGTGCTCTCAGAATCGGCAATGAATTTTAAAAACTCTCCTTCCTTTTCTCTCGTCCAACTGAGAACTGTTAAAATGTTCCGTAGTCCATAAAGCATGCTTAAATACTAACTTATTTTATTCCTTCTGTAGCTATCTCATTTTTACAAGAATACTTCCAATGCGCTTTATTATACCTACTTCAGCTAATTCTAGAATTCAATTCGATAATATTTTATAAAACATCTCTACCGAGTTTAAAATAACTATTACTGTTTATATTTATATAAACTGTAATGTTATGTAATACTGTTTATGTTAATATTTTTTAAGTCTATTTATTTATTTATAAGTCTATTCAATTGTATGTTATTTTACTTATTTTTCTTGGTAAATGAAATATGTATGTAGTGGGTATATTCTTTTTACTTTATTGCAGTTTTACATATTTTATTTTATTCATTTGAGTATCATATCGAATGTTATTTGCAAATTGTTTCTAAGTGTTAACAACATTTCGCAAGCAGCACTCCTCGGGCGGGCGGTTCGATGAAGTAAATCCAAACAAACTGAATATGCTAACTGTGTCACAACTATGTATGATTCGTTAACGACTAAACATATTTCACGGTTTTAACGAGCATGTTTGTTTTGCGAAATGAGAGTCTGAACAAATATGACGTATTGTTGAGATGTGCTGCGCCAATGTCGTTAATTAAAGATGAGGTCAATTTCACGTGCATAAAAGATTAACATTTACTTTTGCAAATGAATTGGCTTCAGCTACTCCGTATCTCTAGGCATACATGAATTTTGTTATTCTTCCCGAAAATAAGGAAGCCATTCTCAACAGGACTAATTTAGTAAGCGGTTCAAAGAGGATGCGTTATGTTTCCGTTAATGGCGTCGCGTCTAAAGTGGTCGTAATTACGGACCGGACTGTAGTGGAAAAGTATCCTTTTAAGTGTTATTTATAACTTTAATAACAAATACATAAATCCTTATATAGATTCATTATTATAAAAGAAATAAAAAATGTTCCACAAAACATACATGTGTCATTGTATTAATTCTTCTGTGCGGGGTTGCACTCTCCTAATTTTTTGCTACTTTTGTCCTGCTTCCACTGCCCGACCGTTTGATTATCTTGTTCCTTTCGCACCCCTTACCGATTTATACCTAGTCCAAGCCCATTATCCCGATTTGAATCGTCTCTCTTCCCAAAAGTGCCATTCGTTAAATTCCATTTTTAAAAGAAGTCGGCGGATACGTCGCCTCCGGTGTTGTCACCACGGCGTCGCCGGTTTAACCAAATATTGCTAACGAGTTCCATACATTTCTCCGGTTGATTGAATTCCGACGGAAATGGGATTCTGTAAGCGGAAGGGGACTCAAAGTCTGTCAATTTTTGTGTCAGTGTAGCGTATACCGGTCAAGCTCTCTATTATTCTCATGTGTTGCGCGTGCGCCGCTGCGTGTTTAGTTGCGTTCGAAGCACGACCAAGAATAGGCGTCCCAGCGATGGCTTCCGCCTGAAAGGTTTATCTTAATATAAGAATCGTTATTCGTGAGCGGTCAGTTGAGCAATACTCTCTAGTGCGGTTCTTAAATTTGTTAAGCTTATCTTAAATATAAGTAAATCATATATTGTTTACGAATGGAATAATGAAACCTTTAGTATCCCTCTAGAGCCACGGTTGTAAACTCGTGCGCGCAACTTATGTTTAATTTATAAATATGTTTTACGCGTTATCATCTAACGTGGGCTTGTATAGTGATAGTAAGTGATAAGCAAAATTACAAGATAACCAGAAACAGGCAATGGAAGTGTTTATTTTGGCAAAAATATTGCCAAAGGCGCAAATGAGTTCGTGCTAGTGTTTTTTCTTTAGTAAGTTTTTCGTGTTCGGGTAAAAGTCTCAATAAGTGAAGAGTTTTAACGTTTTGTAGTGTTAAACGTAATATACGTATGAGTGATGCGTCTGCGCGCCGGTGCAAGTGTTACGTTAGGACTATTTTCGTAGCACGGAAATAAGAGCGGCAAAAGGAGCAAAAAGTCGATATCGTCTGAAAAACTTTAGGACGTTGTGTCGAGTGTATTTCTGTCTGTTGTAAACCAATGTCCACAACACTTATGTGAATTAGTGTACTACTGTGAAAAGTAAACACTAAAAATGAAGAAAAGAACCTTATCGAAACTCAAGTCTATATTCGGCTCTAAGAAAGGTAATATTTTTGTATCTAAGTTATCAATATTGAACCATTCCATCATTGTATACTCTTTTTTGTCATCTGCAAAATATCGTACCTACGTGATGTAAAATATCTGATCTATTTTGTGTGGTGTTGTAAATAGTCATCCAAGAGCCGTAATTATATCACACATTAATATTCATATTATTGAATTGATTACTTTTCTGATTTCAAATTCTAATTACTTCTTTCTAAATCCATAATGATCATTTCAATTCACTTGATGTTTTCTTCCATTAATTAATGTTATCGTTGATTCTTTCTTTGATTATCGAATCGAATCGAGCTATAGAAATAGTGTCAGCATTTAATTCGCCGGTATTTCTTTGCGCAAGTACGCAGCTGGAGCAACTGTCACATTTTTTATTGTGCATTCCGTGTGACCCTGTTTGCGATGAACAGCTGCTCTTTGATTTTTAACAACAACCGTGCCGAGGTAATTATGAAAGGCCCCGCAGTATCTTGTACTGGTAGGGTAAATGATGGGCCGTGCATTTAATAATTTTGTAACGGTCTCTTCCCGTTAAATCTCATCTTTGCCCTTTCGCGATGTTTCATTTAGGAAGTTTTGTGATATGACTACTCAACCAATAGAAAAACTACATTTATGTTCCTTATTTCTGATTTGAAATTAGAACTACCCACCTTAATATGACAGTTTACGTCATTTTGTTTGTTACTTATTCATACAAACTTAAATTAATATTGTTCTAGAGAATTCTAAGAACAATTTTATTAACCACAGTAAATTATGGTAATAATAATAATAAAAACACATTAATTTTTACCCATCCGTTCAACAAAACCTTGAACACACCAGTGACTTAACATAAATGTAGGTACCTATACCTACTACTAGTCTAGGTACAATACAATACTGATAAGCACGTGGTTACTGCTCGTACTGTGAATACTGAAACCTGCTTACTGAGTGTTTTAAGTTCAGTGTACAAGATAATGTTCTTGGTGTTACATGTTTGTGTCAATTTAAACTGTTTAAATATAATTTAAAATGCTGTGTGGTTTTAGAATCCGTCGTAAAAAATGTAAGTTTTGGTAACCTAACTATAAATACTTGTTACATCTTTATTAACATTTGTTTTTTTCTTGTGATGGATGGATCTACTACAAAAAGTATTTCGCCGTAAGTAATCATAGTAATTAAGAAACCATTCGGTGCGGTGTTGTGTTGTATTGAATATTTTTTGTCAGCTCTTCATTATTCACCTCTGACGTCTGCAGACGGTGTTAATAGCTGAGCGACTTATTCAGTAAAACCCGTGACAGCTAGCTATTGTTTGAGTTGGACTATGTTTACTTCCGTGGGAATTTCAGTAAGCGCATTTTCCTCGACAAATTGTTTGATATAATCTAGCTCCCATATCTTTAGGATTGTCTCCATGCATGTTTCACACTATGTGAATGTTCGCTAGATCACTTTCTTAATTATTTGATAAGTTTTCAATGTAGCTATTAAGATGGAACCTGTTGATAGCCTCAAATATTAACTTAGAAACTACTGGTAATAAGCCATGACATTGTGGTAGAGGCCTTGCAGTTAATAAGTGGCCTCTGTCTTTATTATTGTTTTTACAATCTAGCGTCATACGGGTTAAATGTCAGTTGGTGTTACGTTATCGTATTGTTATTTTAGATAGAACCCTTGGCTTCTGTAACATTGGCTTCATGTAAGGCAAAATAATCTGACGTACTCACATAAAAATAAAACCCTCGTTCATTTATATTGAGAGTCTGCTCACAAAAAATTAACAATCAATAAAACTCAATTGCTAAAAGTTTATGACTTTATAAGACTGCGGCACCCATGATCAAATGCCTCGACTCCCGAGAATACTTACATATAAATATCTACGTACGTTTTCCAATGAAACCGAATAAAACGTGATTGTGAAATCTCAATGCAGTATCTATATGTATAATATTTTCGCCGAGACGCGACGATATCGCCGCATTCGGAACAATTCGACATGATATTTGAGATCACGATATTAGTTTTCATCGGCGTCTATGATACGGAATCGCAGCAACGCAACAGCGCCACTCAGCGTAAAGATGGAGCAGATTTCTATTTGTTTATTGATGCAACGACTTTAGAAATATCATTCATTGTACTTTCACTGATTCCTTTTAATTTATGATTGTTCAACTGGGCTAAATAGTCAAGTTGTTTATACGAATCATTGGGCCATCTGAATTATAAAGCAGGCAAGTATGTCTGTAAATTATTAGAACTGGTTTTGAGGAATCTGAGAATTTGTCCTCTTGTGTCATAAGTATTGTAGATAATACCTTGATCGAACTTAATCAAATTTTGATATAAATATCACATTCATCAATTTAGGAATGTCTTTAACACCCTGATTTAAAACGTAGTAACTATATGGCTTTACAGTTCTTCTTTTGGGAATTGAAACTAGACGCAATATGCAAGTTTCTTGACCTTTATTTATATAAGAGACGTTAAAAAAATCGAGTAAACTCACACGTTATCTTGCACGACTGAGTATGGTTGTTTGCATACGTTAATTCTCACGGCTACAACATAACCTTTGGTATGAAAGTATCTGGTATGCTCTAAAGCTGCGCCGTAATATTTATTTCATGTAATACTGCGGTCACTTTCGTTCCCATGTCAAACAACTTTGTGAGTCGACGCTGCAAATTGGTCAACAATGCGTTCGGATGAGAACCTATCAAACAAGACCACTCTTCGTATCTTGTTACAACATTACGAAATAATAATTGATGTTACCTTTTTCTTCCTATCGAGTTCTATAGTCGTGATTAGCTACATAGACATCACATTGAGATTTTCATATAACTAGCTAGATACATAATAATTCACAATGAATTTACCATTAATCATCAATTCTCTTCACATACCGCAACATATTCTAAAGTACTAACTTGATGGTGTAAATGATCACTACGTGACACGACGATAATTTTGAATACAGTAATGGTAAAAAGTCTATTCCTCCGTGTAAGTAATCTTCGACCGCAATATTTGCTCAGTTAGGAAGTAATTTCGTGCTTTATTGCATTCTTCACGCGATTTGTGGCTCATAATTAAAGTTCATAGTATAGACACGCTTTCTTCTTCTTTAATGAACATGATTACATTATCTAATATTTTGTCTCTTACGACTGTAGGTGTACATCATAATTATTGACCATTATGTTATTTTTTAATACTGGGTTTTTAGGAGTTAAAAGATCAATAGTGACACGTTTTGCATTAGCCAAATATTTTATTCCTTTCAACGATTTCCGGTTGTTGGCACTGCATAATAGGTAATCGTTTTTTTAACTGCTTCCACTAGCAAAATACTTACCTACGAGTTAAATTATAAGAGTAAGACTAATTGTGCTAAGAATCATGGGAAGAATATTTTATCAACGCCTCATAAGGTCTAGCTAGTTCATAGCTTCCATCTTACATAGGTACCTTTAGTTTGTGTATATTGCTCTATATAGTTAATTAGGTACTCGTTATACAACATTCTAATTATAAAGACGCAGAACAATCCCGATCTATTTCTGGAAATCCCATATCTTACGCCCGTTGCTTTACAATGAACTTGAAATCATTCACGTGCTAAGTTTTTACTAAGACGATGACCCCTATAGGAACACCTCCGGGTTCCGTGTTTCGAATTCTGTGCCAGGCAGCGAAGGGCACCGTGGCACCCTTACCCTCGCTCAACACGTTGGCTACCTATGTTCTACACGCTCCAATAAATGGGACTTGTCGTCAATAAGGGCCCTACTGCTAATTGATGTTTAATATTACAAGTGAATCTTAAGTCTATTTCTATAAAGTTTCCCGAACAATGCGATGGGGATCCGCCAGTAAAATATTATTAACATAATTTTCTCATTAACATGGCCATCTACATAGAAATGTAATTGGGGTTGTTAGCAACTTAATACAAAATCAAACATATTTATGTGATCATGTTCGTCAGACGCGATAGTGGACGGTAACTAGGCCGACTCGCGTCGCGCTTGCAATTATTTGCCGTACAAGATACGGTAAGTAGATAAGCGTTACATTTTATACATAACACAAAGACTATTTTAGGAAATGTATGCTTAGCGCTATCTAGATAACTTGCATAAGGGTTGCATTGTTTACAGACTTATCATTGTTCCTGACATACCACGTTATTCATCGGTCTAAAATCTTTTTATTTACAAGTGCAATTATAGTCTACCGCATTCTTTATCAAAGTTCATCAGATGCCTTCCGCTCATTACTTGCACTGAATCCTTTGATGTAGTACGTGTGTCGGCGATGCCGGCAGACAGCGGCCCGCTTGTTAACAGCCTCAACGTTAAATAAAACCTGTATCAATTTGTGTTCATAGCACGTGTGGATGTAGGGACCGCGTGCCGCATATAGGATTTACACTCTTTAATATTGGGAACGACAAACATCTTCTCAGAAAGGTTAACAATTTGTGAATTCTTATGATGGACTCAGAATTTTAAGTAGCGACCTTGGTTTTTAGGATGTTAGTGGCGTGAGGCCAATAGTTTATCCGTGTGTATTATTTTTATAACATTGCTTCAATACTACTTACATAGAATATAATTTTCTATGGTATTTGCAAAACAGCAATACTGCCTAGTGCCTACTTTATCAGAAACAGCTCGAGCTTTCCCAGTCCCTACAGCATGCCTCATTAGACGTCACAGTAACTCCTCATCTTTATGAACGGTAACACCTCCAACTCCACTTTCCTGTATAATATGTACCTACTTTCGTTGGAACTTAGGCTGCACTTTATTAAGTGACTTCTATATTTATGTATAAAACCCATCTAAAGTTTATTTATATAAAACTAGTAAAAGAAATACCAACGGCAAAGATGAATGGCGCATCATCCGGTTTCTCCTAAATTATCAAGATGTTCCTATTTTAAAACTAGAAAACTGTTTTACCGAGACCGACTAAAGTCAATTAGTAGTCGAGTCATGCGTGCTACTTGAATGCCCTCGAACGGGATGCGCCTGCGCTGCTGCGAGTTCAGCCACCCGGCCGTACAACCGCTCGTCTTATCGATAGTTGGGTATTTATGATTAATTGCGCATTAAATGCGCCCTTGTTTGTGTTAACACGGCGATATTGAGATTTAGTTATTATGACAACTCGCTACTTTAATTAAATCTACATTTTTATTATAAATAGTGCAATAAGCAGCCGTTTCACCGAATAATTATATTATTGTTAGATTAAAAGGACATGACTCAAAGACGTATATTGTTGTACGTCAACCTGTGTGATATATGTACTACTTAATTATGTACATATAAGACATAATTAAATGCGCTATGGAAACTTTATTTCCCACGTGATTCAACGAACAATCGCTTATAATACGACATTCATTGTAGGTCCCTTTCTGGAAAAAGTTAATGAAGCGTTCCTCTCAGTTGTTTTCTTATACCATCTTAAATTATAAACGGTAACTCAAAATAATAATATTCTGAATAATCAATAATATCAGCGTAAGGATAGCTATCTTGCAACGCATTATGTAATTAAGTACTAGATATTTTATTAACAGCTATTTTATTGTCAAATGATATGTTTTTTAAAATATTGAATTAAGGTACCTACCAGCAATATGGTATGGTCTAGTGCTGCGTGTTATAATCACTTGTTTTTGTGAACAAAAAATATATGCTTCGTTCAAGCAGTTGTTCTTAATTAATGTGTTTATTAAGCCATAAAATAATCTGTAAGCCACATCTGCACTATGCAGGCCCGTTACCGAGCATTGCGAAGTACGAGAAGTAGAACCTGCAAAAACGATAGGAATTGTTACTATGCGGACAGTGCTGTCTGCTTCTAGTTAGTTATTTATTTACTAGAACATATTTAGTTAGAATATAACATCTGCCGAACATTGGTATTTTACACACATTAGATATTTATATCTATTTAACTATTCAATTTGATAGGTTAACTAAGATTGAATATTTTAATTTTGCAAATCTAGGTACATATTTTAGTTAAAAAATCTGTAGGTTTTTGTCTTAATATAATATTAAGTTAGTCACTAAGGTCTTGGTCTTTTTTAATATAAATTTATGCGCCCAGCCTATGTGGGTGGAACAATTGCCGCTGATCTCATTTTTGTTTCTGTGTGCCTTCATTGTAGCCTCCTAAATGACTTATTTCCAGTTTTCTGGCAGACCTGTTGTATGGAATTCCGTCTAGGTCTTCCCCTTTTGTCTCTTTCAAACTTACCATCTAATACGGTGGTAAGAATTGAACTGTGTAGGTACTAACCCAAAATTATTGACATTAAAAATACTAATTTGTAACGAGGTTTTTTTCATAGTCTGCGTAGGTACTGTGGAATTTCTTTCTAACCTAACCTAACGTAAGTTAGGTTAGAATTGCTACTTCAAAAAAACATAATTAAATTATTTTAAAATAGTATTAATTACAAATCATATTAGGCTGTGTTTTCGCTCACCTCACCTCACCATAAGCAATCGGTATGGTACTATCAGCGCCGGTTTGTAAGTGATATATCCTTTATAAGTTACATAAAACCTCCATACCGGTCGACACGTATCAATGAAACCGGAATATTAATCGTTTACGAATACTTAAGATTACGAAAAGAAGCGGCCATTTAAACATCTACGTTGAATTAATTACCAGTCGGTGTGAACTTGAACGAGGTAATTCTTGATGTTGCACTATGGATGTTTGTAGATACAAAGGATTGTTTGCATTCTCATTAACATCTCGTATCTCTGTTGTTTTAGGTAAAGAACTCCCTCCTTATTGCCCACGCAGCACACTCTTTTAACTGTTGCCTATAATTCGTTTCTATAGGTAAAACTTATTCCCAACTTAGTACAACATTGGCGACATTACATTTAGGGGAACATTTGAGCCGGGTGAGGTTTGCGTGACCTAGGTAGTAATTTAACTAATCAATATAGAGGTTGTGGTCGGCTAGCTTGCGTCATGTTGACATGTTATTTGCCCTTGCATGTGTTTGACGATGAATGAAGGCATTTTTTATTGAGTTTTGAAACAACTACCAAAACTACACTGGAGAAAAAATCGGTGTAACCTTGAAATGGTATCGCTCATGTCACGAAACTAGCCATTGCATGTTTTGGAGAAACTTTTTGTACTATGATTTGATATGGGTAAAGCGTTTGCAGATTCGATACGTTTGAAATGTAAAGTTCTCTACTTGAATACGGTTTATAATTCTTATGATACTAGCTATTACGTCATTCTTCAGTTATGGTCACGTAAACAAGGTTTTATATAATAATCTATTATGAATGACTTTAATCTTGATCTTGTCTATTTGTGTTTACATCAAGATGCTTTCGTATAACTATGTATAAGTTCCTATTTAATTATTCTTAGGTGCTTGACAGTTGACACTATACTGGAAATTGTACGAAGGAATGGTTACCTAATCAATAATTGGTCTTTAAGTACATCACAGTTGTAATTTACGTGAAAGCTTGGAAAGATGATGAATGTACTTACATTGGTATTCCTTCTTTCTAACTTTGTTTGCCTGTTCATTACACACACAATAACGCACTCAGGATACTGTTGAGGCTGCCATGGCGATGTAGCGCGTCAACAATGTTTGCGGAACGGCATATTGATGGTTTTACGGCCATAATGCGTAAGAGAAGCGCTTCCCTGCTCGCTCGTCTCCGTGGCAGTACCAACAGTATTTTGAGTGTTTTTGCAGATAGATGGGAGTCTCCAATGCTGCGACATTGGATGAAACTCCACTGTATATAATTAAACCGGTTTGTGTGTTTATGTATGTCTACTAACACTATTTTTTAAGACCATTGTTACTAACACTATGGGCGTTGCCCGAAATAAACGTTATTATTATTATTACTTCATCACCACTAAACCGCAAAAACCAACGTACAGAAGTTTGACATGAAAGTAGCTAAAACCCTGGAGATACTAGATAGATTTTATTCCGGAAAAGACAAAGCAACGTTTGCTGCACGGATAAAGTCTCTGGCATTACCACCTACCTGTACAAACTACTCCAGTAGGTACTTCTTATATGAGATACACGATCTCAATACATATATTCACTAAAATTCCAGTCTTAAATCTTATGAAGTATATAATTATCTTGAATAGCTTAATTAGTATACAGGCATTGCTACTGTTCAATATTGATAAAATAGAAATATACATAGGCAATTAAAAACCTCGTTTTTGGACTGTTAAAATGGTAACTTACTGTGTGGCGTTTGTAGTTTGTACTAGACTAATGCCGTGCCGCCTTAATCGTGCCGTTAGACTATTATGGCTTAATATTCTCTTTCTAGTACTTAAATAACGATTAAGTACTAACGACAAAGACCTCTTGAGCGTTTTGTAGCTGCTGAGATATCGCTGAAGAACATCGACCACACGCAATGTATTAAGTACTTACGAATTGTATAGCAAATGTCATTATAATCATCGTTATTACAAGGTGTCTTAAAATATAACTATGTACCTAATTAGACTAGAGACTTAAAGAATATTTTTAACCATCTGTCTGCCAGCTAAGGGTACAGTAAAAAATATTCGTCTCCATGCTAATGATGCAATACTGACTGGTTTGAATATCTTTTAAGATATCTCAAATGAACATTATTTTCTTTGCAGGCAAAAGGCAACTTCAACAAGAGCAATCTTCTAAGTCTTCACGTTCACCGTCGCCGGAACCGGCGGGGGCGGCGTCCCCGGTTCTCGGCATCAATGGTGAATCGTTCCGGCCGATTCTAAGAACGCCGCCGCCCAGCCGGTCCGGGCCGCCGCCCTCTCCGCCAGTGCCTACTCATCCTGTGGCCCCAGTTGCCCCAGAACCTGCTGCGCCACTACCTCTCATGCCATGCGCCGTTTGTGGACGAACTTTTGTGCCGCAGTCATTGGCCAAACACGTGAAAATATGTGAAAAGATGACAGTGAAGAAGAGGAAAACTTTTGACTCCTCCAGACAACGACGTGAAGGTATGTTCAAGTTTGTCATTCAAATTAAAACTTTTCATAGGCCTATTCAATTACGAATATTGCCCAAATGCACTGTGAATTAGGTAGGTGTAAACATACGTCACTAAGACAATGCAGGCCGAAATTAAATCCTAATGCGTATCTGCATCAAAACATGCACTGGAGTAGGTAAACTTTCTTAATTATCGTTAGATAAATATATGAAAAATTTCCACGATTGACTGTACCGATCCGAACCTAACAGTAAAAGTAATCAATTTCACCGGTTTATTGTCAACTAATTTGAATGGAGTTGTTTTAGTAGCATGTCATCAACATCATAGTGATCTTAATGAAGGTTAAGGGTTATACTAACTCATTTTACAATTCTTTTTTTATTTTCCAAATGACTTGATTTATTTTGTATCTCAACTTTACAGACCTAGGTAGATTTGCATGACCAAATAAAAAGGTTTTGTTTTGATTTTATAATTTGAATTAGGTGTTCTATATTTATATGTTAGTAGTACGTAATGATTTGACATATTGGCATGATTTATATTTTGTATGTATATTGACGTTTCTTTGTTGTTGTGGGTAATAAGGGCTGACCGCGGCGAACGGTGCTAATTCCGGTGAGTGGGTGAACGGTTTACATATTCCCTACCATTCATATAAATTAACTGTGACTCCTTACCATTGTATGCGAACGTTTTACTAACATGGCCACACACGTACTGTGCTGATGCATTGCCAATGGTCTTGATAGTACATACAGTATTTCAAGCCATCATATAAGTCGTCTTTTGCAATTTAACAAAATAAATTAAATACAAAGTCTAAATTCTTATATTTGTATTCAATAATTGGCATAGTAGGTATCTATTGTCAAACAGTTAAAATTTTAATGATTTAATTGTGCGTAAGGTGTCTGGTTTTAATAACTGCACAGTCCCCGTGAACTGCTGCAGTTCGATACAGCAGAGTTCCTACTGTAGGCAGTTGTTGCTGTATTTATCTATGCAATGTAATCAACATATTTGAATTCGCGGATAGGAGGAATCTAGAAACTATTAAACACTAAAAGTCCGAAAATTAATAACCTCTAGCAAGATAAACGATGACCGCCAAAATCCCATAAGATGACAAGAAGCCTAAAAATATTTATGTAAATGACCATTGTATTGCATTGTCGATATGACATCCTACTGCGACTCAAACGAGGTCTATATTTGCATATTTGTTTGTATACGTTGCCCATACGTTTAGCAACTTACGCCCTCGTAAACTAACCGTCATTATTCTAAGCACCATGGCTCATGTTTCTAATTAAGTCTTTAGAAATGCATGGGTTGTCTGTCACGGCTTGTTACTGAACATCTGGTGACATTACAAGTGTTTGTTCTACAAATTAGTTAAGTGTGTCCAATGAATTTTGTTAGTTTTAATTAAATATGTATACGTTGAGCTATGTGCACTGGTGTTGTGTTGTCAGACTTGGATGTGGTAGATAGCATGCGCGTGTGTTGTTTGACGTAGTTATGTTCAGTGCCCTGTGAATTGTGAATGCTTCGATGTTTATCTGAGTAGTTAATCTTTGTGACATGAGCACCATGTTGGTAGAAAGTAACCTTACGACATAGATTTTTTAATTAATCCACTGTAGATTAACTAACTACAGAGAGCATGTTCTAATAACTAATTAAATACGTAATGGCGCTTGTCTCCTCACTTATAAATGTTGGTGGGTAAAATATGGTTTGCGGATTATCTATACGGATGATTTTGGTTAATTATAGGCACCGACTTGGAGCAATACTTGCCAAAGAACTTTGGTCTTCCTGACAACAGCCCCTTCCTTGAGAAAAGTCCGCCGAACACTGCCAAACCTACGCCGAAACCAAAACCTCAGTCCGTCAGGAACGCTATTACAAAGGTAATTTGAACATAAGTACTACTCAAGATGAAAGGAATTTTGTACAATGCCTTCTTAATAATGCCTTACATAGGTAGGTAGTCCATACGTGTTTGCTAATACATTGGCGTGTATTTCACACGATGTCGTTGAGGAAAACGGATGGTTAAAGTACAAGTATCACTCATACAAAGTACGATTCATTCTGTAAGCTATGCTAAAGAAACTAACAGTGGAATTCATTTGTTAATGGCAAGAAAGCCTCGACTTAACATACCTATTAGAAAATACCATTAATATGTATTTATCCTTAGCTACATATTATTTTCACTTCTCGGTCTAATGGGATGCTTCATTGTTACGTCGTACTTGCATGTTAATATAATTACAAAACTACTAAGCACTCCCATACATACACTAGTTTATAAAGGTCGTTATAATTAGAATTAAAAGTAAAGTAGAAACGTTGTATCTTGACACGTAACCTACGTTTCTATACTTAAGTAAGTAGGTATAATTATCATGTCTTTCCGGAAAACGTATAATTTCAAAGGGCTCGATTTAAAATGAGAAATTATGAGATGTTTAAAATGGAAATACTACATAAATCTTAATTTATTTTACAGCCAATGGCCGAACTCCAAAGATGTCCACACTGCAACCGCGCGTTCGGTGTTCGCGCTTTTGAACGTCACGTAGAATGGTGCGCTGATAAAGCGAAGATACTTCCCGCGGCGCCAGCGCAACCGCCACAACACATTGCCGACGCCAAGCAGCGGCTCAATGCGCGTACGCAGTACAAAGCTCCACCAGTGCGCGGAAGGCGGTCAGTGTAACTTATTAGTTATATTTTATCCATGTCCTAATTACTAATTGTTATACAAATTACTCATTATAATTAATCTAGGCATGCGTGATAATCTAGCTTTTGCGCTTATCTGTTTGTGAAGAGGTTTTTGCTCGACTGTACAGTCACCCATCTAGCACTTGACCGCTACTCGTCCGCTTACTTTGTAGATAGACTGACCGTCGTCGTTAATTCACTGTAGCGCTAGTCGTTTGCGCCGACGACGATTTATGTCATTAGTTAGAACAACCTGTCATTACTTGATAATATTATGTAGCTTCTGCCTGTAACATATAATTATTACGATCTTGAGATAACATGTAAGTTACGTACTTAGTTTTTTTGCTATTCTATCGTAGAACTCGAAAGAAATTACAATTCAATGGTACTGGATGGAACGCGTAAACTCATTATATTATATCTACAATATCTACTTATTCATTTTCTGGTTTTTCTGTATTATTAACAGAAAAGATTGGATATACGTTTCTATTAGGCGGTAGCAGACTATGACTAACAAACGGGATCTTTATTGTAGGCTTGTAGGTACCTATATTTTCTTCCTTTTACCACTTCTACATAATCATTTAGTACAAATAACACACCCGCGATGACATGCCAGAGACTTGGAGCTATACTATACGAAACTTTTCTTCACATTAAAGGTCATCGCAAACGCGCGACAAATCGTCAAATAGCCGGTCGGCGTCAGTGGATTCGTCGCGCGGGGTCTCACCGCCGCCGCCGCGTGAATACGGCGATTACAGACACGGGCGGACCAGGGCCTCAGGTAAGTACTTATCATCCTAGCTAATATTATAAATACGAAACCAAGTCCAGAAACCAAGAGAAAGAACCAACCTTAGAAAAGGGCATGGTACCTTTCATCCAGAATAAAAGTACTATTCTCGAGAGAAAGAACATCAAATTTCGACGGTCACCATTGATTAAGCACGCTAAAAGGCGCTATGCGTCTTACGAATCATGATTAAATTACCTTACTACTATTAGAAAATTTGCTAGTCACCTGCATTAATGCAAATTTAACGCAGATAAAACCACGGCGCACACCTAGTATATAAGAGTAATATGTGAAGGGAACACTACCCTTAGCCACACTATATACCCGGTTTAGCTTAGATAAAGTTTACTACCTAAGAACGTACATACATTCAATTAGGGTCGAATTTGGACCATTAATAGATTAGTGTCATGAAGAACTCGTCTGATGGACAATATTTATTTCGTACCGGTGATCAATTTTGTTCATTCTTGTAACAGAATCCGTCTCCAGCAACGACTGTCACGACGAGACTTCACCTCACATGCCAGTGATCAGGAATTCACGTAATTCACAAAACAGTTCATCGGGCGACGCGAACGTTAAAGCAAGGCAAGCCAGACTTGCTAGGGATCTCAGCAGCTCCAGGTACATAATATGATGTAATCCTCGTTATTTAATATTGTTTCTTACTGATTCAATCACGTAATAAATAAGGGGAAAGGAAGGATCTCCATTTATTTTGTTATTTTTTATCTAGTTTGCACGGATTTAGTTCCTGACTCCTTCTTTGTTACTATTTGAACAGCAAAATAAGTCATTATCCTTCCTTTCCCCTTCCTAGAACCAAACGAGATTCCCGCCATTCCTCTGTCCAACAAAGTAATACTGATCCAAATATCAAGAAAGATTCCCGCCTTTCCTCTGTGCAACAAAGTAATACTGACCCTAATATCAAGAAAAATGCGTTATTAAACAAATCCAAAAACAAATTAATTTCGAAAAAACAACAACAATTAAAAAAGTTAGAAGAAATCGCAAGTAAATACAGCCAAAAGAAACAAGAATCAAAAGATGATCACAAATCATCAAGAAGCTCTCGTGACAAGAGCCAAATACCTATCCCGAAAAAAAATAAGGTTAAGAATTCAAAGAAAGACAACAGCATTGATATTGACAAATTAATTGAAGAGGACATGGATGACATTATATCACCCAAAATTATTAGTGACAAAATCAAAAATTGTTCCGTTAGAGCTCCTTCTGAAATATCTCTGGTTAGTAATAAAACCAAAACCGCAAAAGACAAAACTGTAAAAGATAAGAAATTAAAAAGTAAACCTAGAAAGGATACTAAGATAGTCAAAGAAACTAGTATGAGTTTAGATAGTCTCGACGAATGTCCTCCGACTGTAAATAGTGATCGTAATTGCCAATCGATTGGTATCAATACGGAGCTTTTGTGTGTTCCGTGTGTCATACACGATAACCCAGATCTAAAAAAAAGTAGTAAGAAAAATAAAAATGTTATAAAAGAGAGAAAAAGCGCTAAAGCGCCTGATAATAATATTCCAGAACCAAAAGTTGAGTTACTGTATAAAAATCCTACAATAACAAACTCCGTCGAAAAGCAAACTAAAGATAGATACGAAATTAATTCTTATGATAAACAGGATTTAATAAATTATAATTTCGATAATTCGAATATTACACCAAGTACATCAGGAAATTTGATTTATGACGATATTGAGTCTACAACTGATTTTACAAATCAAGATTTAATGGGAACGAAATTAAATTTAAATTTACACTTAGAAGAAGAAGTAGAAATCCAAATATCTAGTACGAGTATTTGTGAAACTAACAAGGATTCATCTAATGGAAAGCCAGACGAAGATATGCGCTGTTTATCTGAAGAACGTTATGAACAAAATTATGATCATGATATAAGTGCAGAGATATCTAATGAGTCGTTAGCAAACAAGTTTAATGAAGAAAATACTACGGAAAGCAAAGAAGGCGAATTACGCCACGGAAGTGGTGAAACTTATACAAAATTTATAGAGGATCCTGCTGATTTAGAAGAATTTATGACCTTGACTGATAAATTATTAAATAATGAGCAGCCTGAAGTAGACTGCTCTAGTGTCGCCAAAGATATCGATGACTTTCATACACCTAAGACAAACTCTATTGAAGCAATCAATAGAGAAACATCAAACGAGACAGTCACAGAACCATCTAAACATCAGTATTCTGATACATTTGAAGAATTAAAGAACAATTTAAAAGAACTCCTCGAAGGGGCTGGCAATAATGTAAGCGCGGTTTTAAAAAGTCCACATGAAGATCAAAGTTCTGCCAATGTTTGTGATGTTAATAGAAACATATGTGACATGGAACACATTACTGTTTATGAACTGAAATTTTATGAGAAGCTATCGGATGAAAACAAACAAGTGAAAGATGTGACGACTCGTTTTAAATTGCCGTCAATAACGGAATCAAACAAACCGGGAAAGAATGTAGAATGCAACAAGAAAAAAATGCAAAGAATATATAAACCCAACAGAAAATACAAAATGTTGGGTGAACAAACCAGGACAAATAAAGAATACCAAACGTTTATTGTAAATCAAAACTCCAACGATAGCGATGTACAGTCTGTATCGTCAGATGCCCCTCCTTTAAAGCTTCCACGAATAGACAATAAAAGGTTAGATTACTTTGTTAATCCGCTTTTGTCTCCTTTTATCCCATTTTACCAAGACGCACTCCTTCCTATACTTTTGATGTACCTTCCGTTAGTTTAGTTCGAAACTTGTAACTGGTTCTATTTACTTTTTATAACTAAACTATTTTACTACTAATTCATGTTTATGATATACTATTTGTATAAACCAGTTCGATCTAAACTAGCTAATATATAATGTGACACCACTACGATATTTAAAAAATAAACATATTTATTATATTATTACACTTTACAGGCTTGACGACAATTACGATCCATTTGTATCGGCTGCTAGGCAAATGAAAGAACTTATGTCTTCAGACACAAACATTCCTAAAAAAATACAAACTACAAAAGATCACAGCAGAACCCTCCCCGCCCTTCAACCCACAAAAGAAAAAGGTCCTTCCACTTACCTCCGCTCTGATAACAGTAAAATGATAAAAGACACACTTAACAAAACTTACCAAAAGACTCCTACACTCCAAAGAATGAAATCTTTTGGGAGCACAAACAACGAAAACAGTAGTAACACATTTGGCGGTAGATGCAGCTCGTTTAGGTTAAATAGAAATGATAAGAAACCTAGTCCAAAATTGAATACGACCTTTACCAAATCCAGTAAGGAAAACATTAGTACCGTAGAAAAGAATTATTTCAATCGAAACAGCAATTTAAATAGGTCGTTTTCTAGTTACACAGCTTCCAGTTACAGCACACCAAAACCTAAAGATAAAATCCCTAAGATTGCCACGTCCATGTATCATAGTTTTCAACGTACCACTATAAAGCAACCAGTCAAATTAGATAAAATAAAGAGAGACGAAAAGAAAGATTTCGTTAATCTAGACTCTATTTTTACTGACGACAATTCATCTATGACTGATAGTAATTATATTGATCCCAGACTTATTAATGAAAATGACAATCTACCTATAAATGTAAATACCATATTAAATAACCCGGATATCATTAGTAGTATGGAATCACTTTTGACTACTGAAAATTTGCCAAAAAAATTCGAATCTTTTAGTTTTGCCAACCATAATAACAACAAAACCTTTCATAAAAATATTACAGATGTAACGACAAACAATGTAAACAATGAGCCGAATAATAACGTAAGCAAAACCACTGCCCCCATTATAAATGATATGAGTTTACAGTATGATAAAATTATGTATTCTTTAGAACAAAGCATAGCTTCTAAGGCCTCTACCAGAGATGACGACTCTCTGTGCGAGGACTTTGATCTTGAGGAATTCATGACATCGTTTGATGAAGAAATACATAAACACAAAACAGAAAACAAACGCACATGTAGTTCTACAACTAGGATAGTTAAACAGTCCGATCTTGCAGATAGCAACAGGACATCAGAATTAAATAGCATCACTTCTTCTCCAAAAGTAGTGAATGGTAACACCCCAGTTAACAACTCAATGTCTCTCAATTTTAGCAGTAACAATATAGTGAATGAAACCCTATTCCCATCCTCCATGAAACGTTCCACTTCCCTCCTTGATTCCATTCAAAAGAAGAATACCCTAAAGATGGACAGTGGTAAATTCCGCCATAAATCTGATCAATTAGAACAAGACATTATGCAATCTCTAAAAGATTTTGACAAGTTCTACGAAAATGAGAAGAACGAAAATCATTCAAATAAAGAGATTAGTAACCACAACGGCACGGCAAAGAGAGATCCTCGCGTAAAATCTGAACGGAAAACCAAGAAAAATGAAAATGTTGCGAATGGAAACTACACGCCAAATGGAAGGCCGAGCATTAGCAATGATTCAGCTTATAGCAGGTTAGTCAGGTAATTGTTTTATATACGCTTCTTGCATTTATTACGTTTGATAATAAAATTGTTTTTTTTACTGCAAGGTTTGCAAAACATAGTGGAAACTTCAATGTTCTTACTTTCAGCTTAAATAGGATATCCCCTTCAAAACTATCACTATGTACTTCCAAAGAGCCAAACGGCTTGACATCGCTAGAACAAATACCAGCCGGGTCTGAATCAAGTTACAGTCACAAGGAAGATGTACGGTCGATTTCTAGCGACGAGTTCCTTGCGATGGAACGCTCGGCGGAGCTAGAAGAACCTCTACCGCCGCCAGAAGTACCTTATAAGGAACAAGAGAATCACATCAGTGGTAAGTGGCATTATACTTCATAAAAAAACGAATAACAATCGCCATTAAAAAACACGAACTCAAAAGCGAAAAATAATACCTAATTTATTTACTTCACTATAGTGGATTTCTTGTGGTGCCTAGGATTCGATTATGTTTTTGGCTGTTAGTTTGATTCAATACAACTATTCGCCCTAATTAGCCTAAGCCCTAATTAGCGCCCTAAAGACGCAGCGTTGGCAGGCCTCCCACCAGGTGGACCGACGATATCGTCAGAGTTGCGGGCAACCGGTGGATGCAAACGGCAAGTTGTCGTTCATTATGGCGTTCTAAGGGGGAGGCCTTTGTCCAGCAGTGGACGTCTTCCGGCTGATGATGATGATGATGATTCGCCCTAATAAGAGTACCTAACAATAACCCAAGCCTGTGTTGTCACAGAGAAGCGCGTGAGTTCCCGCGCGTCGTCCCGGCGCAGCCCGACGTGGCGCGCGCACGGCTCGCTGAGCTCGAGCGGCTCGGAGGCCTCGCTGCACCGGCGCAGCGCCCCGCGCCTGTCGCGCTTCTGCCACGAGTGCGGCAACAAGTTCCCCGTGGACACCGCCAAGTTCTGCATCGAATGTGGCGTCAAGAGACTTGTCGTCTAGCACTACGGGGCGGCGACGCGTGTGAGCGACTTCTAGTCTTATAAGTAGTGCCGGTTATTAATAGGCGTACTGGTGATTAGTATTTAGCGCTGAGACGCCGTTAGTCGGCGGTTGCGTTCTTTTTCTAACTAAGCCGAGCGCGGCTCGGGTTAGCGATAGCGCATTACTTCCGAATATATCTCATATCTAGCATATGATACTGACGAAATACCAGTAGAAGTATTGATATCATGTAAACTATACGTATCAATAAAGAACAGAATATTACTCACTATGTACAGTTAATATTGAGACTCAAGGGATACCAAACAAGCAATGTGTTCTATGATTTGCGTGCTGAAAATGTTTCATAACGAAGTTTATCGTCGATCGATCCGAACATTTCGACGATAAGAGTATATCTAATAAATACAATATGTATGTATATCACATTACATTATTTAATACAGATGTTAACATGAGCATTATTTATCTACACCATAATTTTACCTCAAACCTAATAAGTATATTTTTTATACTTACTAAAATATGTTTAAATGCACAAATCGATAATCTTGGACCATAACTTAGATTTTTTAAATTGAAGATCTATAATGTAATCTATAAAATAATAACGTAATATTATTTACAAAACGTTACCAAATTGCTATAATTTATGAACTAATTTGTGCCTTCACAATTAACTAGATTATAATGTACCTACTGTATTCTGTTTGTATAATCTCTGTTATTCTGTTTGCGAAGTTTTTATTTCTGTTGCAACTTTTAGCAAACGTAAACTGGCCAGGGTAGCCTTGGAAATTGTAATATCTGTGATAAATGAAAACATTTGGAAAATCAAAAATTTGTCATGGAAGGTTGAATGAGTTCGAAAATAACTTTTAAGTGCCAATTTCTTTATGTACTTTGGATTTTGAATGGAATTTTGTGTACATTTTTAATTATTTGTTTTGCAATTGTTAGCGAATACCATTTTATTTTTTTAATAATTTTGATTACCCTTCCAAGGATTTCCATTAACTCTTGTCCACAACATAGTTGGCCATTTTAACAAGACTGATTTTTTTTTCAAAGTTTTCGAACTTGATTAATCCTTAGTTACTGTTGTATATTGTTTTTAATAAAATAACGATTTTATCATGTAATAAATTAACATTTTAATAATGATACACTGTTGTTTCTTTAATATCCCACTGCTATTTGTAATGCTCTTGACATGAAATAAAGGAAAGGTATAAGTAGTTATTTAGGTATCTACTATTTATAAAAAGTATTTAAATATTTCATTCAAGCTTAAGTGAATAATATTGCTCATTAAAATTGAATACTACAATTTTCGTGATTTTACAATTATAAGCTATACCTAACAAGGGCTTTCAGTAAATGCGGACAAAAAAAAATTGTTATTTACAACATCAATCATAATATTAAAGTACTTACTTTCACCTAATAATATTGTTCTTTTAAAAATATTAATAAGGTACTGATACTGATGACAATAAAAAATAATGATTATTAACAAATACTATGTCTGATGCTAAAGTCTAAACATACTTCTGTGACCTTTCTTAGTTGGGATTGCACCTCTTACTCTTAACCTTCGAAGAGCCTCGCGGAGATGTTTAGGTTGCAGTGGCCCAGCTTCACCAGATTTATCCAACACTTCAAGAGCTAAAAGGTAAAATTATGTATTATTACTATACTGCACTAAAAGGTGAAAAGTTATTAGAACATACAATTTAATAGCCCTTTATTTTAATTTAAGGGCTAGATATTTTTTAATCATTGAATGCATGTTATTTATTTATATTTATTGATATTCAGTAATATATGTTATTTAAAAAACATATATTACTGAATATCAATATTGATAACTAGCAATCCATTTGGTAAGATAGAACAACAATCTTATACAGAGAGTGCAGACTATAACTATTTGTCAAATTGTCAATCACACACAAAAGTTTGTGAGTGTGTCTTTGTTACATCTTTACACTTAAACTACATTTTTATCCTGATAATTGTAGCGGAAACACTGTATTTTATGTAATTTATAACATAGGCCTATGTTTTAAATTCAGATAATACATTTTTGAGATCTATCAAAATCCTTCTACAGTATTAAGTAGTAACCTAAGGCAGTATGAATGTCTTACCTTCTTCCACAACCTCTCCTACAAATACTTTAGCTATACCAGACATAGCTATAACAACATTTTGTCCGACCGAACAACCAGTGATTGTTTGCATGAGCCTTTTTATAGCTGCCTTCGGGAAAGCAGCTCTGCGGTACATTTCATACCTATCCAACTGCTCTTCTGTGAAGTTTGAGACTAGAACTCTGCAAAATGCAATTTGTGATTTCAATTTTTATTATTTTGGACACATCATGTGGGGTACTTGATGGTGTTTTAGTATTTAATGGATATTTCATAGGTTTAAAGCATTTTGCTTCCTCCTAACTATTAATTTTAAGTGGTAAACTAATAAAATTGGTAATCATATTTGACTTACTGCATCTTCTCACGCTCTTCTTCTTCCAACTCCTTTTTACTTTTTTTCTCTCGTTCTCGTTCATTTATAAGCATTTCTTCAGTTATTTGACATTCATAATTGTCAACTGACTCACTTTGCTGAAACTCATTTATATTAGGCACAATAGTATTATCTCCATTTTCTTCATCCAGTTTGTCATACTTATCATCAGTGTTATCACTTTGCTGTTGATCTAAGTTTGAATGCTCAAATGAGTAGTCGTTAATATATGGCTCATATTGGTCAGTTAGTGCGTCTGGCTGTGAACTAACAAATGTATCTGAATTATCTGTGTATAAGTTACCAAGTTCATCAGCTCTGTGAATAGTTTCCACATTCTGGGAGCTGTCAGAAAAAGTTTCAATCACTTCACTCTCTGTATTTGTGTTTTGCGTACTCTCTCCATAGTTCACTAACGTTGTATCTGTAATATTAAATAAGTAAATATTAAAACATCACAAGAAGAGTTTGTTAACGAAGATTTAATGATTGAATAATGTGCACATACATTCTGGTTCATCTTTCAGCAGTTTTTCTTCAATTTCTAATGATATCTCTTGTGAGTCGTCTTCATTAGAGTCACTGTGATCAAGTTCATGAGCCAATTCATCATCTGGAAGCAATAATAATAATAAGTTAAAGAGTATCTAGAGGAAGCAAGTTAACTGATATCTTTCGTAAGACGACCGGCTATAAAAGGAAGAAATTGCATTCAACCTATTTAACTCTTACCTCTCAATCTTTCAGCTTCAGAGAGGCCGTCACTGCTAGGGTTATCAGCCATTCTAACAGCGATACGTTTCTACTTGTATGAAAACACTTAAGTTAAACAAAATAATTAAAATACGATTACGTTCCTAAATATTTACGCATTTTGTCATTTAATGAAAGTCCTTCACAATTTTAATTTCATCCGACATTTCAAAGTGATCAGTGATATTACTTCTACTTTTAGCACTGATCTACTACTGTCCTTGTTTTGCTCTTCGTATTTTGTATTGCTATCTCTGTATAATAACCGACGACGTGCTAAAGTAGAATAAATTTAATAGCTAATTGGATACGTGCCTTTTTCGCAAGATTGGTATTTACAGTTTTTAAACGTATAACTTGTCTTCTGGTGATTGTAAGACCCGTCCTAAATATTTATTTTCAATAAATTCACTGACTAGATACTTAGCCAGACCCAGGTAGACCATATTTTGGCAAACAATTAGACATGTTTTTCAGCATTTACCTAATGTTAATAAAGATTCATCTTTTATTGCCCATGTTACTAATTATTAGTGTACATGAATTTACATGATGTGTAACCTAAATAATAATTGTAATTGTGTGAATTTTAAGCACAGCTTTTTCGAAACGCTGACATTAAAAAGTCCATATTGATATTGACTACAAAATTCCTTGAATCCTTCGGCTAACTAAACTATATTACAGGGAGGTCGGAAATGGCCTGAGTAGCTTCAACCATCTTCAACTGATGTGGCTGTGCCTTTTGCTTGAATTGGGGGATTTTTTTTTATTAAAATAGAATATGATAATATATGACAACGACCCCTAGGGGGATCAGAATTGGGCGTAACCAGACAAAGGTGAGACTTCCTGAGCCTCCAATGACCAGGGACTTGGGAGAATGGACCACATAGTGGCTGAATTTTCATTTTACTCTTTGAAATGTACTGTCGACCTGTCGTGCTCCCAGATTTACATCATTTACATGCTGTCTATATTATAGTGAAGCCAATAGCTAAATATTATATTGATAAAATGTAAGAGAATGTCTAGAATAATAATATAATATCTTGGGACAGCTCACACACGGTCATCTGATCCCAAACTAGGCAGAGCCTGTGTTATGGCATGTTATGGTAACCAGACAACTGATAAACATACTTATGACACATCACTGAACATACTTAAATATTTCTAAATACATAGATATTAGAGATAAATTACACCCAGACACAGAACCAATGATTATGCTCATCACACCTATTTGTCCTGGGTGGGAATTGAACCCTCGACCTCCACCTCGACCTCTGTTTCAATGTCCATCAATTACAAATAACACTCATTAAATAATATTATGACTACCTCGTTGGTCTATTGTTCGCTAAGCGCGACTGCTTAGCAAGAGGTCCTGGGTTCAACTCCCGTTTCGGGCAGTGTTAATGAGTTTTCCATTAGGTAATTCGCAGCACGGAGTCTGGATTTGTGCCCGGTTGATGGCAATAGGCTCGCCCCCTATTACATTGGGACTAACAACATAACTGGCGAAATGTGGGTGTACTATATGTACACCTCTGCCTACCCCTTCGGGGAATAAAGGCGTGATGTTATGTTATGTAAATAATATTATTATAAATATTTTGAACATTCAAAGGGGGTGCTCCTTCGATAGGCACCAAATTCTTTTTTGTGTGTGTTTTTGCTTATTACAGCTCTTAGCAGCTTAATATCGGCTATACTACTTACATAGACGCGGTTTACTAAAAATATGTTTTTTGTTCAACCTATTCCTGATACATCGAATCGTAGTAACATCATAATAATACTCCGACGAAGTCGTTAGCATCTCAATAAATAGAAGGAATGTGCATTTATTTATTTATTTATTTATTTGCTTGAAACATGGTATACAGATCTTGTGAATTATAACAATACGTTTCTCATACTTCGCTTACTAAATTCAGCATGCAAATACAATCAATTGATTATTACAACATTAAATATTACATTTGTTATTATAATTATATTATCCAATTTAAAATTACAATATAACTTTCAATGAATTTAATTAAGTGCAAGATTAAACAATGTCGAGAAAGTACAGTAATTATTACGTATACAAATGTCGAAATAGGTACAGTCATTATTATACAAAAGAATCAAATAGGTACAATGAATAATATAAGAAAGAGTGTACATATGGGTCAAATAGTAGAGCAAATTAACATATTGATTTCATTTCAATGGTTTATTATAATATAATAGTTTATTATAATCTCGAAAAGAACTAAAGAAGTAAACCTAAATCTTCATATGTATAATAATATTCAATAATCAAATAATCTTTACAACTGGGATTATGTACACATTATCAAAAGCGGAAAACCCCTCGCTGTTATTATCAAGCTTTTCAAACTATGCACAGATTGAATTCAATACTATTTATGACACATAACTGTTCAATACAGTAAATTATAAGCATTGGCTATATTTGAGTTATTATTTAACGTAAAAAATATCATAAATCAAACATCTGCGATTTTTGGATACTTAACATTACTACAGTTAGTCAACGTCACATCACTAAAGTAGTGTAATAATCGATACTATCCTTTACGTCAACTTGTGAAGTTGTGACAGCTTGCAGCAGAGTAGTGGTCGTGAATGTGATTTCTGATAGCCGAAACACAAAAGAATTGTATTCTTGGTGCGGACAGAGAGTTCCATCATGAGTGCATTAATGAAAGTCTCCGTTTCTCGAAGCCCTGCTTCATTGGTAAGTTACTAAATGACTTATAATTTCATAAAAAATTGAGATAACGTTATGTAATCGGCAAACGGTATAAGAATGTTTTGAACATACTTCTATTAGCATGTACTAGTTTGAAGCTATATATTGAAAGCCACATGAAATGGAAGAAAGAAAGTCTTCTAAACAATTATTTATACAAAAGACAGCATAATATTTCGTCGAAGCCTTAAAATCGGAAATTTAAGACATCTAGAAGGCAAACATGTTTGCGCAATATTATTTAACACCTTACTTTTTAGAGAAAATTCTGTGAAGGTCATTTAGGTATGATACGGTTCTACAGCACGAAATAAACAAAATATCCCATGTGGGATTTCTTATATCTATTAAAATCTCAAAATGATTTATTTTATTATAATATCAAGACTGATGAATATTCTGCAAGCCCTGCATTGATCACAATTGTTTCTAAGTAAAAAATGCATCTAATTGTTATTACTTCTTTCTGTTAATTTCCTTCTGTTTCAGGCTTCATATTTATACAGGAACCTCCACTTATCTGTTGGGGGTGCCACTCCAGCTAAGGATGCATCAGTGAACACAAACACCTCTAAATCCTACACGGTAGTGGACCACAAGCATGATGCCCTAGTGATAGGAGCCGGTGGGGCAGGCCTGCGTGCTGCCTTCGGTCTTGTGCAGGAGGGATTCAAAACTGCAGTGGTCACCAAACTGTTCCCTACCAGGTCCCACACTGTAGCTGCACAGGGAGGGATCAATGCTGCTCTAGGTAATTATATAAATATCTAACTCATGCAGCAGACTTTACAGATAAGGGGTTTATGTAATGTGTTTCAATAGATTAATCAGATTTCTTGTGCCTATTGAATTAGTGGTTTTAAATCATAACTTTAATATTAAATAGTAATAAAGTGTTATTTCTGTGTTATGAGAATACCCCAGTAGTCATTATTTATTTACAAACAGATCCAGCAATACATGTCAAAATGAAAGAGAGACATAAAAGAGTTGTTAGTTTGTAAAATAACTTGTGTTTAACTATTATTAATTTTTCAGGTAACATGGAAGAAGATAGCTGGCTGTGGCACATGTATGACACAGTGAAGGGGTCTGACTGGCTTGGAGACCAGGTATTAGTTATAATTTATTTAAATTGGATATAAATTTATCCATTCAATAGTCAGAAACATTCAACATTTCCTTATTATGGAGCATGTTTATCATAATGTATATAACAAGGCCCCTCTTGTTGGTCTAATGGTCACTAAGAGACGCTGGTGAGCATGAGTTCAAATCCTAGGTTGGGTAGTATTATTGAGTTTTTCCATTAGGTAATTCTCATGAACAACATGGGGTCTGATTTGTGTCTGGTTAATGGCAATAGGCTCACCCTTTATTACATTGGGACCTGTAACATAACTTAATGTGGATGTAATATACATGCACTTCTGCTTACCCCTTCAGGAAATACAGGTGTGTGTTATGTTAAGTAAAAAGAAATAATAGAATATATTATTTCTCAGAAACTGTTACTTTACAAATTTTTGTTTATGCATTTCCTTTCCCCAGCATTGGGATGTAAAACAAAAATTGAAAAAAAAAATGAAGCTGGAATACAACCAAATCTTCTCTCTTGTAGAATATAATTATTTTTTGTTTGTATGGCTCTAGAAAAAGTGATGTTTGCTCTCCAATTATTATCATGGTGTGAGTTTACTTACTATATTGACTGAGCTAATCATGCAATGTGTGTTATACTATTAATATATGTATGTTTACATGTCTGCTGATGCCATACATCAAGATCATATACATATATGTATTTGCAATCTAGTCTGTAAATAATGCATTAAGAGTCTAATACAATTCATAAATTGATTAATTTCTGGCTATAATGTTAAACTACAATGGCTAATATGAAAATTTACATTTGAGTTCATAAAAAGAGTAGTTGCAAAAAATCTTCATCCACACTCAGTCATTAGGTATGTCCTATGATGGTAATTTACTATTTCCGATTGTTACAGCAAAACATCAAGCAGTGTTCTATTTTAATGACATACACAAAAAAGATGTCAAAATTATTTTCTTGGATCAAAGAATTTGAAATAGCCTGAACACATGTATGGATAAAGTCTGGACTGTTGCCCAGAGGGGTAGGCAGTGACGGCGGATTTAATTTTCTATAATTTTGGTTTAGGTACCTCTTTCACCTTATACACTCTTTCATTATATTCTACATGCTCGTCGGTTACGGGTGTCCCCAACCTGAGATATAAACATAATGACAACGAGCGTTATATTCTCTGCTTTGTTCAAGCTCTCGTTACCTGAAAGGTTTTATGTTATGCATGTTAATAAAGCTATCGGCCTACTACGATACAATACGAAGCACCTTGAACACTGTTTCTTTCTTGTTTGTTAATGTCCGTAAATGCTGTTGTGTTGGAGTCAGACACGTATAACAGGTTTGGAACTTAGAAGTTAGCTCTTTAAAATGTTCATGTTATCGTTCATGACACTACATATATTTGACTAAGCCTTTATCTATTGTGGTTATTTCCGTCTATTCATAAATAGGTGACGGTATACATGTATGGTTAGGTAATTAATATGGTGTTAAGGAGAAATCCTCTTAATATGAAACATTTAACAGGACCAAACTATATTACAAGGATGGTACTTGTAGTATACGTAGCGGGTAAGGAATTACAACACGTATGTTCAAAGGCACGGTTTATTCCGGACTGGCGTGGGTGTCCAATGCTCAAGTGACATAAGTAACTTATTTCTAGATACCTACATAATAATATATCAAATATACTACAGTACTTACACAACATAATCGAAAAAATCCATTAAACATCTACTACCTACTATTTATATGGTAATAGGATTTAAGAGGCTTATTTTAAATGTAACGTGAAGTAACAAACACACATAACACCTGTTTAAATAGTTGTTATTATGTATTGTATTTAATGGAAATAGGTATGTTTGTTTTATATCGAGAGAGTAAACTGCGGAATGTAATTTCCTTATTAAAATCGTCAAGCTGGTTCTCGTGTTTTTAAAACCGGATTTCTATGCACGAAATAAGGTGTTCAAAAACCTACGCGAGTCGATAAAACAAAATGCATTTTTTTAATGTCATTTCTTAGATATTTTAAAACAAAACTGGCTGATTCCGAAATGTGGCAATAGGCTTGTTCCCGATTACCATTTTACTGTTTGGCCAAATGTGTGTGCTATTCATATGCACTGATTCCCCTGGGAGCAACAACGGCATAGTAATATACATACAATTAAGGATTTCTTTTTTGTCTTAGGATGCTATCCACTACATGACCAGGGAGGCTCCTCATGCCGTCATCGAGCTGGACAACTACGGCATGCCGTTCTCCCGCACACCCGAGGGCAGGATCTACCAGAGAGCCTTCGGAGGACAGTCCCTCAAGTTTGGCAAGGGTGGCCAGGCGCATAGGTGCTGTGCCGTCGCTGACAGGTTACTATTTATCCTGTTTATATTATACAATTGTTACATCAACTCTGCTAGTGTTATACACAAGTGCCTTACTTATAAATGATGATCAAGGGTCATAGCACACATCAAATCGGAATGGGATCGTCACCGTATTGCCCTTCGCCCCGCCGTTAAACAGGCATCAGCCTTACGTAAGCACGTAACCAAAGCAGTGCAGCCGCTTCGATACACGGCGACTCGACTACGGTTAGGCGACGCGCAGCTTACGGCTCGCCGGTCCCGAGGCGAGGCGATTACGTTACGAAACCGATTAGTGTGCTTTGCAGTAGGGAGTTTCATACAAAGAATACTGCACGGCTCGAGTTCATATGGTTACGATTCCTTTCCGACCCTAAACGTCGATTAACTAAAGCACCTCTTGACATCTCTATTCATTGACATGCCAACAACTTAGAATATTTAATCTAGCCTAAGGCTAACAATAGTGACAGGTAAGTATAGTTTAATCCATTTAGGTAATCAATGACTAAATGTGATAGATCTTGTAAGTAAGGTGTTGGTATAAAACTGTATAACTTGCATAATTTTCATCATCATCATCATGAAATGAACGAAAAATTATACTGTATATTGGTAAATTATATTGTATATTGGTAAATTTCTGTCATCTTTAACACCAATCGTATCACAATTGATTGGTATCACTTGTCTTATAACCTGAGAAGATAGAAAGGCCTTTCTCGAAGGCATTTCATTTAATTACTTTGTTTGCGATAAAATAAATGAGGGATAGATCCACACATTCATTCTTTAGTGTGCAATTCGATAAACTGAAGTACAAATGATAAACGATTTCCAAGCTACGTTAAAGTCAAAACTATAAGTCATTTGCGCCATTCCAATATCTAATGTAAACTAATGATTGTTTTAATAAAAAATACAATCGATCGACTTATCGTAAGCTAGAGACTTAGATTTTTTACATCAGTATATCAGAGTATTAACGTAAATCCAGGTGATATACATAAATTATTTTGCTCGTACACACAGATGTAGGCCTGCTCCCTTACCATGAACTCTTGCAGGACAAAACTGTCCTGCAAAAGTTCATGGTAAGGGAACTTGCTTCCACAACGTAAACTGTCTTACTTAAAGAGTTCATGGTAAGGGAGCAGGCCTACATCTGTGTGTACGAGCAATACAATATATGTATATCACCTGGATTTACGTTAATACTCTGATATACTGATGTTGTAAAAAATCTAAGTCTCAAGGCTGATGTCCAATCATTACAATTTAGTTTATTCATCTTCTAAAAGTTAGTTTACGGGAATAAAGAGTGCACACTTGTATCACACTATAATATCTCCTGGGCTGGTTTAATGATGGATCAAGTTTGCATGTGCAGACGGTTAAGTGCTTAACCAATGAATCAAGTGTTGGCCAAAACTATATCATTAGAATTATACCATATATCTAATACTAGCTTCCGCCCGCGACTTCGTCCACGTGGATTTCGAATGTTTTATAGCCTTCCTCGATAAATGGACTATCGAATACATAATGATTATTTTACTTCGAACTAGTTGTTCCTGAGATTAGCGCGTTCAACCAAACAAACAAACTCTTCAGCTTTATAATATTAGTATAGATTATAAGTATAATACACTAAGTACATATTTTATAATGCCACCAGGACCGGTCACTCCCTCCTGCACACGCTGTACGGCCAGTCTCTCAGATACGACTGCGAATACTTTATCGAATATTTCGCACTTGACTTGCTCATGGAAGATGGAGTGTGCAAAGGCTGCATTGCTATTAACCTTGAAGACGGATCGCTGCACAGGTAAGCTGATTTTTGATACAGTTTATTGTCTGTAAAGATGGATTAAAAATATAATTCCCTTCCGTTGGTGGGAAAACGAGTCGACGAACGACACATATGCCTGTCGCTAAGGCGATTAGGTATAATATTCAAATCCTTTGCTCTAAGTGACAATAGCGTTACAGTTAATGAACCAGCATTATAATGATAAATCATGAACAATTGACGCATTACTCTTAAAGTAAAACTAGTCCTTCGTTTATTCAAAGTGGTCAGTTATGATCTTAGTCCAAATAACTAAGATCGTAACCGACAATTTTGGATCTTTGGACTTATCAGTATTTTTCAATTAACCTTCATTATCATTGTCGTTCATTATGGCGTTCTAAGGGGGAGGCCTTTGTCCAGCAGTGGACGTCTTCCGGCTGATGATGATGATGATGATAATGATCATAGAAGAAAATAAAGGTAGCTGTATATAGTACTGTAATAGTACTGTAACTATATGTGCATTTTCCATGTGGAGTACACATATGATTATGGCCCATTATCTAATTAGTCTGGTTAGAAGCGTAGTACATAATCTTACTTCAGTTCATGTCAAATGTCGTTTATGATAATATGCAACGGTATAACACTCGTATAGGTACCTACGTCTACAGAATTGTACGTGATGTATGGAATTATTGTAATAACAGTAATAATGGTCATTCAACGGGTAACTACACCTGAACAATACAGCATTGCTCAGTGCAGTTTCTAACATAATTCAAAATAGTATTCTGTCATGACTTGGAAAGAACTAATAAAAAGTATTTACAGCGTCTGCACAACAGATCGTAGACTGTATTAGAAATGACCTTTAAAAAGGTCGAACCGCAACTAGAACATGGTGGTAGGCAGTAAGAAAAGATGGATTTATGTAGCAGAAACACAAACATCGTAGTACTACTGGCATACTATTATGTAAACATATATCATACTTACCGTATTTTCTGAGGGTTAGCCAGATAAGTGCCTTTCCATTCCAGTCATTTAGTAGTACCTTAGAATACCTATAATCACTTCACTTTGGTACTTTGTTTGAATCCAGCATCTGGTGATTTAATGTCAGCATATGAATCCAGTCTGTAAATTTGTGGCCTACCTTTACACCATTTACGTTATTTAGTTAGTTCTATTTTTTATGTAATATTCAATAATAAAAATATTTTAAACATAACATTATAAATTGAAAACTTGTTTTTAGAATCGTTTTCCTCACCGTTAAGACCAGACAAAACATAAAACATGTTATAATATTAATTGATTAACGACAAATGCTACTTCCGAATGTTTATCGTACTTATTCTACGTACAATGAACTTATTAGATTAACTATTAGGTTTACGTACACACAAACACATGCAACAGTAGTGTCCGTCTGTCACTCGTCTGTGTAAAGTAGATGGTATCAAGGAACACCATTATCTTTATAATTATTGTTTGTAAACATTTCGCAGACTAAACAATTTGCTACGAACAGACGTTTGAAAACTAATTATTTACTCACGCAATTATTTTTTATCGCCTTCAATTTTAATGGTGTCTTGTTTTGGTACGGTGGTTTAGCTTAGATTAGGTTATATTGTTAATGTAATAGGTACCTACGCCGCATCTTTGGAAATAAATATTATTCCTAAACCCAAAACAAAATTGAACGCACACTGCATTGAGCCTCGTAGTCACACCTTACCTTGGCGCTCCTAGCGCCATCTTCGTCTTTGTACTGAGTTATTAATATTTGTAATCAAATAATATGTATATCAGATTCATCAAGCTAATCTAGACTCTGAGGCATCGTTGTTTTTCAAACAAATAAACTTATCAATTAGGTTTTTTCCATACACTGATAAGTAAAAAATAATGTGCCTAGATATTATCAGCTTTATACCGCTTTGAGTGAATTGTATTAGTAAACTGTAGATACCGGTTATCTTGTTTATAAACGAACTGAATTACCTATAACAAATTATTTTCTGCTAAGAACAATCTTAGTTATATAGAAAAGTATACTAGAATGAAAGCATTTACAGGCCTAGGAGTTCACACCAAAATATCCGGCTCTTATGGTTCCAAACGTATTAACCTGACTTATTAATTAGGATTTAAACATTACCATTTTCCTTCTCTTAACTCAGGTCCCAGACTAGTCAGTATTCTTATTTGATGTTGTGTGTCCATTGACCTGTAGTGCATTAAATGAGCCTCCGCCGTATAACTAATTAACGTCACTAACTAATAAGACCCTGAACAGTCAGCCGCGCTACCAACTAGCTGACTGGCATCTTTTTTCAACGGATAGCAATTTTTATAGAATAGTTCATAGTGACGTGATAGAAAAACTGACCTATTTCATGATGAAGAAAATAAAATAGTTATTATTACCGTTCAGGTTCCAAGCTAAGAACACGATCCTGGCCACGGGCGGCACCGGTCGCTCATACTTCAGCTGCACGTCAGCACACACGTGCACAGGCGACGGCACCGCCATGGCAGCACGCGCAGGCCTACAGAATGAAGACATGGAGTTCGTCCAGTTCCATCCTACTGGTAAGCTTTCGGACAAGTTCTAAGCATAAAAATATGTTTGGTAGATACCTTGTTTAAACTATCTACGTCGAGTAAATCGCGAGCCATTAAGGGTGATGATACATTTTATGTTATTATATATATACAATTATCACTACCATTAGTATTGACGGGCCAATTTCTACATCAGGACATGACCTGGTTCTATCAGACAATAAGCGTATGCTGATACTAAGAAGAATATCTACTTTGAAAGTTATCATAACTATAACATTAACTTGGGTATACAATTTCCCAGCAATAGGATCTAAAACAATGAATTTGTAACTTGTTGTGTTTTTTTTGTTGAACTTTATAAACTTTTTAAGCCTATTGACAAAGTCTAAGTAGTTGTGCAATTCTTCAAAATTGATTATAATTAGAGAAGCCGTAGTTGAACAATAGATGTCGGCCGCTTGTTTTCCTACATATTTCCTGTTTAGGAAATTCGACTCTATGTCCATGTTGTTACATTTTGCGAAAGTGACGTCATTCGTCATGTGACACTTGCTTCACCCGAACATGCCTAATGTTTTGTTGGCCGTGCACCAATTCGGTATCAGTCACAAAAATACACATCGAACGTAAACATATTGACATTTTATCATCACCTACTTAAAAACAATTGTGTTGACGGCTATAACATATTCTCTTGCTTAGATACAAGCCATAATAATAAAGAAAACATATTTTTATTAACTATGTACATCCAAGATTACTATTTAATTAAAAGGTGCAGTTTAACCAATCGAAAGAATCGTAAATTTGCAATAATCTCATCGTCACTTATCGCAGTAGCGGTTCATTCAGATAACCATGCACCTGGTAGGAATATTCTTACTTGACCTTTCTCCTCGATCGTAATCTCTGGTCCATCAATAACCATATCCACGTGTTGACTGTTGTTAAATTGATATAATCGGATATCGCTACAAATTAATAATTTTAGTGAGCAGCGCAATTTAATTAATTTAGTACAAGCAAATAAGAACCCATGAAGCTGTTTATTATTAGTAGCCACGTATGTGAAATAAGTAACCTAACATTTATAATAACTGATAATTTTGTATAGTACATACATACGTGAGACTTGTTTAATCCATTGTTATTGACATGCTTGTAATCAATACAAAATTATAAATATACAAAATCTAATCTGATCTGTTAGATCTTGTAGCATATTTTATAAAAACATTCATATCACGATTATGCTGATGGTCACGATAACTCGATACATTTATTTATGCAATAACAATGAGTCAATGACGAGACATACCCTCTCTATAATGGACGGACACAACTTGAATAACACGACTATTCTATCAAAAACTAAGTGTTATGACAAAAAGTTTAGATCTGCTGACAAAATAAACGAGAAAAGTGTTCCGAACTGCACACGTATATAATTTTACAAATTGACAAATAAGTAAAGGAGATAGCGTAATTAGGTTTAACAATAAAAGTAGAAGAATAAACATGTGTTTGACACTTGCGCGCGCATGTCAATCGTCATTCAAGCTAGCCAGTTACTGCTAGACAAGAAGGCCCAATTGGACATTTTCGAGTCCTCACAATAAGCGCACTAGTAACATATCTGTACTTTTTAAAAATATCATTGGTTATGACATACTACACTTGTCACGTTACCATCAGGTATCTACGGCGCCGGCTGTCTGATGACGGAGGGTTGTCGTGGAGAAGGTGGCTTCCTGGTCAACGCTAAGGGCGAGCGTTTCATGGAGCGCTACGCCCCCGTCGCGAAGGACCTGGCCAGTCGTGACGTCGTCTCCAGAGCTATGACCGTGGAAATCATGGAAGGTAACATTATATACATGTACTTTATCGAACCCCATAAAAAGGTGACATTACATTTTTACTTAGTTACAATGGGCACATATCAATCACCATAAGACAATCTTTAGGTGGCGAAAAGGGATGATTATTATCTATAATTTTATCGCTAAAAATTATCTTTTAAATAACTGCTTGTTATAAGGAGTAATTAAAGATTTCACATTTGACAACATAGTAATTCGGAGGACCCTTTATTTTGGGGCTTGTTACAAATACTTTATGTTTGTATTGCGTAAAAATTAATACGCAGTCAAATTGGTACGACCATGAACATAATAACCTGTTATGTGTATGACTCAGTTAACGTAAAGTTGTCTTACACAACATAACCGTTTGCCGCAATCTTATGTAATAAGAAAAACAAGTAAATTACTAACGTATAAATTAAAGTAAACAATGTAGTTATCAACAAATCTTCTGTAATTGTGGTTCTACTTGTTAGTTAACTATTCAGCACCTAATAAAACATACTTATTCTGTAATTTATTGTATGAGTCATGCTTCAATATTATGATGTGAATTTAAATAAATGCAGTCTAAAAATGTGCTGTAATTAAAAATGTTGAATTTTAGTATACATTTAAAATATAAAATCTATTTAATATATTCGGGAAGCTTAAGTCATTATTTTATTATATTTAAACCAGTAAATATAACATTTATTGATATATGATGCTTGAAGGATCAATGACATGAATTCACTTGTGAAAAATATTTGTGTGATATTTTTTTTTTGCATGTTTGTCTATTTTATATTGAAACCAGTGATAAAAATACCCTTACAAAAACCACTTTATTTCCTTTAACAGCTGTAAAATATCAATGTGAATTTTAGTAATATCCTAGCTTGTTAACTACATTTAACAAAATACTATGTTTGTATCTTCAATGAACACCACCCACGCGTGTGTCAGGTCGCGGCTGCGGGCCCGAGAAGGACCACGTGCACCTGCAGCTGCACCACCTGCCGCCCGAACAGCTGAAGCAGCGCCTGCCGGGCATCTCGGAGACCGCCATGATCTTCGCCGGCGTCGACGTCACCAAGGAGCCCATCCCAGTACTGCCCACCGTGCACTACAACATGGGCGGCACGCCCACTAACTTCCGCGGAGAGGTATACTCGTCATCTTTTATTTATATGTTGCTTTAGTTTCACAGGATCAACCAATTAGGTATATTAGTTAAGAAACAGACAATTTCAAACATTTACTATACTGACCTATCTTCCATTCGTCCATTTAGCACTTTGAGCAGATCTAGCAGCTTGTACCTAGCCTTTTCCCTACTACTATCAACAATGATTGGCTCAGTGGCTAAACGTTGGCTTGGGTTGCGGATTCGACTCCCGCACGAGACAAATATTTATTTGGTCCGCAGGTATTTGTCTTGAGTGTTTGTTCATGTGATAAAATTATGAGTCTAGGAGACTTAGGATTTTGACCAGTGTACAGGAAAACCTGACTTACCTGATATAAAGGGCCAGGAAAAATATCTCGCTGTTTATTCTACATATAGCGGTATTTTAGTAGTCATAAAATCCAAACACAATGCAGAAAACATATCTTGCGTCACTTTAAAATAGATCAAAGCGTTTAACAATGTTGCATTGTTCCATTGTGCGGAGCGTGGGAAATAAAAAGCAATTCCTTCTTTAAAAACGCAGAAACAACTGAACGCCTCGCATTAAATACAACGTAAATAGTAACTATAGTACTCCTTATCATCCTTTAGAGAGGTTTATGAATGTTCCCTTAGAGTTTGGTAAACAAGTAATTTATTCATTTGACTCCAATGTGTCATAATGATTAATTGAACTATCAACCCTTGTTTGGCCGGTGCGAGAAGAAATTACACGTACTGATAAGTAATCGACAATAAAATATTATCGTACTATAAAACACTATAAGGGTAATAACGTGATGTGTTGTGACATACATCTCGTACACGGTACTTCTTACCCACCGTCCTCATACGTGGAAACGTTTCAAAACGTCAATTTCCCTCTAAAGCGCCTATTTAATAGCAGGGTTCAAATGGTCACATTTAGCTTATTTTTATTATTAAGGTGAATTATTTCCTGTATTTCCAGCAATTCGCCTAATATTCATATAAAATTAAATGCATTTCTTTACAAAATTATTAAATAATCTGAAAACTTTCTGTGATAGAAACGTATACAAGTACTATTACGAATTGTGACAATTTTGTGACTTTGCAATATGATTCATATCATTATGCTAATGAGATTCTTCTAAACTATTTTAGCCCCGCAGATCGACTTCAGACACCCCAATACATTGTACAAGTGTACATAAGCTAAGGCCTAGCGCATACATACAACTTAATCGAACAAATATTTAGTTGTTTGTCAAAAGTCTGTACAGTTGTATGCCAAAAGAGTCGGTAGTCAACTCTACATAAATTCCCATATCAACTAGAGTTGGTAGTGCATTTACATACATTCCCACATGTTTGTCGCACGTTGTACGTTAGCGCTAGACCTGACGTGTTGTCGTGGCCAGGTGATCACGCACCACGGCGGCGCGGACCGCGTGGTGCCGGGGCTGCTGGCGGCGGGCGAGGCGTCGTGCGCCTCCGTGCACGGCGCCAACCGGCTCGGGGCCAACTCGCTGCTGGACATCGTGGTGTTCGGCCGCGCCTGCGCACTCACCGTCGCCGAGACCAGCAAGCCCGGCGACGCGCAGGCGCCGCTCAAAGACGTGAGTCATATCTGTTGTCTATACATATACACTTTCCTTTTTGTTCCTCTTATCTGTTTAAGCACAAGTACTTTGTTTATCAATGTGACAATATAACCAGCAATTTTGAAGATTAAAATATGGGTCTTTAATTATCTACCGCGAGACGAAAACCTTGTCTATATAAGGCAAAAAATATAATAATCTAATTTAACTTTTCGAATTATAAATTCCTACTTCTGCTTTTAGTTGAAAAATGGTAGCAAACTAACCTTTACTTATATTTTACCTTTTTTGTTTGGGCTAACGCCAATTACACACTTCTGATAACGATAAAATAAATTCTGGAGTAAAATCTTTCGATCCAAAAAATAATTTAATAAAAATTTCGTTTGATGCATAACTGTATTATTGTATTAATAATATATAAGAGATAAACACTATCAATGTCATCAACAACATTTTTTTTAACACTATTGTTCATTAAATTGCTATCAATCAAGACCAATAAAGACGTCATTGCCACCAGCATGGATTAAAAATAACTAAACTTCTATGTAAACAAAAGCCAATCTTTAAGGAAAATTTATAACATATCTGTTTTTAAATTCGACCTAATTGGAGTATAACGTTTCCTTGTCCAATAAATATTTATAACTAGCTTTTACCCGCGGCTTCGCTGTAATTTAGATTTTGATTTAATTGTGATATATTTTTATATCCATCTAGATAATTCACTTAATAATTCTAAATAAAATGTTATTATTTACAAATATTATCAAGAAGTATTTTATAATTATTTACATTTTAAAACTAACATAAATTAAAAATAATACCTACACATAAAAATTTAAAAAGCATCATAATATTGATCTCCATCTATGTCAACTGGTAACGTGCCCAAAAGACTGGCAGCATTGCCACGTTGAATAGCAATGCTTATTCTTTGACCAAAAATGCACCAGCCCTTCCAGTCACATGTAGACTCAACTAAGCGTTTCGCTATGTCTCTAAACAGCGCGTGAGCGCTCGGACCCCATGGTCCAAATGTTTCGACCCCAAACGGCTCAAAATACAATTACCAATTAGGTTTTTGTATTTCCGCCGCTTAAAGGTCTGCGCAGCAGCAGCAGCAGTGCCAGCGCAAATTGCTGAGCCAGGAACATGAGAAGGTGCAAGGGTATCGACGCAGGTTGCGTCCCACACCAAAGGCCTTCCTAATTTCCAGGGTAACAACGACGATGGAAAGAGTCTCTTTCCATCGTCACGTACCAAGCCATTTGGTTCTAGTACGGCTGGTACGCCGGCGGTGACAAGAATTAGAATTATTAAGTGAATTATCTAGATGCATATAAAAATATAGATTTTACCGCTCATCCTAAAGATGTCGCCTTATGACGGAATACCGTTTATTACCATTCTGTTATAATTATGATATTAAAAATAAATGAACACTACTAATGGCTGATTTTTCAATAGTCAGAAATTTTTTATCAGTAGAATAAATTTGACGGTTTGACATTATATTAATCATACATTAACTGTCAAAATGACAATTTTATCCTTTGAATATAAATTATCTGGCAATTGAAAAATCGGCCCTAAAGATTGTTTTAATTTAATTCAATCGTGATCATACACGTAACGCCTCCTTAAGCGCTAAAGCACTGTGGCCATCGAAAACTAGTTAAAAGTAATAAAACAGTTAGTGTGCTTTCTCTCGGGAACAGTACTTTTTCTGGATAAAATGTAAATCTAACAACGCCCAAACAACCTGAAAAAATATATATATAAATTTCATAATGTAGGTAACAAACAAACTTACTTTCGCATTTATAATAAGAGCCGTTGTCATGACCTACATAATAATATAGTACGTTACATGGCCTGCATAGCTAAGCTGGTCGTGTTTTGCGTCAATGTGACGTCACGGTTTTAGACACACCCATCGATTATTGTTTTTCACAAGTATAAGCAACCAAGGAATGATTTTATCTATAAAGTATAGATTGTGTATATAGTTATAATTTGTATAGAATATGCTTTATCCTTCGCCATATACGTTAACCATCTTCTAAACATCATGTATAATGACTAAACTTTTAATCATAAATAACATTTTGTCAATGTCAAGAATACTTTCCAAAAATAATTCTTATGGAGAAGAATGAACAAGAAACGCCATGATTATTGTTCTCAATCTAATTTTATTGCTATCTAGTATAGTACTATATTATCACTTACCTTTACATAGAATATATAGTTGTATAAGAACTATTCTTGCCAAGATCCAGGGCAAAACTTTCCATATTTTGTGGCACCGGATTGTTTTAATGATAGCCACGTGTAGTATGTATACTACACGTGGCTAAAGTTATGATAAAACAAGTCTATACGGTATAATATGGCATATATTTTTAAACATACTTATTGAATTATCGGTAATCGCTGCCATATTACCAACCGAACGCAACTTAAACATTGAAAAACAAAGCATTCTTTTACTATAATGTAATTGTTAGTATAGCTATTCGTAGCTGTGTACGGCTGTATATTATTTTTCAAATTTAATATAATATTCTTAAATGTACACAGTCATCTGGCGAGGCGAGCATTGCCAACCTGGACAGCATCAGATACGCAAACGGGTCGATCTCCACCGCGGACCTGCGCCTGCGCATGCAGAAGTGCATGCAGACCAACGCCGCCGTTTTTAGGCAGAAGAGCACGCTTGAGCAAGGTGAGAGCTTATTACCATCAAAAACCCATCCACATCCACCGCTAAATGCATGTAATCGGTTCTTATCCTATTACATGATACTTATGAAGTATTTATAGTATGAATATGGTGAGGACATATGCGCGTTACTCCTGACTACGAAGGACAACCCTACGAATTATTAGTAAAATATATATTTTACTAATAGTTCTTCTATTTTCTACTTAAAGGGCTTTTTAAAAAAAATAAAAAAAATTGTTCGCAGGCCAGCGTCAAATCCACGAGATCTACAGCCAGATCAAAGACGTGAAGGTAGCGGACAGGTCCCTGATATGGAACAGCGACCTGATAGAGACGCTGGAGCTGCAGAACCTCATGATCAACGCCGTGCAGATCGTGGAGGGCGCGCTCGCCCGCGAGGAGAGCCGCGGGGCGCATGCGCGGGAGGACTTCAAGACCAGGCGCGACGAAATGGACTACTCCAAACCCTTGGATGGACAGGTGGGGACTTGTCTACTGTTTTAGGCTAGAGGTCGGGTCCAGAGCGGGGAGGCCTTGGGTTCAATTCCCGAGCAGGGCATTTTTATTGGATTTCTACATTATGTAATTCTCAGTAGCAGCAATAAGTCCGGATTTGTGCCCGGTTGATGGCAATAAGTAATGTGGGTGTTCTATATGTGTACCTCTGCCTATCTCTTCGGAGAATATTGTATGTGTAATAATAATCTATATTTTCCATACAGACCAAACTACCGTTCGAGAAACACTGGAGGAAGCACACGTTATCGGAGACTAACGTGGCCACAGGCGAGACTAAACTGACCTACAGACCCGTCATCGACGAGACCCTGAACCAGGAGGAGTGCAAGACGGTGCCGCCCGTCATCAGGACCTACTAGATACCTCACGTCTCACATTACGTGAGTACTACTCAAATGGTGCAGTAGTTAAGGTGGTTCTAATACTTTGATTCTCACTGTTCTACAGTGTGTTACAAAAACCCTGTCCGATTAAAAAGGAGGTTGTTCAGTATTCGACTATGAACAACTTTTATTTTGGGGCCAACCCTGAAATCCAAAAAGAAATCAGCTGTTCCATGCATTTATGTGCACTCGACTCCACAAAATGTATTGAACAGCTGAATATTTTTCTAGATTTCAGGGATTGCCCCATAGTAAAAGTTGTTCATAGTCGAATACTGAACAACCTCGTTTTTGATCTGAGAGGGGTTTCGTAACACACTGTGTGGGTACATTAATATTATTATATTCTGTCTCGGGCGCACAAGTCACACGTGTACGCTGAGTGGGGGTCAGTTGTCACGTTATAAATAGACCCCGATTGAGTAAGCCAGTTAGTCTGGGATTGACTGTCTATCTGGTAACTGGTGATGCCAGCCAGGTATTTTTTTTTTAAATAGCCTATATTATTTTCCACTGCTGGGCAAAGGCCTCTCCCCTGATTTCCAATTCCCCCTATCCTTGGCCAGCTCTGGCCAGCCGCTTTGAAAGGCGTCCAAATCGTCCCGCCATCTCCGTCTGGGTCTTCCGCGTCTCCGGCTTCCGTCTTGTGGCAACCATTTGGTGGCGATGTTAGCCCACTTTTCGGGGTGCATACGACAGTGTGGCCGGCCCAGTTCCACTTCAGCCTTGCAGTTGTTGTTCCTACGTCGGCTATGCGTGTTTTGGAGCGCAGCGTGGTGTTCCGGACGTGATCCGTCCTTTTGACCCCAAGTATTATGTATTACATTTTGTAATGTAGTTGTAGGTACTAGAAAATCTGTCTCATTTGAATCTTCGTACGTTTCTAGCACAAGTTCTTCAAACACTTGGCAACAAAGTGATCAAGGTGCCACCTTGTCCAATGATAAGAGTCAACGACAACTATTACATTATCATCATGTTTGCGTTCGGTTTCTCTTTGGATTTACATTTTAAGACTGCTTGACTATATTTAATAGCGATATCCCTAATAACCATGATTCCGAATGTTTACAATACTTATATCGCTTTATCTGTTTCAGGTAATAATTATACTTTTCTCAACATGGGTGCTGGCTGAGTTTTTCAGTATTGTGACAGCGCGAAATCGCCCTGACCACTTAGTGTTAATTTCAACGCCACTATTTATATCATTATTTATTATTAGCGTAGCGTGATTTTAAGCGTAACAATCTACAACAAGAATACTCTCTAAATTATACAAACATAACTAACACTGAAATATAGGTCCAAAGTTGTCGTACAAATGTCTAGTGCCAGATGTAACGTACCTGTTTTATTGTTACATTGTACTCGCATGTATGTATTTAATCATGGTCAAATATATTTCGTTATTAATAAATTTCAGCATTTATTATGGGTTTATAATACTTTTACTGGCCTCAGCAGCCCCAGGTTAGACGCAAGCACCGGCCGACGCGCGTCGGGACGCCGTCACGTCGCCCATGACGCCAGCTCGATGTATTTGTTGTGGAATACCTAGAATATATATTGTTGAAACAATCACTGAACCTGGCAGTTTCTGTTACGACTGATCAATTATATAATACTGTTATTTAGTAAAACATCATCTACATTTCTTTAAATACAAATCTTGAGCTCAACGATATCGAGTTTTGTCTCAAACTATTAAGTTTCTTATCGTCTGTTATGGTTGAAATCTTTGTAACGCATTTTATGATAGCAAAATAAACGTTAATGTAAAAAAATGTGTAAATTTATTTCGTTTTCAGTATTACAATGAAATTTTAAATCATGAATGTATAACAGCGTAGATTATAAGAATACAAAGATGTAAAATATTAAATATAAATATTCATAGAAACAGCGCAGCATTTTTTCTTATTGTTTAACCTAATAGGTCACTGCAATTATAATCATTGTTTCTTTCTTTCCGTCTTTAAATTTTATCCTTATTGTTACTTGTAACTGCTCTTTTTGTCTTCGATTGGGATAGGCAGAGGTGTATAGTACACCCACATTGCGTTAGTTAGGGGATAACTGGGGTGAGCCTCTCGCCATTATATATAATAATAACAGCCTATAACTGTCCCACTGCAGGGCAAGGGCCTCTTTTCGTATAGAGAAGGATTGAGCACTGATCACCACGCTAGCTCACTGCGGGTAGGCGATTTCAGATAATTAAATCCAGGTTTCCTTACGATGTTTTCCGTCACTGTCAGTCAGTGGTGTCTTAGAATATCTAAGAAAGTATTTATTACATTGAAAAAGTCACATTGATACTTGCCTGGGTTTGAACCTACAACCTCGTGCATAGAAATCCGGTATGTCAACCACTAGGCCACCACGACGCCATTAACCGGCCACAAATGCAGACTTCGTGCTGCTACTGAGAATTACCTAATGGTAAATCCCAGTAACACTACGCCCGACCCGAGTATCGAACCCATGACCTCATGCTCAGCAGTCGCACTAAGCGACCACTACCAACGAAGCAGTCGTTTCCACAATGTGTACTGAGGTGGTAAATGAGATTACTATGGACCCTGTAGGCAAGTAAAATAATAGGAGAGAATAATTATCTGCTAATTGCGGTCTCCGAATGTGTCTACCTACGTAATACACTTTCTCTTTGTTCTATAGACAGACGACTATACTATCTTTGTAGAATACCAATATTGCAGCTTGTTTGTGAACTGTGACTAGCGTAATTGAAATCTGGAAGGTTATCCGTAATGCAAACAAAATACTTTGTCGATATGTTACGTGGGTAGGTAAATTTAGGTAATACGGGTAAGGACAGATAGATCTTACAGCTTTTCTTCAAGATGCCATCTTAGAATTCAGAAAACTTTGATTGTTCTCACATAAATTATTTTATAGCTATCTTATCTAGGTTTAAAAGGGAGCATTTTTTTGTAGAGCATTAATTCTTCTCAGATGTGATAAATTAGGAAATAATAGCTAGCGCGATCTAGTTTTAAAATTACGCGTCGGTAAAGTAATTACCCTTGGCAGAAAATTAATCACTTATTTAGCATAGTAGTTATCCTATGGCACATAGTAGATAATGCAGGTAGGTAAGTATCTAGGTACATAGCTAAAAATAAATAATCATACCATTTTTCATACATAATTTCTTTGGGCGATCGGTAGCTATTTATGGAACCCAATTTGATATTAGGGAGTAAGAGGTCAATTTACGATGTGATTATACGTTCTTATATGAACAGTAACATTTCACGACTTTTAATACCATCGGGCTACAGGCTGACTTAACTCCTTAGCTGCAAAAAGTCGTGAAATGTCAATACGTGGAGTTATTTTAAATAATTTGCTTCTTCTTTACTTTCCGTTAATAGCGACGCGATTTTCGTTTTCTGTTTTACCCATTTGTGTGTAAAACGCATTGACAATCAAATGATGAATACGTATGCTAGATTTCTGTATCTATATATCATATGCTTGCCGTGAATACAAGTGCTCATAACCTACTCTTTAAAAGCCTTTCATAAACTACGATGTAATTTCAGTAGACCTAGGTACCTACTACCTACTGTTTAAAAGACCATACTTTGTTTTAAATTCAAGTAAGTAGGTACTCTGTTATATAGGTAAGTACTAATAGGTAGATAGGTACCTATTTCGAAATATTTTATTTGCTCTACATATACTTACCTAATAAAAATTAACTTAACTTTTTTGATGAAGCTCAAAATATTTACATAAAGCGTCGCGTTATCTTAAAAAAGCGTGGACATTGGTTCATATTATAATGATGCATTACGTCGCTGGCCCGCTAGCTGGCTACTGATAACTCCTTCAGGGGTCATGTTTCCGCCATTTTGAGCAGTCACATCTTTGACGTCTTGTGATTTAGTTGAGTTCTAGTGCTCTCGGTGTTTCACTCTCTTTCCTTATTTTGTAATCTATAGCGAGATTTCATGGTGCTGCTGGGCACGATACAACTAACTAACACGTACAGTGTGTGCAGGGGCCCTGGCACAAGAGGCCTCAAGATTGAAGCAATTAATAAATTGACGCTTAAGACCATTCTTTTTAACTGCAAAGGTAAAACTAACTTTTCCTTGTTATTATAATTAACTTTTTTAACAATGTTTAAATTCTAATTTGTATGCTTAGTCAATTTGTTTGGTATTTCTTAAAGAATTGTTGAACCCTCGACAGTAGGTATCTAGATAAAAAAATACTAAGTATAATTTTTATCGTGTAACTTAATGCCTATGAAAACAAAGTAAGTAACTACCTACGTAATTACAATTTAAATCCCCCTAACAGGCAATTATGCTGATTGAATGATCAGGAACATTTTGTCACCGAGTAAGTACCTAAGTAAAGCAGTTTGTGTGGCCTTATTAGGTACCTACTATGGTTGTGGTTTCGCGATGCACTGTTAAATGACCCGTTTTGGATCAATTCTTTCCTTGTAATCGCTGACACCAATGGCCAAGATTTGATCTAAATTAAATATTAAACATCGAAACCTACGTGCTTCAATACCTACGTTTTTTGAATAAGTATTATATTAAATCGGGCGGCTGGCAGGTAAATATATTTCTTTAGAATGTGTAAACCATGGAACATTCGACGTATTCTGGCCCGATTTTATTCTAAAACAAACAAGTAATACATATGTACCTACTTATTATACTATTTTCAGCTTGTCAAATCAGGGGCATGGCTTCAATTCCACCATCCGCATTCTCCGCTGGCCGCATTCGCGACACACAGCGTGATATGAAGGTTTCCAACAAAACTAAAGGGAATGAATCCACCAAGTTTTTTAACACTACATGTAAGTAAATTACTGGTTAAATACCTATCTTATTAATACCTATATTAAGATTATTTTTTGTATCGGATGTACCTAGATGAAGGACGAATAGACCAAATGGGTGGTCAGGTAAAATACAAGGTGGCTTTAATTTTATAGGTACATTTAAACGATCGATTTTCGCCACTAAAGATCTACCTACTGTGAAAGCTAGAGTTTACGTGCAGAAGCGATTACTTACGTTAAGTTTTACTGGCTATTGTATGCAAACAGGTCTTTACTATACCTACTTTAACTTACTTTCTAAGTAGGTCTTAAATACCATACCTTTCTTATTACTTAGGTATATAATTATATAAAACGATTGCCTTGTCAGTTACCTACGTTAGTGAATTTGGGTCGTACTCTACCCGCATATTTTCATAAAGCATGACACTAAAGTGTTATCATGTATGTCCCTTGAATATATCCATAATGCATATTTTAAATAATATAATAATTCCATCTTATCTAATTTCAGTTATGGAACTGTCGCCATTAAAATACAATAGTAAGTTGATGAACAGCATCTGGGGACTATACAACCGGTACTCGCCGCACAACGTAAAAAAAATCAACGATGCGCACACTTCCAGTGCGGAGTTGCAGCAGTAAGTATTATTATCTACCTAGTACGTAGATTATAGGGGTCGCACACCAGGATCCCGAATACCGGAATATAAGGTCAAAATCACCAAATACCGGAATTTTCGGTATCCTGGATCCTAGTTTGCGACTAGTAGATTGCTTGGTACCACTTAGCTGTGGTGTGCTGGAAGTGACTCAAAACTAAAATCGAATTACTATCTCTGTATTTTAATGTTGGCACTCGCGGGTGTGATTCAAACATTATACCCGCAGATTTATGTTCCAAATCACTGTTTTTATGCATCTGATATTAGTAGGTATTTTGTCTTTTTTATTCATGGGCTGGTTACCGAACTGCTTTTAAATTACCGGAGTTTCTAAAGTGGCGCATTCAATCAAAAATACAAAATACCTACTTGTTACAGTACTAGTAGTATTAGACAAAATACTTTCATAAAATTGCACACAGTCATTAAAGTGTAGGCAGTATATATGTACCACTAGGCAGTAGGCAAAAGTGCGAACTTTGGCTAAGTGCGTAGGTAATACCCTCCTAGAATCCTAAAATATGCATAATATAATCTGTTAATATAACTTATGCCATTATATTCATCATAAAACTAGATGAGTGATATTAATTATTTATTTATAATTTTAGATCAGCTGCCAACTCCAGTAACAAGAACGAAGCCATGATCACTTTGCCTTCAGCCAAACTTGATAATGTTTGGGCTGCCATTAACGTGTCACAGTCACATTAATTATTTTTTAAAGATATTAACCGATTGATCAAAATTACTATATCAATTAATCAGCCATCTAATCACACCGCATTTGTATCATTGTTTGGCTCAAATACACGGTTTTCAATCAATCAAATTAATTATTTTTTTATTGAGTTACACCATACTATATGGGGTAGGCACAGGAGCACATATTTAGTACACCCACATTTCACCTGGTATGTTATGGGTTCCAATGTATGTACAGTACGGCCGTGTTGTTATAGGGAGCAAAACTATTGCCATCAACCGGGCACAATTCCAGACTCCGTTCTGCTATTGAGAATTACCTCTCAAGGTCGCATGATCAAACCCCGGCACACCAATGTCCGTGACTCGGAAACCAGCACACCTGAGATTTTTCAATAGTGTGAAAAGCCATTTCAGGGCCCTACTTATCAGTTGGTTTAAACTCTGACACCAGGTGGTTCATCAACCATGCGATAAAAAGAAGAAGAATTGTATATAGCGTCAGGTTAACTATCAGAGTTTATCAGTCGCACCCATGTAACACAACAGTAGCTCTGCTCTTATTTATGAATGTTTATGTTAATACCTACTTCATTGTTAAAATGGTTTTGAGTAAAGTATTTATTTTCTGAGTCATTTTCAATGGACAGATACTAAATGATGGATGATAATTGTCGCTCATTGTGGCGTTCTAAGGGGGAAGCCTTTGTCCAACAGTGGACGTCTTCCGGCTGATGATGATGAAATGATGGAGAATATTAAATAATGTTAGATTGTGGTATTTATTAAATATATCATTAGGTAGGTATAGCATTATGGTACATATTAGTATGTACCTACTTGTTATTTTATAGTATGGTATAAAATAAACGATTAAAAATTATTATTGATTTAAAAATAAATAGACAAAAGGATAATAAGGAATATGCATGTGCAATATCAAATATGAGCCAAATATATTTTATAATAATATCTATTGCGTAATTATGCCTATTTCAAAAATGAGCGGGAATTTTAAAGGAGTTGAAACGCGACGCTAACTGTCAAATGGACTGTGACGACATAGTCTTACATGTCGAAAGTGTAATTTACATTTATGTACTTTAATACAGTACTTTTATGTAGGTTTTATGTTATAATAGTTGTAAAATACAAAGCCTTAAAGCATTGATAAATTACAGAGCACAACAATTTTACAGCTATTTACCAGTTGTTTAATATTGGGACTTTTACGTCACACCAAGCGAGCCAAAATGGCAGGCTTTTAAGTTTATGATATTTATAACATTTTTTTTCTGCCAAAATTTTCGTTATTTGGCGCCGATTTTTTTTTACAATTATGTAACAATGTAAGAAAAAATAACAAAAAAAACATGTACATATATTATTCCCTATTGTCTAAATAAAGAAAATAACAATACTTTGATTTGAGAAAAATCCTTTTCATGGATTGGTTAGTCATAATTATACTTGGTTCATGACATGTCATACTATGATCATTATCTATACTAAAAGAAGAAAGATATTTTGTTTGTACCGAATAGACTGAAACTACTGAACCAACTGACCATTTTTTTTTTACCAAAAGAAAATTAACTAAATAATTAGGTAGAAACATAGACTATAATTAATTTTGTAAAAATTGAGAACCTTAGTTTAGTTTAGCTGGGCCTAAGAATCAAAGTTATATACTATATAATTATATAGGATATACTTCCCGATTGGTCCCATAAAAATGTTGTCCTGATCTGATGATGAACTCCATAGAAGAATATACCATAACGTTGTCACAAGTAATATTGCTTGTTGCCGTGTTGTAAATGACTAAACACTAACAATGTTTTATATTGTATGAGGTATCGTTTTAAGGGGCTTTTTGTAAGCATAAGAAATATTAGTCATAGAAAATTTCGAGGGCGGGGGGGGGAGGAATCCTAGGCATCACTAAAAATCGTGAAATAAAAGGTTTTAAATAACATCTGCTTTCACAGAATTCGAACGAACGAAGTCAAAAGTGAAAAATAATACCAATTTTATTCAATTTAAATAACAATGATTTATTGTTCATTTCCCTTGAAACTCAAAAGACCAATCTTAATACACATTTACTATTTTTGATGACGTGATTGGCACAATGGCTAACCAATTGGACTGCTGCGCTAGTATACATTTTACTATATACAGCTAAATTTTATTATATTCTGATAAATAAATTATTTCTTTCTAGGGTTTGCGGGTTCGATTCCCACATGGGACTAAAATCTGTGTGATCAGCAGATGTTTGCCCCAAGTCTCAGTGTTCGTGTTTGTGAAACAGACCCAAAATACAGGAAAAATTACTAGTGTGAGGCGGTGTTGCAAAAAAACAAAAAACATGTTATTTTCACCTATCTTTTACTAGAAGATTTAATATACTGTCATAATTATATTATTTAGGAACTATAAATAAAATACAACATAGACCTGCTTCTTAAGTAAAACAATAAAATAAAATAAGCTACATTTAAAAATAACAGAATTGGGTTAAGTATTAAAACAAAAATGTAATAATAAAATCTAAAGAGCAAGCGTATTGTTTTATTATCAAATAATCAAAATGTTGACAGACCATGGTAAGTTTAGTAAATAAACTCACTTTATTAATAAAATACACTTATTCTCGTTATTGGTTTATGCTAGATTATGTTGTTCTTTTTATAGCCAAATATAAACATAAATATGTAATGAAAGGTCAGATTTATTATAGGAACATAACTGTACAGTAAAACATAATATTCAAACAGAGACAGAACTCACCAATACTGCGCTGTATGTTAGGAGTTCAGTGCTCAACAATTTAGAATGGTAGGCACAAAACTTTCAGGTCCCATACTCATTCAGAAAATTATCATTACAGGTATAAATTATCAGATCAGAAACTTGATTTAAATCATGTTTCAAGAACTGCTAAAATTTAAAAAAGGTTACTAAATAGTACCCACCTAGTAATTAATTATGTAAATTAATCAATTTTTATTGAGAAACTAGCACCACATGAGCAACCTAATTCAGCATTTGGATTTTGAACTATCCTAAAAGCAGACCTTATTAGTTCAGTGTGATAGTCCACAGTAGAACCTTTGATGAAATCTAAGGAAGTCTCATCAATTACAACCTTTACACCATCCTTTTCAAATATTCTGAAAAAGAAAACCATTTGTTTATGATATCATACCTACGAAAGAACCTAAGTAATATGATAATCTACAAAGACCTTAAATATACAAACTTGTCATCATTTTCCAATTTGTTATCCAAATCAAATTTATACTGAAAACCAGAACAACCGCCACTTTCCACACAAACTCTCAGAAAATTTTCTCCACCATCACATAATTGTTTCAGTTTTTGTACACAATTGTCACTTATAGTAATTCCCTCGGTTGAAACAGGTGCAACTGCCTTACGAGTACTATAAAGGTTATTTAAGCAATAACGCAGCCTGAATACTTGCCTAGATTTGCAAAACATTTTCGTTATATAATTGTTTTTTGTTAGATTTTAATGAAACCAAAAATAACATTAGATTGTACCACTTCACAGTTTCAGAAAAATCGTCTTTCTCTACCTCAGACAGGCACTCTGCCTCTTCTATTCGACTGTCACATGACTGTCACTGTCAGTGTCACAATCACTGTCTGTCAAATTGTATCTAGCTAGAGTAGGTAAATAAATAGGGCAGAAGGAATATAATTCAGTACAAAGCTAGGTGAAATAAAATAATAATAAAGAATAGTGAGCTATTTTATGTCGGTCTTTATCCATACACTGACCTCGTGTAATAGTAAATTTGAAAAAGTCGAAAAAAAAAATCATTTGAATTTTAATAACTCAAACCGTAAATTTATATGAGGGTTTTATAATAATGAAATAAAGACATTCTCTTTTTTCAAGAGTTCTTTAATAATCATTTTATTGCACTATAGATATTGTGTAGTTAATTTAATTTATTAGTTAATATTAGTGCTTAAACTTTATTATTACTAATATAGCTGATTAGCTATATATTTAGAATATAAAGACAAGCCTCTTTATAAAGTACTCCCAAAGTTTTATCTTCATATTCTACAGACAGAAACTACAATATGTCCCGTTCCCCAGTTCTCCTATTTATCAAAACAACATAGAATTAGTTGAAAATAGCGTTATAACGTGTAAGGGTTATATGTTATAATTATGTAATATTATTTCGTTATATTTTGGTAAATGCTATCTTGAATGTGGATTTAAAGAAAGAAATAATTTATTTGACAGAATATAGTACAATTTAGGTGTATATAATTTGTATAGTTTCATATGTTCTACCATTTCATTTGGTAATTATATACTAATAACCTTTTACCCCGTAAGAAATACTGAATACCTGTGTGTGATATTGTATTACCGTGTTTCTGGCAAATAAAGATTTCTATTTCTAAAGCCTATTATCCTATAACGAAAATATGTTTGGTATAATATGTACATACATTAATATTTTCCAACAGAATCTCTCCTTTCGTACAGAAGTGAAAAAGCTTGATTTGTTAAAATATTGTTAGTTTTATATTTATAAAGCCACTTCCCGCTAAATCCATTATAACGGCAAAATGACTAAAATATATTTATTTGTATTGTAACATATCCACATCATTATTTCAAAATTATAGAGAGTCTTAAAACGATAATTAAGGAAATAGGTATTAACAATAATGCAATTATACGTCATTGCTTAGCGGTTATAATGGTAGAGACAGACTGGTTTCACGTACGCTATAAAGACACACTTGTCGCATGGAACGTTGCAACTTGTATAGAGCGTGCTCTTTGCGATAAGTATTACAGCTTAGCGTTAAGCGATTGATGAAGCCGGGAGCACTGATGCCGCCGGTATACGCATGGTTTTAGCTTGTTGCGGTTTATAGCTATAGCCATAGACCAAATAGCTCTTTTAAATATTCACAATATATTCTAATAATATACGCCGTTAGTATGCTTTTTAATTTCATTGGCTACAATGTTATATAAGTATCCAGCTTTTTAGCATTTTATTGCAAATTAGAATGCATTAAAAATAGTGTATTTAGGTATTTACCTAAATTGAAATAATAATTAGCTACAGAAAAAAATATAAATACACACAATACCAATCGAATTATATAAATGAAGATGACTTTCCTGAAATAAATTTAATTTAAGTGCATGTGTATGAAATTTGCTTGAAAAGAAATAAGTAAAGCTAACATTTTGGAAAAAGTGCTGAATATTTTTTTATAAAATGCCAGTAAATGCCTGGTAGAAATAAATAATAATCATACAATAGGCGCTTCACATAATGTACACTATTCGAAACGAGCGAATACATTTTCGATCAATATAGACTGTAAATAGTTATAGCGAAGATCAAAACCATACAGATGACAAGGCTTGGCAGCATTGCTATTGTAGTAGCGTCTAAGTTGTACCCATGGTGTGTTCCACATTGTTTACCTGCGCAATGGCAACCAACTCGGCTACCAAGGTCTTGAAGCACAGGCCCCGCGTTAAGCCATTTTTACTTTCCGTGCACTGTAACCATGTGTACAAATGAAATGTAATCATAACTTGTTTTTATATAATTCCGACTACAGTTTTGCACATTGGCATGATGCAGGACGGCATAACCGAATTAAATTCGTGTGTGTAAAACGTTCCAACGATGCGCGCGATCTATTTGAACTAAATATTAGTTCATCCAATGAGGCAACTACTACATTTTAGAATTGTTGGTGTCGCTTCAAAATTGCGCGCGTTCACGGATTCTTGTTTGTTCTGTATTCTGAGGTCTTGACCCCGCCACCAGCTCAACTTATCAGCTACTTACTTATCCGTCATTCTTGATCTAATAAACTCAGCTTGGAATTGCCCCACTACCGGACAAAAGACCTCTACCAGGCTCTAGAAACAGATTAATATTGTTTCAACTTAACCATGCAAGTATGTCACGGAATTAATTAATAAGTAAATAATGGATCGATTGCTGTACAGACATATTATGATGTGATGTGGTATACCGTTTATCTCCGTGTCTGTGAAACGCAATATTTGTCACAAATATTCACTCACATAATATATATTATAGCATAACGTTATAACTTTTAATATAACGCTTACGTAATTTCTATATACCTAAGTATAAGCTTCGTAAAAAAACAAAATATTCTATTATATTTAAAATCTATGGTAGGTCCAGCAAAGCGGGCAGCAAGTAGGCACTGGCAAAGTGTGAGGTCCTGAGTTAGATTGCCAAGACGAGCAAATGGTTATTGGATTTTTCAGTTAGGTAATTTTCAGCCTATCCCTTCGGAAATACAGGCGTGATGTTATGTAGTTAGAGTTACCTATACTTGTTTATATTCTATTCGATTAATGTTTACAAAATAGTAAAGACTAAAATCTCACTTCTAAAATAGGTCGTGTTATTTGTCCTTATTCTGTTATAATTTATGTTACCTTGAATGGAGTATAAATAACTCTGTCGCCATGTTCGATTATGTACGTGAGTAATAGTTTTTAGTTCTCACCACATGCACCAAATAACAATTTTATTACTAAAAACGTTAATTATATTGCAAGTAATACATAGACAAGCAATTTAAATCATTTGTTAAGATTTCGTAACTATCTCGATGATATTCCCCTGATATAAGTATTATTCCTAGGCTTGCAACACTTATGTTGTTATTCTATATGTTAGAGTGAGAGAGACCTATCGTAAATAGAAAGGGATAGGATATCGTTGCGGGGAGAACTGGCCAGCGGACCGCTGTATCAATGCGTTTGTTTATGATAAATGTAATTTGTTTTTTACTGTATTTTTTTGTGATTTAGAAAAGTTACGAATAAACACTGTTTATAGTTCATTTTTCTATGAATTTTTAATGATTAATATCTTTTATTTCATATTAGTGTTATATAATTACATAACAAAACTACATACTTAAATATCTTGCTTAAACAGTTTAAAATATCCCTTAAAATGTACAGATATGATCATTTGCATTATCTTAAAAATAAAAGAGAAATTCTTTTTCCACCATTATTTTAATAATTTCACTGGGCACCCTACTCCACTTTGCGCGGCAGCGGTCAGAAGGCGGAGCTTATCGGCAAACTCGCGTCGAAGCTGGCTGCACTGTCAATTCGAGAGCCGCGAAGAGTACGCTCGCGTCTATTACGTGGTGTGTTTATAGTGAAGTGGATTTTGTGATGAGATTATCGAATGTCGTGAAGTGAAAGATAGTGTTGTTTTATCAAAAAGTGCAACTCGTGGGCTGTACAATGTTTATGGTTCACTTATAGTGAATAATCAAAATGTGTGAATCACAATTGTGTGCAAAATTGATTTATGCCACGTAGTGATGCGAACGGGTAATGATTCCTAATGTGGAGTTCGAAGCAAGATGGTTAGAGAGACTCGGCACCTGTGGGTTGGAAATTTACCCGATAACATTCGTGAAGATCGAATAAGGGAGCACTTCAAACGGTAATATAGCTTTCAATACTAACTTTCAGAGACCACTACACAGAGCTTCTGCGTACTTATATGAACCCTGGAATTTCTTCTGTTCAATTTGTTATCTTTAAAGTTTCGTTACGTACAGAAATAGTTTTTGAATTTTCTTGCGTAACTTTATGTAGTAGGTACTATAATGTAAACATTGATTTTATGGTGTGTTTAAATTTAAAATCAGTAACAAAAGGTACCTATTAATTAAAATACTCGTAAAATGAAGTAATAGGCGCTTAAATTAATTCCTTTCTTTACGAGACCATGACAATATTGCGTTTCTAACTGTACAATTACAGTGTGGTTGAGGTTAGAACATGCTTTCTTATTTAGCAGTATTGGTTAATCGCAATACTCGATTCGAAAATTTTTAATCTAACCTTTTTTATTTATTTAAAAATGTATTATAAAGTAACTACGCGTTGTTCTCCTTCCACTTGGCGAACTTGCTTTGTGCTATTTGTATTACGTAGTTACTAGCCTTGTTGTTGGACTTAATTAGTTACGTTCACTGGTCTACAGTAGTATTATAGGGATATTGGTACTAAATATAATCTCGATGAATAGTAGTGGTGGGTTCCCAGTGTCCATAATATTCTTTATCGTAATAAAGGCGTGAATAAGGTTATACAATAAACAAGTTTACTACATCTGAAATGATGAAAATCAAGATACCAAAATGATGTAGGTACCTAAGTAAATTGTTATTAATTAGGTAATTTGAATGTTTGAAATAAAATACTTATTGTATTTATATTCCTATTTACTATGTTGGCATAGTAAATAACTAATAATAAAGTTGGTAGGATATAAAGATTTTTTCCAATTACCTACAATAAATGTTCTAAGGAAATAGGTGTTATTCGATATCTCTAATTCAGTAACTTCGTCAGATACAGTTGTATACTGACGGACCAAGGCGTATGGCGAAATTACTATGGTGCTCTTATCTCTGGGGCACGTGATCCTACTTTGTGGTGTTTTTATTCTAAAGTTCTAAACTCATCTTAATGTTTATTACAGTGTTATAATTGTCATTGTATTTCCGCATAATATATGTATCTATATTAGGTTATCTTTTGATGTTTTCCTTATTTAAATTGGCGCGACTTATCTATGAAAGACGCAATTATTATATTTTTTATTTATTGGCTTCGTCTATACGTCCCACCCTCTGCCGGAAAAACTCTCCCTTCCCCTTTTTTCCGTTGGTTTGTCTATTATTATCTGACGCGTTTAATATCAATATTAGTCCGAGTCAACTCACTCATCTTCTGTCCGCGAAGTAGTTTGGTGGCACGAAGGATTTCAGTTATGATGTGTTTTTGGACTTAAAAAATTGGGCTTGCAATTATAACATTATTGTTCCATTAAAAAAAAAAAGAACTAATTCCAATTAAACCCGGTAATTTAGATTGGGTTGGTTTTTGGAATATTTCACAACGATACGTTGTTCCCACGAAAAAATGTTGTTTCAAAGCCTGTAAACCCTATTAAATCCAATAACGGACCCATTCTTAACCTCGAGCTTGCCAACTGGCTTGTAAATATATAATTACTAACAGTTCTATCAATGTTACAAAATAAAACTGAGGTGCAATCTGTACGATTGAAAATTATACAAACAAGGCTCATGTTTTTTTATCTAGGATAAATGAGTTTTCTATCAATGTATTTGTTTACATCCTTCACAAAGACGAACTTAGTGTCTCATCACCATAAACCAATAATAAAATTTTACAGCTTACGACGTAATAAAATCATTCTTCCACCTTGAAAAAGATGAGGTAAAATTTACCATTTGCAGAAAGTCGTTTGCGGATGTTAATAAATATTGTTAGTGCAGTGCAAATACTACTATTTGAGTCAGTGGAAACAAGGATTAAGTACCGCGACTGTGTACCTATTAGTGATTTTAAGCCACCATCCAGTGGTCTTACTTACTCTTCAATTTAATTTTGACCAAAATCCATTGGAGTTTTAAAGTTTTGTACCTTTAACAACTTAACACCGGCACCAATTTATTAATGTTGCATTGACCTTGTATTAGAATTGAAATTACATTCAAGAGTAGGCCACCTGACTCGCATCACAATATTGTTTTTCACTGCAACTCAGGCCAAAGGTCACATTAGTAATGTTATGTCCTGATATTAAACCTGTATTCGCTTTAAACTGCGACCTTGAGCAGCGCAAGAAGCAAAGGCCATAACAAGAACAAAATGTCTGGTGAAATGACGACCTGATTGTCGCAGTGGCTAAGCAATTGGACTGCGGCGCTAAGGGTTGCGAGCTCGATTCACTAAAAATTGTGTGATCTGCAGATGTTTGTTTCGTTTCTGGCTGTTTGTGTAACGCAACCACAATACAAAAGAAATTTAAGTGCGAGCGCAATACTTCAAAAAAGAAAAGAAAATCTACCTAATTCAAAACATAAGAATTAACGAAAACAAACAGTTTCAATTTTCCTAGCCAAACTCGTTATATTTGGCATAAAACTACACACTTATAATTACTGAATGGCAGTGGTTCCCAAAGTTGATAGGACAGCGACCCAACTAACATTTAATACTATTAAATTCAAGACTCACTTCCTTTCTGAATTTAAAGAACTGTTGCTGCAGAAAATAGCTACGATCGAAAATTTTAAAAATAGTATAATTTTAGGATAACTATATTATGATAAATATTAGGTAAAAATTATTGGCATTGCCGTTTCCAATAAAATGATGTATTTGTTTCTTATTTTTTGCCTTTGTAGCTGTTTTGCTGTATCGACTTAAATTTTAATTTAATTTTAGTAGGTTTTCCAGTGCCAGTGCAGTGGGTGGTTGTTAGCCCAGTCGATCGATAAATCGTCCAAATTTTGAGGACCCATCCTATATTCGCTTGCGTCGCAACAATCTGTTTGAAAGGTGACCAGCCCCCTTACCATGAACTCTTAAAGCAGGACAGTTTACCATGTGGAAGCGAGACGCCGCTACGTGCTATGTAATGCAGCGTCTCGCTTCCACATGGTAAACTGTCTTGTTTTAAGAGTTCATGGTAAGGGGGCTGATTGGGAATTGTTCTGAGCTAAGATTCAAGATCTGTGGGCTTAGGCTCTAGACAGACGGACTGCATTTCAACTGCAATCCAACCGCAAATTGCAGTTCGGATGCAGTTTGAATGCAGTTGACACGACTGCAATAGAACTGCAAACCAAACGTTCACACTATTGCACGCCGACTGCAATTGAACTGCAATTGGACTGCACGTTTGGTATGCAGTTCTATTGCAGTCGTGTCAACTGCATTCAAACTGCACTTGAACTGCAATTTGCGGTTGGATTGCAGTTGAAATGCGGTCCGTCTGTCTAGAGCCTATCTCTCCGATTTTATTCCGCTTAAATTGCATTGGAATTGAAGTTTCGAACTCTTAAACTTTAAACTGGCGCCAAATTATTTAAATATTATGCAATATTTTTTTTCAAGACTGATTCATATTTCGATTAAATCAATATTAATTTTGCATTGGCCTTGTGTTAGAATTGAAATTAAATTCGAGACTAGGCCACCTGTTCAGCCGTTTGAAAATCATCAGATATTTTTTTGTTGACAGGGAGATGAAAACAATTTCCACAGTTCTGATCAATTCGTAATTTGCCATCCAGTTACTTCGATGTTATAACAACAATATGTTACGCGCATTAAGACGTTGCCAACAGCTATTCTGTGTGTAACCTGGGCTCGACTGGCACATAAGCGTAGAGACCAGGGCAAAAAATGGCCCAGCATTGGGCAGCAAAGTCGGGCTGCGGATGAAAATGACACGTATATTTACTAGACCCGACTGAGGTTGGTTTTCAGAAAATCTGGCATGTGTAGTGGTTATCAAATTACGTCACTAGGATAAAATATTAATTCATTTTGGTTAATTAAATTGGTAATATCTTGAACGAAAATTATTAAACGCAAAACTGCAGAATAGTTGAGTATATTTTTAAGGTGCCCACTTTTTCTCAATTGTTTAATACCAAGACAAAGTTTAAATCAATCTATTTCATTAGAATGTACTAAATCATATTCTCTGTACAGTCTATGGTGAAAAATCAGATAAGTTTTGTTAAAAAATGAAAACCTTCAAAAACACAAACTGAAAAGTGAAAAACCACTTTACATAAGCGAAGTGGAAGTCGTCGCCAAATCCTATGCGTTCGCTTTATTAATAGTTTTAGCTTTGAAACTATGAAAAAAGCATTATGACAGCATTCCCAAAAGTACTTTTTTTCTGAATCACTTAATGGATGTTGGTATTAAGTATTTGTTTTTGAAGGAGGTTTTAATTTTTTATTTAAATTTCTTTATTTCATAATTTTTAGTGGTGTCTAGGATTCATCTATCCCAGACTTTTGTAACACTAGTATTTGAAAGCCTTACAAAAAGCCCTTTTAAATGATACCTCATACGATATATTTAGTCTAGGAAAGTGGTAGGAGGGGAGAGGGGGTCAACGCACCCCCACCAACTCTCCCTTGTTAGTGGTCAGTCATCGACTACTTCAAGTAATATTACTTGTTACGAAAGTTCTGCTATCGTCTTATGAGAAGTTCCGTTATCTCCTAAGTGCATCATCACGTAATGACAACTTTTCTAGGGGACCAATCGGAAAGTATACCCTATCACATGAAAAAATAAAATTCAAATCTGTTCATAATTGACTGAGTTATGAGGGAACATACATAAAAAACAATAAAAAGATCCCGACGAATTAAGAACCTCCTCCTTTTTGTAAGTCGGTTAAAAATATCGACAAACGCCACGCACGAACCGAGCAAACCTGCCGCAGCAGCGGTTGGCGAGTGCCAGAAATGAAGAATACTCATTGTTTAAATCAACATTCACTAACTGTTATAAACAACACAGATGTTTAAAGACATTTCATTGATTTTATTTGAATTATGTTCTAATATTTAAAGTTAACACGTCTTATAAAGTAAAAAATATATGTATACTATTTTCGACTGTACCTTTATACATTACTATCCGCATATTAAAATATCTACTAAGGTATAAATCTATAACTCCTATTACAGTATCTGAACTATACTCAGTGCGCATCAATTTAGCACCTATATTTTAAAGTGATTTATATTGTATTTTTGCCAGAGAAAGTCGCGTCAAATCCGTCAAGCCGATAGCCGTTGCGAAGAAGCTGTAACCGGCGACTTTCCCGCGTTTGTCTCTTTTTCCTGCGAAACCCTAAAGGTCTCTGCACACAGCTCATGCTCTCGAGCGGGCGCGGCGCGGCCGCGCCCGCTCGACGCGACGCACGGTGGGCTGAAAATCGGCTAAAAAAATAATCCGAGTCAACTCTGCTCAAAAATGAATGAATTATAATGTTTTTACGAAAAATTTGTATGGCACTAGTATGAAAAATCCGATTATCTCTGAAACCGAAACTGTGTGGAAAGTTTGGTAATGGCATTTAATGACTTGTTTTGAGACATATTTTAGTGTTAAACAATTTTCGTGATAAATATCTGGTTCAATCATAGCTGGCGAAGTTTAGGTGTACTATATACCCCTGACTACTCCTTCAAGGACACAAGCATGATACTATGTCATACTACGTGTTGTTAAACGTGTGTATTTCTTTACTTAGACACTAAAAGGAACCGATTCGTATTTAAAAATAAATAAAAATCTTTCATGATTAAAAAAAAAAAATCCGCACCTGTAACCGTTTTATGGAGTATGTCAAAAAATCATAAATAATTAGCTCTATAACCATCTGTAAGGATATTACGGTTTTCTTTGCGGTTTCAGAGATAATCGGATTTTTCATACTAGTTCCATACAAATTTTTCGTAAAAACATTATTATAATTCATTCATTTTTGAGCAGAGTTGACTCGGATTATTTTTTTGAGTATAGTAATTATAGCTAACAGAAGCAATATCCGGCAAAAAAACCGACACTTAAAAAAAATATTTCCTATGTCTATGAGAGCCGATTTTCAGCCCACCATGCGACGGCTCTGTGTGGCGTCGTCCGTAATATCTAGTACATTACAACTGCTCAGTGTCGCGTCGCCGTCCCGTCCCGCCGCGCCGCGCCCGCTGTGTGCAGAGACCTTAAATGTTTTCGAAACTAAAAGTAGCGTAAGTTACTTCTAAATCGGTCTAGCCGTTTCGCAGATTATTATTAGCCAAACAAACAAACTTTTAAATTCCAAAAAGGTTTTGTATCGTATAAACTCTTATTTAGTAATAAGCTAGTATCACAAACAGACACTCCAATTTTATTTGTGTTCATTTATAAAAGTTGTTTAACTACTCTGCTTAATCGTTATTATTTTGAGACAAAAAAAATAAGTGTCTTAGTGAAAAGCTAAATGAAATTACGTTTATTTACATATTTTATTAGTTGGACTCCTCAGGAGCCATGACGAGCATAAAACAGTCATTTGCCCCCACCACAGGTTTGCGATGTCGCGCTCCAAAAGCAGTTTAGGTGCGCGGCCGGGGACCACTTAGGTCGTCGACCCCATCACAATAAATAACCAGCATAGAAGTTCAATTACGTCATGATTCTTGTATTACTTAACTGGTAAGTTTTTAATTAAATTAAGGACTTGGTTGTAAAAAATGACTTTAAACATTGTACTTCTAAGAGGTAGGTAATGTCTAGAAAGTACTAGATATTTTATTAATTACTAATAAATATGTAAATAATTCGGTAATAAATTAAAAGTAATGATACCCTAGTTACCTATTTATTTGAAGTAATTTTTAATGACTACCTAGTACCTACCTAGACCGACAAACGCTTATTTAATACATCATTCTTAAATATTCTCATATCAATTGTGTAGGTATAAAATTATTAGGCGACGTGTTTCATTTAGTAGCCAATAACGAATAACACATTACAACCAGATACCGAGTGTGCTGTGTTCGCCTTGGGTAAATGTAGGTAGGCGCCCGGGAGAAATCTGGCAACGTCGCATGTTCGTGTTTTGTACTTACGCGACGGACATTTAACGTATAAATGTAGGTATCTTTCCATCTTGCTTGACTCGCTGAGGCGAGCATTCTGAGTGATCTTATTTTGTATTACAGTACCACAGGACTAAATTAAATGAGATACATTTAATTTAGTATGGACATGCGCAGTTACTTAAATTTATTATTATTTTTATATGTAATCGCATAGTAAGATTATTATTATTAATTTTTGGTATTATAAAATTTATCGGACGGACTGTAATAAATAAATGTCATTTCATAAGTGTTATATAGTATGTAGGTTAAAAGGTATGATAGTAGTATGGTTAGAATTTATCCAGAACCAAACAAAGTCGAGAAAAGGCCAAGTAGGTGATGTATCCGAGAAAAAGCACTATAATTAATACATAAATATAAATACCTGCATTTATATTTAAAACCTATTCTCGCGCCTTGGTCCCCGTTGATTTCGATTGAGATTACCTGTACGTGTACGTTTCAACGTTGGTTTATTATATTTATTTAACCGCGGAACTCCCAAATGTTTCAAAATTAAAAGTAACCCAAGTTACTCTTTATAACACAAGCTATCTGCCAGTAAAAGTCCCGTCAAAATCCATCAACCGGTCGCGGAGTAGCTGTAACCTGTAACTCGCGAATTTCCCAGGTTTTTATTTTATTTTAGGAAGTCTAAACATTTTCAAAATTCCAAATAGGTAGCATATATTAGACCTTGGACCATCAGCTAATTGCCAGTGAAAGTCCCGTCTAAATCGGTTTAGCCGTTTTGAAAATTAACCGGAACAAACAGACAGACAATTTTTTTTTTTAATATATTCACTTTTTTATGTGTATCCTTTATCCTATCATATGCATGAAATAAACAGCTGTTGTTTTGATATTAAAAACAGACAATCCAATTTTATTATATGTATAGATTAAGTATTGTAAGGCGATGGCCACACAGAAAAGACGTAAGACGAGGGCTCGTCGCGGGCAGGGCGCCGTCGAGATAATTATATTCTTCGCTGGAATTGACCAAATTGTTCTTATAAGGTAAAATAATCAGAACTATCAAACTGTGATCTATCAGAAGGCCGGCTATATCATATGGATAATTTCATGTTAATATGTGGGAAAAACACGCCAAGTCATTATTACGACTTAGCGGGGGCACTGCTGTGCCCCCAGATAGTGATTCTATCTATATACATATCTATACATATAATTAAATCGTAAACGACCCGTGTCTGTACATTCAATACTAAAAAAGAAAAACAATTTATACACTATAATTTATGTTACCGAAGCCAAAAGTCATCATCATCATCAGCCAGAAGACGTCCACTGCTGGAAAAAGGCCTCCCCCTTAGAACGCCACAATGAACGACAACTTGCCGTTTGCATCCACCGGTTGCCCGCAACTCTGACGATATCGTCGGTCCACCTGGTGGGAGGCCTGCCAACGCTGCGTCTTCCGGTTCGTGGTCGCCACTCGAGAATCTTTCTTCCCCAGCGGTTGTCAGTTCTTCGAGCGATATGGCCTGTCCATTGCCACTTCAACTTGCATATGCTTTGAGCTATGTCGGTGACCCTAGTTCTTTGGCGAATTTCCGTATTCCGGATCCTGTCGCGCAAAGATACTCCGAACATAGCTCTCTCCATCGCTCGTTGAGTGACTCTGAGCCTCTCCAAAAGGCCAACCGTTAGCGACTACGTCTCAGAGCCATACGTCATCACTGGCAACACACACTGGTTAAAAACCTTCGTCTTCAGACACTGCGGAATTTTGGACGAGAAGATGTCGCGTAGTTTCCCGAAGTTGAAGCTGCCCATCCGAGTTGGGACTCTTCGGGCGACCTCTTTGTCAAAGTTGGACCTGCCTAACTGAACAGTTTGTCCAAGGTAGACATAGTGGTCAACAACCTCGAGAGTATCGTTCCCAACGATAACCGGTACGGGTGCGACATGGACATTTGACATGATCTTCGTCTTGTCCATGTTCATTTTAAGACCCACCCGTTGCCAGAAGTATAGTTTTTAAAATGTTTGTCGGTTTGTCTCTGCGTTTGAACGCGCTAATCTCAGAAACGACTGAACCGACTTGAATGCGATTTTCAAAGCCCTACTGTTTTATTACATGTATGTAAAGATTGACGTAACTTTTTGGTTTGTGAACCGATTTAAATGAAACAAACACTAAATGTTATGGCAAGCTTGTTACAATACATCAGTGCCGCATTCAAATCGGTTCAATCGTTTCTGAGATTAGCGCGTTCAAACGCGCAGACAAACCGACAAACACAAAAAATTTAAAAACTATATTTTGGCTTCGGTTTCATAAATACATAGTGTATAAATTGTTTTTCTTTTTTAATATTGAATGTACAGACACAAGTCGTTTACGATTTTATTATATGTATAGATAGATAATAAAAGGTTTTACATGAATTTTGAAATACGATCACTATGAAAGGATGAATCCCGTATTGATGAATTCTTTATTTCTTTCTCTTCCAGAGTAACCGAATAACGAGAAATCGATGTTGATCACAGCAAATGTACTGATAAAAAGACCAAATTATCTATTTTTTTATCGCAGTGCGCAAAGAATATTCTGCGATATTTTACAGCATGAATTTAAAATCTTGTCGCAAAAAAAAACGCAGTGCGCGCTAAGGCATAGTCGGCTCCTCTCTGGTATATTACACAGTATTTTGAATAAAACGATAGTTAATACTGTTAATAAAATCCCCTTTCTTATATTTCTAATAGTCTCTGTGTTGGTCTGTATATCAACGCCTCCAAGGCCATTTGGTATAAGCGACATTTTTTGCGATATTGAGTAATACATGCGGAATCAGCGATACTATACTTTTAGCAAGAATGTGTGTCTATTAGAGGAACGTAATAACAAACTTAAACGAATGGACTGTCATATGATAATAGTAGTAGTAAAAAAGAAATACATTATATTATAATTTCTGTATGAAAGAACAAATGTAAAGATCAAATATTGTTTATTGCTTTTATCGATGTTATTTATTTGATGATATCCCTCTCTAGTCTCTACATACTACGTAGAAAAATAATAGTTTTTAATTTAAAATTAAAGCAAACGTTGTTGTTGCGCTCTGATTGAATAGATTGGGTGCGTGTTGGTTTGCTTCAATTTGGTGCATTCCACGACATGCTTTAAAAAATCGGCTCTTAAAACTGTGCAGTCTAAAAATTAAGCTAGCACGGAACGAGAGTTATCTGAAGTGCGCTTGGTCGCAAGCAGGACGCAGTCTGCTACGATCGATGCTAGCCAGCCGGTCCAACGCCACGATAGGGAGGGGTGAGGAGTAGTGCGCACAACGTCATTGCGCGGACTAACCTGGAAGGCGGGCGCGGCGACGAATATTACAAAGTACACTATTACGCACCAAAAATAAATGTTGTTAGTGCTACCTAGTAAGAAATAATTATTTTTTAATGTTAAGTTTACCAAGTGCCAATACGCATTTATCATTTTTTGTTAGTGACTTTAACCAACTTTGATCGGTGGTGAAACGGGATCTATAGAATTTTAAATAATTTATTTTAAAAGATGACTTAGATAACCAAATCCGTAAACGCTGAATAGCAGATACGTACATAATGTCATATGCAGTCGCGCTTTGTTGCATGGCATATTCAAGCACATAAAAGTATTCTGAACTGTCCATAGATATATTAATATGTATGCATAAATTATCTTATCTTACATATTATAGCAGTTAATCGCAATGTTATTATCGTTAATTAATGTGTTCTTGGTAAGTCCGAAAACATGTTATCATCCCCTAAAACTTGGCTTATCATAGAACATATTAAAACTTCAAATTCTTCTAACAAGCCCGACAATTAGTTTATTACTTTTAACTTCTTTTCTTTTTATTTATTTACTTTCATTGGAAAAATTACAGCGCTCTATAAGATACAAAACCTTTTTAATATCACAAGAGAGTTTTTAATGGTTAAATCATGTTATAATAAAAATATATCTAGCCTATATAATTTAGTATTGAATAGGGTAAATATATTTATTGAAGTCATGCTGGCAGCATGACTCATGAAACAGGTCCTTAATTTTAAACTAAGTTCAGGTTTTTTTACCTAAGTAATTATAATTTATTGGCATTGTATTATTAAGTAATAATTGTGCCTATTTATAAATTCTAAATCTGTTGAATAAACTTACTAGATGATATACCACCCCAATTTGCCCTTATTTAAAAAAAATATAAATAGACCGTATTGCATCTATTTTTATCTTATACAAATGGACATTTATATACTTTGTTTTAGATAGATATTAAATATGAATAGCATGTTTCGTAGCACCCAGTGGGAGGATTGAGGGTAGTATCAAGAGGGAGTTTGTGATGTGGACTAGGTGTTGTAACATTATTATGCAACGCGAAAGTTGCCGCCTGGTGACGGGGTGAGGGCGAGGGCAACACCCCGAACACAGTATAGCTCAGCTCCACCCACGCCCCTCGCTCTATCGACCTGCGCAAGCATCCGGCCCGTTGCTGTTACGGTTTTGTTACGGTTTGGCGATAGATCTGAACGAGCTAATCTATCAAAATATACTATCCATGCTTTTGTTCTAAAAATTAATTTACGATTTTATTTTAATCGTTAATTTACTTTATTTTTAACACGCTTTCATTCGTTTCTCTTACTGTAACTTCTTCTTCTTATTGTATGGTTGATGAACAACCTGGTGTCAAAGTTTGAACCGCCTGTAGGCATCTTGACATGGCTTTACCCACCGTTGAAAAATCTCTCAGGTGTGCCGGTCGCCTCACGGTTTTTCCTTTACAGTTTTTAGGAACTGATATCTAATTTATAGTACGCACGTGAATTCGATAAGACTTTGGTGCGTGCAGGGGTTTGAAATTGCTACCTTCGCCTTGGCAGTCCAACTGTCATACCACTCGGCTATCACCACTGTGACCACCGCAACAACAAAAAATGTCAGAACTTTATAATATTTATCTTAGACGTATTTTCAAAACTATTTACTAACAGTCTTTAGTCAAACCTAGAATTTACTAATAAATAATGATAATCCTAGGATTTACCAATATAGGGCTTTTAAAGTAACACATACCATCAATGATTATACCTAGTAGAGATAATCATTTATTGCTTTAAGTTTAAGATACAATTTTATACTGATCACTGGTAATTCTCATATGTTTTACACCTTAGTAAGAACTTGTTGTTAGACGGTTTTCTGACTGCACTTAATTCTATCAATATTTGTTATCCACGACCAATACTAGGCTCAGAGGGTCTCGGTATAAAATGAATAGTCACTTGAATCACGATCCGACCGTGGTAAGGTCTTTAGTATTATTATAGTATAACTTTATTGTATCAGAATGAAGCATTTATGTGAACTTTGACTGATCCACTTATGCAAAATAACGTAATACTTATTGGAAACAGTATTCCATATCTATCAATATTATTAATAGCCTAAAGCGTCACACTGTTAGGCAAAGGCCTCCGCCTCTCTCCGTCCTCATCTCCCTGTCATGAGCTGCCCACGTCCAGTCTTGCATTTACGACTCAAGTTCGCCCCGCACCATCCCATATTTTGAAGGTTTTAATTTTTTATTTCACGATTTTTAGTGGTGTCTAGGATTCATCCACGTCAGTCTTTTGTAAGACTAGTATTAAAAATCCTTACCAAAAGCCCTTTCAAACGATACTTAACACGATATTTTTAATCTAGGAAAGTGGTAGGCCCCACCTACCACTTTCCTAGATTAAATATAACGTGTCAACGCACCCCTCACCCCGTCTTCTTTGTTAGTGGTCAGTCATCGACTACTACTTAAGCAATATCACTTGTTACGACAGTTCTGCTATAATCTTATGAGGTGTTCCGTTCCATGTCTCGCTAAGTTCATCATCAGGTCATGACAAAATTTCTAGGGGACCAATCAGAAAGTACCCACAATCATATGAAAAAAAAATATTTTCAAATCGGTTCATAAATGACTGAGTTATGAGGGAAAATACATAAAAAAAATCGACTAATTGAGAACCAACTCCATTTTTGAAGTCTGTTAAAAAAAAATATTATTGCTTAAATAGGCAAGTAAATTCTTAGGCCACTTGAACTTTATTTCGTCAAAAATGTCATATAAAGGGTTACCACCTGTACTATTATTATGTACTATATTTTAACCAATTGTACATATTATTGAAAAATCTACAAATGAAAGATACACATAAATAAAATTGGAGTGACTGTTTGTAACAACAAAATAACAGCTTTTTTATCAATGCATATACTCTACACGATACACATAGCAAAAATACTACTAAAAGAAATGTAACGTTATTAAAATACAAAGCTGAAACAAGTTGCGGTGTGTTACAAATGTGCGTTGATGCGCATTTGGTACAAATGGTTTTGCAAACATGAATTACAAGCACCTTTACTATATTTGCGAAATACTAACGCCACGCCAGGAGTTAGTTATTCGGTGAAAGTTTAAAAACTACCTGTCTGGATAACTACCTTATTAACTTCCTTGAAAAATGTGTGCATCGTTACAAGTTGCTTAGCATTTAGCTCATAGCTGCTTTCGATATCGAAACAAAAACTTGCTGTCATTTTAAATTAATTTTAAAAATAACTACCTATGTTGCCAGCGTTGGTAAGATTACGCAACGATATTACATTCTAAAATACTAACATTTCTATTACAGATTTGGAATACGAATTACGGAATTCGTGGGTTCAAATCTCGCTGGTCTATTGTTTTTCAAATATCTTTTAAGAGAAGAAGCGGTTTTGTCGAATATGGAATCGAGGACGACCTCAGACAGCGGGTCAAACTTTGACTCGTATAGCAAAGGGCAGGACAGCATGGAGATCTTTAGAGGAGGTCTTTGTCGCGAGACAAGCTGTAGAATCCGAAAATTGTGCGTTTATTTCATTTTCCGCTGGGTAATAAAATGCTGAAGTGCGTTCTTGCAAAATTCGGACTTCGAACCTTGAAAAAAGAAGTAATATCATTTTATCGGCTAGTAAGAAAGTAAAAAGTTCGTTATTATCGAAATGTATAAATATTTATAAGCAGAAAGATTGATTTTCATTATAATTATATTTGTGGTAAAATTACTTCGACGCCGACTGTTAAATTATAATACGGAAAACTGCATTGCCACTTGATTAGAACAAGAGTACTATGAAACACCATCCTTCTTCTTTGGTTGATAATACAAGCTCCGTTGAGCTCGGTTCTTTGTATTCTTTGATGTATTTTCGTAGACGACGAAAAACGACTTTATGCGGAGGGTACAAGGCGCTGCGCAAACGTTGACACTCTTGTGTCGGATACAAGCTACTAATTAATATGTATTTGATATCTATATAACCAGTATGAAATCAGCCACTCCCTGCGCAGACTTAAACATTCATTTTGTTCAGTTGCCTCTACTTGACACATACTCTACTACTAACTACGGTTTCCTGAGATAGTGTGCCGTGACGGTAACAAGATAAAAAATTATTAATATAAAAAACATCGCCTTCTAAAACACGAACGAAAAGTGAAAAATAATACTTTACTCACGTGAAGTGAGTTAAGTATTATTTTTGAATTTGTTACATAAGCGAAGTTTAAGTCGACGAAATGTCTAAATTAGTTAGTGCATTCTTAGATTTGGCACCTACTTAAACTTCGCTTATGTAAAGTGAAGTGAATAAAGTATTATTTTTCACTTTTGAGTTCGAGTTTTTGGAGGCGATTTTTTTTACTTAATTTTTTTTTCACGATTTTTAGTGGTGCCTAAGATTAATCCCGTTCAAACTTTTGTAAGGTTAATATTTGAAATCCTCTTAAAAAATCCTTTCAAACGATACCTCACAAGATAAGAACATATAATTAATCTTGGAATGTGGTGGTGGGGGGAAGGGGTTCAACGCAGCCTTCACCTTCGTTATTGGTCAGTCATCGACTACACGTAAAAAAAAAGCATTATCACTTATCTCGATGACTTTTTGCTATGATGTTATAAGGAGTTTCCGTCCTGTATCTCCAAAGTTCATGATAATCTTTATCAGATCATGATAATCTTTATAGGGGACCAATTGGAGAGTATATTCTTTCGAACAAAATAAAAAAATTCAAACTCGGTCCACAATTGAGTTATGCCGTTTAATTTGATCACTTGCGGAACTTTTAGTTGCGATATTTGTAAGGAACTGTGCATCTTGGTTTTTATTATATATCAATTAGCTGACCCGTCAGACTTTGTCTTAACTATGAATATTTTATTCGAATTGGTGTAATCTAATCACATTTTATAAAAAAAATTAATGCCTATTCCCGTTAGTTACGGTTACGGCATGGCATAACGCGTGAATTTAATTTGCAGAACTTGCAATGCAGTAAGCATTGATGCATGGAAATGTACCTGAACCAAAGCAAAATTTATCCAGTTTTTGTAGCAGATACATACTTTAAATGGTTCTGACGCAGAATGCCAACTTCTCAAACTGTCAACACGACGCCAAATGCCAACTTCGCAGAATGCCAACTTCGCAGAATGCCAACTTCGCAGAATGCCAACTTCGCATAATGACAACTTTTCAAAACGCCAACTTCGCAAAATGACAATTTCGCAATATGTCTAATTTTTCAAAAAGTCAATATGTTTATGGTGTATATTTTATCGAAGGTATTCATTTTCCCAAATATATTGATTAATACAGACGGATTATAAAAAACAATGTTTTTTTTTAAATACTAGATTTAATTCTATATACCTACTTTAACTTTTTGAACGAAATTAAAAACAATTTGTGTGGTTTTAGTGAAAGTATTTTTTTTCATTTTCATAAGAAGGTATTTGTAGCTAATCAACTGGAAAAAACGTAATCAAAATAAGTACGAACATCATTTATTTTTTCAGTTGATAAGCTAGGTATGGGTAGTAGTAGTCATGAGAAAAACATTGATATTTCACTGAAACCAGCACTATAATGGTCCCAAAGCATTTGTTTATTTCGATATACTTGAAATTTCCTTAGTTATCCCCTTGGATGGGGCATGCAAGCTTTTATGAACTCAAAGCAATTAACAGACAGCTGTCCTTACATTTTGCACACTCAATTACCTCTAGCATCCGGTCTAATAGCAGGTAAAATCTGAACTCCTATACTGTATCAGTAGATCAGAAATTTAAAAAAAACGTCTTCGTCAATAAAAACGTTCATTATAAACAATAAGAAAATAAATCAACCCCTTGATCTTATTTCGTAATAAATTGTAAACATCATAATACAAGTAGGTATTTGTAAGTGAAAAAAGTTACACGATGCAAGAATTGAAAACTCTAGCAGGTGCTAATTATTGTAAACTACCACCGATACCAGTATATTAATCGCGGAAGTAAGTACCGAGACCTCGAGATTACGAGATCCCAGGATCTCAGTATTCATGCCCTAGTCGTGTTGACATTTTCAGAAGTTGGCATTCTGCGTCAGAAACCCTTAAACCACGTTTTCTTTTTATCAAAATCCACCTGGTAGTTTGGAGTTCATGATTCCTTTTTCGTGAAAACTGTTCCTTAGCTCAAAAACTATTCCCTCACACTGCTAGTCCTGTAAGGTGGGACGGTAAACCGACAATGACACACGAGCGAAGGGTGATCAGGCGCGGCTTAAAGGACCCCATATACGATTCAATTCTTCGCGTAGCGCGTCGCGTCGTAACGATCCGCCTCAACAGACCGATCGTTACGACGCGACGAACGCCGCGCTTACCGCTCGCCGACCGCTGCGAATCGGCGATCATAAGAATAAGTTTTTATTCTTACCTTTCCAATTTCTTTACTGGTAGGTATTTTTAATGAACCTATGTAGTGCTTATTTAATGTTGTAATGAAACTGAACACAGTTCAACTAAATTAACTTCGTTTATAATTTATTGTTTAAAATTCGCGTCACAATTAGATAATATTTATAATTTATTTACGTGTATCGCCAAAGAGCAGGCAACCGTGACTGGCGTCGCCTTCGTGCCGACAAAGACCGACATCTCATCATCAGAGAGATGTGTGCCTGATATCGCTTTATTTTATTGAAGTACGGCGGACTACCGGTACAATTAATATTGAGTCTTCAAAGATCTAATAAAAACCATCTATTATAGAATTACTTAGGTCACTGATGACGTGCTACTCGGTTACAGTCTTACAGTGCATACATATCAAATTTATTTCTAAGATTCTAACGTTAATTTAATAGTCTACCCAAAAACAGGGGAATATATATATTTTTTATTATTTATATTTTGTTTATTTCTTAATTAAGATACTTACATAGTCTTTTATATTTTCTCGTACCTACTAGGGACACAACGTTACAAACTTACAACAGTACTGGATAGGGATATTTGTGACACTTCGACATTGACTATTTTGTAAAAAAATGTTATTAAAAAAGTAAGTTGGATATTGCAAAGCCGCTTGTAAACATTCCGAAAAAGCTGTTTGGCTTACGGCCAAATAATCATTTTAATTTGTCCAGCTCTCGTTTTCTTGATTTCGCACACCTAAATCTACGATTCACTGCACTGTGCACTGCATCAAGTGCACTGTATTCTCTATGTATTTATTATTATTTATGCTTTTTAAATGCAGCTAGGAGAAATATCCGATAAATACCGACCAATAAAATCCTATACATATATATTATATGTATAGGATTTTATTGGTCGGTAGGTATTGAGATAAGGAATTCGATGGTGTGCTAATGTATTATCAAAATAGGTGTGCAATTTGAGGATTCGCAGAATTTACATGTCTGACTCTGTACTCAAGGTAAATTGAATAGATACATTTAATCGTAAATAGGTTTATAAAAATCACGTCATCTCCACAATTCCGTCATTTTCCAAAGGTAAGGTAATTTTAAAAAAAAAATAATTTAATTTTAAAAAGGTAGGTATTTTTAATGAACCTATGTAGTGCTTATTTAATGTTGTAATGAAACTGAACACAGTTCAACTAAATTAACTTCGTTTATAATTTATTGTTTAAAATTCGCGTCACAATTAGATAATATTTATAATTTATTTACGTGTATCGCCAAAGAGCAGGCAACCGTGACTGGCGTCGCCTTCGTGCCGACAAAGACCGACATCTCATCATCAGAGAGATGTGTGCCTGATATCGCTTTATTTTATTGAAGTACGGCGGACTACCGGTACAATTAATATTGAGTCTTCAAAGATCTAATAAAAACCATCTATTATAGAATTACTTAGGTCACTGATGACGTGCTACTCGGTTACAGTCTTACAGTGCATACATATCAAATTTATTTCTAAGATTCTAACGTTAATTTAATAGTCTACCCAAAAACAGGGGAATATATATATTTTTTATTATTTATATTTTGTTTATTTCTTAATTAAGATACTTACATAGTCTTTTATATTTTCTCGTACCTACTAGGGACACAACGTTACAAACTTACAACAGTACTGGATAGGGATATTTGTGACACTTCGACATTGACTATTTTGTAAAAAAATGTTATTAAAAAAGTAAGTTGGATATTGCAAAGCCGCTTGTAAACATTCCGAAAAAGCTGTTTGGCTTACGGCCAAATAATCATTTTAATTTGTCCAGCTCTCGTTTTCTTGATCTCGCACACCTAAATCTACGATTCACTGCACTGTGCACTGCATCAAGTGCACTGTATTCTCTATGTATTTATTATTATTTATGCTTTTTAAATGCAGCTAGGAGAAATATCCGATAAATACCGACCAATAAAATCCTATACATATATATTATATGTATAGGATTTTATTGGTCGGTAGGTATTGAGATAAGGAATTCGATGGTGTGCTAATGTATTATCAAAATAGGTGTGCAATTTGAGGATTCGCAGAATTTACATGTCTGACTCTGTACTCAAGGTAAATTGAATAGATACATTTAATCGTAAATAGGTTTATAAAAATCACGTCATCTCCACAATTCCGTCATTTTCCAAAATCGGGTTTGTTGTCCCTGACGAAAGATCCACAAAGAAAGTAAAGTAATGAGGACCTGTCTCTAAAGGTCGGGAAGAGATATATTATTACATAATTATATAAGAATTTATTTGCGTAATTGTCCTACCTGCCTGTTCGCCATTTTTATTGTTCTGGTATGGTTCGGGTGCTGGTCTATGTTGCGGTAACGCATAAATTTTAAATAAAACAAAAACAAATTACTGAGGCCAATTCGTATTTTGGGCCTTGGTCTCCATATCATGACGCTGCGCTGTAGAATATTTTGTTTCATAAAATATTATAAATACTCGTTTGTATGACGCCAACTATTGATTAAAACAGGTTATACCTAGAATAAATATGGCGGACAGTAAGCATGCCATATCAGACCATACACATATAACCATATACATATAACACCAAATTTCCATCACTTTTGATAATTAATTCATTCAAGTTAACAATATTTTCATTTAGCATCTTTATAAAAACATGTAGGTATGTATTTAATAAAAATAATAAAGAACAAATGTATCACATAACTGCTTATTCTACATATTCATTAAACAGTTTTAGTTTAACCTTCTAGAAACACTCTGTGTTCTTTTTATGTCTTATTAAATAATTAAGTTATTTTTAAAATGTTGAGGAACTTAGAAAATATTATATTATTCCGTTTATAGACGCACAACACTTGTAGCAACGAACGCTCGATTGAAGTAGCAGCTATTCAGAAAGTAGATGACGTCATCGAGCCGGTATCTCCCTTCCCCTCCGTCGCGTCCTGCCGCTCGTTTTTCCGTGCCGACTCGCCGCCGACGCTATTTCTCCTCGGACCCCGCACCTCCCCGCGTCGTCTGTGTGCCTGCCTCCGTGTGTTTGTGGTGCTACTTTGCTAACACACGCGCAGTTGTTGAGTCGAGTTTCACACGGAAACCGGCTACGGCATCGGTAACGAGTGCGCGGCCATGTTGTAAGAACATAAAACTGGCAACGTCGCATCAGACATCGACCGATTTAATCGTTTGTGGTGTTGACTAAACTTCTTAATAAGGATTGTATAGCCGAATTCATTTAATAAAATTTATAAAGTTGAAAATCTGCTCTGTATTATTGGATATTTTATTTTTATATAATTTTATTATTAGGTTTAAGTACATTAATCATGTAGTTTTCACTGAATATCTTTGTTTTATTTCCCAGGCATGTAAAAGTTATGCACATTTGACTTGATATACCGATGAGGGATAATAATATATACATATGCTGACATAATAAATTATTGTCTACGCGACTAGTGTTTATATACGATAGAGAATGGGGAGGCAAACGGCAGCGGGCGGCGGCAGGATGGCAACAACGCCTATCTGTGATACATACTGCGTACAGTGTACTGCGATCAGAGCGGCAACAACGCTTTTTTTATAGTATCTCTTGCCCGCTCGCTCTCGCGTGATGCCGACGCGCTCCGCTGCTCGTCCGGTTAGACGTGCCTGGCTTCGATGGTTGTTTATTATTTTAAATAAAGGTGCCTCTTCATAATATTCTCTTTGAATTGCCCTCAAGAGCCGTAATATGCGTTGTCTTGTCTACATAGCACTATGTACTACTATAATAATTAAGCAAAATATGAGGGCGATTTTATATTGATTACAATTTAGCATAAGGGTAATATGTCGAGTTTAGAAGTTGAAGGCTAGCTTAATTAAAAATGATTACGTTTTGCATTAAATTATAAATGATAACTGTAGAAAATTTTTGTATCTACCCATGTTTCGAATAATATCGCGTCATTAAATACACGTTAAATTTTCTTTAACTGTTATTTTTTATGATGATGACCCGAGATGTCCCATAGTTCATCATTATACCTACGTACACAATGTTCTTGATTTGTCCTTGGTCGTCATATAATTAGAATAAGACCATTTATTTCCTCAGAGTACAGGTATCACCAGGTGGCTTACTGGCAATTTAAGTACAAACCGTAATCTGCCTATACAAGGCATGCAAATATAAGTAATTTCAATGAAATTGGTTACAAACCTGAATCGACTTTTATTGTAGAAGCAGACTGACAATCTAGATCAGTGATTCCCAAAGTGGTCCAGGTGGACCCCCAGGGGTCCACGGGAGCCTTGCTGGGGGTCTACGTAGGCGTCAATAAAAAATGGGGGTCCATAAGATGTTAATAGGGGTCCACGAAAATTTATCTGCATATAGTTTTTATAAGGGCCTACCTATATTGTTTTAAGTACCTAACTAAGCAGATAACATTTTAATCTGGCAAGCGACTCTTACTTGTCCAAACTTGCGTATTCGATATTACAATTTCGTGTACAGACTTGCAAAGCGCAATCCGTCCGACAATGCTTAGTGCTTGTTTAGACATGATCTTGATCAAGACTATAAATACTCGATGCCAAAGGCATGCTCATTTATTTGTTTCCGGAATTTCGAAAAAGAAGGTGTGAGAAAATTTATATTAGTGTTCCTAGTGCCGGAGAAAAGTAAGTACGTACCTTTTTTTTGTTGTACCTAGTTCTTAAGTATTTTGTTTCGTGTACTGGTCGGTTGATAACAAATGCTTGTATACAATGTGTCCTAGGGATAAGTGACCGCCCGGCGTATTTAGAATATTTGTACAAAATTAAATTAAGTAAAGACGCGTGACGTGCTGCAGTTTTTTTACGATATTTCCTAAGTTTGTTCATCTTTTTCCATTATTTTTGTTTACTGACTAGCCGACATCATAATTTATCAATTAAAATCATTAGACAAAACTAAAATGTAGTAAAAAAATTACTTATATAAAATCACTAAGGCCGCTAAGTCACAAATGTAAATATAATTATTAATGATTTCGTACAAATATTCAAAAAACGCCGGGCGGTCTTATCGCTCGGACACATTGTATATAGCTAACTTAGTAACTTACAGATATTTTAATTGTCCTCTTTCGATTTGAAGACAAACACAGCACGTTTTATTCAATTGTTTTTTCACGAGAGGACTGCCTCTCTAAAAAGGCCGAAAAATCAATATTGCAGAGCAATTACTGTTTTATAAAACTACTAGCGCGTGAACTCATTGATTTAATGAAATTTTAGTTATTGTTTTTATGGTCACTTTTTTGGTCAATTTGGGATTTCGACTTTTATTTTTTCCTACACAAATATGATCAATATTCGATACTGAGTAAACTAATTTTTATTTCTACTATTAAAAAATTGTGGTAAATTAGGTATTTAACATTGATATCGCTTCGTGAAAAAGTCTGTACTTGTCTTAGCGGTTTATTAGTTGGTCCCTTTACAAGCCGTAATACTTTTTCAATATAATGATAATCATAATAATATAAAGCTGACAAAGGCTGCGTTGTGCTACCTATATTCAAATAAAAACTTGGTTACTATAACATTTTTTTTTACAGGGAAGGTAACTGATACAAAACATGGCTACAGCAAAGAAAAAATGTCGACAATACAGTGTCGATTATTTGAAATATGGTTTTGTTCCATCAGAGGCAGATAAACACTTGCCCATGTGCCTAATATGCAATAAAGTTTTAAGCAATGACTCTATGAAACCATCAAAGCTCGAAGATCATCTAAAAAGGTGTCATACTGATAAAATGGGTAAAGATTTAAAATATTTTCAAACATTGAAGGAAAAATATGAAAAGAGACCCACCATGCACAGCATGTTCGCTTCAACATCTCAAAGTAACGATGATGGCTTGCGGGCATCTTACAATATCTCATTACTAATAGCAAAATCTGGAAAACCGCACACTATCGGAGAACAATTAATTTTACCCGCTGTTGAAGAGGTTTTAAAAACTGTTTTGCACAAATCTCCATTTGACGTACTAAAAAGAATTCCATTAAGTAACAATACTGTACAAAGACGCATTGATGAAATGAGCTCTGACATCGAAAGTTTTTTGTGCAATCATCTGCAAAAAAGTCATTTTTCTATACAACTGGACGAGTCAACGTTACCCGGTAATGAAGCATTATTATTAGCATATGTCCGATTTATCATGGAGGAAGAAATTCACGAAGAATTGCTATTTGCCAGAACTTTGGAGACTGACACTAAAGGCGAATCAATATTTAATGTCCTGAGTAATTTTTTTACGGAAAAATCGATTCCATTTACAAACATTATTTCAGTGGCAACAGACGGAGCTCCTGCAATGGTAGGGCGATATCGTGGGTTTATAAGTCATCTCAAAAGAATTATACCAGGACTTACAGCTATTCATTGCGTAATCCACCGACAACATCTTGTGGCGAAACATTTAAGTGACAGGTTGAACCAATCTCTTCATTTTATAATAAACGCTGTCAACAAAATTAGAAGCAATGCATTGAATACGCGTTTATTTGCTCAATTGTGCGACGAAAATGACGAAGACTTCCAACGACTGCTCTTACATACTGAAGTACGCTGGTTGTCGAAAGGTGCATGCTTAACGAGATTTTACTCTGTTTTCGATTCCGTATTAGAGTTCTTAGAAAGTAGAGATCCAGATTTAAAAGAAAACTTGATCAAATTCAAAGGAGACATTGCGTATTTGACAGATTTGTTTAAAAAATTTAATGATATTAACTTGCAGTTACAAGGGGACAGCCTGAATTTAATAAAAACAAAGGGGATAATTTCGGCTTTTCTTGGGAAATTGAAATTTATGAAGCAAAACATTAGTCGGCGCGAATTATCTCAATTTCCAAACTTGTCGCAGGTAGAAACTATTGATGAGGATATCCATACCTACAGTCAACATTTAAGTGCCCTGCATGATGACTTCAAAACCAGGTTTGAAGATATGCTGACGATGGATATACCACCATGGATCGTAAATCCATTTGATGAAACTGAAGTGGCCAATGTATTATTACAAGAGGAGCTGCTTGAGCTAAGCACCAATGAGGAGCTGAAGGTGAAATTTAGAAAAGGCTACCAAACATTTTGGCTGCAAGCAGAAATACACGAAAAATATCCTGGACTGTGGGAAATCGCAAGGAAATTTTTGATAGCTTTTCCCTCATCATACCTTGTCGAAAGAAGTTTTAGTGCCGTTACAAACCTCTTAACAAAAAAAAGGAGCAAACTAAACATCACAGAGCGGGGGGATTTGCGGTTATTGCTCACAAAAATAAAGCCAAACATTGATCGTTTGCTGACACTCCATCAAATACATCCTTCCCATTAATTAAAATTATGTCCACAACCTATAAGTATTACCTTATTATTATTTTTTTGTAATTCTTTTCTTTTAATTAATAAAATGTTATAAAATGTACCATTTTTCGTTTTTATTTAAAATTTAAAATTTTAACCTATCAGAATATAGGGACGGAACTCAGAAGCGACACAATTTTTATTTTTTGTCGACTTTAACAATGTGGTAGGAATGTAGCAGCAGGGGGTCCACCGACACCAGTTTAATTTTGAAAGTGGTGCACGAGAAAAATAAGTTTGGGAACTACTGATCTAGATAATAATAACTTGTGTAATTATTACATTATTATTCAAATATTATGATTACATTACTATTATTATTACATTATCATTGTTTTATTTAACTGCATTTATCTACAGTTCATATATTCTTGTACAGATTAAAACGAATTGACCATTAACTGTTTTCGCAGTTTTATATTAAAATATTTTGAGGGGAGTTCTCTCATTTCCTTTGGCACTTAAAGCTATTACATCGCCCAATGACTTTGAGGATTTGACCTCTAAACCAGTGTTCCTCTAATCGCCCAAAGGGCGTCTTTCCAAACACATAACAGTATTTTGAATTGAAGAATTTTAAATTATCAAGTAAGAACACAGATGTGACAAAATAATGATTACATCTTTGCCTATTTATTTATTTATTTATTTTAAGTGTGTGGGCTGTCCCAAGATATTATTATTATTATTATGTTAGTTTTAGATTTATCTATCTCCTCTTTAGAGGGTCTAATAAACTTACACACGGGCCAAAGCCAAGTGTGCAAGATTGTATGAAGAATACATTAGATGGTGAAGTTGGATGAAATTGATGAAGTTAAAAACTTCCGAACGATCCGACAGGTGTTTAGTATTGTAGCTTTTTGAAGCATGTGGAGTGTATAACTGGGCATGTTAAGGGTGTTCAAGCTTTGTGACAATGATTTTGGTATTACTCCTGTGGATGAGACTACTATTGGTACTATGTGGACGGTTTGTGCTTTCCATTGTGTTTTAATTTCAATTGCTAGATCCTGGTATTTGCTTAGCTTTTCGGATATTGTAGTTTGAATGTTGTGTGAGTTGGGAATAGCTATATCAATCAGATAGACTACTTTATTTGTTTTATCATGAACAGTTATGTCAGGCCTATTGTAATGAATTGTTTTGTCGGTTATTATGGTTCTATCCCAGTAAATTTTGTAATATCTATTTTCTAAAATGGTTTCTGGTTTATATTTATAGTATGGGTTTATATCTGTTATAAGTTTACTAGGGTATGCTAATTGTTGGTGTATAATAGCGGCAACTTGATCGTGTCGGTGTTTATAATCTGTTTGCGCTAGAGATTTACAGGCTCCTGTTATGTGCTGGATGGTTTCAGAAGCCGAATTACAGTGTCTACATAAGTCAGTTGCTAGATTGGGATCTTTGATTATAAACTTTCTGTAATTCCGTGTCGCTATTATTTGATCTTGAATTGCAAGCATGAACCCTTCAGTCTCGGGGAACAGTTCACCGCGACTTAGCCATTCGTTCGATTTATCTTTATCGACGTGTGGTTGGCTAATGCAGGCTCGGTGTCTTCCGTGCAAGGCTTTTTCGGTCCATGAAGCGATTTTTTATTATTATTATTATTTTACTTACTCTCAGTGAAACTAAATTCTTTTGATTCTTCTAGGCATTTGTTACGAGTTAGGTAGACTGGATACGGTTGTGATAACTTTCATTTGACGCCGCGACATATTATAATTATATGAAAATAATCCATTTGTCTGCCCCTATATCATTTGCTTGGCTGAAACGATTTTGATATAACGTAACTTTTTGTAATGTGCACATTACGCCTTTGATACCCCACTTGGATATATATAAAAATATTCGATTTGTCATCCCCACTTTCACCCCCCATATCTTGTAAATGGCTGAACTGATTTTGGTAAAACATATGTAAGAAAGATTGCTGGAAAATTTACTTTCAAATAAAAAAAACCGCATCCAAATCGGTTCACTCGTTTTAGAGCTACGGTGCCACAGACAGACACACAGACAGACAGAGAGACAGACAGACACACATAGCGGTCAAACTTATAACACCCCTCTCTTTTCGTCGGGGGTTAAAAACATGCTGAGTAATTGAGAACCTCCTCTTTTTAAATTTGTTAAATATTCTAGGTACCATCCACAGCACTATTTCACTCTTACGCCCGTGACGTCACACGGTGTCTTCTATTAATGTCCGTGGCGCACGAGGCACCGAATTCTATCCGTTTTGTAGAGACGGGCTCTTTTAATATCGATATCAATACAAACCTAACTACAGTTCTTTGTAAACAGTGTGTTTCAAGATTTGTGTAAAAACGACATTATCTTCATGAACTGATTTTTTTTCTAAACTGAACATTTTGTTTCGCAGCAAGTGTTTTATTTAAACGTTAGTGTTTATCGTTTCCTTAGAAACTTATTACGTAACCTTAAATAAATATTAAAATTGGATCAGAAGTATAGATTCTGGGATGTGGGGACACATCAGATTTTTATAGGTTGGGAGTACAGCCGTGATATTATGTTAAATAAATAATGACATTATATACTGATCTGACATAAATGTTTTCCAATTAAAATTCTCAACGTATTTTTATTTATTGACGGAATATATGTGCCATCCTGCCGTTCAATAGTTATTTAAAATCAAAATTATACGAGAGCCGACTTACTGTACATAATATAATGTTTATTTCTTGCTTATGTTTACATTATGTGTACAATACATCAAGATGAAAGATTGTTTTAGCTTAAGACTAAATATAATTAAAAGTTGTACGTACCTTGGGAGAGCGACTTAGCGGGAAACCGTATTATGTGGGAATCTGCCGGACAGAAGAAAAAACATATTCTAAGGGTACATACTAGATAATAGTAACTGCGTTACATACTTAATAACTAACTTATTAACTTATTTTTGACTAAGAAATTTTGATGCATTGGTAATTACAAGTATTTTAATATAATTTCACTTTTGCAGTGCGTCTTCGCAGTTCGTATTCACCCAAACATGATACATAGTGCCTTTAATCGTTAACTGCTGCAAAGTCGTTATGACCACTTGAGCCTCTTTTTGTGTGCTATTCACATCTTCAATAAGATCTTTAATCAGATGGTATATAAAACGGGATAACAAATCGTATAAACCGTGTTATAATGTATGAAAACATACCTCAAGTTTTAGGGACTGACATAATATAGCAACAGGAAATTAACTACGTATTAAACACGTTCGAACTAAGCGTGTTTCACTGTATATAATACAATTATATATATATAATACAGATGTGCCGACTAGACGACTGACTATCCGGCTATTATCGTAGTCAGCGACTATTCAGCTTCTTACTTGCATGTATTTCTACATAAAAATGTATGTAGGGGGTATTATATTAAATTAAAACCTTGATTGGTTACACTTTACGGGGATATTGTCTAAGTGTTAAAAAAACATTCATACACGAGACTTTTTTTTTGACATTATTAAATTTTAATTGAGCTCTTTCACTTTTATGAACTATAACAGTATTATCTTTACACTAAAATTTTTTTTTACACAAAAACACCTCTGACGAGCGACTGACTCGAATCAGCTTTAAACGAACGACACGGAAATTCCCGAAACCGTGATCGACTTAGCCGACTAGTCGGTCTTTTTACAACCACAACAAATCGGCTAGTCGGCCAAAGTCATATTCAACGCCTCAGAATACAGAACAAACCAGAAGCCGTGAACGCACACAAAAATTACGCTGAAGTAGCGTATTTGAACTATTTGACATTTAGTTCACAAAGATCGCGCGCATCGCTGGAACGTTTTACACGCTGCACATTTAATTCAATTATGCCGAGCTGCGTAATGCAAATGTGCAAAACTGCGGACGGAATTATAAAAAAATATGTTAGGATTATATTTAATTTGTACATTTCACATAAATATGTCCTTTTATTTAAATATTGAATAATTTTAATTGTAGTGATTGTTATTGGCACCCTATTACATTGGGACATATAACATATATGGCGAAATGTGGGTGTATAATTAATTAAGTAAAACCAAGCGTCCATTTTGTCAGTGTTGCAAGTATTTGGTTGAGATTTTACCCCACGATTTTTTATTAACTTATTTACACTTACTTTTGCACAAATTTCTAATAAGAGAACTATGTTTTTGTGTGCGTTAGGTGTTGAGTTTGATTGCCAGTTTGAGCAGTGTCATTGGATAGCAATACGGAGTCTAGAATTGTATCTAGTCCATGCCAATAGGCTCGCCCCCTATTACACGACTGTACTTCGTGTATGCATTAAGCTATTAATATTATTTAATGTATTGACCTCACCTACATTTATTTGTCCTATTGGTCCCAGGACCTATAACATAAATTACGAAATGAGGGTATACTATATACCTAATGCCTTTTAGAAATACAGTTTATAAGAATACCCATTCGAGAAAAATACAGGCGTAATGTCATATCATGTTTATTGGTAGAATTTAAAACAGTAGTTCCCAAACTTATTTTTCTCGTGCACCACTTTCAAAATTAAACTGGTGTCGGTGGACCCCCTGCTGCTACATTCCTACCACATTGTTAAAGTCGACAAAAAATAAAAATTGTGTCGCTTCTGAGTTCCGTCCCTATATTCTGATAGGTTAAAATTTTAAATTTTAAATAAAAACGAAAAATGGTACATTTTATAACATTTTATTAATTAAAAGAAAAGAATTACAAAAAAATAATAATAAGGTAATACTTATAGGTTGTGGACATAATTTTAATTAATGGGAAGGATGTATTTGATGGAGTGTCAGCAAACGATCAATGTTTGGCTTTATTTTTGTGAGCAATAACCGCAAATCCCCCCGCTCTGTGATGTTTAGTTTGCTCCTTTTTTTTGTTAAGAGGTTTGTAACGGCACTAAAACTTCTTTCGACAAGGTATGATGAGGGAAAAGCTATCAAAAATTTCCTTGCGATTTCCCACAGTCCAGGATATTTTTCGTGTATTTCTGCTTGCAGCCAAAATGTTTGGTAGCCTTTTCTAAATTTCACCTTCAGCTCCTCATTGGTGCTTAACTCAAGCAGCTCCTCTTGTAATAATACATTGGCCACTTCAGTTTCATCAAATGGATTTACGATCCATGGTGGTATATCCATCGTCAGCATATCTTCAAACCTGGTTTTGAAGTCATCATGCAGGGCACTTAAATGTTGACTGTAGGTATGGATATCCTCATCAATAGTTTCTACCTGCGACAAGTTTGGAAATTGAGATAATTCGCGCCGACTAATGTTTTGCTTCATAAATTTCAATTTCCCAAGAAAAGCCGAAATTATCCCCTTTGTTTTTATTAAATTCAGGCTGTCCCCTTGTAACTGCAAGTTAATATCATTAAATTTTTTAAACAAATCTGTCAAATACGCAATGTCTCCTTTGAATTTGATCAAGTTTTCTTTTAAATCTGGATCTCTACTTTCTAAGAACTCTAATACGGAATCGAAAACAGAGTAAAATCTCGTTAAGCATGCACCTTTCGACAACCAGCGTACTTCAGTATGTAAGAGCAGTCGTTGGAAGTCTTCGTCATTTTCGTCGCACAATTGAGCAAATAAACGCGTATTCAATGCATTGCTTCTAATTTTGTTGACAGCGTTTATTATAAAATGAAGAGATTGGTTCAACCTGTCACTTAAATGTTTCGCCACAAGATGTTGTCGGTGGATTACGCAATGAATAGCTGTAAGTCCTGGTATAATTCTTTTGAGATGACTTATAAACCCACGATATCGCCCTACCATTGCAGGAGCTCCGTCTGTTGCCACTGAAATAATGTTTGTAAATGGAATCGATTTTTCCGTAAAAAAATTACTCAGGACATTAAATATTGATTCGCCTTTAGTGTCAGTCTCCAAAGTTCTGGCAAATAGCAATTCTTCGTGAATTTCTTCCTCCATGATAAATCGGACATATGCTAATAATAATGCTTCATTACCGGGTAACGTTGACTCGTCCAGTTGTATAGAAAAATGACTTTTTTGCAGATGATTGCACAAAAAACTTTCGATGTCAGAGCTCATTTCATCAATGCGTCTTTGTACAGTATTGTTACTTAATGGAATTCTTTTTAGTACGTCAAATGGAGATTTGTGCAAAACAGTTTTTAAAACCTCTTCAACAGCGGGTAAAATTAATTGTTCTCCGATAGTGTGCGGTTTTCCAGATTTTGCTATTAGTAATGAGATATTGTAAGATGCCCGCAAGCCATCATCGTTACTTTGAGATGTTGAAGCGAACATGCTGTGCATGGTGGGTCTCTTTTCATATTTTTCCTTCAATGTTTGAAAATATTTTAAATCTTTACCCATTTTATCAGTATGACACCTTTTTAGATGATCTTCGAGCTTTGATGGTTTCATAGAGTCATTGCTTAAAACTTTATTGCATATTAGGCACATGGGCAAGTGTTTATCTGCCTCTGATGGAACAAAACCATATTTCAAATAATCGACACTGTATTGTCGACATTTTTTCTTTGCTGTAGCCATGTTTTGTATCAGTTACCTTCCCTGTAAAAAAAAATGTTATAGTAACCAAGTTTTTATTTGAATATAGGTAGCACAACGCAGCCTTTGTCAGCTTTATATTATTATGATTATCATTATATTGAAAAAGTATTACGGCTTGTAAAGGGACCAACTAATAAACCGCTAAGACAAGTACAGACTTTTTCACGAAGCGATATCAATGTTAAATACCTAATTTACCACAATTTTTTAATAGTAGAAATAAAAATTAGTTTACTCAGTATCGAATATTGATCATATTTGTGTAGGAAAAAATAAAAGTCGAAATCCCAAATTGACCAAAAAAGTGACCATAAAAACAATAACTAAAATTTCATTAAATCAATGAGTTCACGCGCTAGTAGTTTTATAAAACAGTAATTGCTCTGCAATATTGATTTTTCGGCCTTTTTAGAGAGGCAGTCCTCTCGTGAAAAAACAATTGAATAAAACGTGCTGTGTTTGTCTTCAAATCGAAAGAGGACAATTAAAATATCTGTAAGTTACTAAGTTAGCTATATACAATGTGTCCGAGCGATAAGACCGCCCGGCGTTTTTTGAATATTTGTACGAAATCATTAATAATTATATTTACATTTGTGACTTAGCGGCCTTAGTGATTTTATATAAGTAATTTTTTTACTACATTTTAGTTTTGTCTAATGATTTTAATTGATAAATTATGATGTCGGCTAGTCAGTAAACAAAAATAATGGAAAAAGATGAACAAACTTAGGAAATATCGTAAAAAAACTGCAGCACGTCACGCGTCTTTACTTAATTTAATTTTGTACAAATATTCTAAATACGCCGGGCGGTCACTTATCCCTAGGACACATTGTATACAAGCATTTGTTATCAACCGACCAGTACACGAAACAAAATACTTAAGAACTAGGTACAACAAAAAAAAGGTACGTACTTACTTTTCTCCGGCACTAGGAACACTAATATAAATTTTCTCACACCTTCTTTTTCGAAATTCCGGAAACAAATAAATGAGCATGCCTTTGGCATCGAGTATTTATAGTCTTGATCAAGATCATGTCTAAACAAGCACTAAGCATTGTCGGACGGATTGCGCTTTGCAAGTCTGTACACGAAATTGTAATATCGAATACGCAAGTTTGGACAAGTAAGAGTCGCTTGCCAGATTAAAATGTTATCTGCTTAGTTAGGTACTTAAAACAATATAGGTAGGCCCTTATAAAAACTATATGCAGATAAATTTTCGTGGACCCCTATTAACATCTTATGGACCCCCATTTTTTATTGACGCCTACGTAGACCCCCAGCAAGGCTCCCGTGGACCCCTGGGGGTCCACCTGGACCACTTTGGGAATCACTGATTTAAAACTATTGCATTATAATATATCTTTTTTAAATTAAATATATACATATATAACCTCTTATAGAAATCATAAAATAACAATACCCAAAACATCGTCATTTACCCCAGAAGTAGTAACTGCCATTCCTAATCTAGCAACATTAAGCGGGTGTAAAGTGGCGGCAGGGGGGAGCGTACGTATTGTTGATGGACACAGTGCACGTAAAGGAAAAATGGCAGAACGCGGGGCCTGTGTTCAGCGCATTGACATTTCGGAGACCTGACGCTATACGCCTCTATCGGCGAATTCATACGCGATAGCATCATTCAACTCGATAGTCCGAATTATATCTAGCGTATTTTTTTGTAAAGTGAAGCAATTTTCATGTGGTCAGATATAACTCAAAAGCTGTGCAACTATTCAATATGTTAATAAGGTTTGTCTGATGCCAATGTATAAAAATATTTCTTTTATAAATTATATAGACATATTTTGGACAAAACTAACTGTGGATCTATGTTATTATTCTGTATTGTCTCGCTTTAATGCATGATTATAGGTAGCTGTTGTAGATTGTTGTTTTTGTAGCATATATTACCTTAAGTACGGTACAATATTTATTTTTATGAGGATTAATATTATTTTTTATAAATAGGTACAAATACTTTCTGATAGTTCGCGCGCTATCCAAATCAGAGTTCGATGTCACCATTTTTTTTTTGTTATAGTCTAACTGTGTTCAAAATCGACATCTGACTAATCCACGCGGTTTTCAAATAAGAATTCGTGGTCATGATAATTCTTCTTCTTATGATTGTTAAATTTTATGTCACAGGTATAAAGTACAAATTTTAGTTTTCTGATTTTTTCCTTTAAGTACTTGTGTTATAGGTACGAAATTGCTTGTTGCCAAATTTTATGATTATAGGTCAAAGTGACCATATATAGATTTAGGTAGTACCCCATAGAGTTAATGAAGTAGTTCCTGGAAGTGTTTTCTGCAATGTGGGTACTTCATTGATCTAGTTGTCACACAGCGCAAGTTCTCAGTTTTATTTCCTGGGTTCGATTCCCTGGGTGGGCAAAGTGTTATTGGTTTTCCATTAGGTTGTTTTCAGTAGCAGCACGGAGTCTGGATTTTTGACCGGTTGAATGCAATAGGCTCGCCCCCTATTACATTGGGACTTATAACATAACTGCCAAATGTAGATGTACTAAATATGTGCACCTGTGTCTACCTAGTGATGTTTTGTATGTTTTGAACTTGATATCTTTAGTCCTTTACTCGTTCCTTTGAAAAAAGGGGTACAGACAGAAGGACCGACAACGAAATGATCCTATAAGATCTCCATTTTTCGTTTTCAGGTACGGAACCCTATAAAAGCTTTTACTATTATTAGTTAATCACCATATTTATAAAATATTTATGTAGCTTAATTCATTCGCGCTAATCACTAGTAAGAAATATTTTTCGTGTGCACCCCACGATGTCCTAAATGTCACTAATGAGTTCGGAGCAAACTGCATCTACCCTTAAACTATTTTTTCAGCAGCCTGCTTCGGAGCCGCTCCATCTAGACATGTAGGTATATTTTCTAAGTCATAAACATAATTAAAGTTTCTACGGATTCTTTTCTAAGAACATAGTCTCCGTGCGTCGTCTACGCTTCCGGATAATCTCGCAGATTGTTATACAGCCAAGTGACATTCACCAAGCTCTTATTGAAGGACTAGAACTGTCTTAATTTACAATTTAGTGCAAAAAGCGTTTTCATGCAATCCAAGCATTTTCAAGACAGACTCAAAGCAACTTTATAGTATTGTGGTCGTATCGTGATATGGCCTTCCTCGATAAATAATAATACAGTTTCCAACACAACATTTTTTTTTCATTAGCGCGCTCAACCGATCAAAAAACTTTCCAGCTTTATAACATTAATTTAATGTTAGGGTTTTTTATAAATATAATTCATTAAACTGCTTAGGAACAAAACGTCTACTGGTCGTAATGCCGCTTTCGCAGAAAGACTTTCGCGTGTTATAAAAATTAAATTTAGCCAGGTTTAAAATAAGAGGTTTCTATTCCAATTTTTTTAATAAAGGATTAATAGTATAAATCAAATAGTAAATTAGAGTATTTATTTAATAAAATCAAATGTTATTTTAATTATATTTACCTACTCAAATATTAAAAACAGTAAAGAAATCTTATACCTAAGTCATCACTTTGGTAAGTACCATAATTTACTTATTTTTTATTGATAAAAATGGAATAATCAAACACAAAGCCAACTTTGTACAATATAATTATTACTTACTAGCTGAGCCGCGCGAATTTCGTACCGCCTTCTCACTATTTAAACCTTCACTGGACTTCCCCGAATATTTCAAGACCAAAATTAGCCAAATCAGTCCAGCCTATGTATAGATGACCCGTTGAACGTGGTCTTTGATCCGAAATTAAACCAAACCTAAGATTAAAAAAGAAACAACAAAACATTTCCATTAGGTTTCTGATATCCTAGTACATTGCGAACCAGGCGAAGATGGTGGAGTTTCAAAACTAATTTACACAAAATCTATGCCAGGATGATAGATGAGGAAGGTTCATAGGTTAAACAATATTGCCAAGGTACTCTTCTACATTTAAATTGCCTCGCGTTAAAACGAGATCTGTTCTTCCATTCAGATGAATTTCTGCCCACGCTATGATTTTTTCCTTGGTATAGATTACATTTCCAGATGATTCTAAAGGGAACTCTAGCCATCCGGAAATCACCATTCACGCCTTATCCTTGAATCGGAATACATTTCTCAAAGCGGAGCTCATAGAGATACGAGCCCACGGAGTATCGGCCTAACGTGAATCTGCGTTAGCCTACCATAAACGACTTCCTTGCTTTGTACGTCGCAGAGTTAGAACTCTAAGAAGACTGCGATCACGAATATTGACTACATGTAGTTTTCTCCTGGCAGTTTGGTTACTAATAAACACATGGTACTGGAACTGAAGCCTTCCTGCCAGCGGGCAAGCTGTAATTTTTGAATGACTTTGGCAGAAAACTATATTTTTTGCGGGTGTTGAACCTGTCCCCTCCTTAATGACATTTAGCTACAAATCCTGTAGCATGCTCATAATCAACAAATAAGGCTTGGTTGCAAGTTAAAAGCATTAACTGGGTCCAGCAATCCAGCATACAATCAGCCCTAAACACCTTTTCCCGTGTTAAATGCTAACGAGACATCGCGCTTAGAGTCACATAAGTTACTAGAAAGCAACATTCTTTGTTTTTCACAACAAATAAGCAACAAAATCCAAAAAAAATCTCTTAATTACATACCTTCGAAAACCCCGTACTAAGCGACCAAATTAAGTTTTTCCTTCTTATTTCGAATAACATAAACAGCAGATTTTCGGTACTTAACTTTTGCCATTTCTTAAACATGTTTAGCGACAAATTTGTCGTTGTGCAAGACGCTTATCATGTTTAACTATTTTAAACGCGTTTAGTACGTCTTAAATGTATTTATGTTATGTTACGCAAGCCGCCCTAAATTTCCGGTTTAAATTTTAGTTTTAATGATAAATCATTTTAAAAAAATAAGTTGGTACAATAAGCCTGTTCACCTAGACTTTGTTAGTCATAGTCATAACGTTTTTATTTCATATAGGCTACAAAAGGGTAATTATAAAACGTAAAATCGAGTTGCTTGGTTCAAAAGTGTCGTTTCTATGGAGAAGAACCAGCAAGAAACTCCATAGTTACTCTTTAAAAAAAAAAGTAGGTATATTTAACAATTCGTTCAGATGTATGAGAGAATAACGAGCTACACAATATAAAGTAAAATATGGGAAGCATATACCTAAGTCAAAAAATAAACAATGGATATTAATATAGATCAGTTATTCTCTCATTTACAGTTCAAGTTTTGGTTATACATAAAGATAAATATTTAATAATAATAATGACAAATTCTTGATTGATTATCATCGATATGCCAGGGAAGCCACATGCGCGGGAAAAATTAGTGCCACACATCACTATCGTCAATATAACTATTAATATTATAGTAGGCTTTATTAATAAGTATTCGTTTAACATGGGTTTTGAACCTGCCTTCAGTAAGGTCAGTTACAGAATTAGGGATTTTATTATATGTATGTAGAAGCGAACGCAGTTTCCTAGAAAGGACTTAATAAAAAAAAACTTGATCAATTTAAATCTTGGTACTACTATCGTATGATTGTGTCTGGGGAATGCTAATCCGTAAATTTTTGCTAATCCGGATTTTTGAAAACGGATTCCTGGTCAAATCCGGATTTTATCGATTTTTCGAATATTTTATTCATATGTTTATAATGAATTTAAATAAAATTAGGTTAGGTTCCTACATGTTTTTAGGGTTCCGTACCTCAAAAGGAAAAAAACGGAACCCTTATAGGATCACTTTTTTGTCCGTCTGTCTGTATGTCTATCAAGACCCTTTATCTCGGGAACGCGTGAAGGTATCTTAAATGAAAATCTGTCATAATCAGATCAAGCAGCTGATTTTTTCATAGATGTTACTTAGCGCTGGAAGTACTGAAATGGACCTACAGTTCGATGGTTTGTTCTTGCAGCCAGATTTAAAAATAGGGATTACCTTACTGTCTCATTAAATCTGAAAACGTACCGCTATCTACACATTGGTTAAAAATAAAAGTAAGTGCGGGAGCAATGCTGTTAATTATTATAACTGCAAGAACTTTAACAGAGATACCCTATAAGTCTACTGTGACTTCTAAATGCTTTAACAACTAAACACGTAGAGATATGCTTAAATTTAAAATTAGGTATATCTTTGCACAAAGCGCCTTTAAGTAAGGCTTCAGCCAATAGAGGTGAGGAGACGAGTGATTTAGTGACCTCCGTCGGAATATTTGTGAAGTATTGTTCTAATGAGTTTGCAACTTCCATTTTATCTTTAATTATTTTATGGTTTATATTTAAACTTAGTTTATTGTCGTGCTGTTTAATGTTGCCGGTTTCTTTGTTTATTACCTGCCAAAAGTTGAAGTGTGTATTAACTAATAAATAGTAAAACATTTAATAAAAATTTGAACAACTTTTTTATCAAACCTAATTAAAAAAATTCAATTTAGGTACTAACGCGACATTTTGCGAAAGAATCATTCTGCGAAAGCGACATTCTGCGAAGGAGGCATTTTACGACCAGTAGACATTTTGCGAAAGAGACTTTCGCGACTCAAGCTGGGTTGCACCAACTTACTTTAACATTAACAAACATGTTAAAGTAGCAGTTATGCAAAAAATGAGTTGCACCATTTGTTAGATGACGTCATAATTTAAACAGTAACCACCCAAACTTCGCTGGTTAAAGCTATTGTTAAAGTTAACTAGCTGTCAGATGCGACAATTGTATTACAATCTCCAAACCGAAATAGCGTTTAATAGCTCCAACATATTATCATGTCCATGCTTCGAGAATTAATACTACTAGTATTGCCATATTTAAAAATGTTTTTCGCCACAAATTTGGGGTAAATAAGATCTAATTTTACTAGCAAAACCATAACTTTAACCACTATTATACAACAACAACTTTGATATATTGGTTAGCGTTAAATGAATATTAACTTTATTAACTTGAAACGCTTGTATGAGAATTTCCTACAAACTTAACGTTGACGTACGGATTTAACGATAACAGACGATTGGTGCAACCCACCCAAGCCTTTACTACGTAGGTGCCTCAAAAGAGCTAAAGATTATTTAAACACGTGTACGCATTACCTCACGCTAGGCGACTGCATCAAATAAACACGAAATAATCCGTGTCGAATAAACCGCGCTAGGAAGAAACAACGAAAACGAGCTAGCTTTTACTCTTGAACGGCTCTCAACTGCCAGACCGGAAGCGGCAGTCAGGCACAGTACATTGGTACATTTGTACAAGTACTTTTGGGTAGAATGATGATTACGCGACACACACAAACAAAATAAAAAATGGCAAAATGACAAAGTTTGGCAAATTCATCGAAAGGGGCCTAATTTCTTTGGCCTGGTGAAAATCTTTAAAACTGACCCTCAGGCTGGGGCCGCGTGGCATGGACGGCTCCGTCATCCTATAGTTACGCCACCAGAAGTAAACAACATTTACTAACTGCCTTTAATAAAACTCTATCAGGTTTTACGGAATTCTGATTTTAAAAGCCCGGAAAAGCTTCTCAACGTATGAAAGTCCTTACAGATTATCGACTCTTGTTGGTAAATACTAAGATCTACAAGGTTAACCTAGGTTTTACCAATATACGGACTGTTACAGTAACAATACAAATAATTATTTAATTTATTTTATTTATCAAGCATACTCGCTTTTCTCACAGGGTTGCCAATCGGTCCTACGATAGTAATTAGGATTTCAGTAATTGGACTGGCCTGTTGGTCTAGTGGTTAGTGATCCTGAATGCTAAACCGGAGATCGTCGGGGTTCGATTCCCATCCAGGACAAATCTTTGTGTGATGAGTATAATGATTTGTTCTGTGTCTGGGTGTAATTTATCTATATTATGTATGTATTTAGAAACACATAAGTATGTTTATCAGTTGTCTGGTTGCCATAATACAGGCTCTGCCTTGTTTGGGATCAGATGACCGTGTGTGAGCTGTCGGAAGATATTATTATTGTCATTATAGTAAATCCTTGCATTAAAACTAACTAAACTAGTTTAAACACTTCTTTGTTTAATTTATGGGTTGATGGTATTTTCTGATCTATATACATATATAAGTGCCACTTACGTAGATCTGCCTCTACATAATAATGTGTAGGTTTAATATTAAATACACTCGTTTATTTTAGTCGAATAATACATATTAATTAATTATGACAACTTTTTCGTTAGTTAATACATGGGTCGGTATTTCTTTGCGTCTCCGCCTTATTTTTACAGCTTTAATTATTATTATTATAGTTATTCAATATTTTTTACCGACAATCATAAAAGATTACATTTGAAACATAAACAACCTCAATGACCTCGAAATCAATTTTATCGAATATTAGGCACCATTGTTAGTGTTTTTTGCTTACATCACATCATTTTCGTATTCGTGTCTATTTCAGAAACCAATATAATACATAAAATGCATGAAGCACCTTTATTTGTTTTAGATTTTAAATTATTTTGGCCTGTAGTGTAATTTTAGACATAATATATGATACGTTGTATATACATAATATTCCATCTTACATTATTTATTGTTTAGTTGTACGTCGATGGCGCTTAAATGATTGAAATGTATTGCTATAAGTAATATCATGCTATTTATAAGGTTATTATGTATTGCCTTAATTCCTTTTAAGATTTAAATGTTAAATATTCTTTCTTCAAAGCCTGTTGATGGAAGTGACCTAGCTACGTATTATAAATAAAACTTTGTATTCTGTATAAGTTACTGGAGTATAGTAATTTTTTGATGTTGTATTAATCGTCCTTGGATTGAACTCTTCAACAGAAGGTGTGGTGGAGGTAGTTAAAGTTAGATTATTGATATGTCAAAGTTTTTTTCTTTTTACAGCTATGGCCGAGTCCAGAATGTCAAATTGTTGGGTCGGACAGACAACATTGCCACTGGTGTCGGTGCAGGAGGTGCCAGTGGCGTTTGTGCAACAGTTGCCTTTATGGACATTAAGTCTGCATCGAAGGCCCACAATGCTGAGCACGTGCTGGACGAACGCACGCTTACCACCGAGTATTATGAGCCGGCTGCAATACCGTCGGCAGCGGGTGCGCCCTCGGCCGGCTCATCGCCAGCCGGCTCTGGCTACTCAGGTTCTTCGTCCTCCGTGAATTCTACCCCTGCTCCCGCTTCCGTGTCACGCTACCACCTTTCGTGAGTACATTTTTGTAATGGGCTTTATTCCACTACCAGTAGACCAATTTTAGTTTAACAAATAACGCTTATGTTATGGCAAATTATTGTAAAAAATATTAACAGTAAAGTAGTCGCAACCAATTTTCACTTAAATACTAAAATCGAATGACTGTGTTTGTAGAAAAACAAGGCTCAAACCCTCTGACCGTGTTACCTACAAACAGTTTTTGCGCCCACCAAAGATCAGGCATCGAGTTTCTAAAAGATTTCTTAAATCTTTCTATCTTACTCCTGCTATAACGTAACCATCAAGGCAGCTGACATTTTTATTTAACATTAATGCGATAAAAAATTCAATAGTAATAAAATTCAAAGTATGCGCCATATTTTATGGATCTACTATTACTACTACTACTGGTGGATTTATGCCCTTGATGTTAACATGCTTGACCTTTTAGAATTATTTCAATTTTGTGTATTATTTTTGTGTTAAAATAGCGCTTATGTTGGTGTTAAGAGCGATAGTACAATATACATTGCTTATGTAGTAAGTAATCATGAAGTGGCATGTAAAAGCTCTCAGTTCATGCACGTGCAAGGTGCCGCCGCCGCCGTTAACAGTGAAAGCCTTCGTTGTTAATTATGGATTGCAGTGTATCTTTTGGATTGCAGTGCGGAATTTCCCGGAGAAGTGTTTTGTGCAGTGTTAAAAATTGTGTCAGTGATCAGTGAAGGAGTGCAGTGAAAACCATATGTTAGTGTAGCACTCACGAGGAAAAGGTGTTTTTTATTTCACTGTGGCTGGCGGCGGCTCCATATTTTTATTATGCACCTTGCTTGTTATTAAATATGTGTTTTTTTAGTAAAATAAGGGAATCTTCCATATTATTACAGAGTAAAAGTTGCGATCGGAATACGAAAATGAGTGCATTATTGAACAACTGATCTAGACGCTTATTATTACTTAATTAATATAAATAATAGTTATCATTACTATTAGAAGAGACATAATAGTAAAAAAAACTTTTAAGGTCTCTGCACACAGAGACCTTTAGACATAATAACACAAAAGAGGAGGAACATTATTTAATTATATTCTATTGCACAGAATATGCATTCTTTATTGCAGTTGGTGAGGGATTCGCCTACCTCTTTCTTCCATTGAACTCAATCCAACTTAAAAAATATTAAATTAACGGTTTATCCTCCAGGCTTAAATTTCACTTATATTAATTTACTTGTAATAATTGTATTATAATATAATTCAATTATTACAAGTGTAAATTAATATAAGTATTATCACGCAATAGCATTTTTTGATATTCCAAATATCGATATAATATAATTAATTATATAGTTTATTTCTCCTAACAAAAAATACGTAGTACGTTAAAATTCATAACAACACGCCTGAATTCCCCGAAGGGGTAGACAGAAGTGTAAAGTACACCCACATTTTGCCAGATGCTACTGATGCCTAATGAAAACCCCAATAACACTTCGCCTGGCCCATGAATCGAACTTAGGACCTCACGCTCACGTTGTCGCTCTTAGCGACTACCAATGACAGTTAAATATACAAAGCATTATTTTTATAAGTTATCAAACTTGGACCACAGTCTTCACATTCAGTCATTGTGTTTCATGTCAGGGAAGAAGCCAACATCGTCTACGAATACTAATGTAAAGGTTATCATGTATTTTTTTTTAAACATGTAAGAAAGACTAATCAATCATTATTAACTAACCGATTATTATTATTACTAGCCCGCAAGTCGTCTCACTCCTAGGTAACGGCCATTTTCCTTTAATTTACTCTATCGGTGGTGTAAAACAAAAGCATTGGATAATCACAAAAGGAAATCGAGCTCTAATCTAAATATTAATAAGTAAAATAAAAACTTTGGATGCTTTTTAGGAAAATTACGCGGACAGCGTAGTATGAAATTTAGCACATTTAAAGTTTATATGGGGAAAGACCGCAGAAAGCTAATATTTTTATATAATACTAGCTGCGCCCCGCGGTGCTACCCGCAACATTCTTTCGGGATAAAAAGCCTATGTGTTAATCCAGGGTGTCAGCTAGCTACGAAATTGGTACAGCTGTTTGAGCGTGAAGATGTAACAAAGATACAAACACTCACCAACTTTCGCATTTATAATATTAGTGTGATGCATTAGAAATGAATTTTAAAAACGTTACATACACACGCTACCATGCGTTTGGAACACACATACATAGGTATTTATTTGACTGATCTTAATTCATATCATTGACGTAAAATAAGCGTAATTTAAAATAAATAGACTCTTTTACATAAAAATAGTTATAATCTGTAGTCTAACTTAGAAGATATTAATATTACCTATTACTCTTTAATCTGTATAGTCTTACTGAATGTCCAACATCTAGGTACCTATATAAATCAAATATTGCGCACACGGGCAGTGTCTATAGAGATTTATTTTGGTACACCTACTTTAAGTTTATGAGGAATAAAAAGTGCGGAATTACAAAAAAATCATAGTTACGGTCGAATTTTTGTCACAGGGTCGTAAGTGTGTATTAATATTACCTTAATAATATTAAAACCACTGTCGTATTTATAATATTAGTGGTATTTATTACAAAATATGTAATACGAGCATCTGCCCGACTTCGTCTGCGTGGAATTTCTTGTCTTTTCCCAGTTAGAAGTAGCCTATGTCCACCTTGAAGGTCCATTTTAAATATTGATGAAAGAATTTTGATAAATAGTTTGGAAGATTTTTTGATTTTAAGCATAAGTAAGATGGTATTACGTGCGTCCATAGTCCAAACAGAACAAGCGGTGATTGGGGCCAAAGGTCCCGAGCGCGACAGCTTGCGGAAGCCACATTTGACCTGTTGTAGAATTTAGCCTTATTTCAGTGGTTGCTAACCATGAACGAAGGGTATATAGTTCACTTAACAATCCGATCCTGAGATGGAAGGTGTTGAACACAAAATATGGTGTGCATTAAATAAATAAAAATAGGTAAATGGTGTATAATAATTGTATGAAGAATCAAAATAATTTTCTTATTGTTTTATGCTAATTGAGTTGATTACTTTAGTGTGGATATTTACTTTTGCCATATAGCTGTTTTAAATTAAATTGCACTGATTATCACCAGTATTTATTTTAGTGAAAAAAATTAAGACGCGCTTACGCCGAGTGACAAGACCGAATTGGTTTGATACCACCGCCACCCGCGCATTAAGTCGCTTACTGACTAGGCCCGTAGTTTGCGAGTGGCCATGCCGCGCGGGTAGGAACGTTTGAAATCTATGCATGCTGTCTCGCTTATGCCTGTCACGCTAGGCGCCTGCATTAGTCACTACACTATGGACGTAAACGGCGGTTTCATTTGTTTGATATTATTCGCGACCGTCGAAATTTGCGCCAACTGTCATCTCACTTAGCATTCCACAGAGAAAATAATTCCTATGTTCGTTCGTACGTTCCGTTTTAAGAGATTTACATGACTTACACCATGACGTATGATTATGTGATATGTCAAAAAGTACATAATCATACGTCATAAGCTAACAAAATGAACGAGAAAAGTGTTCCGAACTGACATATTCTACATAATTATTCTATATCATTACTGTCGTGTATTAGAGTTAGATATATTTTGTTGTTGTTTATTGTTTATATAGCAAAAACACCCCGCTACACGCGTTTTTTCAATCAATCAATCATATTTGTGTACAGTTAATAATGTTATCTGTGTCATCACTTACCATTAAAGGAAATCAATAAACTAAGAAAGTAACAAAATATTACATCTAATTACGAGTTCTTGATTCCGGTTACAAGTAAATATAACTTTTAGTTCGTTTTCTATGATAATATAATTACTTTTCAAGTATTCATTACTCTAACATACGTTATAGTCCAAGATCCCGGGGCCCCCAGACCTTAGGTACTTATTTTCTGACAAACAAAATGTGGTCGTTAGTATTAGTTCCTACACACGTGCGCCGCATACCTGCTAGCTAGGACCGATGGTCAATTTACAGATATGTAGGTACTACAGGTTCTAACCGTACGTGAAAACATTACTTACTTTTAAGTACCTAAGGTCGAGAGGCTCTTTGATCTTACTCTATTACTATTTGTAGGTGTATTCGTATCTCATATACAGTAACAGTGATTTACAGAAACCCTGTCCGCTTAAAAAAGGAGGTTGTTCAATATTTGACTATGAACAACTATTACTATGGGGCCTGAAATCGTGAAAAAAAATTAGTTGTTCCATACATTTATGCCCACTTGACTCCACAAAATGTATGGAAAACCTGATTTTTATTTTACGTTGTATATATAGTAATGAATTCTCTTTATACATATGTATGGGTATTCACTACATAGTATAAAACAAAGTCGCTTTTTCTGTCCCTATATCCCTGTGTATGCTTAAATCTTTAAAACTACGCAACGGATTTTAATGCGGTTTTTTTTAATAGATAGAGTGATTGAAGAGGAAGGTTTATATAATAACATCCATTAAATAGTGGAGAAATACTTATAATATATATTTTAAACCTATGCGAAGCCGGAGCGGGCCGCTAGTATATAATAATATAACTTTACTAAACATTCCAATGGAAAAATGAGCGAGGATGATCCACACTCTCTTACTGTACATATTTATGGTATATCGGGGCTCGTAGCTATGCGGAGCTACCCGGCAGATCAGTCGATCTGCGAGGTTAAGTCGTGCTCGCCGCGGTCAGTCTTTTGATGGGTGACCGTTTTCACATGTCGAGACCCCACCGTGCTTCGGAAGGCACGTTAATTCGGCCAGGAGGACATTATATGGTACGTAACATTAATAAAGTAGATATATTAATAAATCGAGGGCGTGAACCTGACAGAACCCGAACGACTAACGGTTACCATTCGGGAAATACCTGCTCCTGTCGTGTCCCGCATCTTAGGCCATGGTCACGCAGAAAAAGGGTAAGGCACGTCGCTCACACGATCAACAGCCGAGGTGGAGTTGAGGCGCGGGCGTATAAGCGGTAGGTGATTTATTGTGAATGAATTACGTAAAATGTGAAGGAAGCATAGCCGCCTGCGCCTCGACTCTACGTAGAGACCTATCCTCGCCTGTGTTACGACGCCGCGCCGCCGCTGACGCGACGTCGCCTCGACTTACCAGTGAGCGACGCGCCTAAGACTAGGGATCGCAAACCGGGATCCCGGTTTTCAAAAATACCGGGATACCGGGCCAAATTTTGGTCTAATTAATACCGGTATTCATTTCACAAAAACCGGGATTTACGGTATTTTCGGTTTTAGTAAAATAAATAAAAAGCAAACACAAATACAAAAAGTTCGCGCCATTTAATTCAAATTACGTGCGCGTGAGTTCGTTCGTCTTACGACAAGACTTGCGTGGCGCGCCGCGCGAACGAGCCAATGGCGTGAAATACAAATTGGTAAGTTAAGATTATAAACGTAGCTTTAGATGACCGAGCTTGGTCTCAAGCTACGCTTCCAGTCCGTATGGGTGGCTTAGGAATCCGCACTGTATCTAGTTTAGGTTTACCGGCTTTTCTGTCCTCAGTCCACAGTACTGAAAAATTAACCAGAAGAATTCTTGCGTCTTCCTTGGTTAATTTTGAAGTATCGTGCTTGACTGAAGCGATATCCGCTTGGGAAATGGCTTGCCTAAATACCGAACTTCCCAAACAGGTCTTCTCCCAGAGACAGTGGGACGAGCCGCTTTGCAGTATGATACGGAATAAATTGATAAATACGTCAATCAATACTGCCGAGCGCGCTCGTTTGCTGGCTGTGGGAGAATGGGAGTCGGGCCTTTGGTTGCAGGCACTGCCGTCATCCAATATTGGAACAATGTTGGATGACAACAGTTTCCGCATCGCTATTAGTTTACGTTTAGGGACTCCATGCGTCACTCCTCATCGATGTCACTGTGGTGAAGCTGTTGACGGCCTCGGACGGCATGGTCTATCATGCAGTAGAAGTGCAGGTCGCATACCGCGACACGGTAACATAAATGATATAATTCGCCGTGCTCTTGTCACCGCCGGCGTACCAGCCGTACTAGAACCAAATGGCTTGGTACGTGACGATGGAAAGAGACCCGATGGTATGTCGTTGTTACCCTGGAAATTAGGAAGGCCTTTGGTGTGGGACGCAACCTGCGTCGATACCCTTGCACCTTCTCATGTTTCTGGCTCAGCAATTTGCGCTGGCACTGCTGCTGCTGCTGCGGAGACCTTTAAGCGGCGGAAATACAATAACCTAATTGGTAATTGTATTTTCGAGCCGTTTGGGGTCGAAACATTTGGACCATGGGGTCCGAGCGCTCACGCGCTGTTTAGAGATATAGCGAAACGCTTACTTGAGTCTACACGTGACCAAAGGGCTGGTGCATTTTTTGGTCAAAGAATAAGCATTGCTATTCAACGTGGCAATGCTGCCAGTCTTTTGGGCACGTTACCAGCTGACATCGATGGGGATAAATATTATGATGCTTTTTAATTTTTTTATATTTTTATGTGTAGGTATTATTTTTAATTTATGTTTGTTCACTAAAATAATTTTGCTGTCCCTTGAATCAGTTAAGATCATTTATCTTAAATTATTATATTTCATGTCGTAAAAGTTGTGGTTTTTCAAATTATTTTTGAAAAGAGCTGTTTGTGGAGAGTGAAGGAAGTGCAAATATTTTTCTACATTTACATTGTATGTAATGTATGTATGTACTTTAAATTGCTAAGATAGAAATTACTAGGTATATAAATGATCGTTTTAATTATGGTGTCTACCGCAATTGTTTTCGATTTATTTTTACAGCTTTGCCAGTTTGCTTTTGATTGACCATAATATTTAGTTTTGTTATGAAGTCATAGTTTAAACTAACTAGCTGTGTCCACGACTGTTCGCGTGGAGTTAAAGATATTACTTAGGTACCAAAAGAAAAGTACTTATGACTTATACTATACCGGGATAAAAAGTATCCCACATCGCAATAAAGTGTATCGCATATATCGTAAATTTTTTCTTTACAGGTTGTTATTAGTCAAAAGCAATGGCAGATCAAGACAATATTAAATATTTTGTATGATAATTTATTAGAAGCGTGTTTTTTTTGTTCGTTTTGTTTATGTTGAGACTGTCGTGAAATGTTTAAGTTTGATAGACATTTTTTGTACTGATTCCGACGATTTTCAGAACTGATTCCGAATTTCCGACTTCCTAGTCAAACACTTCATTTAATTAACGTATTTGAACTAGTAGACAAAATTGTTTTATTTAGTAGATAGGCGCCTACTTACAATTACTCCGGAAACTAGCTTTATTCTACTAAATTTGCTAACTTTAGCTTAATCCCGGAAATATCGAAAATACCGGATTACCGGTATTGGTCTGGAGCCAATACCGAAAATACCGGTATTGCTTAAATGATTCGGTATTGCGACCCCTACCTAAGACCAGGACGCGTCGCGGACAGGGCGCGGACGGGGCGCCGCGCCGCCGCGCCGCGCCGCACGGTGGGCTGAAAATCGGCTCTCATAGACATAGGGAATATTTTTTTAAAGTGTCGGTTTTTTTGCCGGATATTGCTTTTGTTAGCTATTACTATACTCAAAAAAATAATCCGAGTTAACTCTGCTCAAAAATGACTGAATTATAATTTTTTTACGAAAAATTTGTATGGAACTAGTATGAAAAATCCGATTATCTCTGAAACCGCAAGGAAAACCGTAATATCCTTACAGATGGTTATAGAACTAATTATTTATGATTTTTTGACATACTCCATATAACGGTTACAGGTGCGGAATTTTTTTTAAAAATCATGAAAGATTTTTATTTATTTTTAAATACGAATTGGTTCCTTTTAGTGTCTAAGTAAAGAAATACACATGTTTAACAACACGTAGTATGACATAGTATCATGCTTGTATCCTTGAAGGAGTAGGCAGGGGTATATAGTACACCTAAACTTCGCCAGCTATGATTGAACCAGATATTTATCACGAAAATTGTTTAACACTAAAATATGTCTCAAAACAAGTCATTAAATGCCATTACCAAACTTTCCACACAGTTAAAGTACTAAATAACAATTTAGTCTTCTAATAAATCAGAATCAGTGAAATAGTGATTTGCAATATCGCGCAACGTTACCAACTATGGACTACATTAATCTTTCTGGTAAGTTAGCTAATTAGTTACTAGTCTTTTTCGTACTGTTTTCTAAATGTATCAATGATTCGGTGGGATATCTGCCACCTCTGTGATGCAGCTCGTGTGAATCTCCGACAAAATTCTTTCAGAGTTACTGGCTGTTCGACACAAAGGAGATTACTGCGCCAAACAATATCTCATGATTAAATGAAGTACCCTAACTTTTTAGAAGATCGAGAAAGTCTCAATCGCTAATTAAACTTTCTATTCTAATAATTAAGTCAACAGAACACTGTCAAATTCCGTAGTATCTAAAAACGAAGGTTTTTAACGAGTGTGTGTTACCAGTGATGATATATCTGAGACGTGGATGATGACTTTGAGAGGTGGATGCTAATGATTGGCCTTTTGGAGAGGGTCAGGGTCACTCAATGAGGTATGGAGAGATGTATGCTCGAGTTTCATTGCACGACACGATCCGCAATACAGAAATTCGCCAAAGAACTAGTGTCACCGTTATAGCTCGAAGAATATGCAAGTTGAAGTGGCAATGTCGTCGTCTGTCCACGTGGTGGGAGGCCTGCCAACGCTACGTCTTCCGGTTCGTGGTCGCCACTCGAGGATCTTCCTTCCCTAACGGGTATGGGTTCTTCGAACGATGTGGCCCGCCCATTGCCACTTCAACTTGCATATTCTTCGAGCTATAACGGTGACACTAGTTCTTTGGCGAATTTCTGTATTGCGGATCGTGTCGTGCAATGAAACTCGAGCATACATCTCTCCATACCTCATTGAGTGACCCTGAGCCTCTCCAAAAGGCCAATCATTAGCATCCACCTCTCAAAGCCATCATCCACGTCTCAGATACATCATCACTGGTAACACACACTCGTTAAAAACCTTCGTTTTTAGATACTGCGGAATTTGACCGTGTTCTGTTGACTTAATTATTAGAATGGAAAGTTTAATTAGCGATTGAGACTTTCTCGATCTTCTAAAAAGTTCGGGTACTTCATTTAATCATGAGATATTGTTTGGCGCAGTAATCTCCTTTGTGTCGAACAGCCAGTAACTCTGAAAGAATTTTGTCGGAGATTCGCACGAGCTGCATCACAGAGGTGGCAGATATCCCACCGAATCATTGATACATTTAGAAAACAGTACGAAAAAGAATAGTAACTAATTAGCTAACTTACCAGAAAGATTAATGTAGTCCATAGTTGGTAACGTTGCGCGATATTGCAAATCACTATTTCACTGATTCTGATTTATTAGAAGACTAAATTGTTATTTAGTACTTTAACTGTGTGGAAAGTTTGGTAATGGCATTTAATGACTTGTTTTGAGACATATTTTAGTGTTAAACAATTTTCGTGATAAATATCTGGTTCAATCATAGCTGGCGAAGTTTAGGTGTACTATATACCCCTGCCTACTCCTTCAAGGATACAAGCATGATACTATGTCATACTACGTGTTGTTAAACATGTGTATTTCTTTACTTAGACACTAAAAGGAACCAATTCGTATTTAAAAATAAATAAAAATCTTTCATGATTTTTAAAAAAAATTCCGCACCTGTAACCGTTATATGGAGTATGTCAAAAAATCATAAATAATTAGTTCTATAACCATCTGTAAGGATATTACGGTTTTCCTTGCGGTTTCAGAGATAATCGGATTTTTCATACTAGTTCCATACAAATTTTTCGTAAAAAAATTATAATTCAGTCATTTTTGAGCAGAGTTAACTCGGATTATTTTTTTGAGTATAGTAATAGCTAACAGAAGCAATATCTGGCAAAAAAACCGACACTTAGAAAAAATATTCCCTATGTCTATGAGAGCCGATTTTCAGCCCACCGTGCGCCGTCGCGACTTTTATAAAACATATTTTAAAAACAGAGCGCGGACAAGGGCATGTAGGACAGCGACGGTGAGCGTTGCGTGCGACCCCCGGCACCCGCGCTCCGCCCCGTCCGCACCTCCGTTCTCGCTCGTGTCATTTCTGTATGTTTTGTCATAGGCGTAGACGAATAAACTAGGGGTCGCAATACCGAATCATTTAAGCAATACCGGTATTTTCGGTATTGGCTCCAGACCAATACCGGTAATCCGGTATTTTCGATATTTCCGGGATTAAGCTAAAGTTAGCAAATTTAGTAGAATAAAGCTAGTTTCCGGAGTAATTGTAAGTAGGCGCCTATCTACTAAATAAAACAATTTTGTCTACTAGTTCAAATACGTTAATTAAATGAAGTGTTTGACTAGGAAGTCGGAAATTCGGAATCAGTTCTGAAAATCGTCGGAATCAGTACAAAAAATGTCTATCAAACTTAAACATTTCACGACAGTCTCAACATAAACAAAACGAACAAAAAAAACACGCTTCTAATAAATTATCATACAAAATATTTAATATTGTCTTGATCTGCCATTGCTTTTGACTAATAACAACCTGTAAAGAAAAAATTTACGATATATGCGATACACTTTATTGCGATGTGGGATACTTTTTATCCCGGTATAGTATAAGTCATAAGTACTTTTCTTTTGGTACCTAAGTAATATCTTTAACTCCACGCGAACAGTCGTGGACACAGCTAGTTAGTTTAAACTATGACTTCATAACAAAACTAAATATTATGGTCAATCAAAAGCAAACTGGCAAAGCTGTAAAAATAAATCGAAAACAATTGCGGTAGACACCATAATTAAAACGATCATTTATATACCTAGTAATTTCTATCTTAGCAATTTAAAGTACATACATACATTACATACAATGTAAATGTAGAAAAATATTTGCACTTCCTTCACTCTCCACAAACAGCTCTTTTCAAAAATAATTTGAAAAACCACAACTTTTACGACATGAAATATAATAATTTAAGATAAATGATCTTAACTGATTCAAGGGACAGCAAAATTATTTTAGTGAACAAACATAAATTAAAAATAATACCTACACATAAAAATATAAAAAAATTAAAAAGCATCATAATATTTATCCCCATCGATGTCAGCTGGTAACGTGCCCAAAAGACTGGCAGCATTGCCACGTTGAATAGCAATGCTTATTCTTTGACCAAAAAATGCACCAGCCCTTTGGTCACGTGTAGACTCAAGTAAGCGTTTCGCTATATCTCTAAACAGCGCGTGAGCGCTCGGACCCCATGGTCCAAATGTTTCGACCCCAAACGGCTCGAAAATACAATTACCAATTAGGTTATTGTATTTCCGCCGCTTAAAGGTCTCCGCAGCAGCAGCAGCAGTGCCAGCGCAAATTGCTGAGCCAGAAACATGAGAAGGTGCAAGGGTATCGACGCAGGTTGCGTCCCACACCAAAGGCCTTCCTAATTTCCAGGGTAACAACGACATACCATCGGGTCTCTTTCCATCGTCACGTACCAAGCCATTTGGTTCTAGTACGGCTGGTACGCCGGCGGTGACAAGAGCACGGCGAATTATATCATTTATGTTACCGTGTCGCGGTATGCGACCTGCACTTCTACTGCATGATAGACCATGCCGTCCGAGGCCGTCAACAGCTTCACCACAGTGACATCGATGAGGAGTGACGCATGGAGTCCCTAAACGTAAACTAATAGCGATGCGGAAACTGTTGTCATCCAACATTGTTCCAATATTGGATGACGGCAGTGCCTGCAACCAAAGGCCCGACTCCCATTCTCCCACAGCCAGCAAACGAGCGCGCTCGGCAGTATTGATTGACGTATTTATCAATTTATTCCGTATCATACTGCAAAGCGGCTCGTCCCACTGTCTCTGGGAGAAGACCTGTTTGGGAAGTTCGGTATTTAGGCAAGCCATTTCCCAAGCGGATATCGCTTCAGTCAAGCACGATACTTCAAAATTAACCAAGGAAGACGCAAGAATTCTTCTGGTTAATTTTTCAGTACTGTGGACTGAGGACAGAAAAGCCGGTAAACCTAAACTAGATACAGTGCGGATTCCTAAGCCACCCATACGGACTGGAAGCGTAGCTTGAGACCAAGCTCGGTCATCTAAAGCTACGTTTATAATCTTAACTTACCAATTTGTATTTCACGCCATTGGCTCGTTCGCGCGGCGCGCCACGCAAGTCTTGTCGTAAGACGAACGAACTCACGCGCACGTAATTTGAATTAAATGGCGCGAACTTTTTGTATTTGTGTTTGCTTTTTATTTATTTTACTAAAACCGAAAATACCGTAAATCCCGGTTTTTGTGAAATGAATACCGGTATTAATTAGACCAAAATTTGGCCCGGTATCCCGGTATTTTTGAAAACCGGGATCCCGGTTTGCGATCCCTAGAATAAACGTCGCGTCGTGTCTGCGCTCCGTCTCCGTTTCTTCGTCCTTCTGTATGTTTTGCGTTGCGACGTTTCTATACATTGTGTATGAAAGTAAATCAAAGGTCTGCGCCCTGTCCGTGACGCGTACTCGACTTACGTATTATTATGCTAATAAAAGTTTAGTTTAGTTATGCCAAATAATATCATGGCTTAAAATTTTGGCACTGCGTAATACGATTTCGATACCTGAAAAACGTTTTATACAGACCCAAAATTTGACAGTTTTAGTTAACGTTGTCGTTATTAATAAAATAACGGTTTATTTCACGTTTTTATATTTGTGATTAACTGTTTGTGATTTATTTTTATAATTAAAGTCTATTTTTATCAAAATTAGGTGAATTCTTCTATTTATATCGCATGGTTGATGAACAACCTGGTGTCAGAGTTAAAACCGCCTGTAGGCCTCTGACATGGCTTAACACACCGATGAATAAAATCTCAGGTGTGCCGGTTTCCTAACGATGTTTTCCTTCACTGTTTTTAACAACTGATAACTAACTAACAGAATCCTATGCGTTCGCTTTGTTAATAGTTTTAGCATTGACACTATAACAAAGCATTTAAAGGTCTCTGCACACAGCGGGCGCGGCGCGGCTGGACGGGACGGCGACGCGACACTGAGCAGTTGTAATGTACTAGATATTACGGACCGCGCCGCGCCCGCTGTGTGCAGAGACCTTTAGAGAGCATTCTCCTAAGTACTTTTTTCTCTGAATTAGTCAATCTTGGGATTTGGCACTTACTTACCGACCGACAAAAATATTATTTTTCACTTTTGAGTACCTACTTATGTGTTTATTGAAGGAGTATATCAAAGTAGAGCATATCAAGCTTTAAGGCACATACAAAGTCAAAAATCTGAAAACTGAAAGTTATTGATAATACTTAAGTATCAACAAATTCATATATAACAGCGTAGAATAGAGTGATTTTGCTAATGAAAATGTATTAATCTTGAATACTAATAATATATTTACGGTACAAAAGGTAATGATATCCCATCAAAAACATAAATGTGAAATGACAGCCAAGTTCCATATAAATAATACGTCGTTGTCGACTTCACCGACATAAGTATTGAAATCTATGTGGGTGCTAAGTTCTGTGTAAAAAGTTCTGACTTGATACGGATATTTCTTACGTACAGGCTATATATGCAAGTTAGTGTACTTCCAGTTTGTACTGTAGACTGTTGATATAATGTATTATATTATAATACCCACATACTATTCTTATATTTGGTTTGTTGTTAAAAAATAGCCAAGTATAGGCCTTTGTTCAAAGCAGAGGTCTTCTGGCTGATGATGATGTGATAGTATACACGATACATAATAACAAAAATGCAGAAAGAGCCGTCGTCCCACCCAATCGATTTACCATAACAATCTATGTTTCCCGCCACCCGATAGGGAGATTTGATTTTCCATAAAAGTAGTAGTAGTATATTTCTATGAATGTACTAAGTTAATATTTTTATACCGTAGTTTGAAAAATACCAACTATATTTGGACATTATTTAGGATTTTTTCAGGGCGCACCAAGATGAAGTGCCCCAACCCGAAGGACACCCAGACTATTCTTCGAGGCATACCGGGAAAATTGTTTGTAGAAAGGAGAATCTACAAAAAAATCCGAGTTAATAATAATATGAACGCTGCTAACTGCAAAGGGGATGCATCCACTTCGTCGGTAATGAGGCTATACATCCCACGAAAGTGTGGTGGTCGAGGGTTTTTAAATGCATGTTGCGCCACATGCCATGCTCACGTACCATGTTCCCAACCAAGTTCAATGGCCTCATGGCCAAGAGTGATTATGACCAACACCTGAAGAGGCTCACTTTAGGCTGTTTGGTCAAGGGCTTGATGCAGAAAGCGGTACCCTTCGACGCGGCACGCATTGTGAGGAGGTTCCTTTCTCTGAAGCCCTCACCGGCAGCTTCGATCCTTTTCCCGTTGCTGGCCAAGCCCAATTTTTTTGAACCTATCTTTAAAATTTTGTGTTTGTAATTGTAAAAATGTAGGTAATTTATATGTATTGATCTTTAAAATAAAGAAAATAAAAACTTTATTTTCTTTACTTTGACGACCCGATTGGCACAGTGGCTAAGCGATTAGACTGCTGCGCTAAGGGTTGCGGGTTCGATTCCCGCACGGGGCAAAATTTTGTGCAATCCACATTTGATTGTCCCGAGTCTGGGTGTTTGTGTATGTGATATTTCATGTTTGTGAAACGCACCCACGACACAGGAGAAATTCCTAGTGTGGGGCGACGTTTTATTTAAATAAAAGAAAAAAAGAAAAGAAAAGAATTTTCAGACCATAGTCCATACAAATTGTGACAAAATATTACAAGAAATCAATACACAACTAAAATTGGAGTTTCTGTTTGTAACATCAAAGAAAATTATTTTTATTCAATGAATACGTTGGTATACACAATACACATAACGAAAATTCAATGAAAAAATGTTTGTCTATCTGTCTGTTTGTTCCGGTCCGGCTAATCTCCGAAATGGCTGGACTGATTTTGACGGGAATTTCACTGGCAGATGGCTGTAGGTAGATCTAATATAGGCTACTTTGAATTTTGAAAATATTTAGGGTTCCGCGAAAAAAAACCCATAAAATTGTTAACCGCGGGGACGAAGTACCGGTATAAGCTAGTTATAATATAAACTAACCTTAGCCCAGGACTTGTCCTCGCGGATTTCGCCTTTCCAACAGCTAGGCAAATGGCTTTGAGCGATAACTTACCCAGCTATTTGTTTAAATGGCTGAATATTATCATTCAGGCCGCTAACTAAAACGACAAAAATCGTACTGCGTTCACCCTCAATCCGCTACGCTCCGCTAGGGAAAAAAACATAACCTATCTGTCACTAAAGTGAGTCTGTAGCTAATTTATATTGTTTATGTATATTGCGTACACTTTACAAACTATATAAGTACGAAAAATTCGTATATATACTGTCAAATAACAATAATCATATTATACTTTAAGTTAATTAAATAAAGAATTTCTAATGTCAGATATTTTATCTCTTTTTAGGGTTCGGTACCCAAAGGGTAAAACGGGACTCAATAACTCCGCCCGTTTGTCCGTCTGTCACCAGGCTGTATCTCATAAACAGTAATAGTTAGACAGTTGAAATTTTCACAGATGATGCAGGTTTCTGTTGCCGCTATAACAACAAATACTAAAAAACAGAATGAAATAAATATTATGGGGGCTTCCATACAAAAAACGTGATTTTTGGCTCGAAATTGATAGCGGCAACAGGTAGACGCTTGAAATATTTACAGAATATTTAAGTAGTTATACATTCACCTTAAAAATAAATACTTAAATAAATAAAAAACAAATGAGGGTGAATATCTACTAATGGAATTTTTTTACTTTTTGTTCATAAATTATGTTGAGATAAATGGATGGAAAGGCAATAATTAGTGCTAAACAACTATAACAAAAGCCTGAAGATTACTCTGTTATTTAACATTTTATAACAGATTTTGTAAAAATTGGTGACAGGGGGGGACTGATGAACTATCCAGGGGAATGTTTATTATGAAAGAAACCATTAATTTTATCAAATAAACAAATAAAAACTCTTTATTTTTGTATGTCTATTAAAGGAAGAAACAACGTATGAAAATCAACATTGTTATTCTAATAAATATATTTTCCGATGTTTTTAATCAGTCTCACTGGTTAAATTATATATATATTATAAAGCCAAATAATCATACAATCAAATAAGCAAAATGTTGCCCATTGTCTAATAATGCAAACAAATAAAAACAATCTTGTTATAACTCATTTTTGGAGCTCTTTTTCCCTCATCTCTTCCCTCTTTTGGGTATCATTTTTCATACATTCTTCATTTTTATTCGTTCATATCTTACTTTTTTTGCTTTTCTCTTCTAATATTTCCTCTCGAGTCATTTTATACTCTTTTTTGGTAGTATGGTGGCAAGCCTGTAATCATAATCTGTAAGTAGATTAACTGCATATAATGGAGTGCAATACAAAATGTAGTGTGGTGTAAGGCAGGGGGGGTTAAGTTCACCTTTGTTATTTAATTTATATATGAACCAGCTTATCGAGCGACTGAGCAGCATACATGTCGGCTGTCACATAGATGGTACTTGTGTCAATAACTTAAGTTACGCAGACGACATGGTGCTGCTCAGTCCATCGATAAGTGGGTTGAGAGAGCTACTAACGATCTGCGAGACGTATGCGGAGGTGCACGGCCTTAAATACAACTCTAAAAAGAGTGAGATTCTAGTGTTTAAAACACGAAATCAGCAGCCCCGCCGTGTACCTCCGGTATATCTCAATGGCGTCATCATCATAAGCCAAAGACGTCCACTGTTGAACATAGGCCTCCCCGTTTAAGCGGGGGGGTTTGCCATAATCCCCACGCTTGGCAAGTGGCTTGGGGATCGCAGTATTGGTGGTGGAGTTACAGAAGACGCTGCTGCCCATCTTCTGAATTTTCCCTTAGTCGCCTCTTACGACACCCACGGGAGAAAAGGGGGTGGTCAATTCTAGGCCGGATACCACACGGCACTCAATGGCGTAGTACTAACGTATTTAGGTCACATTGTTACCAGTGAACTATGCGATGACTGTGATATAGAACGGGAGCGCAGGGCGTTGGCGGTAAGGTGCAATATGCTCGCCCGCAGGTTTGCTCGCTGCACGGCAGACGTAAAAGTGACCTTATTTAAAGCGTTCTGTCAGTCCTTTTATTCTAGCGGCCTGTGGGTGTCATATACACGCCGAGCCTACAACGTCCTGCGCGTACAATATAACAACGCCTTCAGGATGCTGTTTCGGCTGCCGCGACGTTGTAGTGCATCGGGCATGATTGCCGCAGCTCGCACGGATGACTTTCACGCTATCATTGCTACAGCGTTTGCGTAACACTCGGAACGGCATGGCATCCTGAAAATGATTGTTCACAAGCCAGACTGTCCTATACAGAGGCACTGGGTGGAAATAGCTATAGGTACTCATAGATAGATCGTCATTACGTAACATCACGCCTGTGATTCCCGAAGAGTTGATACCTATGGTGCTACCACACTGAGCCTCGAGGGCGGGGTTAGGCAATTTAATTGTGTTAACGTCCAATCATTAAGTGTCCTTACTAACAATACTAATATAGATTATACGTACTGTCTGTTACTAACACATCACTAAACAACCTATGGACTGTTCATGTATATGTGTTCATGTCTGAAATAAAGTTATTTCATTTTTTAATTTATTAATTTAGCAACTGGCATAATAGACCGTAACAAATGTACCTATGTATACATAATAACTACACATAATCAATTTAGTAGCCTAAATTGACTACTATTTTCATTAAAAAAAAAACAGTCTCTTTTGTTAGGTTAGAACAGTGGGCAGTGTTTTCGGGCAATAAACTGGGCTATATGATTTATTTATTAATGATAGTTTATTTTTTCGCTAATTTAGTTACTGTACGTGTATTTTCGTAATCTTCATACCTAAACCATATTCTAATTAGAAAAAGTAAATCTACTTACCAGTGGACTGTAGCGTGTTATGGCGGCCTCAACGCGTAATCCAGCTGCTATGATGAAGTTGACTCTAACCACAAAAGTTCTCATTGTTAGCGTTTAATTCAACGCAAGATATAGTACTAAATAATTTTGACCAATTTTTGAAACAAACCAGGGGACTGTGCAAATATTTAGGACAACTTTCATGCGGTAATTTTAAATGATAAATATTGCATTTGTGAAGTCATTGTTCTACACATAATAATGTCTATGTTTCTAATTTTATAATTTACCTTAACTTTGATATGCGTGACTGCCTCGTTGGGCTAGTGGTCGCTAAGCGCGACTGCTGAGCAAGGGGTCCTGGGTTCAAATCCCGGGTCGGGCAAAGTGTTACTGAGTTTTCCATTAGGTAATTCTCAGTAGCAGCACGGAGTCTGGATTTGTGCCCGATATATGTGGATATGTTGGGGACCAATAAAAAAATGTTACCTTAATAGCCGGTCACTTTTAATGGTTTTTACATCTTGCCAGACACATTGAAAATCCGCTGTAGGTGCAGGCGCGAGTGCGATCTTTTAATATTATAAAACACAAAAAAATATTATTACATGTAAAAAATATTTAATCGTTCTTATAAATTTCATTATTCTGGTCGATATTTTCATTTTCTTCGTCACTACTCCTCTAGTCGATGGAATGTCGGCAATATCGTCTTCTTCGTCAGTTTCTGAACAAAAAAATGCAGTTCTATACAATTAGGTATGTGCTGAAACGATAATATAAAATTTAGTTCAAGTCCCGCTCGTGTCCATCATTTTTCAAATTTCTTTTATCAATTTAGATTCAAGCTTAGCATGGGCAACATGCTAAAATGGCACCAAAAGTCAATGTATAAATTTGGGTTGGTATTATCATTTCAGTGATTTATAGCTGTAAAGGTATAACACTGAGTTGGTAATCATAGATTCCAACAGATAATACCTGACGTCACCCTTAAGACGTAAATACTAAAAGGGAACTTGATATTCGATGGGTGCGAGCAGCGACGCGGTGGCTCAGTTGGTTAGAGCAGCGCCACGGTACGGCGAAGGTCGCCGGTACAGGTCCCGCTCGTGTCGATCATTTGTGGGCATGGGCAATATGCTAAAATGGCACCAAAAGGAATATTATCAGGTAATTTTATTTAAACTTGGCTGTTTTTATTAAAATGCATATCAGTTTATTTCCTAAAAAAAATTCTTTATGTTTTTATCATCTTCTTCTATACTTATAATAAAACTGTAGAGAGGTCAATTCTGGTATATTGGAGGTATATTGGAGGATGACTGGTGATCGATACTGATGCCAAAAATGCAATCAGTAAATTTTTTGTCTGTCTGTCTGTCTGTCCGTCTGTCTGTCTGTCTGTCTGTATGTGCACGCATGGGTCAAAAACTACTGAAGGGATTTTAACCAAACTTGGTACGATTGTAGTCCATACCCCTGGGCAGGTTATAGGCTATATAACATAACGCTAAAACACATAGGAGCTGAGCAGTAATGATAAATTTGAAGCAAGTCGGATGAAAATGCGCTTTCGAGCTCTTATCCTCGCATTCGTTGATCATACACCAAAAGTATGTATTACAAAGATGATGGTCTCCAAAAGATCTACAAAAACGTCTTGAATAGTATATATCTATCTTTTATAAATTAGCCACAATAACGTGTTTGATCGTTAGGCATTTCTTCAAAGTGTCTCAACACACGACAACCCGGAGCGTGCATGGAGGGTAGTTTGACAAGATTTTTATAAGCAGCATTGGTTGCACCCGCTAAATGTAATATTATAGTAAGCACATGACTTCGAAAAGACATTAGTGTGTGCCGGGATTCGATTTTTTTTGCGGGAATCGAACCCACAACCAATCGCTCGCGCTCAATCCTTGGCATTTTTTTTTACAATAGTTTCAATGTACAGAAACTTAGAAACGCACAAAACGCTTTTATTTATGTTCTCTTCTTCAGTTATATATTATTTTCAATAGACTTTCTGTAACTTCCGTAATTACCGTTCAATTTTTGCGGTTTTTTTTTTAATACCGGAAAGTATTCTTAGTTAAATAAGTGGTTTAAAGATTTTTAACCTACTTATAAAAGCCTGCCTGGTAGGTATTTTTTTCTGTTAAAAGTTCAATTTACTACTGGTCTTTTATGCGAAATACACGCGGACGAAGTCGCGGGCAACAGCTATACATGTAATAAAATATTACGGCATGGCGTAAAAACTACTAAATCGAATTCGCTCAAACTTAGCTAATATATTGAAAACAATTTAAAAATACTTTTGCTGTTTCCGAATTTCCACGCGGACGGAGTCGCGGGCACATCTAGTACAGGAATAAAAGTACTTTAATTGAATCTACCAAATTCGATTACATCCCCAAACATCGCATCGTTCACTTCTTCTTCTTCTTATCGTATGGTTGATGAAAAACCTGGTGTCAGAGTTTAAACCGCCTGTAGGCCTCTGACATGGCTTTACACACCGTTGAAACATCTCTCAGGTGTGCTGGTTTCCTCACGATGTTTTCCTACATTGTGTTTACCACTGGTAACTTATTTATAAAAGCCATTGGTGCGTGCCGGGATTTGACCTTGCAACCTTTGACTTGGCAGTCCAACGGTCATACCACTCGGCTATCAGTGCACTATATCGTTCACTTTAAAGCAGCACTAAAGAAGCTTTTAACAGACAATTGTTTTTATAACCTAAACGAATGTTAAAGAAACTGTAATTGACATTATATTTCGAAATGATGTAGGTAATTTATTAATATGGATATAATATAATTTAGGAATAATAGATTTTAATAACATTTAGATAACGAATAAATAATTGTATTTCATTATATTGAATCAACTTATAAAAAAAAATGTTAACTTCGGACGTTCATGTATTAATTGTTTGTATGTGTAAATAGGTAAACAGTGTTGATCATTTATTATATAACACCATTTATACTATCTACTACTGTTGACACAATAAAGATTATTATTATTAATAAGGTGACAGTTTTTTAATGGGCCTACTAGAAATTGTAACGTAGGTATATTGTTACCTAAAGACAATTAAAAGTAAACGGGCCAAAAAATAATTCAATCGTCTCCAACGCCTCTCGAGCTGGTAGTTAGTTAAGAGCCATTTCACAAAATTTTGACGTTCGAATTCTGTCAAAATTGTCATGTGTGCTTAGCACACCCACACAAAAACAATGCAAACAGTGTTGCGCGAGTTTTGAGACGGACATAAAAATCTTGATCGTTATGACAATGTTTCTTATTCGAGATTTATGAAAATATTTTTATTTCATTAGTAATTTATTTAGTCAAATTATAATTTTTACAATAATAATATAATCACCAAATACAAATATATCATGTTTTGTAAAATGTATTTTAATAATTAATGTAAGCGATTGTACTTTTGGAGGATTATTACTCAATTACGCAAAAACGGTTAAAAGGATATAGAAAAAAATTTGCACATAGATAGCTTATAACCTGGATTAACATAATAAAGGCTACAAGCTACTTTTCATGCGTAGAAAAAATCCAAGTGGACCAAGTCGCGGACAAAAATAGTACAGACCAGATTAAAGTAGCTGAATATTAATCAAATAAAATATCTAAACTAATAAAATAATATAATATGATTTTTCAGAAAACGTGTTGCGGGAGATTGGTCACCATATAGCAATTAAGTTATTTCTTGTAAATCTTTTAGCTTATGTGTCAATGCGAAAGATAAGTCTACATTATACATTTATATTTAAATTCCTAAATACTACATACCTAAGATGGTAAATTAGGCGTCCGAAATCTTAGAAAACTGCGTAAAAATGTAAAATGGCTCTTAATATTTATATAATTTATCTAATAATTTTAAGTACAATTATTATTGTGTGTGTTTAAAAGATTTTGATTTTATTTTTGGAATTTAAAATGGCGGTCACGTCTTATGCCCAATTTTTAGATAAAGTTGTTATTTTACCTAGGGCCGATTTTTAAAACATATAATTATGCTAATAATATATAATTTAAGTGTAATAATAACAGGTTTATTTAAAAAAAAATACGTCGTCCCGCACTAGGGAATTCCTCTTGTATCGTGGGTGCGTTTCACAAACATGAAATAACACATACACAAACATCCAGACTCGGGACAAACATCTGCGGTTCGCACAACTTTTTGCCTTGTGCGGGAATCGAACCCGCAACCCTTAACATAAAATTCAATTACTTAGTCACTGCGACAATCAGGTCGTCGAATTAATTGAACATGCATAATAAATTCATGTTAAAAATAAAACCTAACTTTAACGCGTGACAACCCTGGCGTCGCGACAACTGTCTAGACGTTATCGGCATTTTTTCTAAGATCAAACGCGATGACATTCTATATGAGTATCTATACTGTGGTGATACCGTGAAGTTCGAGGTGGTCAGTTATCGGCACGTTACATTCGTAAGCAAGGGCCGGTTTGAATGTCTTATTTACAGACAATAGGCACGCCTGTGTTGTAGCATCATTAAACCTGGCTAAATTGGCGTAACGCCAATCGGAGACTGCCTGGAATTATCTCCGAGAAAGTCCGATTTCTTTGAAGAAAGACCAGTGGGCAGGCCATATGAGGAAAACTTGACGATAAAGCCGTCATGCCAACCTTGTCGAAGGCTTTAGAAATATCGAGAGAAACCGCTAGAGCTTCCCCAAATCTTTTAATGGCCTCACTCTTTATGTGGCGTACGCTAGAAGATCTTCAGTAGACTGTTTCCGGCAAAAGCTATATTGTCGGTCTCTGAGGAGGTCATTTCATTCTAGTTACGTTAGGAGCCTACGGTTTAAGACACGTTCGTGTCAGAAATGAGCCGGTAGTTAGCAGAGCCGGCACGACTACCTTTGGGCACGAGCTATGGCACTTTTTTATTGTTATATATTGCCTATGTCCAGCAGTGGACTGCAACCGGCTGATGATGATGATGATTACCTATGTTATATTAATGTCTTTTTATTGACACGAAGTTGGCACAACTCAGCATATATTTAAACAAAAATAAACAAATCGTGCTGAATGAAAAAAAGCTATGTGGGGTGGCCACAGTGAACGTGCGTTGACTTGAGCCTAAGGCGAGCGCGACGGCGATAGCGTGCCCTGGCCAAAGTGACGAGCGGGTTGTCTAGCGTTTAGACTTAATTCAGGGGTTGCAAACCGTGGACAAGGATATTATAATTCACTAAACAATCAGATCCTGAGATGGAAGGTGTCGCACACAAGAGATGGTGTGCAGTGATATAAATAAAAACATATAAATAAATAAATGATGTATAATAAATTGTATAAATAATTGAAATAATTTTCTTTTTATTGTATTGATTACTGTAGTGTCGATGTTTACTTCGCTATATTACTGGTTTAGATTGAATTTCACTTTAACACTTGTATTTACTTAGTATTTATTGCAATTTTTACAGAAATAAATTAAAAACGCGCTTACGCCAAGCTACTTCTTGACTTTGATACCCCTGCCACCCGCGCCTTGAGTCGCTTGCTGCCTAGGCCCCGCACTGTGGCCATAACGAGCGGATAGGAACGATTGAAAAATACGCAAGCTAACTGGCTCAAGTCCGCCGCGCTCGGCCCGCCCGCCTCAGTCACTTGACTGTGGCCGCAAACGGCGGTTTTATTATGTGTTTGATATTTCGCGCCCGTTGTCGCAACCGCGCTAGACTTGCACTGTGGCCACCCACTAATGCTTGGTGTATGTAATTGTTAGTAAAATTAATTTGTGCCATCAGCCTTCCTGTGCAGTGACATGAATTAAAGAAATAACATGAAGTAACCTTGGTTTTCACTTGTAAGAACGATTGGTTTTTTTACAATTTTAATGCACTCATAAATACCTAAAATAATATTAACATTTCGTATCGATATAACAATCGGTAGGCCAATGCCTATATTAGCAATATAGCGTTTAATCACATCATAATTTAATTTATTTGTGGAACGTAGGTTAGCTACACGTCTTATAGTTATATCAAAGTTAACCACATAATTTGGTGTTGGTACAATACAAAAGTGATCTAAGCATTCAATTAAAATTATCATTATATCATAGCAATGAATGATTCTCTTAACATCGATTTCCTACGTCAATAGAAACATTCATTTTAAACTTACATAGTACATCAGGAACTACCGATTTGAAAAAATATTTCAGTGTTGCATAGCCCATTTATCGAGGAAGACTATAGGATATAGCTTTTTCAGTCAAATAAGTTTCAGTAAACTATTTTTTTTTTCCATAACGCTATTTGAATCTCGGTAATAAGTACCGAGATTACGAGATCCCGGGATCTCGATATTCATGCCCTAATAAATATTAATTCACTATATCATAATCCAATCCTATCTAGGTACGGTATCTATATATTTTGAATGCATTTTGAGTTGAACGAAATAATACCTACTTTAATTTTCGTATTATGTGTTCATTGTACCGAAATCCACCCAGTATGTTTTAATTTACGCCTTTTTTTTTCGTAAAACCTGTTAATTCTAACCCGTTTTTTGAGACGGTTAAGCATGTGTTATTGTTTTTTTTTTATTCTCAATAGCAGCACGTAGTCTGGATTTCTGCCCGGTGACAATAGGCTCGCCCCCTAATTCATGGAATTTATAACATAACATACGCCTCAGCCTGCACCTTCGGGGATTATAGGCGTGATGTTGTTTCTGTTTGGTAACTGTTTTTGAGTTCTAATTTATGTTTATTGTGTTCTTCTATGGGAATATTTATTTATTTATTTACATAGATAGGGATAACAAACAGTAGTATATTTAGTTGTAGAAATTCAGACACAATGTAAAAATTGTTATTGAATAAATGAATTGAATTGAATTGAATTATAGTAAATCTTGTAACATAGCTAGCGGCTTATCAGTAAAATTAACAAATACACTACTCACAACGTTATCCACAGATTACAATACAGAAGAACTAGCTGGACTACTATTATGGACTGTGTTGTATGATAAATCATTATTAAGTTATTAATAATTTTGTTTTATTAGTTTTTCCATTAGGTAATTCTCAGTAATAGCACGACGTCTGGAATTGTTTATATTGATTACATTTGGACCTATAACATAACTGGCGAAATGTGGGTGTACTATAATATGTACAGCCTTAAATTATCTAGATGGAGTCTCGCGCTATTAAGAAACAAAAATCGACGTGCATACCGTTTTGGCATGTGTGCGTGACAGCTACGTCTTACACAAGCAACATGTCATTTTGATTATATTAGTGTGCGTGCGTAATGATACCAGTTGATAAACATTACAACTAAAATGGGGTAAATTACCCACCCCGGTCGAGTCTAATGTTTGCCTCGAAATAAAATTTATTTTAAAATATTACGTTCATAAGTATTGTGCTTGGCACTAATTTAATATGAAGACAATGGTTTTTTTTATTACAAGCGTTTATGTAAATTGGCTATGGCACTTTTTCTTACTTTAAGGAGCTAAAATTTTTCACGTTGGTTCAGTTCCAAAGACAGTACATTTTCATGATAGGCGTAACCCAACTGTAACCTAGGGTTGGCTCCAGACGAGGGAACTCCTCAACGGTTAATAGTACAGACACAACATTTTGTATACACATTAAACCATGATAGCTCGTTCTAAAGATAACCATGACCTGGCACCACCCCCACGGTTAACTCCAGGACGAAGAAACTCCTCAAAGGTCCTCAGCGCAGGCACGTAATGAAATATACCCAATCAATTAAGAATACCTGATCGTAAGTTCACCATGATCTGGGTGCTGCTGCATGCTGGCACCGATGTCGAATTTTGCAAGAATCAATAGGTCCGCCATCTTGAAATTCGATATGGGTGACATATTCGGCATCAGCTTCACCATGAACTTCGGAAACGACACCTATGTCGTATTTAGCAATAATCAATACGTCCGCCATCTTGAAATTCAAAATGGGTCACACATATTCAGCATCAACAACACCATGAACCCCGGATACGACACCCAAGTCGAATTTTGCAAGAATCAATACGTCCGCCATAAAGAAATTCGAAATGGGTTACATATTCGGCATCAGCTTCACCATGAAACCTCGGGTACGAAACCCAAGTCGAATTTTGCAAGAATCAATACGTCCGCCATCTTGAAATTAAAAATGCGTGACATATTCGTCATCAGCTTCACTCTGAACCTAGAAAATTACACCCATGTCGAATTTAGCGAAAACCAATATGACCGCCATCTTGAAATTAAAAAACATGCTTAAGTCAATGTAATACAATACACTTAGTGATCCGTAGAAAACTCTAAATCCAATAAGCACCATACCATTAATAATATCGCCCTACCGGCCTCATGTGTAAATGTGGGAAATTTGGTTTTTGCAAACTTGCCACACTTACAAAATGGCGAATTTTATTAATTTATTTTCCAATATTTTCAATAATTCATTCTGCTGGAACTAATGATAATTTATTTAACATACCGGTCATAGGATACATATTTATTATTATTCAATTGGCCTATGTAATTTCTACACACTTTAATAGCTTATTTCGCCATTTTTATTACGTTATTTTATAATAGAAAAACAAGCGTTTCGATTGACAACACAATTGACACTGATGGCGCCAAAAAGCTGTAGGGCCTCACAGTTGGCGCAAAAAAATCCCGACGCTGACAGAGCCTTGACACTCCATCTAGACATACATATATATAATCAAAGGGTACAGCTTATCCCTAATCCTTCGGGAAATACATGTGTGATGTTGTTTTATGTAATAATTTTATTTTATTTTTTAATATCAGTTTATCGGGCTGGGATTTTAAGTCTGTGTCCACTTGCACTAACTAACTAAATTAATTACAGTCATGAAGTAAGAACGCAAGAGTTGGGAGTTAACCTTGGTGAAGTTTAAATCAGATAAAATTTTAAAGCTGATGTTCGCGGGCCAAATTGGTGATAAAATCTCGTGATAAAAGATAGAAATGTTTTCTGAAAAAAGGCACTGTTTTAATTGTTTGTTATTTTATACATATAAAACTAGTCTAGGTACCTACATACTTATAATAAAATTAGACTGTTTGCTTCTAACATCTAATAAACAGCTTTTTACTCAATGCATATGATAGTACTTATATTAAATATAATGATAACAAATATGTAATGTTTTTATGACTGTCTGTCTGTTTGGTCCGGCTAACCTCCGAAACGGATGGTCCATGGTCTCATAACGGCTACTGAAAATTTCTAAAATGTTTAGGGTTCCTCGGGTAAACCAAAAGACGCGGGATATTCGCAGGTTAACGCTACTCCGTTAACTAAAATTCGCGGCTTGACGAATTTTGACGGACTTTCACTAGCAGATAGCTGATGTTATTAGGTCTAATAATGGCAATATTGAATTCAAAAGTATTCAGGGTCCCGCGGGAATATTAAAAATACCTCTGGTTGCGGGCTCCTGCTTCTCCGCGACAGCAGGACGGATTTTGACGACACTTTCACGGGCAAATAGCTGATGTTATAAGCAGTACTTAAACTACTTACTACAACTTAGGCTACTTTTAACTTTGAGAATCTTTAGGGATCCGCGAGAAAAAATAAAACCCAAAAAAATGTTAATAAAATCAGATTCAGTACTTAAATCTTTTTACTGCTGCTACGTACAGGTATTTTTAATCAGAATCCACGGGTGCGAAGTCCCGTGCATAAGCTAGTTCATATATATTATTTGCTTTATGAACTCCAGGGGAAAAAGTGTTCTATAACTAGCAGTGTAGTGACAAATTAAATTGGGACAGATTGACAGAAGATTACTTATAGCCAATTTCAACAATTTAACTAATCGTGATGATTTCAAACTAAATTCAGTTTAAGAGTTTGATCGAGTGTACGAGCTTCACCTTGCGTTTCACCACTATTAACTGAACCTAGTTTACGCTAAACTCAGTTTAAATTCTAAACGCCCATTTTTCTTCGTTTAGCTCGCTTAAACGCGTTTAGCCGCCGTCACTTGTTAATAATAACAACAAACAATGGCGCTGATTCTTTTGTGCAGCGACTTAACTTATTTTAAACTATGGCTCTATTTTGCTAATCGGAAAGATGGAGCCTCAGAATACAGAACAAACCAGAAGCCGTGAACGCACACAAAAATGACACCACACCAATTACGCCGAAGTAGGGTATTTGAACGATTTGACATTTAGTTCACAAAGATCGCGCGCATCGCTTGAACCTTTTACACGCTGCACATTTAATTCAATTATGCCGAGCTGCGTAATGCAAATGTGCAAAACGGCGGACGGAATTATACAAAAATATGTTAGGATTATATTTAATTTGTACATTTCACATAAATATGTCTTTTTATTTAAATATTGAATAATTTTAATTGTAGTGATTGTTAAGTAAAACCAAGCGTCCATTTTGTCAGTGTTGCAAGAATTTGGTTGCGATTTTACCCCAAGATTTTTTATTAACTCATTTTTGCACAAATTTCTAAAAGGAGAACGAACTATGTTTTTGTGTGCGTTAGGTGTTGAGTTTGATTACCAGTTTGAGCAGTGTCATTGGATAGCAATACGGAGTCTAGAATTGTATCTAGTCCATGCCAATAGGCTCGCCCCCTATTACACGACTGTACTTCGTGTATGCATTAAGCTATTAATATTATTTAATATATTGACCTCACCTACATTTATTTGTCCTATTGGTCCTAGGACCTATAACATAAATTACGAAATGAGGGTATACTATATACCTAATGCCTTTTAGAAATACAGTTTATAAGAATACCCATTCGAGAAAAATACAGGCGTAATGTCATATCATGTTTATTGGTAGAATTTAAAACTATTGCATTATAATATATCTTTTTTAAATTAAATATATATATAACCTCTTATAGAAATCATAAAATAACAATACTCAAAACATCGTCATTTACCCCAGACTGCCATTCCTAACCTAGCAACATTAAGCGGGTGTAAAGTGGCGGCAGGGGGGAGCGTACGTATTGTTGATGGACACAGTGCACGTAAAGGAAAAATGGCTGAACGCGGGGCCTGTGGATGGAGCACTCGTAATACAAAAGTATAATAGTGATTTGTATTTTGAAATTTTTAACATGCCATGTATTAAAAACAGAAATGCCAAACGTGTAAAAGTGAGCATAAATAATTATGTTAATTCATACATTGCAGCGCAGATCAATTATTTTTCTTAGTAAATAGTGTTCATTAAACTAAACAATATTATAATTGTAATTTATTTATTTATTAGTTAGAACGGCCGCGGGCCAGAAACACCAACCAAACAATATAGCATCGACTATAAAAAGAAAACATTTTATAAAATACAAGAAAACAAGAAAAAACAATCATAAATCACTCTCACAAAACTTCAGACATGCCAACAAAATCATCATCCATCCATCCATCTATCCACCCATCCACAAACAGGTCAATCTTTGTTTGAATCCAGAAGATTGTTTGGCGGGGTGAGTGTGCGTGGTATAGGTAATTTGGCTCTCGCAACAGTACGGCAAGCAGGGACAGCAAATAACCTGTGTCCTCTGCAGCGACGGTAGTTTTTAGGGGTAAAGAGCCGAGACAGCTCGCTGAGCAGATCGGGTCGATTCAATTTTACCCGCATGACTATAAGCCGTAATAATTTGGTCGTATGCTCTCATAGTCTTCAGAGAGTTATACCCCAGACATCCCTGCAAGGATAAATGATTTTATTTCTGCAAATAGGTTTTAAAAAAACACTTTTACACGTCATTTTTTTTAAACTAGTAAGAATGAATGTGTCGGTATTTCCTCACTGACTACCTCTGAGAAGAAATACCGAAACAAACTCAGAGGTCAAGGTCTCTTTTAAAGTCCAGACAAGTTCAATAATTTATGTGTGAACAGTGGAAGTGGTCTGAGAAGAGGTCTTTTTAGGAAAGAACCACGGTGAGTTTGAAACGACCTGTCATCACAGACGCCCCGTCTCGTACCATCTGAAGGACATTTGGGTAGGCCGCATGAAATTCTCTAACCGTCAGACACGTAAAAAAATCCATTTTGATTAACATAATATAGGCTACTTTAATCCCGGAATAGATGCGTATCAAAAATCCACGCGGACAAAAGTCGCGGACCAAAAATATAAGTCAAATAATACATAGAAAATGATAACGTTATGGTTGCTGTAAATATAAATATGCGTTTACAATAAAGGCTTCGCCAAACAGAACGCGTACTTAGCGCCGCATTATAGCGTTACAGCGCGGCAGCGTCGCGTTTCAACATCCTCTTTTGATGTCACATTGGAATTGACGCATTGGCATTAACGCAACGTACCATACACCAGGAACTTGGAGTTTAGCTGGACTAGAGTTCATTGCTGTCCCTCTAATATTCTAAGTTAGGCACGCCTCGAGGGCTTAGACAAGTGGCATGAACGCTAGTAGAATAGATTGTCAAATGTATGGGATTGACATAAGCTTTCGCTAAAAAAAGAAATTTGATCTCTCTTTTTTTAGCGAAAGCTCTGGTAACAAATTATATTCGATGAAACGAAACGTCACCGTCAATTGACATCCTCTATACAAAATCGTAGTCAAGCGGCAGCTTTGACGATCGAATCGCCAACGAGCGTTCAAAATTTTCGATAGTTTAGCGAACGCCAAAACCTTGGAGAAAACGCTAAAGTTTGCGAAATTTTGTTTTGATCAGCCGTAAGCAGTGTCGAAAATGTTTGTTCCTTTGTATTTAATAATATAATTTTTAATAAAGATGAGAGATTGTTCACAAAAATAGCTAGTAAGAGGTGGTATGAAAACGAAAATGAATAATTAATGTAATACAATAATTAATTGTGATTGAACAAATAATCGTGATTGAATATATGATCCTATTATTAACATAAAATACTATTGTTTAATTTCAAATAAAAATCTAACTTTTTTCCCGATTTGTAGTTGTCAAATTTTATGATTTTTAATTTTACACTCTTGCAACACTGGCGGGCGCTTGTGTGTGTGACTGTGTCCATAGAACACATATACACTAGCATTCATATCAAACTGACGTTTGTTAACGCTTACTGAGCAATCCAAAGACAATATCCATATTTTTTCTATCGATCGAATTGACTAAGCGTTCGCCAACTGATTTGACACTTGGCTACCAATTATCTATCGCTTTCGACTAAGCGTATACGTTTCACGAAATAGCAACGATACCGAGCGTTTCACATTTGTCTAAGCCCTCAGAGCGTAGTACAGATTGCTAGCAGTCTTTGGAAAGTTTGTTCGTTATTGAGATGTGGAAGAATTATTACTTATATACGCATTTCACAATCACCGAAAAAAATATTCTAATAACTTATTTTCCTACTTGTTCCCACAGCTTTGTATTTATTGTTATGTTTTTGAACATTTATCCTTCGTATTATATAAGCAGGAGTTTCCGTACCAATTCTATTAGGTTTTCAGTCATAATGCTTACTTAACGTCGGACGCTACGACAAAATTTTGTTAAAAGACACAACGCACGGCGACAAAGCGTCCTAACGGTGCAACAGTGCGTTGCGTACGTAGTATGGCGAAGCATTTTCACGTGTACCCGGCAATATTGCCGAACGATCGTTGTTTCGTTTTCCGGTATATGTGCATCCCTCTGTGACGCAACGTCAAGTTTCCCGTGAGCGACACCGCGATTAGTTGCTATATTATGTGCTTAGTTAACTTTTTCTTTTAAACCAATTAAGCCGTTGGGACGAGTGTCCATTCGTCAGCCATTGTTGCCTGATCGTATAGCCCTTTTACGATCTCAAAATCATGGGCCCATATTGTAATGTAGATATATTGCAACACATGGCCCAGCCATAGATTGCTCAGCTATAAGCTGGAATAAAATATTTACGTGATGGCCAATCAATAGTTACCAAAATTGTGGCTGTATCAGCCCATTCTGGTGAACCGTAGCATATGCTAAAAACCATTTACGGGGCAACTTACCTAGGATGCATATATCCTAGGTAAGTTGCCCCGTAGATGGTTTTTAAGGTATTGAATGAGAGACCCCAAGTTGACGTTGATAATCGTGTTAAGGCATATAAGTTTTTCTTTGCTTTTTCACCAACTGTTTTAATATGTTCGACAAAAGTCAAATTTCTCTCTAGCACAAGACCAAGATAACACACAGATTCTCTTTTTTAACGGTTAATATTATTAAACTTTAAAAACTTTTACACAATTAGTGTTTAGTGTAATTTCAGTCCAGATTTCTAGATACACCAACTGCATAAATAACTTCTGTAATCGCATATAAATGTATAGGATTACAAAGTAACATTTGCAGTTAATGAATCAGTTAACCTGTATATTTATCATCATCAGCCCGTTCAGTCAACTGCTGGACATAGGCCTAATCTCCCAAAGTACGCCACAAAGCCTGGTATGCTGCTTTATGCATCCAGTCGTATATGTACTTTTCTTTATCAGCTTGTATTGTCCCACTGCAGGGCAAAGGCCTCCCTTTCACTCTTCCACTTTACTCGGTCGTGTGCTAAAGTGGACCAGTCTCTCCTGTAGGCAAGCAGCTCGTCATGCCACCGTCGTCTGGGTCTGCCTTGATGACGTCGTATATTTTGTGGGACCCAGTAATTAAGCTCAATGGTAACTTGTAAAATGGTCAACGGAATGAAAAAGCGATGAAGTTGTACAAAAATCCTGCAAAGGATTAAGTAGACTAAATTGCCCTAAATTGCCATGAAAGAAAGAACAATAATAATTATAACCGCGGCGGAGGTGGCTTGCCCGCGCCGCGGCTTCCACGCTTCGCGTCCGTTACAGAAAGGCGGCTTCTTTCTTCCAGGCAACCTTTGGGTCTTACTGCGATATCGCAGGTATTGATTGTTAATTTACTATAGTTAATTTTGCACTGTAATCCATACTAATATTTTTATAAGGATTTTGATGAAATTTGGCATGTAGAAACTTAAAGACCCAAAAAAGGACATAGGCAACCTTTTTTTTTAATACTACCTGCTACGGGGTTTTAATGGGGGTTAACGCAGGTGAAGCCGCGGGCTAATGCCATTTTTGAATAAATAAATATATATTATATATATATATTATATATATATATATATTCATTGATAATTTTATACATAATTCATTGTTATTATCAATGATAGAATTAGAAGACCGAAATTAACTCTTCGATGATTTTTAAGAAAATGTTTTGAGGGAAATAGGTCACGACATAACAATAAAGTTACCGTTTTTCTTATTGCAAGAACTCTACATTAGCGATGGTTGTGTTTTACAAAGGTCAATACAATTAGTCAAAAATAGCATGCAAAAATATAAGCTAATAGAAGGTAGCCAAATAAGATGGCCAAATATAGAGATGTCAAATAAGATTACATTTATATCTTATTTTAAATTAAATATGATGATTTTTATAATTAGGAGATATTTAAATTGAAGTATACATCGACTGAATAAAAACATTTGTCAATAAGCCATTTGCACAATACGGTTTTGAATCTATTCCTCGGAAGTTCCTTATATGATTTCGATAATTTATTATATATTCTTATAACCATTGGATAACAACTTCGATGATACATATGAGTCTTCATCGTAGGAATAATTAATTTGTTAGGGTATCGGGTTTTTAATTTAATAGTGTCCCCAAGACGTTGGAATAAAGTAGGCATGCATTTTTACAAACTTACAACATTCAAAAATATATATGCTAGGTACAGTCAATAATAATAATAATAATAACGTTTATTGGCTCAATTAATTTTGGTAACAATTTTTAACACTGTCACTTAAACTAGGTTAGCACCTGTGCTATTAACACCAGCAACAGTAACATTCGTGGTTGATCTAAGATACATCAATATTTATATTGTGCAACAAACCGTTATTTTTTGAAAAAAAGAAAATAGTATAGTTATTAGTAAGTGTTTAAACATAATTTGAATATTTAAAAAAAGATTAAGTTTTTTTTAAAGTGGTTTACATGATGTCAGAGTTGACTCATCACAAAGAGCTCGAATGCACTGTTTTTGGCTCAAAAATGCTCTATTCATCAGAACAGAATTTCCCCAAAGAACAATGCTATATCTAATGTTCGAAGTCACAAATCCATGATGAGCCAAAAGTGCTGTTTTGTGGTTGGTTATCTTAACAAGTCGCCATAGGGCAAACGCAAAACGGTTGATTTTTTTGTGACTTTCATGCATTTTCAGCTACCGTCAACTGTGATGCCTAGGAAAGCGGCTTCATTAGGTTCTTTAATATTTTGACGGTCATAAATTACGTAAAGATTAGTATTCGGTTTACGACTGAAGTACGAAGTTTTGTTAATGTTAACTTTAAGATTATTGTTATGAAGCTATGCTATTATAGAACTAATTGTTTCGCTTATTTCTGAGTTAAAATCGGTCATTTTATTTTATGTTTTATTAACTGCAATGTCATGCAAAAGAGGGAAGAGATCAGGGGAACAAAACGCACAAAAACCACTTATAAGAAGTTTTTTTTATTTGTTAGCAATATGAGCCATATTTTGTTAATTTGATCTGTCTTTATTTAATATTTCTATTCTTAATCTTTTTTTTCTTTTAATAGTAATTGCAAAAATAAAGAGTTTTTAATTGTTTATTTCATGAAATTAATGGTTTTATTTCATAATAATATGTATATATAATAAACATTCTCCTGGATAGTCCATCAGTCACCTGACAACAATTTTTACAAAATCTGATATAAAATTTTACATAGCAGAGTAATTTTGCGGCCTTTTTTTTAATTGCACAACACTAATTATTACCTTTTATCATATAGGTACATCTTTACCCTAATTTAAGAACAAAAAGTAAGCAGGACAAAGGAGATGTTTCATTTTTATATGGGACTCCGGCCATAACATGTATGTACCTTTTAGCGAAGTTGGGAAACTAACCGCAGAATAGAGTAAAGTTACATTTTTCTCATAACATCTAATGTTTTTTGTGCAAATATTAAACATAATAAATGTTTGACGTTTGTCATGAGTTATGAATGGTTGAAGAGATGACATTTACATAACCTAGAAATATTTAATATTTATCAGAACTTAGTTCAGTTCAGAAGTTCACTTCAGGAAAGTAGTTTTTTTTTAACGTTGATATCGTTACACTTGCCTATAATTAGTCAAAGATATGTATAAGAAAATGATTTAACAATTGTTAATAGGACAAGAACACATACCTTTTATATTTATCGTCTACGTGATATTGTATTTTGATGTGACATGATTTCTGAACGAAAGAAGGTAATGCAAAATACGAGACGCCATGTTGAATAATATGGCAATAATCAAAAAACTATTACTTTTTCTGCACAATAAATCTAGCCTAAATTCACATCATCTCTTTTTATGCAAAATTTTCCCGTTAGTAGAGAATCACCTATATTATTGTATTTATATTCCCACGCATGGCAAGCGGCTTGGGGATCGCAGTGTTGGTGGTCAAGTTACAGAAGACGCTGGTGTCCATCTTTTGGATTACCCTTAGTCGCCTCTTACTCAATTCTAGGCCGGATACTACACGGCACATTATAGAATAACGACATATAAAGTAACATGTAGTTATTTTTGTCACATCACTACAAAAATGAACCTATAAATATTGTTTTATTTTTTAAATGTAATAAACATTTTTAACACGAAATTATAACTTTTATTGTAACATGAAATAATGATGTAGTTTTTGATCATATTATTCATTAATAAGAAATATTATTATTGAAAATGATCCGCCCCTTCATAGTTACATTGTCTTTTCGCATTCGACCTGTCAGGAATGCATTCTCTCAGCGTCCAAACTATAGCTATGAATATCTCCCCGGAAACTGGATATACCATCGGAGGCTTATTCATCAACTGGCGAGCGTGAAACTTGCGTGTGCGCGCGACTTGGCACCTTCCGATTTTGCCTATTTTTTTATCGTTAACTCGCTTGATCGTGAAAATCTGACGTAATTATGTACAGTCATCAATAAAAACGTTTTAATAAAGCTGTCAATAATTGAGGAATATGGCGGAATTCCATTACACGTCAAATATCAATAAAATCTGTCCAGCCGTTCTCGTAAGATGTCGTACATACATTTAAAGTAGGGTACCTATATTACATTTATTAATAATATTTTCACAAAATTGATAAAGGCAATTTGAAAAATGATGGACACGGGCGGGACTTGAACCGCGACCTTCGCCGAACCGTGACGCTGCTCTAACCAACTGAGTCACCGTGTCGCTGCTCGCATCCATCGAATCTCAAGTTCCCTTTTAGAATTTACGTCTGGGTGACGTCAGGTATTCCTTCGTCCTTAATCAATTTAGATTCAAGCTTAGCATGGGCAACATGCTAAAATGGCACCAAAAGTCATATTATATTTTCACATTTTGCAATAATTAAAAAGTTCGTAGTACTAAAACATCAAAATTCTGGTTGTTTAAATTTTCACTATACTTATTCTTAATTATCTCCTGAACACGTGGACCTATTGACATGATTCAAACGGTTAAAATGTTTTTAGACCTAGACTTTTCATTTGACTCAAAACTCGTTAAGATATCTCAATAAACAAAAAAACACATTTTCAAGTTGCTCTCGTAATTAACCAACATGTATGAAACGCGTAACAATTGCTTTAAAACTATCGTATCAAACGACACACGGCCGTCAAATGAGCAATACTTTAAACCAGCCATTCTTGTTGATCACTATAAATTTCACTATTTGGAACTTATTTAAAATATTACGCACGCGCGGGCGGTGATAACCGACTAGCGGAGTGGAGTCGGCGCTACGCGAAATTGTATGCATTTATCACTGTAGGAACGGCCGAGTGGTGGAGGCCTGCTTCAGGAACGCATTCTCTGAGCGGCCGCACTTTAACGATTATTTTTCCAGTATTATTCATCGACTTTTAATAATTAAAAGCCATGAAATGACCGTTCGAATTCAGATTTGTTTTGTTGTAACTGTGTAGATGTCGAACGCCCCCGAGGAAAAATTCCGACATTATGCACTTCCGCGCAAGAAATCCACCTATCCCGCAAAGTTCGATTTGGAACACGATTAATAAAAAAAATTAATTAGCAAATAAACATTAATTGTTATAATATGTAAAGGTTTACTAAGTATCATACTATTACATCATATCCAATAATACATACTCTACACTTCAAGAAACGATGTTGAAAACATCGACTCTAACTTTTAGATCATCATTACTCATCATTATAAAAAACTATAACTCAGTGAATTTTGCTGCGTCTTAAATGATAAATGATTTTATTTCTGCAAATAGGTTTTTAAAAAACACTTTTACACGTCATTTTTTATATACTAATTTGAATGATGGTGTCGGCATTTCCTAACTGACTACCTCTGAGAAGAAATGCCGAAACAAACTCAGGGGTCAATGTCTCTTTTAAAGTCCAGACAAACGTAAGTTTGTGTGAGAACAATGTAGGTCGTCCGAGATGGTTTTTTTTAAGAAAAAAAAAATCTATTAAAAGTTATAATCTATCTGTGTTTGCTCGAAATTCTGTCATCGTTGTTTCTTAATCGATGATAAATACATACAGGCGTAATAGTTGTTATATTATAAAGTATGTAATACAGTCGTTTGTCTTCAGTAGGAACTTTACCACGATCGCGAATTGCTCAATGGGCTATGTCCTTGTTCACGTTGACTCTATGATTGTGACGAGCACGTCACAATCGCACAAACACCTGGCGGCCAATGTGAACATGAGCTCGCCACGTCCACCGCACCCGCAACCGTCACCGCGCCCGCGCGTTCCAACTTAAACAAGCACTTACACATTTCAGTATTCCAAAAGTTATTTTTATTATTAATGTATTGTATAAATTTACATTTTGAGATGACGAAACAATAAATAAAAGTCATTGTTTAAAAATGCATAGGTTTATCATAACTAGTATACATTTCTATGCTTGTTAAGTGGTAACTGTATGCCTATACAAATAACAATTATTTACCTATCTGTCGAGAAAACGGTCAAATCAATTAATTACACACATACTTTCATCTCCACGCATGTCTTCTTGACATTTCTAGGATAAATCCCCTTGCCATTTCTAGGATAAATCCCCTTGCCATGAACTCTTAAAGCAGGGCAGTTAAAGTTGTGGAAGCGAAACGCCGCGCCGCTACGTGCAGTGTAATGCGTCGTCTCAATTCCACAACGTAAACTGCCCTGTTGAACTTTTAACTAACACCACAAACATTTAATTGTTGTGTTAACAAACGAAAACGTATGTAGTAAAGTTTTTTTGCATGTCATTACGGATATTGGCGGCATTACAATCAGTATCTTATTTTAGTCAAAATTGATAAAGGAAAGGAGATGTTTCATTTTTGTATGGGACTCCGGCCATAACATGTACCTTTTAGCGAAGTTGGAAAACTAACCACTGAATCGAGTAAAGTAAATAATATGGCAATAACTGAAAAACTATTACTTTTTCCGCACAAAAAGTCAAGGCTAAATTCACGAAAGAATATTTTTCCTCAATTCGTGGCATTTTTTCTTCTTTTTCGATAAATGTACAAGAGATGGCCGAAAATGAAACATCTCCTTTGATAAATGATGGACACGAGCGGGATGTCATTTTTACTTGAAACCTGTATAAAAATCTGATTTGTCATAAGAACCATTTCCTGTAACAGTTAATTTTACTTTACTTTGAAAATTAAGGGAATAGACTAAATTTACGTATCAAGTATGTCCGGGCAACGATTATACAAACTTTAGGCTAGATTTACTTTAAGCTGGATTTAAACTCATAAGGTGGAACAATTTTACTGTCAGAACTGAACATACACAACACTCTCATAAAGTTGGTACAGTCGTTGCCTGGACATACAAAAAATTATAATATTTAACCTTATTAATGAATAACATTAAAAATCTTTCTGAAAACTAAAACAGAATACTTATGTATAATAATAAATCAATGTCTCAAAATAAAATGTCAAGTTAATTATCGAACTATATCGATATTTTTGTCAAGGTTTATATCTATTCTATATTTGGGTAAATATTATACAACATTTACGTATTTGTTATTTCTTTTTATTGGGATCTATAGCATTAAACGTTATTATGTGATCAAACGCTATATATTGGATTACCGATTGATATATAGGGATCCACCCTATACACTAGTAACGAACCGATTAAGCGACATTTTGATGCAAATTTTGATGATGTGACTCAATTATTGCGATAATCATTACTATAAAAATCAACGTACTCCTTATCTACCATATAATCATGTAGCTTATTCCGATTTTCTTAATAATGTTAATTAAGTTTATTTTTATTTAAAAATGAATGTGGAAAGTCGCGATGTGCCTAAGGTGGACCAGATTGTACCAGTAATAGACTAGATGTTGTGCCAATAGTGAACCAGTATATAAAACGAATGATTATAATGAAGAATAATTTTATATTTTTTTAATAAAACGTCGCCCCGCACTACGAATTTCTCCTGTATTGTGGGTGCGATTTAGAAACATGAAATATCACATACACAAACATCCAGACTCGGGACAAACATTTTCGGATCACACAAATTTGTCCCGTGCGGGAGTCGAACCCGCAACCTTTAGCTTAGCAGTCCAAACGCTTAACCACTGCTCCAATCAGGTCGTCGTTTTCTTAACAGTGTCAACTCTTAATTGACTGGAAATCCTTTTTTTGCCATCGCTATTATCTAATTTTTAAGCAAGGCTTCTTCTTGCTTCTTCAATATAGGTCTATCGCTTTTAAGACACCTTCCTCCTTTTATTTGAAAAACGTTCTTCTCGGTAGCATTGTGTCTGTAAAAAAGTAGGTGGTCAATTACTGGAACAAACTCTTTGTATAGATGTTACCAGTAATAAACCACTGGTCTACAATAGGAACATTGTGATTTTTTAGGAGTTTCTTATATTAAGTACTTGTTCACGTTGGAACGCGCGGGCGCGTCGGCGGGTGCGGTCGCGAAGACGTGGCGGGTTCGTGTTCATATTGGCCGCCAGGCGTTTGCGCGGGTGTGACGTGTTGTCAGAGATTGTAAACATGGACGACAATCTTTTATTTTTAACCGAAAATTCACACCTAACGTGGGAGATGATAAAAATTACAATTGGTGTGCACGAAATTAATAAAGAAAGAGAACGGTACGGTGAATTTCATACTTTATATAGTAATTTGAGAGAACATCCTTCAAGATTTTTTGGATATACCAGGATGACTGTCAACTGTTTTGATTACATATTGGATTCAATAAGGAGTGCGATTTCAAAACAAGACGTTTCTAGCGACAAGTTCATACTGGTTGAACTTACCTGACGTCGCGAGTGAATCGCGCGCTCCGCCGCTAGTTCGACGTGAACACACACAAACATCTCACGCGTTTGAAATTGCCGCGGCGCGCGCGCGCCAGTCGCTAGCTTGGTAGCTTGCCCGCTACTTAGACCGCACGTGCGTTTCGTACGTGAACACTTGGGTATTACGCCATATGTTTGATATTTCGTGACCGCGCCCGCGAGTCAACGTGAACAAGTACTAACACATTACGGTATAATAAGTTTGTTCAACTGAATAGAATTTTACTGAAAAATCATTGAATTCGTGTTCCATTAGTTTACCAATAACTATATTTGATTTAAATTAGCATTTTCTGATGAAACGTAATATTATTGTTAATTGGAAAATAGGTTACAATGACTGTTTTAATCAAAGATTTTTAATGATTAAAAAACTTACTGTCATACGCGTCGCTTAATAAAATTGCCGCCTGGAATGCAGTGAACAGTTGTCGTGTATATCACTTTTATATATGTATTATCATAGATAAAAGCAAGATACACGCCATTTAAATTAGTCACGCCATTTTTTTATTTGGTAAAAGTACGGCTAGGTTACCAAACATAACAAAGTGGCGGGGAATGAAACATAAGGTTAATATTTGGTGCGTCTACACTTGTAACAACGTTACACATTTCAACCTACTATTCCTCCGTAACCGTTACAAAGCATTGCGTCTGGTGTGGGGACAGTGGGACCCATACCATACTCTTGAAGAAACTGTGTTTCGGGCAAATGTACGGAAAAATGTTACAAGTGTTGACAGTCAAATCTGTATTGTCCGGCAGATTAATAATATCTTGGGACAACTCACACACGGTCATCTGATCCTAAACTAGACAGAGCCTGTATTATGGTAACCATACAACTGATAAACATACTGAATGTTAGAGGTGACGTGCCCATCCAATCAATATGGGTTTTTTTTAAGGATATTCACCGCTTTCGGCGTAACATTCCGCCGTACAATACGTCCATACATGTGACATGTTACACGTAAACGTGACGCATTTTTGGCGTGGATTAACGCACTACCTTAACCTGCAAGCCGTCCAGGCACCGCGTAACATTATAGATTAAGTTAATGTTTAAAAAAAAAAAATTAACGTTTCATAATGATAATAGTCCAGGAGGTTGACTACCTACATCGAGCAAAGGCATCAGGATATTTTATGTGTAACTCAGACGTAAATATATATATATATTAACACAGGTTAACCCTAGTTCAGGCTGGCAGCAATTAAAATTTTATGAACCTTATTATGCTATTATCTCCAACTTAGGTGTAAAAATGTTATTTTAGTTAAGTCTTACACGTGTAACTTAAGTATTATTGGAACTCCTGTATTTATAAGATCTACTTTAAATCAAAATGTTCTACACTGTAACATATATTTGGTCAAATAAATAAATATTATTATTATTTCCTTTATTTAAAACTTTTACTTATAAATTACATTTTTAAATATATATTATGTACAAAAACAGCAAAATAAAAATAAAATATATTAAAAAAATATAAAAAATATATATTATTATTATATACAAAATAAAGGGTGGCCGAAACAAAAAAAATTGGTATCTCGTGTCGTGGATTATGTTCCGCCAAATTTCATATCAGTGTTAGTGCATAGAAATTTTTTGAATCTGACATTTTGAGACTTGTCGACCTGTCCAATCAATTTTTTTTCTTAAGTAGACGACTTTTTCGAGAGTTTTCCTACGTTGTACTTTCATAAAACAACTTTTAATATTTTCGTAAGTTTGATACACGTTATAGAAATGTTGGTCTAAATTGTAAGAATAACTTTCAGTGAATGATGACTTTGATTTCCATCTTTAAATCTAAACAGGTGATTTAAGGTGTGTAAGTGTGCTTATGCAGGTCTTACTGTATAAAATAAATATAATTATTAAAGTACTTATGTAGGTATCTATCATCATCATCATCAGCCGGAAGACGTCCACTGCTGGACAAAGGCCTCCCCCTTAGAACGCCATAATGAACGACAACTTGCCGTTTGCATCCACCGGTTATATATTATGTTATATTTAATATTTACTTATCTTTATTATAAAATAAGCAGTGTTTCCGAACCAATTCTATTACATAACAGCTATATTATTTATTTTAATGCTACTGCTACATCTGCGTTAACATTAACTTCAATGTTAGAGTCCAACTACGCGTTAATTAAGGCACTAAAATGCTTGTTGGCTACATTTTCTTATTTTCTTACAACGTCGTCAAAAGTTAATTCCTAGTGAAGTAACACATTAACCGCACAACAATGGAGGTTGAAGCGGCAGCAGTGTGATAAATTATTATATGCATTTATGCAATTTTATATAGAATGCATAATTATATTAATAATTTCAAAAACTCGAATGCTCTCTCATTCGACCACTCCATTATCGTAATAACGCAATTACCGCCTTGAAAAAAAAAAAACGTCCTTGCAATGCGCGTGCGCCCTACGCCGCGAAATGAGATAGCGTTAATGTAGTCAACATAGCTTAGTCCGCTAAACTACACGCTAAAATCCTTTGAAGTGTCAAAAAACCGACACCCGAGCTATCGCTTAGCGTTTAATGCCATTAGTAATCATCATCATCCTATTGCAGTCCACTGCTGGACATAGGCGTCTCCCAATTTACGCCACAAAGCCCGGTCTGCTTATTTATGCATCTAGTCGCTGCCTGCTGTTAGTAAATTAACACGTTAAAATGTTGGCCACATCTACGTAACACCTTAGCGTTTAATTTTCGCGTGTAAACGCAGGTGCAGCAGGAGCATAACAATAATTATAAAGTGCACCTAACCTATACCCAATGCCATTATTTTTTTTAGATTTAAACAGAAACCGCAAGTTGTATAGGCATTAGGTCATGGGGGCAATACACATGGCTATTTGTATTTGCATATTTGGCAAATAATTACCATGTGGACAGTATATTTGACAAAGTATTAGTCTTATTTGTCTAGTTGACAAATATGCGCTTGTCGGTTATTTACACGACTGCCCAAAAAAGGAGTGTAATGTTTTCAGGGTTCATGTATGTATATACGTGCTTATCATTATTCCACGATAACTTCGAAATGCCAGAACCGATTTTGATGTATGGAGTGTCGTTAGAATCTTTGTTGCAACATTGCAAGTAACATAGGATATAAAAAAAGACAAAAATTAAAAAATACATACACTTGAGAGCAACAAAATCGCACACCTTGACTTTTTATTGTTAAGGCAGTTTTTTTTCATGAATCTGAATAAATATTAAAGAAAACACTAATTGAAAGCCTACCTTATTACCTTTCTAATGATATCAAATATAGTGTAAAAAATACCCATAAGAGGTTTTACGGCACAGAACCCAACAAACGGGTAAAATTACCCAATTTTGCTTAAGAAATAATGAAAATCAAACTCAGGATTCTCGATCAAATTGTTTATTAATAAGGTGTAGGTATTCCCTCCCCTAGCCTTAATTACAGCTCTTAATCGGTTTTTGATAGACCGTATTAATTTTACCATGAAATCTTGATGTATAGCGTTCCACCCCTCTTCAATGGCAAGTTGAAGCTCTCGGAGGCGCCTAGGAGCAGGGCTTCTTGCTCGGACTCTTTTTATTAGCTCATCCCAGACATGCTCAATCGGATTGAGATCAGGACTATGAGCTGGCCACTCCCTCGCAGTGATTCCAACGTCTTCCATGTAGTCGCAAACTGTTCTAGCGACATGCGGTCTGGCGTTGTCGTGCATTAGGAGAAAATCTTCTCCCATAAACCAAGCAAGCGGCCTCACATGTACTTCGAGCACTTCTTCGACATATCGTGCAGCCGACAAACCTCTCGATCTCGGGCCGGTATTCGCCCCAGTGATGAATATAATGTCAGTTTTAGTGTCCAACATTATGCCACCCCAAAACATACACGATCCACTGCCAAAAGCCACGCGTTCGCTTATGCAGTATTGCGAAAATCGCTCTGATGACCTTCTTTAGACCCTAGAGCGTCCATCATGACCATGTAATGTCATTCTGCACTCATCAGAGAACATAACAGACAGCCATTGGTCATACGTCCAATTTAAATGTTCCCTGGCAATTTGTAATCGGGTTTGTCGGTGAGCTATGGTCAATTTGGGACCATTTGCTGGGCGATGTGAAGTCAGTCCTGCTTCACGAATTCTTCTTCAGACAGTCCACCGACTTATACTGACATTGCGAACTTCTCGAAGCTCTTGTCCCAGTTGAACCGCATTCAGTTGCCGATTTCTTAAAGTCCTCGACACAAGAAAGCGGTCATCACGCTCTGATGTTCTGCGTCGCCGGCCAGATCCTGGTCGCCGAATGTAGCCACCGGTCTCTTGAAATCTCTGGTACACACGACGAACAGAGTAGCGGCTCAAATTTAGTCGTCGAGCAACTTCACTTTGATATTATTTTTCCGTATGCTTTCAGTAGAGATGTTATCCGTTGACCTTCGGTATGCAACTGATTAAAAATCCAAAATGCTAACGGTTGAATTTGGCTAATTTGGTGCACGGCTGGTTTCTGAAGATACGTGAAGGTCAATGATTTTAATTTTGTGTTTTTTTAAAGCTAAGCTTGTATTCTTTAATTTTGCCTAATGATTTGTACTCAATATCTAAGATTTAAGAAAAAAATCAGTAATAAACCAAATTACAAGGGGTATGCGATTTTATTGCTCTCAAGTGTATTAAAAACACGTCATGGTAGTCGTGTTTTTAATAATTGACCTACATCCAAAGGATCTAATACAAATATATCTAAATATTGTGTCGGTACCTTTGTACCCTGCGATAGACTGTATTCCACTGCATCCAGGAATCGACTAACAGGCTAACACTTAGAAAAAGTAACTTTTTTGGGGAGCAGTACAAAAACGGTCTGTTTTATTCATAGTAATAAAGAAGTATCAATACTTGTTACTGTTTTATTTATTGTGTGTATAAATTTTCCAAAAAACAATATCGATTAGTGTAAGTATCGTCTCTTATCAATCGATAACGTATAAAGATACCTCAGTTTCACCCCTACTTGTGCTGTCAAAATGACAAATGTTTGTTATTTGGCTGCCATGTTAAGATGGTCGTATTTTCATGTTGCCTAGTTCTCGTGCCTGAGAACGAAATATTGTTTTTTTTGGGTTCCGTACCTTAAAAGAAAAAACAGAACCCTTATAGGATCAACCCATTTTTCTCAAGAACGCGTAAAGGTATAAAGTTGAAATAATATCAAATAGGTACTCGGGTCTGCTGTCCCTTGTAGCTGTAAGAAATGAAACTTCTAAGTCAACGCAATCAAAAGATAGAGCAGTTATGCGGATTATTTTTACAATTTTCACACTCAAAACCTATAGGGTACTTCCCGTTAACCTACAATCATAAAATTTAGCAAGAAACATTGTCTTATAGCAGCCGAAGCACTGATAACCGAGTGGTATGACCGATGGACTGCTAAGCTGTTAAAGCTCGCAAGTTCAAACCCCGGCACGCAACAATGTCTTTTCGAATTCGTGTGCGTACTATAAATTAGTTATCAGTTGCTAAAAACCGTGAAGGAAAACATCGTGAGGAAACCGGCACACCTGAGAGATTTTTCAACGGTGTGTAAAGCCATGTCAGAGGCCTACAGGCGGTTTAAACTCTGACACCAGGTTGTTTATCAACCATACGATAAGAAGAAGATAGCACAAGTAAACGAACAAATCTGAAAACTATAAATTTGTAGTTACATCACATAAAAAATAACAATAACTTATGTATACAATTGGTAAACTAACCGCTACCTATATCAATACATTGGGGCAACAGATTTCCAACGGCAAAGTTAAGTTTGTTCATCAGTCGGGTTTATTTTTTCTTTAGAGCAATGTCATATCATATAAAGATAATTTAAAATCTGTAGGGAACCCTCGGTTTGCGAGTCCAATTTGCGCCTTGTTTGGTTTTTCTGTTTTAACACGTGACGAGGAAGTGACTGTCATTTTAATACACAACGTTAAACGTGGTCGATGCACTAAACTTAAACTTGGCGCGGGCGACGTCCCCTCATACCCCGATTGCCTTGTCGACCTGTTGCTTACAGCAGATACAATATATGCGCGAAAACGTAACCCTTCCCTGAAAGTCGGGTAATAAATAAATGCGGTACTGCTAAAAAATTTGACGCACTTAAATAGTCAGTCGGATGTGATCGATCGATCGATAGAACACTCGTACTGCCGACGAGTTTTTGGCAGTAAGCCTACCTCCCCTATAGTCAACCATCCCTGGTCTCCTCTGACTTTCATTCGGATTCTAGTAGTTTAATATTATGTTGGTTTAACGGATTGAACGGACAGTCTAAGGAATTGGTTAGGTTATTCCTAAGGAACTTATCTATCAAACAACGCGTAACGGACAAATAAAATTATTTACTAGTATCTGTCGACGTAACGTTATCATTACTTTACACGGGCTCTAAACTGTGATATTTTTTACAGTGGCGGAGAAGATAGCTCGAGTAATACATGCCCGATAGCTGCATCTGCGGCTGCACCTGCTACGTGGCGTGGGACAAATGATAGCGCCACTGAGTACTGTCGTCGTGGTAATACACCCGCTGCATACGGCAGGTACCAGCGTAACAACTCTACCGCACCATACTCAACACCACCATCCAATGCTGAAAGGTACCTACCATATTTATTTATACTTTGTTTTGAACAACAGTTTTTACGAGCTCAAGACCTGGCTGTGTATTTATTTTCTTATTTATAACCTTTGTTATATTATTTCTAAAAGTTACCATTTCTAATATAATTTGTCTCCTCTCTAATCCAAATTTAAACCAAAATTACTATCAATGCTTTTTTCCAATTAATCTCAAATAACTAATTAACATCGTTATGACCGTAGAGATTAACCTTAGAATAAAGTTTAGCGGTAACTATATACATACAACGTTTAAGCTAAATATCTTCATTTTTTCGATATTATTTTATCATCATCATCATTAGCCGGAAGAAGTCCACGGCTGGACAAAGGCCTTCAAATTATTTTATACAAATACTTAATCCTATATTATAAAGTTTACCATTTTATTCATAGTACACACATAATTTAAATTAATCACTGAATTATACTTAGTTATCAAATTATAGTTCATTTTAGGAAAATTGGATTAATAAATCTTAATTAAACAATTAATTTTTCATAAAAAAAAATTAGGACTACGTTTGTCACACGTTTTTTTTCAAATCGAATTCTTTTAATTCCTTTTTAACCGACTTCAAAAAAAGGAGGAGGTTCTCAATTCGTCGGGATCTTTTTTTTTCATGTATGTTCCCTCATTACTCAGTCATTTATGAACCGACTTGAAATTTACTTTTTCATATGATTGGGTTTACTTTCCGATTGGTCCCCTAGAAATTTTGTCATTTCCTGATAATTAACTTCGAAGATATGGAACGGAACTCCTCATAGGATCACAGCAACACGCCCGTAACTTGATGATATTGCTTAAGTAGTAGTCGATAACCTCCTTGTTAGTGGTTAGTCATAGACTACTACTTCCACCAGGGAGTGGGGGTGAGTTGAACTATCTATCACTTTCCTGGATTAAATATATCGAGTGAGGTATCGTTTAAAAGGGCTTTTGTTTTATGTGTGAAAGGATTTCAAATACTAGTCTCTCAAAAGTCTGGGGTGGATGAATTCTAGACACCACTAAAAACGTGAAATAAGAAAATTTTAATAAAAAATTAAAACCTCCTTCAAAAAACTCAAAAGTGAAAAATAATATTTTATCACATAAGCGAAGTGGAAGTCGGTGCCAAATTCCAACATCCATTAAGCGATTCAGAAAAAAAGTTTTTATGAGAATGCTGTGCTTGTTTAAGTTTAATAAGTGCTTGCTTAGTTCATAGTTTCAAAGCTCAAAAACTATTAACTAAGCGAACGCAGAAAAAAGTACACGATTGCTTTGTAATATCGATTTAAAATTTAATTTTTTCACTTTTATTTTGATAGTCATTTTATAAACTCTAAAGGCTATATCGTTATAATCAAGATTTTTGGTTATGTCCGATTCATGTTATGTTTGATTCTTGATATCTCAGTATTCCCGTTACAGAAAGGATGTATGATAATAATAACATTGTAATGTTCACATTGGAATAAATAAATCAACGTGCATTTCAGTACAAAAAATAGTTTTCTGTTCAACGAAAACATTTTCTGTAATTGTCATTAATGTCATCATTGCGTAAAAAGTGGAGGACTTTTGGTCGGACATTGGTCGTTTGATTAATTCACTGATTCAATCTTTTTACTTTTAAAATAAGTGGGTTGCCATAACAAACGCCTTAATTCTGGTATAGGGAATGAATTGCTATTTCGCGGCTACTTTCCGTTTATGAATGACAATTTAATACTATAACAAATACGATGCTTGTCTGGAAGTAGCTAGTCCACGAACAGCTGCTGATAATGCCCCTATTAAGCGATTTTTATGAAATACACAAATATCAATACACAGTGTATTATCAATTTGCCCGGAAATCATATGGCAATATTCATAATGTCTAGTTAATAGGAAGTTCAAATTATAATTATTTACTTCGCCCCTAGTAGCTTGTAATTATTCATAATGCCCAGGCATTATGAAAAACGACCCAATTTATTACTTGGTCCATAACATATAGAACCACCAGTTCGTCCCAGGACGTCCAGGCAATGTATGAAATATTATGAATATTATTGCCCATTACATGCCATTACCTAGGTTATGTATACAATTCCTAGGCGTTGCATAGAGTACCTGCGGGCGACGGAATTGGGGCAGTTTCTCGCTCAACCAGATAGGCCCGACTAGGCGGCGTGCGCTGTTGTTCCGCGCGCGCCGCTGTAGAAGGGATGCGCGGCACGTAGGCCGTAGGTACGTAGTGACCGGGACACTGGGGTTTTAGCTGGTGGGGTCCGGCATACCCCTTCGTCCTCAGGACGGAGGAAGTTCATAATGATTTCCCTAGTAAAAAAAGGCATTGCATAGAGTAGTTGATGGTCCTCCGGTGATGGTGTAAAAAAATCAACAATGCCACAGATTGGTACATAAAACAATTCCGTCTTGTGACACAGCTAAACATCGTTCAGCTGGATTGTCATTTGCTGAGCTACAGGAATAGAAAAAAAAGGTTAGGTTAGAACAGTGACCACCGCAACGCATGAGCCAATCGAGCGCAGCAAGCGTGCCGCGACAGCGGCTGGCGAGAGTGCTCTCGTCTTTTACACACATTACCGGCTGCATACTCGGTATTGTATAGAATGCCGAGGCAATGTATAAAATAAATATATTTAAATATAAAATATATTTCATACCATACCTGAATTATACCGGGTGGGCCAACATGTTTTGCTAATTGCAACACTTAATATCTCAAAAACCGTTAGAGGGAGGGGCGCGCGGGTAGCAGGGAATTGTGCGTCGCTTCATGCATTTTTAGTCACGATGGAGCGCTTCGCAGGACAGCAGCGTGCTTTTTGTGTAAAACAATTTTTCAAAAATAACAAATGGCTACGTTACTGTACGACGCCTATTTAGAATTAAATATGAATTACGCCGCTAAGTGAGTGTGTAAGTTATTGTCACCATAGTCACATGAATTTAAACGACAACAGCAGGACTCGGATGCATCAAGATGGAGCAACATGCCATAAGTCATAATATGTAACTTTACCGGTGGTCAAAGAAATATTTCCCAACAAATTGATTTCTCGCAGAAATTAAAATTCAAATGTTTATTTACTAGAATGTAGTATGCATGGATGGTAACATTTTAAAATAGTGGCGCTATACATTCTACCATAACAATGGTGTGTAAATTACAGTCACAATTTTATTATTCTTTTCTTAAGTCATTACATTTTACAATTATAGGAAGTATCATAGTTATGATATTATATGAGTGTTATTTTAATCAGGTTTAGTGGAAGGTCTTTGAAAAAATCGGGTAGTCTATTGTATACGCTTATTGCTTTCATATATGAATTTCTTTCAACAATCTCTAATTTATATGGCGGCTGATAAAGCTTAAATTTAAATCTAGATATAACCTGCCTCTTAAATACTTCTGAATGCATATAAAAATATTCAGGGTACTGTTTGACGAAAATACATACATCCCTGATATACATCCATGATAGTGGTAAGATTCGGTACTTTTTAAATAAAAGTTTACAACAATCTAAGAACCAAGCTCCGCATATAGCTCTGACACACTTCTTTTGAATGCGGAAAGCTTTATTCGCTTCAACAGAGATTCCCCATAACAAAAGACCGTATGAGAGTGCTGAGGATACGTACCCATGGTATGGACTTAGTGCTGCCCCAGTTGATACTGTAACCCGTAATCTTTTAATAGAATAAACGAACCTGTCCAGTTTGTCACAAATATAATCTATGTGAGCCTTCCAGCTACAGTTTTTGTCTAGCATGACACCTAAGAACTTAATTTTTATCGACTTCCTCTATTTGGTGTTATGAAAACGTACGTCTAAACTGATATGTTGTCGTAAAAAACTTTGAAATTGAATGAGATGATAGCCATGGCCTCCTAGAAGCCCGGACCGTGAAAAGTCGAGTGTACCTTAATAAACCGACGACCATATCCTAATTAAAAGAAAACATTTTCGAGGAGATCAGCATCAGCAGCCTCGCAGTATGTCTCAGCGAGTTTTCCAAAGTTTGCGTAGTCGATTACAGGAAGGTACCAACGACAAGACGGGAAACATCGCGACGATTTTTAAAAACTAAATTTCAATTAATGTTTATTACATTAAATAAATGATCAATAAAATAACCGTTGTAGTTTTACATCTATTCATATTTCAAATGTGCAAAAATGTATGGCCTACCCTGTATATGAAATATTGTATAAAATACCTAATTATACAGTTTGCTGGTAACATATATACATATATGTATGTATATGGACTGCAACGGGCTGATGATCATAATATGTATACCTACTTTATACGTACAAATATCATTTCGATTAGACAAATTAAAAGTAGGTTAAAATTGACATTCAAGATTTTATTACATGCTTAGAATTTTGAAGTCAAGCTATTAAAAGCGTGTAAAAAGTTATATAATTCTTACAGAACGACTCCACATCATCGATGGTATGCAAGTGGAGACAGAGTGGCTGGCGCGACTGGTGGTGAAAGTACGCCAAGCACTCCAGGTGGCGTTACGGAGAGCGGGCGGCGACGGCGCCTCTCAGGTTCAGGCTCATCACGATCGGACTCGAGTTCGCCTGAACCCAGCGACACTTCACGGGCTTCCACACCAGCTACACAGCCACCTCTCTCGCATCATACTATCCATCGAACCCCGCCGTCTTTACAACATCAAGTATGTTAATTTCATATTTATTTATTTGATTATTATGTGAGATTATAAACACTCAAGACTCAGGTATTTATGTATCAGCAGTCAGTTACAAAACTTGTATCAACTAAGGTAGGTAACCGTGCGTAACGTAGGTACTAACTGGTGAAGTGGATTACTAATTTATTAAAACAAGTACATATGTAATATTTGTAAAGTAGTACTAAATAAATATAGACGACAAATCAAGTAGCCTAAGCGAACGCACGTCCTGTAGTTGAGCGTGTAACTGTACGTAATGTGTAAAAATGTATGTTACAAGTCTAGCCTGTCAAGCCTATTGCTTGCCCCCGAGGTTCTTGTAAAACGTGATCTTGGATCTAATTATAATTTTACAACTTACTATAATATAGGTATATAATAAATGAATATTAATACGTTACGAAAAAAACCCAACGATTAAAAAAATTACAACTGCTACATAAACTCATGATCAGGGTTTACATCAAACGACTGTTTTTTTTATTATATTACCCATAGATAATTCATTAGGTACTAAATGGGACTATTAATATAATATATTGTAATGTAGACGTGTTATAACACATCTCTGCCTTCCGCTTCAGGAAATACAGGCGTGATAATCCACATTTATATAGGTATATAAAAATGATTGCTGTTCGTTAGTCTCGCTAAAACTCGAGAACGGCTGGACCGAATTGGCTAATTATAGTCTGGAAATATTCGTGTAAAAATAATTTATAATTACATATACCTATTATGTAGGTAATATAGGCAATTTTACTAGTGTGCGTGGATAGCCAAATCCGAAATTATAAAAAGTAATTTTCCTAAGCAGAAATTAACGCCTATGAGCCCTTTCACAAAATGTTGACGTTCGAATTTCGAAAACGTCGGCAGAATTGTCATTTTGCGTAGTACACCCACACAAAAACAATGCAAACAGGGTAGCGCGAGTGTCAAGCGCCAAACGACACAAAGTCCCGAAAAAAAAAACTACAATATGAATTGAAACTTTAAACAACAATTTACAAAAAATTTAAAAGTGTCAAAGTGTCACGTTTGTGCATCGTAATTTATTTTGATTTTGATTGATATTGAAAATGATATTATTTCTAATCAAATGAAGGAATTTAAAAAAAAAACATTGTATTATTAGATTTCATAAACAGTATTATGGCATGATTCTAAAAATAAAATATATCTATTTTATTTAAACCACAAAGTCACAGTCATATAAAACCGTGAAAATAGGTTAAATTTTATCAATTAAATACGAAAAATTAGTCTACATTTTTTCATGTATTTAGAAATTTGTAAGTACTACCTGAGGGTTTAGACAAGTGGCAATTAACGCTAGTAGAATATATTGCCAAATGTATGGGATTGACATAAGCTTTCCCTAAGAAATTTCATCTCCGTATTGAACGTTCAACTAGAAGCCAATTGGTAACAAATTCTATTCGATAAAACGAAACGTCAGCGTCAATTGACATCCTCTATACGAAATCGTAGTCAAGTTGCAGCTTTGACAATCTAATATGCCAGCGAGCGTTCGAAATTTTCGATAGATAAGCGAACGCCAAAACCTTGGAGAAAACGCTAAAGTTAGCGAACTTTGCGATTACTATGCTACTATTGCTAGTATATTTTGTTTTGAGCCGTAAGCAGTGTTGAAAATGTTTATTCCTTTGTATTTAAAGTTTTATGTTTGCCATACTCAACTGTAAATGTATAAAGAATATATTCATCCATCAATTTGATGAAAACTAAGCAATGGAATAAACTTTCCTCGGTGTCAATGGTAGGCCTCCTACACACAAAAAAAAAGTATAGGAGAAAAAAATCAAAGTTGCTACAATTTTAATAAAGATGAGACATTTTTCACAAAAATACCTAGTAAGAGGTGGTATGAAAACAAAAATGAATAATTAATGTAATAGAATAATTGATTGTGATTGAACAAATAATCGAGATTGAATATTATTAACATAAAATACTATTACATTTTTAATTTAATAAAAATTAACTTTTTCTCCCGATTTGTAGTTGGCAAATTTAACGATTTTTAATTTTACACCTTTGAAACACTGCATTACCATTCATATCAAACTGACGTTTGTTAACGCTTACTGAGCGAACCAAAGACAATATCCATTATTTTTATTAAAATTTACTATTAATTGGTTGCTTTCTAACTGGATTACTGCAAGGTTCTTTGTTAATAGGTATATTAATAAGAGCTGCCTATTAACAAGGTTAAATTGATTTCCGTAAAGAAGTAAAGACTTGAATTAAAAGGAAATAGGGGTGGCGAGGTTTAAAAATAAGTTTTGCTTTATATTATATATTTTTATTACGGAGATTACTTTTTAGGGTTCTGTAGTCAACAAGAAATTCTTCTTAGTATCGCCTTGTCTTTCCAAACAGAAACGGTTAAGAATTTAAACAATATCTCGGTTTCGAGACAACCTTAAACTGGATTTGGAATTGATTATGTTACCGGTAGTTGCTGACCCGCGATCAAATTCCTGAAAATCGCTACTAAAGTTGCTACGCCTGCGCAGTTTTGTAAATTATATAAGAACATAACATAACATCACGCCTGTATTCCCCGAAAGGGTAGGCAGAGGTGTACATGTAGTACACCCACATTTCGCCAGTTATGTTGTAAGTCCCAATGTAATAGAGGGCCAGCCTATTGCCATCAACAGGGCACAGATCCAGACTCCGTGCTGCTACTGAGAATAACCTAATGATTTGAACCCAGGACTGAACCAGGACGCTAAGCGCGACTGCTGGAAGAGCTCAGCAGTCGCGCTTAGCGACCACTAGACCAACGAGGCAAATTATATAAGAATTTTCATAAACAGCTAGTTAACTCATCTTTGCGCACTTCACTATATGTGCGTAAAGCTTGTATGTATGTTACTGTAGAAGATTACAGATCCGCAGATTTACCAAAGTTGGTTGGTAAATTTTTGAATTTTTATGACTTTTTGAGCTTTTACCTATGTTGGGTAAATGTTAGATTTCACTAACGACGCGACGGTCAGTAAATGTTGGTTTTGAAAATACTATAAGATTTATTTTTTCGATGCGGTGGTCGGTTCTTTTAACCTAACAGATTTTTTTCAATACACTGTGCAAATAAATTGAATTATTATATTTTATTATTGAAAAATGCTTGTAGCTTTTAATATTCTCGTTGCTCAAAATTGTATGCAACTAATCATAATAACTAGGTACATATATTTTTTATAAACATTTAGTTTCAATCAAGGCTCTATATATCTGTAATGAACTTGAATACCTGACAATTATTTAAACATTTACAATGTTTCTGAGGTAAAATCAAGTAAACGTGCTGGTAAAACTTCGAAATTATTTGTAACTAGCTTATGCCCGCGGCATAGCCCGCGTTAACCCCAATTTAAACCCCTTAAAGGGTAGAATTTAAAAAAAGTAACCTATGTCCTTTCTCGAGTCTTAAACTTTCTACGTGCCAAATTTCGTTAAAATCCGTCCGGCGGTATAGACGTGAAGGTGTAACAGACAGATAGACAGACAGAGTTACTTTCACATTTATAATATTAGTATGGATTGTAGAACATTTCTGCCTTTTACCAATATGGATTTTTGGTATTGGTAATTTTAAGGTAGGTAGGTAATAATAATTTTATGGTAGATCTTAGGACTTACCACAGTTCATACTTTTTGGTAGTACGCGACTATCAAGTACACGTGAGAACTCCTGTTTGACTGGTAGAAAATGCCTAAGGCATTAAGTCCGCCTTGTACACCTCTTGTATAAAGAATAAAACTCCACTATTTGATAAAATATGTTTTAATTTGTAAAAATTTACAATAGGTATATGCATTGCATGATTAAAAACTAGATTCTGCTACGGTCTTCGACTACGTGGAATTTAGTATTCGGCCTCTATTTTTTAAAAACAGGATACCTAACCTAACCTAACCTACCATGATCTATGAAATTCAAGTAAGCAAGTCATTTATGTTAGCATTTTTTATGTAATGGCTCCCCACTAAATTGAAAAATAAAAGGCGGACTGTAGGCAAGTCAGGATCCATACTAAAATGTTCCAACCCCTTAAATGCTTTGTTTATCAACTTTTCTAATATATACTTAACAAAGTGGCTTTTTCTTCAATTAGTCCTAATATGTCCTAAGTAGTTATATTACGAATACACACTGTTCACTATTTGGACTATTCACTTTGACGTAAATGAGGCATTCCATTAAGCGCACTTACTAGAGGGGCATCAATGGTATTAGACATAGCGCTAGAAACTAAGAGAACATTAGATATAATTAATAAAACACTTAAGAATTAAAAAGTATAAGATATCAATTTAATATTCGCAATAGATTGGCTTTTACGATCAATATTAACAATTTATAAAGCAGAATGCTCAAAAATGTATGAAGAAAAATCCCAAAGTCGATAAAAAAAAACATATGTAGTGGAAAAGAGCGTGTATTTTCCATTCCAAATATATAATTACTTTCTTTGAAACTCATCATCAAGGTCGGCTTTAACAATTCTTCAATTTCTATAATTTGTAGTTTTTTTTTACTAATAACTTAATTAGTGCAGTTGTGTTTTGTGATTGCGTTTCTTTAATTATACATGCTAAATACAATCAGTATAAACATAACATCACGCTTATATTTTCCGAAGGGGTAGGCAGAGATGTATGATACACCCACATTTCGTCAGTCGTGTATAGGTCCCAATGTAGCAAAAGAGTCAATTCTCCGCCTCCAGCCATCAACCACAAGGAACAAATCTAGACTCCGTGAGACTATTGGGAATCTAAAAAAAACTAATAACACTTCGCCCGACCCGGCAATCAAACTCAGTGCCTCACGCTCAGCAGTCGCGCTTTATGACCACTACGAGGCAGTCACCACGGACTTTTCTTTTTTACCTTCGACCCACACTAGGAATTTCTCCTGTATCGTGGGTGCGTTTCACAAACATGGAATATCACATACACAAACACCCAGTCTCGGGACAAACATCTGCGGATCGCACAAATTTTTGTCCCGTGCGGGAATCGAACCCGCAACCCTCAGCGCAGCAGTCCAATCTTATTATGATTTTATAGTCGTTATTTAAAGTCAGAAAAGAGCCAATCTTAAGCGCCGCATACAAGACGGTAACATTACAAACATAATTTCTTACGGTATACGGGACTTACTGTGTATGCTCTACAAGCTTGTACAATCTACATGTATTTTTCTAATCGACGCTGGGTAATTTTTGGGTATTCTCCTTAAAGTGCGGCCGCTGAGAGAATGCGTTCCTGAAGTTTGTTATTAGGTCAATACTAGTGATAGGCAACAAATAACACTCATAATTAATTATTTTTTTTAACCATCCCAAAACAACAACATATTAAAATAAAATACTTGTTTGTCTGGCCTTTCAGTTCTTATTGTAACTAATGTAAAGAAATAAAAATGCATAAGTCATATTTCGGAATATTATTTAATATAAAATAATTCAATTACGCCCATTTTAAGAAATAGTTGTGACTGGGTAAGTTTACAGATTATTTAACAGACTCGCTTGTATTATTATCAGTTCTTTTGACTCTTTTGCAGTTTCCTGAAATTCAATTTAGCATCGATGTCAGTTAGTAATACGAGCAAGAACTGCTCGAGCAGTTCTTGCTCGTATTACTTATTGACTGAGAGCCAGTAGTAAAAAATAAAATGTTCATATCATTATTTTTTATTAAAAAAAAAACGACAGATAACTTAACAAATGCCTAGTTATTTTTGTTACATCACTATAAAAATAAACATTTGACGTAACTTTGTAACAAAGTCGTATGGATTTACAAAAATATTGTTTAGTTATTTAATAAGCATTAAATTTGGCGCGTAATTATCACATTTATTGTAACACACATGAAATAATTATGTAGTTTTTAATCATATTTTTATTTAATAGAGCAAATAAACGATAGAATGATTATATATTATTGAAAATGATCCGCCACTTCAACGTTACATCGTCTTTTCGAGTACGACCTGTCAGGAACGCATTCTCTCAGCGGCCACACTTCAGTCTATAATTTTTTGATTTAATAAGGGTCGTAGCACATATGTATATTGACCCGAACGGGGACGTAACTGTATCAACTCGAGCCGTGCAGTATTATTTGAATGAAACTCCCTACTGCAAACCACACTAATCGGATTCGTAACGTAATCGCGGCGTCGCCTAGCCGTAGCCGAGTTGACGTATCGGAGCAGCTGATCTGCTTTGGTCTCAGACCTGATATACACTAGAACGGTGATCTCGCTCTAGTAGGAACAACTAGGTATTCAAAATCTATGTGTTACGTGCTTACGTAAGGTTGGCGATACGGTGACGTTCCTTATCCGATTAGATATGTGTGCTATGATCCTAAGGGGTCGTCTATCAACCGCGTTTTTTAACAACTTTTTAAACCTCTGGTGATACTTGGTGAGGTTTTAGACTAGCTTCAACCTTTATTTTGGTACAAAGTATCTTACAAAAAACAGGATGTTGTAAATAAATGCAGCTGGTATAATCTAATTCTGGAAAATATTCTATATGTTCCTTTTTGTTAATCCTGATGGGGCTCCAACTTCCACAAGAATAATGCGGAAGTATGAGTCCAAATAAAATTCACGTTTCAAAGGTGCTTTTCGCTTTAGAATCGTGTAACGAAAAAATAAATACCTACACGTGATATCTCACTACATCACCCCTTCCCCTTTGAGCCTTACGTGATTAATGGACGATCCCTAAGATGAAACTGCTTAAGTTAAACCACTTTGACACACAATATTATTTATTACCTACTAACTGGGCAATGTTTCTTTGAAAACGCCTTTACACTTTAATATTCAAAAGTGTGTGTGCAGTGTACATCCTCCCTATATGTATTAATATTATTTGTTGAAACTTTTAGGACCAGACTTACATAAATATCCTTATACGAAACGTACGTCTATTATAGTAATAATTTATAATTGGTATTAAGACTAAGGTAATAAGACTAATTCGGTGTGCTAACTAGCATCGTGATCAGAATTTGACGTTATACCGTTGTGGTAGATAGTGGGTTTGGTTTTATATCACATATTAAAATATAGTGATATTGTTTAACATGTTTACGAGTGTGTATAGCTATACTCGTGTCTGGTTCAGCTAACGGCTAATTATATTTCATTCGTAGACGGCCTATTACCTTACGCGAATTGTATAAAAATAAGGGGGCAGAAGTGGTTTTATGAATCGGAACAAGATTGCAATGCGACGGGCTTGTGATTAAAGACTATTTGCTTAAGCAAAGATTCGGAGCTTATGAAGGAGGAGCAATCCAGATGCACACGAGTATTCCCTACACGCTCATAAACATAGTAGAAAAATATCAGAATTTTGTACAGGTTCCAATAACATCTCATATTTTTTTTATCTTAATAGTGGGCGTCAACGGCGAGTGGTAGACCTCTGGCCATCTGTGTGCGAAATCTTCCGACGCGATCTACTGATAGTTCTTTGAAGGATGGACTTTACCATGAGTACAAGAAACATGGAAAAGTTGTATGGGTTAAGGTAGTTGGTCAGAACGCTGATAGATATGCGGTGGTGCGTTTTAAAAAGCCGTCCGATGTGGAGAAGGCGTTGGAAGTATCACAAGATAAGCTTTTTTTTGGCTGTAAAATCTCAGTGGCACCTCATCAAAGCTGTGATGAAGATGCAGATTCAGCTAAACCATACGAGACTGATATTGATGAGTACCACCCTAAGGTAAGATATTTGAAATCATATTTTCATTTCAATACAATGTTTTGCGGTAATTCGTTTTATAATAAATTATGGTTTTGAATAGCGGAAAATACAAACAATTATTTTGCCAATTAGTTATAATCACATCAGCGATATTTTAAACAATTACATACGTACCTATTTATTTTAACATTTGGTAGTTTTGAACAAAGAGATAAATTAATTAAGTAGGTACTTAAAATGTATTCGGTTTTAGCTTTGTCATAAGAATAATTTAGACTATCCACTACTAGTCGAACTTTATTCATTCTTATCGTAGTCCGTGTGCCGCGTGGTATCCGGCCTAGAATTGACCACTCCCTTTCCTCCCGTGGGTGTCGTAAGAGGCGACTAAGGGAAAACCCAGAAGATGGGCAGCAGCGTCTTCTGTAACTTGACCACCAACACTGCGATCCCCAAGCCGCTTGCCAAGCGTGGGGATTATGGCAACACCCCCCTTCTAAAAGGAGGAGGCCTTCGTTCAACAGTGGACGCCTTACGGCTGATGATGATGATCGTAGTCCAACCTCCGTTTCAATTAACTGGTTTCAAAACAATGATATTATAATTACATACCTGTATAATACTTACGCCTTAATATACAAGTACCTCGGTACCCAACACACTTAATATTGAGAAGAATAGACAGATTTTAAATAAGTTACACTTTACCGTAGAACTTTCCAACTTGTACGGTAAAAAAATTGTTGACGGATCTAATACATATTTAAGCATTCAATTATTTTTTTATTTATATAAATGAACAATACATACAGTAGTCGTATTTGTTATTATAACACTTCATAAATAGTTTAATTATCTCAACAGTATCTGAATCTCGGCTAACATTACAGCACTTTTAAATGAACTTGTTTTTTATTTATTTAATATTATATATATTTATAATATGATATCTTATCAAATAATTTTGTACTTTGGAATCATTATAATCCTACTAATATTACAAATGTAAAAGTTTTTGTGTTTGGATCTTTGGTACTCGATCAATACGGTACTTCCTTCACTTCAGACAAATTTGGCACATATGCTGTCCCGGTATTTGACGTATCAGTTGATATTAATAACAGATATGTTAATTCTAATATTTTTTTTACATACATTATTTACTTTAAAAGGAGGTATATGCAGACGAAGTCGGGCGGAAGCTAGTATGCACATACATATTAAAAAAAACGATAAGTCCATGACATTGAAAGACAGTTATTTATCTTTGTACGCCTGGCACAAACACTAAGATGAGACGCGATAAAATATATATACGCAAAAATATGGACCATCCCCATTCTAGAATTATTTAGTATGTTGGAAGTTTTCCGGCATTTCATATTTCATCTTGTGTTGCTTTCATAGAACAATGCCACTTTATAACCGTTTTACCAAGACTCAGCAGAGCATTGTTGCGATGCATCGTAGACTAACAATAATTCAACTACGTCATATAATTATTGTAGTCCGTCTTACTTATAAACGATCTTAAAACTCTTTTTGGTTAACCAACTTTTAAGCCTATTGACATATTCTTGGCATGCAAACGACGTTGATAGGTATAATTTAATCAATGGTTATACATTGCAAATTTATAAGTAAGGGGGAGTGCGTGTCGTATGGTAGTTTCCAGCCGACCTAATTTAGCTCGTGCTCGGGACGTGCGTTTGGTAATAATTTTGAAAACACTTGATATACAGTAGTGTATTGTAGGATTCAGCGTAGTGTTACGCATTCCAAGTTTATTAATTATCTTACTGAGAGTGAGTGATAACAGGCAAAACGACATAGTTTTCAAAAAGATCAGGATGTAAAGAGCCGTAGTCAACTCTCGGCTAGTAAATAATAAAGTTTCATCTTAAAATAATTGCCACTCACCGAACAGGTTTGCTTCCAACGGTTAAACAACATTTAGAAAAAAAAAACATATATTAACATTATTTTGCGCCACAATCATGAATTAACCAATCAATGGGTTTAAGCGTAATCAAAATTATAAATGCGAGAGTAACTGTCATTATTTGTGAACGTTTTCGAGGCTAATGCACTGATTTAAATAAAGGTTTAGTTGTAGCTTGTTTGAATTACCTTGAAATTCCCTGGCAGAAGGATACGTTGGTTTTCGCATTTAAAATGTTGTTGCGGATGTGGTTTTGATTTTGACAAAGTAGCAGTTATTATACTATGTATAATATAAAAATACACATAAGTATTTAATTTTTTCAATAAATGCAGTCTGGTGATACGACTTAAATGTGTGTTGTGGACTGACAGACTCAACGAAAGATTGGCTTACGGTAGGTATATATAATATAGATAGTCCGAAAAATCTCATTAACATTATAGACGTGAAAGTTAGCGAGCATATATTATGTTAGGATTAGAGTTCGTTTGATATTATTCCACGCAAAAGCTACTGAATGGATTTTGATGAAGCTTTGCAGTAATTTAGCTTAGAAATACTACTTATAGGATGCAAGTATAATTGCGGTAAGCTAGGTATTGAATATTTTAAATAAATAGTAACTAATTATTGTTTATTCTATATTGAACATTTCTGGAATGGGTTCTTGAAAGTTCTTTACACATTAAGGCTTCTCTGAGCTCCAAAGACCACGGTAAGCCGTTGGTACCGTGCTTGATCCCTTCCTTCGGCCGCGTCGGTGCTATAATATATAGATGATAGTGATAGATGCATCACTATCGCAAAATAACAGGGAACAGAAAGTGCACGACTATAATATCTCCTCTTTTTCGGTTGGCTTATTGTGCAGTGGAAGCGCAGTTTGACACTTGCTATTCGGAGCGATTTTTATTGAGCATCCTCCAATTTAAATTTGCAAACACTAATTGTTTGCTTGCAAGAAAGTGTTAAGGCCGTATTGCAGAGATACTGACGAAAACAAAAATTATTTTGGCTGAAAAAAAAATATGTTTGTGCTGTAAGGAAATATCTTGACCCAATGAATATTCATTATAGTTTCAGATAATTTTATTCTCTGCTGAAGGTTTTGTTTTAAATGAAGATAATAATTATGATAATTAGACTCGCCCTTATTCGGACCTATAACATAACTGGTGAAATGTATACCTACCTATGCCTACTTCTTCGGATTATACAGGCGAGATGTTGTATTTTCAGATGCAGAGTCTTTCTAAAATAGTTTTGTTGTTTTGCCTGTCAGCGTAATAATCTGTAAAGAATGGATACTAGTGTTACATATTAATCTTGAAAGCTATACTGTCGCAACGCAAGTTCAAGACTGAGTAATTTTTGACGCTCTACTCTAGTTAATTTCGTAAAATTCATCCCACCACGCATGACTCTAGAATAGATTTATTTATTGCTCAAATAAAAAACATCTGTGCCAAACCCTTCTTCAATTCCTAAGATAACAAGCGGGATCGTATGAGTGAATGATAATAATTGTAGTTGTAACTTGTTATTACGAATACTATTATGTTCTGAAATAAATAAAATACCTATTCGTGTTGCTTTAATCGTGAACGCTTTTATGTTCTAATAGTGTATTTCACAAATACTATTAAGAATTTTGTAACTTACTTTAAGTTAATTAAATAAATTTAAATTAAAGTACACACTTTGTTATTACAGGCTACTAGGACGCTCTTCATCGGTAATTTAGAAAAAGATGTGACGCAACAACAGCTTCGAGATAAGTTTAAACACTTTGGGCGCATAATCGAGATTGATATAAAAAAAGGAAGCAGCGGTGGTGCAGGATATGCGTTTTGCCAGTACGCATCAATTTCAAGTGTAGTGGAGGCAATTCGGGCTATGGATGGCGAGTACGTGGGCGGCTCACGCGTGAAACTGGGTTTCGGTAAACCCGTAGCTACCACTTGCGTATGGGTCGATGGTCTCACCGAGCACACGGAAAAGCAGGTAAATAAATTGATGCCACTTTAAATACGCTCACATCGATCTGTCATGCTGTTCTCGTCTGCTCGACTTGTGTGGTGTTGACTTGATACGGTCTCGAGCTTGGGAGGGCACGTTCGCACAGAGCAGACAGAACTGAGAGCGTGTGTGGCAGGTGCTGAGCGCGGTGTCGCGGTGCGGTGGCGCCACGTCTGTGTGTGTGGACCGCGCAGCGGGCGCGGCGCTGGTGCACTTCGAGCAGGCGGCGGCGGCGGGCGCGGCCGTGCGCGAGCTGCGCCGCGTGGCCGCCGCCGTGTCGGCCGCTGAACCTGACCATCCGCGCCTCTGTGTCGACTACGCCTCACGCGAGTGCCAGGTGATGCTACCTCCCGCAATATATATATATTCTGTCGTCGATTCAAGCAATAAACTTTAATTGTATAAGTATTATCTTAATCATGTTTTTTTTCATCTGTTTTAATTTTCCGGCGATCGATTTATTGATAATTTCGAAACTTGACTGATGTTGCTATGCGGATGAGGATTATATTTACTTGTGCATGAAAATGCAAACCATAGACATTATGGTTGATGTATAGAATAAACAGTACCTAATTAAAATTTAATACAAATATTGATTTTTGAATAAAATATAGCAATAGTGTAATATTAAAATTAATGTAATCCAATCGCATATATGGTTATCCTTAAGTTCATATACGAGTAAATCTAAAATTGAATTTATTTAAGCTTTTATAATGTTACTTTTACAAAGTATAACACGATTTTTCGTGTATAAATGTAAACGTTTGTATATTTACCACTTAATCCTGCAAAAACGGCTAAACAGATTTGTATTAAGTTCAACACTTAAATAATTTATAACCTGGATATAATTAGGGTACCTTTTATCACACGGCTAGTACCATTGTCAGGAATGATACGCTTAATGGCATGTCTTGTATCGTATATCGTACTAGCTTCCACCCGCGACTTCTTCCGCACGGAAAATTATTTGGTTTTAATTGTTTTTGCTCGGAATCTTAATTATTTACATAAAATGAAGGTAGCCTTAGTTATTCCTCACAATATGAGCTATCTGTCAGTGAGAGTCCCGTCAAAATAGGTCCAGCCGTTTCGGAGATTAGCCGGAACAAACATATTATTAATAATAAGAGCGGGTGGCGAGACTTTTTGTAGAATAAACAAATTATATCTATCCGCACTATGGCCCTTAGGCCTCAAACTGGATGGCAGCGGGCAGCGCGGCGGCGACAGCGGTGCGTGGAGCGGAGCGGCGACGCTGACCCGTTCTTGATGACAGCGATCAGATCGTTCAGTGTTGCAGCGGTGTAGTGCTGTGTCTTAAGAGAGCACGATATTTATACGGCGACAATATCTTTCAAAACATATTTTGAGTTCTTCCCATAACTTTTATGATAACCTAATATCTTTGTCATTTCATATTGGTGATTTATCAAAAAAAGCAGCAATTATTTCCTCCACTGACATGACATGATGTAACCACAGGTCCCGCGTTTCGCACATACTTATTTCTTTTCCGGGCACTGCTGTGTACATTAACGTGACGTACATTGCAAGTTGGATCTACGCTGGATAGTCAAATTAAATGTCCAGCGTGTAAAACGTTCCAGCGATGCACGCTATCTTTGTAAACTAAATGTCACATCGGCCAGTTACTCCATTTTGGAATTCTTGATGTTATGTCTCAATTGTGCGCATTCACGGGTTCTGGTTTGTTCTGTATTCTGAGGTTTTAACATGATCGAAAAAACAAGAGTGGAACGTTATTACGTCAACTCAACAGTTGAGATACCTCTCGACAGGAGCAATCGAAATCGCTCGTGCGCTGCTCCCCGCTCCGCTGTCATCCAGAAAGCTCCAATACTAATTAATGCATTTGATCGCTCTGCTGCCCGCGCCGCTGTCGCTGTCATCCAGTAAGCGGCCTTAAATGGCCAAGCTAAAGGTTTGAGATTAAGACAACTGCAGCTCGGACTGATACTACCAATTCAAATTCTTTATCAGTACCAGACAAATAGTTCATAGTGTTATTATAACAATATAACTTAATGACTAGTGTTAGTATTAATAGTTAGCATATAAACTTTCTACTGGTTTGGATCCATAGGTAATGGCCACACAGAAAAGACGTAAAATAAGGACGTGTCGCTGGCAGGGCGCAGGCCTTTGCCCTTTTAATTTAGTTTCATACACAAATGTATAGAAACGTCGCGACGCAAACCATACAGAAAAGACGGGGCGCAAACACGACGTTTATTCGTCTGCGCCCTATGGCAAAACATAACAGAAAACAAGGCACGGGCGAGAACGGAGGTGCGGGCGGGGCGGGGCGCGGGTGCCGCGACTCGTACGCAACGCTCGCTGTCGCGACCCGTCTTTTCTATGTTTTTTCGTGACGGCGCGCGGCGCCCCGTCCGCGTCGCGTCCTATCTTACGTCTTTTCTGTTCGGCCATCGTCTTAGGAACATTCGTCAAATTCATTGTCTAAATGTGAAAGAAACACCGGCGAAACTGGCAAATATTAGTGATTTAAAAAATAGAAGCTCGTTCTTAAAATATGTAATTAGTTAAAAAAACAACTAGATAAGACAGGCATATGATTTGATGTAAAAAAATCGTCTACCGTCACAAGCCGAGGAAAAAAGTCGATTACGTTTTTATTGACGAACAGCCGCCTGCATTTTCCCTTTAAATTAACCTGAATAAATAATAATATAATTTATCTTTTGGCAGAACCTTAGTTTGTTTAAGTTTATTATTAGGAAGATTTTTGTATAGTAATGTAAGTCTTCTCTTTCGTCTTTCTTATTTCTAGCAGATTTTCCATTGACTCATTAGTTGCTTTGTGATTTGGCTCTTAGATTGGCAAGATAACATAAGATTAATTATAGGTATACAGTCTATATATTAATAAGCAAAGCGAAAAGGTTGGAACACTTTATACGAAAAATATGCGGACAGAGTAGTGGAAAATTTGGCACAGTTAAAGTTTATATTATAGGAAAGGACTGCAGAAAGCTAATATTTTGATATAATATGCATTACAAATAAAATAAATGAATAAAAAATATCATTACAAAACTACCATTCGTTTGGCACACACACAAATTATGTAGGTATGGGCGGATTTTAAAAAAAGTGTACCTAAATTAAAATGTAGGTTCTAATTTTTTATGTTATTTTTTCGATATGCTTAGTCAAATTCTTATTGTCTATTAATCGAACTTCAAGAAAATAAATAGAATATTTGAATAGTTGCTACCAATTAATAATAGTAAATTATTAAAATTCAGTTAGAGGATTTTGGGTTCCACTGAATAACAATTTATTATCTCACTTAGTGAGTTAAATAAAACGGGTATAATAGAAATTATACTTTTATTATTGTCAGGTAGGTTTATACATGAAAATAACAAATATTACATTCGAACAAAGGAATTAAAAATAAAATAATTGTTTGTTTATATCCTCTGACTAACTTGTTGATTAATCAGTTGCGCGTTTTTTTTTATAACTGTTTTAAATTGTCACTGATTACAGTTTTGCCATATTATAATTATAAAACAAATTAGTTGTATTTATAACAACATTTTAAATTTCTAAAATTGAACTCTAAAGTGAATATAAATCTAAATTAGGAATAATTTTAAGAGGATTGTTACTCATTGGAACATTGAAATTAGTCAGTGGAAAAGTAAGGGCTCTGGTTGTAATTCCAAATATAAAATTTTATAACACTTATGGTCCCATTTCAACACGAACTAAAGAACAGCAAACAAAAACATTTATTAAAACAAAAATACCGGCTGCAAAAACACAACTTTAACTGAAAAGAGTAGGTAGTAAGAAATCTTTTAACTGAAGTATTTAAGATTATTTATATTAGATTTAAAGAATTTTTAAATTACGCAATAAAATCTCTCAAAGTGATCTTTCGGAAAGCTGATCGTCGTGCATGCATCTTTAGCGTTCCACTGTATAACAATTTCTTCCAGTGAGTAACATTTTTGACAAAACTAGTCCATGATTTGCAATTATATCAACAAAATAACGGAACAATTTATAAGACTATTAACTGATAGTTCGTAAATTAGTATAAAACACGTAAAATATTGTTAACTTAACTTAAAATGCTGTTAGTCACAGGATATATTTAGTGCCCACAATGCACACGTCCTCACTTTAACAAATGTGCACGTTACTGGTTTTTTTTTGTCAAAATGGCGGCGTACGATCAGATGGCATTATAATGTTGGCAACGAAAGAAAATATTTCTAATTTAGTAATACTTCATTGAAATTATTTAAACTCATGGTAGTCAGAGGAAAATTCCACCAGCCCAAATTCTCACACTTAAAATTTAAAATAATTTAAAATCAAGTTGTTATTTTAATGGCTTCTTGCATAGATTTTTCAGGAATGTATTATTTAAGCCATCTAATACTGTTATTACATCAATCTGCATACTAATACTAAACTGTTAATCTACTTTTTAAATGACCACTTGACTATGGGACATGGCAAAACCCGGCTCATAAGTAATTTAATTGGTCTGAAAAATGAAAGGTTAACTCAAAAACATTGATAAAAAAATATAGAAATACTACCAAACATATGCTCAATCAAGTGACGTTAAAAATATTAGTGTATTGTAATGATGTTAGTAGGAAAAATATCTAAACTTAAGGGACACCGTCAAAACTTTAGGTACACTTTTTAAAAAATCCGCTCGTATACATACATATTTATTTGACACATCATATCATTGGCGCTAAGCATTGACGTAATCAAACTGTCATTTTCAGTATGTATTTATTTTTCTTTATGATCAAACTTAGAAAATATTTATATTATTCGTCGTTATTCTCTAATGAATTTCGAACATCTAGTTAAATAATCAAATAGTGCACGCACGGAGAAGTGTGGGCGTTGAATGAGTTAAAGTTTATATGGAGAAGAAGTGCAAAAAGCTAAAATTTGTATCATAATTATTTACGGTCAACATGCCACCGGGCAACCTCTAGTAATATAATAATATTAGGTAATACGCATGTGATTAAAATATGAACCAACTATAATTATTTTTTAATATATTTATATTTGTTTATATAATTTCTTTTTGATTAAGAAAATAATGATTAAAAAGTGCCACAAATGAGCGGGAATTTCAAAGTAGTTGAAACGCAACGCTGTCAGATGAAATGTGACGTCAAAGTCTAAGATATCGAAAGTGTATTTTATATTGAAATACAACTATTTTTACGGATTTTATCGCGGTTTAATTTGTTTTTTTTTTGTCCCGAAGTTTCAAATCCTTTACAGCATTCATGGTCACGGGCAGACTGATCTTCTTTGAAATTAAAACCGCGATAAAATCTGTAAAAATAGTTTTATTTCAATGTCTAATATTCGCGTAAGTGATAGAAATCATTGTGTATTTTATATTTATGTACTTTAATACAGTACTTATAAGTAGGTTTTATGTTATTTTTCGTTTTATAATAGTTGTTTGATACTTAGGGCCTGTTTCACCATCGACAAGTAAAGTGTTGAATAGTTACTTGTTGATTAAAGATAATCTGTAAGTAAATGTTACGAGTATCTTCTGTCGTATTTTAGTTTCAAGCCAGTTTTTCAATATACATTAAGGTTATACAATTCTACAATCCATTTCTTTTAACGTATAGGCCCCACGCGCTTTTATAGTTATTTAACTAGTATTTTATTTTTTTATGATCGTTATAGCTCCACGAAAGATAACAAATTATTTTGTTATCTTTTTTACGACATTATACTGCTAAGTTTCATTTCGATATTACAATAAAAAGTACCTATAGATAAAATTGATTTTGAAGATTTAGTTAGTTACTAGTGATGATAAAAAAAAAACAAACAAAATGGTACATAATGGACTTCACAATATTTGTCTACTACAAAAAAACAGTACGGTATTCGTAGGATACAATTTCTCTGCGATAGATTCAGTAGTTTAGGCATGATAAGGTGTAACAGTGACTGAGTTGTAACAGAAATTATAATACAATAATAATAATATTTTTTACATTACTAAGGATTGAAAAAAAAATTACCAACATCCTCATTCAGCACAACAACATTCGCAAATATTACGTAATATATTGGCGGAGTGAGCATTTTTCCTTCACCATAAAGGAGGCGTGCGTAGTATATAGTCCTATTGTATTTAGGTATATTTAAATATTTTTGTTAAATTTTCTGTTTTTATTATTATTAGGAGGCGTTTTATGAACAACTAGAAAAGCATGGCGGTTCCGCGGCCTTGACAGGTTCTGAAAGACTGAGTGGTGATCTTGCAACACGATACTTGCCTTCTACACGTCATGAACCTATTCGGTTTGTATGGATTTAATAAAACTTAGCTGTGTATTATAGCTTGTTATAGCTGCGTATTTAGCTGTGTATAGTACTATTGTCTTGTAGATGATTCTAATGCAAATCATTTTCGGACAGGTATGACGGGTGTGGGTCTCGATCACGAGCATCTAGTTATGGTCGCGGCTCTTCTAGAACTCCGCGTTATTCCACAATAGAACACTACGATCCGACGGATTATGCCGCGGATCGACGATACAGGTAAGAAACTGGGCATCTTCGTTCTATTCTCTCCCTTTTTTAACGGGACTACTAACTTACAGTCATGTTCTCATAGGGTATATGATGAGGTGGGTTCAAGCCCGCAACCGGAGGATGCTCCTTATGAGGAGAGGCTACAGTCCGTTGTTGTATCACCGCACCGTGCACGGCGCCATCGCCGCGACTCAAGCCCAGACGACAGAAAACACTCAAAGGTTAGTCACGGAACTGAGTTAAGAATGACCCATGACAACGGTTTCATAAGTTAAGTTTAATCTGGAAGAAGAATGAGGGTGCTTAAAAAAATTTAACTGCTGGTTGACTACAGGTATAAATATATACATAATATGCTATTAAGACTGCAAACCGTATTCATGGCATATTATTTTCCGGAAAAGAGGCTGAGATAGATATTGCTATTTGTAAAGGCATCATGTTTTATTATTTAAGAGCCATTTTACATTTTTACGCAAGTAAGATTTCGGGCGCCTATCTTACCATCATATGTAGTACTAAGAAATTTTCAAGTAGGTACCTGAAAAATGATCTTTCACATAGACTATCAGATTTACAAACATTATTTTTTTAATTATTTTTTTCATTCAGTTTTGTTTATTATCAAGTAAAGTATATTATTTTATAAGTTTAAGATATTTTCTTTTTTAATTTTCAGCTACTTTTATTCTTGGCTAATATTTTTTCGCATCTATTCCGGAATGAAAATGTTAATCCAGGTTATAAAATATCTATGTGCCAAATTTTATCTATATCCGTTAAGCCGTTTTTGCGTAATTGAGTAATAACCATCCAAAAATACAATCTTTCACATCAATACCTAAATAAAAGTGGAGGTTACAAACTAACATAAAAAACAGCTTTATATATTAATATTTTTATAGTTATGTGTATACACGATACACACAACAAAAATGCTTTTTTTTTGTCTGTCTGTTTGTTCTGGCTAATATCCGAAACGGCGGGACGGATTTTGACGGGACTTCACGGGCAAATAGCTGATGTTAAAAAGAGTAACTTAGACTTGACTAGTACTTTTAATGTTGAAAATATTTAAGGTTCCGCGGGAAAGAAATTAAAACCCAAAAATTGATAATTTAAATTCAAAATCAGACTCGATAAAGTAAATCTGCTTACTGTTGCTACGTACAGGTTTTTTTATTCGAAATCCGCGGGGACGAAGTCCCGGGCATAAGCTACTAGGTATATAAAATGATAAGTTTATTTTATTATGTCAATAATTTTAATTCGTCTGAATAATTACTAGTGAAATTAAAATATTTTCATAAATCACGAATAAAAGTAGATATTTGTGATATCGATCAAGATTTGTTAGTCCGTCTCGACGCTCATGCACTGTTTGCATTGTATTCTGTGGGTAGCTACGCACGCATATACATTTCTGCGACGTTTATTGAAATTAGAAAGTTAACATTAACATAACATTTTGTGAAATGGCTCTTAAACGTCACCCTCCATCTTAATATTATAGCTTCTATATTTTTAATATACTGTTCTCTAGCCGAGTTATATGTATAATAAGTAGTTCTGAAAGTCAAATTTTTGCTATAGTGGCTCAGATTTAAGTACTCCAAGTTTAAGAGGTTCATAAGTCTATAAACTTCACGTCCCATTGTTTTATTTACATCAGGAGCGGCATCGCAGTGTTGGCACGCGTCGCTCTCGATCAGGCTCACGTGGTGGCGAACGTCACGTTGCGCGACGTCGGCATCGTCGGCGCCGCGACGGCTCCGGTTCGCGCTCGCGTGCTGGGACGCCGCTTCGAGATGAGCTTGACGCAATGCCGGCAGAGCCTCGCCGCGCCCCTCGAGAAAGACCGCCTTTACCCATGAGTTTACCTTTGCCTAAGTTCGCCGAGCAATTGCTGCGTGTAGCGCCACCGTTGCCGCGACCTGCTCCTGCCCCCGCGCCAGATTCTCCGCCGCGCCCACCATCCGTCTCGTCTTCAAGTGGCGGTTCTGCACCACATTCACCGTCATTGGAAGAACGCATTCGTAGTCTCGATGAAAAGCTTAATGGATCACGCGCGTTAGCCGATGCGCCCGATCGCACACGTCTTCGCCACCGGCTTCTCGATGTTGACATAAATGAGGTTAAACCATCAGAGGTTGTGCGATCATTGCTTGCAAAACGTTCCGTTTTTGACGAGGATTCTGAGCGGCTAGAAGGAGCTGGAAGGCCGCCAAGTCCCGGTGGGAGCCCGCGCGGCCGCGCGTCCGCACCCACACCGCGTGCACTTCGGTATCCTTTCCCGGCACATCCGCTGCCGCTTGTACCTCCGCCCGCGCCTTCCACACCGCCTACACCGCCCGATATGGATCAGGACACTGTTGACCATAGTATGACGCGGCTGCGCGTCGACCTACGCTATGAAGGACGTGCCCGTCCGCGAACTCCACCGCCGCCACCGCCCGAATCCGAGGTTGAGATCGAACAAAGCCGCGAGCCTCCAGCTCTTGAACTCGAAGGCCACGCCAAGTCGGTTAACAGACAAGCAAGAGATGGTTTTCCGGGCGAAGAGGATTGCAACTCATCGTCGAACTTGACTAGTGGAACTCGAGAAATTTGTGTTCAGAGCGAGGAATGCATAATTGCCTGTCGCGATGAAGATATCAATTATTCTGTTACCTCCCAGAGACAAACTACCGATCTCGTTGATAATAAACTGGCAGGTTCGAGTATAGTACCCGTTAAAGACGAAGAGTTTAACCGGGAAGGTAGAACGGATATCTCTCTTACTTTTAATTTGGAAGATAATAGCGCTCAAGATGTCATGGAGATGTTATTAAAGCGAGTAGAAAATTATGAGGACTGTCAGATTTATGAGTCACAGTTCGATAAAAGGTGTAAATTTAGTAAGGAAAACGTCGCTAAATCAGATAATAATCAAGATGATAGATTTATAAAACATAATGATAATAAACTTGATACTTTGTGTCAAAACGATAATCACAAAAGTAGAGACGTACACGAAAATCATATTACCAAAGAATTAATTGAATTAGAAAATGCAATTAATTCAATAAAATCAATGAATGTAGAATTAGTTCAAGACGTAAAAAGTACTGAAAAGGTTCTTAAGGATAGACATGCCCATAATTACCACAATACAAAACTTGAAAAAGAAAATATCCAATTTGATAAATCATTTGATAAAGAAAAAGTAACAAACATTTCTTCTTTACCTGAAAAGAAAAACTCTGAAGGTGATAAAAATCATGACGATCGTGTGCGTCTAGATCGTGAAAAAGCAAGACACTGCAAAGACAGACTGGACAAAGACAAACATGAATCCGAAAAGGACAAGTCTAAAAACAGTAAGCTTGAAAGAAATGTAGAAAAAGAGAGAAGGGTTAAAGAAGACCAATACGGTGAAAAAAATCATAATGAAAAACAAGAAAAATTTAAAACTGATAAAGATGGAGAGAAAAATCAGAAGGATAAAAATGATAAAGAATGTGAAAAGGTAAAACATAATGAAGATAAGTCATATAGACATGATCATCATAAAAAAGATCGGAGTGATCGAGATAAGAGAAAGGATTCTGTTGATATTGATTTTCCATCAACTAAATTGAAAAAAGATGATAAACACAAACATGAAAGGACAAAAAAAGATAGTGATTCAAAAAGGGATAGTAAAAAGGAATCTGAATCCGTTAAAAATCGTAAATCTTCCAGAGATGAGACAACAAGGGAGTTTTGTCGTAAAGATTCTACTGATTCATCCACTTCTAGAGCTTCTCATGAATCTTCTAAAATTAAAGACACAGAAACAAATGAAACAAAGGATGATGTAAAGCCAAAGCACAAACATACTGAATTATTTGTTAAACATGATGTTGATAAAGAAATACTATTAAAAGCTGACATCAAAGAGGAAAAAGACGGAAATTGTAGCAAACATAAAAATGAAAGTACTCTTGAAAGTAATAGCAAGTCAAAAGTAGATGGTTCTGAAAAACAAAGACACTATTCCCTTGATTCACCCAGTGTTGATTCTAAGCGCAAAGAACGATTAAGTTCGTGTTCAAGTTTGCCGCCTAACATTGGACATAAACGGAGAATGTCATCTCAAGATAGTATTGATTTATTTAACGAGGAAGTTAAAAAAAGTAAAAGCGAAGCAAAAACTCCTGAAAGAAGAGATTCTAAAGATTCGCGCATTGAAAATAGACATAAGACTACGAAATTCAGCAAGGGTCATTTTGCTAAGATTATAGAAAGCAAGACTAAAGATGATAAGAAAAACCAAGTTAAGCCACCTGACGATAACTATGTTGAATATAAAGAGAGTGAGTCTAAAGATCACAAAAATACAGACCGAATGAAATCATTAAAAAAGAGTCCAAAGCATGAAAATGAAGATAAATCGAATACGGATGCGCAATCCGAAGGATTACACAATGATCTAGATTTTCTTGCTACATTAGAATTAAGATCAAGTGAAGAAGATGAACGACAAAGAGCACTCAGGAAAGAGATGAAGGAGAAAAAACGAATTCAGCAATTACAACAAATTCAAGAACTCCAAATGCAACAAGACGCATTGCATCAAGCTGAATTTAATAAAGCAAAAGATGATAAGAAAATAAAATGTGATGATAAAAAGAAAGAAACTATTCGTGAAAAACGGATGTCAACGGATCGTAAAAGTAGAGACGAGAAAATTGATAATAATAAACGTAAAAGTCGTAAACCTGTTCACAGCAGTGACAGTTCTGATTCGGATGAACCGAAAAAACACTCCATATTTGATATTATTGATGATGGACCTACATATATATCCATGTATGACAAAGTTAAAGCTCGATCGTGTAAAAATATGCAAAAGCAAGAGGAAGAAAAACGTCAAGAAAAAATCAAGGCTAAGTTTAGTCAGTTAAAACAAAGTAGAGCAAAACGAGAGGAAAAGAAAAGATCGAGTTGGGATGAAGATAGCGATTCAGATCAGGAAAGAAAAAAATATCAAAAATCTTCCATGGATAATTCATCTGATGATGACATCGTGATCCATACTAAAAAACGCGAAAAAAGCTTTGATCTTGATCGTATTAAAACCGATGAGTATTTCGATGGAAGTACAAATGAAGAAGATATGCGTAACAAACTGTCCCGTAAAAATTCAAGAACACGTATTATGTCAGACACATCTGATGACGAAATTTCCAAAAGGAGTATGAGTAAAAGTCCTGCTTTTATCGACAATATTACCAAAGAACTACTGTCAGATTCCGAACCGGTTCAGAGAACTAAAAGTGACGACTCTAAAGATCCAAACGAAAATCACACAAAGAAGAATTCTTTATTAAACTTATTTGGCAAAAGTGATAGTGATGATAGTAAAATTAAGTTAAATCTTGAAAATGACAATGGTTATAAATCAAGTTACATGAATAAATCTATGTGTAATGACTTTTCCTCTGAAAGCGAGTCAGCTTGTAATAAAAATTGTGTGGAAAATCGAAGGAAACATAAGAAAAAACAGAAGAAGCATAAGTCAACATATTCTGACGACGAAAATAAAATCGAGAATAGTGACATGAGTTTTTTAGAGGAATATAAACACAAAAATATTGAAAAACAGCGTCGGCACAGTAATAAAAAAGATAAAAGGAAAGACAAATTACGAGATAGTATTGATACAGATGATATTCGAGATGAAAAAAATAAAATGAAAAGAGAAAGAAAATCAAATAACTTTGCCATTAATACAGAAGTAATTTGTAATACTTTAAAAAAGGATGGAAAGATGGAAGATATCTTTGGGCCATTATCTGATGAGTCTGACCGAGATACCCGAGGGCATGCGACTCACAAGTCTGACTTTTCTTCTCATGAAGTTGATTCCAGTTACAGTGTTAACAACACTGAATACAAAACTAAAGACAAAGATGACAAACGTAAAAAAGAAAAAAAGCGTAAAGAAAACCGTTACTTCAAAGAAGATGATAATAGTTTGGATGTTGATGCTGTGAGTAAAGCAATAGAGGCTCGCCTTTTCGCCGACGTTTTGATAGATGATGATGGCCGTAACAGAGTAGAAACTCTTTCTGAAAGTCTCAACAAAATAGAAAATGTCACCGACATAAAATACACCGAAGGAAACATAATAAGCGAAGCAGTTAAACATGAAAAGTTGAAAAGAGAATGTAAAGAGAAAAAAAAGAAGAAAAAGAAAAGTAGGGAAGATCGTCAAAGTCGCAAAGAACATCACCATTTCTATCATCAAGATAAAATAGAGAAATCAGATCATCTTGCCAGCCACAACATAGTAGAGAATGTTGAAGTATCACCTAAAACTATGTTATTGGACATACCATTGCCAAACGATGAACAAGCAGTAAATCTGATTGGTAATATTGAAAATTGTAAGTCACTCCTAGAAACACATAGTTTACCTCGGTTAACAGATAGTCCACCAATCGTGATTCAGTCCGATGAAAATATAGATTCCAAGAGTATAGGTTCTAATAATGTTGGAATTGATGACAGTAAAATGGACTATGTTGAAAGTAAAGAGATAGAAATTGAAGAAATTCCTATGCCTCCACCATTTGAAACTATTGTAACAGATATAAGTGAAGTACCGTTACCAAAAGACCCTTTACCTATCAAGCTGAACCATAATAGAGAAGAGTGTTTCTTGTCTAGTTTTAGTAGTGACGGTGACTCATGCGAAGATGCAGTGCGTAATATTACTAATTCTGAAACCGATGTCGAAAAGAGTGAAAAATCTACAGACATTGTCGATACATCTCCACCTTGTAAAACAGAAAAGAAGTCTGATGAAAAACCGAGGGCGATTATTTCACAAGAGGAAACCGAGGATGCCGTTGCTGCATTGTTAGGTGAAAGTTTCGGAGGCAAAATTAATTCATTTTCCAGTTATGAAGAAACTGAAAACAGTTCAACACATCAGATTGAAAATGAAAATGTTACAATTGAGAGTGAAAATATTCCAGAGGAGGATGCGGAAGAAATGCGACAAGCCGTTCAAAATCTTAATGCAAGTGAAATGGAAATAAAGCCTGATACTCCTGTATCAGACAGCGATCTTTTACTTATTGATACTGATACTGAAGAAACCGATGAACCACCTCAAGATGTTATAGATAAATTACCTGTAAATATAATTGCAACCAACCAGGCTTTAACGTCTACCTCTGAACAAAATAAAAGTGAAGATTCTAATAATGTTGTTCCTGAAGTTAAGTTAGATGCAGCACCACCTGGTTCTACTATTGCCACTACAAGGAATGATACTAATATTAAAGTTTCCGAAACAGATGTGAAGATTCACCTTACAAAGCGAGAAAATGTCCAAATTATTACGTCAACGGCTACACCTGTGATAACTTCGTGGACATTAACGAATAATAAGTTACTAGAACCGCATGTTGTAAATATTCAAGCTAATTCTATGCCTAGCAGAGATAAAAACGAAATTAAACCTACTCATATTACAGCAAATATTGTTCAGATTAAAGGCCCGCAAAACCAGACTGTTCAAATAAATAACTCTTCAAGGCCTATTATGACCCAAACACGGCTAAGCACACCGTATCAAGTTATCAATCAGATGATTCGTTCGCAAGCCCCGAACATGCAACCACCTACAATAAAAATTCCAGAACCTCACATTTTGTATCAAAAGCCTCAGGGAATCGTTATATCTCCACGAATGTCCAACGATCCTAGAATGCAAAGTCCTAAAGCTAATTCACAGAATGAAAGTTTGACATCACCAAGGATGAAAAATATGACTGTTTTGGGTACATCACCACAAAATTTAAATTCAGTGGCCAAAGCAACACCTAACGCTATTCAACAAAGATCTCCAGGACAAGTGACTGTTGTTCGAATGCAGCAGCCTCCACTGAGTCCTATTCAAACGATGCATATACCGCACGGTGCGAGAACTATGCTTTCACCAAATAGACCTAATTCTGTTTTAGTACAAACACAAGGCACACCCATTCATTTTAATCGCTTACCTGTTACACCAGTCATGACTCCAATTTCAAAACAGATGAGTGTGAATAACATAGTACAGCAAAATAAGGGTATCAGTGTAACTACAGCTCCTTTGATACACCAACAGAAAATATTATCGGGTGATTGCAGAAAAGCTGACCAAAGGAGTGTATCAGAAACCGCTAACGAAAGTTCAAAAATAATTTTATCTCCGACAAATCTTCAACATAGCACAAATCCTACAGTGATGGCTCAGAACCGATTAATATCAATGCAGAACGCTATGCATGCTAGCAATAAAAATTCTACTATTCATCTTAATAAAGTGCTAATAAATACTGTTAGTCAACTAAACGACAAAAGAGAGAATCCTTCACAGAAGTCTGATAAAATGAGTCATATTCCTTTTGGAGCTACCCCGATAATTCACGTAGCCGGGGTTAATACCCCGACTTCTATTATTCAAAGTGGCACTAAATCGAACAGCGTTCAAGAAACAAGTCCAGCTAATAGAAGTCAAGCTTCTAACGTTATTCATTCTTTAAATTCCCAAAGAATTTTGACACAAACACCTTTAAGTAACGTTATAAAAATTGATGCAAATAAAGTAACAACATCTGTTTTATCAATGACAACAGTAAGACCATCTTCGGTTTTAGCAAAATTAGAACTCTCTACCTCTCCAACTGCTACAACTACTAACACCGTAAATGTATCGCCATTATTATTAAAAACAACTAGCCCAGTATCAGTACCTGTCAGATTAAACAGTCAGTTCGAAAAAGATAAAATTGAACCTCTCAAGTCCTTGGTTCTACAAAATCAAACACAAGATAATGACACAAAACTTGAAGATAAAACGAATTATAACAAATTGGCGGTTACAATTTGTGATACCAATAAGGAACATAAAGATGCTCTAATAAAGCCGGTTATTTCTCCTGTTAAACATGTCGTTAAATGTGGGACAGACTTTGAAGAGTTGTTAAAAGATAAAACGAATGAAATAAAAGTTACTAAAGATCCCGAAAAGAATTTAGAAGTTAACGTTGGTAAAACAGTGACGTTAATTACAGCTAGTAGTCATAATCGTGAAAAAGATCAAGCGAAAAATGTGGATTGTTTAAAGAAGGAAAATCAAGAAGAGGTAATCCAATCTGAATTTCACTCAATATCTTCATTTTCAAATGTGAACGAAGAAAAGATAAACAGTAATTCCAATGAAATAGTAAAAGTATTGTCTCGGTTTGATAATAACACATTGCTATCAACTTCTGAACCTGTTGAAAAAGAAAATACCGCTGTATGTAGTAATGAAAATAACTGCGCATCTAGTGAAAGTGAAACCGCCTTTAAATTGGAAAATATTATTAAATGTGGAGAACCTAATATTCATACTTTGTCTCAAGATGATTCTAAAGAAAGTGATTGTTCAATTAAAAACGATGAAAACGATCCTTGGAGTGCTAAAGATGTAAACATAGAATCAGTGATAAAAAAAGTAGAATCTTTATGTAATGACATAGTTGAAAACAATCCGAATATAGGTGAAAAAGATAAAGAATCCAATGATTCCAAAAAACCCGATACAAAGGCAATAGAAAAGGTAGCTTACCATACGCCTCATATTAAGTCAACCAATGTCGAAAATCAGATTAGTCAAGAAGAAACTGTCAAAGAAAGTAACATCGTAGAAGAGGCTGTGACGGATAAAATGATACCGGCTATTACTGCTAAAAGAGGTGGACGAAGTGTAAGAGGTAAAAGATTAGATAAAAGTCAAGATAGAGTACAAACTCGTCAAATATCAAAACCATCAAGAGGAACTTCCGTGAAACGAGGTAGAGGTAGAGCTAAGGTAGACAAGAAAATAAAAAGTTTCGTCAATAATAGCACAAGTACAATGCCTGGGGATGTATATGATTTCCATGAAGATTCTGGCGATGAAACTGCTTCATCACCCAATAAAACAGAAACACGTCCTAGATTAATTTTGACCATTAAAAGTCCACTTTCAGGGCATTCAACAATGACGGCGACATCAACCCTTAGTATAACACAAAAAGATCAAATGAAATGTCTGGATAGAAGCAAAGAGGAGAAAAGCGAGGAATTTGTTTCACCTTCACCGAATACTCGAAAGTCTAGAAGGCTTCAAGAAAAAGATGTTCAGCGAAGCACTGTAGACGACGTAATTGAGGATGTAATAAAAGGCCCCCCTGGGCAAATCAGAACCGGAAAAGAGACTAATAAAAAGAGACCAACAAGACAGGCAGTCGTCAAAGCAAACCAAGATAAGAATTTAGGATTAGATATTCGGAAATCACCCCGCGGAGTTAAACGAACGAGGGACCGAAGCCTATCGGATACTTCTGTTGATAGTGGTGACGAAAAATCTGTCAGAGAGACCATAAAAGAGGCAAAGGCACCTCGGATTGACGACGAGTCCGCACTGGAAACCGAGCCTGCAGCTGCTGCTTTGCGTCCTGCGCCTCTTGTACATGCGCCGCCTGCTGTGCCTATATCAATGCCCACACCTACACCGTCTTTAACACCTACTCCCATCACAAAGCCACCAAAGAAAATGATCTCTGAGATAAGTGCCAAGCTCGCCGGTGCTTTCGATTCAGTCGTCGCTGTCAACACCGGAGAGCGTGTCGTGGGAGAATCGCCCGCGTCACCCCTGGCGCAGGCCGGCGGAGGCGACGCGGCGCGCGCGCGCCGCCTGGCGGACGGCGTGCCGGGGGCGCTCGTGCCCGTGGGAGCCACCGAGGCATCGGACGCTCGCGTGCAGTCGCCCGCGCTTCCGCACCGCCCGCCCTCCGCGCCCTCCACACCCTCGATGCACCGGCCCGCCGATCGCGCCACGCCGCTCCTCATCAGGTCGGTGTCGCGCGCCGTCGCCCGCTCGCTCGACCGGCCGGTCGACGAGCGCGCACCGACCAGCTTGTTCGATGACAGGGGAGGGGACGGAGACAGTGCGACAGGCGCGGCGGGCGGCGGCGGCGCGGCGGGCGCGCTGGCGGCGGCGGGTGCGGCGCGCGCCTTCCGCGGCTATGCGGCCACGGCCAGCCTGCCGCGCGGCGCGCACCACCCGCCGCACCCGCCGCCCGACCACCTCAAGCAGGTCGCCGTCGTCGGCCCGCAGCAACACCACCACGCGGGTAATTATTGAAGCTTTCATACTTATGTGTTACTGTATGGACTATGTGTCTGCAATAAAGAACTATCGGCTTCGTTTGCGTTAATTTAGATTATTGGCTAGTATATTTAAATAAATATCAATTAACACACGACAAAAGGTTTTAAAGACACACTGTAAACCTAAATTTCTGATTTCAAGCTATAAACTTTTCATAAAATATTTCACCGCCCTTACGGTTGGAATTCCCGATTTTTAATTTTTAAATTAATACGCTACATAGCAAATGTTGTAGCTCTAGCTTTAAAACTGGCGAAGTTTTATACAAACTTTCAAGCCCTAACTCAACTTTCAACTAAATATTGTTGAAATTCAAAGTAGGCTATATTAGACCTTGGACCATCAGCTATCTGACAGTGAAAGTACCGTCAAAATCGGTCCAGCTAGTTTCTGAGATTACCCGGAGCAAACAGACAGAAGTTTATTTTACTATATATTCCGGTTATACTCACGTGTGACTTGGGGAATGCCTGACTAGTTTCGAACTAAGAGGATAATACTCACGAAAGTTATTACAGTAAAATTGTATTTTTGTTATGTGTATCGTGTATAATCGCGCTCGAATGAAATCTCTACGTACCATTGTTATGTGTTTATAATTAAATTATAATACTTTGTCATTTGTTCAATAGATTTCCGTATTCTGATACCGATGTAAACGACCACTCTAGATGTAAAAGAGTGACATTGGTAAATACAACATCTGCTTACCATTATTACTTCTTTGCCAAACAGTTGATTTTAGTACCGTGGTTATCGTGTGTTCCTAAGGGTCGTAGCTCAATAATACCGACCCGCTCCAGCACAGCAGAAAAATGAGCATTCAATTATGGGATTAAGATCGTACTTTTATGCTATAAATGTAAAGTGTATCTCAGACTACGATCTTAAGCCCATATTTGAATGCTAATTTTTCTGCTATGCGGGAGCGGTGCGGTACAAAAGCGCTACGACTTTAACACCCCCTACTTATAGTTATGTAAATTATTCAATGCAATACCTATGTTTGATTTCAGGTACCGCAGCTAGAGTAACGGTTGCAAGCGTCCCATCAGTCAGCCCTCAAGGCCAGATAGGAATGGTAATTTTTTTTTGCTTACTTTGCTTTGTTTATTAACAAAGTGTAAAAATTTAAATTTGGTCATGCCACCTGGAACAGTCGGCTGATTTAGATAGAAGTCCTCCGCCTGCTCATCAACAAACTTCTCATGTTACTTCGGTATATCACAATGTATTTTTTATTTTATATTTTGCAAAGACGTTTAGTTTTTTTATTACTACTTTTCATTTAAAAAATGTGTAAGAGTTTGGTAATATTTGTGTTTACAGGGCGACGGAATGTATCCTCACTTCTCCCATCAACATTATCAAATGTATCAACAGCATTTTCGCGCCACTCAGCACGATAGTCGAGCTACACCTTCACCATACACAAGGTAATATAGTGTTTTATAAATATAATCGGAATATGGCATGTGATTCAAACAAGGATCAAATATTGTTAAATAATTCGTTATTGAACACACAATAAAATACGTACATATGTATATTATCACATGACAACAAATTAAGTGCGAAAAGTATAGCACCTAGACTCAGTAACATTATTAATAAATCATTTGAGAAAGGGATCTTTCCTACAAGGTTAAAAGAATCTATAATTAAACCCCTGTATAAAAAGGTAAATTGCACTGATATGGGAAATTATAGACCTATCACACTGATACATATTTTTGCAAAAAAAATTGAGAAGGCGATGCATAACAAAATAAATAATTTCATGAATAAAAATAATATAATTGCTGACAATCAATTTGGATTTAGAAAAAGCAGCTCAACGTTGTTAGCTTGCTTCTCTTTGATAAAATTAATTACTGAATCGCTAAATAACAAAATGTCAGTGTCATCGGTGTTTATAGATATGAGTAAAGCATTTGATTTTGTCTCACACAAACGATTACTTTATAAACTTGAGAGATACGGCATTAGAGGCAAAGCGCATGACTGGATCAAAAGTTATATCAGATCGTCAGCAGAGGACAGTTATCTCAAGAATTAAAAATAACTTTTAAAAAACATACTTCAGAACTTAAAATTAATAACTGTGGCGTCCAACAAGGAAGCGTGTTAGGACCACTTTTATTAATTATTTATATGAATGACATGAACAAGAATCTAAAACATACTACTTTATTTGCTGATGATACAACATTAACCATTAAATGTTAAAACAGAAATGAACTAGAGACTGATATTAATAGTGAATTACGAAAAGCAATTAAATGGTTACAACTTAATAATTTACACGTAAATGATAAAACTAATTTAATTCAATTCCGAACACAATTCTATAGAACAATCATTAAAAATAAAATATAATAATTCAATTCTACAACCAGTACAATCTGCTTTATTTTTAGGAATAATAAATAATAATAACAGCCTATAACTGTCCCACTGCAGGGCAAAGGCCTCTTCTCGTATAGAGAAGGATTGAGCACTGATCACCACGCTAGCTCACTGCGGGTTGGCGATTTCAGATAATTAAATCCAGGTTTCATTACGATGTTTTCCGTCACCGTCAGTCAGTGGTGTCTTAGAATATCTAAGAAAGTATTTATGACATTGAAAAAGTCACATTGATACTTGCCTGGGTTTGAACCTGCAACCTCGTGCATGGAAATCCGGTATGTCAACCACTAGGCCACCACGACGTTTTTGACGAATAATACTTGACGAAAAATTAAATTGGAAGGAACACGTTGAAAAAGATGCGGTAGACTAATAAGTTTGTATTTGCCCTTCGAAGACTAAGACGAATAGTCAATAAAGAAACAGCTTTGTGTGCGTATCATGGTTATGTGTCTTCTGTACTGCGCTATGGTTTGGTGATATGGGGGAACTCAGTAGATGTGAATAAAGTATTTAAAGTACAGAAAAAGTGTGTCAGAGCCTTATATGGCGCAGAATACTTAGATCACTGTACACCTATTTATAAAGATTTAAAAATACTTCCACTTCTATGCTTATATATATTTGAAATCTGTTTGTTTGTAAAGAAATATTCATTTTTGTTCCCAATTAATGAACATAATTCAAAAAGAGTCAATAATAGAAACCCCAATAAATTATTTGTGCCTAACCAAAGACTACATTTGTATAGTAGAAATGCTGTATGTCTATTAATTTTTTTAATAAAATACCACCCCATGTTAGAATATTACCAATTAATAAATTTAAGAATTACATGTTTACTTGGCTTTTAGGCAAGTGTTTTTATTCTGTTAACGAATTTTTAAATAATAAGTGTTAAAGTATATTTTAAATACTTGGCACCAATAATTTAAGTAAAATTTTGTGATTCTTTTTTAAATTGATAATTTTGTTTTAAATTTTATAAAGAGTACTAAATTCAAGCAATATTTCTACGCCGGAAACGGTAGGATATGTGATACTGTGTTATATTTAAGAACTTATTGTACCATATACTTGGAAATAAATGATATTCTATTCTATTCTAAAAAGAAAGATTATGTACAGAGGCAAGCTTAATTCAAAATAAATAATACTTTTTTAAACCGGTCAAGGAGCGAGTTGGACTTCGCACCGTGGGTTTTGTACATACTTTAAATTATGTTTATATGATAACTAGCTTATGCCCAGGACTTCGTCTCCGCGTATTTCGATTGAAAAACCTGTACGTAGCATCAGTAAACTGAATTACTTAATTGAATCTAATGTTGTTAACAATTTTATCGGTTTTAATGTTTTTCCCGGGGAACCCGAATTATAATTATGAATAATATGAAATATAAAATAATTATTTTCATAATTAAAAGTAGCCTTAGATACTTCTTATTACATAAGCTATTTGTCACTGAAAGTACCGTCAAAATCCGTTCAGCCGTCGCGGAGAAGCTGTATACCGCGAATTTCCCGCGTTGTCTAATTTTTCCGCGGAATCCAAAATATTTTTGAAATTCAAAGTATTAGTAATAGTTATTAGACCTTATAACATCAGCTACAGTAATACCTCGGTTTACGCGACCTCACTTTGCGCGATTTCGTTATAACGCGGTTTTTTAAATTTTACGCGAACGCATTGGTCAGCTGATTCGAGAAACAGATGGAGAAGGACAACAATCGATGCCTGATTGGTGGAAGTCCTATTACATTATAAAGTCTGTACAAAACATTGCTGCAGCTTGGAATGAAGTCAAGCTGAGCTGCATGAACGGAGATTGGAGAAACCTTTGGCCTGATGTGGTAGGTTACCAAGCAGACGTTTGCGAGTTCAAGATACTATAAAACAGGTAGTTGAAGATATCGCTGTTACGATAGAGGGGTCTTAGCGTTTAAGTATTGCAGTCGAGGAGCTCAAAGAATTCATAGCAACCAATAGCGCGCCTTTTAGCAATGAAGAATTAATGGCAGTGCTTCTCACTTCGCTAATAATCGAAGAAGAACCTTCAGAAGAAAGAAAGTTATCATCAAGTGTAATCCAGGAGGCCCCTTTAAAAATATATTCTGGTCTAGAGATGTCGGAAAGCTCGGACAGCGATGTCAGCCGCGTTTTATATCTGCGGCAATCCAAAGAAAACGGTGTTACTTGCTACGAAAAAATTATACTATAGCGCAAGAAAAATTGTACTCAATAAATGTTATATGAGTATTTCTCGAATAATTAAAATAATTATGTAGGTATTTCGTTTTTTTGTAAGCAATAAAAGTAAATTTGTAATGTATTTTGCTTGTTATATCATTGACCTCGTTGTACGCGTATTTCGCTTAGCGCGTAATTGATCGGAACGCATTCTTCGCGGAAAGCGAGGTATTACTGTATTAGTCAGTGAAAGTCCTGTCAAAGTCCGTTAAGCCGTTGTGGAGCAGCTGTAACCCAGGAATTTCCCGCGTTTTACTAGTTTTCTCGCGGAACCCTGAACATTTTCGACATTTAAAGTATTTCATTAGACCCCGGACTATCAGCTATCTGCCAGTGAAAGTCTCGTTAATATCGGTCCAGCCGTTTCTATTACCTGGAACAACCTGACAGACAGATAAAAAATGTTTCAATTGTATTTTTGTTGTGTATCGTGTATACTATCGCGTGCATTACAAATAAAAACTCTAATTTTATATATGTGTATTGATTAAATTCGACTCGCATCATCAAAACGTTCGTTTATGCAGGGCGCTAGAGGCAGAGGGTTCGGAAGCGCCAACGCCGCCACTAGAGTTGCGCCGCCCTCCGTCCGCACGCGTGCCCCCGCGCGCCGTGCACTCGCCCGCGCCCGCCGAGCGCGGTGCCGAGCTGGCCTACCGCGCCGCCGACCCCGAGCTGGCCGAGCTGTCGTACCGGCGCGCGGGCGACGTGGTGCGGCGCGCGCCGCCCGTGGCCGTGTACGCGGTGGGCTGCGGGCGCTCGCCGCCGCCCGCGCACGGCACGTCGCGCCTGCCGGCCGGCCCGCCGCACGCCTCGCAGGTGCCTCGCGAAGCAGACTCGCTGCAGATGTTACTGAGGGTAAGTGCCGTATGCCGTGTTGCCGTCCACCATCCGCCATCCGGCGTCCGCGCGCTCCTGTCACCGCTCATTGGGACTATTTCATTCTAGCGCTATCCGGTCATGTGGCAGGGCTTGCTCGCTCTGAAAAACGACTCGGCTGCCGTCCAAATGCACTTCGTAGGCGGAAACCCCGGCGTAGCTGGCGACACACTGTCGCGACACGCGGATGGCTCTACACCACTGCTACGTATCGCACAGCGCATGCGATTGGAGCAGCCACAACTGGACCAGGTGCACCGCAAAATGAAGGTAAACCCTGCCTGTTGTTGCTGGTCCCTTGATATTTAACTGCTACCATCGCACTACAGTAATATGCTGAAATAATTTTGCAGATGGAGAACGAACACTGTATGCTTTTGGCACTACCGTGCGGCCGTGACCACATGGATGTGTTGCAGCAGTCTACCAACCTGACTGCAGGATTTATAACATACTTACAGCGAAAACAAGCCGCTGGCATCGTCAATATTGCACCACCCGGACATCATCAGGTACTTTACAACTTTTCTCCTGCAAATAATGAAACAGTAAAAAAATAATCTAACTGACTTAAGGCGGGTAGTTTCAGCTTCACTTGACAGACATGTAACTGCTAAAAATGGAGTTAAAAATCGTCAAACAAAAAAAAATTAAAATAATCTAACCAAAAAAAGCGTTAAAAATTAACGATTAAAGATGCTTTGTCCACTGGTTAACGTTAATTTCAAATATATATTATATAATAATTTCTGGGCCAACAAAATTGAAGTGCCATTGACTCGATAAGAAGAACGTCATTTTAATCTTATACATGTTATAGATAAAGAAAGAATTCAAATTCATTTGCCAATATATCTTCAAGCTGGACATTTCACGATATTTCAGACGAAGTCGTGGGCTGAATCTATTCCTTAATAAAACCTAAACATATATATAATCAAAGAATAATACAGTATGGAGTCTATATTTGTATTCTCGTTTATTCGATTTTTGTTTGGTTTCAAAAAAAGTAATTGGATAATATTTTGGATTGGTCAACACTATCCAATCATTAATTTAATTTAGTAATTTGAAATGAATGTATTTTATAATTATTATAATTTTGTTATTTTCTTAGTATGTACCTATTCATGGCAACGGCCAAAGAAAAAAAAATATTGACGGAAGAGACTTCAATTTTATTGGGCAAAAGTTTATTTTTCTACTAGTTGTCCTGAAAACGTTGTCTACCGGTTTTCATGCCATGAAACAACGCTTCATGTTTTTTATACGTTAAACGTCTTCTGTAATCGTTATTTTTTGACATACATACGTATGTAACGTTAACAGGCTGTTTGAAACAACCGATCCTTAAAATCAAAGATTATGTAAAAATAATAATGTAATATCACATACACAAACACCCAGGCTTGTGACTAATATCTGCGCACAAATTTTGGTTGCATGCGGGAATCGAACCGGCAACCCTCAGCGCAACAGTCGAATCACTTAGCCACTGCACTAATCGGGTTTTGAGAACTCCTAGGTAGACTATAGTATGTTGCAAGAGCCTGCCTCACAATAGTGCCAAGCCGGGTTAGCTTTACGGGTATCCTCGTGCCTCGGAAAGCCATCAAGCCGATGTACTCCGCTTGATCTGTTTCTAGTCGTGCGTATACCTAGTTGTGCATACACTTTGTACATAATATTAAGATTGACCGCCACGCCCCATATTCCGTTAGAGGGACAAAAATGAAAAGCTTTAATATACTTAATACTTTATTTTTCAGGCTATGTTTACGGTTCACATCTTCCCATCGTGTGAATTTGCCAACGAAAACTTAAACCGCATAGCACCAGATCTAATGCATCGTGTTGCTGATATAGCACATTTACTTATTGTTATAGCTACCGTGTGAGGTATGCTGTATATCTACATCTATATTAGAGCAAATTCACGACAGTGGATTGTCATTTGTATAAGAAACTCTCTTGTAGGTGATCATAAAAGTCCTGAACTTACTCATGGACACATACTGGACTAGACGCATTTATTCCTAAAACTGTTTGCTTCAATATTGTAACGTGACAAAACCGTCATCGATGTAGTCGATTCGATATTTTTTAAGAAAGCATTGTAAATACGGCCAGGTTGTGAAATTTTAAACTTCATTTTATAGTATTAATAGATCGACCTGGTAGAAATCGTAATTATTTTAAAATCTATTGGTCATTTTCAGAATGACAAAATTCTTAGGAATTGAGTTGTAATACCTCTGAAAAATTGAACTCTCGTTGTGGTTATGTAACGTCAGTTTATTTATTGTTATTGCGTATTGCAGCGTCATCTTTGATGGCGCGGCGTCTCCACACGCGCCTGTAAAAAGTCTCACCTAGATAGATAAGCAGCCGTCACTTATTTAAGTGCTAGATGTAAGTTATAGCTTATTTGTAAAATACTTTTGTTATGGTCGACTGGGTTCGACGATATTCGGAGTTTAAATTTTTAAAAAAATAATAATAGATGGCAAAGTCAGTTGATAAAATATATTTAATTTTGGGTTCCGATTAGATGAGTGGCAATCTATCGAGCATTTTTATTGTTAGTGTAAATTGTTATTTTGTTTTAAGCGAATTAGGTCTAAAGTAATTTAAATTCTGTAAATATCGAATCTATCCGTACTAAAGTTCGATTTCGCTTAGTTCATTACGGTAGGTAATGGAAAACTCATGAATACTGGGTCGAATGATAACTGTTTACATGTAAAAATCAATCATAATTAAGTAATTAAGTTATATAAGATAGTAAGGGAAAAATACATGTGGAAAATAAACTGTGATTCTGACTTTTTAACGTAGACTAGGTAGCCCTATTTTATGGAGCATAGAGAGCAGTGTTTGCTATTAAGCGAAAGCACTAGTGGCGCGTATGGCCTCGCCTTTAGCGATATCGGAATTATGTTCAATTCTGTCTTGAAGGACAATTGTCGCATGCAGATAACAATACAGATTCGCTTCTCTCTGACGTTCAATAGAGCTGCATTATTGGTAAACTTTCGTGGTCAAGGATAGGCGACTTAATTATTGACTTGCAAGAATCAAGATCAGTGAGGTTAAGAATGTTTTAGTTTGTGTATCAGAACTACTTTATGACTTGAACTTTTTTTGCGTCTACTGAATACAAACACATTCACTAAAAGACTTTGCGTATATTTGTAGGTATAAATTCCATTCAACTGCAAATCTAAACATAGTTAAATAAATATATAACTGGCGAATTTAAACCAAATATCGCCACATTGATTATAATAAATTGGCTATCCCAGCGATTATTGTTTGTTTATCGACTTACAACTAATATTGCGCACCTTGTAACAGTTCATAGATGTTATATTCGAAAAAACTGCGCTGTTACGAGGTGTGGGACCGTGCTTAGGGGGTGGCGCCATGCAAACAAAATGAATGCGCGATATTAATATGAGTAAGGATAGTTCTAAAAATGATCTGACTTTAATAATTTCTAATTCTTATTAAAATTCCATAACATTCCCTTGGTATAAAGAATTTATGTAAATTTAAAATATTGGTTGAAATATATAATCTAATAAATTTAATACAAAGGTTTTAAGTTACAAATAATACAAGTCGCGCATTCTTTCAGTTTGAATGTAACCGTCGCACACGGTATAGTATGTGATGGGCACCCGCCTTTACAGTGTCGACGTATTCGGATCTCATTGCTGCTTTAATTGCGGGCGCCGCTCAGATTATTCTCTACTTGTACTCGCCATCCTCATTTGCCGCTATTCAACTGCTTTTTACGATGGTTAGTTACTATTTCTTAGAAATTTAAAAAGTCATATACTTTTTTGAGTTATCAGAATAAATATTCACAGGTCGTTATGATAAAAGCTGTACAGCTGAGTTATAATATAATGTGTTGTGTTTACTTTCATACAACTATAAATGTAACAATATTGTACTTCTCATAAATATTTTAGTTGTAGCCACTTCCCATTTCCTTAAATAAGCATCTTGCGTAACTTGCATTATGATTATAGTTAGATAATGGTGCGACTGTGCTGTCGTGCGTAAAAATAAAGTACAAAATATTTTATGTATTGTAATTTTATAATGTACGATATAAACTTATAGCACAGGTAATATTATTATTACGTATATTGTTTTTAAGGTTAAAAAACTAGAATGTAATATATAATAATTATATTGTTTGTCATATTTCCGTCGCAAACAGTTCTTAACTTGGCTAGGAGGAACACTAACGAACTCATTACTTCGTCCATTAATTTTAAAATATCTATAATTTTACTAGCAAACAGATGCCCAATGATGTACACTCTAAAGAATCTTATTTGAACACTTTATAAAAGAGTTCAATGTAAATAAGTCTTCATGAAAATATATAGTGATATGACGGTAATTAGACTCGCTAATGAAAAGTATGATATAAGAAACATATGAGAATTATAAATACATAATTGATTGCGGTAATAATATTTACTTTTTTTGTAACTGGGGTGTAGTTATTAACTAAGCGGTTGTGAAAGGTATTTATCGTTCAATCTATATACTATATACTTAAATTTATGTTGTATGACGTTTATTACTATCTACAAAATGCGAATGGATTTTGCTTAGTTTATAATTACATCCTTGCGTGGTATGCTGTTAACATGTCAATTATTAATAAATAATATTATCTGGAATATTTTCGTATTCCGTTTATATATGTATATAAATATTATTTATTCCTTTACAGAAATAGTCTGATAGTGGCTTGAGCCATGCTTGGTTCCACACTTTATAACTGCATGTGAGAAGTATAATATAGTTTTGTTTATTTATCAAAACCGGCTTTAAACGATCCCACTTCGCCGTGGCTTCAAGCTGGTTTATGAAGACACAGTGACGTCGGATACTCTTACGTTTTCAGCAAGATGAGTTTATTAATTCTGTTATCAAGCATGAAGTGGTTATATGAGGATGGAATGTCTAGATACTTCGGGTCCCCTTCGCTAGCAACTGTTGTTGGTGTGCGAGATGATAGTTTAAATATTTGTAAAAATAACATTTGATCTCAAGTGTGCAGCAAAAGTGAAAGTGAGTTAGATTGTTGTAGAGCAACAGTTGCGTGCCGACGCGACCCGATGCCAGTGTGCTCGATGTTGGTTTTGATTCTAACAGAGCGTACGTATAGAAAAAAATATTGTGATCATAATTATATTATAGTTTTAAAGCTAGGTTGTAGAGATAACTGTATATTTTGTACATATTGAAAATAGTATTGTATCTTTACTTCCCTTATCCAAACAACCCAGACTCCTGTGTGTTATGTACCTCCTACCTACCAATACTATTAAAAAAATATTACATAAATGATTTTTATTATTTACTCCATATCCACATTTTATCCATCCAGTTTAGTGGTCGCAAAGCTCGACTGCAGAGCGTGAAATCCTGAGTACAATTCCCAGATCGGGCAGTGTTATAGGTTTTTCTATTCGGTCATTCTAAGTTGCAGCAGAGTGACGATATTATGTACGTCCGGCGCACCCTGGACGGTCAACGTCGGTACCTTGATGACTGACCAAACTCTACCTACACGACGACATGACCTATTCCATGTTGCTATTGGCTAATGCCGATACGAAAAAGAAGCTATAGGGTCCTATTAATATTGGGACCTATAACTTATCTATTGAAATGCGGGGGTGTAGCTCATATAAGTTTACTAATGTTTATGGAATACAGGCGTGAATTTATCTTCGTTATGTTAAAAAATCTTAGTATCAAGATTATTCAACTGTTTTTAGTTCTGTTGCACCTCCTTCCATACATATATCCGCTTGGATATTTATTTTTGAAAGCTGTACGTACATATATACAATATCAGCTGATAGTATCTTAGGGGTAGTCAGTTCGTGGGACGGTATATTTCTATCGTATATTTTAACCTTATCCGACTGCCAAGGGTTATGTTTTTCGCGCGTATTTTGTATGTAGGTAAGTTTGTAAATTTCTTTATCAGGTATCTTGTATCCTTCAAACGGCTGGATGGATTCCGACTGTTAAGGTATCGTTACATTGGTCTCAAAAACAGTGTACAGGAGGCGAAAAATAATATTTTCTTAAAACAAACCAATCGAGTAGGATACCGGGATATAGGATGATAAAGGAAATTAGAAGGAGATACACAAAAATTTAATACATATTTTTTTTTAAATAAAAATGTGTCCATTCTTGTCCTGTTAATAATAAATAAATAAATAACCGCAGGGCAGCTTTTGGCGAGCTGTTTTTGAGTGGCGACACAACGTGCCTGAATACCCCAGAGAGTCAGTCAGGGACTCATCCCCGGTTTGCCCGATATGGGTAGCTGAGTGGACACCCAAGAGCGCCCGCAGTACTCTCAGCTCTTTCTTGCCTTAGTTGGCTGGTCGAGAGGGGTTGCCAGAGCTATATTATTATGCTCGGGGGTGGAAGTTTCTAATGGTGTAATAGTGGGGAAACCCGCTCCGAGTATTTTTTTTTTTTTTGTGTTTAGCGGTTAACCTAGTCACGTGTTTGTTGGGGAAACTCGTCTAGTTCGACTTCGGCCCTGCCGTGTCTCTCTCTCTCTCTAAAGGTCTCCTAGGGCCTCCGAGTCCTTTGAGTGAGAAACTAGTCGCGCATTTTTATTTTTTAAATAATTTTTCCTCATTACTATGTACCTATCTAGCTACCTGCACACCACCATCATTAGGTACTCGTAAGTATATGTACTTCTAATCGTCAGTGGTTAAAGATATTAAAAAAAAAACATCTATTACGATAGTCAATTTAATAATAACATTTAATACAATTGCACACGGAAATGGATAAAATACACTTTTACGGAATTTAGAATAAAACAAAGGCTACCTATATTTGCTTACCTTTATATCTTATTTCACAGAATCGACGAAATTGTCCTGACTTTCCTTGGAAATTCCCCAAATGTGCCCAATCCCCCAAATCCTTCCCCAAATCTGATTCTATCGATATTCAGTTTTACTGACCTGTAACACTGGTTTTCAATTAAAAACCTACATCACCAGTCTCTCACATAGGTGAAATTTAAGTGAATGTTTTAGTTATTTAATTATCAGAATTAAGACTCATACCTATTATGAAGAGAAAATAAATAAATAATAATTAAATTATTATTAAAGAGTGAATTGAATATTTACTTTGTGGAGCATCGATATTAACTACTATTCATCGATCATCTATAAAATCGACCGAGTTGGAAAAATTAAAGCATAGGATTATTTAAAATACGCGAGTTACATTTTATTAAATTATTCTTAAAATAATTCGATTAATATTTAACTAAGTTTTTAGTGGGTTAACCTTCGTGGATCGGCCTTTATCGGTTCACGAGGGGGAGCCCTATAAAACCCCGTCATCTCCCATCCCATTCGTATTAGGTACCTATGTAGAATAGGTATCTGTAGCATCTTCACGCAGTAAAAAATAATTTTTATTACCTAGTGGCATCAATCAACATAATTATCTACCGCACGTTATGCATTAATAAATATTTCGGCCATTGAAATTTATAGAACTAAAACATGTATATGGTATGGTATGGTATATTTATTACTAGCGGCCCGCTCCGGCTTTGCACGGGTATAAAATATATATTATAAGTATTTCTCCACGATTTAATGGATGTTATTATACATATAAACCTTCCTCTTCAATCACTCTATCTATTAAAAAAACCGCATTAAAATCCGTTGCGTAGTTTTAAAGATTTAAGCATACATAGGGATATAGGGACAGAAAAAGCGACTTTGTTTTATACTATGTAGTGATTCAGAACCTATAGTTATTGATTTAACTTGCACGATTAAACCAGTGAAATATTAAACAGTTCTATGGATCTATTTAAATTCAGTTTATCTACTTGTTCACTACTCTCACAGATACTTTTTATTGCTATTCATTAACATCTACATAACAATTCATCCTAATATGTAATGATTTATTAACTTCTAATTCAAAATTCTTAACATCCTTGCTTCATCATGAGATCGGCTAGTTTAAAGACTCGTAGCCAACTGAAAGTTTCTGGCTGTTGTTGTGTAGACCCGGAGGGAGAGGACGTGTTAGCAGCGTGGACTGGTTGTTCCGGGGAGCTCGCTGAGTGTGTTGGTGACTTCTTTTCAGCCTTCTGGCTTTCTGGCGATTTTGTAATAGCCGGCGAAGTCATTCTGTAACAACATTGCATTATTAGAGGTGATCTTAATTTTCAGAAACTTGTGAAGTGAAGTGAGCGGTGTTTTTTTAACAGGTAATATTGGAGTGGGCCTAGTACCTAATGCTTTTGATTTGTGTCTTGGTACCTAAACCTTAGACATCCTGTTATTACACACAACACAAGGTTTATACTTTAGGTATTGTCAAAACTCAAACCGCGTCTAAAACTACCTACACCGTCGAGCTAGTTTTTGCATTAAAATCTTAATAACAGCATTAGGCCTGTATTCTCGAAGGTGCAGGTTGTGGTGCACACACCCATATTTCGCCAGTTATGTTATAGGTCCTAATGCAATAGGGGCGAGCCTTTTGCCATCAATGCGGAAAATTTGACGGGAGTTTCACTGGAAAATAGCTAATGATAAAAGGAGTCACTTAGGCTAATTTTAATGGTTTGGCGGGATAAAATAAAAACCCATAAAATTGTTAACGAATTCAGATTCGAATAGGTACCTAAATCTGTTTACTGCTACTACGTACAGGTAATTTTAATAGAAATCCACGGGGACGAAGTCCCGGGAATAAGCTAGTGTATTAATAAGGAACTAGTAGTTGCAAAGCGTAATAAACAGCCACACTGTAGCCGGTACCCAGAGTGGTGGTTCGTATTTCATCGGCACAAGCGTGACAGAAACAATGAGCTGTTTTAGAGTGAATGAACGAGTTACTTTAGAGGATGTGTTTTCTCATAAATAATGTTTAACCAGTTACGTAGTTATAATACGAATTATGTATATATTTTTGTGATGTTGGACCCTGTCAGATATTTATTCATTTGTCAGGACTACGAGCGGATTATTTTATAGGGACAGTTACTCTATTTACTTGAAACTAAGATCACTAATTTATTACTTTTTTCAGAAAATATACTGTTTCTCGTTTAACCTTACAAGAGAGAATAGTCCCCTTTTTTAGCAATTACTTACTAGTTTTCAAAATTACTTCCTTACACATATTAAAGTAGCCATATAGGTCAGGCGGAGTAACGCTTACGAACAGCTGGCATTATATATAAGTCCACGCAGCGTCCGGCGCGGTGACCTACTTGATACGTATGTATCTATATCTAGGGCGACAATGTTTGGCGCGCATATGCACATTTTAACCATTGCCAGTACGTGTGTACCTAATTGTATATATGTGAGAAGTTATAAAATCGCTAAATGACAGTCGGTTGTATGACACTGAATACTGAGCCTGAAAAACTGAACCATAGAGTAAAATATATCTACCTACATACAGCCATGCACACAGTCACGACCATTTTTTTTATAGATATAGGCAAGTCTGCTCCTGTATCAGAATTTCACCTATAAATTTCGTGTGTTATGTGGCGAACCTTTTCAGAAATAGTATACGTATAATCTATACTTATATCTATATCTATACTTATAATAAAACTGTAGAGAGGTCAATTCTGTACATTGAATATATATTCAAAATTATTATTGGAGGATGACTGGTGATCGATACTGATGCCAAAAATGCAATCAGTAAATTTTTTGTCTGTCTGTCTGTCTGTCCGTCTGTCTGTCTGTCTGTCTGTCTGTATGTGCACGCATGGGTCAAAAACTACTGAAGGGATTTTAACCAAACTTGGTACGATTGTAGTCCATACTCCTGGGCAGGTTATAGGCTATATAACATAACGCTAAAACACATAGGAGCTGAGCAGTAATGATAAATTTGAAGCAAGTCGGATGAAAATGCGCTTTCGAGCTCTTATCCTCGCATTCGTTGATCATACACCAAAAGTATGTATTACAAAGATGATGGTCTCCAAAAGATCTACAAAAAAGTCTTCAATAGTATATATCTATCTTTTATAAATTAACCACAATAACGTGTTTGATCGTTAGGCATTTCTTCAAAGTGTCTCAACACACGACAACCCGGAGCGTGCATGGAGGGTAGTTTGACAAGATTTCTATAAGCAGCATTGGTTGCACCCGCTATATGTAATATTATAGTAAGCACATGACTTCGAAAAGACATTAGTGTGTGCCGGGATTTGAACTTGCGACATCTGTGCGACACTTAACAGTCTAACGGTCATACCACTCGGCTATCAGTGCATTAAGTTCCTTGGAATAAGCGCACTTTAGATTTTAATAATACAGATACGTAGTTTTTAGATATAAGTTTAAAGTAGGTATTATTAAATAATAATAATAATTAGTTTGTTTAGTTTTTTTTGGACAAACATCTACGGATCACACTTTTTTTGCGGGAATCGAACCCACAACCAATCGCTCGCGCTCAAAAAGACAACCGTGACGACCTGATTGGCGCAGTGTAGCCACTGCGCCAATCAGGTCGTCACGGTTGTCTTTTATCCTTGGCATTTTTTTTTCTACAGTAGTTTCAATGTACAGAAACTCAGAAACGCACAAAACGGATTTATTTATGTTCTCTTCTTCAGTTATATATTATTTTTAATAGACTTTCTGTAACTTCCGTAATTACCGTTCAATTTTTGCGGTTTTTTTTTTAAAAAGAAACGGAAAGTATTCTTAGTTTAAAGATTTTTAACCTACTTAAAAAAGCCTGCCTGGTAGGTATTTTTTTCTGTTAAAAGTTCAATTTACTACTGGTCTTTTATCCGAAATACACGCGGACGAAGCCGCGGGCAACAGCTATACATGTAATAAAATATTACGGCATGGCGTAAAAACTACTAAATCGAATTCGCTCAAACTTAGCTAATATATTGAAAACAATTTAAAAATACTTTTGCTGTTTCCGAATTTCCACGCGGACGGAGTCGCGGGCACATCTATAATATACATAAGACTGATGCTAATCGATAAATAGTTGGATGAAATAGATAGGTACATAATATTTAGGTGAACAGATACATGTTAAAATAGTATCTAGATTTTAAAGCTTGTAGTACCTAACATATGTATATTAGAAATGGCCAAAGTGAAGTGTGTTGCGATACGTGGGCACCACCGAGTAGTCGGCCATGAACTGATTAGCGCAGTAATTTGGTAATATGTAGGTTGAATTGAAACAATTGATGCTGTGGTAGTTTTATTATGGCCAATCCTAGGATATTTAGATTATTATATGTATAGATATAGTAATCCGGGAGGGCTGAAGGCAAAGAATTTATTAACACGTTAACACAGATAACTACGTAGGTATTATATTAATTTTTTGGGGGCAATAACAAGTGGGCCAATGACCTCTCTATGACCTAGCGCGGCGCGTGAAATATCTCGCGCGACCTATTTCATTCTCTTATAGTGTCGTTAGATTAGCGGATAGGCAAACGATTATGTAATTCAAAGCCCTTGTAAGGTGTGTAGTGTAGGATGCGGCGGCGGGGCAAATATGTTATTATAGATGTTGTCATACCTATGACAACATCTATAATACTTGTGACCGACATGGCGATTGTGACACCTGTCACAATCGCCATGTCGGTCACAAGTATTATTAGTTATTACTTCATTTCATTAACGTCCACAAGATTGATTAAATATAATACCAAATTAAACTCGAAATCTTATTTCGTGTAATATTATGTATTTATTGTGATCTATGCTGTGCCCGACAGGGTCCAAAATTGTGACTAATATATTTATTACCCTACCAACTATGTAACATTATGGTACGCAATAAAGCATTAAATATGAAATATAAAGCATAAAATACGCATTTAAGTATTGGGTACGTCCATTTAAACGATATATTGTAATATAGTTTTTCCTATTACATGTTTTTTAAAGATTTTTTGATCCTTGATTGGCGGACTGCTATTATAATGTATATCTATGTATTCCAGCATTAAAAAAACTTACTTACTAAAACTATTGCAATAGGAGCAGAACCATGAGACAATACTTCTGAATAAACAATGCTCATATCTATTGTTGATACGGCAACACAATATTTAGAACACTCTTGGTACAACTAAACTCTAAACTAGTAGGCACTTAATGCGTATAAAATATGTAGTTTGATTGTGACTTGAGAGTAAGTAGGTACTTTTCATAGCATGGTCTCTGGTCGCGACTAACTTTGTTTTGAAGATGTATAAATTTAAATACAACTTACGTTTTAAGCTTGCAGTGACACTCCTATGTCGTATAACTTAGACAGCCCACAGCCCCCTGATCTTCTTTCTATATTATATACTTTCTTTAAATATTATTTTTCTTATTCTATATTAAATAAACACTCGAGTTTTGTTTTGTATTTGGATTCGAGCCACTGTACTTGGTGCAGTCCGTGGTACGCGTACGTCCGCCTGCTCCGGCGACTGGGCTCAGTTTGCGACTGAGTTCATTGTTGATATTATGTACTTTATTTAATACATGGCGTTTAGGTGCTGTCACTACTTTTATAATATTTTATATGAAACCAAACGTGTTTGCCATGAATATGGTTAGAGAGAACTAGTATATGGACAATGTTATGACGTAAACTGACATGGGCTTCATACCTTCTGGGAGAATTTACTATGGTATTTCAGAATGCCAAATGCTTCCGAAGTAAATAAATAAATAAATAAATATCGCTGGACATTACACACAGCGCCATCTAGTGCCACACTAAGCAACGAGGCTTGTGTCGTGGACACCAGATAGTTGATATACTACATAGATACTTTTTTGTTTGTAAATACATACTTATTATACATATAAACATCCATGACTCGGAAACAAATGTACATGCTCATCACACAAACACTTGCTCCTACCGGGATTCGAACCCGGAACCCTATGAACGTAAGGCAGCCTCACTACCGCTGCGCCATTCGGGTCGTCAAATAACATAATACACAATAATGTTTTATATGTAAAAGCGTGGCTTGCATGTTTTTTAGCGTCATGGGCACTCTTTGTCGCGTCTCCAGTATATATCTATAACATCGTTTATAGAATCGTCGATGATGTCAACGGCACGGTGTATACATAACGCTACGTACCGGCGCGTGCGCGTATGCCGCATGGAATACTGATAACAGGCACCTATGTACTGTTATATTGGAAGCAGCCCGTGGGAACTGTTTTGCGGTGGGTGTACCGGCACGTCCTTATGTCAGTGTCGTAATGATTGTAAACAAACAATGATAAAGATAGTCTGATGTACTATAGCGGTGACGGGCGGGCGTTTTGGGGGCTGTCTTGATGTAAAAAGCAAAAAGTACTTTTTTAAAGTCTATTTAGTTTTTTTTATAACTATTATAAGTCCATCAAAATTCAAGCAGAATTTTAATATTTTAAATTTACGTATGTAACATCGAATATGCTTATTTATTAAATTATATTAAAAGTAGTTATACATGCACGTTGCGTCCTGACAATGTCGATGACGAATGTCTTACAATATCAACACCCCGCCTATTGATATTGTAAGATTCATTCATTCATCCTTTCTAATAAGTTTAGCCAAAATAATGTTCAAATTCAAATTGTTTTTATTTCATGTACCTAAACCAATTACAGGCGCTTATGAAACGTTAAGATGCTAGTTGCACGGTTCGAAAAATGTCATTCCTATGGAGAAGAACCGGCATGAAACTCCAAAGGTCACTCTTTTAAATAATATGAGGTACAATATTTTATTTACAAGGAGTTACATTATGTGACAACAAAGTAAACTAATATGAGAAAAAATTAAAATAAAATACAATAAACAAATTGGGTAAAACCCACAGTTCCTATGGAACGTCTTAAAACGGTACCAAAATTGCTTTCATCGAGCAAACAAACGAGGTTCATCGACCCGAATTCTATACGATCTCTTGAAACCTCCAATTTTTAGCGATCTCTAACTCTACCATGTTACTTCGACGTAATTACATAACACTCGACTTGTGCGTTTAATTTAATTTAAATATTTTGTTGTGTTATTGTAACTTTCCGTTTTTAGCAGCTGATAACTAATTTATAATACGCACATGAATTGGAAAAGTCATTGGTGCCTGCTGGTTTTGAACTTTGACTTCCGACATGGCAACACATCGTTCACACTTCGTTTAAAATTAAACACCAATTGCTAAGAAAAAACACGTTAAAAAAAAATCAGTAGGTACCTTGAGAAATAATGATATCTTCCAGAGTTACATTAAAATAATGCATTACCTATTAAGTTAACGACCACTTACATTTTATCAAACTTGATATTAAATCGACAGTGAATAACGATTGTGGTGGCAAGTGTTTGCATTATTGATTTAAGAACGCGAGATATCTAGTCTATATCTATCTATACTTATAATAAAACTGTAGAGAGGTCAATTCTGTACATTGAATATATATTCAAAATTATTATTGGAGGATGACTGGTGATCGATACTGATGCCAAAAATGCAATTAGTACATTTTTTGTCGGTCTGTCTGTCTGTCTGTCTGTCTGTCTGTCTGTATGTGCACGCATGGGTCAAAAACTACTGAAGGGATTTTAACCAAACTTGGTACGATTGTAGTCCATACGCCTGGGCAGGTTATAGGCTATATAACATAACGCTAAAACACATAGGAGCTGAGCAGTAACGATAAATTTGAAGCAAGTCGGATAAAAATGCGCTTTCGAGCTCTTATCCTCGCATACGTCGATCATACACCAAAAGTATGTATTACAAAAATGATGGTCTCTAAAAGATCTACAAAAAAGTCCTCAATAGTATATATCTATCTTTTATAAATTAGCCACAATAACGTGTTTAATCGTTAGGCACTTCTTCAAGTGTATTAATAAAATATATAAATATATTGTATTTCACATAGATATATCGTTATCAAACTCCAATATTCAAAAAGTACACTTTAATATCTATTTTATAAAAAAAAAGAAATCGGTATATAAGATATAGATGAAATAAAACTTCCAAATCTCGCCGCGCCAGTATGGGTACGACGGCATAAATGGTATTTCTTTTTTAAAATTGAATGTACAGACACGGATCGTTTACGATTTTATTATATGGATAGATATAGATTTTTTCTCATTACGTCATAGACAATTGTAATTCTCGCAGCAAGTAACACAGGTTCTCCGGAACTTATTTCTGTCAAAGTAATTTAACGACTTCTAGCTAAAAGGCATCCTTCAGCTGTAACATCATTGAGGCGGACATTCTGGCAGCAAGATAGATTTTCTATCCTGTGTATAACGATTTCGGCTGAGTGTACAGCCTTATGCTTCGCCATGACCATCAACATCAACCATTACCTTTGACTCACGCAGTCTTAAAGTAGCCTTTAATCTTACGAATACTTAGTTGCTTCTTACACGCACACACAATCGTACGACGCTTACTCTTAGGTCACGAGTTCTCTATAAATGTTGTCTGTTGAGATACTGATACATTGGGAACTACACCAAACCTAGCGAAATTGTGGGAGTAGGTACCTGTTATGATAGCTGTGTTTGTGTGTTAAATAAATAAATGTGCACCTCTGCCTACGCCTTCGCGGAATACAAGCGTGTCGTTGTCGTATGTTTTATAACAATATTTTTTATAAGAGTCAACTGCAATGATTCTCTATTTTAACTTAATTACGAATAAACCGACACACAGACAAAATATCCAAAATAATAGAAATGGGTTGTATTGTATAGGTTTCTAAAACGTCGCCCCACACTAGGAATTTCTCCTGTATCGTGGGTGCGTTTCACAAACTTGAAATTTCACTTACAGAAACACCCAGACTCGGGACAAACATCTACGGATCACACTTTTTTTGCGGGAATCGAACCCACAACCAATCTCTTAGCCACTGCGCCAATCAGGTCGTCACGGTTGTCTTTTATCCTTGGTATTTTTTTTTCTACAGTAGTTTCAATGTACAGGAACTCAGAAACGCACAAAACGGATTTATTTATGTTCTCTTCTTCAGTTATATATTATTTTCAATAGACTTTCTGTAACTTCCGTAATTACCGTTCAATTTTTGCGGTTTTTTTTTAAATACCGGAAAGTATTCATAGTTAAATAAGTGGTTTAAAGATTTTTAACCTACTTAAAAAAGCCTGCCTGGTAGGTATTCTTTTCTGTTTAAAGTTCAATTTACTACTGGTGTTTTATCCGAAATACACGCGGACGAAGCCGCGGGCAACAGCTATACATGTAATAAAATAGTACGGCATGGCGTAAAAACTACTAAATCGAATTCGCTCAATCTTAGCTAGTGCTAATATATTAAAAACAATTTAAAAATACTTTTGCTGTTTTCGAATTTCCACGCGGACGGAGTCGCGGGCACATCTAGTGTATTTATAAAACGTAAGTAGGTACAACTTATGACATAATATTCTCACAAATATGGATTCTTGAAACATGTATGCTGTTTTGTAAACAGGACGAACAGTAGCTGATTGAAATATGAAGAAAGGCACATTATATAAACACACTATCTAAAGTAAAAACAAAATAATGTCTAAGGTACTTGATATTAAATTACGGGTATGCAGTTACGCTAACTTATCTACTCAAATGGAAAACGCGGTTACGGAGAGGACAATACGACAATACTATAAGTGTAAAGTGTTACCTTGGTTACAGGTTGAACTTCGTTGAAGACAAGTTGTTGTGATTGTTTATTTTGTAAATATTCAGGTGACAAAACGTTTTGTAACAACTGAGCAGCGAGTCGAGCACGGGGCGGGCAAGCTGGGCGGGCGGACCGTCGTCAGTGCCGCCCGCCCCTGCGTCAGCTGCGGCGCGGCGCGATCAACCCGGACTGCGCACTGCGTACCGATCCCGTGCGATTTCGCTCTTCTTTTTACGAGATCATGTTGTCAAACTGATTTGGTCTTGAATGATATCATATTTATTTAAAATAAGAACTGACTACAAATAATGTTACGAGTACAAATAATGAATAGACGTGTTAGTGTTACATAGATTTTTTACACAATGTGATTTTTTATTGACATTGTCACTTATAAACTATTCTCTCTTGGGAAATCCTACAAAGTTTGATAAAGTTAATCAAGGTTTTGTAAATAATCATTGTTAAATAAGTAATTTCGTATCTAAAAGTATACTAATGTATGCATCTCATAATTAAGTTTATATGTAGAGTGTAGCTAGTATCTCTACTCAGTGGGAGTGTGCTTGTAAGTTGTAATAATCTCAGATAGTGAAGTGCTCTGGCACGGCGAAACATTTAGCCGCGTTAACCTAGCTCACCTCGCTCACGTACATCTTACATGAAGGTAGGAATAGATATTGATTGTGTAGGACAACACGGCTTTTGAGCACAAGACTAATCCAAATCATAATACTTACAGAATGATATACTTATAGACGAATAGTAGATTCATAGTTCTGCGAGGTTAAACAGCGCTGTGGTTTACCTTCGGATCGGTGACCTTTTACAAAACTCGAGATGGCTCTGTCATCCGGATAGCATGATAAATTGTTGTTCCTGCGACTAATCGTTTTAATTTGCAGGGAGTAGAGTATGCCAATGTTGGCGTATGTTATGCCGTTGATATTATTCCAACAGTTTATATTTCTTCTTTATTGCGTAATAAAAAAGGTTATAAGATACACGTGGGCAAACGACAGCACTGGTTTAAGCCCACGTCGGCCATAACATAACATGTCAATGTCTTTACCTTAGCCTTAGACCTCATAAGTCTCTGCTCTGGTTAGTTAAACACAAGATAAATATTCAGTTACAAAGCTTACGATAATTGTGTTAAATAAACGAGTAGGAAGGTTAAAACTTTCAATTAGAACTTGTACTTTATACTCAATCACTATGGTCATTAATTTATGACTACTTAATTAAAACAAATTATATTCGTTTTGTAATATGCCATTGCGTCTTATTATTTGTCGAAGTCTAAAACATATATTATGTGTATACCTAGTATAATATATCGTTAAATAAGGCTATTCTATGTAGATTCGATTGTCATTAATTCGCTTGAACGAAAATGTATATAACTGTTACGCTAGGATCCATAAATAATTTAACTTCAGGACAGAATCCACTGTGCTGAATGACATTGTAAAATACGGAGTTTATTACGATGTGGCACACTTATCTTCATGCAAATGTATTATAATAATACATTTATTTATTTTTTCTCAACAACATACATAAGAACAATTAATAGTGACTGGGTGTCTACAGTAGGCAGAACCTGTATCACGGATTGCCAGGTCTTATACCTCCGTGAGATGTATTTATAATTAATTTGTGTAAAATAATAGAATTATTATTAATTTTAAACTGTCAAACTGCAGTTTAAAAGCCTCTTCTCAAACAGAGAAGGAAGGAATGAGCATACATAGGTATAATGCTGTCTTAATACGTGATTTTTATCTTAATTTCATACTGTAATTATAAATAAATAGCCGATGTCCAGTATTAAAGAGACTTCCCAAACCAAAATAAACATTTGCATATAAAATGCCTATAAGGAAGTAGCTGTATAAATTTAGAGTCTGTTTTTCTTTACGATATTTAGATCGACGGGATGTCTGTCTGTGGAACATTACCAAACTTGGGTTATTACGGTTGGTTGGTTTATATTTAGCTGTCGTAGCAGCACAGTCAGTGGTGGAGAAGACTAAATGACATTTTAACATCACAGGGTACTTGCCTGGATTTGTAATCGGAATTACGGATGTTATGTAATAATAATAAAGAAAACGAGTTCTCTAAATAAATAGGAACCATGTGTCACTAAAAGCTTTGAGTTGTACCTAGTTCTTATGTTTTATAATGGCTACGTGAAGAATGACTAAAATGTAGAGTCTACGTACCTGCTGCTATTATATATATATTTTTGGTTGCAACTATAACTTCTGATCACCCAGAAACAAAAAAACAGGAGCAGCACCTATTTGCATCCGACTAATGTCATAATTTGCAAGTTGTCGTTTATTGTGGAGATCTAAGGGGTTGGCCTTTGTCCAGCAGTGGTCGTCTTCCGGCTGATGATGATGATGAATGTCATAATTTTATTATTTCAGTGGAAGGCATGGAAGTTACAAAGCGTCCTCTATCGTAACATATATTACTTAAGTAACTTCTACATGCTTCTACGCTAAGCCCATATCATACCTACAATCTGAGTTGGCCTATTTGGAGGTTCACATTATTTCCACTAGATGGCGGATTTCGGGATTTTCCGTAGGAACATGGTAGGAACTCAGTTTCATAAAGTTGTTGTTATGTTCCAGATTGTTGAGTAGATGGCGGTACAAGGACTTTCTGCATAGACCAAAAAGAATTTCTGTAACTGTACCATATTATTTTTCTTTAAAAACAGGCGAAAACAAAGTAAAACAAGTTCTGCGAATGGCGACTTTAAAATGGACGGAGGAGACTTAAACTGTTTTTATTCTTCTGTAGTCTGTGTACTCTGCATATTTATTGACAAGTAAAGTTATGAAACTCAAATATATTTTTATTGTATCAAAGATACTACTATCTAACGGTTAAATTGGTACCGGTTTTATAGACCAGATTTCGAAACCCCATATTTAATTCTCCATCGACTATCCCAGATAGGTTGCCACCTTTTTTGTAGAAAAAATTGTTACTTTTTGTTTAAATAGTCAAAATATACCTAGTACTTTGGGGAAATTTAGGACAAACATTTCTACACGTACATCGCGCTTTTCCATAAGCTTAAATTTATTATCTGATAGTATAAGAACGAGTGATGGGACGAATATAAGTTTTGCCGACTAGCCTATTATTCGGTCGCAAAAATTACTACAAGTCGGCAATGTTGGTCATTGCTTTCGGTTATGCTGGATCTCATTGGTAATTCAGAAATGTATGTATCTACATTTCGACAGTATTGTTTTCGTACGGGTGGAGATTTAAAAAAATAAAGTTAGCAAATTATATAGCTAAGACAATTTATAACTAAAGTAAAAGTACCTATTTAATTGAAATTTAATCATGTCGAAAAAGAAATCACGTGTATGAACTGCTTAGACGAGTTAGAAGATTATTTAATTTAATCTCTCTATTTTTTTAGCATAAAAATGTAATGTAATACAGTAATGGGCGCAGTAGTTGGCTGTTTTTGCACTCATTGCTACCAATAGTGCCAAATGGTCGGCTTTACCGACTAGTCGGCACATGTCTATGAACTTGACATCACGTTTAGGAGAATTCGACGATCGACTTCGGCAATACATTAGATAGCCAGACGAGCGACAACATTATATTACACCTACACTTAGGTAGTAAGTATCTACCTATGACGTTTATGCAGGTGTGGAGTTGAGAGTAATTTACATTTTAAAATGTACCAGAAAGTTATCTCGGAGAGCTTAGGGCGACTTTGCACTTGATTTATAGGCGCAGGTAACTGCTAAAAAATTCAAATTTCCCTCCGCATACTATAGTTCTCATTTAAGAGGATCGTTGTAACTTTGGGAAGTCACCATATGGACCGCTGTTACAGCTATGAATGATTTTACGACACTATTATTTCAGGTGATTTTGAAAGAGGGGTTAAAGCTTCCGAAGTAATACTTATTTGACTCACCCAGCAGTTTATTAAGTGCCTATAAATGCTTGCGATTCGTCAACCATAATAATGTTATATTAGAAATATTAATGAAATCCTCAGTGGTCAAGTGAGGCAAGTTCACTTCCGCATACGATATAAAAATCAACACGAATAGATAATTTTATCCATCATCAATTATGATAATACAAATACGATTCAGGTACTATTGATGTAAATATGAGGAAAATTTTTAAATATCTATTTCGTAATCAGGTTGATTATTTTGTACTGTGCTTCAAATATATAAATGTTATTGGTTTCAGTGGGTATTAGTTATTAGCCTCACGTTTGATCAATTTTTGCAAAATAAGTAGTCTTATTCCTTAACTTTTAAGCTATATTTAAATTCAAGATTCAGAAGTTACTTAATTAATTATTATTAGGAAATATAACAAGCGCGGATTGTGGTCGTGTTAGTAATTTATATGCGGTGTTGCTAACATCTGCCGTCTGCATATTCAAGCTTGTAATACAAACTTAGTTCAAGACATCCTGACGTTCACTGACTACGAGTATTCTAGATAAGACACTCTTATTTATATAGAGAGTGTGATAAGCACACGATGTGCACACGGCTGGACATATGATCGGCTATGTTCATTACATTAAAAATAACTCTTTACTATTGTTTGAGGTGGTAATGGTTGGTTTTTTGGAGGTCGACACCATTGACTCTCTGCGAAAGAAATAATTTTATTTACTTACTACTTTCAAAGTTTCAACCGTTGGTTTTAATTGCAACTGTACTTTCATCATACGAAATGTCAATCATGGGGACAATTTCTGAAATTTCTCACCGTCTCGTGAAATATGTAGGCAGTCTTGTCATTGTTTAGGGCACATTGTCACTTCCAGGCCTCGCTACGCCCTACGTTGTCGTGGTGGCAGCAAGTTACGCGGGTTGCAGCGGGTGACTTATTAACTTACACAGATATTACGTAACAACAACAGGTGCTTAGCAAAAACATTGGGCGAGGTGCATTTAATTAAGTTGTACCGCACGATTTAATACTCAATATTGTTGAAAACACTTTGGATGCGGTGCACGGCTACGAAATCATGCTAAATTAAGCTCATTTATTATAATAGGTACAACCGTAAATTATTTAGTTCCTTATTAACGAAAAACGAAGTAGAAAATATAAGTATTAAAGTATGTTGTAGTTATATAGTAAGCTAAAGTAATAATTCTTAATTGGTACCTATTTAGGTCAGTCCTAAAATAAATCATATTAAAACATTTAACATTTTTCACATGATGTCCAGTAATTAAGGTTTCCTCATAAACCACTGAATCCACACACACGTATTTGAATAGATAGATATTTAATTACCTATATGTTATAAGAAAACTTATGAAGGACTTAAGAGGTTTGGTGACAGTGTATTTTCTATAGATTGGGATATTTTTTTTTGTCTTTATACTCTTCACATATTCGTGTAGTAAAAGGAAACTTTCCCATAGAATATCAACTGACGATTGTCTCGAGGGACTTCAAACGAACGGCAAATACATGTATGTTCCTATATACTTTCAATACTCGATTCTTATTTACTTTTCTCAATATTTAGTACCTAATATGGATCCTGTCAGGCAGAGCATAAGCATACGAGTACATTTATTGCTTTGCTGATTTTTCATCTTTTCTATTTTTGCGTTGTTTTCCACAATTTAAATTTTATCTCGAATTTATACCCTTGAAACTGTTTTACAAAATGTATATTTCTGAAACTAAATGACTACACAAACTATGAGTTGAAGCCAGCTATTGATTAGAAGTGTGGCTAGATAATATATGTCCGGCCCTAATTGGGGTTGGTTCAATCCGGCCCGAGGCCTATCCCGTCCTTACAGTTCGGCGTGGTAATAAAATAAGCAGTTTTTCCGATTCCACGTTTTATCTGTCGCTTCGTATTCTCCAGCCGGCATTCGTTCTGAGAAAATCGAGTTCGATGCTCTCAAGCGGTTTGTACACTGGAATTAGCCTACGTTATATTGAAAAATACTTTCAATAAACATTACAACAGTTGGAAACAATGGCACCTTACGAATTACCGACGACAGCATTTAAATCATCGCAACATCTTAAAGTTTGTTGTACATGTTTGTCACGGTAACAATTTGACGATTTGCATGGTGTTATATACCAAGTGTTCGATTGCATTTCGGTTCTAATATTAGAGTTATTAATATAATTTGTTTCATTTATATCAAGTCAATAAATGCACCCAGATGGTACGCGGAGGAAAATAAACTTAGTTTCTGTATTAGAGTTACGTAACAAAAAATATAGAACTAAATTAATTTCTTACATAAATAATAACGATATTGCACTTTGATGTTTGCCCTTATTTTAGTAACACTGTACCTACAACATCCCCATTTCTTTAATGCCATAATACATGTTCCAAATAAGCACGTAAGCTAAGTTTTCACATAAATCAGCAAAGACTTTAGAACACTCCCGCCGCCGCGCTCGCCGGCTCACTTTCGCCGAGATGGGCTAAAGGTAAAATTATGCTTTTCTTATTAAGAAGTTAATTTGTATTCCATAAAATTATATGACATAAGTACATTGTAACAGGGACTTAAACAGGGCTTAATTTTGTATACAGCATCTCTATAGATTTATTTTTATATGGGAGGTTCCACAGACACACATTGTTGGGTTAAATTATGTTATTTATTTTGCATCCGTATCAATATTATTTTATGTGTCTGATTTAGTAATAGTTACTGATACCTAAATGGAATGTAGAACTTCTTATACACTTTGAATTACTTTTGTGTTTCTTGTCTCAGATAAAGAAATCCGAAAAATATAATAATAATAGAAATCCCGCCTTTTCACGGTGCTTTGTTGCCTATTTGCTTAAGTCTCAAGTATATTTCCTCCCTTAACATAACCTGTGCACCTCGACAAGGCCCAGCGAGCTTCCCAACCATTTAAACGCTCACCGGACACACACGGTTTTTCTCATGACGTTTTATTACGTGTAGGTATCTGTTACACTTCTTTTATTCTTGCACATTGCACACCACCTTGACTCAAATGAACTCGTCTTTTAGCTCAGAAAGCCATCGCATGCCAGATGTTATCGAAGCTTCGGGCAATTTTGAATCTACAAAAGGTTCCTGACATAATTAGGACATTCAATAATCCTCACTGAATAAAGCTTCGATTGAGATTATTTTAATAAAGTTATAACAAACAGTTCTTGAAAATGCATGCTTCGAAACTCAACCGAAACATGCCAACTATAATAAAAGATCAGCAAAAAAGAGGAAGGTACTTATTTCAGTTCTTCTCGTTTAAGAGGTTAATGTATACCAAATACCAACGTATGAGGGCATTCAATCAAAAGGGTACTATTAAATCATCATGAAATTACGAGTAGGTATAAGACCTAAAAGGGTCCACTTATAGAGTAAAATAAAATTTGTTCTACCTGAGCAATACGAAGGGGAATTGAGTTTTCAATTGGAATTACATTTACTGTTTTGCCCTAAAAACACAGGGACCCTCATCTAATCCTAATTTGTTGGAGGATTTGGTCCGAGCGCGAAATCGTTTAAGGTTGAGAGAGTCCGAGGTGAACCCGGACCGCAGACTCAGAGACTCTCGAAACTTCAATACACGGACATGCTAATCATAATTATGCGTGCAAAGGCTGTTTCTACACCAAATTAATAATAAGGTTTTAAAATAAAACACGTTTGTATGTTTGTTACTTTTTTTAAAAGATTGAATACAGACTAGATATTCTCTCCGAAATTCATAATTACTTGATCGATATAAAAACTTTATTGTGGTCAATAATGAGCATGAGAGGTTGAGAACTGATCTTGTAAACCGATACATTACATAAATTGTTCCATGTTTTCTTCAAGCCTTTTTAAAAAGGCAATAAATATCTCTCAAATCGATGGTCTGTAGCTAAGAAGTTATAGGCCAATGAGTTACGTAAGACGTAACATTGTTTCCTTTAAATAGAGGCTGGGTATTATATACGAGTTTTATTACAGACGCGAACTTAACATTTTGCGGGTCAGTGCATTTTTCATGATCATAGGTACTAGTCTATCTACCGGATAAAAAGATATATGCAGTTACCTACGTAAAGTAAACGTAAATACTTAACATTGGAATGAAGGGATTTCAATGTCTTTCAAATGAAAAGTTTTATTAATTACCTTACTTACTCGATGTTTCGTATCCTTGGATGTCAGTTATCAACTTGGTTTAATTTTCTTTTTTTTGGTATGGCCCGCGTGATTATTGTTCGGATAGATAACTTGTGTCGATGGCATTAATCTATGTGCCTAGTGGCACCATATCACTGACTTCATAGACTTCACCAACTGCTTAAGTTGTGTGAGGCTGTTGAAACAGATCATCAGTAAGAAGTTCGGCGGTAACTCAAAAACCCGCGATCCCTTTTTCTAACTTAAGTAAAGATGAATAATCTGGGTCTCTAATCTAATCTCTAACTTATAGGTATGTCTGCTATGTTTCCATTAGTAAACATCTGTGCTGCTCCTAGTAAAACCTCCGTAGCAACCAAACGTAGCCGTAGAGTGCAAGCCTTAGCAATTTACTTGTAGGAGCCGTTCCCCAACCTGTTTAGGATATATTTCGTACACAGCGATAGATATGTAACTATGTATTTACAGTATAGATAAAATGATTAGGCGATTTATTACATTTCAATATCATAAAGAATCTTATGTAATCTAAAATTTCAAAAATAACAAAAGTTTCAAGTCTTTTTTATGCCTACTATAAAGTATAATTCTCAGATGTGAATCGAAAAGTAGTCTACCTTACAGTAAATTATTCTTTGAATACGTTTAGACATTCTATTTACACATTCACCAAACAAAAGTCGCATTCTGAATTAATTCAACAAAAGTAGCTTCGAGCCTATTGTCTCAACTTTGTGCCATTTTCGTCGGCCTTAAAAGTTTTCCTGCAGAGGTTTTCTTTTCGTTTGTTACTTGTTGTGTATAATACGCTAGGCATTTTGTAGGCAATGATGTTTGGAGGTGAAGATTGGGCTGTGTGTGGTGCGTCGTAAACACGCCTCAGGGAAATACCTGGCGGAGTCCGTACCTGCCCGCCGCAGTACGCGCGCCCGGCTGGCCCGGCTCGTCCGCCGGAGACCACTTATCCGCTGTAGCTGACTAAGCGAATGATCATCGACGTACTTTACCTTAGTTTAACTCCACGTTTTTCTTCTTTCGCAATTGTTTAAGGTGTTATCGCTACCTGGCGGAGGTAGGGACTTTCTAAATAACCTTTTTATCTCAGTAGACGTCGTTTAGGGCGGTGTAGTGATTCTGCGAATTGTTATCTAAGGAAAAGGGATTCCGAAATATATTTTTTCTTTTATTTTTGCAGAGTAAGACAACATAGAATTGTTTAATATACACGTTCTCTATACTCTACATTATACGACAGAAATATCGTGGTGTTAATATAATGGTATCTAAAATATCGTACAATGCTAGCAATCATGTTCTTCCGTATCCCTATTTCGATAATTTTACATAAAATGCTTGAATATTGCATGAAACTGTTATACTCGCTGTACCGAAAGCTGTAAATCAATTCGGTTTCATAAAAATATCTGTAGGAGATTTACTAGATATCGGGGTTCGGCCCACCGTGGGAAATATGAAAATTGGAAATACATGCATGGCCCGATACGGCGTCGAATAAATTTCGACCCTATTTGTAAGCGAACCTCAATATCGCAAAGTACGGTACTTGTACGTATTCCCGCGGACGTCGACTTCACAGCACGTCGCCGTGAACCGACAGGAGCTTCCAAATTGTATTGAGTTTGTTGAATAGCTTTAAATTCTATACACAAGACTTACTATACGTATTTACTTGCAAAGAGTGTTTATACATAGCAAAGCCTTTTACTTCCCACCATTTATTGAAGTATTCAGCTGTTCTACAATTCTAATTAATTAACATTAAATACAAAAAGCTTCAATTATTTTTTGAAATATTTTTATTATTTTAGCTTTCAAAGCTCCAATATTATTTAAATTTAGGAGATTTATGTGAAGTCGCTCTTACATTTGTACCAAATTAATGATAAGTACATTTGTGGGAAGGTTTTTTCTAATAAAATAAAAAGGTTTGTCCTTGCGGCGTGTGACCCAGTTCGGTCAAAGTGGGATTACAGGACAGGCCCAATGTTTTGCCCATCAGAGTTTAATGTGTTTCCAGGCGTCCCTACTCATCCCATCGGAAGCCAACTAATTAGAATCTATTTTCTCTTTTCTCATATAACGCACCACCTGTTTGTACACAAGTATAGACGGAGCTTAGGTTTGTGAGGGCTACAGTAATTGAGTTCCAGTCGTGCAAACTAAATGTTTAACGTAAGCACTTTTGTACGAGTTCGATTTTTTTTAATGTGTACGAGTACGTTTGTTGAGGAATGGTAATGAAATAAATCACGTAAGTATTAATAGATATTACGTTATATGTTTTATTCGATGTGTCAAAGCTAAATTATTAATATTCCAGTTCTTATTTTTTTTATTATACCTGACAAATCAAACTTCCTAGCTAATCTCGTCTCAGAAGAATTACCCAAATATTAATACGGTTAAACGCTTTTGAAATACAGTGAGGAAGGTGGCTAATGGAACAGTAGGTTATACCAACATATTTTTTTTATTATTAAAAGGTACAAAGTAAGTTATATGGCGTACAACAGTTCTTCAACTACATGAAATATAATGAAAACAAACGTCTTCTCATATTCTGTGAGCTTCAGTCCAATTTCCTAACGAGAAACAAAACGCTTTTCTGTTCCTTCGTATATTACGAAAGAGAACAGCGAGCGATATTGCGTTGTTATTTACACACACACGTTAGCGTTTCTAAGTTTTAGCTATTTGACCCGAGCGGACTAAACTAACCATACAATATTTGTTACGGCCAGATACTGAAATATTTGGAGCATTATGAAGGAAAGGCAAAAGGCGGCTAACTGCGCCGTTTAGTATTCAGTGAGCGAGTCGCGCCGGCCCGCTAACTCCCGCCAGATTGTCGTTCGGACTACATTTTTGGACACGTCTACTATGCTCGCTCTGTTTGGTCCCCGTTTAGTTTCTTTTTATCGTTACATTTGACTAAATGAAACAAGAACTCAAAATATATTAATTAATTTAAAAAAACGACTTGGATAATAATTAAGAATTAAGAAGAAATAAACTGCAATGTACATACATAAAGTTCATTTACCTAATCTTCATCATCATCATCATCAGCCGTAAGGCGTCCACTGCTGAACGAAGGCCTCCTCCTTTTAGAAGGGGGTTTTGCCATAATCCCCACGCTTGGCAAGCGGCTTGGGGATCGCAGTGTTGGTGGTCAAGTTACAGAAGACGCTGCTGCCCATCTTCTGGGTTTTCCCTTAGTCGCCTCTTACGACACCCACGGGAGGAAAGGGGGTGGTCAATTCTAGGCCGGATACCACACGGCTTAATCCTACTTACTACCTAATCTTACTTCCCGGGTATTGCTCACATCGGTCGCCGCCCGCCAGCACTATTATGATAAAATAAGTAACAATCGGGTAAAAAGAGAGGAAGCATGGGATATAGAAATAAAAACATACTCTTTTTATTGTGGAATGTAAAGACGTTTTTCAAACACTCCACGACGCGCACGTCCAATGTTTGAAGGAATCAAATAAAGTAGACGGAATTGTCAGCCATGTTACTACCAGAATAAGAATAGGTCTGTTTGTTCGAGCATGTTAAACCAACGAAATTGAAAATACAAAGATTAGGTAAAAATATATTTTATAGAATACCTATGTCCTATAGTTACCTAAGATTAAGACAAACACTTAAATATCGTAGGAACCTACGACCTGATTCGTAAATATGTTACACTTGCCATTATGTATGACGTTACAAAATGATACAGACAATTAAAAGAGTTCCTTTCTCATTTATAATATTAAGTAGTATTGATTAGTCACCGACTGAGATCTGAATGCATTTTTCAGTCCTGCGTTCAACAATAGATTGTTGAAGGCGAACGCAGGCAAAAAGCGTGAAAAGCTTGCTGTCCCGGACTATCGTGACGCGTGACATATTCTTTTAAATCTTTGTCTGCAATCGACGGTCTTTGGTGCTAGTCTTTATCTTGATTAATGATTAGATATTAAAGAGTTTTCTCGGTAAGTATAGTGTATCTTCTAATTTAAAATCTATACTTACCGAGAAAACTCTATTATTCTCAGTGATGTGTCCTGATTATTCTATTAGGAATTGAATAAGTATAATTTATAGATATAAAACGGGTCTAAGTTGCCAGCAACAAGGATGCTGTGGTGGCGGCATAAGCGGTGGGATAACGTCGCGTGCGCTTCAGTTCCCACACTGATGGTACATAAACAGGTTCCGAGCCCAGCAGCGCACTACCCGCTGCCAGAGCACACGTCCTACGTTATGAAATGGGAATTAAATTGTCTGTGAAGAATACAACAGGATTACCATTTATTCCTACCTTCTGCTACTTTGTATGAAACAATTCGTTCTTTATACACTGCGCTATTAAAGTCATCGTGTCGATACGCGCACGAAACTATTGCGGCGATGGATGTGATGCTCTGTGGGTAAGAACGTTTCGACGTAAGCCTCGTTGAATATTGTAGTCCCGGGGTATCCACTGCACTGCACTGCAGCGGGATAGAGCTTGGCACGCCGGACTGAGTTTGTATATCGTAAACACTGGACGGATTACAAAATGCAAAAATCACATCAAATATAATTTTTATTACATTTTTTTATAAATATACATTAATCAAAATAATCAAAGTGATGTAATTCATGATGAAAATATGATGGGTTTTGAGATTTTGCTGATGGTTTATTTTTAAGTTGTCTTTTATATGAGGATATTTGTAGGGGAAAAGATGCTTCCTCAAACATGTAATGATGTTTTTTGCCGGAGAAATAATTTAAGGTCTTGTAATGTAATGGAGGACTAGTTAGCAACTTTGGTTCTGGTCTTTTCGCAGTGGTGTGTTTTACTATCGGCATACTTCTTAAAAACTGTAAGTACTCCTTTTGAGGCTGTTTTGCTAAGTTATGTATGGAAGCCGCAGCAGCCACATAAGGGCTCTTTGTCGGATTTGTATCAAACATTTGATTGTTATGTATCGGTGGTTTGCTTTTTGGAGTAACAGGCAGTACGTTTGGCTTTCGGTTATTAAACATCCAGTAATCGCTGAGGGGTACGGCGACGTTTCTATTCTGCCCCTGTATTACTGTTGCGTTTGTAGCATTTTCTATAATTTTTCTTGGTGGTGGTACTACAGTTACTACTGCATTTTTTGGTGGTACATATTCGACAAAATTGGGTGTTTTGAATAATCTCCTATAATTATTTTCTGTTTTTATAAATTTTGGCAGTAAGTTAACGTTAAGACTGATATTCGACTGTTTTGTGTACTTTAAGGGGCTAGTATATTTTATATGAGCATGTGCTTTTTCCATTGTATTTAGGATGTTCTCAAGGTCTCGTAAACTCAAAGGAGACGGTGTGCTAGCAAATATTTCTACTTCATTCTCAAGATTAAAAAGGTTTTTTTCATGACTATGCTTAAAAATGCGTGTCTCATCCAGGTAATTGTTATAGTTTCCTAGATGAGTTAGAGGAGATCTGACTGATCTTTCCCAATAAGACCGTGGTGAATTTTCGTTAAGAACTGAATGGAATGGGACTTGGCGGTTTGCTTGTTCTAACTCTGAATGTAAGTGTTGATCTATTTTTGTATCAGCATTCCGTATCATAGAAGCTATTTGTCTTCCTAAGTTTGTATAATAAGCGTCATCGGTGGACTCATGTCTGTGCAACTGTCTATGTTGATAAGTATCGTAATCATTTTCATTTCTCGCCGGCTCTACATTATACGGATTGTTATTCCTGCGTGTTTGCTGTGATTGTATCTTTTGTAATTCCTTTATGTCTTCGTTTAGGTCAAATGGTAAGCGAGCTAATCTGTTTCTGGTGTCACTTTGATTAACTCTGTGTATTAGTTCAGATAAATACCTAAAATCGACATCTTCTAATTTAGGAATAGCAGGCTCGTGCTCTGGCATGTTCTTCTGCGGTGGTGGTAATTTTCTATGGAAAGGCATAGGCATGATTGATTCTTGTGAAATTGGAACTACATCCATGAGAGGTAATTCTCCAGCTACTGGGAACTCATCCGGCGCTGGCGTTTCAATTGGTGGCAAATTATTTAATCTATTTTCCATCATTTTGTCCCGCAACTTCTGCATCTGAAAACATTTACAGTTAAATACTCGTTCTAAGTTGAAACTAACTATAGCTGACCAAGTATTTATATTGTACAAACTTACTAATTTGTTTCGTTGAGAATGTTTAACTTTAGCTTGTTTCCTGAAATACAAAAATTATATTATTATTATTTATACTTGCTGCGCCCCGCGGTGTTACCCGCTACTTTTTTGAGGATAAAAAGTAGTCTGTGTGTTAATCCAGGGTATCAGCTAGCTCCATACCAAATTTATCAAAATCGGTCTGGCCGTTTGAGCCGCACAAACACACTCACAAACTTTCGCCATTATAATATTAGTGTGATAACAAGGTTTATATTGATATAAATGAAAAACGATGAAATCAAATAATACATTAATGTCCACCTAAGAGTTGTAATAATTGTATGATGTTTAGTTTAGTCATGGAAATGGATCCGATACAATAAATGGCATGTGCATCAGGTGGTATGTCGTATTGATTACTAACGTATATGTGATACTGTGTTATATTTAAGAGCTTATTGTACCATATACTTGGAAATAAATGATATTCTATTCTATTCTATTCTAACGTTTAATTTGTGTATTGTTATTTTACTCTCTGAATGGTTGTTTACATACCAAATAAAGTAGTAAAGATTTAAGTAGTAATAGTACAACTAATCGATAAAAATTGTTAATAAAATTACCCTGGTTCCCTTGAACGAGTTATGAATTGGTCTATTGGGGCCATTTGTGGTCTTCTGCTCCGTAGTTTTTCAAGTCTGCTACGTCTTTTCTGTGATTCAGTGCCAAGAGTGGTTGATGCCTCGGTGCTGACGTCATTCGAAGCGGGTGTGGTCGCTTCAGTGCTGGCAGCGTCAGGCGGGTGAGTGGTGGTAACAGCAGCGTCAGAGCCAGTAGTACCATTACTCTCTGCGTCATCACATTTTTGAGTGCCTATATAAAATATGTAAAAACTTGAATTGATGAAAATGACTAAAAACAACAGTTTCATATAAATAAGCAAATCAAACCTGGAATAGGATACATTGGTGGAGCCATCGGTGGTACAGGTATCATTGGATACATCGGTATTGGTGGCGGTGGAGGCAAACCTATTGGTGGGTAGAAGGGAGTGTCCATGCTCGGCAAGAAAATAAATGACGGTAGGGGCGGCTTTGGTCTTTTATTGAATATTATTACTTTTTTATGACCATGTTCTTTATCGTCACCAGATGAAGATTTTTTTCCATCACTACTTGCCGAATCACCAGACGAATCGCCGCTACTATCACTGTCGCTGTCACCGCTCGAGCTGTCACCGCTAGAGCCGGAACCTGATTCTGAATCGAACAAACTATCATCTTCTGTAATACGAAGTAGTTTCCTTCTCAATCCATGTACTTTGGTATGTTTTTTTTTCTTGCTACTTCTCATGGATTTCCGAGTTTTTCTTTTAGACTTAATGATAGTTGGTTCACTATTTCCGCCGCTTCTTCTGGATAATGGTTTTTTATTACTTTTGGTATCCGTACTATTGGTATTATTTATAACTTGATTTTCAATTGTTTTAAAGAATTGGTTATAAAGCCAATCGCCAAGATCATCCGTATCTTTAGCGATCTGATCAACTTTTTCATCTAAGCTATCAGTGCTTGCCGGAGTTGGAGTGGGAGATGAAACCGTCGAAGTAAAGTCAGGAACAGTAATCACGCGAGTTGCCTCTGGATTATAATGCCTTCTGAAATCTTGTGTTAATTTAACACTGAAAATGAACAAAATTATTTTCACGAAATAGGTTTTCTGAATGATAATAAATGACAAATTGTTATGTTTGAAATATAGGTTAAATACATTTTATTTTCATAACGAAAATAAATGCGCATATTCTTCACAGCAAGTATAATTATTTAGTACACTGTCATGATAGCTTGTAAGAAATTGTACTTTAGGATTGGGAAAGTGTTTGTATTTCTTCTTTTTTCTGGTTGGCTATGTATGTAATAATTGATTATGTATGTTTTAATTTGTATTTGTATGTCAGATTTATGTTGCGATTGGCTGTATTTGTGCACCAATAGATTGGTGTATAAATGCGGTTAATAGATATGGACACAAATGAATGAAGCAGCGCAAAGCGGATTTCACTTATTTAGATAGATCTGAATGGGTGAGATCTGTTTTGAAACTGCATTTTTCTTTCTCCTATGTAAATTTAATGCATGCCGTGGCAGCCTTTAATTAAGGCTACACTATAAAATGTTATATTCAACACGACTCCTTAAACATGTATTTTTGGTGTATGCTTTGTTGGTTGTCCTTAAATAAATAAATAGTATGTATTCTAAAAAAATACATATAGACGAACATAAAATCTCCTCTTTTTTGAAGTCAGTTAAAAATTATGTTGTTTAGGTATCAATCTTTTACCTCGACCTTTTCAGTTTGTCATTTTAATATTTAGTCACATCTCCTGACATTAAGCGAAAACTTGTTGGATATCAGCTCAATGTTAAATCCTTGATTTAAATTAAAAACTGTAGGTACCTGTTAATGTAAATTGTAACTTAAATAGAATGTTTACTTGGGTTCACATATTTTGGTGTCGGTGTCAAAGTAGTATCCCGGGTGACAGTGGCAACCTATCACGCATCCTGGAATGCCATCGATGCAGTACTCGAACTTTCCATGTGCGCCACATTCTAAAACACGGATGTGTCTGTTAAGTCAAAAATACACCAAAATACAATGCACTACATGAACAGTTCCTACTTCCACAGTTTGTTTCTTCGACAAGTTAGTACAAACTTAAACTCGTGTGCTCATCTCTCACTGTCTCTAAATTTGAAATAAATAATATACTTCCACTTTTAAACTGAAATTCATCCAAATAATATAAAATGCTATAAATAATATCATCATCTTCAGCCGGAAGACGTCCACTGCTGGATAAAGGCCTCCCCCTTAGAAGGCCACAATGAACGACAACTTGCCTAATGAATCACACAATAAATAATATGAATAACCAAAATTAATTTGATAAAGTAACACCATATTGATTATTTTAAGAAAGTTACTTTAACATTATTTAACTGCAGATTTAATTCTCAGTTCAATAGAGACACACATGTTCACCTTACTATGGAATAAATTCATTCAAGTCATGTATCATTATGGACATTATGGTTTGACATCAATATTAAGTTAATTAATTTAACACTAAACACGTTCATGAGGTGAAAATAATGCCTGACACAAACCACAGTATTGCACTTTTAACACGTTGACAAAATGACGTACCATATCGATTTTCAGATCCCAAGTGTGTACTGCAAAATGGTATCAAGGCGATCACCAAAACAGACAAAAAAACCGAAAAAAACATTAGTGAAGCAAAGAAAACTATAAACAGTTAAAATGTTATCAAAAAAATAACATTTTTGTTGATTACGACGACAGCTGTCCTCGTCTTAAAAATATTTATGTAGGTACTACGGACACTTTGTTTTACAAACAAATGCAAAACATGTTTTTATTATTCCTATCAATCTAGAACTTAGTTTACACAACACGCTCGTCTATTTCAGAACTGGGTTATAAATTACAAAAATCTAAAATGTATGTTCCAACAATGGTTGCGCACTTTGATGACTTATTGGTCTGGACTAAACAATGGGTGTATTGAAATGATAAAGTAGGTTAGTGAAGGCTAGTTGCAATTTTACTTGGTTTCACCATATTTTATCTGTATCTGGCGAATTCGTAACGAACTTAAAATGATGACTTTAAATAATTTTATATTACTTTATACATACCAACAATAAAAAACGATGTTTTCTGCATCTTCTTATATAATATTATTTACAGGGTGCATAGAAATTATAGCCTGTGCAACGGATCGTAAATAGGTTTTTTGTACTTTTTGCTTGTTTTTTAATACCAAAATATTAAATTCAATTCAAATCAATTGATGCCATTATTTAATTCAATAAGATCTCTTTTCTCTCTTTCAAACGGCAACAATGAAATAATATTTCGTAAACACCTGGAGGAATGTAGGTAAAAAAATTAATACAATTAGAAAATAGTTAATTTATTAATATAATATAATTTATTAATACAGTAAACCTAAACGCTTGCATATTAAAACCCATTATTCCTATATATTATGCTTATATATCGTCGCCTAGGTCAGGAATTCCTTTGAGGCCCCTGCAAAAAATAAATAATAGGACATTGATTATTCTTATCCTTCCAGGAATTAGCTGATACGAGTGGACAATGGTAGGCTTACAAGTAGGAACACTAACTTGTGCCACTCAAAGTTTTCAATGCCTGTCTATATTTTCAGAGGTGCTAAAAATTTAATGGCAGAGTTAAAAAATCTGACGATCGTAATTAACATAATTTATAATATTTAACGATGGTTAAGCAAACGTGACGTACTTGGTGCATTCTTCTGGTAGGACGCACTTGTGTGTCCGGTCGTCACGCACATAAGGGTGGACGCAGATGCACCCGGGCTCACAGAACGGGTAGCAAGGGCGCAGGCGGTCCCGCGGGTTGTCGCATGTCACCGACGCACAACCCGCGAAGCACGCCTCATATCTTAACGTTTTGGACAGAACATGCATATTATTACCGTCTAATATCAGTAGTGAATGGTACAATGTTACCCAAAACATAATGTCTCCTTCAACTGCGAGATTTTAATTTACCTTTCGTGCGGTCTATCACAGTTCATCGCAGAAGGTATTTTCTTATCAATCGGCTCTTTTTCACTGAAAATAAACAAATTGGAACGTCACAATATTTTACAGAACATCGTAGGCGTGCTTTGAGTTCCTTCGCTACTTACATGTATGAGGAAGAGTGTGCCACTTCTGCGCTTTTCATTCCTTGTTGCATATTCATTTTCTCTTCATCGTAGTGTCTCTGTCCTTGTCCTTGCCCCTGTCCTTGCCCCTGTCCTTGCCTGTAAGGTGACGACACATCTAACTCTCTCTGCCTGTCCATCCCACTGAACATCTTTGGCTCTGGTTCATCCATGTATCTCTGGTTATCGTAATCGTGTCTCCTTCTGTCCCAGTCCTTGTGTTCTTCTTGTGGTTTCAACAATGCTTTCTTTCTCCAGTTTCTTCGGTCATCAATAATGGAATGCCTTTTGTTTCCATCAATATCATCATAATCATAACTGCCTGCTCTATTAGCCATTGCAACGATGTTATCTGTAAAATAAGTGTATTCCTAAGATTTAGAATCTGCAAGGTTGATTTTATGATCTACTTTAAATTAAATGATATGAAAACACTTACATAATAACAGTGCAAGTATAAGTAATTTACGCATATTGTTAACTTTTTGTGAACGTTTATTAATTCATGGTTTGATTTTCAAAATGGCTGCTGAATATGTATTTGTATATCGTTCCGTTTCACTCTACAGTAAAATCGATACTAATTGAAGAAAATCAAGCTGGCGCTCACAAAACGAAATAGAACAAACGGATGTGATTGCTTTCATGATTTTATCGATACCAAGGTACTAATAAAAAATGGACAGCTAAATAGCAATACAATTACATACATGTCTTTGTGTCTTTTTGTAGATCTCGATTGTTACTTTAATTACCTACGTTGTCGACTCAGAACAATACGTTAGCCACTTTGGTAAATGAAACATTTCTATTTTTTATTATGGTATCGAATAGGCCTACTTTTAAATTTTATTTTTAAGCTTTCTTCATAAACTTGATATACTGCCCATCCCTACAAATTTTGTATAAATCCTTACAGATTATGCGAGCTCGTCATGCTGTTACCTATTTAGCAGGATTGTAAAAGGAAACCAAGTAATAAAAAAGTCAAAATCTTTATTCCCATTCATTCATTCAAGCGTTAGTACATTCAGTTAATTCGTTTAGCGCCATTTCTGAAGGCTTCGCTTTGGAGCAGTTTCCTCGGCTGTAGAGCTTTGATGGGGGGCGGCGCTATGACGATGTTAAAGTAGTTCCCCATCCGGGACACCTCGTTGCCACCTCGCTGTTTGAAATTATCTTCGGCCTTAGTGTTGACGCTGGTGCTGACGCTGATGGGGCCGTTCGCGCCGATGGTGTTAGGCAAGTCGTTGTCGGCGAAGTCCATGGTGTCGTCCGACCGCTTGGTGTGGGTTCGAGACATTCGACTGGAGTACTTCGGAGGCTGGGGTTTGTCCTGGGCTCTTTTGGCTGGCACTGGTATTCCCATTTGAGTTCTGTAACATACGTTAACATTTGTAATTGATAAATAACATTTTTACTTAGTACAGAGTATACATATACAGAGTCAGGAATAATAAATGGTCGTCGACATCAATATAATTAATCAACTAATAGACACATGGTCAGTGGTCAAATAAGGCGTTTAAAGCATTACGAAAAATTACCATTTAATCTACTGCAAAAGGCTGAGCCGATAAGCTGCTGTAGTTAATGCAGAGCATATAAATCACAGTTAATCTAATAATCCTTTAGGTTTTGGTTCGCACATTTCAGTAGTTAATAGAAAAAACTACTTAATCTAACCAGTTTTGCAATTCTGGTTAATTTTGTTGGAATATTATGCCGGTTAAGCCCTAGTGGCTAAAGATTTTCATCTAAAATCTTGTCTCACAAAGTTTTGACGAAAATGGCATACCATTTTACGTCAAAATAATCTGAAGCAAAATCTTTGACAAATGACAAATGGTCACAACTTTCAGAGAGAAAAGTAACATTTACGATTTTGAGATCATTATTATTATATCAGCTGTGCACAAGTATCATAACAAACAAGTGACTGTCCAAAGTTCAAAGTATACAAAAAGTAGTTTTCTGCAATCCTCCTTCATTTAAATTTTAACTACTTATACTAAATCCTTTTTCCTTCCGAGCGCGCAGTATAGAGCTATGATTTTCTCTCCACGTATTTATATGTAGAGAAAGATACGCACGGTGAGCAATCCTGTGGTAGCACGCATTGGTGCGTGCGGTCGTCCCGGACGTAGGGGTCCTCGCAGACGCAGCCCGGCTCGCAGTAGGGGTAGCAGGGTCGCAAGTGGTTGCGCGGGTTGTCGCACGACACCTCCGCGCAACCTCCGAAGCACGGCTCGTACACCTCGTTTGGCCAGTAGCAAGCTGAAATTTTAAATACATAAAAAAATTACGTACACGTAAAAAAGGTACTGACTGTCTTGTTGGTCTAGTGGTCGCCAAGCGCGACTGCGGAGTATGAGGTCCCGGGCTCGAAACCTGGGTCGGGCAAAGTGTTACTGAGATTTTGCATTAGGTAATTCTCAGTAGCAGCACGGAGTCTGGATTGTGCCCGGTTGACAATCGGCAATTAGCTCGCCCCCTATTACATTGGGACCTATAACATAACTGGCGAGATAAGGGTGTTACTATACACCTCTGCCTACTCCTTCGAGGAATACGGGCGTGATGTTATGTTGTGTGTTTATGTTATGTTAATACAGGTACAGACACATTTCCATTCTTTTTAGTTTACTTTTCGAAGTTACTGTCTTTTACAAAGGTTGGCGCTAATAAAGTTTTTATTGTATTTTCAATATATTGTACTCTCTACTAGTTACTGTACCTAGTCATCCTTTATGTCCATCAGGGAATATGCACATATTCCTTTCTTCAAACCAAGCGAGACACCTCAAACCATTTCATACTTACATTACCAGGCTTATGAATTCTTTAAATACATTTTACACTTAAAAAGCGAGCAATTTTTCACATCGGCACATTATTGGGTATCTAAGGGCACTAAATCTCGTTGCGGTCTAGACTTTTCCTTTTGTAGTCGTTTCCACAGGTCCATTACGGCTCCCAGGGGCGCTACTAGATATCCAGCGACTTACACTTGTAGTTTTAAACTTAGACTGTGCTTACACGAGATAAAGCCGTGTGTGGAAGATTCACATCCTTTAAATAAATATGTGTTCAAAGTATGGCAACTGAGATGACGAGAATGTTTTAAGTTATAAGACAGACTTCTCCTTTACTTACTGAATTTTACTGACTTAGTTTTTATTGAATAAATAATAATCATAGTGCTTGGACGGTTACCTTTCATGATTTTGTCTTCATCCCTGCAAATTACGGTGTGAAGCCATATCGCAAGTATCACTAAACGAGCCAAGTTATACATTTTTGAAGTCACTACGACACAACTGCCCATGACGATCAGTGCTCTGTTACTATCGGCTATTGTTTTGAAATTCTCTTTTTTTCTTTGTTTGTATTCGCATAAGTAGAGAGGCTTTAATCATAATTAATATATGAAAGGGACATCTAGGTGGGGTATGTGGTCATGCAACATGATAAGGGTGGGTGTGTTTGGTAAACATCGAGAGGCCGGGTAATCCGCGACTGATTGAATTATTGTTAGCGATATTTATTTCTAGGCGGCGCGGCGCGCGGCGTCGGGTCACGTTTTGTCGGTACAATGGATATTAGGTACTACTCAATATTTATTGTAAAATATATTTTTATTGACATCCTGTGATAGATTTCAGATAATTGACGCACCGATTGCAATTTAGAGAAGTACGCTTTTTGTAAAAGTTTCAAACCAGGTGGTGCACATTGTTTTCAGTACCTATGTATCCGATAACGCCTATTTTAAACAATACACAATCGATTACCCTGAATTCATTTATCAAAGTTTTACAACGTAAACATTCTACATACCTACTTTTTATTCTTATAAATTATATTTAAAGAGGTAGGTTATATTTACTAATATAGGTAATATTAGCTTTGGGCATGTTTTATTTAAGAGGTATTGGAAAAACATTTATTCCTACTACACGTGCGGTCGTTTTCTCTATAATATTAATTTATTCCGAAATTAGCGGGAAATTATGGAAGAACGTGTAACTGCTTGTGAAATTGTGTCCAACGATATTTAATACTGTAGGCATTTCTTATTTACTATTGATCTGACCAGGTAGCAAGTGTACTATAGCACCAATAAATTTAAGACAAAATGTGTAAGGGTCCGGAGCAGGAGGTGTTGTTTTACGATACAGGATATCGACACAAGATGTCGACATATATAACAAACCGTATTATTTCGTTCAGCCTTAACAGAAAGTATGTGATTATCTATATAGATGTCTTGAAACGACGAATATTCCCACAAAAGAGACAAAGCCGCGGCCGCTGCCCGCAGGACAATAAATAGTGCCTTACAATGTGCCTAACAGACAATAAATTGGGATTCCAATCTCTTCACCGTTTCTATTCTATACTACTCATACCTGTCTACCTAAAAACCTTTTAGGTACCTATGACTTTATCTTTTATAAGTTACCTACCTAAAACTTGAGTATATAGATTCTAGCCGGTAATTTATAGCAATTCATATGTTTCGACATTGCTTAACAAGGTCTTTCTTTGGTGTGCTAATTAATTACAGTTTCATTCAACGTAATTAAGGTAAAAGATGCCACGGAGCTGTGAACTGTGGTGGAAACTAAATTCTTTGAGTCTTACGTGACTTTACATGAATAAAACTATCTTGGCCTTTGACAAAACAAAATGAGTAATTTGTCTATAGCTTTGATTAATGATCTTATTCATAATTACGTCGGTGCCAATTATATTTTTGCTCATTACTAATACCTGAATAAATATAGGGACATTCCAAAACCTTATATTTATTGATGAGGTGGCTCCTAGTAATAATAGCCGTCATGAACGCTGTTAATTTTGGTATTTATTGAGGGCCCACGGTTGAATAGGTCTTTCAAATTTTCACTCAACCATTTATATTTGGTTTCACGGCCCGTCTGCTATGAATAAAAACAACGAATGAGTGGTTTTTTGTTCCGAGTCGTTTGCGTTTTTATTTGCGAATTAGGTTCGTATGAAAATAGGCGAATATATTTGTATGGCTCGTTTCAGTCTGTTGTAGTAGATACACGGTGGTACAACAATATCGTGGCATGTTTGTGTTTAATTTGCGATTTAAACATAACTTATCTACATGACACTCTTCCTTAGCGTTAAATCTAGTTGACAATGACACAAAATAATTACTTATAAATAAACTATTATTAGAGGCACAGAGAGGGCCTAGCATCCACGCGCGGAATCGCGGTGACACGGTGAATAAGCACAGGCCCCGCGTTCAGCCATTTTTCCTTTATGTGCACTGTGTCCATCAACAATACGTACGCTCCCCCCTGCCGCCACTTTACACCCGCTTAATGTTGCTAGGTTAGGAATGGCAGTTACTACTTCTGGGGTAAATGACGATGTTTTGGGTATTGTTATTTTATGATTTCTTTAAGAGGTTATTATATATATTTAATTTAAAAAAGATATATTATAATGCAATAGTTTGAAATTCTCCCAATAAACATGATATGACATTACGCCTGTATTTTTCTCAAATGGGTATTCTTATAAACTGTATTTCTAAAAGGCATTAGGTATATAGTATACCCGCATTTCGTAATTTATGTTATAGGTCCTGGGACCAATAGGTCAAATAAATGTAGGTGAGGTCAATACATTATATAATATTAATAGCTTAATGCATACACGAAGTGCAGTCGTGTAATAGGGGGCGAGCCTATTGGCATGGACTAGATACAATTCTAGACTCTGTATTGCTATCCAATGACATTCCTTAAACTGGTAATCAAACTCAACACCTAACGCACACAAAAACATAGTTCGTTCTCCTTTTAGAAATTTGTGCAAAAATGAGTTAATAAAAATCGTGGGGTAAAATCTTAACCAAATACTTGCAACACTGACAAAATGGCCGCTTGGTTTTATTTAACAATCACTACAATTAAAATTATTCAATATTTAAATAATAGGACATATTTATGTGAAATGTACAAATTAAATATAATCCTAACATATTTTTGTATAATTCCGTCCGCAGTTTTGCACATTTGCATTACGCAGCTCGGCATAATTGAATTAAATGTGCAGCGTGTAAAACGTTCCAGCGATGCGCGCGATCTTTGTAAACTAAATGTCAAATCGTTCAAATACCCTACTTCGGCGTAATTGGTGTGGTGTCATTTTTGTGTGCGTTCACGGCTTCTGGTTTGTTCTGTATTCTGAGTGAATAAGTATTTTAGGTAGTATTGTTAAAAATAAAATTGGTTTGCTAATTACTTTGAAACTTGATATGGCGTTCTGCAGACTTCTTTACGAAATCATTTACTTAGTCAGCATATATTAACGGTTAACTAAGCAGAGACAAAGGATTACCATCAGTTACTATCCTGAAATAACTTTTGCCTAATTTACTCGTTACATTTTGTACTTTTTATACATCTTCATCGGTACAAAAAACCTACCTTTTACCAAAATATTTCTGATCTGGTCGTAAGAGTGACTTCCAGAGGTCCTTACCAACTTTATGACCTGAAGTTATACAAATATTATGTGTAAATGTAATCTAGTAAATGTGACATCTCATGTACTATGTATTCATCTCATGGGACTATTTAGTCCGTACGATTATAAAGCGTGTGCGAACCAGGACTACACAACAGAGGATAGTTATCTAAGTAGAATTTATTGGCTATCGGTATGCTATCAGAGTATAATAATACGCTAAACATTGTCATTATGAGTTGATATTATGAGGTTGGTAACGAAAGTATACAAGATAATATATGAACAAGGGCTATATATCTAACCATATTGACCAATTCCTACTGAAGGTGAATCATTTCCCAAAATCTCGGCAGTTCCTGTTACATTTAAAAGCTGCATCTAAATTACTTAATAGAATCATATTTGGTATAAAATGAATGATTTCCTTGATAGAAACATACGCAGGTCATGTTATGACTTTCGACCATAAACTAACAATATGAATTATATTATTATCCTAACATGATTCTACTAAAGCGACCATTTTATCCCCCTAGGTACAGCATGCGTGCTGTAGGACCAAGATCAATGGACTGCAGCGGAAGATGGCCATTCGAATTGCACGAGGATACCGAACAGTGTCCTTCGAGGCGGCAACTCTCCTGGCGCGCTTCCCGCCGCTGGATATTCTAGCCAATATGGACGCGAGGGTCTATGACCGGATCCGTGGCCTTCGCCAAAGCGGTGACAGTGTGCCAGGAAGCGCTTTAACAAGGCTGAGGCGGCAAGAACGGCGACACGCGCTCGAGCAGTGGCACGAGCGGCTGCAACAGCCGCAATATTCGTGTAAGCGCGTTGTCGAAGCCGTTCTGCCGCACTTTGAAGCCTGGTTGAACATGGAGGAGCGCATCTCCTATAGACTTACCCAGGTGCTCACCGGGCACGGGTGCTTTGGTGAGTACCTGAATAGAATAGGGCGAGAGGCCACGGCAAATTGTCACCATTGTGGAGGCGACCTGGACTCCGCACAACACACGCTCGAAGAGTGCCCTGCGTGGAGCACGGAGCGGCGAGTCCTGGTCGCCAGGATCGGACGAGATTTGTCTCTGCCAGCAGTAATAAGGGCGATGATGGCTGAGACAGAGAACTGGAGAGCGGTGGCCTTCTTCTGCGAAACCGTAATGGTTAAAAAGGAGGCTGCGGAGCGGGATCGTGAGAGGGCCGATCCTACTCGAAGAAGGAGGCCACCGACTCGACGGCAAACACGCCGAAACCCCGTCTAGAAACACGTCAGACGGGCCTTTGGAGTTGCGGGCGTACAGAGAAGGGGACTCTGTTAGCCTATACAGCGACTCCAGAGAAGCCGGCGGCACGGTGGTCACGTGCCGCAGTGCAAAGCGATACTAAGGGGTGACTCCTTACAGTCACCCTAGGGATGTGCCAAGTAGGCGTTGCATGGGGTGGTTCCGGAGTCGGTCTTTTTAGAGGTCCCGGGACTTCCCTTGTTCGTGCAGATGGTGACCACCGGGGTGGTTTTAGTGAGGTAGAAATCCCACACTACCCGGTCCCTACCCCACGGGGCCGGGTGCCTTTTGAAGGTTTCCCCCCGATAACAAAAAAAAAAAAAAAGGTACAGCATGCGTACGAACTGTTCTCAGTTGATGGAAAATCAGTTAGATACAGACCTATCGCCTTATCGGTGTCTCGTGTTATTGTTTACAAGTTGTTTCGTAAAGGTAAAGGGAAATAGAGGCGTTTCACATAAACGGAGGAAGGAGCGGAATCCGCTGCCGAAAAATAGCTTTCTCGATAAAATATGATTGTGTGCGATCGTTTTTATTACCCGGGTGGGTACCTACGAGGCTGGCGGGTGTTTGTAAATAAACAGAAACGTGCGACGCACAGGCGGGTGCGTCTCGGTTGGTGCTATTGTGTGGCCGACGTTGAATGACGAACTAAGACATTGATAATATATATAAGATACTAGATGACCCGGCTATCTTTGTACCGCCTTTTCACCGTTTAAACCTTCCCTGGACTTCTACGAATATTTCAAGAGCAAAATTAGCCAAATCGGTCTAGCAGTTCTCGAGTTGTAGCGAGACTAACGAACAACAATTAAAAATATAAAAGATATAGGTACAAAAAATATGAATGTGTTTGGTAATTACTAAAACATTTGGGATTTTTACACATTTTTGTTTGCATATAATAAGAGGATATTTAACCTTTGTACCAGTAACCGTATCCATGTAATATTTACGTCCACTAAAGTTGCAGTGGTAGTAAAAAGTTGTTTGTAGCGCAAGAGAGTCAAGTCAACAACGATCTCTTAAATGACGCGTGTGAAATACATTTATTCTCTTTAATTACTTGTATTTTGTCTATTCTTCAATCAATAAACTCAAACAACGCAACACAACATCAATTAGTAATATCCACGTCTCCTGTAGTTAATTAGTCATGCATATGCTTACCAATTTCCTTTCAGACACGCTGTAAGTTATACATTCCCCACACGCGCTGTACAAATTACAAGTAAAACGATCTTCTGTCCCTTTAAATAGACGTCTCTCGATTGCACATCCCTTTCCTATCAAAACAAATTTTTGCTTGTTACGAAGCGAATAGCGTCTCTATGCCCCTTTGAATAAGATCCACAGTTGTGTGGTAGTGATTGCAAAACAAGAAATGATCACCTACAACCCGCACTGGCCGGTCTCTAGGGTGTAGGAGTTCCAATATATTTGTGCGGGCTGGCGAGCTGGCAACTCTTCAAGATTACTGTCAGCAAATGGGACAGGCCGACGTGCTCTGAAAGGTAGATGTTCGATAATGCGACCTAGTGCAACTTCCGCTCATTTCCACGGCTCCTGGGACACTTTTAGATACTTAGGTGATAATGTCTTTGATATTGCATAGCTGTTATTTGGTTCATATTCAAAATAAATAAGTTTTTAATAATAAATCGGGACATCCAATTTTGTAAACCGTTCTAATGACCAATGACTAGTAAATAACCCTAATATTTCTGAGACTCTTTAAAATAACACTTTTATTAATAACAACAGACTACATTAATTATACCTTCCTAAAAATAGAGTCGTGTACAAAAAGTCGTCGACTTAGCTTAGTTTTAGCCCTGACTTGAGCTGTGTTTATCCTTTTAATGGGACTATTTAAGAAGTGGTAATTTAGCCAAAAACTAAAATGTTATTATTGGATCACAATTAGAGACGATGTCGTTGAACATAACACATACAAACAATTTAGGCAGTGAAGACATTTTCTTGTTTTAAATGTTTACCGTGAAGTAAAAAATAGAGTCAATGAGCCGGGTAAACTGTTTAAAATGCAACAATGAAGATTGTATTTAATTTTGAAGCAAAAACTTGATTATTCGATTGGAATGGAAAACGCCGATGCTCGTCTTATCGTCTCGACAAAGTCACCTGCCAACAATAAGTGCGGTAAAACACAAATCGTGGTCGCATAAATACAAAACAAGACTGCAGTTAGTGTCCTCATAAACATAAATAAACTCTCGAATATTCATAATAATGCAATCGACGTGCGACTGCAAGCACCGCGCAGTTGTATCGACTATATGACCATTGTAACAACGTTGCTCCTGTTTATACATAGTACGTGACACGACGTTAGCTAATAACTGCTTTGTCTAAGCAAGTTGTGTTTGCTCTATCGAGACATTCCCAAGTTCTTAGACAACAAATGGCCCAACAGTAATGTATGCTACAATTTACCGGCACATATATAAGGGAAAGTTGTTATTGTTATGGGAATAACAGTAATTTTAAGCTTACCTATATGAAGCTGATGCATAATGTAAAAGTCAATAGGTACGGTCTTCTCCTCAGCTTTTCAAAAATAGTTTTTGTCAGTGTAAAATATTCATACGTATACCTATCCTATGAGATAAAAAAGTGGTGGCTAATTAACTGACAGAACAATATTTCTACCTCCCCCTTTACGGATTACAGTCGCAATTGTAAGCCTGCATTACTTTTATTACTGTCTATCAGAAATAGATTTCCTAACAAAATAAGGCACAACACAACAATAACAAACTTGTTTATTAAAAAAAAACAACAAACGAACCCGAGTTTTCCTTACATGACTCATTAAACGTGATGAGAAAGTAATAAACACGATAATCAACGAGCGGGAAGAAAGATAATTACAACGCTCATTGACAAAGTTACGATCGTCAGGAAGAGAGTAAAAGTAATATCTATGTGGGAGGCGCCGCGTAATTGAAAGCCGCGGTTTGGCTCAATAACAATAGAACCCGTACAGCAACATTCCCCGCGTATAAATTAGGGAATTATATTAATCGCATATAACGCGCCGCCCCGGTACGCGCCTAACGAGGTTACTCTTGTTGCGGATTACGTTCCTACTTGTAGCTGGAAATTACACTTTATTACGGTTTCAGTCTAGGAATCCGAGAACTTTAATTAGAAGATCCTCTACGTATATGAGCACATAAACGTTTAAATATTCACACTGAACATTTTTACACCGTACATAAAATTACGTGACACTATCATTTCAGCACTAAGAAAATACTCGACGAGCTTTTCCTTCCTGTTGCAAGATTTTTGTGCAAGATTAATAACGAGATAAAAAGCAAGGTAATTTTTGAAAGCATTAACGCTCCCGGCGATATTATTTATAATTTAATTTTCAGTCCTGGTGCACGGAGCACAATCAATTTGCGAAAAGATTATGCGCGGGAAATTAACGCAAGATAACGCGGTATTAGGGACCCACCTGGGGAAGGATTACGTATTCCAGATAAGTAAATATATTGCCCTCCATTACCGGAAAGAACAGATATTTAAGAGAAAACACAGTAACAATGTAATTGTCGTTGCAATCTAAACGAGCTACAATAGAACTCAGGGGAACGTCTAACAAGGTTTATCAGGAGCATGTTCTGTAGGCCTTTTGTTTATTGTAAGGCTCAACATACCGCGCTACATACTTTAATATTTCTTAGCCTTTGTTCTGGAGAACGTCATCGAGATATTTAAATTTCCAACAAACTTATCAAGTTTAAATTTGTTTGTTTATAGGAACATTTAGATAACAACATTGAAAATACAGTACAATACACAATGAAACACAGTGGACATTATACCGTATATATCTATTGAGATATATCTATGCATTCATCAATCACAAATTGCCGGCATCGCCCAACATTAGTCCGCAGTCGATGACGTAGCAACTTCCATTAATACAACTTGCTCTATCACTGGCTAGGAACAACACTAGTTCTGCTACGTCTTCCCCTTTCGTTATTTTCTTTAGTGGAGTATTCATTTCGATACCGACAAACATTCTTTCACAGTCTAAATCACTCATGCCGCCTCTTCTGAAAAGTTCTGTCTTGACAGGTCCTGGATTAACGGCATTTACTCGTACTCCTTTTGGAGCCAGTTGTAGTGCAGTACATTTTGTGAACATGTCGAGCGCCGCTTTCGACATGCAGTATGGTGTAATCATAGGCAGTGGTTTGTTTGACAGTATACTTGAAATATTTACGATGTTCCCTTTCGTTTTTGCCAAGTAAGGTGAACATTCAGCAGTAAGCAGGTACGTTCCACGTAGATTGGTTGCCATAACTCGGTCATAAGCTTCTGGCGCCGAGGCTGACGATACTGTGTTAATGCCAGCATTGTTTATTAGAACATCGATTTTGCCAAACTTACTTACAGTTTCTTCGACAATTCTTTCTAGATCTTTATCCAATGTAAGATCAGCGACGATAAGAAGTGGTTTAAGATTGTTTAGCTTTTCGCACTGCTTGCCGATTTTGTTAAGATTGTCCACATTTCTGCCTACCAACGCTAGAGTGGCGGATGACTTGGCGAAATTTAAGGCGCATGCAGCTCCTATACCGGAGCTAGCACCAGTGATAAGCACTACTCTATCGTTAAACATCCTGCGAGTCTCGGTTGCCGACTGGGTGCCTGTGCGGCTGAGCCTGCATTATACACCGACCGGCGGCGGCGGCCCGAAACACTTCCGCGTGTCATGTGTGACCGCAGAGTGACACTACTACGTAATGTCAACGTTAACTTCCTGATGTATTGAATTTCATCTAATTATCTATGTAACTCATGCCGAAGTGGACTTGAATTATAAAAAGGTCTGTTTAGGTAGAGTACAAGTTAGTTATTTAATTCGTTATACATTTACGTATATGTATAACAAGAAAATATATTTTGATTTTATTTTTTAATGGGCATTTGTTTTGTAATAATAAATGCATAGCAGGGTACGGCATCTAACAAAATATTTAAACAAGTCATGACATGACAAGTGGGCTATTTTCGGTATATAACACAGTGACAATAAAAGGTACGCAATAGAAACACATATGTGAATTCTTCATACATTTATTAGAGTCATCTCGATATACGAAAGACAACATTTAAAATTTGAAGCGAATTATATTTACATCATCACTTAGTTCAAATAGAAACTTATCATAAAAGCTCCCTAAATTGTCTTTGGCACTTGCTTTACACGAATACTTAAATACATTTATTTAAATTTATTATAAATAGATTAGTAATACAAGTAATGACTAGATGTATAAGAGAAAAAGCGTCTTAATGTACCATGGTTCCCAGATTGTAGAAACATAAAAGAGTTTAAATAAAACAAACTACTTTTGGTTTGGATATTGGAATAAATATTTACCATTTCAAACGGAAAATATGAAACATTATTCTTAGCGGTTATCGATTTCAGGTGCAACATTTGTTCGAGTCATAGGTTAAAATGCGTTGAATAGAAAAATTTGAAGTTTGTAACAGATTCATCATTTTCGCAGGTGGGCGCTGAGCCTTAAGCAATAAGGATCGTGATTCCAATACTTGAGGAGGGAAACGGTTTATTCTCCCAAGAGGGATTTGTAGCGGGTGTATGATTTGCATATTTATGTAGAGCCAACAATATTATCATTGCAGATTAGTTTTCTATGTGGCAAATATTAATAAATAATTGCATGGTTTACTGTACGACTGCTAACTTAAACTCAGACGATACTAATTAATGTTTCTGGCTATAGCATTTCTAATTATACCAGGATGGCGACGACGGACTCAAGTTATCTCTATATTAAGTAGTTTCGAGATCACACAAAGGTCTCAATATGCACTTGTTACATACTACTTGTAACCAGAATCACCAAGTAAACATTTTTGGGTTTTTGAAAATGGACTTCCTCTGTTTCACACTCGGAAAATAGCTTGTCCGTAAGACATGACATCGGTAATGACTTATGATTATTTGGCTTAGCAATAATACAATAACAAATTAATACAAAAACAGTAATCATGAATAGAATTCTTGTATGTCAGCAGACTCTACGTTTTAAATGACATTATAAACTACTTATTATTCAAAATGGTTGATGAAAGCAAAAATTAACAGACTTTACTCGTTATTTAGGAACTACCATAAACTATATATTTTTACGATATTTTTTAAACGATATTTTTCACTGTGATTTATATATTTTACTCTGATTATTTTGTCTACGGAAGTTTCTATTTCCGCATGTTAATACAAGCAGGTCGTATTATTATTAATGACCACTTAGACATTTAGCAAATATGGTGTGTTTATTGAGCCCTCTACACGGGTGGGATGAAAGTAATGATTATGAGGCGAGTAAAATCTGTTAAATGCACTCTACTGTACACTAGGAAATATAGCCGAATATTAGCCATAAAACACTCGTAACTTTGTACAAAAATGATGTGTGTAAACACTGGAGGGAGTGCGATACTGGACGTTTGTGTTATACCACCCTTATACACTTACCATCTTATCACTAACACGTACTTATAGTTAGGTATAAAGAAGTCTAATTACAACAGAAGAGGACAGAAGAAGTCTAACTACACAAAAAGTATTTCACTACTACTTTGACAAGGGTTGCTGCATGTCTAACTTAAACGCACTCGGAGCTATCGATCATACCCGCTTCAATACTTACGTCACGGCTGTAATATAGGAAGGTGTTACGAGCCCCACGCTCCAACAGATTAGTAACACAGCACATGTCGTAAACAAAATACGTCCATATTAGTGGTATATAGGGCAGCGAGTCCGGTCCCGATCGATATACGGACCAATTTATTATTATTTTGTTCAACGAACCGTGAAGGAGCTACACCAGAATATCTCGCTCACAACCATTTTTAAATTAATTTTGATTTACCTATGAAAAATAATTTCGATGAACTGGAAACTTAAATACGTATCTGTTAACTGTTAGGATGTGATTGTTATATTCGAAAAATTGCAAGAGAACAATTTATATTTAGCCTAAAATTAGTGTAATATATTCCGCCTACACTAACCACATTTCATTGTGTTACAAAGCAGGTACATGTGACTCTTGTCTTACAATATTACATTGTATTAAAACAAAGAAGCTTCATAATACGACGTTTACACTCTACTTAATTGATATTACCCTTACAACTTTTGAGATAAGAATCATTTACGTAATAAAAACATACAATTAAGTACTACGTAATCACTAGAATTTAAAGACTAGGTTTTATAAAAATAATCAATGTTTCTACTCTACCTCTAAAAGCAGCTGTACACATGGTTCAAACGTAAAAATATTTACAAATGCATTTCATTTCTATGCCTATAATATTATGCTAATTAGAAAAATCTAGACAATAACTAGAAACTAGACACAGAATTTGAAAAATGTCACTACTAATAATCGAACATCTAAAATTCGAGATCACAATATCGCTTGGCAATATATCCTTATGAATAAAGACTAGCAATCTAAGTATGAGAGATCATATTAACATCTAGTATGTTCTTGGTGTAACATAATTATGCATCGTTGATTAATTTTAATAATAAGCTCACTCGGACTTAATTGCATAGAACTACGCAAAGTAACATTAATTTGAAGATCATCGTTTTGATTCACTAACAACATTTACATATTGTGGGTTAAAATCCGAAAGAGTCACAAATATGTAAAAAGATACACACACCATAATATACCTGTAGTGTAGTAGTGGTAGTGTAGGTAGGTACTGTTGGTGCAGTTCGTTGGATGTGATCTGTGAAAATACGGTCTGACGTAGCCGTAGCTGTCGTAGCTACAATACTATTTTACAAACTATATTTTTAACCGAGTCCAAAAAAAGGAAGAGGTTGCGAACGTGGAGCGTATCTTTTTTTAAATTGTACGTACTGCAGTATTACGTTTTATACAAGGCGAAAAGATGTAGTGCTGAAGAACATGAAAGAATGTCAGGTCTTCAAAGACGAACGCGCGATCATATGGGATTTATAGTTAGGAAGATTATGTAAATGCTGTTAGTGTCTCTCCGACGTGGCCTAGGCGTTCTTAAGATGATGCGCGTCATGGTCGCAGCGGCGCAGCACGGCGAAGTGCGTCATCTGGAAGGTGTTGGAGGAGCGGGAGCCGCGCTCCAGCGTGCCCGTCATCGTGTAGCCCATGTTGAAGTCAGCCTGCGTCACGTTCGTCGTCAGATACAGCTGGTGAAATGAGGAATCATTACTAACTTCGGATTAGGAAGATATGGTAAGATTATGGTACAGTGAAGTTGTTACATGATACGAAGATTATGTTTTCAGAGATATCAGGCGTGATTATTCACCCATATACTAACTTTGTTAGGTTAGGTTAGGTTAGGTTTCCCGATAGTTTCCTATGCCTTACATCGCCCGAAAAGCAAATTCTAGGAGCCTGTGGTTGTGGGCCCAAACAAATAGCAATTGGTTCGGCACTTGGATCTAAATAAGCGGAGAAGTGTTGGTATATGTATAGGTTCAGAAGGAATAAGGCAACTCCTCACCGTAATGGTTTTACCAACCTTAAAGTCGGCATCAGTCCCCATATGCTTGAAGGTGCCCACGATGTAGACTGCGTTGGCGCCACTAATCACCATGCGGGCATGGGTGCTGTGCCTGCAACAACGAAACATGGCTTAACCTCGGTCTCACGCACTTAAATGCATTGGGATAGTTATATGCTGGTAAAATAAATACTATATCGTGTAAAATTGCCTGAACAATCTGAAGATGAAAATGACACAACTAATGTAGGTACTCAGAATTTTCAATAGAGATGTGGCAAATAAATAAAGGCGAAATAGTCTTTGTGTGTGTAGAGAGCTACAGATAATGTGTGACGTCGGCGGCCGTTTGTCACGCGGCAAGAATTAGTGCGAGCCGTTCACCTCAGCCCGCGGCCAGCTTGTAACACGGCGGCGGCGACGCGGCGTGATTTATCTGCGGGCGACTGCCTCATAACTACTGCCCCTAGGAATTATTTGCTCGACATTGGACACGTTGTACTACGTGATAAATGGCTATCCACTTCTGAGGTTTATACAATATTTTTTAGGATTTAATAAATAACATTATTACTTTTTTTTTTTACTGCATTGATAGCCGAGTGGTGTGACCGTTGGACTGCCAAGTTAATTCGTCGACCCGTCAAACTAATTTATGAGATAGAAGAAGGGTAATTACATTATATAGTTTTTAAAGCGTGTACAGTTATACACTACGTGAATGTATGTATCGCCACATGTGTGTAACAGGATCACAAATTGAAATCAGGCTAAAATAAATCTTTATGCGCAAAAACACGTGTGTGTGCTTGTATCAAAGCTTTTGAAGAACCACAAAATGTCAAAGTTACGCAAACTAATTTAAAGGGAAAAAGTCACGTGTAAACTTGGAAACTTGAGTCTCCCTGATGCATTTTGGAAGGCCGAGGTGTCCGTATGCCGGGCACGTATCCCAGTTAGTAGGGCGCGAATCCAACACGTACCTATAGAGGCTCTAACGGCCTTGTAATGGCCGCCGCCCTATAATAGCTGCGAACACTCGCCTCCGACTACTCACCAGCAAATTAAAATCCCTTTATGCGTGCTTCGACGTTACTTCCTCCGACCTAAACGAAATTAAATCGACGTTTCCGAAATTAGAGCCCACGCTGCCAAGTTCCTTCTGGGATACTTCGATGTGATTGATTCTACGCTTCCAGAATATTAATCTGTGACCGCTGATATTGTAATGATAGTGGTTGATGTGTTCAAATATATACATAATTACAATACGGAAAAAAATACGGATCTAAGTATTTTTTTTAATAATTCCATTTCATAGCTTCATACCTTTGTGCTTCTTTAGTTGTGTTACGATACTAAACAATGAGTAGTTTAGTTGAAACGACGCCTTTTTATCAACTATACTAAACCATAATAATAATTAGGCGTAATTAAATTAAGAGTTCTCCATAGAGAATTATATACTGATACTTAAAATTAGTGAGCTTTATCTCATCAAAATAGGCCGAAGTACAAAGCTATCTGTGCGGGGCTATCGTGAGATACAACTCATTTAGGCAAAATAGTGCGATGGGCGGCAATAATCGTTAACGCTAACTGCTCCGCTTAACTGGCGTGTCGTAGCTTCGACGTTTTTCTCCAACCAAATCCACAATTTTCCTGTTATACAAGCAACTTACACGTCACACTAAATGCCACCACTTAGCGAAATTTGCGACTAATATCAGGGTTGGAGAGCAATTTTTAACAGTATTATAAATTATTAATTGCTTTAAATAAAATCGATGCAACTTTAGGTCTTTTTAAATAATATAATTTAATATGACTTTTATATTCTTAGACATGACTGTGGGAAATCCTCGTGAAATCGCCAATTAGCAATAAGCAAGCGTGTTTATCAATGCTCATTAGAAAAAGTATCTATCTTTTCATTGTGATTAATTGTTCCGTTTAAAAAATAACAAGAAACAGGAAATAAAATGTTGCTATTGTAAAGGTGTGATAATACATAGCACCTGATTCGCGTTAAGCTCTTTAGCATCCGCCATCTTTATTTACGGCACGTTCGCGCCACTTCTCAGGCTAGCGAGATCGCGCGATAGTGGCGCCGCCGGCCACTTCCCGCCGTTTGTCAAACAACGGCTTAGCGCGCTCACCTGAACCACAGCGGTTAATTGCGAAAAACACGTTAACGTGCAACAAACATGATATAATGTTTCCTCTCCGCTCTGAAAGCGTTAATTATATTTTTCACTCTCAGTTCCCCTTTATGCGAAAATTTTCGTTTGAGATTTTTGGTAAAATCACTAAGTAAATAATGCTTGTAATCCAAATTGGTTGGCTTACTTTAAAAAATATTGGGGTTAAAAAGAAAATCATGTTTACTTTGCATTACGCCAAAAATCTTCTGAAGATAAAGTTGACAAGTTTTGGCTATTAAAAGCAACAAGCAAGCTTACGTTCCAAATGCTTTAATTAATGAAATTGTCCTTATATTTCTATAAGCGTAAAATTCCCAACGGGCACTTTAAAAAACCCTGCTATTTATAAAGTTTAAACAACTTTTAAATAGCCACACACAACCTCTAAACTGTAAAGTTACAGTCGTAATGCCACGCGTATGATTTCATCAAATCCGACCCTCTTTTAACCTTGTGATTTTAAGACACACGTTACTTTAATAACAAAATACCGGTTGACAGTAAATGCCAAAATCTCTAAATGCTCGATATTTATTAAGCAAAATAAGTCTGTGTGTGGAAGCGAAAAAATAACATTTTTCAGGCAAGTACTTACATATTATATTTATTGTTCGTTACAGAACTCTTATAAACTCAGTTACCTTCTTGTCCCTGCGACTTCGACAACCTTGCAGCGCGAGCGTCGCCACCAGCAGGGCTGCAGCGTCCAGTAGGAAGAGGAGGCGCTGCGGGCCCAGCCCTCCTCCGGGAACATCAGCACCTGCAGACAAGAAACCGTGTCAGGGAAGTTCATCAACAACGTAGGGCTGCCACCCAGCGTGTATTTGGTAACCTGTAAGATCACGACGCTCGATAATGTAAAGTCAAAATTGCCCAAAATAGAAAGTCCATTTATGCCATTATGTTTTTAACTTAAACGGCCAAGTTTATTTACATTCCGCAGTCCGCGTTAAATTAATTTGAAGCTCCCTCCAGCCTGAATCATAGCGAGTGAATATTCGATTGATGTTGTTTTAACAATCATCGCGCTGCCGCTGTTCTTCCGGTATTAATTCACGAGAGCTGGTCTTCAATGTAAAAACGTGAAACGAGGGCTTCACGAAACGTTGAGTACGGATTAACTAAATTACAAAACTTTACAAGCCTTTCGACGTCGGGTTGAAAAATAGCTTTTTGACTAAAACTAATATTGCAGACCAGAAACAAAACAGAGCGGAGTTGTAACGAAGTTGTTTCAGACTCTCGAGTTTACAACCGCGGGCGATAGGAGAGCAACCCGCTCGGCGCTCGTTTACGTTTACAGTGCGAGCAGTTCCGCTAGTCGCGTCATCGATAACGTAAACGGGGAAGCATATTGCCACCGAGACTCGTTCGCTCGATTGGCTCCTGGCATTCCGTCCTCATTTTCTTCGCCGCGTCTCAGGCAATTTTTTTTTTCGTAAAATATTTTCCTGCTTTCGACAATATTGCGCCAGTTTCAAAGAGGCGGAGTCGTCGGGGATAAAATCGCTTTCACATTGAGTGAGCACACTAATGATTGAGTTCCGTGCGGTGCGGGCGAGCGGCGCGGCGGTGCAGCGCGGCGCAGGCCGGGCTCGCACGGGGACACTCCGCATCCGCTCTACCCGCCACCGGCCCTTTGATCAATGTACTTCTCTAACTTCTCTATTTAATGGATTTAAAAGCATTTCATTGTTACGGATTTTCAAATGCAAGGATTTTTAAATTAAAATACTAGATATTATTACGACCATCAAATGCAAATTTGCAGTGCCAATGAACCACGATATTAAACGGTAACAACTGGAATATTTTAATGGGTTTATGGAAATAGGTATAATTATACTTATATACGACTAGACAGGTACGTCAATGGAGCAGTGGTCAAATTAATACAGCTGTTTAATGTTCAAAGTACGTCGGTGGCTCTGTCTGCCTGTAAACTAAAGCTCTACGGGATGGTCTGAATTCGGAAAGTCACGTCTATTCCCCGTGGTGAGTGCCAACTAGCCGATGTCCATTACGAGTTTTGGATACATAATTCTGGTTAACATTTAACATAACATTTGGATATCTTGGTAATACACCCTTTGGCAAGCTTAATCACTTTAAGAGTACTTACTCATCAAAGAAAATTAACGTTCATTTGGTTTTAAATTAATTAAAGCCTAATACTGCTTCTTTAAATATTAGTCTATTATTACGAAATTATGTTCTATTTCATATTTTTACATCCATATAACATGAATACCTAATTTTTTAAAAGACATTAGAAGTCATTACTGATTTGTAACATAGGTATATGCCTCCAACAACAAAAGCTCTATTCTGAAATTAGACCTAGTTGTATACAACTAGGTCTAATTTCTACTACTTAGATAGAAAACCTGCCTAGTAGCTACCACCCTCAATTATCAACGACCCTTTATATTCAAACCTATTATGACTTCACGCCAAATCTATTTTTTATTTGAATATAAATTTTATTTCCGTCCAGACAAAACCTCTTCAGTGACAACCATTAATATTCAAAAGCCCTTGTGGTGGCGTCTATCAACACCTTTTTATATGAAGCAATCAATTCGCGTCTCGAGAGTCGTCCAATTACAAACGATCTCGAAACGATCTATTAATTACTCGGTGAACTGTGCACAAATCGACCATACGTGTGTACTCGAAAGTACTGGTGTGTAACTTAACGCAATCCATTAAAATAGTTAATTTATCAATTACTTTGTAATATTTTCAAATAACTCACGCACAAGTAATTTTAAGCCTTATGACCTTTTAGATCGAATGCTATTCAGAACGATATAAAAGACGCTAAAAGAAAAATATATTACATTAACAACTTACCAGACATTGTATAAACCTAATTAAATATATTTATGAACAATTCTCAATTTTTACGAAATTCAGATCACTAATTGGTCAAGTAAAGAATATTTTTTTATTACTGTAACACCACCAAAACCTCACCTCACCTCCTGACCAAGGATTACATTTTTTCGACTAATTTTTCTTTCAAACCTTAATTCATGGAAAAGCGAAGGGGAACCTGTGCTCTTCAGTAGATAAGCACTGCACTGGTCTGAAATATTCGGAGTTAAATAAAATTTAATTTTTTTAAATGTCGATGTAGATAACATGGCGCGCAGTCGATAGTCACGCGCTGGCACTCAAGCTGGAGAGCTCGCGCCTCGACCCTGCATTTAGAGCCACCGACGTGAGCATCAATTTACTAGAAGTGCTGCAAACCTAACGCGACACTACATTTTAATGAATCTCATTTTAACTGAACATCGCAATAATATTTATCACAGGTCGCGTCAACAACGTCGCTGGGTAAACGTGTTATTTGACATGCTGTCCAGTGAATTAATCAATATTCCATAAACAGTAAATAGAAATCAATGATTGTCCGCTACGAACCAATAAACTTTAGTATTTTGGGATTTTGTAACCCTTTTTGGGCATAGTATTTTAGCTGGCATTCGTTTTATAAAGTTTCTTTACACAACCCAGTTATGATATTACACTTTAGGTAAACATAATATAAACTTCCATCGCTACGCATACATAAGCCCGAAAAAGTCGACCATTGTTTCTATAGATGATCACAACGAGCCGTCCTGTCCAAATACAACAAAAACCTTCACTATATTACACAGGACTTATTACTGTTTCCTTTTGTTTTGCTACGATAAAGCGAAAAATAATATGACTATGTGCAAAAATAACTAGTGGGTTTATGGAGGAGTTATGTAATTCCTTGTTCTATAGTGGTTTGAGCCGACGCGCCGTAATTGGATTTAGTCTGGACTGCGAATGCGAAGTGAGGATTACAGCTTTAAGGGGCTCTACTTATTATACAATTTGTAGAACGCCTGAAAGTTATTGAGTACGTGGAAATAGTTTATTTAGACACACAATGATAACCTATGTTAATCTTTGAATTCTGGTGAGATAAGCTGTAAGCTACACGAGATTTAGATTTTCGTGAACACTTTTATCACCTCTTAAGTTAGAGTCGAATTATGCGAACGCAACGACTGTATTAATGTGATGGTTTAACTTGGAGAAATGTTTTTACTTCCATAGCATAACATAGAAAGTTTAATGCTTTAAGTAGTTTTTACCAAAGTGGTTTTACAAAGACAAAAGTTATAACAAAAAGCTAAGCTAAGTACTTATACTGGATATTGCTTAAGATATTATTCTGAGGGATATGGTACCATGAACGAAGGAAATAGATTTCAATTACCTATACTTGGAGCCTATTAAATACTTAATACATGTGCCCTAATTCATAAAAAAATATACCATTAACAAATTATACATGGCACTCTTATTTGTGTGTCCCAGAACAGAGATGTCAATAGGCATAAAAAGTGAAGACTAGGTATGCATATAATAAGAGCATGTATGTACATTTAATATGTGTAAGAAGTAAAACTATGTGATCGTTGATCCTGGTGGTATATATTTTTCGGAGGGAAGGAAGTTTGCTCGCATTATCAGTATTTTATATTGCGGATCTGTTTGCTCGGTTATACGAGTTTGTTTAGGTCTGTGCGATTGATTTATGACAATAACTTGACTGGACGCCTCGTAACATGATATTACCAACACAACGATAAACTGTATTATTATTATAATGGCATCGGTATTGGATCAACAGATTGTAGTTATAGTTTAAAGAGACTTACCTACGTGTGTCATTATTTATAGATAGTGTATATTAAAAATACACATATTAGGCACAATATGTACCTACTTATAAATCTTTTACAATGCGAGTATTCAAAATCTAGTGCATTATAATGTATATCCTCAAGACCTATAAGTATCTTAAAGCTTTATTTTTTCGTGCGGAAGTAACTCATAAAAACACAAAACCGCTGCCCATCGAATTGAAACCTTCGAACACTGACACAGTCAAAATAGTTAAACAATACCCGCGTATCGTCTGGTACATTGAACTTGGGAAGGGTTAATTATAAACTTCCTAATACCTATAGGTACCTAGAAATAAAATAAACATTATAAATTAACATTGTGCAGTCACAACAGGTAGCAGAGAGACGCGTCTAATTAAAAGTTGGAGTATTTTTCCTTGAGCGTGCGTGAACTTAGGAAGTTGTGTAAGTACTTGCGGAGATGCGGGTAGTGGCAGCCAGCTTATCTTGAAGTTCCCTCATTAAGTTATACGTAACCCATGCCTACGTAAATACTGCTCATAATACGCGACCCACACAATAATATAGTCACACTGTAGTTACTTTAGCGTTTTAAACTAGCTGAACCCGCGACTCTACCCGCTTGTTTGAAGTCATTATTTTCTTATATGTATACAGCATCAAATTATTTGTGGTGATCTAGAATACATTTTAGTATAGTAATGTAATACTAATGTCTAATAATCAAAATCCAAAATCCAAACTAATTTCTACAATTTATTACGAAATACCAGTTCTAAGATAATCTAAAATCAACCAAACCGTTCTTAAATTTTGGATGTCACAAGAGACCTTAAGTTTCTAACAAAAACTTAAGTTCCCAGTTTACGGAGAAAGTCGCGACAGTAAAAGAGCAAAGCAATAAACAAATATGACTGGTGCAGTATTACACCAAGTTCGGAAGTCTGCTCGAGCGGAACTCGAGCAAAACTTATCTCGACGTACTGGCGGCTAAGTAAATATGTACAATTTAGTTGGAAATCATTCCTATTGACAGCTTCGTGTACGCGGCCGCGGTCGCTAGTTTCGTGTCAAAATTTAATTAACCTGCGCCAGTCGAGGACGCCAGGCAAACACGCCAGATGATGGCGCTAGCCGCACACTTCATTGCCTTTCATTAGCGACTACGTCTCTACACGTGCTTTACACATAAAACTAGTCCGAATTACTTTGAGAATTTCTGCTTAACCTGGTTAAATTTTACACTCGGGTTTTCAAAATACTTTTGGCTAATGAAATTGTTACGTGCATATTTTGTAATTTAGTTCACCTTCATCTCGTTAAGCTCGCAGTGTATCAACAGTACCTACGCGGGCTTACCTATAGCAGCTACACCTACAAATGGTACGGATTGCTCAGCACTTAGGTACAAGTGACATTAAGCGACCGGCTTCCCTCCATTAACTCTAACTATTTACATTGCATGTTAAGTAGGGGCAAGTAGCTACGCAGTACCTACACACTGGGACTACAGTCTATGGAGAGTAGAGACTATAGAGGGTATACTTGTTAGTACGTCGTACCTACTCGTACACCAGAATTGATTACGTAAAAGTAGGCATAAGATTAGGAGGTGCGTGCCACCTTTGCAGAAAATGAATTATTTGGTTAATACCAAACTAGTCTTCCACAAATACTGAGCGATGGATAAGGGGGTTATGCTTCGTATATTCCTTCATAACCGAACCAAAAAGAAAAATATCTGTAGACAAAGTTGATATAGCCATAAGAATAAAACTGGTAGCCATGAATTAGAAGTGCCTACGATATTCTGGTCGCTTTGTTATCAGACAATGCGGTGATTGATTTTATGGCGAAGATTCCAGATAACGATGACAACACGTTTACAAAAAACGATTTCGAATGCCATAAAATAGTTTCAAAATAGAAATCTTTTCAACGAGTGACTTCTCTCAATAGTGCAGCAGCTGCGGCTTGCACCAACGACACCGTACGACAATGTTTACAACGGGTAGTATTTGTAAAACGTCGATATGTGCGCGGCGCCCGCAGCTATCACTGGTAGCGGTAGGAACTGCCAATTTGCAGTTTGATGACACGACAAAGGGTCGGAACGCCCGTGTGGTCCGAATGTCCGAATACGCGATACCGGTCTAACTCAATTTCCATGACCGATCCCAATTTGGCCACAAAGACATTTGGACACTATTGCTCTTTGGATTTTAGTATGTATTTCCGGATTTGACTACGACTATCACCACTTGTTATTGCTGTCAGTTGTAACGATGCCGGCGATCAATGCGCTACCAAACTCGGAACGATTCAATGTTGCAAGTGTCTAAGATACCAAAATACAGTCTTGAAATTGTTGTAGGTACCTACGTACTTATTGATTTATTACTGATAGTTATGATGCTTTAAATAAAACATACATACATAAAACAACAAAGCTGTGATATATGTACTACCTACTTTAGATTTGGTATTACGACCAACAACATCGCCCCGTGGCCATAAACCATCATATTTTGTCACTCACTGTCAGCAAACGAAAGACATGTCAGAAAACGTCCCGTGAGGACAGCAATGTATGTTACGTCGAAGAGATAAAAATCGCTCGATTATAACCCCTATGCGGGTCTATGTGACCGCTTGAAAAATATTGTTACGAACTTATATGGAGGTAGGTATACTTGATGGAGCGTTTATTTCATCGAAAAACAATTCCCATCGATTTGGGATTAAACCAGTAATGCCATTTAGAGTACGTTTTCACAATTCACTAACCAATGCATACATTAAGCAATTACTTTGTGCATAATAAGTGGAACACGAAAAATCAATGGAATTAGTGTTCACAGAGTACCATTTTATAAACAATTAGCGCAACAATAATTTTAAATTTTACATCACGATTATGTTATAGCTATCGAAGGCTACTTTATTTAATAAACTGTTTGTTATACTCATACATAGTTACGATCGGTAATAACCGCGACTTCTCTTGCCGCCAACATACAAGAAAATGAAAGCTCGCCAGACGTTCGCTGGCCAGACAATTGTGTTACAGAATGTTGAATCAGCCAACAAAACAATTTCGTACAACCGAGGCTTTTAATTGGACAATAAGGCGAATAAATTGGAAGAAATAATTTTGTTTGCGGTTGATCGGGTGGCTTTCTTGGGGTTGCTAGGTAACGGGGGTGACAACACGGAACGCCGGAGGCACGTCGCGACGTAGGGTGATGTGGCTTATCAGATAATTGACTGCAACTAGTGGTGACACGAGAGGAATTGCATGGAATGCTCCCCCGTAGTGTGCGAGCGCGATCTTATTTGTGTCACGTACCGAATTGATGAGCAGTCGATATGTAAATTGACTTAGTTCCGGAATAACATGGTTATGTTACTAGTGACGTATCAACTTAACTCGGGAATTGGTAGTTTACTATCGACTTAACTTAAATATAACTACGTTTTTATTGGTAATTAGTTGTTCGTAATATGTTGTAAGATAAAATATATCTTACTCAAATTGAAGCATAAAGATACATTACGTTATACATTGACCCTAGAATCTATTAGAAAAACCACTTCTTTATGATATTAATCTACGATAATCTCATAAAATGTTACGCAATATAATACAAATGTTAATAAATCAGAAACATCTTGGCATTCATGCAGCCCCGTAAGTAAAAAATGTTGGCAAACTTCACATAAAAGAGACTCAGCAGTGATGTACTTTATATGTATATTTCTGCGGAGTTCAAGCCTACCCTGTTATCACCATATATTTGACTTGTACCCTTTAAGGCTGACTACTCTGCGGGTTGCTCTATTATTGCGGTAAATCAAGTATTTACTTTCATGAAGTTTTTATGGGTTACCATTTAGGATTTTCGGAAAGACTTAACCTTTATTTATTACTTGGACCTATAATACTGTTCGATGACACACACGAGAAGTAAAAACGCTCCTGAGGATATTTTGTGATTGAAGTTTGATATGTTCAAGTTACCTACAAAGCTTATATAAAAAAGTTTGCTAAATAGTGAGCTGGTAGCAAACGCTAATAATTAGGTACCTAACTACTACTTTAAAGACGTTTAAAATAATATCGAAAATGTAATAAAAAAGGCAACTAAGTTGTATACAGTTTGCTTAGATTATTTATAACTATACCTATATTAATATTGCTGCTGTGCTGATCCCCAGTCGAATAGCGCGGTTATTAAACTCGTAACTACATCAACATATCACAAATATTATAATGACTGTACAAAGGTATGCAAAACAAGGAAGTTGCCAACTAATATCGGTTCATCATGAATGCAGAAAGTTGTCTGATTCCGATTTAATGTATATTCACACCCGAGTAAATTTTGGTAAACTAACAACGAAAATTTTCTCGTAAGAAAGTCAAATTAAAATTGCTCGCCTCTTCTTAATATAATAATGGTTTTTCGGCCGTTAAGGAGGTATCAAAATAAGTAAGCAACGCAAAAGAATTATAAACGTCAGTAACAGAAAAGAAAATCAACACAATTAACTCATTGTACTCCTTTTGTACCTACTATTGCAACATTTACAATAACATATATTATAATAATAATACATATATATCCTTCGAGATGGTTTCATATAGGTATTAGTGATGAGTGATCTGACCGAGAACTTCGAAGATAAATAATAAAATAGTATTGCAGACCGTTGTTACTTATTTATTATATACCTATTTTTCTATTTTGCGATTGTGGTTTAGGAATTGTACGAATAAAAATATATTTTATTTAAAAAATCTATTTTTTTTTAAATTGGCAGGTGAATGCGACCGTATATCGTGTGAAGTGGCGTCAGGTGCAGATAACGTGTTACATGTATGCCCGCTGTCATTGCCAACAATAAAAACTATTTCACCGAAAGAACGATAGATATTTAAATGAATTTAAAGATTTATTTTAATTATTTATCATACATACATCATTTATATATGTCTGGCCTTCATTGGTTTTCCATTCTAAGTGTAGTCATAGTTTTGATAGAGAAGTACATATATTATAATTCCGCGTAGACTTATGGGAATAATAGCCGAAAACTATAAATTCTCAAAATATACAGTTTATAAAAGCCCTACATCGGACCCTGAAGAAAAAAGGCAAAATATCAGCTTTACAAAAAGCAGCCATAATTCATCGTACATCATTCAGTGTTGCCAGTGGGTACATTCGTCCCTCCCGGCGCGGCGGGCGGACGCCTCGGGCGCTCGACGCGAGGTAATGCACAAAGGGCGCTAAGTGGCAGCCGCGGTTCATCGATGAAACAAAGGGAATATTACCCGGAACACTGCGAAAAATTGAGATGTTCGAGCACACAAAGCGGAGTGGCTTGTAAGCCGTAAATGATTTTGTTTACGAATGTACTGCTCATACCGTGAAAGCTACTCGAAATGGGAACGTGTGGAGAAGTTGCGAGAAAAAATATTTATTTGTTGAAGTAACTGATTGTAATGTCAATTTGTTTATTTCGATGAGTCTTCCTTCACCGTATGAGGCGGGGCCTCCATCAGTAGGACATTTATAGGGCTTGGCCATTAATGAGTCACCCGCATTGAATGGACCGCAAAAATATATCGAGTGAAATTAATAAAAGGGTTTTTTGTCTTCTTTAGGTCTTAACGTTTGATTGCAAAGTGACATTATTTAGCAAACATACTCTATACTTACTTTGATTACAACTAATGGAGAGAAACAATATACCACATAAGATGCACTTACAATACAAGAATTAACGAAACCACAATCAAGCACATATTCATGCAATTGTTAATACCAAACCACCCAAGTAATACCTATTGTATACTTACAATCACATAACAGTAACAATCAAAGCCCGCTCGCTGGCGACCACTAATTATTGTAAGAGCGGCAATCAATAGCACAACAATGGCATAACATAAACGGTGGCACTAACAACCGACGATTACCGAAGGCATAAAGTGAACAGCTTCAGGACGAGCCGAATTTAATGGCTAGGCATAATTCAATTGTTCCGACCTGCCGGCCTGTGAAACTATATTCGTTTCACGTTGAGCCTAACGTAATGACGTCACTAGTACGTTCTATTGGAAACAGCGAAAATGGTCTTCGTAGGCAAATAGCTTTGTGTTTTTGTTTGTTTGACAGTTGATTTGTTGATCAATTAAAAGTTGTTTATGTACTGAAAATTGAAATAATTAAAACTGATTAGTTAGAAACAGGTATTACTTGATTACGATCAAGTATCATGATTTAATGTGAAAATGTTAAACGCCTTTCTGAATATCTGAAAAATTTTTAAAGCTCAGTTTTACAGTCCGTTTAGTAGTGACCTAGAGATATTCCACTTGTTAACGACGTGTCTTAGCTTGTCGACGAAGACTATCACACTTCATTCATTAAGTATTGATACGTATCCCTATACTCATTCTTATTTGACATTTGGTAAAAAATGAATACATATTCTATAATCAAATACATCTGAAACACTACGTTGGGTATTAACCTATATTGACGACCTGATTGGCGTAGTGGCTATGCGATTGCACTGCTGCACTAAGTAAGGGTTGCGGATTCGATTCTTGCACGTGATAAAAATTTGTGTGATCCGCAGATGTTTGTCCCGAAACCGATGTTTGTGTATGTGATCTTTTATGTTGGTGAAATGCACCCACGATAAGGAGCAAATTAATGGTGTGTGGCAACGTTCTTTAAAAAAAAAATAACATCTCTTACCCTGACGCGTACATATCCAAACAAACAGTACAACATATATCGATAGTACAACAATATATTTAAACGCTACATTTCACTAACTACACACGTACGACAATACCATAACAGCGGTCATCAAAATAAAATGGAGAACAAATGAGCGTCACGCAGCGCGGTACGTGCGTGTATTGTATCGGCGATACGGGCAGCGCCGGCAGCGAGACAAATAGCTCTCATTCCAAGATATTGCCGGTAATGTATCGCAAAACGACCAAAACATGTTTATTGAGATTCCACGCAGAAATCGGGGAGATGACGCGCCGTATACGAAATAGTTTATATTTACTATTCAGTCATATTACTTTACGTATCTATTGTAGGATATATTTTTGTATTTCCACTTTATTTCGTGTGTCCTTGATTCAGTTCGGTGAAATATTATGTTATGTAAGTTACTCGTGTGTAGCCGGAAAGTAGGTGACATTTTCCTCAAAGGAAAATAAAAGACTTCATTGAATAATGTAGATATATGTATCTGAATGCGACGCGACGGCTGAATCAAGACATGCTTATTTACTGTACAAACAGTATTCTGATGTTAATAAAAAATAATTAGTGTTCTTTTCCGTGGTAAAAGGTTATTTATTAATTAATATACTTAGTAGGATTTAACAAAGTTTTCACCCGCTTTTCAATCTTTAGATGTAGACTGAATCTATTTGCTAAGGGCCTGCAATAACAATTATAATCCCAGTATATTTATTTTCCACGATATCATAACAGCTTAAAAAGATAAACATGAAGGAGGGTGGCAGTATTTGCAACATCAGCGAACAATCAGGCTCGTTAGGTCCCCGTTGGGCGCCAATTACAGATCGGTATTGGTCTACACCCTGATTGCACGGAAAATAACAGCTCGTGAAACAAGATTTATTAAGCGTTTGGATCCATCAACTGTGTCGGTGTAATTGTCGGATCATTTCAAACGATACACTCACATACTAAGATGAATTATGAACTGCAAAATATTACAACGATTTGTACATTAAGTTTTTTGTGTAAGTCCAGTTAACTAGACTAGTTAGACTAACGAAGAAATATTTATTCATTAGTCTTTTTAGGATATGGACCTATGTAAGTATACGGTCATAGCAGTACATATATAACTTGAGATGATAGGTAGTCTCCATATGATTAATTGGTTTTTCTAACTTTTCAATGGCTAGATGTTTAAATCTCAAGTTTAGCAGCTTGAGTTTTTTGTGTGAGTTTTCGTTGATATAAATAGTTAAGGACCAGGCACGTTGATACGTTTGCACCTAACATATTTGAGGGAGTTGAAAGTTGCATTACAAGTTGTCACTAGTGGGGTTCTTACGACAGACGATACATAATTGATCGCGCAAAGCATCCTGAGCCGTCAGCCCTGGTACTAAACTGCTGACTTATTTAGGACGTGAGCTTTTTTTATTTATTGTATATACGACACGACAGGGATCGGAGGTGGAAGACATATGAACTGTTATTTTAAATCTCATTAAGTTTGTGCAATTTTAGAAACATTTTAAAATGAAGACATGGAGATCACGTGGAAATCGATAAGAATCATTTAAATGGCAAAATTATATTATATAATAATATGAATAGTGAATTTTATTTGATGAAAATATTCATTTTTGTTAACGTAGTTAAGTACCTATAGTCTTAGATATACAGTTATACTCAGAAATTATTGTACCTATTGGCTAACTAAGTTATAAGTTTGGCATCATAATACTCTTATTTGATTGTTCTAATGAGCTTTGTAAGGTTGGGTCTCTATTGAATCCAAACAGAAAAAATATTCATACAAACAGGAAACTTAATAAGGCTAACAAATATTTCTTTTGAAACAACTTTTATATATTTATTATACTTACCTACTTTCGTGTATTCTTAGAAACTTGTCTTATTAGATTTGTGTGATTTAGTTGGTATTTCAAATCTTTTTCAACGTCCTCAGTCTCGGCTAGACTACAATAGCTATTCAATTTACAATAATGAACTGTAAGAAACTTTTGTAGTAAGAAAGGCATTTTATAGAACAAAATGATAAAACACAATTCGCTTAATAAGCTCCTAATAACAAAAAGGTTTTTAAAATACCTGTAAAATAGCCAAATAATGTTTTGCACCCATATAAGTAATTAAAAATTAAAACAGGTATTTCGATTAACCAATCGTTTCCTCTCAATCATTCCGACAAAAATGATGCCACAAAAGATGAGCGTATGATATGGAAATGAAACGCAACCATTTTTCAGCTCCATTCGTCAACTGAGTGAGCATTTACAAAGTACTGCGCCCCACCGCGGCCGCGTGGAGGTGTAACGACTAATGTCCAATTTACAATTCACGCGTGTCCGTAATGTGATTTATCCGACCCTTTGTGACTCGGACCCGACGAGCATTCCACATGGATACGTTGCCCTCGACAGACTATGCTAAATTCATCGGATATCATTCACTTTGGGTATAAATGGAATGGGTATTTTCGACTGCTTCTTATGACAAAAGTTGTAGATCAACTTTCGGGTTAAATATATGCATAATATTAATTAAATATTTATTATTTTGTGATTGTTATTTAAAAAATTAAAACATCATTTGAACTGGCCTGGCATAGAAAACCAAAAAATATGTTTACTTATAATATTTTTCAAACGAAAAAGACCAAAAGATGTAAGTACTTATAATAGTTTCGTCCATTGTGATTCTGTTAAAACTGGATGCTCGGTATATCACACTGGGTGCCGGTAGCTCTTGTATAACGTGACAGCTGCTAGGAGCTGTCACAGCTCTCACGGCTTTACACGAACTGTGTTTTATTATGTACGTGTTTCCCCATTTTTTTTAATTGTAGGCAGAGTATAGGGATTCGTTGAAAATATATATTCTACAACATTAACAAAAATGGCATTGAAGGTAAACCGTTTACCTTCTGGCCTCAGTTCTAGTAGATCATAAAGTGCCGCTTCATTCGCTTATATTCCATTCCGTCATACAGTGAACATAATGTTTTCATTACATTCTTCAGACGTTCAACGTACCTAAATCGAGTTGAGTAAATGTTGTTAAGCCTCGTTGCTGTAACTAAATAAGCATTCAGTCCTCGAAAGGAAAACAGAACTTGGCAAGAAATTTTTAGGTAAATATGACTTAGGGAAAATTGTAATACATCGCAGAAATGAGATCCAGATGGCTGCTGATCCTCGGCACGAACGAACAGACTCAGCAAAATATTGAAAAGATCTTTATGAATACTCAATTGCTTTAAATAATCAGATACTTTATTATGCAGGGATACGTTCGAAAGTCTATCTATCAGCTGATTGTTTGAATCTATGCCGCCGATATTGGCAATATCATTAAAATTCATGGTTGTGAAAACAGTTCAAATATTTGTTGGGACGTCAATTTGGTATGGTATAGGTATGTTGGTGAGTTATTATTACAAATGTGGGTACCAACATGGGTACAGATCGAGATATCCTTGTACACATACATGGATTGATTACGAATGCTATTAACATAATGCTGGTAAGCTCAGTGGGCAGAAACACGCAGCTCCGTTACTGTTGGAATTAAATGTCGCAGTCGCGCTAGGTTTACAGATAGTGTGGTGAATTGTGACACTTTACTTGTACTACAGTAGTCGGGGAAAAGATATCTAAAAGAATGCAAGCCTGAAAAGCATTTCCCGACTGAAAATTACGTTTAGAGTTAAGTCACGCGATTTCTTTGAATTTCTTCTTATACAACTTACGTAAACTTTATAACTTCTATTATAGACTTGGAATAGCAATGTTATCCTCCACGATAAGGGAACGTATATTTAGCGAAAGTACAAACGTAAAGAAAAGCAACACCTTCAAGAAAAACAAATAGAGGTTAAAGCAATTTTTAATAATTTAGCAACGATTCAACAAAGCGATGCGAGTCGCCGGTGTATGGCGGTGAGGATGGCGGGAGCCCGTCCTATGACCCGACTTCCGAGTAGAAGAAACGATAGGAATTCGATTTAGACCCTCCGTGCCCACCGTCCTTCCTGAATGTAAATCGAGGGTGGATTCGACTCCTACTAAGTTTTCCCTTAACATTTTTAAATTATAGTAAAATTGCCATTGTATTACCTGCCAGGACTTTTACGAGGAAATAGGGTAATAGCAAGGTACAGTTACACGTTTTAGAAAAATATAGAAAATGGCGTATGATTGTGTTATTACCGTTTAGGAAACAAAACCGTCCTTTGTAATTTTTTACGTAATAACGCTTGAATTCTTAATACTATTTAAATACCTTGATTCCCTTTTCGTTCGACTGGGAACTGAGCCCAATCGCAAAAAAACGCAATCAAGTACTTATGTATTTTTTCAGTAAATTATTAACATGGTTATATATAGATATTATTAAATAAGAAGAAAAGGCATTCTTATTATGTCAGCATTATTTATTCAATCATCACAAATCAACGGTATCAAACACAAAGTCGACAAACTTACAGAAATGATTTGCATCTATAGATAAGCATCACTAAAGCAACTTCTCCATCAAATTGTATGGGACGCGATCGACACCCCATGACGTTTCAATGGTCACCGCAGCGCCCACGATATGTATGAACGACATTGGATTGTAATACACACTGTTATCACCTAATGGTTCAGTTTCGGTAAAAGGATTTTTATAAGAAAAAATATCGGAGAACTAATTACACCATTATTTACAAAATCAAAACAAGATGTAAGTATGTTTGTGTGTTTCGTTTGTAATACCAATCATCAACTTTATGTATTGTATCTATAAAATATATACTAATATCATAACAATCCATCCTTCAGCTATGCTATTCTGAAACACTAACATCATCTCGAAGGTCATCTCACACGCCACCTTGCATCATATTTGGTAGCACTAGTGGCAAATCTCACAGCGGATTTAGAAGTGAGTTTGTAAGTGATGTCTTTAGAATAGCACGGCAGGTATCGGATCTTTAGGGCTGACAGCTAATTAGACATAGGCATCTCTAATCTCAGAAAACACACGGAAAATCTATGCAGGCATTGTCGCGGGTCGAATCTAGAGAAACATAGCCTATTTAGTTTCAGTTGAGTATACCGTGTACCTGTAGTTTTGACATACAGTCACTGACGTAGGCTACTTGTTACCCATTAGACTTAAACTAACGTTACACAACTCATGCTAATGAATTATAGGCCGCACATACTAATTGCTCCGCGGGCCCGCTGATTGGCCCCCATGTAATTTGCACCAGGGCCTGAACCCGCCATGCTTGCAGCTATAATTATATATCCTAAACTAATCGAACGCGAAAGAAGTAGGTAGTTTCGCAATAAGATTAACCTATTTTAGTGACATAAAATATTATCTAGTGTGTTGTTATGTGCAAAGTGTACATACGAATTTTAACAATCAAGGAAATACCTACGATTAATTTCAAACTTTAAAAGCAGGATTTACAAATTGATTCTGGTTGACTAGCGTTCCCAAGAAGCATTAATAATACACTGGAGTCGCGGATAAAGCCATGAAAATATATATCGAGAGCCGAGAGACAAACATGTTTACAAGATGTTTGTTACGGCACGGAAACTCAAGTGAAATCATATTGAAGTTATTGCGACTCGTCCGTATTGTTATTCTCGTTCTGTGAATGCAGTAAATAAATTTCTCTTCAGCGTTTATTTTGCGGCTGACGAGGAACTTGTGTTTTCAGGCAATTTAAGTTGTTCGGCTGACTCGCGGCCATGTCTACGCCCGCTACGTAGTACCACTACGGCGCATCGCTACGGGCTACGATACCCTAGTTGTGCTTGCCATTATATTCGCAAAGTTTTAAGTCGAAGTTGGTTTTTATTCAAAATACTCTACCAAGTTGAGGATAAGACCAATCATTTAGTAAAAATATTATTTAATGCCTTATTTTACTTGAAGAATAAGCGGAGTATTAGAAATTATTTTAACGCGACTTATTAACTCATGACTAATCGACTGAATATTCTTCTTTCTATTTTAACTTGAACCTTTGTTATCCCTTTATTGATTCAATTAAATCTAGGTATGTTTTTTCAGAAAACTATCATTAGTGGGCTCGGTTGATAACCTTAGACCACAGACCTTACCTTTGATAGCTGCTTATAATCCGACTAACGACTCATTAGTGTAACATTAATAAGTATCATATTATCGCTATCAAATAAAAGCCCGTAACGACTTGTCAGAGATACATTATTTTACACACCTAATTGTCGTGAAATCGACACAGTGCGCGGTCTCCTAATATAAGGTTTTAGTTCAGAAAACAATTTGTAGTAAAAATCTATTCCGGTACATTTCGTAGTTAAATGTGACTTGAAAATATTTTCATTTGTTGGTCGGCCGTGGCCACGTAATAGCGTTCTTTGTCGCGGAATTAGCAATCAGCCGACGGCACTCCGCAGCGGCTGAAAAAAACACAGCCTCCGAGGTTTTTCTTAATTGCTGCGCAGATAAGCTTTACGCTACAGCCCATGTCGCACAAATTACTATTATTTATTTAACGACTCGACTAAATGAAAATATGAAATACGCGACCCCTTCAAGAAGATAACTCTCTCCACCTGCCATACGCTTGGCAACAATTAAGGTCTGCTAGAGCGTTTAAACATGATATCATGAGCGACCACCCGAATCCTTTAACCACCGTATCTCGTTATAAGGGAAGTAAAACTTTACGTTACTTCTCGTTAAAAAAATGAAGACGGTCGAAGTTTTCCACTTTACCGGCGTTAAAATGAACTTCGTTTAAGGACTGAATTGTATTTGGAACTTGTTAATTCCCGTCTCCGGCGCAGTTACTTAAGTAAGTCTTTCATTAGCGCTCGTCACGTGAGTTGAATTATAAGCCGAGGGGTTTTAAAGGTTAGCAAAAAATTCAAAAGACAATGAAAGCAACGCCGTCCATCCGCAACTCCGAAACCCTTCTTTGACTCGGCTCTCTGAATATAAATTGAGCTCTGGTACCTCACAACTTTTTATTAACCGTAACCGATCACATTTTTGCTCGAAGTTATTTCGATTGCGGTTTACTTTGGGTCACTGTTGCTCTTGTCGTAAATTTAATTTGAACTTATAATTTTATTACCTTAATATATTTAGGAGTGAGCCCGTAAAACCAAATAAATGTCTGTCATATTAATTAAATCATAATGTACTGTATGAATTTATTAACACCAGTTAGGGCCAGGTACCACTAGTAAGCACTGTGACGTGAAGTTGTTAATTTTACTTTTTTTTAAATTGGTGTATACCAAATGACTGAACAGAAATGTAAAACCGCAATTAAGCGAAATAGTTCTTCTTTAAAAGGGGAAACCTATACGTGTTCAGTGAATAGTGTGTGGAGGGTCGGGTGTACACTTGTACAGTGGTAACAAAAAGAACCTTCGTCTGTCAGAGGCGACGGGTAACTCTGTAGGACAATGAAAAACACTTCCACCCCGCCGCGTGTGAATTCAAAATAGGGTAAAACTTTGCTTTACTACTACATACGCACAGCATTACGAGTGTAAAGGTTTTAATACAAACCCTACACTCGTTTATTAAATAAAAAAGTTACGTAAACCACTTTATCAGTAACAAAAGAGGAAATAAATATGAAACATATGAAAAAGGGACTCTGCAAACAAAATTTCAAAAGTTTTTATCGGTTCGGCTTATTGATTTGCCTTTTATATTACGCTGACGAAAATATTACCGCGAACAATCCCGATATCGACCGATGTTCTTCTAAAACAAATTGTTACTAAGGCTAGATATATTTTGATAAAGGAACAAACTTATTTCTAAGCCGGCCGTAGTCTACAGGATTGTAGTGCCATCTGCAATTATTCAGATTGAACTGCGGGTTTCAATACTATTAATCCTTTTAGGAATCCATTAATATTAATGGGAACGAAGCTCCAATGAAAAATGTAGACGTTTGTAGATGGTTTATACCAAGACAAATAAAGGGTTCATCGTTATACAATTTGAAGAAAATGTCTTATCAGTATTACTTTCGTGTTGTTTTAGGTTGACAAAGATTTACGTTAGGTTGACGAAGATACGCTATAAAAAACGGTTTAAATAATAGTGCAATGATACGTTGCAATTACATTTCAACTGACACATTTCCTCGTTTAAATTCATGGTATTCTGCACCCACAAATAGTTTCTGAACTTTGAATGACAGTAACGGGTGAGGCGAGGTATGAAATCACTGTTCATTTGAAAAGCGAGAGAGACTGTCTGAGCCACCCTCGTCTCCGGGATGGAGGCATTTCCGATGGGTATTATGGATACAGAGCAGAGTGGTGACATACATACATACACCTACACTACTAGCTCAGGTATTACAGGTAACCTTAAGATACAAAGATACTTTTATCCAGATTATGTAGAAGTAAAACATTACAATATCAAAATAAAGAAACATTTATTTATTTCATGCATTACTTAATATGCATGCGTATATAAAAAATATTTAATAAGTGATCCAAAAATACTTTACAAACCAACCTTCCATCCGACCTTTTTTGTCAGGGTTTATATTTTAAGGTTTGTTTAATTTCAGCCATAACCCATTTGAGGCTAAGAATAAAACAAATAAAGTCTATAAATTGATATGATACGGTAACATATCGACATATAAAATAGGTTTAATTAAAACTTAGTTATATTTAAAGTGAACAAAGTTTGATTTTCAGTATATTAATAATTTAATAGACTCCTACCTTCTCTAAAAACCTCGATCTGGATTGAGTCTCATTTATAACTTTGGCAGCAGCATTCATACTCAACATTAATTCTTGTAAAGTAATACGTAGGTGCCGTTTGCCAAAATGCAATCTTGTTCTATAGTTTTTCTATTTCAGCTTTAAAGTCTATCTAAAGTAAGCATCATCTATCAAAGGCTCTTACAAAATGAAATGGTATTCGCTACGGTAAAAATAAACCTAAGCTTTTACTAAGAATTAGATTAAACTTAGCCTCGGTATTCATAATATTCTTTGATTTTATATAAATGAAGTTCTAACTTATCGCCGTTATATAATAGTGGGGAAATTAATGTCTAAAATGAGATTGAAGAGCCGAGGTCGGCTCAGTTATTTGCTTTTCGAAATGAGTTTTCTAAAGACCTAAATAGCTTTTCTCGCACCAAAAGCGTCAATTCACTTCACTTTAATACAATTTAAAAAGGATTATTTTATTTTTTAATATTATCCGTGCCTGTGCGATCGTGAAAAATAAAGATTGGTAATTTTTCAAACAGTAGATATATATGCATTTCGAAAACATAAATACAATATTAAATAAGAAAAACCAAATTAGACGAAGGTTTTTATTTATATTGGAACCGAATAAAGAAAGTCATTGAACATTGAGCTTTAAATATTTCTAGGCCAAGTTGAAATCTCGACAACTATCAGGGAGCGGCGCTTAATACCCTGTCTCCTGCTCTGCCGGTTCTAATACGTGCAGACAAGTGGGGGTGACACAGCCGAGTGTTTGCCCACCCATCCACGTCCAACGATGGGATAATAGCGGCACTCGGCGCGACACCGAGCCACATCAGATTTCGCTTGGCTTAATGAATTTCAAACGTATAAATAAGATACCGGTTTATTCCGTTCCAGTTTAAATTTTCGATCCTTGTGCACATAAGGATTGTGGTATTTGTTTTAACGACGAAGTATACATGTGAAGGTACTCACTGCCGATGTTACATGAGCACCTAGTACCTATAATATAGAGATGTAGATCATTTATACAAATGAACTTATTAATAAGCAGTATTATGGTGTCTAAATAAGATTTCTCGTCTAGAAACGAATAGGTTCTTTGAAATATATACAACAAAACGCACGGGAATAAATACCAATTTTCACCTCAAAGGGAATCTATCTGTGGGCCAGAGGAGCAGCCAATCGAAAAGCAAACGCAAGGTAAATATTATTTCGAGATTTCCTCGAACACTAGTGAGGGTTTGAAGTCACGTAGCCGACAGTGATTTCAATTTCGCGGGAAGAATTCGTGCAACCGCACCGAAGGATTCTCGACGAGCAAGTGAAAGTACCTACACAGGACATGACGAGAATTACAGATGTGCTAATACCACTCGGTTCTGTCGGTACGTCTGCGTGTCAACAGGCTACCTATAAATTGTTTGCTAGCATGTTTAATGTTAAATAATAAAAATAGATGGCCAAACATCCACAATAACGTTCCACTGTGTATTGATATGATGCTAAAGAATGTTTCTTCTGAGATTGAGAAATCAGGATAAGCTAAAATAAATATAATTAGTATCTAAGAATTTTAAAAAATATATCTTGTATAAATAACAATATTATTAGCGGCGATACGACGTTAAGCATAAATCCAATTTATTACCTAGCAACGGTGCCTCAAATCTACAGTTCTAAATAACTAATAATGTTTTCGCCTTTCTTTCCTTTATTACCTTGATTTCAACTACAAGTAGGTATTGCGTCGCTAACTGTCCCATGAATTTAATTCAGAAGATGGGCAGCAGCGTCTTTTGTAACTCCACCACCAATACTGCGATCCCCAAGCCGCTTGCCAAGCGTGGAGATTATGGCAACCGAGCTTAAACAGGGAGGCCTATGTTCAACAGTGGACGTCTTTTGGCTGATGATGATGAACTGTCCCATGATGAGTGATAATAATATCCGTAACAACTGTTTTCAGATGTAAACCAATTAAATGATGATACTAGTTATTGTCATTAACTTTGTCTCGGTATTCATTGACGTAAATAATCCAAAAATAACGGTATATTTCTACTGTGAGTAATGAACTATACCTACTATCGTAGCTAAATATACTGTTAATATCTAGTATAATAGTGTAGGAATCGTCGCGGGGCTCTTGTCTCACGGGAATGTAGCGGCGGGCCATATTAAATCGCACGTCGTCGCCGGCAGTGAGTGCCTTGCTTTATTGCGCGCTCTTTAAAATCTTCTTAGTCTACCTCAACGATATTGAACAAGTTTCCAACTCAGAATGGTTTCAATTAATTGAAAAACGGAACTCATTTCGACTGAAATCTATAGAAGGCACGTATGCGACGTGATGGAAGTTTTCCTGTGTTAGTGAACAGTGGGTAATTCAAATTTTATTCAAGATTTGGTTCACAAATAATTTCCAAGAAATACACATTTTTAAGATGTGTTTCTATTTTTAAATTCATATTGTTTAAGCGTAAAAGAATAACCCTAGAGTATAGATTGAAATATGCAAGTGATAGGAATATATAATGCTGTACTAAAAGGCTTAGGAGTTCGTCAGGACGAACTACATTATCACAAAATATATATTTTTACGCTTTCAAAAACGTACAAAAATACAAAATATATTAAGGCACGAACCACAATACAAATTCAAGTGGTTGAAGCTTTCCTAAAACATGCAGCTGGTAAAACTCCAAATAGTTCTTATTCAGTATTTTCAACTTAACTTTAAACTCGTAAACCCTTTCATAATCAATTTTCTTATTCAATATCTTGAGCTAAGCTGACGTTAGAAGTAAAAAGTGTAAGCAGCTGCTGCCAACGGATTGGTTTAGAAAGAACTGTTCACAAGTAGTTAGAGGCGGATAAGTTCCATGTTTGAACTTGCATTAGGGTTCAACAGGCAGATGCCTTTTAAAATGTCCAGCGAGTCCGCAGTTTGAACAAAGTAGTTTGCTAAACGAGCCTCGAACTCACGTACTTAATGCGGGTTTGATGTTGGTTTAATTTGATTTTTATTAAGTCATTTTATGTGATACAAGATTTTTTTTATTTTCTGATATAATAAATATCTGATATACTTGGATATTACTCGCGTGCCGGTACGTTTAGGTTATACAAACAATTCCGTTCCGTGATAGCGAAAGCCAGTGCAACATGCTCGCCACCTACTACATGAGACTTATGCTAAATCGACGTCTGACTTCCCCTCCCAAGGATTACAGGCTCGATTTTTTCTTATTGGGAATATTATATGGCACATGAATAATCCTGATTGTAATACTTTTATATTTACGTCCATACCTTAAACACACCCCAAAAAAGGTATTCACTTTTCGTGCTCCGTTCTGAACTGGCATCCATCACTTAACGGGTGGGACATGTTTCGTATTGGTACGTCAGATTGGACTCACCGATTCATCAATTTAGCTCCATTCCATATAATACTACAGACAGTAAAAACATTTCTGGGAATGCTACAAAATGAATACAACAAACGAGAATCGTTAATTTTTGTTGACGCTTGGGCGTACCTGATATCTTTTGTTTCGACGCTATAAACGCAGACAAGTTGCAACTATTGATACTATCTAATGATTGCCGAGCGACTTGACAGCCCTTGCTTCAGGCATTGCAGGATATAATTCAGATTTTGTTGTATTTATGTTGTATGTATAATATTGTATGTCTGCTTCTGTTACCATGTATGCCAGAAATAAAAGCACTTATTTATATAAGTAGCCAACAATTAAACCTTTGCCGATGGATAAACTTACTGCCCCCTTACCATGAACTCTTAAAGCAGGACAGTTTAACATGTGGAAGCGGGACGCCGCTACGTGCAGTGTAATGTGGCGTCTCGCTTCCACATGGTAAACTGTCCTGCTTTAAGAGTTCATGGTAAGGGGGCTGTTCAAGAATCTTTAAATAGCGCTCAGAGGCGTAAATTATTGCTCTCCACGCCCCTGTTTCAGCCACGATTTATCGCAGCCAAATCACCTGTGGGTCGCTTGTAACTAGCGAAACCTCCTTTAACGATATTCATGATTTGCTTGTTTCAAAGCTTGTATAAATAATATCTTAGAATAAGATGGTAAAATATTAGATTTTATCACATAAGGAAATAAGTAAAGTCAGTAATTTCTGTCAATATTGCAATAAATCATACTCAATAAATAATTTCTTCGTAAGTCAGTTATGTAGTTATTAGACGCGTCATTCATCATGATGAATGCTGGACATTGGCATTCCTTTCATTCACTTCATCCGTTTACCATAGTTCATATAGAGCGGGGCGCTCTTAATACCCGTACCTACACGAAAAATTACATCAATGGGTCTGTTTCACTGAATTGCGATAGGCTCAGTTCATAATGACGTCACCTCTGTTACCTTTTAGATACCTACTTTCATCATAGTTATTTATCTGTTAGCATTGTTACGTATACAGTACAGTAAACTATAAAATATATATATAATTAATATACTGTTATTTTTGTGAGTCACAATAGTTTATTACTACCGCATCATCCATATTCTTCAAGTCTACTACAAAGTACCCGCACCTCTTCTATTGAACACTTTAAGTTGTAAAAACTTGGACAAGAAAATAAATTAGTTTTGAATACCGAACTAACTTATTACTTAAAGCTGTAACAAAAACGGCACCGGCACTATGCCTTTGAATATAAAGAGTACGATATCTTTACTAATCTTTGGATTATGCTAATGCGAAACTACTTATTCAGAAATCGGATCTTTTTGTGAATAGACACTCTTTTATTTATATTCAAATCTTCTTTGAGTAAAAAGTATGTAAATCGTGAAAGGGATATAGATACTTTATCATAGAGTGGATACCTATCTTCAACCTTTTGGACATCTATCAACATTTGCAAATATAATGTAATACTTCGTAATCGCTAAGCTTGTTTACATAATGTCACTGGTGATGATGTTGTCGGCGCATTTGTATCTTTATGTATGTATTTACACGCCGGTACTCCCAGAAGGAGAAGGCAGATGTATGGTATTGTACACGCGCATTCCGCCAGCGAGTACCTATATAAATTCAATATAGACTATACTAGGGACGACTGAATGGCCATCGGGCACAATTCTATATTGGTCAGTGGTGTCTTAAAATGACTAAATCTGCTTTGATTTATAACTGTAACAATCATATCATTCGCTCTGAAGCAAATATACCGGTACCTAAACTTGTGTGAAAAATGCATATTGTAGCTTTCATTTCTTTTGAAGCACCCAATGACTGTAATAACTGAAACGTATTGACTCCAATATACTCGGTAATATAATAATACTCGTGAATGTCTACCGTAGTCAGTACGCATAGGATGTGTATTTACTTAACAAACACAATCGTATTTATTTCCCTAGCTACAACAAGCAGCTGCTACAATAACCCCGCTGCGCATTTTCCAACAATCGTCTCAATTCTCCCAACACTCCATTTTTATGATTCATGTAAAAACCGTGAAACAAAGAAGTCAGCCTAAAATTTGTACAATATAATTCCAATTCACGGAACTTTCGCTTTGAAGTATTTTTTCTCATTTCATCAGCATTTTAAGTCAACAAAGGATTTCAAACACTTTTAATTACAAATTAGTAAACTCAGCATTTTTTCAAAGTGAAATCAGTTTTTTAGAATAATTATTATGCAAAGCTTAATTAACTGAGCGTAAATTAATTTACTTTTTAAGAAAATTAGGGTGACAGTTTTTTAGAGACGTCCTATGAGATATTTTGTCATTAAGAAAATTGCTCATTTTTCCTCTTTATCATATTTTCCTTTGCTTGCTCATTAACATATTTTTTACGGTCCATGCAGTTTATTATATTAGGTATCTTACGATGGCAATAATTTCGAATATAGATCGTTATATATTCCGGTCATTTTGTAGGTACGTGAGTAGTCCCACACGATGGAAACATCGATATAAGACCCGAGAGCTTTTCTCGTCTACGTAGTTATATACGTAGGCACATTAGTCAGATTGAAACCTCTCTGCCAAACTTAGAATTGCAAAATAGTGACTGCAACCGTTCTCGGATGCCGTTTGATTCAAAGAAACACATTTTATATGTGGTTTGTCGTAGGTAAAATATTCAATGCAAATATTTATAGTGTATGAATCTTTATTCTTATTATTAATGCACCTACTAAAACAAATTACGCACAGGAGACGCACGTTTGTTTTTGAACTCAACAGAAAATATAAAATAGAGGAAAACTAACTCGTGTAGGTACGTCATAGTTAGTTGCAACAACAAGTTCTGTACATACATGGGTGTAGCTACAGCAGTAGATCACAATTACATTCCTGTTGTATTAAAAGTTTGCATGTACTGTAATGAGTCTTTTATAATATTTGATCAACATAAATCGTAGTGCATTTGTTTCCCCCGAGGAGGTTAATCAAAGTCGAGGAGCGCTCCACGTCAACTAAAACTAATTTGATCCAAAGTTAGCACTTTCGCGGCCAACTTATTTGCCATAGTAGTTATGATCTTAACACAATGTACATAACATCAACTCCAGTCTCGAACTTGTATAATAAGACTGAACATACCTGTGCATAACTATGAGAATATATGTATAGAGGTAATCAAAGATGTATTTCGTAAGTACGGTACGAGTCAACCGCTATGGCTAAAAGTTAGTTCAAACTTCGATTATATTGAGCTTAAACGCACTGTACCTTGAAATATGGGGGATAGCTTCGACCGGGTCGGATGTTTCATTTAAATTATAGGTACCTACTTACAAGTCAAACTTCCTTATAAGTTGGGTGAACTAATTTTGGGTTATGATGAAACAATAATACTCCTTATAGGAAATAACTGTGAGTTGTGAGCACTACCTACTCAAAGACTTTAGTTCTACAATATACAAATAATAGTAAATAGTGCCTGTAACGTTATCCCTTGAAGTGGCATTTAATATTTGCTGGTGCGCGCGCACTGTGGTAAGACTTGCTTCGGTGAATAATTTATAAGTCCGATAACAGAGTAACATGACTTACCTTCTTAGGCTTCCCGTTTTTCCTGAGCAGCTTGGCGCAGCAGAGGCCGCGGGTGTCAGGCAGGGGCGGCGGGGGGCGGCGCGACCAGCACAGCCGCCGAGGACTCGCCGCCGCACCCGCCTCGCTCCGAGCCTCCTCCTTATCTTCACACATTACCACTACCCCCTACCACCCTACCATTACACAACCCACGAAAAATCACAACCTCCAAGATATCGATGCTTTATGAGAACCTCTGGCATTGTTTTCCCCTATAAAACTACGTACGCTGGACGATATAGCTATCTGCTGGGGTGTACGTTATACAAAATAGTGACGATTTACGCAAATCGTTTTCTCTGTAGATACAACTCCTACTTGCAGCGTTACAAAAATAAACTAAGTTAAGCGATTAAGTTCGATAGCTTTGTACTATTTTGAGATATAAATGATTTGCAGACTAATAAGCTGCACGTGCTAGGTTATTTCTACGGTAGGCTGTTTTAACGTCCGATTCAGCATCTGAAACAAGAGAATAAGAAAAATAAGACATATGTATATGTTTTAATATTCTGTAAATCATAAGTAAAAAGTTTTCAGTATGTTCGCATTATAAATAACGATGTTCCTATAGCCATAAAACTAGGCACGGCACTGATGGATAACCGGCGTTAGATCAAGTATTACATTATTATATACCTACAAGTTATAGGTTCAATATTAAAGCTAAATATTGAAAGTAAAAGGTACAAAAACAAGCTTTACTGAAAACAATATTGTTGTTCGACTTTTACCATATAATTTGGAACATTTACAAATATTTTATAAATTGTTTTGTGGTTTGGTAAACAAACCAGTACAATATTATGTGCTGATTATATTTACAGTTTGGTACAGGAATGGTTTTTTAAATGGTACGCGTAGCTTTCTTCCCTTTATACATTATAAATACAAAAACGCAACGAAATAATTTTAGCTATTTAGCAAGTTGGTAGCGAAGGACGTATGTGCGTTTTTATACGTTGAAGATTGACTATATCACATATAAGGGGGATTTACATTTTATTACTCCAAAGAGAAGACAAGCTAGGTATAATTTTCGACGAAGACAATCATCATCATCATCAGTCGAAAGACGTCCATTGTTGAACAATTACCTCCCCCATAGAACGCCACAATAAACGGCAACTTGCATTTGCATCCACCGGTTGCCCATAAATAGACAATACAAGGACAAAGTTGAAGTATTTTTAACGCAACAACAACAATATTTTGAGGTTAAGTAAAGTAAAAAGAGAGAATAATACCTAAGTAAGAAATCTCAGAATAAATAAAATTATGGTAACTACAAATACACAATGTAAGTGAGTGCTTATTCTGTACAACTTTTTATGAATTTATGTTACCTACCGTCGTAAAAAGTTGGCAAGGAAAGTTAAGGCGTATCTGTGGCATCCGACATAATCCGACACCGTCATTATTACAAAAAGTTTTGCACATTAACTGATACCACGGCCTATCGAAAGTCCAGTTAATGAAGCGATACAGATAAATGTCGAGAGACAAAACAGATTTTTAATTAGGAAATTATCTGGCAATCAAAGAAAGAAATATCTTTCTTATAAGAAATTCAGTACCTACGGTAAGAAAGTTCCACAAGCCTTTTTTTTAAGTCTGCCAATAATTTACGTTTACTTTGCAACTAAAAATAATACCTACAACATCAATAATTTAAGTACAGAGTTCACTGGCAGTGTTGAGTATCTCGACTAAAATATGCTTTGACTCTACAGACAGCTCACTTAGCGGCAGACGTGGTCTGCTATAGGCTGAGTATACAACCGATTAGACTGAGCAAAACCAAACTTCTTTAGGCTTTGCTTCTGTCTTATGACGATAAGCAAGAAATTTACATAGTTATAGCAGAAACCGTGCACTTATCAATTCTCTCTGATATTTCGAACGTCCGATGGGCAACTGTAGGAGAACCACCAAAGAACGTATCAAAAGCAATCAGTATATTGCTACGTTCATAGAAAACCTTCTTGGATAAATAACTGTACAAGGATGATCCCAACATATCATCAATTGATATAAAATTGAGTACCCAACTAGAAAAAAATATACACTTTGTGCAGGTATTTTTAAAGTTAGTGCAGAATTAGAAAAATATTTGTTTTATGGTTTTCTTAATTCCATTTGTAAGCGTTACCTTCAGCCGGTAAGTATATAATTATGTAGATAGATATAAAGTGTCAAAGTACGAGTTTATAATGAGTCGGAGGTATTGGAGTTATCGACGAATGAAACAAGTTCCGCACTCTGAACAATAACCAACTTTGTAACTTTACAACCGAATCTTTGTATAACGAAGCTCGGTTGGAAATGAACTTAGACTAATTTCCATGTAATTTGCGTTCCTACGCGGGATTTGGCAGCGAGTCGTAAAGTAAAAATGTTACTTGTGGACCGCACTCTGATGAATATTAAACACAACACGGCTAATGAATGCGCCAACTTGCTCGACATAATTACGGGAACTCATTGAATTCTTTGCCAAACTCCAACCGACACTTATTTAAATTCTTAACGGTTGTTCTTGTGGCTCAGTACTCACGTATAATGTTTGTTCCCTAATATTATGCGCGACCGTTACAAATACATTATCTCAAGACTAGTTATTTAGTGAGCGCTGCTGATAAGTCTGCCTGCTTTATTTGAATGACATATATGTGCACGTGCGCTATGTGAATGCTAAGTCAAACTTTTAATTAAAATAAAAGCGAGCTCTGAACTGGAACACGGTTCAACACGTAGATAAAGCTCGCACCTGTACCAGTAGATAGATACCTTCATTACACAGCATAGTTCACACCGCAATTTTGGAATCATTCCAACAGCTAATATCCCATTCTGTTTGTCTTTCGAGGCAATAAAATGACTTTTATGCAAATCATACGAATTCTATACATTTTTGATGAGCCAGCCGTCGACGCATTCGCGGCGTTTAATTAATACATTTTCCATCAAACTTTGAAAGTTTCAAACTCGTGTTTATTTTTTTATAATTTGTTTGCTTGAATACTCTTCTTTTATGTATAAATTAGCTTTTTAAGTATTGTGTTGTTACAAATATTCATACTAAATGTATCTGTTTATGAACGAAGTTTAAACAGGTAAACGTAGATCCCAACATAACCACATGGCTTACAACATGACCCGCAGCGTGTACCTGCTGCCCGTTCATCATCATTATTAGACTGAACATGTCGCTATCTTAACCCTTCGCATACTATAATTTATATCTTGCTTGTCTTTGACTAAATAATGACAAGAAAATAAAATCTGAGATTGTTTGTCAGAATAAAAATGACGGCAATTTTCCAGGAATCCAATTCAAGAATTCTCTTTTATATTCAGCCTCATTAATGAGTGCAAATAAGTGCAACCCCACACTAGACCGAAGTTTGTTGACATGCTCACAAATAAGCGGGGCTTTTTAGTTTTTCACTTTTCCACTCTCGTGAAGTGAGCCCGCGTCTCGACGTCGACAGCGTATAAACTGCTTTTATTATAAAATCAAGCGCGTTTCACTCAAAAACGAAAAGTACACTTGTCTGGCGTTTGAACAACATGGAAATGAGAGCGTGGAAAGGAAAATTAGCAGTACATTATATAATGAAGGAGGTTATTTACTCCCCTTTGTTTTGACTCGTATGTGCTTGTGGTAATCTGAGGAGTGGCTTTGTTTGTATTCAATAGACTTACAAAGAGAATTTAACGATGACAAAACTACTACAAAGCAATCTATTTTTTTGGCTGTATTTTTTATACAATTAATATTATTAAAGAGTTTCATATTTGTCATCATAGATCAAAAGTCAAAGCTTTTGTTGGAACCTACACGTTCACTGAGATAGTTCCCGTAATTAAACTATCCATGATATAGTAGCTATGATTTTTCTTAATATTTATTTTGAAATAATCGGAAAGACGTTTGTTGGCTGCTTTTAAAAATATTTTCATTAATCCACAATAGAATAAATAACTAGCACTACGAAAAGGTTAATAATCTAGTCTCAACGGCTCATTCTGTGACTTCTAATATGACAATAACAATTTGAAAACTTTACATAAATAAAGATTCGATATAACTTCACATTCTTAAAATGATATGTAAATCTTGTTATTAATTTGACGTCAACAAACCTTTGTCTTGGTTGTAATCAGACTATTAAGCAACAATATATTAGACCTCAAGTTTTCATCAGCATAAATGATTCAAAACCAGCTTCTAATAAACATATTTGATCAAGGTATTACAAGCATACATAACTTACTTAAATTAATTGCAGTCTATATAAAAGTTCAAAATAAAACAAAAGAAGCCACTATTTAATATTCCATGAACCTTACCAAATATTTAACGAGCCAAAAGCATGTTCATAATCGGCACAAGAGATTCACCCGCAAAAACATTAAGTTCGGTTTAAGTGTCCTCGTAGAAAGTTGTAGGCGAAAGTTTACGTAGCGCGGGCTACGCGGCGTAGTACGTCGTAGCCGAGAGCTGCTACCGCTCTGAACTGGCGCCGGACTGACGCCCGCCTTTTATTCGTCCTGCGCCGGTCCCCGCCCGCCTTAGTCCACCCTTCGCGCCCAAACGTTCCCCCAAATCGGGACAGGAATTCTCGAGCCGAACTGCTACGGACTGGATAATAATGCTTCACAAACAAAAACAGGCATTTGCGACTGTGTGGCGTATTTAATTTATTTTTGGTTGTTTTAAATTAGTGTCACTCTTGGATAAGACTTATGTCAGGTGGCGTTTCATTATATACGTAAATAGTACCTCATTACCGTGAGAGACTGGCACCTTAATTAGCTATGAAACTTTACTTTAGACTACCATTTACCAGACGTTCCAATATGAGTATATCCCAATGTGATTTAGCATAAAATAGCCAGATTTAATAAGGTAAAATCAATGTTTGTCGAACACTTAATACCCAGTGATTTCAAAGGTCCGTGGTTTATTGTTAAGTCCGATTCTCTAATCCAGAGGCTGCGAGTGCCGCTGCCATGAACCAGGGATTAGGGAGATCGGTCATTCACTTAGCATCTCGATAACAGCATCAATGATCACCTGACATCAATCTAAGGGCGCCTGTGTCTGTGCTCATGACGTGAGTATTGAAACAGGTTGTTATTTATGTTACGATGAGGAAAACATGTAACCATCTAGCGCTTTTTTCAATTTTACACAATTACTAACAAACCTATCTAGTAAATCTCATACTAATTATACTATCCTAGTTTTCTTATTAATTAACAGAATATACCTACCTACTAATATGACTATACCTAATTATCTAATCTAATGACACATAGTGCCTTTATATAAACCTCTATATGCTACAATCTATATATAATTAGGTTGGTCAACACAATAAGAAGTATAATCTGGTAAAGATTACGTTACCGGTGAGTCAGGTATCTGCTACCCGCCGTGGCGCGTGGGTTTGTTTGTATATCAATAATACAATCATTATTAATTCGATTGCGTTTTACCTACTCACATCAGTCTTTCTTACTAAGATATCAATGTATCTATCTTTAAATAGCTTTTTACAGAGCTAATACCTACAATCTACATACGTCTCACAAATAACCGTTAGAAAGATTATAATGCACGCTGAAATTAACTACACTGATAAAAGTATCAAAAATTCTCAAAATTGTAGGCAACTGATATCATGTCAATCTATCTCTACATTTGTGTTGCACTGCTACTGTGGGATGAATATAGCTAGGTATATTTAAATAACTACAAATACAACTTACCTTAAGATTTCTCAGTCACACTGCTAGAATAACACATGATACTCAGAAACCAGTTGAACAGTTTTTATATAACATAAACTACGAACACTTAACATAGCACAAATGAGTTTGTTTACATGAATTTATCTAAATAAGATTTAATATTATCATGTTGTGCTGGGGCGGGCTCGCAGCGCCGACTAGCGGCGTCCGCGCGAAGCACTCGGTAGGGCGGCGGCAACTGGGGTCGCGAGGGTGAGCGTGGGCCTTTTCCCTCTCATTCGCACACACTTCGCCTTAATTGTCACAATACTCGATCGCGTTACGCAAAAACGACGCTTTTATCAATGACATAGGAGACATAATATTACTACGTACGCGGGCCGTACGCCAGCGGCCCGCGGCCCCTCCGAGGCTGCGTGGTGGCCTTGAGCGCTCCTGATGTTTTCATCCCGTGTGCGTAATAAAGCGCTTAGGGAGGGACTAGTGACTTTAGCTGAAGGATTTATGGAGGAATCTCTAAAATTAATTCGGACCGATTGTGACCCTCCCGCTTGTCATAGGGTGAAGCCATCAGATTTAAATAATATTTACATAATTAGCTTTTGTAAAAAGTATCCTTACGTCTTAAGTTTTAAGATATTTGTTATTATAGGTCTCCTAATAACAGATGTGAATGTCAAGTGGGAGGTTCCTGGGTTCCGATCCCAAGTTAGACAAAAAGTGTAGGAATACTTGGTTTTGCAACTGTCACAGTTGCAAAACCAAGTATTCCTTGGTTTTAAATTTTGAAAAGAAAAAACCTATTATATTTCATATGTAATCTAAATTAATTTCCTCTAAATAGAACAATATTTATGTTGAGTGATTTTTGATATAAGCTTGCCCATCCCAATATACTTCTGGGGTGGGGACCTGATGATACAGGATTAAACCTACAACGGACACGAGCTACTCACATAAAAAAAAGACTATGCTTGATCTGTTTTATTACTTTTATTATTTTGTAGCAGATAATTATTGTATTCCCTCACTGCTCAGCATGAGGTCCTGGGTTCGAATCCCGTGTCTGGCAGTGTTACAAAATTTTTCCATTAGGTAATAAGTAATAGCAACACGGAGTCTGGATTAGCCCCCTTTTCCATTGGGACATTACATAACTGGCGAAATGACGTCGGACACATGGGACATAATAGTCTTTGAATAAATGTCAGTGTACAGTACTGTATACTTCTGTCATCATATTTATTAACATGTCCGTCTGTCTTGATTGTAATGCCCATGCAACACAAAAAAAATATTAACGATAAATAAAGCGTTTATTTTAAAAATAATTTTACAAAAACAAATATTTTTATATCATGTACAAATTACTTTGACTAAATGTTTACGTTTTTTACGATTTTTTGTTTCTGAGTACAATTTGTTTTAAAGCGAATGAATCTATGTTAATGGATACTTGTACTTGGAGACACATTACTGTAAAGTAACATCAATAGCAATAAATTCTATATCACACATGACATTTTAAAACAACAACAGCATTTAGATCTTTCATATTTTTAAATTTATCCAATGAGCATAGGCGCCAGTTTTCCAGAAGTATATAAAGCCTGGACATCTGAGCCACCACCGACACAGTTTCCATTGATGAACACTTGTGGTACCTAGAATATAAAAGGAAAACATATAAAACATACCCAGATTAACAAAATGCATGTAATGTTTAATTTTCAAAATTGCTATTTTGACATTTGTTCATGACTATTACCACTTGGTTATTGGTATAAACTAGTATATAATAAAATCAGAATTACGATTGGTGCACAATAAAAAATAAGGTGTCAAATTCATATTATTATTGTATTACCAGAGATACCCTTTTACTCAAGTTTGATGAACAGTTATGACTGTGACTCAAAGTAAAAATGTACCGGCTACTCTATGCCTATGTTCACATAGTTGCTGTTTGTTGTAATATGGAAAACTTATTGACGATAATAAGCCATGGATATTGAAAAAAGTTGCCTTCAGAAATATTATTCCTACAACAAACAAGACACATTTTTATTACAAACATCCTTAAACATTCATTTTAAAATGGAAATAATTGAAACAGTGGTATAAAATTTAATGGCACTTGCCAGTTTGTCATGATAATATTGTATAAATTTGATATACATTCAGTAATCATGTATTTATCCTGTTATGTCTCATTATTAAATATTCCTGATATTCAGCCACATCTAGTGAGGAATACACCAGGCAGATAATTAGGCATTCTGTAATATGTAGCATATAGAAAAATGTCTTGTTAATGAAACAATTAAATTGTTATTTAGCAAATTGCACAATACAAAAGAACACCTAAATAATTTAAATATTTAGGCCTTTTGACTAGCCTTCATTAAAGATTAACAATGAGAACAATTCTCATTGTTAATTATGATAGAAAAGCAAAAACCTAATTCTATGGTATATCATACAGAGAAATGTTCTAGAATATTTGAAATTAATCATTTTAATTTCATACTATTAAGCTACTCACAGTGAGTGCTTTACAACAAAAGCTGAGCTTTTAAATAGAAGAAGGCCTTTAGTAATTATAAACTATCGCTGACTTTGGCACAAGTATGCACCTAAATAACAATAATACCCAAGTTACAGCACTACACAAGTTAATCATAATCAGTGTCAGACAGATATCAGTTATATAACCACTAGGATATTACTTAAATAATAATTTTAATAGCTCAGTTATAAATGTGCCTCACTCTCAGACTATCTTAAACTGAAGTTATTGTATTCCCTGTAAGTTCTTATTAAAGTAAAATCTTACAGTTCGAAATCCCGTTATGGAGGCAAGGTTTTCTTGAATCATAGCACCATCCTCACGCTCATTCAACTCATACACCTTGAAAGGTTGCTTCACATTTTTGAATACCTGTAATTAAACAATAAAACTATAGTTTTCATAATATTTATTGCTGTATGAACTGTCATAAAGATAACCTTTATCTATTATTGTTCCAAAGTTCTATAGAATAACTTTGGACGTGATAGTCATAACCGTTTATGTTTACCAGTTATTGCTCAATGTTAAGGCAAATGTATATTATGAGTCATAAATAAAAGCTTATAAGCAAATGATAACAATGTACTACTATGTAATAATCTTAACATACGTCTTTTGCCATATCACAGTAAGGGCAATAGGATTTTGAAAATACTACAACTTTGTCTTCAGAAATTGCTTTTTTAATAAATTGCTGCACGTCTGTCTGACTCGCCATTTTGGAAGTACGAACAAATTTAGTTGCCAGGGAGCCCATAGGATATGAAGGTAACTTTTTAATTTATCCTAACCTAAACTGGAAATTTCTGTCAGTGTCACACCAAAGACATTTAAAGTTGACAGTGTAGATTTTATTTTAGAGATGAGACTATGACGTAATCTAACAAAACTGGCTAAAAAATGGGTATGAATCTCGTTGGTCTATGGTATGATTTAGGACAAGACAAGTGATCCTGTATTTATAAATATTAATCAAAGCATGACCAAGTTATTTGAGGGGTCATTTTACTGTAATGCAATAAATAACTGTTATCTTGCTACTAGCACATTATGAGACGAATATCCCTATTTTTAAAGATACAATTTAAATTCACAATTATTGAACAATTCTTAAGTCATGATTGTACAAAAACCCATCATATTTCAAACAAAAACGTACCAAAATGCCATAGATACTTATTTTCTCTATGCCAAAACCTACAAGAATATAGTTAATTATATTGATTATATCATAGAGAAAATAAGTATTTAAGCAAGTTAAATGGGTCTCCTTCCTCCTTGTCTATGAAAAAACCAGACCACATTTAAGTTAACTTTACGAGAATATCAGCCTTGCATTTTAGTCTTAAAAGACAGGAGTCTAGAAAACACAGTGATTAGTGATGTGATGATGTGATACCATGCCAAAAAGTACTTCTTTGAAATATCATTGGCACCTTTGATATTATGCGCCACATTTTAAATCAGTTGTTGTCCAACTGTCTTAATATATACTCAATACCTCAGCTACTTGGTATGCTAAATCTATTCTCAATACTCAATCGTTTATTGCATTCGACAATTAAATTAATGACCAGTCAGTGTTGACAGTTGTTTTGTAAAAGGAAAATGCCCAAGTGACTATGACACTTAGTATCGCTATAAAATCTTTTGTGTCTTAATCTCATGAAGCTTAATTTATAGCTTGATTCCAGTACTTTCAAATACAGTTATTATTATTTTGATAACTCTCCGGAATCAACGGCAATTTTGTGATGAATAACAAGAAATGACTAAATAATGCTGCGCGCGCAATTGTACCTAACGCTGCGCGCGCAGTTGTAAGTAGGTACCTAACGCTACGTCGCGCAATCACGCTAGAGATGTTATATTAGGATGATATTTAGGTATTCATAATATTGAATATATTAGTTAACTCGTATTAGGATACCATACCTATTACTGGGTATTAGTCAAATATTAGTCAACGATTCAAAATTCGCTACTCACTTTTAATATTAATATTAAACGTTGCTACCTATTCGGTTGTATTTCGCGTGACGCGACGTTACACGGATTAGGCCAGTGATCGCCAGCGCGGTAACCGCCTGCCAATCGTAAATCTTTGCTGACTAATATTTGACGAATACGGCGTATTTGTAATATTTACATTCGCTTATCCTAATATGAATACGAGTGGCTTGTATTATAATACCTGTACCTATTAAGAGTATATTCCTTACATCTCTAAATCACGCCAAATCAATTCGCACTTACTCTCTAAACTCACTTCTTTAAAACTAACGCGTAAAGTATCTAAGGAATATCGCTGCGTTATTCATTTCTAGGAAAAAACTGGAATCGACGTAACGTAACGTCTATCACTTCGCCAGAAATTCTATTCTTTAGAAAACCACTATTTAATAGAATGAATCGAAATATACCTTTCTACTAACCTAAAATATATAATATAGGAAATTGAAATTAAAACTGAGTGTAGCATATAATTTATTTAAATAAATGACATGAAAGAGTATAATTTATTTTAAAATCATAGGAACTATTAAGCATATTACATTTTCACAACCTGGAAATATAAAATGTCTTGTTTTAGCAGTAGCACGCTTGTATCTACTAAGTGTAGGTAATAGTTGGTTCTTGTTGCCTTCTTTGTGGTTGAAACAATGATTCCTGTGGAAGCGGTGGTAGCTCAGGAGCCTGTACATTCTCTATTTCAGCACCAGAAGTATCTCTATTTGCATCCTGTTGCAAATGTTGTTGCACATTTCTTCTAGCTGCCATCCAACAGGCTTGACACACTCTTTCTAGATGTGGAACCTAAAAATAAGACATTTCTGTATCTTAGGGTCATGTGGGTTTTGTTACATAACTAAATGTACTAACTATTAACTGGGAAAGAAAAGATTTATCACAGACAGACTAGCTATGTTCTGCAGTTCAGTCAAATAGAATGCAGCCGGCACTATGTGAGAATATAATTCAACTATGCCGCTAGCCTCTAGTCCATCTATGACTTTTCCTCCACGGTGCGTTCCCTAGTATCTGGTGAGAACACCACTCCACAACACATTTGCATTAAAGGAATGAAGCTTTATGTAGCATCAATAAATTAGTAGGTGTATAGAATGTAGGTATTAGTGGAATAGTGCAATGATGTTCACACAAAGTGCAGGCTGCATTTGATTTGGCCAGGACGCAAAAATCCTTTGATAGACATTATTTTACAAAGGTACCTACGAAATGAGGAGATATCCATTGAATTATAATATTCCTTTCGTCACAATATATAGGCACTCTTGATGTATGTGTATGCATTATAGATACTCCACATGCAAAACATACACTAGTATGTCCAAACTCAGGAATTGTTGCAGGTTCTTATAGCCTCTGGCAAAGCTACTGAACATTCAATGCAAATCACGCCCTCACGTGAAACCTGTAACGTCAAATAATTACATCTTTTTAATATTGGCGATAAAATAGTTTGCATGTTTCATTTTTAGAAGCAATCCATTCGATACTTGATTTTTATTGAATGATGGTATGCCACGTTAACTGTCCTACGAATAAGGTAACAATCATCACGACTTACTGGTGTGGGTGCAATCCAAGATGCTAAAGTATTGTAGACAGAATCATTAACTTTGCCGACGACTGCCAACGTATAATATGACGTTGTCGAAGTGAACAATTAACAGACCGTGGGTTTTCCATGTTAACTAATACAGTCTCTGTCTCACTATCACTTTCCTTATTTTTGTTGATTGTAACTAATCACAACCACACAAATAAACATTCAAAACAACAAAAGTGCAACGTGAATAAATAATCAAAGTAAATAATGACAGAAGCAGTCATCAGTGTTGCCAGGCGTTTTGATTGATTAATCCAAATGTAATCGATACTTTCGAGCATTCGAAAAGAAACCTAGTTTTCTTAGTTTTAGTATTTTATTATTGAAATAAATAATTTAAACACGCAGTCTTGCTCCCTTAATGGAAAACGATTCAATAGCTCATTGTGAGCTATAATAACAGCTAAAGACAAAATAATCGAGTAAGGCAGTAAATACCTGGTCTGTGAGGTAAATCCCCTACTAGTCGCATGATTACTATCATGAAATACACTGTGAAACGTTCTTAACCTATGGTCAATCTGTTTTTTATCACCTAGTCTGTGGGCTATACCGGCTCCCGGTATGACCTGTCAAACCGCTGACTGTGCGCATACCGGGTCCTGGTATGGAACCGCAGTACAACGCAGTTCACGTATTTCGCTTATAATCCAATTTTTTTTACTAAACATACCAACATTATTTATGCTTAATATGAAAGAATGAGTTAGCATACACACAGTTATTGCTTGGTTACGTCAAGTTTTTCCGCATTACCTTCATATTACACATTAAACCTATTTTAATTATTAAAATACCACATGAGTGTGTTTTCCTTAAAAACAAAAGATATTTTCCTGGAATCGTTATGTTTTATCGATTATCAAGGAATTATCTCTTATTCAAATTAATTACTTAAGAAATGGCAACACTGCTTTCCTCTTTTCTAGGATTTAGTCATTTATTATGCTTTTTACTTTATCAGAATTTATCCGGAGAAGTAGAAGGGTAATAACAAGTTAAAAAATTATTATAAATAAAAACAGGAATTTTCAATATATTTAGCTAATGACACAATTCAAATTTTAGCGATACCATCCGTGGGCATTCCCCTTTTGCTTGTACAGTTTTCAAGATTTGTTTTTTGTTTTAATAATTAAACTCTTGCAATAAGATAGGTAAAATGAAGGTCATTTGTCAGTATAATTTCTAAAACACTCATTTTTGTAAATTTAAACCAAAATACAAAGATTCAAAATTAAAATTAACGCTTACTATTTTTGCAATCAGCCCCCGTACCACGAACTTTTAAAACAGGACAATTTACGATGAACTAGCAAGCTATAGTTTGTGAATGGCTCGTTGGAGTATTAAGCAAAATACGATACCTACCTTCTCCGGGTATTAAACCTGTACCTATCCTCCTCAATGACGTTTGGTTACATGTCTTCAAGCCCTGTTATGAAAATCACTACCTAGTAAGCAGCAATTATTATTAAATTCATAAAATACTATATATTTATACATGCAGTACCTACATAAACAAGATGTCCTAATTGGCATAGTGGCTGCGAGCTTAGCTCTCTGCGCTATAACAGTCGACCTACAAATATTTGTCTCGACGACGATGATGTCTGTAACTTGACCATGATACGGATCGTTATAATATTTAGATATTTCTTAAAGAGCATATAAAAATAATGTACTTCAAAATTCATTAAGTTTCATTCATTTATTAAGCACGACGGAAATAGGTACCAAGTACAATATTATCTTCTACACGTCAGGATTAATCGTTAGTTTCTATGTGTACGATAGAGTCATTCCATTTTTGAATGCACAGTGACGATGACTACATTTTACATATGTTTTGGGACCTCACACTTTATATTTACTGGTCCTAGACTCCACAAAAGACTTTATTTAACAAAAAAATATTTACGCTTACGACCTACTGTTAGTACTCACACATCACATCATATTTAATTAAGTATGTACCCTTTTTTATTTCAACAAATTTTCAGAGTTATTTGCTAGTTAACTATAACTTGCAAATAACTCTGAAAATTTGTTGAAGAATTGCAGACTATGCAGTTGGACCAAAACGACTTACCTACCTACTATTATGCATCATAAATGTTTCTTAAAGCTTTCTAGTCCATCCTTATTACTAAGGTGGTCCAGAAAATTAGCTTTTATCGTTAAGACCGCCCATTGAGCATGATTGTAAGTACCTATACGAATTTTATCTCTTTGACAAATAGGTAATGTTGTGCAACAACAAATACATTATATCTAAGTATTCTTTAAATACTTCGTCCCTGGCTAACTAATTATAAATTATGGCCAATATAACGTATTCACTGACGACATCATCATCACAATCATATCATCTTATTTTATGATTAATTGATACAATTTACACTAATATATATTATGTATGTCATTGTCGTACATAAAAAAATCTCATAATGGGGTACATGATTAAAAACTAATTCTAGATCTCATTCAGATCATATTGCGTGAGCTGCCCCCTTACCATGAACTCTTAAAGCAGGACAGTTTACGTTGTGAAAGCGAGACGCCACATTACACTGAACGTAGCGGCGTCTCGCTTTCACAACGTAAACTGTCCTGCTTTAAGAATTAATGGTAAGGGGGCAGGTGTCTATTGTTGGATATTATACAAAACTGTATTACAGGTCACCAGGAGTACCAGGACCCACTTGGTGGGTATATAAGAAATCTAGGCATCTCATGTATGAGCGGTAATATATAGGTAAATAGGTTGAATCATGAGGGATTGCAGCACGACACGTGAAAGGTCACAATGAGTCAATATTATTAAACTAAAGCTGACAGGTGGTGTCTGTCATAGTAAGTATTATCATAATACTATTAACTATATCAATGAACATTACTAATAAAACGCTATCTTATCTGATCGGAATGAGCGTGTTATCTGTATACTAACACTTAGAGCTCCCCTGATTACCAATGCAATTAACGAATAGGTTCGTGAACCTTGAAGTTAGTTTAGTTGAACTAATAATGATTTCAATTTTTTTTTAACGTCGCTTTACAATTATTTTTAAAGGAACTTGAAAAATGATGGACACGAGCAGGACTTGAACCTGCGACCTTCGCCGTACCGTGGCGCCGCTCTAACCAACTGAGCCATCTTGTCGCTGCTTTATCATTTCAGCCCGATATCACCCACTGCTGGGTATAGGCCTCCCTTTTTCTCCGCCAATCCTCTCTACGTCGCTGCTTGCACTCATCGAATTACAAGTTCGATTTTTCAGATTTTTGTTTCATCCGTAAGTACCTGTATTCCTCAAAGGAGTAGGCAAAGGGCAAAGTATGTTATAGGTAAAGACCCTATTTACTATAACCATGCACAAAATCAGACTTCGTGTGTACTACTACTGCGAATTATTTACCTAATAAGAAAAATCTAATAACACTACCCGACCGGTGAATTGAACCTTGGACTTAACTCTCAGCAGATGCACTTGACAAACATAACTGTCTTGAATTTACTATTTAGTCCCGCATAAAATTATTCAACACATTATTACAAGACATAAATATGCAAGGTCCAATATCATAGTATGCCAAAGAATTTCTACAACGTAAAGAGGATAATCGAGGGTGCTCTAAATGTTTCATGTCCGGAGGTTAAAAGTAAATGTTACAACGTTCGTATCCACATAATTACGACTTCTATCTAGGGCATAATTAAGATAAACGATCTACGGCCAACATTCAAACAATCTTCACTTCGTAGAAACATGACATAGCAGATAGGTAGATCCTACATTGGTGGCAAACAAAGTCTTGGCCGCACTAACGTTGTATAAGATCTACCTGCGGTTGCGATTTAACCGCAAGCCCGTCGATGCATTTGTCGAACCGATTTCCAAACAAGATGAGCTGTGAGCAAAAAAAAATAAACGTAGCCTATCACATTGCGCAATTTTAAGACTAGCAAGCGCAGTGGCGTAAAGGACTTTTTCTGCTGTAAAGCTTATAAGAACGGATCAAGGTTTTTAGTTTCACTATTAACACTAAAGCCATTCGCTACGTAGTGTTACATAACCGAATATATTCACAATTTCCTCGGTGATCTCTCCTCGGTGACCTCTAATATTTTTCTTCTATCATTCATGTTTATCTATGAGATATTGAGATGGGGTGCATAAAGGAAGCTTCCCTGATCGTCGGTAATTAAAATCGGAGCTACCTACCTAGACCTACTGCGATTACAAATATCTCGGTAACGCCTATTCCTGTCACCACGATGGTACACCTACCAAAGAGATATATTTATATTCGTTCGTCATTCATATAAATTGGATCATATCAAATTAGGTGTACTTACACTATTTTATATAATAATAAATAATTTGTTAAATAAATGTCTTTTGTTCGAAACAAGTAAGCGGTCATTGAATCTGCTTTTATAAGTAGATAGGTATATTTTGCAGCAAGTTACTGAGGTTGGCACAATGTATGCCAAAAGTGGTAGTGGTGATGCACACCACATCTGCATATTGACCACCTGACCTGACAAGTAGATATAATATATATGTATATGTAGCTAAGTAGGTATAGTCATACCTTTCAAGGCATGAGTCAACCGACTTTATGAACAACAAACAAGTTATGCCAATTTGTTGGTTTGTTTAATGGATACTGTCATTACGTATGACTTACATTAGGGCTAATGATAATTTTTATTTAATTTCTTTCGATTAAGATTGGTTACAAAAGTTTAAAAATATATATTTGGATTAAGAACTACGCTACGAGAAATTGGACTGGTAATCAGTACCTACCTATAGACGTACATGACATAATAAAGACATAATAATTTCTATCAACGATTTTAAAGCAAATATTACCTATAAAAGTAGTAGGTATATGGAGGAAACCCACAGACTTCTAACAACTTCCAAAAAAATCATTATTTAAAAAAAAGATCGTAAAGGGCTGAATAATTTACCTACGATAATAATGAGGATGTTGATCCAACATTATTTTAACTAAGATATTTTGGAAATAGATTTGACATTAAGCTAATGCTGCACTAGCACAGCTGCACCACTAAAGAGCAATGACGTCAATGAAAATAACCCTATTAACATTTACTAAATGTGTTTATATTGATGTGTTGGTAATTGCGATAGCGTACTACATATGTACAGGTATCAAATGTTTTGTAAACACATTATTTATTATTAACATAAAAAAAATACTTACTACTTAGAGTGCCTACTTATATCTGTAAACTGTACGTAAGGACAATAATATATGATTTGTATTACTCGATCGGTACCAGTATTATGTATCTGAAACTTTATATGGAATTGCGTCTTGCTAGATACAATGCGGTGGCTAGTGAGCAATGATATGAGATCGTAACCACAGCGCGAACAACATGTTACTTACCGCGAACGGTACTATCTGGTATGCACCGTTAACTAATTACAGGAGTTCACGACTTATTGGTTTATTGGAAGCTCAACTAAACACTTGTTATGGGTTTATTATTGATAGTTAGACAAATTACTTAAAAGTGATCTATTTGCACCAATGTACATATATTGTCAGTGTGTCATAATCGAATTTGCTAGACTGTCTTTTTAATTTGCACCTGCGTCAGTGTAGGCGCCCAAATACTACCTACCTACACACGATCACACGTGTGTTGCTAACATAATTCTCTGATATAGCCTTAATTCTTAATCATTATTAATGTACCTACTAAACAGGAACGATAACGTGCACCTACATAGGTAGGATAAGTAGGTACCTACCAACGAAGTTTGAAAAACTAACCAGGTTCAACCTCGTACCAGTTCCATGCTAACACAGTGCTATAGTTTGGACATGCACATTTTGTGGCAGGTTGCCAGTAGCTAACCTTTTGCCAGTACAACCCCTGTCTAACAACTGAAGAATGAAGAAGCACTTGCCCTGTAGCTTATTAACGTTTTCCTACTTCACTCAAAATGTGAAATTCCAATGTTTGGAATCTTCATTTGGATAAATGAATAATATATCTTTAATTATATTAAGGATTAATTATAAAATTAAAATATTATTTCCATTTTATATATAGGTACCTACCATTACGATCATGCGCTTAAGATAGCTCAAACACTATAATTCCACGGCTGTTTTTTTATTTTTAAAGGGAGTTTAAAATTAAATTCCTTCGTTATTGTTTAACAACGATGGAATTGTATTTATAATTATACAAAAACGTCACTTCCTGTTCCATAAGTTACTAATATTTGCTCTAGCACTAAAGACCAATAACACATTAGGTAAACGTGTGTTTAACTCTGCATCACTATTCACTCGAAATGTGTTGAAGGCCTTATAGGCACCTTAGAAATGTTAGCAACTTGCGTATGAGTCATCAACTATTATGTGTATCAACTATATTTCGCCTAATAAAAGAAGGCCTTGGCATTTGAGTTGAATACAACAATGATAAGTGCAAAAACTACTGCAAACAAGAACTTCTTATAAAACATTAAGTCGGATACTTTTCTTTGCCCATAAGTAGATTGTCTAAGAAGTGTTTTAGATGTGAATGAAAGTAGAAACACAGATTGAAAGTCAAGAGTAAACAGGAGTGTGTTTGTAGTTTCATTGTAACTGGACGCCATACAGTTCGTATCCGTTGAAGTTCCAGCAACAAGAAATTCTTGTGAAATACCACGCGACAAGGCCCGCTTCCGGGTTGCGCGCGCGCATAGTAGCAGAGGTTGTTTTGAAACCCAACGCCGGCCGCTGGCTACACCTGCGCCACTTGTTGGACCGAACCATACACACCTTTATTCAACAAAATGATTAACCTTTATTACAAAGATTTCTCAAACATATCTGTTAGTCTGTATAACGCTGCAACATTTGGCTGTGAATTCTTTGTCACGCTCCAAATATAATATCCTTGTTATGGTTTCTGTTGAACTGCAACTATTTTTTGGATTTCCTTAATGCTTTATTTACTAACACAAATTAACATTTCTAGATTGCAACAGTATGTGTTTCACAATAATAAAGCAAATTGTAAACCACCACCTAACATAAACCGTTTGAGGATTTTTGCGAATCGATTTGTAATCCATATGAAATGAAAATTATAAGAAAATTTGTTTGTAGATGAACGCACCTATTTCAAAGCTCGACTCAATGACTTAGTATAGCTAGTCGATATTAAACGAACTATTATTTGATTTAATTAATGAGTAAGTTTATCGTTATCACATTCGGTCGATTATGGCGTGGTGATGATGGTAGTGGTTTAATTTTTAGTTAGTTTAAAATGTAGAGTAAGTAGTAGAGTAAGATCTTAGCCAAATCATCTCATTATGGATTCTTAACAATTTACAAGATGTCGAACAGATGCACTGGTATGTACCTATGCCTCGTTTTCCTCTGTTGTCTACGAAGTCACGGCTGCTTCTAATTTTCTAAAGTGGAATCATAAATAAAAAATTGTAAAAATAAATACAATCAGCTGTGACATACATATCACCCATCCCACTACTGACACGAGCCACGGCCCCTCAAATAAAGAATTGTTAAGTGGGATAATATTTATTTAGATAACGTATTGCATACGATATTATTTATTTGATCAAGTTGTTAGGCACACAAAACATGTCTGCTGAATGTTTTATTGCTATCTCCTAACTGATGTCTGTGTTCCTTTTGATGTTCGTGATTCCTGTTTATTATAGCGTCATCACGCTTTCAATCCGCAAAAGGGTCCTCCTTCCTTCTCTTCTCGGTATTATATCTATCTGGTGTGTAAGTACATTCTCAATCCACGAGGGTATTATATTGGTTTTAGGGAGCCATTCTAAATTAATCAGAGGTGTTTATTAACTTGGTTATAATTATTACGTTTTTAAAAATATCACATTACAACTGGCCTGGCTTTGCAAACTTGTGAATAAATACGGTTCATAAACAAATGGGCCTTTCGACATTATTATTGCGTTTACTAACAATAAATGTAAATAGAGGTACGAATTAATATAGCCAGGCTGTATCGTCGTTATCACAGAGATAATGTCCCGCATGCCTTACTCTGCAAACAAAAATTACCATAAACTGAAAAAATATGGTTCACAAACAAGTTACCAGGCAAACACAAAAGAGAGAATTATTTATACTTTGCCAGTTTTATATTTATACTTAGGTACAGCAAATAAACATACAATTTCATACCGGAGCCTGATGCTATATAATATAGGGCATAGCAAAGAAGTCCCGCAATGATACTGAAAATGGACTGAACAAAACGCATGACACCTTCCAAACTGGGAACAGAATCAAAGACCATTCTGCCGTTAAAACTAACACGAGACCAATAACACAGATATAACATAACATAACATCACCTGTATTCCCCGAAGGGGTAAGCAGAGGTGCACATATAGTACTCCCACATTTCGCCAGTTATGTTCTTTTTAGGTCCCAATGCAGTAGGGGGCGAGCCTATTACCATTAACCGGGCACAAATCCAGACTCAGTGCTGCTACTAGGAATCAATATAAGTTGGTTATTAAATAAATAAATAAAGGACCTCGTGCTCAGCAATCGCGCTTAGCGAACACTAGATCAACGAGGCAGTCACAGATACAAGTGACATAGATATAAGGTGAGAAAAGTTGGTAAATATACTTACAACGAAGAGGAGACGAAACCATAATAGATATGACTGATAACACAACACTATACATAATGAGTCACAATTAGGGGTTATTGTATCACCTAATTGCTATTTAAATAAACATCAGACTTGTGTGTTTACTTTGTACATAATGTACTTAAACTTGTTCAGTTTCCTCGTACGCTACAATTCAAACGCTGAATCAGCATGTACCTAATTCTTGCACTCTCTTTTGTCTTACATGAAGGCGCATGCTTTGTTTCGGATGATGAAACTCAGAACAATAGCTTATTTATTTGTTTACGGATCAGAAATCATACATTATTTACCTACAATTATGAAGGTGCGGTCTCAACCTATTTAGAATATTATCTGGATTTTATCCTCACCTATTGTTACTTGAACACTATTTTTAATTCCAATAATATATTTCTCATTTTGCTATATTTCTCGATGAGTAAAACTTTCCTGTTTCATCATATTTAGTTCAAAAAAATATTTATAATTTTATCAAATCTGACGTTGGTATCCTCATTTGATTATTGAGAAGTCACGTCGGCACATGCTCCGAGTCAATTTGCATGAGCCACGAAATTGCAGCTGCGCTTAATTAGTTCTGCTTGGAGGGGATTAAAAGCGGAACACAATCATATCTGAGTTTCAAATGGACACTCTTTATGAATTCAAGTTTTTACAAAGATGTACCTATTAGTCACCGATAAAGTCAGACAGTATTGTTACGGCTACTATACAGTCTTTGGTTGTAAGGTATTTAAATAAGAATTTAGTAGTAATGACAACTGACAGCCGTTAAAAAGGTCAAAAATATTTCATCATAGGGCCTACACTGCACAGTCAAATGGGTGATTTAAAATTATAAATTGTTTGCTCGAAAATTTAAGACTAGGATTTGAATCTATTTAGGGAATAAAGTTGTTGCGATCTCTAAGCATCGTCATAACGTTACTTGGACAGTTTCCCTTGAAGCTAAACGTTATCATATCTGAACATACATCGGATGTAAATTGTAATCCTCAGTATATGGATACAGTATCTAGAATCCAAGTCACCATATTAAGCGCAAATCTTCTTCCTATTGTGTGGAAACAACTAGACAATCCAGTCTGAGAGAAACGGGGTCAAGAAATTTATTTCTGGGTACACTAAGACTATGGCAGTACGTTAGGTATAAGTTACTTTCATTTTATACTTCGTTAGACAGTTTACAGTGCAAGAAATGCATAAAGATTTAGCCTTTTTCTCTAAGCTTTCTAAATCAGATACCCTCAGATAGTAATAGATACCTACCTTAATTATCGTATTTTTACGAACTGAAAAACACTTTAGCGTAAATGCAATGAGTCATTAAAAACGAAACAGTTGGTAATCATGAACACAACAACCAGTAGCTACTTATAATGTAAAATGTCACCGGCTTGCCTCTTCTTTTAACTCTAATTGTTTGCACTTAGCGGCACTTGCGTAACTTAAAAAGATGGTCGACAGTTTTGTCCAGACAAAGACCAAAAATGAATGTTTGGTGAATTAGGCAGATTAATGTTATTATTTCAAATACAAACTTTGTTTTTCAAGCACAATAGCTAAGCAACTAGCTGACCCAAAGTCCTATGAACTTTCATACGCTTGGCAGCATCTAGGTCTGAACTAAACCTCGATAACACAAAATGTATCATTTTAATCCTATAATATAATTTTACAATACATTACAGTTACTTCCTATCTAATCACGGTTACCGATCAGTATCGAACGAATATTTACATAATTGTTGGTGTAGGTCAATAATTAAGTAAAGCGTTTTAAAACTTTCCTATAATCTGCTTATCAACCGCAGGAAGATAAAACTGATTTCATTACCCATAGTCATTCCATTGAATCACGTGCTTTGCAATCATTTTCATACTGCAAATGAAACTCAAGGAGAATTTTAACTGAGCGAGATACGGTAAAGTCTGTTCATAGTACAGTAACGCAATTATAGTATTTAACTGTACTCCGATTGAAACTGCTTCACGTTACGTTGTTCAGGTTTTCATTAACGCGATTCTTAACAATCTCAACTGAATGATTTGAAGATATCCTTCAAACTATTTCATCGTCGCTCTAATATCAACATAATAAAATTATCCTTCCTTGTTATTATCCTTCCTTTTGAACTCTGTTGGTTACCTCATCATGACTAATCCACTGAACCAAACGTTATGAAATTATATTTGTAATTAGATTGAATCCTGGGGAAGGACATGGACTACATATGATGATGTCGTGCCTCTTGATGATAAGGATTTCAAAAGTATCATCCCGCAAAAGACCAGCTCTCTTGCCATAAACTCTTAAAGCAGGACAGTTTACGTTGTGGAAAGCGAAACACCGCTACGTGCAGTGTAATGCAGCGTCTCCTACGCTGCTTTACACTGCACGTGTTTCGCTTCCACATCTCAAACTGTCCTGCTTAAGGAGTTCATGGTACGGGGGCTGTATTTAATCATTCATTTATCTCCTTCCGTCCATAAGGTCGGTTTGACAGCTTCTTATACCGTTATAAGGAACTTAAAACAATAGATGGCAGCACCAAATAACAAATTATAATCTGCAGTTCAATTGGCTCAGACCAGATTATACCATTATTACTCATAATTAGACTTATATACTCGTACCATTGATCTCTAAAGAGGACTTTGTTTATCACCGAACAATGAACTGCAGACGCATACGCGTTAACATAATTAATGATAATTTCTCACAAAACCATATTTATAACCTTGTGCATACCTATCTAACGTTAATCTCAATACAAACGTTATATGAAGCACCAACGACGATTTGACAACGGAGGTTATTTACAGCTCCTCTTGGCGATACTATTCTAATCCCGGTGTGAGACCTATCGAGTACAGTCAAACCACGAATATGACGCCCTAATGTAGCCTGAATAAAAAGGATTTAATATATTATGTGTCAATTAGAGGAGGTACCTTCCTTCCGCTGCGGTTGTTCGACGGAAGCACCGCCACGTGACTCACATGACCATTGCGCGTGCGCAGAGCACTCGATTCACTACCCATTGTCTACACACTCCATAAACTTCGCTCATTTATGCCATAGGTGAAACAAAAACAGGGACGGTACGTAGGTATATGAATGAATACGTTACATTAAAATATATTGTATTGTTATCATTTAGGGTCGCGGAGCAGAATGGCACATTATTAGAAAATAATGTTGTGTAACTCTTGTTTAAGTTGGGACCACACAAATAGATTACAATGAAACATGCACGCAACTAAGGATAGTACTAACCGTAATAGAGATCCTTATTGAATACTTCGGTCTCTTATTATTTCGTGCTATTATATTTAATCAACAATCTTATATTTAATCAACTCTTTTTCCTAGAGGGGCAACAGAGACCACTAACTTCCATTAGCCATGATCCTAGTATACTCCTTCAACCTCATGTACTAGAAAAATATACTTTACAGATTGCCGCTTTGACTTTTCCAGTCTTTACTTTTGCTAAACTTGATTTGTCCTCAACCACTTGGTACGGAAAATAAAACACAATCTCAAGCATTATTCGCGGTCGCATTGTTCATTCGCATTGTTAGTGTGAAAGACAGGACAACTCTTATTACAGTTGTCAATCAATCAATCCACATTCATGACGCAAACTACAGTATTAGCGGTAGCTGCCTAACAATTGCTATGGAAGTCTGAAGTAAATATAATTTGTGTTCTTGATAAGTTGTCTAGCCTTCGAATCACGCTCTATGAAGCGCTCTCCGCGGATGATATCACTTACATTAGTGAACCTATTGTATGGTATTTAACTATGCTTGGATATAATTATGCAAGTGCATGATTCTGACACTGTTCGAATTGCTGCGTTTGACCTTCACTGTTTTCTCCACAGCATTCTCTTTCTATTTAAATCTTACACACATTTGGAATAACAAAATATGTCTGTAATCGTATGCTTCGGTGTCCCGACTCGCGTCATTCCACATTAATTAGATGATGATTACGTGCCGAAACATCATACATTTAGATTCATTAGCACATAGTAAACTCGTGCGCTACCAGTTAGTATCTTCAAACTCCGAGACATGCTAACAAAAATAAAACAAAATATTTACATAAATATGTTGTCAATACATTTATTATCAAATGCTATGCTATAATATCAATACATTGTTTCAGTCATTTCCATATTTACAATCTTGCGAAACAACTTGTGTAGTAAGCGAGTAGGATTCGGTGTACGAGTACAAAAAATATTATTATGACTTTCTGTTACACAGCAGCTGCCTTTTATATACACTTTTATGTCCACTAAACGTCTACTATGTAGACAAAGGGTTCCCTACACTATACAATAAGTAATGAATATGAGAGAGCTCTGGAAGTTCATTAGTGAGAGCTATTAGATCGATAAAGACGGTATACACTATCATATAAAGTCTTAGCACGTAACGGACGGCTACGCAGGGATCATGCCTTCAATAATTTAATACTGTTCTTTTATTCACAATCAAAACGTTATTATTAAGACGGATTACTTATGAAGTACCTTCCACTAGCAGGACAATAGATACTTATTATTTAAATATATCGTATCGGCATCACATATTTTTCAAACATGGACTTAAACATAATAGTAAATGCGCAATAAGCCTCACATGGTTAAAGCAATTATCTACAACTATCAATATCCGAAGTAGTCTAAGTAAGAATCGGTTAGTAATCGGAATAAATAACATGAAAAACATAAGCTTAATATGTAAGCAAGTTCAAGTGTATGTAGACCGAGATCCAGTGGCTGCGATCGTGATTCGAACGGATGCGACGAAATGAGAGCTGAGCACCGTTACCTGCGCCCGCGCTGCCGCCGCCAGCCGGACGCGGGGGATGCGCCGACATCATCGCCTCCCACCGCAACCAAAATGTGCCTGACTCATAAATTAAGTGCCCACTAACCAATATGGACATCGACTTCTATTGGGTCGCCGCTCTAATCTGAGGCCATATAAATGCACTTCAGCCCTCGAGTACTTAATAATATTTCTACGCTCCTAATAAGCAATTTACTCTAATGTCCTAAGCAGTCTCAAGGCCTTAAATAAAAAAATACAGATATCACATAATGCAAACCGTAGCACAAGAGTGCAACGACACACTGGTGGCGTTTTCACGGACGAAACAGTCCTTTGTGTCCATTGTAACCATGCTGCAACCACAACGTGCTGCTACGTCAATCTTTATCACGCAATAATTCTGATTTTGCACTTTTTTCGTTGCCGTGAAATGAAAAATTTGGATTGTCCTTTTGTTTGTACGCTTTGTCCAGTTTTGCAGAGGGAGGATCGTTTTCGATTGGTATTGCCGGCGTCGATGTCGTTATCGGGGTGGGGGTTATGTTTTCACCTCGACAGAATTCTTGGAGCCAAAGTTCTGAATTGTACGAAGGTCCTTCTCCTCCTAATTCTGCCGGGAGTATGTCAAGAGGTAGAGCATCGTGAAGCGTCGATAGATTGTTTCCATGCAAAACTATGCGTTCTCGCGTCTTTGCCTTAAGGTATGGTTTTATTACTGCAAGAGCTGTTTCCACATACCAAGGCTGTCCGATGAAGTGTATGCTTTTAAAACGTACGGGCATGCAATCTTGTAGACAGTCTATAATCATTTTCAACACTTTCGCTTGTAAACTACACGATTGTTTAAACGTGAATTCAGTCCAATCAACGATAATGACATATCCGTTAGCTTGATTTTGAACTTCCTCTAAGGTGCGTTCCACTGTGAGTAGCAGAGCTCTAAACACTGAGAGTAGAGGGCAAGCATGGGGGATCCAGTTGGAAGCAAACATGAGTAGCACACACCGTCCGCGACGGTCCCGCTGCACCAGCACGCCCGGCAGCCCGTCGGCGAGCGCGCGCAGCACGCCGCCGTCCGCCGTCGCCCACAGCTCTGGATGCTCGCGCCGGTACTGATGGTAGTTCACTAACAGCTCAAAACTTTGTTGCACATCATGTTTGCGCGCGTACAGAAAACGCCGCAGGAAATTGTCATCTTGACATCTACTTTTGTCTCGTAGGGCGAGGTTGAGACTCTTGTCCACGGCATCCCGAAGGCCGTTTAGGGCACGCTGCTTGTCGCCATCGGTGAGACGTTTTCTGGCTGCTTCACAAAGCCGCTCATTCTGCATCTGATGCAGCTTCCAGTCGTACTCGGCGTACTCGTTCATGACTGGTTTTGATATGAGTCATGCGTCCTTTCACTGGTACAACGCGTAGCTGCGCGCGCGCCGCCTGTAGTTCGGGGCCGACTGCGCACCGCGTTCGCGCCGCGCGCCGCCGCCATCGTTGCTCGTTCATTAAACCGTGTAATGCTTCGTTTAGAACAGACAGTCACTTGTTCCAGTGGACTTGCTTGGTAGTTCTTTCATATTTCTGGACTCGATATTTTACCTTTATTTATACCTAAATTTAGTTTTATCCTAACTATATATTATTATATATAACTAGGTATAATAAATGAAGGATACAAAAGAATGAAGTTTATTTGGGAAAATATATAAAATAACAGGTTATTTCAGGAATTTTCATTATAAAATCTTTACCTGCTGGTAAAGATTTTATAATGAAAATTCCTGTTTAACAATTTTTTACTTAGTCTTGGACCAGCCAGACATACCATTCAAGTTATCTACTAATAAAAAATATCAACCATATAAATTATAATCTTATGGACAAATTTTTTGCTTGCAGAGTCGCAAATGCATCTAATAAAAATACGTTTAGATCGCAATTAGAACCAGTAGATAATTATGTTATCAATAAGTTGATAAGAGAAAACAGCGATAAATCCGTGAATATCAATAAGGTGCCTCTTCGTTTACGGATACATTTTTATAAGTAAACGCACGTCAGGAAAACACCTATACTAGTTTAATGAATTACAAACCTATTTATTATACCTATTATGTTTTGAAAAAAAATCCAAATTATTGTCGATTGACTAAAGTAACTTTAAGCCACTTACTGACCAATGACGTAAAAGACTGGTCGTCAGGTAACCGTCGTTCAAACGAAGCATAACTTACCCAGGCAGAGCGAGTTATAAATAAAAAAACTGAAGGTTGGCAGTATACCGGTCAATTGGCTGGCTGGTTTCTGCGATGACGTAGCGTTGTGCGCAAGAGACGCACAACGCACGTGTGAGCGAGACGTAAACACACTTTGTAACAATTATTTCTATGAAGCCTTATACGTAACGTATAAACGGATGGCCGAAAATCGTATAACGTCCGCGCTTTGTTCACTTTATCGTATAACTACTTGCCGTAACAGGCAGCACTTACTGCTTATTCGTAATTAATAAAACATGGAACACTAGCCTCATCATATGTTTGTATCATATTTTTACTCATAGAACTATTAATTTTATTAGAAATTCCGATAATAAAGAATACGGTTATAAGGTTTAAGGTCGTCAAAACAATTGACTTCTACTTAATTTTATAATCAGAAAAAACATTTGATTTTGCCAAATACACGAACATCCATATTGGTCAGGAACCTATCATGTTTAAAAAATTATATTACAATAAAACTGGCTGAAAATATCTTATTTTTTTGTATCGATATCAATTAAAACTATAATTTACCAAGAAGAACTTATAAAAGGAATATAATTAAAACTGTTTTGTTTTCAATATGAAAGACATCAACGTCATCAGAAGGAGTACATTATTTTGATTTCTTACGGACAAAGAAAATGCTGGTATTGCAAGTTTGTCCGAAAAGTACCTATATAATTAACTAAGTATACAAAATTAATAAGCTTCATTGACACATTAAAATAGGAATATTATGCCTCGATATTAGTAGAACGTATGTAGAGTCACGTACTTTGTTGAATTTCAAAAGTCATTTTTTCCTCAAAACTATTAAATTTTAAAAGTGAGATTTATATTGACGTACAATATCTCAATTGTAGAAATAAATATTTATTTACATTTCATGAAAGTGTAACCATGAAAATTAATTATGACTTTGTGGCTACCGAAATAATTATCTTTAACATACGTAACATTTAAAATATATTTTAAAGAATTTGTGTGACATTGTGACAATGATAAGTTAAGGGCAACGACTTTTAAAAAATTAACCGTGTCGATGCATTGCATGGTCGTTGCCCCATGCAGTGACTCGCCTAGCCAGCCAACGACGCGGTAAAAATAGACGCACTCCGTCTCAAGATGCGCAGATAGCGCCTTCGTAGTTCGTATATTAGCCTACTGCACAACAACTTATGGATTTACTACTGAATAGCTTAAACACGCTGAATTCTAGTTACAAGCCATCTAAGATAATGTTAACACAGTAGGTAGGTAGAGACATTAGTAATACAAAATGTAGCTAAAGTAGAGTCGTATTAGTTTATCTATTAAAAAGTTAGTTTACCATTTAATCTCGATATTCGCAATAACAATTTATTTCAGTTACACCTATGTAGTGCCCTACTACATATTTCATTACTGTCCAAGATTAACTGAACCTAATGAACATAATGTGTCCTATTACGGAATATATAAAAAAGCTTTAAGCTCTGGAGTAACAAAAGGAATATAATTTAACAAACAACAACACTATCTAAATGTAAATACATAAAGCAAAATCTTCAGACCCCTTTTTAAGAATAAGTATTGCCCAAAAGTGTAAGATTTGGCATAGTTAGTTAAAGTTTATATTAAGGAGAAAAAGTGCAGAAAGCTAAACTTTGTATCATGATTACGGTTAAATCTCACCCTCAGGACGATTTTTAATAAAAACGTGCACGTTTGTCTTATATTAGTTTGCCTTCTTGAATGACTATAATATATAAAGTATCTTAATTTGACATATTCCAGTAATGTTATAAACTGGTCATCCATACATTTAGTATAACATCAGGTTTTAAATGTCACACTTAGTTATCTTGAGCCTGTTTTAATAAACAGGTAGTCATTTGAGCTGCGAAAATGGAATTTTGCACCATCTAAGTGTTTTAAAATAGCTACAAATAAGGTCACATTTTTGTCTTCTTATTCTCTCTTTAACTTTTTCTTGAGAAATTAGGTTGGATTGTTATTCAGATTAAAGAAGAATTCATAAATTATTATGTAGAACGAATCTCAATTAATTTATTTTCTTATTACTGCCATAAACTACCTCATGTACGGAATTAATTACCAGGTTTTCTAATTCTGGAGTAGAAAACCAGTTATAAGATACATAAACCCGAGTACCGAACATTCGCTTAAGCCCTCTACCCCATAAATATTTAATTTCCAGTAACTCTAAACCTCTATAGAACTTCGTCTTATGACGTTCATCAAAATGCCATTGACAGTGGTATTTACCTCAATGTAGCCTTCAGCATCGACCTTCAGTCTCAAAGAATTGATTTCTTAGATTAGGTACTTATTATATTACCAGCCTGACTAATTACATTTCAATACGGAACGTATTGAACGTAAAAATCAACAAGTCACGCCCTCGATGTAGATTTGTATTTGTAAATGTTCTTGTCCATCATATTTAGCGGGTAAAATTATTAATTCATACGGTATTAGAACAAACGTATTCTATAAAGTAACTTATCCCCCGATTCGTCAAAGTTATAGAAACGGCAAACTTATTGCGAGAGACCCCACCAATTTTGAGATTTTTCAGACAGAACAACTCCATTAAACGTCGTATTTGCAACTATAGAATCAAAAGAACATTATATTAACTGGTGACTAATGTAGATAATTAGGGTGCATGTTTTTTTTTAATTTATTCATGTTCAGGACAAATTATCCGCATTCATTGCGCTTATCGTCTCATAAATCTTCGTATTTTAGAACCTATTTCCCAAAGAAAAATAGACACATTTTTTGACGGGCGCCTTAAACATGTTTGATTTTAAGAACTGTTATGTTTTTAATAAACTCCAATATTAGATCGGTAAACATTTTCCCAAAAGTTATTTCCTATAAAACGCGGGCACGTTATCGATTGCCACAGATAAGTCATGATAAGCTGACATTATCGCTATCTGGCCGCCTTGTTCAGTTCGATATTACAAATATCGTGCTGCGTTTACACCACCACACTATACAACCCATGGCACCATTAAACTTGTTTACAAACGGTTTAGCATTATTAATTTACATTTGTACTCTACTATGAATGAATGTTTATTGGATGTAATTTTTCTACGATAAGAAGAAGTTTCTTTTACATTTGAATATAAATCATAATATGTCCAATGGGTGAACTACTACCACCTTATTCATAAAAAATGTAAATTTTAAACCAGGGATTAAAAATTATACCTGTCACTGTCGTTTACATGTCAGAGAATAGTGATGTTCATAGACTTATGAAGGATTTAAGTTAATACAGGTGTGATCCTCGTTTATGAATAAGAGACCTAGAGTTTCTCTATAACAGCCTGCCCGGCGCAGGCGCGACGATCAGAAATGAGGTAACTGACAATAGACATGAGGCAAAGCTTTCCTCTGCACAATATTCGGGGAATGATGTGAAAATGTAATACAAAATTAGGTATAACTAAAAATGTACGCGCGGTTGGACTTTGTTACGTAGGTAAATTAAATTAATTTATATTTTTTCAGGAAAAGCTAAATTAAGTAAGTGCAGCAGATCTTGAATATAACAAATACGAAAAATAATTTTATAATATGGTGACACATTTTTGTAGTTTTTTTTTATTAAAGCTTATTTATATAATGTGATATCGTGAGGGTGTAAAGAAAATAGAAAGTCGATATTAATTGAGTACCTATTCCACTAAAAATAGGTAAACTTAACAACGAAAGTCTTAAATGTATTTATTTGTCTATAGAAAATACCGACTATTATGCAAATATTGTGAGTCAGATAAGTAGTTCATTGTGACTCAGACTACTCTTGATTAAATGCGTAAAATGTAAAACCTGTTTGGTAACTTGGTGTCATTTCTTTGTTTTTTTGCTAACTGATTTTGCGAGCAAAGCCTTCGGATTAAACGGAGTTAATTGTGTGAATATCTTAACACAATTAAGTATACTGTCGACCATGAAACTTCTGATTTGAATCCCAAATATAATTTCGGTACAACCTCGCCCCCTGCAACGCCACAAAACCAACGAAATAGCCCCTCTAGAGAAGTAGCACAAACGCTACGAAACGCTAGACGAATATAATGATGAATTTAGGGGGTGGACATAATGTTACTATTCTATTTGTCTAGCTATCGTGCCACTTGTCTGGGAGAACTCTGTCAATCACTAAATATCTGAAAACGCAAAAGGAAATGATGACCATACCTAACGCTATAGTTTCTTATCAGGTAAAGTCTCAACCGCTAATATACTAAAACACAACAATAATTACAAACAAATTATTATTAACGACTTTCATCACGAACAAATTAGACGATACAAAGTAATTACAACAGCGAACAAACGAATACAACACTTCAAATGCTTAACATAGTCGTTGATCTAGATGATCGTAGTATTGCATTATACTTAACGGCACGATAATCTACCTCTTTAGACACGATCCGCACTTTGAGGTTAGAATGCATTATCTTATCTGATGTACTTAATTATGATTGAGTCAAATGAATGTGCATGCAAATGTTCATACCTCCCGTGAAACGAGGAGAGAGCGTGCATTGAAGCAAGAAACGTGGCTTTGATGTTACACACCGTCAATACCATAGATAGCATATACTCTGGTTCAATAGATTTGCACTCATACGAAACCATATTTTTCACGTTTCATTTACGAAAGTATTTTAAATACCTAATTATTGAAAATGGTTAACATGATTAAAACACTTCGATTTTGATTTAATTACTGTGAATTATTTTACAAACAGCGCAATATCGGGTAGACAATTTAAGAACTCACTTTAACGATAATAATATTATATAAGTTTTGTTTAAACATTAATATCTGCTGGGGTTAGCCTACACAGTTGTCACTGAGACCATTTGTATGATTGCCTCAATGTCCCTTATCTTCCCACGCAAGTAAAAGTTGTATGCGGAAAAGGGTTTAAGTAAGCACAAAAACAATGGTACGAAATAGGTTTCATTAGAATTGCCTTTCAGAATTAATATTTATGACTATTCATAGTCCTAAATATTAATTCTGAAAGCCTTCAAAAGTAGAGCTGAATTTAATTCTTCTTAAGCGACAACCTATCTTTATGAAAGCGAGGATATTTTGACTAATTATGTACGAGTGAGTCTAGTTCTATTTATAACAACAGAGAAAATTAGTGTCCTGCTACGACATCAAATTAATCCCATAAACCTTATGATTTTCAAGATTTGATATGGCTTAAATACTGAATTGAATAATACTGAGGTTCTTGAAGGGTGGTTGCGTGTCATGTAGGGTGAATTCAAAGATTCTTCGAAGAGATCGTACTTACTGCACACGCTCATACAGTCAGTCAGCGGTTTTTTTTAATTTAGAAACAAAACTTTCTCATCATACTAAGTACCTAACAGATGCAGACGCAAACGCTACTGGATTTTGGAATCACTTAAGCCTTATGTTATACTTAAATTAACTGGCAAAATTGCCATTTTTCTTGAACACAAGAGTTAATAAATATGTAGCGACCGTTGCGCTGCACAAAAAGTGGCCTCAACAGCCGGCAAGGTTGCAGGGCCGGTTCTGTGAGCCCGAGAGTTCGATAAATATAGGCACAACGCCGCATACTTTCGTCTGATCAATAGTTAGGGATCTGCTGCGAAACTAGGAGTCATACAATGACTTGCAACTTCTTTTTTAAAATACAAAAGTATTAATATAGTTATAGTATTGGTACACAAGGACACTCCACGAGAATTAGGTTACTATAAAACGTTTTTTTATGTTATAATCATATTAAGTATATAATTATAACATTAAAACACGTTCAAATTATCGTTTTGGATTCAATCCAAATATAGGAAACGTCAAGATTAGCGCATTTATTTGAATTTAATAATACGGGCTGCTGTACATTAATTTGTCAGAAAACTATCCCTCACGACGAGGCCTTATATTGATTGTTTTTCGCTTATTAGTCATTTATTCTAGTGCAATTTGAATATCATCAGATTATTATTGACTATCGATTTGAATTGTACTTGATTTTGATACTTGTTTCAAAGATTTCAACTCCAAGCATTTGGGTATCGATGTGATATTTCTATCTTCAACACCCTCCCTCTCCTCCTCTAGTGTAGTTTTGTGACTTTTGTACACGCTTAAAGATACAACAGCCACTATGTTGACACTTTTCAAGGTTGGTGACAAATTTCTTGTGCCTATTTTAGGTATTTAACTTACAGCTTAACTCTACCTCGTGGAATTAATTAAAACTTCCAGTGTGTTATTAAATTTTAATCATAAAGTGCACGATAGATTGATTCAAAATAAAACACAGGTCGATTCTGAATCGAATTGCTTTTATTTAATTTTCACGCTTATTACATCAGTCCATGGCCATGTTTAGGAGAATATAAAATCGTTTATACTTAGATACTACCTACATCTTTCTTTATACTTCGGAACTTTTTTATGTCAGTTTCATAGGATGGTTCCTTTGGAGCTTTATTTAATTATATTTGTCAGGTTATACCATGTTGCTATACGTATACGTATGATACACTAGCTTCCGCCCGCGTCTTCGCCCGCGTGGATTTCGAATGTTTTATAGCCTATAGCTTTCCTCGATAAATGGGCTATCTAACACTGAAAGAATTTTTCAAATCGGACGAGTAGTTCCTGAGATTAGCGCGTTCAAGCAAACAAACAAACTCTTTAGCTTTATAATATTAGTATAGATCGCTGCTCTATACAATAATAGAAGACATTTACCTATCATAGGTCAGAAGTCCTATCAGTAATGAAAGCTAAATTGTCTCTTTTATTCTAACATTTAAGGACTGTCAAAAGCCAGATAATTTAAAAAATGTACATGCTTGATAAATAAAACACACTCGATACCCCAGAAACAAACATACGTACTCTAGTAAATTCTACGAAGTCTTTTGAAAAATGCTATGAACTCAGTTCGTGATTATTTTGTTATTATGAAACTCAGCCCTTACATAACAGTTTTGTGACGCAGGTAGGCTGTAGGTACTCATTTTAACAACCATTTGCCTAATAATGATTACCTAGTTTATGTAATACTAGCGCTGCGCCTGCCTGCGACATCGTTACAACTACAAACTTCGTAGTTTTTTAATAATTCAGAGCAACAGAAAACTTTTTGATGAATTGTTAAAAGTTGTTTTAAATCGTGATATGAAAGGTAAATATGTCGACTAACAGTTTTTCATGTGACTGACTATATTGCATAGTCTAGTGAATGCCACATAAAACGAATATTGTACAGTTATTTATTATCTGGGAACATGACTTAACACTTAGTTTTCCATTAAATTTTCTGATGATGATTATCAGAACATAAAGTAGAAGATATATTATATTATAATCGAATGTTTCGTCAATATATATTTACAGACTTTGGCAAAACAATTCAATCTCTACCAAATTCGAGGGTCATAAACTATACTTATTCGTATCATCACACAGGAAACGTATTAATTAAGGAGTGAAACACGTAATAATAAATTGCACTTAGGTAATTAGCGCAGTGAATGGCCCAAGGCAAAATAACTGCGAACAATATTATTGTACATGCAAAAACAATGTTTTTTTGCACTACAATCAATTCTTTGCAATTTCCTTTGTTAAGAAAATTCTGCCATTCAAGAGAATTTAAAAAAAAAAAAAACTCGATTATTACGGTTTTACTATTATCAAATAATATCCAAGACCATTAAAATGTCTTATATTGCATAGTAATAACAACAACCAATTATCCCGATCAGTCGCGCTTGATTACAACAAGGGTAAGTAATAGTGAACCTGCGGGTTCAATATAATAATGCATTCAGGGCGCTGTTGGGGCTGCGGTGGAGATGCAGCACTTCGGGGATGTTTGCAGAAGCACATATTGATGATTTTACTGCTATTGAAAAGACGTACCTACCTCTCTGATGACGCGTCTCCGCGGTAGTACCAATGCACCAATGCAGCGTAGGTGGGTGCAACTCCATGCTGCCATACTATAATTTGTTAATTTCTATTCTATGCCTACTAACACTAGTTAATAAGTTTTTTGTTATTAACATTATGGACTTGGTCTAAGGGATTTCCATTTGCTACAATCCCGAAATACTGCTTTCGCTACATGCACCCTCATTTCAATAAATAAGAATTAAGAACCCTTATTTACAGCAATAAATATTTAAATGTCAATAAAACAAATTAGAAACTTCGCGATCACGCCCGTTTACCCGTGGAGCATGTTTTCATAGTTATCAGAGTATGTCGTAATAATTGTGTTGGAACAAAAACCGGCGTCCATCCGCGTTGCTGTGACAATGCAGTTTCTAGTAAATTGATAGACCGGCTTTATATCTACCTTTTCATGTAGTCGTTATTGTTCTAAAAACTTTGTGGAGGTCTCCACGAGATACTAGGTGTGGGACCATTTATGCTGATAATGAACGCAAAAGTAGGACATAACTCTACATTTTGTATCTTGATATGAAGTTACCAAACTTGACGACCAGTGAATCTTACATAATGCCCTGCATCTAGATCAAATATAGACGCGGAACGACGGCACCAGATGGCGCATCAAACTTATATTCTCAAGAGATTGGCGTCACACTGATGTAACAAAAAAGGTAACGGGTCTGTTTCTTCAATTCGCATTTTTTTCATTTCCACCAGGTATTGTGTTGTAATGTTTGTGACTACAATGGAGTACATTTACCAAAGCAAGTTGCTGTTGCATCAACGTGGCCGCGGAGGGGCGCTGGCGGCGGCGGCGCCAACACACCGTGAACAAACATTGACCAAGCACGCACTGCGCTCCGGGCCTCGACAACTCGCCGCAACATTCTTAGCGTAAAAGTTAACGTGGATGGTTTACTCTATGTAATTTGCGATGTACGAGTTGATACTAAGTTTTCCCTTCAACGACAATAATTGTGCGACCGACTTGTGACGTATTTCGAACCGCCACTGTGCTGTAAACGATGTGTTTTGCTGATGTTTCCCCGAGAATGTTTTCCCTGAATTCCATGGAGATTGGAAAATTCGTGCAAAATGCAATTAGTGAGTATGATTAATTTGATTTTACTTTCAACTGGCAATAAATAATGTGTTTTACGCTTCGGTGTATTATGTTATGTTAGATGAAATTATAAAAAATCCTTTCGTGAATGAGAGCATCCGGTAAGTGATGAACTTGTCTCTTAAATCACTACGTTTACATTAGACGCTCCGATTGCCAATTAAATAAAAAATATATCTTAGTTATTAAAACAGCATTTTTTTGCAATCAGCGGATCACGTTCGTTTTTTTACCGCAACACAGTAGATACACAATAATATAGTGGACAAATAGTATAGCGTTTACCGAACTACAGCCTTGAGAAAGATTTACTAACATTTCAAATTAAATACTTATACCTATACAGAAACCATAAAGGTATCAAACGTATAAGGCTGTATAGATAATACGGAGAAATTAGAGAGCTCTACGTAGAAATTACTGTACTCGACTGCTCACATCGTTATTAAAATTTCGACGCATGGAATCCAAACAACGTGAATGATGCAAAGCAACCGATTGAGTGTAAATTCAACTCATTAGGAAAATTCTTTAGACAAAGGTTTTTTCAGTCTGCTATTTTTTGTACTACAGTCGAATATACTGCGGCTCTACCACTCTATGAACGCGTAATTAAGTCTTTCATGATTATGATTAATGGTTACATAGTCAGCCTGATGTTTTGGCGAGATTATAATACAGTTTTAAGTATTGTGATTGTTGTCTCTAACACTGTTACAACTTTAAAAACTTAGTCTGTGCTGTAAATTATGTAAGACTGCGAAAAGGGGTTAAGGTATGCTTCGTTTTAAATACTATGGATATTTTTACAATGTATATTATATTTTATTTAAGACCAAGAATTTAATTATATAACTAAATACATAATACTGTATTACTGCCAGTTATACATTGTTAAATATAAACAATAAGTCAATGTTGCCGAACTCGTAATTATATATTTCGAAATATTGACGATACGCGCAACCTCTTGCATGCTACTTGGATAATTATTACAATAGTATTTCTAAATCCTTCAGTCTTCAGACATAATTATTATAAGTACTTACATAAATAAAGTATATGTAGGTGTACCTCGTGTAGTGTAGAGCCTTTACAAGTACCGACTTGACACTACTTCACTAACTACATGCAGTAAGTATTGATATTATTAATGTTACTTTAAAAGTGCGGTAAATTAATTAAGTTGGATTAACTACTACATAAAACTCCACTAACAATAGTTAGGGTGTCAAAATAAAAACAAATAATTACTTTACTACTTTTGAATACTAATATTAATAAGTAACATTTATTTTTTATTATTGTACCTATCTAGGTAGGCACCTAATTGCACATGACAAATTGACTATCTAATAATCATTACCCGCATTGGTACTATCATCTATCAATTCTGTGTGTTTGTAAATCGGCATAACGCGTAGGTTCGACGATGCGGTCAATACGTTATTTGAACTTTGTTCTACTTTTATAAAGTATCTAGTGTGTACTATCAATAGTTAGATACATTAATCTTTTATTTTTCGCACTTCGATATGTTCTAAAGAAAACTTTATTTTGAGGACCTTATTTGGTATCTAGCAGCGAGCAGCGTATTATTTACCAAAGTATTTGACTAATCAAAATGATACAGTTAAACAATAAAATAGGGAACTTTATTTATTCCTAATTTAATTGTGTTTACGCTGCAATCATTTGTTCTTGGTTGCGACGATGTTAATTAGGTTACAAAGTTATTTCATTAGTAATACGTGTAGGTAAGTATATTGTTACATTACCATGTCAAAAACAGTTGAGTTAATTGGTTAACAGCAGTTTCGGCTAATGACCACAATGAAATCACACACAAACTCTTGAAAAATACCTCTGTAACTAATGACTTTGAATTTATAAACTAATGTTCAACCTCTCAGTTATACGTCTATAACCTTCACAAATACAAAGGGTTTTTTATTTTAATTACAGGATAATGAGAAATTGCTAAAGTAGTCTTAATCGAAAATCTTGATTCTAACTTAAATTCTGTAAGATACAATAGGTATAGGCACATAAATGTAAAACTCATGACAACCTTGTCAAATACATGCTTTATATTAGTTAATATTTTAGACCAACTCTCAAACACCAAGGTTATATCGAGTAGATACTGCCTAGCTAGCATCCATTCTACTACGCTACACGTAAGTAAGATTTTTTTACGGCTTTACTTCGCCTCATTGGTTTTCCACAAAGTGCTGCTGCTTGGTGAGGGGTCCTGAATCGAGCCCCTAAGTTATGCAGTGCCTTTAGTTAGTACCTATGTATGTTGATAACGGAGTTTATACTTGACGAATTCCGGGCACGTATTCATTGTAGAAGAAAAAGTTTTGGTACGGTAACTTTACAGGTATCTAAAGCCCGCTACCAACTCTCTATACTGCAGACTGGTAATGTTATTACTACGGTACCTAAAAACGGTAAATTAAATGCCCTCGACCAATCAATCATCTAAATAATCACCGTTGTTAATCATATGTAATTGGTAAAATTATCTTGTAGCATACCGCCTTATGCTCTTATATTGCCAATTTTAACGCAAAGTAGCAATGTTTTGATACTTCGTGCCAAGGTGCAACAAGCAGTGTTTAGGATTATTTAAGTCTTTTCCCGGGATGGCTCACATATTTATCACATATTGGTCCTTGTTTTTATTGTTAGACCATTATTATATTTTAACTGTGGTTTCGTTTCAAACCCTTTAAGAAAGCGTGCAGACCCTGCAATACTTATTGACTTTCGCCACCTACCTACTGATGCGGTAGACTGAACTTGGACAATGCTTAATGAATCAATTTAACCCGGTTGTTACGTAACCGCGACACGTTTTAATTTCAACAAAAATGAAATCCAACCTACAATCTTTACAACGTAAATGAAAGCTGTCTTTCCAATCACGTAGGTTATTAATAACAACATTATAACAGATCTTCCGATACTTGCTTATCGTATGAGTGAACGAAAGTATGAACAAAGCGGCAGCTAATTAAAATTTGCTATTGAAGTTAAACTACTTCCTGAAAGAAAAGGCTACACGCTCAATAAACATACCTAGAGACTGTAATAGTAGTTAGTAGTCTTGGTATTCATGATAAATAATGATAATTAATATGATAGACACTACCCAGAGGTACTCGGGCCCGGTCATGGTAGTTTAAAACAACATAACTAACAAAAGGAAGAGGTTATTACCCTCAATACACATGTAACTTGTAGATCTCAGTAATCACATAACATAACAACACGCCTATATTTCCCGAAGCTGTAGGCAGAGGTGTACTTATAATTGTAGGTACACCCACAGTTTGCCAGTTATGTTATAGGTCCCAATGTACCTACATAGTAGACGGTCATCCTATTGCTTCTGAGAATCACCTAATAATGCAAAAACGCTTTGCCCGACCCGGTATTCGCACCCAGGACCTCATGCTCAGCAGACGCGCTTAGCGACCACTAGACCAACGAGTCATGGCTCAATAATTATATTGAATTCTTTTATGCTTCTTCTTCTTTTTCAAGTCTTAAACTGTACGAGTTACAACCACGGTTGGAATCGAAACTCGGTTTGCACAATGATGTGCCTTTTTTAAATGTATAAGCAAGCAGGTAACTACTTATCTACAGCCATATTGATAATAATATGTTCTCACTACGTTCAGTGTAAGTAGCAATTTTTTATTCATTGTGCAACGGAGACTGGTGTCGTAACAATTTGCTGAAGTCTATTAAAACCACAATTATAACACCGCACTACTTATTACAATCTTTAATATTCACTTTGTCTCACTTGCTCTTTATTAAAATACTTACATAAATTGCATAATGTGAATAAATTAGACCTATACAACAAAAAACTTTATTGTAATTGTATGGTTTAAAATAACATTGATGACTGCAACGTTGATCTAGTAGCCGCATTGCACGACTGCTGAGCTTCCGGTCCTAAATTCGATTCCCGGGTCGAGCAGAGTGTCATTGGGTTTTTCTGTTAGGAAACCCTGAGGCTCGCTACCAATATATTATGGACCTATGTATATGATAACAGGCGAAATATAAGTGTATCTACTACCTGCAGTATGAGGTACCCACCCTTTCGGTTATAAAGAATTCGCAGATACTTACCTAACACCTTAGTTTATTGACTCCGTAAATTAATTTACTAAATACGGATTTGCCTTTCGTTAGGAAACGACCTAAGTGCTTCAAAAATATCAATTTATGTTTAGATAACTTAATTACCTAAGTATATTATAAATACCTATATAATAATTACACGCTTTACCTTACCTACCTAATTAATAAGAAAATTTATTATTATTAGGCTTACCTACTTTAACCATAACCTACCTACAAAGCAAAAAAGAAAATACTGGTAGTTGCTAGTAACTAGTTGTAATTTATTTGTGTTGCGATGTCTACTTGCATTATGTGCGCACTACATACAGGTAGCATTCGTGAAGGACAGACACATTTCCACGTTGAATGCGGGAACTAGGCCAGTTTTTGAGGCCTGAGAAATAGCTGGAATTACGCTTTTGTAACTTTTGTGCATAATCATTCATTGTTAGTGTATTTAAAATAGCGTTAGTGTGTGTCTTCAGATATTATTTTTTATATCAGCTTGCATACGTTTTACATTACTACACCATATTTATATTGGTAGAAAAAGTAGGTAAAGTAAACTCACCTACTTTTATTTCCCAGTGTCAGCTTTTAACGTTGTTTAAACACTTGTGCATTTTATGAAAAGACATTTTCAAAATTATTTTATTTTATTAGGTAATTCTGTCCTCAAAAAAGTTAAAATTAAATAATGAATATATAATAATGGAACTATGATAAAAATTTTTTGCTCGTGCAATAAATACGACGTGTGGCATAATAATAAAATACCTGTGCTACATTTTAATCCTGCTGAAAATATACTGAAATGTCAAATGTTTCATCTACGTTACGTTTTGTTACGGCGCCGCAAGATAAAGTTTCAAACAGCTGTTTTCTCTTTTAGTACGCTACGCTGATGTAAATAATTGAAGAAAATGAACAGAAATTATAGTAGAAGGGTCGCTGACTTCCACGATGAACATTGCTGCGCGGGTAATGTCACCGGAAACTTCCGGCGCAGCTCTTCATTGCGCCTGCGCGGGGAGAAAATGGTGCAGCGCTCGCCTCTTGCAACAAGAAAATTAATACCAATAATCACGGAAAATACACACCAAAAACAACGCAGCGATGTGCCAAGACTCCAAGAGCCTGGCCATCGCCAGCGGAGCCATGTGAGTAGCCTTTAGAGCAAGCACTTTGGTTTATTTATGTCTGACTGTCATAGCGATGGAAGCCAAGCCACGCATATGTTTAATCTTAAATCATGATACAACACAATAGAATACAACAGTTTATTTATAAAGTCATTAAAATGTTGTAAATTAGTTAATATTCAATTATAATGTTTTTATGTTGCTGTTTTAGTAATCTATAACTATACCTTATTCATAACAGAATACTTATAAAATTGTATTATCATTTAGTTTTTATGTGACCTTGATAAATATAAACAATATTTTGAGAATGCCATTCTTATTTTCAGTCATTTAACTCAAATCCTCTTCAAAAGCCAAAAAAGTCCTGCCTAAAACCTCATGAATGTGGTTTAGACAGAAAATTGAGTATGACTGATTCTGCTCACACTCCACCTGGCTCTCCGGAAGACTTGCCTGATGATGAATCTCTGCACAGCTATGGCAGCGCTGCCACTGCTGCTTCAGTTGATGCAGGCTATGCTCCATTTAATGGGACCACATTTAGTGGGAGATCCATGCGATATGTTTTGCATTGTTCATCACATGCAGGACTCGCTGGAGAAGAATATCTAACACCCACTCAGCGAGCACAAAAACAGATCCGTCGCCTCAAAAATCTTCTCAGTCAGGCTAAGAAAGATCTAGAGAAGAAAGATAGTGAAATATTTCAACTCACAAAAGAAGTTGTTGAACTGCGGCTGTACAAGGCATCAATATGTTCACCTGATGAGAAATCCAATTCTAGTGAAATTGTTACCATCAGGGAAAATCCTGATGAGGCTTCCTTAGATCAGGACAGTCCAAAGCATGATGATGCCTGCAGATCATTCGACATCACAGACAGCCCAATGTTTAAAAATCAAACACCCACAAGATGTCGCAATGAGATGCAAGGATCATTCACTGACTCTGGACATTTTGACGATCTTACCAATTCATCATTGCATTCTAAGGAATCCGTGCACATGTTGACACATGAGGCATCCTGCATGACTGAGATAGGAGATGGCGAAGAGGAGCGCCGTAGCTTAATAATGTATTATGAGAAGAAGATAGAAGACATCATGAGAGCACATGTTGGGGAAACACAAGAATTAAAAAAACAACATAATGATAAAGTAGAATCTTTACTTCAGAAGTTGGCTGATGTAAACACACGGTACTGTGAGTTACTACCTAACTATGAGCAGGCTAAAGAGAGGATTCACTCTCTGGAGAAGCAGCTGGAGGAGGTGAGTAAGCAGTTACAAGAAGAGGAGAGCAGGCACCGAGCCGTGTACCTGCAGATGTATAACAAAGGTGTTGAGGCTGCCAAGTTTGAGTTGGACAAGGTAATGGACTTGAACTTATAAAAAATGCCTGTTGTAAATAAACTTAAACAATAGATACGCAACCTTTCATAAACAAAGGTCATTTGTAAACAATAAATTTCAATTATCATCATTTGTTAAATTCTTGTATTGTTTTATCTCGCTATATGTGTTACTTATGCTATATAGTTCTTACTTTATGAAAATAATGAGGATGGGTTTACCAATGTTACAGGATAATGAGCCTGGTACTTCACAGGGGCAAGTTAGCCGGGTGTCAGTGGAGGAACTACTGGAGCAGTTGCAGATTACTCAGACTGAGCTCGAGAAAGTTCGAGTGAGTAGAACATAGAATACTAATATGCATTGTGTCAATTCACACTAAAAATAATTCAGTAACTTCACTATCACTCATTCATTATTTGTTAGTTTCAAAAAAATTAACTGATGTTTTACAAAGTGATAACTTCTACTTTCTCACTCTTGTACTCAACTGATTCTCAATTCCTAACCTTTTCAGAACAACTAATCTCATTATGAGTTAAAACATAGACAGCTGGAGATTAATATTATTTAAATTTCGATTAACACACAGTGTTTGTATACGGATTTAGTGTTAGTGTGTGCATGTAGTGGCAATTAACATAAGCCAGCTTTAACGTGTAGTGCATTACAGGACACGGCATTCACAGAGGACCGATCAGCAAAGTCACAAGTACTGCTAAGTGCAAAGGAGGCTGTTTCTTTATGGGTCCTAGGAGCTCGAAAGGTTGGATTTTTATACCGGACAATCGGCAGTGCTCACTGTTAAACACATTTTTATTTATTTTGTATATTACACCCTGCTTTCTACACAGGTTTATAAGAGACTGATAAAAACTATGTCTATAATATAATTCAAATTTATTCAATATAATCCCTGTTAAATTACCTGGAACAATTATATAATAAGGCAGAAGTATATAATATTCAGGACGGGTCTTTAACTTCGTTTCGTCTTTGTAAATGTATAAAAATACTTTTTATTTTATTGTTTTTTGGTGTAGGATGCTTCAGAATGTGTATATAACTACAGTTTACTGTCTAAATAGTATTATAGGTTGTTGTAGAAATATTAGAAAGCTTAAAATTAACCCACTTAATTAGCAGTTGCTTAACTTTTAAATAACTAACCATATAAATAAATATTTCCTGCCTAACCATAGCTTCGCATGTCACCTATTTGGTTGAAACAGCCTCTTTTGGTTTTGGGTTAACAATTTTGTAGCTGGTAGTATGTTTATATGTAGATATTATAGTGTAGAATTTTACCTCTTTTATTTATCGTTATTTTAATCAAACAGTTGTGTTTTTTAAAGGTTGAATGACCACAAATCTTTTTTGTCTGGTATTCTTAAATTACTTATTTATATAAACTGATTGATTGTTAGGAATATGCAAAACATCTCAAGCTTTCACATTAAACACTGCTTTATTCAAATTGCCGGCACGAATCAACAGGTACTGTTACGCAAAACGAGGCTACCAAATTGTAACATACATTTCTAATTAATTGCAACACTTTGCATTGTTTACTACATTATATTACTATATGAATAACTAAATAATATAAGTCTAGTCGAGATAGATTTTAATTTATTAACTTCTTAGTTACTTTATTTAGATCCGAAAAAGATTTGTGGCAATATATTAATTGATTAGATAATACGCATGCCCAAAACACATCTTGGCATAGTAGAAATACTTACCATTCGCTATTCATTACAGGCAATGTACCGTCGCATTGTCGAGTCGCAGAAGGGTAGCAAGACCAACGTAGATCCTGAAGTGACATTGCAGTTCCTTAAATCGGCCATCTATTACTTCCTAACTGATCCCGAGAACCACCAGGGACATCTCAACGCCATCGAGAACATTCTTGGATTCACTGATGCTGAGAAGAAGAATATTCGCAAGGCAAGGACATTGTAAGAGAGACTGCTGTGAACGTGTGATATGACATTATTACTAGATAATTTTGTTACTATAGATAGGTGTTAATTATATTATTGGTCGTCTGAGACGAGGTAGCTCATACATAGGTTACAGTGTAACTAGTTCGTGTGCACACAACTCATAGGTCGCATCTAAACGGTATACGTTTGCACATAATCATAAGTTTTCTTATTGTTTTTGTTTGTTATTTTTTAGTTACTTACAATTTTATTTGCTAGGTTTTAAACCGAATTTATTTTCTGGATTGTGATTTTTTATAATTAGTTAGTAAGCACCAAAGATCGAGTTTCTAATATCAAATCGTGCAATTTTGACTGTAAACATAAGCATAATAGTGGCGAATCTTACATTCCTAGAAGCTTAAGAAATAAGTGTTATATATAATTATGTTCCTTTTGGTGTTGTTTTCCTATCTTTGTGATTTTTTTACTATGCATGCTGGTCAGCATTTTATATTTTACTTAATATGGCTATGATGAAAATTACAATTTAATTATATTATCTTACTTTATAAACGAGGTCAAACTACGTCACAATTTCAACTATTACATCTATTTCATAAAAACGAAAACTTCTGCAAGAATACTAGGTTTAATAAGATAAGCAGTAATTACTTTCTTTACGACATACAATTCTTCGTAGGGGTTTTGTTTTTATTAAATTACAAATAACTTGAAGATAAATGTCACGACAATATTTAAGTAATTGTAGTACTTAATTAACGTATTATTAGTCTTTAATGTAATGCATCCATCCAGTAGCTGCAGGGAATTTATCTTCAATTGTTATTTCGGTACCAGAATTATAATTTTGACCTACTTACGTCTTTATAAGTGATTTATAGATTTATTCTTGCCACACTTAAAGTTGCATCTGTGATTAAATGTACCTTTTAGAGATGACAATGCATAATAAGTCTATTAACTTTTATTGTTAATACACTATAACATTCCATTCGATAATTTTCTTTTATAGTGATTAAACTTGCATGATAGTGAAAATTTGATCAATTATATGACTCCATAGATGGCGCTAGTAACAATCCTAAGGCTTGAATAATACTAGCAAAAAGCCTTTTAGCAGTAGTCCCTATTGACTTACTGATGATCTTTTATACTGTTGTGTATATGATAAGTATATAACGCGGTCGGGTAAAAACGATATGATAGCCTCTTTTCGGTTTGAAATTTTCATAAACATGTACTTGGAGCATGTTTTTCTGTTAATGTCAAATTGGAGAGATTTTAAGCTACTTTAAACTTCTGGACTGATGCCTATGGTGTTGAGTATTAAAATATCGAATGGAATATAAAAGCATAATCTTTTGTTTAAATTCTATTTTACATTTAATTGAGGCAAATATATGCAAATTTTCTACTTTGCATTTCATGTTGCCTCCATGGATTAGGAATGCCGTGATACTAAGCTATTTTAGTAGCATTGTTAACGTCCAATAGTTATACAAATCTTGTACAATAGGTATTGTAGATTTGATTTATATTTTATTTTACTATAGATTTTATCACTAGTAAATAAAATACATGACATTAATTACAAGGTAATAAAAGTATTTCTGGGACATTAAGTTGCTTGCTTTGGTTCTCAATATATGGTAAATGGATAATTAATTCATTGTTTTATTGTAACCTATAATTATAAGCAAGAAGATGATTACATTTGCCACACCAAGTATCCTACCTATGTATGTGTTTGCTATTTTCTAGCCTTTAAGAATATCAGCGCATTTTCCAGGATAAAAAGTAGCCTGAAAAGTAAACTAACCTTGTTGGGTCAACTTTTGTTCAAAACTATTAAAATCACATAAAGGGCAGTAAGATAAGTAAGATTACCGTCGACTCGAATAGATAATCAAAATCGGTCTAGGAGAATAACGAAGACGATTAATGCATATACAATACACATTTGCAGTCTGCTAACTACCTGTTGAAAAGGTTGATACTAATACACATTATTCACCAAAACATATTGCGCATGGATCTCAGCGCGTAAATGTAAGTACCTGGGTATGTCTTCTGCCCCCTTATGCAAGTGGCAAATCGCTTGACTAATAGAAATGGAATAGAATGAAAAATGTATGGGGATGACACATGTCATCGATAACATGGTCGAAACATAATGTCATCCCCATACATTTATCATTCTATTCGTCAAGCGTTTTGCCACTTGTATAAGGGGGCAGATGAGAATGCTTTGCCGATTGCTCTAGTGGGCTCTTTGCACCTTTAGGTGCTATTTATTTACATTCTTTGAACATCCAAATAATAATCAGATTCCCTACACATCTACCCTCTTATTTATAAACGAGGATGATACCTGTATTAACTTAAACAATAGATTTAGTATACTAAGTAGTTCCTAGTCTGCGACTAAAACCCATCTTAAGTCAATTGACATTTCTATTCTCTGACATGCTAACGACAGTTACAGGTATAATTTAAATCATGGTTCAAAATCGCAATTTTTCATGAGGGGATAAGGTTCCACTTAGGTATGATCCATGGTATGATAGCACGTTTGCCATTGTTGGTCTCGACCAATAGAGGTTATCTCATGTTTATATAAAAACCTTATCTAACTAGGTTAAATTAATAAGACCTACAAAATGACGTTGTAAGGTTCTTACCTTCTTTATAAAGTACAGAATGGCCTAGTATATTATGAAGGATTGAGATCCTGTGGTTAAAATAAGAAACAGCCAATTTCAAAAACATTATTTTTATTGTACAAAACATTGCGATTTAAGTTTACAAGTAAATTATTGGTAATAAACTTAAAATATCAAAATTTAAAGCTAGCACAGACTTAATAAAAATTAAATACATGTCTTATCCATAAATGTGAGTCTTATTTAGCTGCCAGGTGCAAACTTTCGCAGATCAACGTTAAATACTAAAATACATAGTACAAATTAAGTGGCGATGTAAATTGTCCACATTATCGAAATTATAGCCTCACATAAAAAACTGGTATCACAACCACATCTTGTACTCGGCTTTACAGACCAGCAACAAATCATTACTGCTCAATTAAAATTCGTAAAAAATTTAAATATTAAAAGTTTTAACAAGGTTTATTAGAATAAAGTTATGATATAAACTTGATTCTTACATGCTCGCCTATCGCAGAGCATTTTATGGCACATGTACTGTCGAGGTCATGGTTATCACAAAAATGCATTGTCATGGACATTTTAAAATGTAGGAGTAATATAAAACATTACCCACTAGAGATTCTGTTCAGTCTTTGTTTTCTTATCTTCAATGATAATCACAAATTAATTCACCCCATAAAATTCTTTATTTATATGGGATAACAATTTAATTAATCCCTAAATTAAAAAGGGCTAAATTTTAGCAGCTTATTTATTTTTTTACAGTCAGCAGTCACCTTAGGCATTTGCAATTCTAATTTGAACTTTTATACTTACGACCTACTTAGTGTAAATTATTACAAGTAAACATATTACTGATACTTAGAACTATAAGTATCTATGCTTTCATACTGCTAGGCGTGAGTAACACATTTGGATATATCACGATATGACTCGTATCAGTCGAAGCTGAACTTGACCTCCTCCCGGGACGGATCGTTGTTGGCGGCCACGGCCTGCAGCCAGTAGCGGCTGATCTGGCTCTCGATGGACGGCGTGCTCTCCTTGCGGCAGCTGGCCGCGCGCGCCTTGCGCTTGGCCTTGCTGTGCTTGGGGCGGCGGCGGCCCACCTTGGTCTTCATCTCGGCGATCTTGACGGACAGTTGGCTGTCCAGCGAGTTGCGGCGCGACTCCACCGACACGTGGCGCAGGCTGATGCTGATCTGAGAGTCCTGCGAGTTGCGGCGGTCGGGCGTGGAGCTCAGCGAGTGGTGCGTGTGCGTCGGCAGCACCAGCGCGTCGCGTCGCCGCACGAACCGCGGCAGCGTGGCCGCCCACGACGACGACAGCTCGCCGCTGAGATGCCAATGTGTCGTTAGTTATTTAGCAATTACAATCCACTATCTACTACTCTTTTGCTAACTAGTTTGAAAATAACTTAAATAAAAGATAATATATTTATGGTATCGCTAGCAACAGGAGAATATAGAAAAAGGAAAGGTGGCGGTAAGTCAGGACGCACCTCTCGTGTTTGGCATCATCGGGGTAGTCAGCGGGCTCGGTGGGGTCGATGCAGAGCCCGACGGGGTCCTGGCGGCTGCCGCCCAGCGAGATGGACAGGCGGCCGCGCGCCGCGAACTCCCCGCGCCGGCGGTAGGCGCGCGCGATCAGCTCGTGCTTGCGCGCGCGGCGGGTCACCTCGGCCTCCACGGAACAACCGCACTTCCTGGAAGTTTACGATTCCCGTTAGTTGCGGCTGATAAAGTTAACACAGGAGAGGCAGGCAAGTAAGTTTTTTTTGGGTCTATATATTTTTCTCGTAATATATGTATATATAATTTTCTCGTTAATAAAGTTATAATAAAGCACCACACCTAGCCAAGTACCGTCTCCAGGCGGCCGCGGCGGCGGCTGTCCACGTCCACGAGGCCATGAGCGCGCCGGCCGCGAAGCAGCACAGCAGCCGCAGCTGCAGCACCGACACCGACGGACGAGTGCCCGACGAACACTCCTTCTCCGTCTCTTTTAGAGCTTCGAGCCGACAACTGTGGATAATATAGATGTATATAAGTATTGTGTAGGGTACTTTTTGTACAGGTTAATTACTGATATCATCAATGATTACTCACTGGAACTAGGGGACTCATTGGAAATAGGTGACTCAATCAGGTAAGTACAAGAATGGATTCGTGGTCCCGAGTATATAACACTGATCATGACCTACATGACAGGTTGCAGCTGCTAGTCAGAGACTTACGTTTTGTAATGGTCAAATATTATATAGCCTGTCCTAGACTCAAACTAGAGCCCCATACTAAAAGTTATTCAGTAAATACTCCTTGTTAGTCAAACACTACTGAAGTAAATAATATAAACAAGTATATTACATGATATTCTTCTTAAAGGCCTCCTTCCACAGTTCAGCGTTCCGGAACTCGTATATGTGGCAGGCAAAGGTGACGCAGATGAACACGGCGACGAGGGCGGCGGTGAGCGAGCAGCGTGTGATGGTCTGGCGGATCTTGTTGGCGGCGCGCGGGGATAGCACGTCCTTGCTGGACACGCGCACCGCGACCAGGGAGCACACGCCTGCGGGGTACGAACACTTTACTACACGCTCAATATCGACACAACAACCGTGTTATGTGTATCAATCACACTCCGTTGAATTTACCATGGCTTTTTTATGACCGCTTCAGGAATATTTCAAAACATTGTTCGTGTAGCTAATGTGGTTGATTCACTGAATAAAAAAGAAATTATATAGGCTTTCGACTGGGATAGATAGCGATAATCTGTAAAATCATCAAACTGCTGGTCAAAATAATGTAGAAAATCGCTGGCATAAGTCTCTAATTGACAATGCAAAGCGGAAACAAAAAAATAAAAAACTAGTTATAATTGAATAAAGACTATTTGTCTTTAAAGGCTTTCACTCTCTCTTAAGACCATATTAAATAAAAGCCTTTCTCGTGCCACAGAATTTATAATTATGATCAACACAGTTACCCAAATAAAAATGGATTACTAACCTCTAAGCAGGAAGTACCCCCCCAGTGCCAGTACAACGGACAGTGGTGCGAGCAGCAAGGCGGCCCTCATGGGGTGGTTGACGTAGCCCACGAAGCAGATGCCGGTGACGCTGCTGCCGTCCACCTCGCCGAACGCCATGGTCGCGATGGTGAGGATCAGGGGCAGGGACCACGCCACCAGGTGGAAGTACGCCGCTTTCTTATCGATGCGGTCTTGTATTTTACCTGTTTCGCATAGCACAATTAAAATGTTGACTTGAGAAATGACCTGCCATCGATTGTAAATAACTTCTAATTATGGTTGGCTAAAAATTTTTTTAATGACTGCCATCTACATCAAAATCGGTTTTTAATCATTTTACAGTTTGATTAAGTTAGCTAAATTAATATTTTCCTGTAAGCGTTACTAAGAGTCAAATTATTATCTTTTTTTCTTTGAATCTACTTATTTGAGAAGTGTTAATTAAACTTACCCAATGCTCTGAAGCTCATATGCCAAGCGTAGGTGAATATGACGAACCATACGCAAGCTGCCATCATGAAATAATAGACCTGTAAACAAAGCATATTATTAGAGCATGTTACCAATGTCTATATTATATAAAAGTAGACTTAACTAAATAATATACTTACCAATACAAACACCACCACGCAGGAGAGATTCTCTTCTGCCGAGGGTTCGCCCTGCCTCCTAGTGCCGTCCTTTGAACAGACGATATCATCTCTAGATCCCACACCGAACTGGATAAGCCATCTGCAAGAAGTTAACATAAGTTAGAAATACTCCTTATTATTTATTAAGTAGAGTACGTCACCACCACACCATAGTAACTTAGAAAATTAGCTTTGCTTCCTCTTGAATGCATGCGCCATATGCACAACTTGATGTCATAGTTTAAACCGCTTGAAGGCCTCTGATATGGCTTTACACACCGTAAAAAAAGATAGTTAAATATACATGTTATCAAAATAAAAGATACCAAAAACAATAATATGATAGAAAATTTGCAATTATAATATAAATATAACAATACATTTATATAGCTAGATGACTTTATGATCACAAAGCATGACTTTATGATATCATGATTATTATTTGAATGTTTCATAATTATATTCAACAGTCTTGTAAACAATGTGACAATAAAAAATGAACTTGAATAATTTACATTAATGTTGCTATACAAATTCAACACACAAAAATGATTTTTATCAGTATAATTTTTAGGCTCTTTAATTTAACTAGTACTGTACCTATACTATTATAATTATGAATATTATGATTTAAAAAATAGGTCCGAAAATATCTTAGGCGGCCAATGTAGGTTAATGTGCTACATGTGTTATGGTATAGTATGAAGTGACTAAGAATATTTGACAATTTACTGATAATAGATATGACCGAAAGAACTGACTGATGAACATTTAATTTTTTTTAATACCTTTGGAAAACTTACACCTAAACAAACAGATTAATGGAAAGTATACAAAACAGTCAGCCAAGAAAAATTCAACCTAAAATTGGTACACACCCCATAGAAGCGACGGCGAAGCATACGTTGATGTAGAAGATGACAAGCGCGGGGTACTTGTTAGCGCTGCGCCAATCGATGAGGAAGGTGGCCACGGTCAGCAGGTTGAGGGCGAGGCACACGCCCGCGCCCCAGCCCACCAGCCGGTGGATCTGCTGGTGCTCGTCCTCCGAGTACAGCGGGTCGCGGCACGGCAGCCCGCAGCCCGCTATGCCTGCATGCAATCATATCACACCGGTTAATACTCTTCTACCTAAATACTGCTCTCACTGAGAACCATAGATTGAACGACTGTAATACCTATTGGTACTAAAACTGACTAAAATAACTAAAAATCAATAAGTAATCCTACTAAATTTCATGGTACCGTATTTCAATTCATTCAAATTAATCGTAGTACCGTAAACTTACCTTCGTAGAAATGTAGGGGTTTATCAGTGTGTATCAGTGGCGGCAGGCATTTGCCACTAGTGTTAAATTTCAATTCTCTCACTGCGTTCTCGCATCTCGAAGGGAACAATGTCGCATTGCATTTCAAAAAGGACGGAAAATACGAAGTGTTATATAAAATTGAACATGGTTCCATCGTGATCTTGCACATTTCATACGACGGCAAATAAACCATGTCTTGGCCCAGTATTCGTTCGCACTTGGGCATGAAAGTTGAACACAGCAAAGGCTGTATAACGGCCCAGCAGTTTGGCACATTGATCAGTTCTCTGTAGAGTTCTAGTTGAGTCTGTATTTGGTTCTGGTTATCATAAAACGTGAGATGAACGCTTGTTTTGTCATAGGGAAGCTTGGACCCTAAACAGCTCGTCCTGTTGAGTGGTTCACAGCGCGCTCGCCTGACGCAGCTGTCAAGTTTTATTTCTCTTTCAGGAAACCATTGCGTGCTTTTATCTGGTTTGATTAGTTTATAATTAGGTGTACCATTAATAATTTCAAGGCGTTCTGTAACATTGTCGCTCATATCTGTTATAGCGTTTTTGTCGCCACCATTGTCGAACTGGCTCGCCCGGCAAGCTAATATTATAACTAGCCAACTCAACCATCGCCAAGGGTTCATCTGGAACAAAAGAAACTAAGTTTGACTACTTGTGACTCACAATTTACATAGGGCGAAAAGTAAAAAAAAATTAAAACTACACTTCGTTTCTCAACATTTCTTTATTTATGTAGGGCGATGACGGTATCAAATGAAACCCTTTGAAATTTCAAATTTTTATTCATACTACAATGTTGTTTTCATTCAGAATTCCTATGGTTACTTAGTTGAAATATAACTAATAACCCAAATCGGTGATTGTCCAAGGGAAAAGGATGTTTGGTAAGTGCAGGTGAGTCAGTACATTCATGGAAACGGTAAATGGTCTATAAAACAGTTAGTTCCCTATCATGGTGATTATTGTTCTCTGAAATAAATGGATACATAACATTTATGTTTAAATATGATTTTAAAACAATAAATCACGTGAGTCCATAATATATGTATGATAAACAATTTATGTAATCAATTCATGTTCCCGAAGTGTACTATTTTTCCTGTAGGAGATATACAGTTAGAGATTGATCTGTATAATAAAAGTAAAAAGATATCCAGCATTATCCAAAAATATCACAGACCATAATATATGAAACTTATGTGTTATTGGGTTCCTAATACCAGTTTAATTAAGCATTGCTTGTAAGCTTTCAATGCAGACTGTATAAATACGTGCAACATAAAAACAAAAATTTTAAGCACATAAAAATAATCATAATTATTCAGTATGGAAAATACGTTGTGTGCAAACATATAACAGAATGTGTATTACTTAATTTCGTTTAACAAAAATGTATTATGAACTTCTTGCAATCAATTAATTATTATATTGTTTATACGTATTTGAATAATACCACAAAAATTAAATCTATAAAACATACCTGCTCATTTATTTAAATAGTTATTAACTCGAAATGAACTAGGGTACATAAAAAAACCAGCGAAAATAACTCTAACGATAGTTAATGTACTGACAGGCACTGTAGGACAGGATATCCCCTTGGACATGATTTATTTATTTAATAAACCCCATGTTTAAATATTATTTTATTACATTTGGAAACTGGGTAGAACTTTATTTGAAAATCTTTATTTCTTTATTATTGACAAAACAAATTCAAAAAATACCAGGCTCTTACTATAAGAATGATGAAGGTGTTGAGATGATAGCTCGACGAATATCAGCCAGAATCCAAATCCGTACCATGAAAGATCCTAGAAGTGCTGTCGCAGCTCCACTGGACGCGAAAGCAGACACTTCTTCTTTTGCCGATACAATTACCTGATACCATAACGAATAACATTTAAATATTATGACCATTCAAAATAACCAACAATGTAACTGATTGACTCACCGGTTGCAGCAATTTAGGAGGAAACACCTGTACAAAAATCTAATATTTCATGACATAATATAAATTTATTATGTGTTTAGCTTATTAAAATAAAATACAAGGCGTAAATAAAAATTATGTACAACCTTTTGCATCAACATCACTGTATTGTCTTAACACTTTCGAAACACGTCTTTAAGTCTCGATTTAAAACGTAAGAAATGAATAATAAAGTCTAAAATAAAGATCAAAGATGTGGTAGGGCTTTGCTAGTTAGTTATAGTTTTCCCACCTCTTCTGAAATTCCTGTTTGCTCCTCCGCCCCGGCGGCCTCTGGAAGTACCGCGAGGTCCACCGTTACCTCTCCAATTGTTTCGGCCGCCATGTCCATTCATACCACGGCCTCTGCCGCGCCCTTGGCCGCGTCCTCTATAACCACCATCCCATCTTTGATTTCGCATATTATAACCATCATCTCCATTACCATCCTCATTATTATAGTTATCTTCTTCATAGTTTTGATCATATGATGACGAATCTTCTTCATTGTATTCTTCATCATTCTGTGAGTATGATTGGTTATCATAACCAGAATCAAAATGTGGCTTATTGTATCCATTATCAGGAAAGGGTGGGCGCGATGGCATTGGTGCCATGTTGCCCATGGGTGGCATGTTACCCATAGGAGGCGGCATATTTCCCATCATACCAGCTATATGAGGTGGTGGCATGTGCATTGGGCCCATAGGATGCATAGGGCCCATTGGAGGCCGAGGACCCATGGGGCCCATATTGTTCAAGGGCATTGGTGGCCGCATCATGTTACCCATTGGGGGTGGCATATTATTCATAGGACACATATTACTTATATCAGAAGGACCATTGTTAAAACCTTGTTCTTCTTCTTGATTGTTTTGTTCACTAACATCCATTTCATTGTCATAATATTCATTATCTTGATCATAATTATCATAATTTTCTGGTTCATTATTATCATTTTCAGGTGTCTCATCTTCGTTATCAGGTTCAGGATACTCAAATGGTTGGAAATTATCTTCATCTGCATCATCTTCTAAATGAGGCATCACATCATGTAATTCTTCTATTTCACCAGATGCTATATACTTTTTAAGTGCCAGTGGTCCGTCTGATATTGCTTTTTCCAATTTTGATCCAGGTTCTACTCCAATAAGTTTTCCATAAATAAATATTGCTGATGGTGTAATTTGTTGAAGTGGTATGGCTCCTGGTACAGATTCAACTAGAGCTTGAGTCAAAGCTTCAGTAGCAGCATCATCTGTAGTAGGTCCATGGTTCCACTGAGCTTGGAAATTTCTAGGAATAGGTTTGCTGTATGGTACCTTTTTAATCTTTTTCTCAAATTCCATTGGAACAAATGTGGTATCCAAATCCAAACCTGGAATGACTTTATCAGTATCTGAGGAAAATATTTCTACTTTATCTTCAGGGCCCATGCCAGGTATAACTGCAGGTTCCTCTAAGTCATGATCATCCTGAACACCTGGGGGTAATGTGTTAAGGTTATATTTATCTCTCATAAGATCACCTGGACGGTTTCGAGTCCAAAACTTTGATGTATGATCATTTGAACCTGAACACAAAATGTGACCAAGAGGATGCCAAGCCATCGTCCAAACAATAGATTCATGTGCTCCTTCAATACAACCAACTTCCTTATCAGTTCCAACATTCCAAAATAGGATGGCTCCATCAGAGCCACCTGAACAAAACAACCCTTCATGAGTGGGGTGCCAAACTACACTAGAAGCTTCTTTTTTATGACCCCTAAATATTTGTAACTCTGTGCCTAGTTTGCGGATATCAAATAATTTAAGTAAATGATCACGAGAGGCAGTTATTAGCCAGTTGCCATTGTCATTCCATTTTAGATCCATAACTGTTGACTTATGTGCATGAAGTGTAGATAAAGCTGTACCAGACTTAGGATCCCATAACTTAATAGGTTGTTGATTGTCTTTGCTGCCTGATACAATAAGTGCCTTTGTAGGATGCCACTGCACACACTTCACATCAGCACCATGTCCTCTTAATATCCGTTCTTCCTGACATCTATAGAAGTCAAATATTCTCAAAGTACCATCATCGGAACATGTAACAATTTTAGAATCACTAGGACTAAAACTAATACCTCTAACGGCTTCCTTATGAGCCTGGTACATTTTAACATTGTTCATATTGCTTTGCCAATACTTGATGAATCCTGAATGATCACCAGTTACCATCCAGCCTTCACCATGAGACCAAACCATTGATCTCACTGGAGAATCATGGGCTTGCAGAATTGTTTCAAAATTAAAAGTTAATCCATTCCATAAAGTAAATTCTCCTGAGGAAGCTCCAGTAATTAAACGTCGACCTTCCGGCGTCCAAGCAACAGCAAAAATTGGACATCGCATTTTATTGGTAGCAGTTTTAACGAAACGGGTAGTAACGGCATTTATAGGATTATCGGGATATGAGGGTGGCGGTAATAAATCGGGAGTATACATGGCGTCCGGCTGAAGCGCGTGCCTGTCTCGCCAGTCCCTCTGCCAAACGCGACATTCTAAAGCTTTTATAATAGCAGCATTATAGTCTACAGTTTTTCGCATAACGGATTTACGTAAGCGTTTACCATCGAAATCATCTTGTGTCATGTTCAGTGGTCCTTGAGGTGGAAACCGCATCTGGTAGTTGAACGGTCTAAAGTTATGGCGCATGTTGTTTCTACCGGGCGGACCCATAGGTGGTCCCATGCTCATGCCCATACCCATGCCAGGTGGAGGCATCCCCATATTCGGAGGTGGGTGTCCAAAATCCATGGTTTATAACTTCGTTACCTAATTAAAGAAATAACTGCATTACAATCTCGGCCATTTGAGTATCTATTAAATATGGCCAATTACAGAATCGTTTACATTATGTCTTACCTTATACAAACAAAATCAAATGCACTATAACATTATATTCGCCTCTTCACAACTGCACAACACACAAATTTATTTATAAGTACCACCAAACTATGATATATGTACAAACAGAAAACTTAGAACTCAACGATAACCTATTTGGAATGCTAGGCCAAGCAAATCGGCCATGTTGCTATAATATCATAGTGAAGCGAAAACTAAGACGCCGCTTACTAACTAAAATGATTAAAAATCGACTAAAGATTACATTTCAGTCATCTAAATTATTTTAATAACTTGCTTTGCTTTTACTTTCATATCCTGGTTATTAATTATCTCTCAATATAACATAACCATAAAAAAAACATCAGTCAAGTTAAAGTATTCAGCGTGGGTCAATTATTGCCTAATTTATAATAAAATAATTCCACGTCTATTTTTGCAGCGCCATATGTGTTATTATATGTATAACCAGTATAACCTAACTGTACACTGTGCGTAGTCAAGTAGGTACAAAGAGGTATATTATGCAGGACTCCAGATACTTACAGAATAAACTATGCTGTAAAGTATGTTTAATAAGTTACCTTGTTTTTAAATGAACGAATACAGGATGCAACACCACTCTCATTAATGGTACCATTATGGTACCTATACTACTTTGTATGTAGGTTAAGGTGCGGACGGAGGGGTTTTTGGGCCAACCGGACCCTAATGCAACGAATTACTATAATAATACTAAGTATTTGATAATATTTAAATTGAATCCTTTAATATCCCGTAATACGGTGCGAAGATATTGTTTTTCGCGCGCGGTTGGAAGGACTGATAAAAATTACTAATACCTATAACCATATAACTAAAATGTAATAATTTCGTGTATCTATACTTTGGATTGGTATTATAGGTGGCAAATATAGATATTGTGTTGTGACAAACAAAAATATTAATTTAGGGTACAGCATTTGCACGCATCGTTAATTTACTCAGTCTAAAGGAGCAGGCGCTGTTATTGAAACTCTTGAATTATAGGTTAAGTTTCAATTCATTTTGTCGACCTAACATCTGCTTTAGTGTTGTCACTCCGACAATGGTATCTACCCGACTGTCCCTATAAGTTAGTGTAATGTTTTCAGGGTTCATCAGTTCATGTAACGACCTGATTAGCGCAGTGGCTAAGTTATTAGCTAGTAAGTCCAATCTTTGGGACTCAGGGTTTGATTCCCGCAGGGAACAAAAACTTTGTATCGATCCGCAGATGCTTACCCCGAGTACTCTTTGTATGTGTGTGAGTGTTTGTATATGTAATTGTTTGTGAAACTCACCCAGGATACAGGAGAAATTGCTAGTGTGGGGTGGAGTTAAAAAAAAATGTTATGGTATATCCTTGCATCATTCCAAATAGGTACCATAATAAACAAAAAAGACATCTAAAATATGTATATTTCCGTTCATATTTGCTCCACTCTTTCTTGCCCTCTCTGAAAATAAACAGTTTTCCTTGATAAGTTTAAGCTAAATATGATTTATTTATTATAAAAGCTTTTGATAAAATATATCTTATTCCACCCTGGTGTTGCCTAACAATAGCCCGTAACGCAGGTTAAATGCTTGTCCTTTAATTAAAAATATTAATTGCCGTCTTAGAGTCAATACAAGGTGAACATTCTTGATATTCGGGTTTTTACTGTACTATTATTATTTATTGCCTATAGGAATCCGGTTGTAGTAATAATCGTCTAGCAGAAAAAGAACAAATACTAATACCTAATGCGGCAAAGCCCGGGTAATTTTGTAGTCACCGCATAATTTATTTTTGTTCTTTTGCTATGTAGCCCGTTCGCTGATTTCGTGTGGAGTTCCCCCTTTGACTTTGAGGATTTAACCTCTAAAACCAGTGTTCATAATTTTGCCTCAGAGCGTCTTGTCTACACATAACGGCATTTTGAATTGAATAATTTTAAATTATCAAGTATTATCTATTTAGATTTCGTATGACTGACACGTCTGCGTTCGCCGCCTACTGAGTGTAAAGCGAACGCTAATAGGGACGAGCGCTGCCAGGTGGTGAAGGAAAAGAGGACAGCCTCCTTACCATGAACTCTTAAAGCAGGACAGTTTACCATGTGAAAGCGAGACGCTGCATTACACAGCACGTAGCCGTAGCGGCGCGCGGCGTCTCGCTTTCACATGGTAAACTGTCCTGCTTTAAGAAGTTCATGATAAGGGGGCAGAATGTGTAAAGAGGCAAATTTAACTACAGGGTAAAAAGATAAAGCAAAAAGGAAAAGCGATGTTGCTAACTCAATAAATCAAGCTTCTAATTTATTGTAAACTAATTTAATAAACACTCATTTCATTTTACAAACACATTATCCCCACTAGGAATGCTAAAAGTATGTGATGCGTTAAAAATAGAGATATCTCATCACATATGTTTGAATTACAACCACCACTAACTACAATAACATAACCCTTCCTTGGCAGTCTGGTAAAAACAGCCAATGAAATCCTTATTACCTGTTTGTTTAAGACTAACGCTGACTCTACAAAATTTACCATTTTCCTTATACCACATAATAGAGCCTAAGCCGCTTGTTATCCGTGATAAAAGCAACCCCTTAACTCAGGGGTAGGCCTTTGTCCAACAGTGGACGTATTCCGGCTGATGATGATGACTTAATAGAGCATTTTGGTTAGCGGTTGTAGTAGTTAAGCACCAACGCAACTTTACAAAATTTGACAGGATTTCGTTTTATATTATCTTCAGGTCAACAAATCTATGGTTCTATTACGCTATTAACAGTCGTTCTTCTAAAGATATTAAATGGCCAGAGACGGGGAAAAGCAGTATTTCAATTTTGAGGCGATCGCATATTTCCGATGATACTTTATAGCTTCTTAGAATATTGGCGAGGATACTTTTTATTGCTAGCATTCCGAAATGACGACCTGTAAAGGAATTACTATTATTAATAATGTAGTAAATTAATGATCCAAAAACTCGTTTATCCTATCAGAATGTCGTTATACATGGTGATATTTTTTTATGCTGATGTTAAATTTTAAATTACCTTCCTACAAGAGTTATCTGAATTATTTGTATGTGAGGACTATTATTTATTCATTTATATTAATACATTTATGTACCACTGTTATTAAATAATATTACCGATTACCTATTCAGTTCTCATTCTCTAAAATCATCCTAAAATTAGTTACAAATGATTAATAAATAAATATAATTTAAAAAATTTAAAAACACGACTGCCATGACAATAAACGAACTAAAACAATGAAAAACAAGTTCCATCGCAGTCTGGGTACCTCTTTGATAAAACAGTGTTACACAGAACGGTCCCCCGACTGCGATTTAAGTTCGTATATTGTCATGGCAGTCGTGTTTTTTTAATTTTTCTAATTATATTTTTTTATTTGTTTCATTTTTTATAGCCTATGTTACTCGCGATACTGTAAGGATTCTAACGACACCCCATACATCAAAATCGGTTCAGGCATTCTGAAGTTGTGGTGGAATAAAGAAACGCACATACATAAATAGGTACATACATACATGAATAATAATATATAAAATAAATAAATGAACCCTGAAAACATTACAATCCTTTTTTTGGGCAGTCGTGTAAAAAGTAAAAAAATATAACCTATACAATTCCTCATTCCGTAACTGAACGGTATGTAAGCGCAGGGATGTCTTGCCGCACAGTTTTCAGGCAGAAACCGGTCTGGATTGAATTCATCCGCATCAGGACCCCAGATTTTCTTCGACCTGTGCATTATCATTGGCACAACTGCACAGCCCACGCCCGCCGGTAGTGTACACGTAGCTGAAAGCACGTTGCTGAATGAGATATAAGTACCTACCTACTACACACATGGAAAGGATTTAGGTCCATAGAAAACATAAGGTAAGTACTGTTTATATTTATAAAATTGCACATTGTATCTTTATGGCATATATATATGAAATGGCACATTGTGTCTTCAAGGTTTTCCGTAAATTAAATATCTAAAACTAATTTGTATCTACTGGTGACTCCGACTTTTGGAGGCTTCTGATGAATTTAAGAGATTTCACACACTACCTTTTTATCAATGCTGAAAGTTTTTAAAATGATGGCTGTGTATGAAGAACATTTTTGTCTGTACCTATCTTCATTAAAAAATAATTAAAGTGTGAAGATTTTAGACGAAAGAAAACTGCTGATGAAAACTAGTATTATCAAGAATGTCTAGAGTAGGTTATTAACTTTTAAATCGATCTGTAATGTAACCAGACTTACAGAGTTTCAGTTCCTTCTGTGTTTTTCGTCCTATTATAGGCACCACTGTGTAGAGCCGCATTGTCTCTTTAACAACTCTTTCTAAATAATCCATTTTTGACAAATCGTCTTTGGTTGGAGATCTTGTAGAGTTTCCGAAAATATCTTTTAATCTGTTAACAAGCAACTTGGAGTTATTTTTTGCAAAAAGAAGCCAAAAGCTTGTTTTTTATAAGGCAAGTTAAATAACCGTTATTCTTCTTATCGTATGGTTGATAACCAACCTGTTGTCAGAGTTTACACCGCCTGTAGGCCTCTGACATGGCTTTACACACCATTGAAAAATCTCTCAGGTGTGCCGGTTTCCTCGCGATGTTTTCCTTCACCGTTTTTAGTAACTAATAAGAAATTTACAGTACGCACATGAATTCGAAAAGACATTGGTGCGTGCCGGGGTCTGAACTTGCGACCTTTGACTTGGTAGTCCAACGGTCATACCACTCGGCTATCAGTGCTGCAATAATTGTTATTTTAAAATGATAAATAATCATAATTAATTTACGTCAACATACGAGTTCCACCGTGAGTCAGTTTTTACAGTTAGGTATACGTATTTGATGCCTAGATATAATAATACCCAATTACCATAAATCTTAGAAGGACGATTAATATCACCAGAACTGGTGTGAAAATAATTAAATTTTATTTTATAAACACAATTACGCCAGTGATATGTGATGTGCCAATGATTTTCGACTTTATCAGGAATCTACATATGAATACTTTCTGGATAAGTTCCACAGACTCGAATGCCTAACTCGGAAAAAAAGCTATGAATTACGCAAATGGTTTTCTTGTGCGGGATCGAACCCGCATCCTTCACAGAGATCTAATCACTACTGCACCGATAACATTAGACGACTGTAAATATGCTTCTGAGGCTCTCCTAATGTAATTTTAACACAGAACAGAGTAAATTAACCATTTGTCTGTCCGCTAAGCTATGCGCAGGTATCTATACCCTCTATACCCCGCTGATACCCAAAATTGCGTTTTGCGCATCGGAACGTACGATGTTCCGAGCCGCCATTAAGTTTGAATCGGACTGTACCTACAACGACCTACCTACATGTGTTATGTATAAGTCTGCTTTGCGTCGTCGACAGTCAGTGTTAACATTTCAAATTCTTACTGGATGGGAGGACCGATGATAAAATAGTTCTATGATGTACTTACTCTTCATACACTTTATTCTGAGCATCGTTATGGCTTCCTAGTAAAAGCAACGCATACGATATTACAAGTGATGTGGTATCGTTACCCGCTATTGTAATCGAGTCTATGTGCTCACGCAACTCTACGTTACTAAACTCCAATTTCCTTTCTAATAATAATTGTAATATATCTTTTCGACCTGAAACATCAACAGTTGTCTTTATACTTATTGCTGTTTATTGGGCACACTCTCACTTGTAGGTCAATTATCATAACATAGGACGTCAACGAGCAGTACAACAGCGATGTGCTTACGGTAAGAACCAACGATTTTCGTATTGATTCAATATGGTTTTTATCGTAAGCTAATCGCTATCTCACTGCTCCATAAGTCATAAGTTACGAGAATTGACCTACTGTCTGTAAACTTACTACCTAGGTACACTGTGCTAATGAACTTACCTTCTTTGAGACTTGACTGTTCAAATGTTAATATTTTTTTCTTTATAACCTGGAACAAACACGTTGTGAAAGACTAACGTTATTTAAAATAAAAATTAGGCGATCAATAATTATTTTCTTATTCAAAAAGAAATAATATCAAAATATATTGATATAAAAAACCGAGCGGTTAAAAGCCAATTCTTTATAATGGTAGAGCAAGAGAATAAAGTTATCATGCACAATTAACCTACAAAAACTTTTCTTACCTCATCAGTGAATTTATGTGTTGTCTCAATACTATCTTTTTGTATGCTTGCGTGTGTTGTCAAACTAAACAGAGCATCAGGCTGCATCCATGCTTTAAATAGCCGCATATTAATGATCGACATGACAGTCTTGCGCGCGCGCAAGTAAGGCGTGTCTGGGTTATGTTGAACATCCATCTTTTCACCCATTGCCGTTTCTGAATTATAAACAAATATCATTAGGACGTGAACTATTTTATTAAACAGTAATACAATGGAAGATATTTGGATCTAACCGAAAACTATATCCAGCATACAGGACGTGACGTATTCGTAAACGTCAAACGGCGGTTTTCCTACTTGTTCCTGAAGACGTTTCACGAGGACCTGGCCTTGTTCAGCAAACACTTCGATGTAGTCCTCCACAATACGATTGTGGAATATGGGCAGAAGTAGACGTCTGTGAGCCTTCCATAGATCTACTGTAAATTATAGAAACATAAATCTAACTAACATCATTGATACTGATAATTACGTTTATATACAAAGGTGTATGCATAATTATTTAATTAAACTAAGGACGTGCCATAGGAGAAGCCTATAACCAGCAGTGGACTGAGATAGGCTGATGCTGATGATCATGAAGTACTTACTAATTTAATTTTAGAAAAAAATAACCTATTTATAACTACCTCCTGACAAGTTTAGAGTGACGATACTTTCAAACATTGATCTACTAACAGCGATTTCTGGGTAATCTACCTAGCTAACTTATTAAATATCCAAGTATATTATAGTTAGATAGTTATAGTAAGTACAAATCAATAAACTCATTTTTTAGAAGATGGCACAGGGATTCACCCAGCACTCTTTATTTCATAAATTAAAAACCAAATAATAAACATAACTTTGCATCGCGAGATGAGATGACCCACATTTCGCCAATTATTAAGGTCCCAATGCAACGGGGTGACCCTATTGCCATTAACAGGGCACAAATCCAGACTCCGTGTTGCTACTGACCTTTATCTAACGGAAAATCCTAGTACCTAACACTGAAAAAAAAATGCAATAAATCAATAATAAATTTCAGTTTTACCTGGAGCAACAAATAAGCCGTTTCCTAGCCATGCCTGAAGAAATTTGTAGCTGTAGTCTTTTTCAAGGCAATTTTCCAAAATCTTTTGTACGTCCTCTGGATTCAACGATACTGGAAGTTGTAACATGATGACGAGCCTTCATTAACCTATATTTTCAAGTTGTTTTCATAACTAAAACCACACTTACCAACATAAAGCGATGGCCCAATCCAAATCTTACAAGCAGTACCCATTTCTTCTATATTCTTAATTAAATTACGAACATTATTTAATATTTCTGAAAGACAATAATTTTATTAGAAGTCGATCCGAAACAATCAAGGTTGACGCGAGCACATATTGTAATTTTTTCTTACTTTCAGGCCCACCAATGAACCAATGAGTGTGTCCTATTATGGGGAGGTCACCCGTAGTGGGCAAAGTTTCAGAAAACTTATAAATGTTCTTCCGCGTTCGTCGAAAATTTAAATAATACAAAACGGACATCAAAAATATGACTATAAGAACAAACATTTTTCAAATATTGGCACTGTTATTATTAAGAACTTGTCACCATGATGCGCAAGAATGTACTGAAAGATGTAACGAAAAGCAGTGTGGTTTTAATGAGGTTTTCCGTAAAAGTACTTGAATTGTATGGGCACTTGTAAGTAACATAATTCACATAAAATGAGTTAGGTACTTGTACTTGTGTTAGGACGTACTGTGTCATAATGTCACATACTTAAATATTGTATGTCCTATGTATCGTTCGTGTAGCAGTAGAATATCTAGTAGTAAAAGTAGCTATAATATAGTTCTTGGACCGACCTTCACGTAGCCTTATCTAGGTACAGATTTTTTTTTTTTTTTTTTCGGTGGGAAAATCATCTAATGACATCCCCCGCTCTTGGGCGGAGCGGGAGATAGTGTCAGACTTTTACTGACTAAAAACCCACTCCTGTTCCTTCGTTGCCTTTCGTACCAGGGCCGAGTCTTCCTTTCGGAATCAGACCCTTGGCCCCAGTAGGCTTCGACCCTGATGGGCCCCTACAGTTATCTAGGTACAGATGTAACCTAGATCATGTGAGGTGTCATGATAATAGATGTGACCTCTTTTTGGAATTTATAAGTTAGATTATTTACGGATTAGTTAGATAATATTATCCTTTTCTATAATGCCTGAAGACATTGTTGTTGTTAACAAGCTTTTTCGTATTTTCCCCCTATGGAGGAAGTTACACTTAAGTATCACATATTACATATTCCTTATTTGATAGTAGGAAGGCTGTTTATAAAGTACAGTACGAGTATAACAAACCTTATTATTAAATAGGTATTTCATGTTCATTGAATGATACAAAAATAAAGCTAAAACTTAAAGCTCTCTATTTTATTTTTATTCTTTGCATTTTCAAGCTAGTTATTTGGATAATTATTATAACACGTGAAGGACCTCTGACGTCATATGCTAATAGCATTTAATTGTCAAAATTCAAATTTATATCATACGTTGAACAGTGATCGCGACGTCGCTCGTCGACAGACACGTTTGGTATTAAAATTTGACTTAACATATCTTAGAATTATCTTCGTATTTTTAAAAGTTGAATACAAAGTGAGTGTTGTCACGTAGTTATAAAAAAACTATAGTGTAACCTTAATAAATATCCCGCTAGATTTTCATTTAATAATTTTTTTTTATAGTATAATTATTAAAAGTTTCTATAAAGTCCATGATCTTGATAATGAAAAAAATATTGCTTTTTAGTTTACCTACGCGTGTAGGTAATCTAAAAAGGAATATTTTTTATATTGATTGTAGCTTCAGATTGATTGTACATCGTACATTGACACAAGTATAGAGGGAGCTAAAAAGCGTGTTATTGTGAAATTAAATTGTTGAGTCACCATAATATAGTTATTGATATATTGCCTCGTTGTTCTAGTAGCTATATTAAAATTATACTCGTACGTACTTGATCAAGGATGCTGATCCTGAGGTCCAGAATTCAAATTCCGGGTCAAGCCAAATAAATGTTATTAGGTTTTCTATTATAAATAAGCAGCCTGGAGTGAAAAGTTGGTGGTGTAACACCCTCTTGCCTGCTTGCCCTGTTCATAATATAGCTTACTTACTTACCTTTTTAAAATTGTCAAATTCAAAATGTTTTAACATAACTTAGCCCTTATAAAAGTGTACTAGTTGGTCGGTTGGAGAATGTGATTCCTATGGAGAGGAACCGGCAATGAACTCAAAAGTTAAATTTTAGGATTGACCGCCATGAATCAGTTCTGTCAGGGAGAATATTAGGGATCAGTTTCAGTACTTAATATATCTGCCAAATCTGTTTAAAACGTAGGAGTGCTTTATGTTTATTTCGTAATCAGGAATAATTATTGATATTTAAATATTACAAAACAGTTGCATTAAATCCTTGTGAATTTTCAGGCATTTACGATGATTATTCTAGCAGTTGTAGTACTATTATTATGCATTTACTGGATATGCTGGTCAGCGCGTGCGCAGCGGATGGACCGTATGACATCATCACTGCCTGTGCCGCCTACACTACCGCTTATCGGAAACGGTACGCTTTTCATGGGAGACACACAACGTAAGTTACATTTTAAAACTCCCTGTACAAAATAATTAACGTTACCTATTTGTTATCATCACGGTTTATTAAGTAATAACGAATTCGCAAATGTAACAGAATTGCGAAAAGTTCGCAGTGAGGCGCTAACCAAGCAATTCATTCACATGACGCCATATCATAGTATTTCATCTCCGACTAAGCCCAAGCTCTACGATCTTGCCCAGCAGTTTATATAACCCTGAATCACCAATAAAGACCGAATAAAAAGCTCCTAAAAAAATTATCCGTTTTCGTAGCAAGCGAGAAAGTGAATGGAACTACAATTCATACGCACAATATGTGATGTTTCCACAATAGAATCAGCGTAGCATGACAATCGTCCAGTAAAACAAATGTGTAATAAAAAAGTCGCACATTATTAAAGACCAATAGTTCAAACAGCTTGCTATCCAAAAGCTAGCACTTTTGGATAGCAAGCTGTGTAAATAATTTAATAAACCATCAAAGCTTATTTGGCCTAAGTAGCTGAGTAGATAGTCCTTAAATCATTACATATTCAAGTTTTTTATCATATAAGGCCTTAAACAATCAATCATACATAATAAGTGTCACCTCCAACCTACAGTTTGAAGGCCAAGGTAATCAGATACCTGTATAGTTGTGTATGGGTCAGTCATGAAATGTCCTATTGGAATATTAGCAATGATGATAATAACGTAGCGTAGCCGTAACGTAGTACGTGTATTATAGTACTCAAGCTGTTTGCAGTACCGCGACATCTGTTTACAAAGGTACTCCAGGGCTACCAATAAGTGCATAGTGTTTACCTTAAAGCATGCGACTTCGCAATGTTTATCTTTACGATAAGTAAACGACAAACGTACGTACACGTAAATCAAATAACAATTACAACTATACCACCTATTCACGTGTGCGTTCATATAATACACATAGTGTCTTTTTTTCCCATCAGGTTTTTAGAGATCAGGCTAGGACAATTTTCTCGCGTTCTATTCGCCGCCAATTCAAACAAGTGCGTAGCGTAGAAGGTAGCGCTTATCAGTGTTCAGCACACCTAGCCAGGAAGTACCTTCGGCGTGTTAGGCAGTAAAGAATGAAGCGGCCAAACAAATTTCGCGCCCTGAGCAAGGCCGTCTTTGACCCTTTGGAGGCTCTGTCACATTAAATGAATGGGGGCTCTGTGAGCTTCTTTTTTTTAACTTCGGACTACAACAATTTTATTGATTCGATAGAATAATTTATTTATCGGTAATAATTATCGGTTATCGGTTGGTGATCTGGTAACTAGGTGGCCCGGCCCTATCGGTTACGGGGCCCTGGGCGACTGCCTGGAGTGCCCAGTGGAAAAGAGTGGCCTGGTCCCGAGACTTAATAATGTAGTAAGAAAGAAGCCTTAGTAGGACGGCATTTATACTTAACCTGATCAACGCAGTAACAATGATGTTGCCAACCCGCACTTAAATATAAGTTGCACCTGTGTAAAATATAAGTAGGTAACTAGCTAAGTAATAAAAATCTTTTTGTTTCAGAACTGTATAAAAACCTTTGCAGCTTAGCGCATTTAGCTTTCGAACACCGGAGCGCGGTTAAGATTTGGCTTGGCCCCAAACTGTATGTGGGTACGTACTTAAGTAGTCTCATTATTATAGCTTTTGCATATCCAGATAAACAATGGGACTACTTTTTAAATTAAAGGGATCAAAATTACGAGCAGTTACGAATTTCATCAATTTCAAGTTTTCCAGCCTTAATGACCATTGACCATAGGTGGAGGTTGGACTATTGAGATTGCCCTCAAACTTTTGCGATTACAAGACAAAGAGTGTGCGTGAATACAGAGTGCAACTTGCGTTTGCGTACACACTTGTGCACAACTGCATACATTAGTAGACGGCTGGCTATTCTCGCGTTTGATAAACCGCCCTGACCAAAATTCAGTCGGAAGACGTTATTACTATGTATAACTTACTTAAGTGACTTTTACAACTTGTAGCTGTCGCTGGTCCTGAAGACGCGCAAGTGATATTAGACAACTGCCTCGACAAGGATGCTGTCTATCGCTTTATGCGTCCTTGGCTGGGTCACGGTCTCTTCGTAGCTCCCGGTAAATATGCTCCACACAAATTGTTTACTGTAAGTTGTAACAAATGTGATGTTAGTGTTAGGACAAACTTAATCCACTGATTTACTAAGTGTATAATCGGATACTTGGCTAATATTGTCTGAAACAAGTATTTTTTAAGTTACTCCGTCATTGTTTACTTACTTACCGAAATATGCGTGGCTTTGAATTAGTGGAAAGTTTATCTTCAAGCTGCTGAAAGTAGGATTTCAACAGCAATGGTTATGCGACTAATTAAAGGAGTACACCAATTTCAGTGCCTATAACTACTTATTTAAAGATATTACAATAATATGAAGTCGTGATTCTTCTCACAAAATACCTATCCTACATTGCATAACATGAATAGATCACGTTAGCAGTGATAAATAAAAGAAGACCTTTGTCACCGTCCGAAAAAATTATGCAAAAGATTAATATCTAAAAATGCTGCCTTGTTTAGATACTTATTTAAATATGAGTTATTCTGGTAGGATTAATACAGATATACAGCCGTAACTATATTATGTCGAGAAGAGTACATTGTATACTTTGTACAATTGTCAACTGACGACATAATATTCATTCAAATCAAATTCAATAGTCATTCAATGACGCAGATTTTTCCTTGCTGTAGCAAGCCTAAATCTTGTTAGAATGCGTTGTATGTCTGAAAACAATACTTTTCTTCTAGTATAGTCGGGTGAATTGATATCTATGTAAATATATTATTTGTTACAGTGGATTTATGGAAGACTCATAGAAAAGAGTTATTACCGGTTTTCCATAACAAAGTAGTGGAACAATATTTAGATGTGGTTTCTGAGCAAGCAAGTGTGCTTATTGAGAGACTCGGGAAACAGGAGGATCAAGGAAAGTTCGATGTCTTAAAATATATCACTGCTTGTACGCTTGATATAATGTTCGGTAAGTTTATATAAAAGTTTTCTGCACACATACTAATTAAACATGCTACTTATAAGCCATTCAAAAAGTGAAATAAACTTCCATAAATACCACATTCTTTCAACAATTTCTTATCCCTATCACTTTAAAATAAATATTGTATTTTAGGTGGGATTGAATCTAAAATGTATGTTATTCTCTAGAGACAGCCATGGGAGAGCGCATGGACGTCCAACATTCACCGGACACGCCGTACCTCCGCGCCCGACAAACCGTCATGACGATACTAAACATGCGGATCTTCAAGATCTGGTTACAACCTGATTTCCTCTTCAATCTGACGCACTATGCTAAACAGCAGAAGGACAATATCGATCTCACGCATAAATTCACAGACGAAGTAAGTGTAACTAGCCTAGGTTTAAGACCTACCTACATGTTTTCTAATGATAAAATAACCGCAATAATTAATGTTATAATTCTTCTATTAATAAATTATTTTCCTTACAGGTTGTTCAAAGACGACGTTTGGTATACAACGATGAAAACTTAATCAAAAAACCACACGGTGAGTACCTACCTATTGTTTTTTTTCTTAATGGCAAGTATTTCGTGTATACATATACATAGACTAGGGGCTCGTAGCTCTCTACGTGGCTACCGCGCAGATCAGTCGATCCTCGAGGTTAAGCCATGCTCACCGCGGTCAGGTTTGTGCTGGGTGACCATTTTTACATGGCGAGACCCCTCCGTGCTTCGAAAGGCACGTTGAGTCCTTGGTCCTGCGCCTGATCTCCCCTGGTCGTGTCGGTCTACCGTCCCATCGGACTATGAGAGTGATTTGTATGTGTACATAGGGAGACTAGGGAGTGAACCTGTATTGCGCGCACACTTGACTTGTTAGTAGAATTACGATTAATTACATAGATTTACGAAAAATACCGGTATATCTAGTAATAAAATGTATGTATTAAAAACTGGTTGCTCATGGGACGTCCGAATTAAGTGAAATGAATTAAACACGTGAGTCGATTCTATTATAAATAATTCATGAGTACGTGCATACCGTTGTTTCTATCCAGGCTTGTTTAAATCAGAAGGTGCTCTTTTTCGATATTGTAATTGTGTAATGATTTCTATAATAATCGAAATATTTGCTTTGCATATGACATGATTTTACTAGCCATATTTAACGTATTATAACTATTTTATAATGCCACTTGTCTTAGTAAAGCAAACAAAATATGTAGTTCTAAGGAATAGTGCCCATAAATAATTTAAATAGGTAAACAGACTATTTTTAACGTGTTGTATTTGGTTAAGAGGTATCTGATCTAACGGCCGAGAGTTCAATTCCTACGAAAAATAAAATAAATATTGGTATAAGGTATATAATTTATTCTTGAGTATATTATGTCACTTTGAACTGATGATACTTACTACGGCTCAATGCAAATGGGCGTCAAATAAATTGGTGATATCTACGTACGCATATTTTATATTAGGATAATTTTAAACCAACTATCATTAATTACTTAATATGAAAAATATCATGAGAGTAAATGAGGCGGAAAAAGCAGATATGCAAGATCAATATAAAATGGTGATCTATATTCTAAAACTCTTTAGGTATGTTTAAAAGTAGCGCTTCTATTTATTCATCTACAGGGCAATAATATGATAACACCGCGACATCCTTTGAGGGTCGTGCGTGAAACTTCTCTTTACTACTTTCAGATGGAAAGTTTCGTGCTGTCCTAGATTTATTGTTCGGCAGAGAAATAGAGTTTACCAATGAGCAACTTCGAGAGCACATCGACTCTATTACGATCGCTGGTAACGACACTACGGCTCTAGTCATCGCCTATACTCTCGTCCTCATTGGTATGCATCAAGAAGTACAGGAAAAAATATTACTTGAGTAAGTTATGTTTAATATTTGGTGAATTTATTTATGCCACTCTAGCCTAAAATTAAATATTGTCACCAATACCAACCAATATGTTTTGTTTGACTATTTGACCATAAGTATAGTTAACATTAAAACACAGCGACTTACAAGTTTTGGTTAAATTGAAAAATGGTCGGTAATTCTATTATACTTTCATCAATGATTTAATTTATTCCTTCGCAGACAACAAACCATTTTCGGCACCACATCACGAGGCCCGTCTAAAGAAGATCTACAAAAGATGTACTACTTGGAGCAAGTCATTAAAGAGAGCATGAGGCTCTACACTGTAGTTCCAATCATAGCGAGGAACGTTGAGAAGGACATTTATTTGCGTACGTATCTCTTTTATCCTATCATCCCGTTACTAATATATTATATTACCGATGAAATACCTGGAGAGGGTGACCTTATACTGACGCGGACACTCTTCTTTGTCCGTAAAACGTGCAATTTGATTTTTTAAGCTCTTTTAGGGACGCTGTTACGGTTTATAAGCCATATTTCAAATTTATTTAATTTTCAAGAGTTTAGGCACAACGTATAACAATGCATTAGAAATCGCAATAAATGTTTTGCTTTGCAGCCAAATGTGGAGTAACTTTACCAGCTGGCGCGGGCGCAGTGATAGGGGCCTTCGCAATACATCGCTCGGCAGCTTGGGGACCCAAACCTGACGTCTTTGACCCCGACAGGTTCTTACCAGAACGGTCCACTGGCAGACACCCAGCCACGTTTATCCCTTTCAGCTATGGCCCAAGAAATTGTATAGGTAAATTATTTAAATATTATATTCATCTATTTGAAGGTCGCCGATATATTATAATTAAATAACACATTATAAATTTCAGGAAGAAATTTTGGAATGCTAATCATGAAGAGCATCATATCTGTCATAGTCCGATCTTACAAAATAGAAGCAGATGAGGTCGGTCCCTTAAAATTAGAAATGCTTTTGTTTCCAATTAATGGGCACCAAATTAAAATTACAAAAAGAATAAATCTTAGCCATGATAATCTCAACAATAAAACATTATAACTATATGAGTTATTTTTATTTACAAAAAACGTTGTCTGAAATGTAAATGATGAAATTATATACACAGTGGAATACGTCTTCTTAAAACAACTTAAAGATTTGGATTAACAGCTGCATCCATCTCTATCTCTGTGCTGTTATCTTCAGGGGGGGTCAAAACAACAGGGGTTGCAGGGTGAGAAACGGTGGCGAAATCATATTCCATGTGAGTGTCGTGGTCCAGTACATCACGGGAGTCGTCTACTCCGCAGGTCATAAATTTGACGTATTTACTCAAATCTAGAAAGCCCACACCGCATGGCCGATCTACTAGACGAGATGTCATCATTCCTTGTGCAAATCCAGAACAAACAATCACAGACCCCACGTCATCCTAAAAATGCCACCAGATTTACGTCATCTATAATGTAAAAACACTAAAACCACCTCCAAATATAATAGGGATGTTGACCACATTAACAATTACGTTGAATTAATTGAAATCTAAATAAATCGTTGGAATGAATACGATAGGAAACTTGAAAAATGATAGACACGAGCAGGACTTGAACCTGCGACCTTCGCCGTACCGTGGCGCTGCTCTAACATAATCATAGATTCCAACAGATAATACCTGACGTCACCCTTAACACGTAAATACTAAAAGGGAACTTGAAATTCGATGGGTGCGAGCAGTGACACGATGGCTCAGTTGGTTAGAGCAGCGCCACGGTACGGCAAAGGTCGCAGGTTCAAGCCCTGCTCGTGTCCATTATTTTTCAAGTTTCCTTTATCAATTTAGATTTAAGCTTTGCATGAGCAACATGCAAAAATGACTCAAAATGTCATATGAATACGATAACTGGAAATATAAATAAGATCCAGGAAGAAACTGAGGATTTACAACGTTTTTAAGTTTGTGGAGGGGGCATTCTCTATCCCTCTCGCACAAAACGCTTAATGTACAGACGGGGCGGCATTAACCATATCGGGGCCCCTAGGCAATGCACGTCTCTGGGCCCCAATACCCTTTTCAAGCCTTCTCGAAGGTGAAAGCTAGTTGTAGTACCTATAAGCAAACTAGGCAGTCATTGTCATTAATGGTCTGTTACATACCAATCTTAAAATTAGGATTACTACATTAAGAAAACAAAAAATGTAAATATCTCGTGGCGCGGGGCCCCTGCCGATGCCTAATGGATTATCCGGCCCTGAATACAGACCATTACGTCACCGTACTATAGTGCCATCTATCTCACAATACAATTCATATAGCTTATAACTTTGAAATGTTTTGTCCTATTTACTTTTTGATTACCTACAGTTTTATTGATTATAAACTATTTTTTAAAATGTTGTGTGGTTTTCAGACCATTAGATCCTAGTTTCACCAAGATTGTTATGCTACTCCGTTAGTCAGTGGTATCTTGGTATACCTAAACAATAACATGACAAAACAAAAATCACATTTATACTAACATGAGTTCGAACCTGTAACGTTGAACATACGAGTACGTATCCAACTATTCAGTCAGTGTATAAATAGTTATTTATACAACAAGATTGTACGAAAATACTTTACATTTCATTGGAGGGCAATTTACGGTCTATTGTCATATATGTACCTACAACGTTGTTTACAAACATAGTATCTATATAAAAACGTATAACAGCAGCAATTTTCACAAGCAATAAAAAATGAACGACGCGACGACTCTACATAGTTTAAATAAATACTTACTGGACACAATGCTCCAAATTTCGGAGACTGAAACAATAAATGTAGAGTAGTTAAAAGCAATGCTTATTTACAAAATTGTATACCAAAGTGTGTATTGACAGGATCAGCTACTTTAGAATTGCAATGTATTCTGGATCACAGTGCATAGTGCGTACCGGTTTTGATTTTATCAGGTCACACTGACATCATCTGAACCTGAGCTGCATGATACGATAGTAAGTAGAACATATTAATATATTTTATAGGTTTCATAGACTCTGTGCTGCTATTTCGGAAAACCTAAAAACCGTTGATTAATAAAAGTGCCTTTAAACTTTAAACCATGCGTGTGCTACTCATAAACTTCGATAACATTGTACCTTGCAGTGTCCTTGCTGAATGCAAAGATATTTCTCTTGATAGTTAAACATCGCTAAACATTTGTTTCTTGGTAGAATGACAACGTTCATGCGACGAAGATTTAGCAGCAGTGGTATCAAGTAACCCTGAAAATATAATTATTTAGTCCTGAAAATAATCGCCCAGTCATTCATATTATCATTCATTTAGTAGATAGTTGAAAGTAATTGTGTAAAAATGTTATTTAAGTATAAAAATCTGGAATTTCTTAAGGACAATTTAAATTCTATTGGTTTGGACCTCAATTTTTCAAAATGTGAAATTTATATCCCGGACACTACGGACAGACAAGACATTTTATCAAAATTTAATGCTGTAGCTCCTCAGATTAAAGTGGTGGATGAATTAACGCTACGTCTCCTAGGGTCTCCTATTTTTGAACAATCTTATGCAGATTTCATAGACGAAAAAATTCAAAATTTTGATATGATTTCGGAAAGACTTTTCAAAATTAACATACATTCGGCCATAACTTTAATCCGGTATTGTTGTTTCGGCCCAAAATTTATTTACAATCTTCGTTCAAGCGCATTGTGGAAACATGCACAATTATTAGAAAAAATTGACCAAATTATCCGCACCACCCTAACGTCGATTTTAAACGTAGCTTTAGATGACCGAGCTTGGTCTCAAGCTACGCTTCCAGTCCGTATGGGTGGCTTAGGAATCCGCACTGTTTCTAGTTTAGGTTTACCGGCTTTTCTGTCCTCAGTCCACAGTACTGAAAAATTAACCAGAAGAATTCTAGCGTCTTCCTTGGTTAATTTTGAAGTATCGTGCTTGACTGAAGCGATATCCGCTTGGAAAATGGCTTGCCCAAATACCGAACTTCCCAAACAGGTCTTCTCCCAGAGACAGTGGGACGAGCCGCTTTGCAGTTTGCTACGGAATAAATTGATAAATACGTCAATCAATACTGCCGAGCGCGCTCGTTTGCTGGCTGTGGGAGAATGGGAGTCGGGCCTTTGGTTGCAGGCACTTCCGTCATCCAATATTGGGACAATGTTGGATGACAACAGTTTTCGCATTGCTATTAGTTTACGTTTAGGGACTCCATGCGTCACTCCTCATCGATGTCACTGTGGTGAAGCTGTTGACGGCCTCGGACGGCATGGTCTATCATGCAGTAGGAGTGCAGGTCGCATACCGCGACACGGTAACATAAATGATATAATTCGCCGTGCTCTTGGCACCGCCGGCGTACCAGCCGTACTAGAACCAAATGGCTTGGTACGTGACGATGGAAAGAGACCCGATGGTATGTCGTTGTTACCCTGGAAATTAGGAAGGCCTTTGGTGTGGGACGCAACCTGCGTCGATACCCTTGCACCTTCTCATGTTTCTGGCTCAGCAATTTGCGCTGGCACTGCTGCTGCTGCTGCGGAGACCTTTAAGCGGCGGAAATACAATAACCTAATTGGTGATTGTATTTTTGAGCCGTTTGGGGTCGAAACATTTGGACCATGGGGTCCGAGGGCTCACGCGCTGTTTAGAGACATAGCGAAACGGTTAGTTGAGTCTACACGTGACCAAAGGGCTGGTGCATTTTTGGGCCAAAGAATAAGCATTGCTATTCAACGTGGCAATGCTGCCAGTCTTTTGGGCACGTTACCAGTTGACATCGATGGGGATCTATACTATGATGCTTTTTAAATTTTTATATTTTTATGTGTAGGTATTATTTTTAATTTATGTTAGTTTTAAAATGTAAATAATTGTAAAAAACTTATATAATAAAATACAGACAAATAAACGTATTTTACACCTCCAGTATAAAAATAATATTCCCGAAAATATTTGTTACTAGCTTTTGCCTGCGGCTCCGCCCGCGTTAACCCCTATTTAAACCCCATTTCACGGATCTTAAACTTTCTACATGCCAAATTTCATCTAAATTTATCCATTTAGTCGTGAAGGTGTAACAGACAGACAGGTTACTTTCACATTTATAATATTAGTCTGCAAGTATGGATTTGGCGCAGGTATTTTTTACAATTAAATAACAATGTAATATAATGTAAAACATATAATAGGCATGTCATGTCTACACACACTTGGAACCTGTACGTGCGTAGTATATTATTACGCACATACAGGTTCCAAGTAGGTGTGGCAGACGTGGCAGTGTTCAATAGGTCAATTAACTTTGATTTAAAAGCATTGAAGATTTAAATCCGGTTTGAGTCTTATCTGTTAGATGTCCCATTTTGACATTATTTCCATACAAATTTGAAATTAAATCATTAGAGACTAGTTAGAACCCCTCATTTAACGCACGGGAATCACCAAAATTATACACTACTGTGGTAGGGTGCATTTTGTTTGATAATAAAAAGTTTCTTATTTCTCTAGAGGCCTCTTGCAGCGGCAGGTAAAATCTAAAGAATAAAATACGATTGATTTGGCTTCCATTTCATATAATAGCTCTTAACTTAATCTATGACTGTATTTTAATAATGGGGCTATAAAGAGTCCTAAGTCAGTATCCGATTTCATTTTATAAATGAAGGCTCTCGGAGCTCCCGCTACTCCTTCTGAACTTCAAAACTAATATATTACGCAAACTTTTTTGAGGGCGAAACCTGCCTACCTATGGATAGAAATAATCAATTCATAAAATGGACTTACATTCCTCCTGCTGCCCCAGCCGTAGTATTTGCAAGAGGTGTCTGTATAAAGGCTTTCGTCTCTCGGAGCAGTGATCCCATAACGCACACGATTTAATAAATAATCAGCGCCTGGCTCTCGTTTGTGGAACGAAAACTGATAATTTAGAACCAGTAACGCCATATTATCCGTCATACAATCTACCCATCGCAATGAAGTGTTGTATCCTGTAGGAAATAGGTAATTAGAGAATAGTAATAGCTTCGCATTGTTTAGCATTGTTTAGCTCTCCTGTTGTACACCCCTAAGGCGTAGTGCTTTGGTGATCCATAAAGGTTAGAGTTCCTTATTTAAAATGAAATAAATGTAAATTATAGTATTTACACCTCGTATAGTAGTTATATCTTGTATAGTAGCTGCATCTTAAACGTGAACCAAACCCCTACAGGTTTGGGTAGAGGGAGAGGTCTTTGTTTACCTCTTATGTCTGCTTTGAAGACAGTGAACCGGATGAATAAATTAAGGTATTTTATTTAACATATTCCACGTCACTTACCTCTATGTATACATAAGTGTTGCACAGCTCGCACGATGCCAGCATGTTCCAGAAATTTGTGCGTTCCACCGACTACATTAAACTTAAATCGCTCGCCATGCACGCAACTCGCTGGTGTGAGAACAACGTGAGCCTCTATCAGAACACCCATGCAGAACATCATGGCATGAGATAAGTAATGAACCTGAACAAAAAAGATTATGGATATAGAGAAAAGATTAAAATATTATTGAAAAATCCAAATCGCGGTTTAGTGTTCGATTTAGTACTGTAGGTACCTACCTACTGATGATCAATTTTTCTGCTTTGCACTATTTTCTAAGATCCCATAATGGGGCCGTCGCGTCCCAAACAAGAATATCACAAATCGCAGCGACCGATCGCCACTTTGTGTGAGCGGCAATTTGAAGCGATTGAACGCTACGAATTGCTTGCGCGTCATCTCTGCATTTTTCTTAAAGTAAATACCTATGCAGAACTGACTCGCTAGTTGCAAAACCACTATAAGAAGAAAACTTGAAGAAGTGTTGAAAAACTGTTCGGCACGTAACTTCGCGTTACCTACTCCTGAATAGGGGCTCGGTTTTTGTTCGAAACTAGTAGAACATTATTAGAGCTGGAAGAATCTAAATGTAATTTTAATGCATTCTACATTCATATGAAAATTATTTGCAATCATGATACTATACGGTTATCAATTCATTTCATTTGCGACGGTGTCATATTGCTATAAAAATAATGGCAGGCACATGGGCCGCACATTTTAGATCTTAACACCGAATAAGAACCGCCACGTATGCACTATATCACACATGGCTGACACTTTGCTTAAAGGTCACTAATAGTGCTATTAAAATATTGAGCTCATGGCAAACTACTCACAACATATTGGCCTTCCGTAACTTCCGCTGTTGTTCCAAGAAATCCAGGAGCATTATTAAAGTCCATGTCCACTGCAATATTAATTAGTTAATTACGTCATTTCATAATAGCACATTATTAATAAGTTATTACATTGACAGTGATTAATAACTGGGCATTTACCCAAAGTGGCAATGCCTCCAATTTGTCCTGCGCCCATTTTTTGGATTTTAACAATCAATCGATGAAATAATGGTTTATGCAGTGGCTGCGTACATTATTTCAAACTAAAAATATGATAAAAAAGGACTTTATTTTATTTTACGTAACAGTAGGTCTCGATCCACCTACTTCTTATTGGTAATCATAACAAAAATTATTCGAGCAGAACGGTTTTAATTAAGTTCACCTGGCTTATAGTAAACGCAAATATTATAATTTCGCTACTGCGCTATTCGTGACGAGATCACGAGACCACACAAACATCTATACCTAAATACTTCAGGCTTATATGCTACGGCAGACGCAATGGCATACAAGCCGGAAAACATGATTGTTTATCTTAATTATATCTAGATTTATAACAATATGTTTTGTCAGAATATACTAAGCTTAAAACTCGAGTTACTGAGTTCTTAAGTTCAGAAGGAAATACATAGTTAATAATACGTACGATAAACATATCGTAAAAAAAGGTTGCGGCACACTAGAAAATTTTCCTATATCGTGGGTGCGTTTCACAAACATGAAATATCACATACACAAACACCCAGACCCAGACATCTGCGGATTACACAGTCTTTTGTCCCGTGCGGGAATCAAACCCTACCCTTAGCGCAGCAGTCCAATCGCTTAGCCACTGCGCTAATCAGGTCGTCACATTACACGTAGATACGTACAAACATATTACACGTAGGTATACATTTAAACAATTATGTAAAACTTGTACCTAGTAGCAGACTAAGAAAATACTAGATTGTAAAGTTTTGGGTTTAAACTTGCAAGCAACTATTGTTCACTCAGAACGTAGATTTATTTATTGTTCTATTGTGAGTCGATTTTATTTTGGTTTCTATCTGTCTAGTATAGTCTCAAGTGCTACAATTCTACACATCACTAATAATGTCACGAAAAATTGACAATGACATGAAGTCAATTGTCACTTCAAAACGTTCCAGGTTCCAACCAAAGCAAATCCAAGTTTCAACCAAATGTTCTAATGTATAATAAGCATTAAGATGGACTGTAAAAATGGGAAGCACTACTAATTCCAATCTGCAAGAGAGTGATGCAAAATGTGTACGATGTGCTCTTGGTCTGCTAATCTGCCAGATCATCTGTCATTCTCATTCTTGTACTGTGCGGTTTGTAGGTTTATAATTCACTATTCAAGTATTCACAAAGCACGACTTTAGAGTTCGATTGTGTGAACATAACATAATTATAAAAAGATATCTTTATCGCATCTCCCACGCAAATATTGCTGCATATCTCTAACATGTAGGTTCCTGTGATTGAGATAATAACTCGAATTTGACTCGAACCGCAGTATTTAGTCTCTTAAGTGTAACACTGTGCGACTAAACTAATAATTGTTTAATAAATATATCTCACAATGAACTGTATGACCACCATATGCTTTAGTTTATTTATTCTAATGTTTTCATACAACGTTAGAGTATGCTCATCGCAATATAATAAACCATGGAGTGATAAATACGAAAATAATAAATGTCCTAAGCTATATCCGAAGAATTTTTTGAATTACATGCCAGTTGGTAAGTTTATATTTTTCCGGTGTTATTTATTATATACGACAGTTAATTATAGTAATTTTTTTAAACAATGTTTGTAATTCAATATAATCGTGAATGTGTTTTGCTTAAAAATCTGATACAATGCATACTAATAACATATGTTATTGTTTTTAAGGGAATCTCACCGCTGGGAACTACACAGAAAAACCTAATCTCAAAGGTTTAAAACAGTGTGTAATGGAATGCTGCCTTACAGACTCATGCAACATAGTTTTCATATATGACTTGAGGTGTTTCCATGTGGAGTGTGTCAGTGATGAACTGTGTCTTCCACTGCAAAGGACTGGGAGCCGCAAGTGGGAGGCATCCCATGTATCCATGATACTTGTAAAACCTGTTCTTCCCAATGGTAAATATTAATGTGAACCTAAGAATCTGGGTCTAACATAAAAAGGCCCTGTTGAGAACATTCATTATAATTGGAGTACATAGCTAACAGGAACCACACAAGAAAATATATTAATGGACCATTAGATATATATCAGATAATTTAAGATTACAAAAATGATAAACAAGTTATTATACTGCCTGTAAATGAATTTGTCACAAAATTTAAATGAAACTTCAGCTACAACACTATCAGAATTTTTTATTTAGTGAACTGATAAAAGAAACATATTTCACAATCACATACTTACAAACTGAATATTGACTACAAAAAAATAGATCACCAACTTTTACATGTATCATTTTTTGTTAAACTTTTATTGTTACAGAAAACTGGTCAGACATATTAGACCAATCTAGTTACAGACAAGCAAACAATAACTTCTCACCAGAAGAAGAATCTCTATATTCACCCTACACAAGTAATCACAATGATCTCCTGAATGATGATGAAGAATCCAATTTTTTATCACACTTTATAAACAATTTGCCTACTATGGATGATGATGAAACAAGAACCTTTGATAAATACAGAGACAATAATGACAGTGACATGATCATGGATGCTACTAATTTTCTGGAGAAAATCTCCTGTGTTGTGGGTGCCGGTGATTGCCCTTTCAACTCTGAGTGTATTCGGTTGGGCTTAAAGTCACGCAATGGCATTTGTAAATGTGTGCCTGGCACTGAAGAGAATGCACAAGGTGCATGTGTCCAAACAATAAGACCATTCTCGAAGGGACCCACAATATCTGTAGATTCCATGAAGAAATCTGATGAAACAGAGCCTAAAAATGATGTAATGAAAACTGAAACATCATCACCAAAATCTGTTCAGACTTTAACTGTGTCTATTTTATCAAAGCAGGTATTTATATTCGACATTTCTTAAACTGTTTATGATTAATGTAATCACCTAAACTGTTAAACACAAAATGCATGCAATATATAATTACTGCAGAAATCAAATAATACAGGCTATTCTAATTCTTAATTCTAATCTAAACAGGAAACTAGTACTCATTTATCTGAACTGGGAGACATTATTGTATAGACATTATAATTAGATTATATTAGTAGGTAGATATAATTAAAACATTATTTTAAGTTATGGCACATAACAGGAAATCGGAGGTTTTTAAATGTATTTCGTTATTTTTAAGGTACAATTGCCAGACAACGAAGTTACCTTGGCAGCTTATACTATTCCTGATGAAAAAGCAACAATGACCCACTACAACTATGTATGGACACTTGTTGACCAGCCGAAAGGTGGTTTCACAGGTAAAAGCAAGATTTCTGGTGTTAGTACTTTAGTGAAAGATATATAATCAAAATTAATTAAAGAAGACATCATTAATTTAGTTTTCATTGTTAAAAGGAGGTAATTTAGAATATTGATGTTTCTTTCTTCCTTTTAAATTATTTGTGTGTGTGTCGTACCAGCCTAGTGAGGCGAAACAGATGTTTTCTAATTTCCTGTGTTGTTACTTACAAAGGCAACATGAACCAAAACGGCGCGAAAGTGACCCTGACGGACTTAACGGAAGGCCAGTACCGGTTCAAGGTGACGGTGAACGGCACCAGCTCGTACGGCGAGGGCTTCGCCAACGTGACGGTGTTGCCGCCGCACCGCGTCAACACGCCGCCGCAGGTCGTCATCACTCCGCAGACACAGACTGTCAAGCTGCCCAACACTGTCGCCGTACTTGATGGCAGTGCTAGTAAGGTAAACAACTATTTAATTTCATAAAAAAATTGGATTCTTTTTTCTAGGCTAACTATAACTAGACTAGATGTTTATGTTTGGTGCCTTATTTTTAAGTACTAGGACTATACAGATTCTTACACGCTTAAACCGCCGCCGTGGCGCGGCACTTGTTCGTGGAAGCCTCTCTATGTAACAAGAACCACATTTCTTGCTGCAATGACCAACCAAAACATTATCCCTCATATTCATAAAATATGATCATACCGGCATTAACTAAACCCCGTATTAAGTCTATTGACAGCTCTGACCCCTTAGACAAGTGGCAAAACGCTGTGATATGTAAATGACAGTGACAGGTATAATTTAAGCCTTTGTTTTATAACGCCGAAAACAGTTCTAATCTTCCGTTTTTACCAGAGCCCGCAACATACCCATGTGTGACCACTACACGACACTGGCAGAAATGGCACCTTTGCTGATTGCCAAAAATTAAAAAAAAAAAAATTGTATTTTTTTAATAAATAAGGGGGATTTTGTTCAGCCTCATTCCTAACCTATTTCCACAAACAGATTTTTGCATTTAGATACATAATAATGCAGGTGCTAATAATACATTATGATACAGGACGATGACTTCATTATATCATGGCATTGGGACTTGACGTCTGGTCCAATTGGTTACCAACCCCCTCTGCAGGATGGTGCTACTCTCGTGCTAAATGATTTGAAGCAACCTGGCAACTACACCTTTAAATTGACTGTAGAAGACTCAGATCATGTGAAAAACTCAACGACAGCAAACATTACCGTGTTAAACCATACTGATTATCCACCTGAGGCTAATGCAGGTAACATAACATTATTTATATTATTTTAACTAAGAGAATACTTAGCTATTAGGTAAAATTCCTAGTAGATAAATTGAATCGATTCGGCTCGAACTATTAAAAATCGCACTCTCTCGTACGATAGTAGATCGCATTTTTCTGTAAAGACTCATTATAAAGGTTCGATCATCAGATGCAGCCGCTTCTGAACCTACTTAAATCCTAATGATATTATTCTCCCTATAACTGTATAGCATGAATTCATTTATTCTTATTAATAGTAACTCGAATGCTTACGACAAGATTTATTCTGACATTAATTAATTAATGTACTTTAGGCTCTTCCGGCATTTGAATTAACCAGGTTTGATGACCTGAATGGCGCAGTGTCTAAGCGATTGGACTGCTGCGCTAGGGGTTGCGGGTTCGATTCCCGCTCGGGACAATAATTTGTGCGATCCGCAGATGTTTGTCCCGAGTCTTTGTATGTATGTGATATTTCATGTTTGTGAAAAACACCCACGATACAGGAGAAATTCCTAGTGTGAGACGACGTTTTTTTGTTTTAAACCAACCATGTACTATCGCTACATATTTTGTTATTATTCCGACAGTATACATAATTATGGCATGTATTCGTATACCTACAGGTCAAGATGTAATTATATATTTGCCTAACAATAACTTGACATTGAATGGGAGTCTTTCCACTGATGATCATGAAATCACATCATGGGAATGGACGAAATCCGCTGAAGATGAAAATAAGGCAGTGGACATGCAAAATACACATTCACCTTATTTACAAGTAAGTTTGAAATACTAATAACGAAAATCGGCAATTAAATTAAGTAGCATATAGATATTAAAAGCTTTATCACCAGGAAAGTGCTTACACTACGAAATAAATACTTTTTATCATTTAACACCGGGATACAAACAGAACATTGCATTGGATTCCAAACAGTTTTGTAGACCTTTTCTCTATTATACTTTAAGTTTCAATAATTACATAGTCCATGTAACGATAACAGCAAAGATTCCCAAACATGCTATTGTATGATTGTAATTAATGTCTAGTATTTAAATTATCACCAAGCTATTTCATACTTGTAAATATTTTCGATTAGTATCCGCTGCCATGATTATAAACATTAAATAAAAAGTGTAGATAACGTTCGATTGAAAACGTTTATAATCATATCCCTTCGCTGTTATCGCCTTATCAATGTAGTACATGGTGTGTTAAACAATGCTTCCTCTACTATGAAGTATGAACATTTGCCCTAATTTTCTGTGGATATTTGTTACAATGACGCAAAACTTATAACGATAGAATAGGGATTTTAAACTTCGATTACGCAAATCTCACACCTTATTTCGCCGTTCATTGCTCAAGGTTAAGTTTAATTGCAGATATTGACCTTATCCTTTGAAGTTTCCGGCCCTTGCAACAGCTTTTAAAGGTTACTGTTTAAAACTAACGATCGACGATAAAAACAACATGATAAAATATAAAAATATAACATCACGCCTGTGTTCTCCGGAAGGGGTCGACAAAAGTGCCCATATAATACACCCACATTTCGCCAGCTATGTTATAGGTCTCAATGTAATAGCCGAGACCTATTGCCATCGACCGGGCACTAATCTAGACTTCGCGATGCTACTGAGAATTACCAAATGAAAAAACACAATAACACCATGCCCCACCCTGGATTCGAACCCAGGACCTCAAACTAAGCAGTCGCGCTTAACGACCACTAGACCAACGCGGCAACCTTTAACCTGTTTACCTTGCTCTAAGTTATTGTAAATTAACATGTTATTATTTATCCACAGTTATCGAATCTATCAGAGGGCGTATACACGTTTGTGTTAAAAGTGACGGACTCATCGGGCCAGTCTTCTACAGCCGAAGTGCATGTGTTTGTTAAGCCGCCGACCAACACGCCGCCTGTGGCCGACGCGGGATCAGACACCGTAAGAATATTTTATAACATACGTAGGGTTTAATTTCTGTAAAAAAACAATCTGGAGCCAACCCACATTGCTGCAAAAACATACTTTTGGTCTAATATCAATAGTTTAATGCCTCAAATGGCATTTTTTTGTATAAAAAAAAATGACAAAAAGTGACTTTAGATAGACTGAACTTAAACTGTGAGTATGAGAGCGAATTATGTCCTTAGCCACACTAGTGGAGAAGAATTTTTCAAGCTATATTTAGAGAATAAATAACGCATTTTCGCTTGCTTTATACCTGGAATTATTGTTGGACTTTGTAATATATGAATGCTCATAAGGCATGCGTGTCGCCTGTATAAACTGGTGAAGAAGTGGCTCATAATATATCTGTTGTCACCGTCTCGTTCGACTAAATTATTATTTTAAAGGTACAAATAATTGTGTGAAAACCTTACATCTGTTACTAACTACTGTAAATATACGCTGAACATCTCTTACACGGTTTGAGGTATAATCACCGCATGTTGTCAAAAATAAAAATTAAAGTACGTACTTCCCAGGGGGTCAGCACGGTGCAAACACTGCATGTCAAATATTAAGCTTTAAATTATCTCGTCAGATGTCTTGAGAAAAGTATGTAGCTTAACAATAGTTTGACTGTTTTATTCGGAGTATCAACACAATTACTTTATAATAAATAACTTTTTCAGGACCTTAATATTTGCAAGTTGAAATTACCTAAATTTTGAAAACATTGCAAGTATCTAGTTTATTTATTTCCTGTAACTTTTAACATTCAATCTTATATTACTCGGTAAGTGTTGCGATTAAGTATATAATGTATACAAAAAATGTGTGCCTTCAACACGCTACAGTCACTATCAAAATGTTCCAATCGTAACCTGTTGGTTGTACTATAATATAATTGCAGTTCATATCACTACCGCAAACATGGATCATCCTGAATGGTTCAGCGTCGCATGATGACCATAGAATAGTCGCGTACACGTGGCGTTGCCTGTCCGGTCCCACTAACTCTAACATTATCAATTTTAACGAGTCCGTCGCCAACGCCACGGCCCTCACGAAGGGCCAGTACGTGTTCTCACTGACTGTACTCGACGATAACGGGAACTCGGCCTATGATAATGTCACCATCACCGTTACTCAAAGTAAGTGAAACTAACTGTGTTGTAAAAATCACTTATTAAACTTCACTGCATTTTGGATTAATATCGTTCATTTTGTACATATTAATTATACGATCTAGTACAGTACGGCCAACGTATCTTGGCGATCCTGAAGCTAGCCGATTAGCTGCGCAATGGATATTTTAGGAACGAAATTGTCTACTGCGCACCTAATTGGCTAACTTCAGGGCCGCCAACATACGTAGGCCGTGTTGTAAGTTAATTCTTGAAAAACTTTTTTGGTTTCAGAATTATCAAAAAATTTATTTTTGATCATTCTGAAACCATAAATTATATTGCAAATATGTACTTGCGATCTATCTATCGCAATCGCAACAGACATACTGCACTACGGGATCTCCTATTGCTAGTTGTTATTTTCATAGTAAAGTTTATTTACGTTTGTGTTAGACGCATAAACTTACCACACTCTTAAAATGCCTGATTTTGGTTTAAGAACGACAAAAAATTCACGTACTCCAAGTATAAAATTGCATGTGATTTACGTGATCATTATTATATCTACTAATAATACTACAAAAATGTGAAACTAGCAAAAAGATGATAATAATAACACATATTTTTCTTACTCAACTTAAACAAAAGTGCTCAAAAATACCCATGAAATAAAATAACTTCAACTATTTACTAGGCATCGATATAGTATTCCCTAAATTGTCTTATAACTAACAGATAAGAACAGCCCTCCTAAAGCGGATGCCGGGGGCGACCTAGTCCTGAACCTGCCGGTGTCGGTGCTGATACTGAACGGCTCCAAGTCTTCGGACGACTTCCGCATCGTGTCGTGGAAGTGGGTGCGCTCGCCGTCCGGCCTCGCCGCCGGCTCCGTCATACTCGACTCGGACACGCAACCTGTACTTATGGTTCGTTATTATTTTATCGCATAAAAAAAGTGTGCAAAAGCGGACTTCATGCCTTGGGCATTTCACTTTAGTGATACATTTCTTATTGGTGCATACATATGGAATGCATTTGAACTGCACGCACCTGCTAAATTGCAGTCAACATAACTGCAGCAAAGGTAGTAGTCGCATTCATATCTAGGGCAATATTTAAGAACAGTCATTAAACCTAAACTCAGGACAGCTTATTTATTCTACATTTATGTATTAAGATCAAGTGGCTTTTTTGGGTCAATGTTTTCTACAATGTAAAAACCTACAGATGGATGGACTGAACCATCCATCTGTAGGTTTTTACAAATATTTATTCTGTGCACACTGTTTTATTTAGTCATATTTTTATGCTAGATACTGCTGGACTGGGACCTCTTTTGCGTCCTATTAAGCTCTAGCCATTTTATCACGATCATTAATATATAAATTTCAGCTCACGAACATAGAGGCAGGCAGATACGTGTTCGAGTTGACCGTCACAGACGACCAGGGCGAGTCCGACAAGGACACAGTCAGCGTGCAAGTCAAACCCGACCCCCTCGAGATGAACCTCATGGAGCTAACCTTGAACATCCCCATTTCAACCTTCACTCAAGGACAACTCGACTCGCTGGTGCAAAAGATGACACTTCTCCTCAAAGATGACATCAGAGTAAACGTGACGCAAGTCCATGGTCAAATTGATTCGGGAAATACGCAGCTGATTTTCTTCCTATCTGAACAGGTAAGCTTCTTTATTTTTGAGAAGCCCGTGGTAAGTAAAAGCCACACAGGTCGATCGATCAAAGTTAAGATGTCTTTGGTTAGGTTAGTCCATGGATGGGTGACCAATTGACCATCCAAATCATACAGATAGGTTGTACCCTAAGCCTAGTCGGCGCCAGTTGTCATTCTTCTTTCTTCTTGGCAATCGTTACGGGTAGCGGGAACCTAAAAGTTGTACAACCACTTTTACAGTGGCGTACAGCATTTCCCAAGGTTGGAGTTTAGGTGAGATAGGCAGTCACTCCATGTCTCCAGTGTCGGGCGTGCGCGCGCTTGTCTGGCGCGCGAGGTGGGCTCGGGCGCGTGGGGCGGCATTGCCTTTGTTACCTGCACTGCCTTTATTCACTAGTGATATAATCCCCCCCTTTAGGGCAAGGCGGTGTCGGGCGTGCGCGCGCTGTCTCTGGCGCGCGAGGTGGGCTCGGGCGCGTGGGGTGCGTGGGGCGGCGGCCGCGTGCGCTCGCTGCGCTGCCTTTATTCACTAGTGATATCATCCCCCCCCCCTTAGGGCAAGGCGGTGTCGGGCGTGCGCGCGCTGTCTCTGGCGCGCGAGGTGGGCTCGGGCGCGTGGGGTGCGTGGGGTGGCGGCCGCGTGCGCTCGCTGCGCTGCCTTTATTCACTAGTGATATCATCCCCCCCCCCCCTTAGGGCAAGGCGGTGTCGGGCGTGCGCGCGCTGTCTCTGGCGCGCGAGGTGGGCTCGGGCGCGTGGGGTGCGTGGGGTGGCGGCCGCGTGCGCTCGCTGCGCTGCCTTTATTCACTAGTGATATCATCCCCCCCCTTAGGGCAAGGCGGTGTCGGGCGTGCGCGCGCTGTCTCTGGCGCACGAGGTGGGCTCGGGCGCGTGGGGTGCGTGGGGTGGCGGCCGCGTGCGCTCGCTGCGCTGCCTTTATTCACTAGTGATATCATCCCCCCCCCTTAGGGCAAGGCGGTGTCGGGCGTGCGCGCGCTGTCTCTGGCGCGCGAGGTGGGCTCGGGCGCGTGGGGTGGCGGCCGCGTGCGCTCGCTGCGCTGCCTTTATTCACTAGTGATATCATCCCCCCCCCTTAGGGCAAGGCGGTGTCGGGCGTACGCGCGCTGTCTCTGGCGCGCGAGGTGGGCTCGGGCGCGTGGGGTGCGTGGGGTGGCGGCCGCGTGCGCTCGCTGCGCTGCCTCAGCACGTGCTCGGGCCGCGGCGTGTGCGACCACGCCAGCCGTACGTGCCGCTGCGATGCCTTCTGGATGCAGAGCCTCTTCGCGCAGCTCGACCCCGAAGCGATGCCCGACTGCGGTAACCATTTATTATGTATTGTTCTGACGATCCTGACCCCATCATGCTACTACTTAAGTATCTCCCAATCATTTAAATAAGCACAAAGGAAATTAACTCATAAAATGACACTAACAGCGTTTAAAACAGCTTTTAACATAACGCTGCTGGCTACTTTTGTTGTGTTACTATGGTGTACAATAAATCATATTCGATCTATCTATTTACCTTATGAAACATCTAAGCATGTTTTAATTGGCAGACAACCTGATTGGCGCAGTGGCTAAGCGATTAGACTGCTGCGCTAGGGGTTGCGGGTTCGATTCCCGCACGGGACAAAAATTTGTGTGATCCACAGATGTTTGTCCCGAGTCTGGGTGTTTGTGTATGTGATATTTCATGTTTGTGAAACGCACCCACGATACAGGAGAAATTCCTAGTGTGGGGCGACGTTTTTTTTTTTAAAAAAAAAAATTGCAATTAAATACATAAAGCAATTGCATTTATTTATTATTTTATAGTAGTGTAGTAGCCAGCACCTTACAGAAACATGTGCTTTATACAGTCAAAGAATAAAAACATATTTCGTTCTATGCAGAGTGGTCGGTGGTGTACGCGAGTCTGGGCGGCGTAGTATCGCTGTGCGCAGCGTGCGCGGCCTGCGCGGGCGCAGTGCGTGCAGCCCGCCGCGCATGCGCACCACGCAAACCGCGCGCCCGCCCTAAGTACCGCCTGCTGCCGCTCGCGGACCACGAAGAGAAGCCATGTCAATATTCACTTTATTTCTTTACTTTTTCAAGTAACAATACGTACATATTCATTTCTAGACAATACACATAAATAAAACGGGAGTGCCTGTTTGTATCATCAAAATAACATTCTTTACTCAAAGCATACACGATTTACATAACAAAAATGCAATTGATTTTTTTTTGTCTGTCTGTTTGTTCCTAGTAATCTCTGAAACGGCTAGACCGATTTTGACGGAACTTTCACTGGAAAATAGCTGATGTTATAATGAATAACTAAGGCTACTTTTAATTTTGTATATATATAGAGTTCTGTGACAAAAAAATAAAAACCCATTAAATTGTTAGCAGAATCAGATTCAATTAAATAAATCTACTTACTGCTGCCACGTACAGCTTTGAAATCCGCGGGAACGAAGTCCCGGGCATAAGCTAGTACAGTCAGCATCATAATGATCGGAGCATGCAAAGTAGTCAAAATTATGTGAGCAAACGAAAGTTTAATTTTATCTTAACAGTCATATTATCAAATTGTTCTTAGAATACAGAGTGGTCAAAACATCTTAGCAAGTAGTTTTCAAAAATATCGAAGATGTCAAAGTTTTCATAAATATGTTAGCAAACAGTTCGTTCACTGGTATCTAAGCATACAAGGTGGTCAAAAGTATCTTAACAAACATAAAATTTAACCTTAATACCCCTAGCTAGAGTATATTTTTCAATAAAATTGTTTATTCAAACTGTTCAAACGTCATTAAATTTTGCATCCTTCTTTTCTTTGAGCATCCATCCCTTTGACAGCTTCGATATATTTGAAAACTACTTGCTAAGATGTTTTGGCCACTCCGTATGCTAACAACAATTTGATAATATGACTGCTAAGATAAAATTGAATTTTCGTTTGCTCACATCATTTTGACTACTTTGCATGCTTCGATCATTATGATGCTGACTGTACTATATATAAATATGAAGTTGTATGAGTAGCCAATATTAATTGATTAGTATTCACATGCTTACTATCAACTGTTTTTGAACATTTGTTTACACTTTCTTTATCATTTTAATCATACGTTTTCTCATTGTCTAACCTTCATATTGTACAATTTACCGTTCAACACATAAACCTCATATCTTATAATTTATCTTTACGTTTGCAGTCACCAGTAAAGATGTCTCAGAATCTGAAACGGACTCTGACGTTTTGTTCGAGACAAAAAGCAAGACAACGACTTTCGCGACTCGTGCTATGAACGGTGAGGCGTCGCAGGGCAACGGCTGGAAGAAGAACGGTCACTACAAGACATCCCGTAAAGTAAAGACGTAGCTCATTGCGATGCGCCTGAGCTGCCTGCGTATTAAGTCAGCCCTTGGCAAATGTAAGTAGACCAGTTACAAATATCTCCTCTGATAAATTAAGGACATTATTGTAAAAACATAGGTACTATTCCAAGTTGGGCATAGTTTACAATGTGAATGTAGATAGTATAGAACAAATGCTAGCGTATATTGTAATTGCCTAAATTATTAAGTTTATTATTTAGTCTAAGGTTGCAAGCCGGTGCAGGTCTCCATACTGTGGTATTAAACGGACAAGACGTTTTACTTTAATGAGGATGCGCGGAATATCAATGTGATTTATATATAAAATATGTTGCCTTTGTCTCTGAAAAAGCCAAATGTGCCAGGTGCCTATATAAGAATTCTTGATCACAGTAGATAACAGTTAAATATGAGCTTCAATTTATAAATGAGGAACATACGAGAAGCACGCAAAGCAGTGCTGCCCACATACACCTGTAAATATCTGCTAAAACTGCATACAATGTGCCGTAGTAATTGCCATCAACTTTGAGCTCCTGCCTTGCTCCTACAACCGCACAAGTTCTAATTTTAGCACTGTATATGTAGCAAGGAGACTAACATTATAGTATTGTATCAAATTCTATAAATACGACAGGCATAACAAAATGTATTATTTATTTAATGATTTCTCAAATAAATTAAAATGATTAAATAGTATTAAATGGCTATGAATATTATACTTACATAATGATATAGATAGTAGCAACTAGATTATAGAGTAGTTTTTTACTTCTAAAATTTACATGAATAGAAATTATCACATACTTATATGAATAGATTTTTCCATACTTCCGTATTTTGACCATTTCACTGGCCATAAAAAAGCACAAAATCGTTTCATCAATCAACATTCAATAAGTAAGAAATCAACTATTATATACCATATACATAGCATATTATATGTGTCATCTTAATATATTTTTTGTAATAAAATATAGGACAAATACAAAATGTCCAGAATGTTATGTCTCGAAATGTTTGAGGTAGGTTATTTAAACAAATATCTACAAAATGTTTTTGTAAAACTGCAAAAGTAAAGGTGACTAGAGATTCATAATAGAAGTAAGAATAAGAATAGTTTTATTTACACCTGTCTCGCGAATCTATTTATAATATAATTCGTTGTTTATATAAAAATATCTTAATATTTTGTAATAGTTTATTTATTGCAGCTATTTTATTTACTCTTGATCTTCCGTAGTAAGAAATAAGATTTAAGAAAACAAAAAAAAATACAGAAATAGGTATATTTAGGTCAAACTATAGAACGCGTCTTTGGAATATCACTTAAGAGCCATTTTACATTTTTACGCAGTTTTCTAAGATTTCGGACGCCTAATTTACCATCTTAGGTAGTATTTACGAATTGATATATAAATGTAAAAATGTAGATCAATCTTTCGCATTGACACATAAGCTAATAGATTTACAAAAAATAACTTAATTGCTATATGGAGATCAATCTCCCGCAACACGTTTTCTGAAAAATCATCGCAGAGTCAATTTCGGGCTCCAAATTCTATCAATTACATTCAAAAATTTAAGCGATAAAAATACAGTAAGCATTAGGCATATATTTTTATTGAAACTTACGGTGCAACATTTTCCATTAATTACACTTTTAATTGATAAAAAAAAATAAAACTGAAACCTATTTTCACGGTTTATACTGTAATTTTATCGCGACTTTTTGGTTTGAATAAGGGTATATTTTAATTTTAAAATCATGTCATGATAAACTATGCTCTTTAATAAATCTAATAATACAGTGATTTTCAAAATTCCTTTATTTAATTAGAAATCACATCATTTTCAATATCACTCCAAATCACAATAAATTACGATGCACAAACCTAGAATGATCAGTCGGGCCCGAGCGCCCAAAGAGGTAGGATCTGTGTCACTTTTTTCTAATTTCAAATTACGAAAATTCGTATTGCAAACGCATGTTTATACTACGACCACAACGTTTTCATTTTCTATGTATTATTTTCATTCGGTTTTGTTTATTATCAAGTAAAATATATTGTTTTATCAGTTTATGATATTTTATTAAATTAATATTCAGCTACTTTAATCTTGACTGTACTATTTTTGTCCGCGACTTGGTCCACTTGGATTTTTTTTTACGCATAAAAAGTAGCTTGTAGCCTTTAATATGTTAATCCTGGTTATAAACTATCTATGTGCAATTTTTTTTCTATGTCCTTTTAACTGTTTTGCGTAATTGAGTAATAATCCTCCAAAAATACAATCGCTTGCATTTATTATTAAAATAAATTTTACAAAACATGATCTATTTATAATTGGTGAATAAATTATTATTGTAGAAATTATAATTTGTCTAAATAAATTACTAAAGAAATAAAAATATTTTCATAAATCTCGAATAAGAAACATTGTCATAACGATCAAAATTTTTATGTCTGTCTCAAAACTCTCGCTACACTGCACTGTTTGCATTGTTTTTGTGTGGGTGCGCTACGCACACATGACAATTTTGACAGAATTCGAACGTCACAATTTTGTGAAATGGCTCTTAAACCTTAAAACTATTTACTGGGGTAACAATACAGTCCCACGGTGAAGGCATCGTAACAAATCCTGAAGCATACGTGGTATTTAAGCGTGTTTATAATACACCAATAACAAATTCATGAATGTCGCATCTTCTAAAAAATCTACACAAGCATACGAATATTATAGTTTGCCTTTCCTGTACTTGAAACCGATACTAGATGATTAAATTTATTTGCGTATCTGTAGAGCTTTACATTAGACTTTTTTTACCAATAACCTTGATAAGACGCTTCTAATGATATCTAGTGTCTAGTGTGGTCTTATCCTATGTGTCTAGTATCGGCTTAAAACAAAATAATTTGCCTTATTTTAAGTACTAAAATATAATATTTATACGATTATGTTTTAAATAATGTGAATACCATTATAGTGGTATTATGTACCTCATGCTAAGATGTTACTGTGTGACCAGTCTTTTTAGTTAATATTGTATTGGCATAATGTATTTGAATAATCTAGTCGTGATAAGTGATAATAATTATTATTGATTGCACACTTAGGTACGTATTGTTTGTAATTTGTTTTACTATAATAGCTTTCGTGAGTGTTAAACATATTATTTACTATATATTTATGCTGGTTTTACTCAGCTCTCAAAAAGTATTTTTTAATATGAGTGTACTTCAAATAAAATCGCATTTATGCTTCGAAGTCGTTTGTATTCCCATACCAAATTGGTAGGTACTTATCAGCAGTACCAATAAACCTTAAATTATTTACACACGAGACTTATCGTTGTGATTTGTATATCGGTCAGGCGTTGAGTCGATGTCTGCTATTACGCAACCAGTGATTGCGTTTTATCGGTTAATTTTACCGATTTAATGAATTACAGAAATTCGATATAATTTATTTCTGTTGTTATCAATGGATAACAACAGAAATAAATTATATCGAATTTAAAACATCAATACCACTTAATAAAACTAACTAACTAACCTACCTTTACTATTAAAGTCTATGCAGAGCATTATTTCCAACTATATTTATGTTATAAGTTTATAACTACTCGTGCATAGAATCAGATTATTTATACATAGTGATCTAGGTACGATTGTAATTTTTTTATCACTATCAAAAAAAATGTTGCTTGTGTTGTATAGCAATCATATTTTTTCTTATGACACCATTCACTATAGAGCTTGCTAATAGTAACAGCCAGCGAGAGAAACATTGATAATTAAAATGCAACGATAGCCATTTGACCTCCGCAACCTAGTTAGTTTGCGGCACGGTCAAAAGTTATCGGTGAGAAAGTTGGGGTATTTAGTTTTTTACACAAAAAAAAACAATTCTAATATAAACAATTTCTTTATTGTAAAATGTATTGCTTCATAATAAAGATAGGGATCGGTAGGTATATTACTTCATTTGGGTTATTGTTGTTGAACACTTAATGGATAACAATTTTAGACAAAATAGGCACTCGACCGCTATTAGTAGGCACCGAGGGTCAGACAAAAAATTTAAATAAGGTTACATATATTCTAAAATGTATGTTTCGTAGAATATTTTATTGCAGTTAAAACATTTCTTTAGAAAACATATAGTGCAAACATATAATAGTTTAATTGTCCATTAATATAATCTATTAGTAATTGTTAAGCTAATTATTAAGGCTAAATTGCAGGATCCAACATTTTGGCAAATCATCCGTTAAAGCTACGGTTTTAGATTAGACGATAAAAGGTAACGATAAATGTTCTAGCACCGCCTACACGCCCCGAAAAGAGTATTGCTTTAATTAGTTACCCGATTTCATAAGACAACCTTGGATAAGAATTTTAAATTAATAATTTCAATTATATAGGTACCTAAATTTTTTACTAGTACCTATCGCCGAATGTTAAAAACCACAGATTGCTATGAATAAAGCTTGAATGCAGTCACCCCGAAATAGTCTATAATTGTTTATCCTTTAAACTACATGAACCAGTACCAATACAAAAATGTTTAGTACCTAGCGTTATATTATTAAAATTAATTAAGTAGTAATTACTTGCGAATTACATCGATTTTGAAGAATAATAATAAATGAGTAAGCTTTTGTTTAAATCAAAACATGTGTTAATTCTTTCTTCTTGTTTTGTAAATAAAATACACCTTAAATTTATCACTAGCCAACGCTAACAAACCTCTTATGCCCAAGCATATTGCAGTTTTGAGTTAAGTTACTATTTTGACATACATTTTCCTTTATCAATTTAGATTCAAGCTTAGCATGGGCAACATGCTAAAATGACACCAAAAGTCATATACATTTTTATTCAAACATGTTTCTTTGGTATTAATAAATTATAAGGTATATTACTACCAATTGCTTACATCACGTTGAGGACTTAGTAGGTACGTATTATTTAATAACTTACAATACAGTCTGCAGTGTTATTTTGGAATGTATGTTTACCAAATTATTATCACAAAATATTGGTTTGATAAATAGCTTTTTCTTATAAATATTATAACGTTTTGTGACTACTTGAGTAGCTGATCATTCAACCTCCATAATATCATTTCGTATTTACTAGTACAAGTACCAATCCTGAAAATAATTAAGTAACACTTTAAGTTAACAGAAGATAAACATATAGGTGAAGGAACCTACATTATATTATTAGGTATGTATATTATGTGACATCAGGCCAAATTAAAATTAATTCGTAAGTATACTACATGCCTACTTCAATTTACCTACCTACTATAAAAGTAGTTGTTTTCTAATGCTATCTCTAGGATTAAATGCTGACGTTTTATTGATTAAGAATCACATTGTTATTAATTAACACTAATATCGATAAGAAATCAAAGTAGCCAGATAGTAATTATTACACCTCAAATATTAAATTTGAGTTTTGAATTTATGGAAAATATTTCGTGTACAGGGATAAAACTTTCTTTGCCTATACCTAATATAATAACAATAGTAGGTATGTATTCTAATTCTAACAAGACAAATTAGGCAATTATTTAATTTTATTAATTTAAATTACTAGTTACACACAACAAATCAATATGTTTTACCTTCATATACCTGCATATTTGCAGAAACAATTATAAAATATGAGATATTCATCTTTTTTATTACGTAATATTGTTATAGTGCTTAAAGTTACATCAACTAACTACACAGGCGATGTGTATTACACCGTTTTGCGATAATTTTCTATTTATTGCTGTATTCCTTCACAACCAATGCCTGTTGTCCAATATCTGGTTATTATAACTAGTTATCTCAATTAACTACTATTACGTAACTGAGAAACTACCTACTAGACAGACTAAGAACAATTATATGAATAGGTATTTGCTGAATGCCATACGGTAAATTATAGGTAAGTAGCTCTTTTAACAATAGAATGTTTATTTATACTTTAATGCTGATGGCAATCAATGGTACTAGCTTTCTAGCCAAAACAAGTTTTAAACTACAGGACCCTGCACACTTCTTTGACCCTACATTACAAATATTGAGTTCATTTTACTTTCCAAGAGGATAATCATTTAAATCACAAATCGTTTTTCTTTTATAAACCAAAATGTTAAAGCTAAAATTATAATAGACTTATGGCTTTACTCATGTTAATTTTTGAGTCCACATTTACATAGTTGTCAACTCAACTTAGTGATTAACTGACACAAATTAAAATTATACACATAGTTACAAACCTTCTAGAAGGCAAATAAAGAATTACGACATGGGGGAAGTATGTAAATAAAATATATTATATTAAGCAATCAAGTTGAATAATGCAGAAGTAACATGAATATTCATTTTAATTAATAATCATTATTTATTGGGGTTATTGTATATCACTTTTGCTAAAACATTTACAACTGTTACAGAACAAATAAATACAAGAAATTACAGAAAAAATCGAATCAAATTCTTCCACCTATATTGTTTCATTATTTTGCATTTAGACTGGTAATATCTACCCCAAAAGCTCCATTAATTTACTAATGCGTACTTCTTAAACCATTCACCAATATGACCAATTTTAAACTAGGTTCTAGCCTCAGAACAAGAATTCAAGTTAACAATAGGCTAGTATCTAAACATTACTATTTCCATTATCCATTATTTGGCCTTTTTCTTCCCAGATCTAACAGTTTTTTCTACTTCAGATGACCAAACAGCTCTATTGATAGTTTCTCCTACAGTATATGAACAGCATGATAAACCAAGACAGAATACGTAGAAACCTACTCTTAGAGGCCAATTGAGAACATTCAATATGGGATACACCCAGCTACCAGTCCTGAAGTAGATTACATGCAACCAAACCAAATAGCAGATCATAAAGGAAGACAGGATAGACAAACCAACTTTTCGTTTTGGATACATCCTGAAAGATGTAAGGAGATCAATCAGTATGAACACAACTATATTTGTGTGCATAACATGATTCAACCACAAGGGAAAATATGGATCCATACTTCTAGGCAATATTAACTCTCTATCAACAGCATAAATACCCCAAAAGGATACCCCAACAAATACTGCTAAGGGGAATGCTAGTGCACTGAATACAGTGTCCTTTATTCTTCGTATAAGAGGCTTCTCTGATGGTGATGGTTCATTATTACCGAAGAGATCATTCAGTAGTGCCAATGTAAAATAAGCAGTTTGTATCATCTGAAAAGAAGCATTATGTATAATTATTATTATCAGGTAGGTACAATCTGACAAAGAGAAAAGCAATGGTTGCATAAGACTTACAGCATCCAAATAAGTTAGGTATTTAAATTTGCCCCCAAATGGTGTAACAGAGGATGAAGTGGCTGGTATATTGACATAGTTGTAGTCATAGTAACATCCGTAGAAAAATTGAATAGCTCCAAAAAGATGAAATAGTATTCTCCACATAATTAAATTTTCTGCAAATGAAGAAATGTACACTAAGTAAATGTCTATATAAATCCAAAAAAAAGATTAATTGCATTTATAAATTTGTTAAAATCTAACAACATTCATTTCAGTAACATAACTTAAAAAAAAAATACTTGCCTGCCTGCCAGAGTTCTCAAGTTGAAAATAATAAACAACCTAAAGGAAAACAAGATTTTCACACTACTGCTTGACCTGTATATTTTTCTATTCACATCAGTTAAATTCACCGCTACGTTTTAGTTAACCAAAAAATTATCCATCAACTGATCGACATCACCACTGACACCACTGCATTCCACTCGCCCGCAAATTCGCAATCGCTATTTGACCAAAAACAAAAATACTCTTTTGTCTTTGACTTTATCTAAGGTGGCTGCATGTTTGAACATTTATTGTCTTTGACAGACAAGAACAGCGCTACCTCTATGGCGCTACAGTCTGGCTACAGTGACTTTATTGAGGGATTCTAGCGGAAACTTTAAAAAAGAGCGCTTTAGTAAAAAAAAAAAATTTCTTTTAAATTAAATAATAGCTAGTTTTTTTGCTTAAAAGTTAATTAAAATAACATAGCTAGGTGTGTAAACCTAGCAAATGGTGGGAAACGAGGGGGGCGGGGATAACCCGCCCATCTCACTTAAACGTCCTCGGCCTGATGCCGGAGGCGGAGAGACAGACTTGGACATGGATGGCGGCGGCGGTGAGCATGATTACTCTTAATTTTTAGCTTCGACTGCTGCAACTGCTGTGCATGAGGTCAATCCCGGGTCGGACAAGGTGCTCCTGGGTTTTTTTTTAGGGGCATTAGGTAATTCTCAGTAGTAGCATGGAGTCTGGTTTTGTGCTGGGCCCGGTTGGCAGTAATAGGCTCGCCCCCTATTACATTGGAATATAAAACTTAACTTGTGAACTGTGGGTGTATTAACTATATGTACATGTCTGTCTCTTACTTCGGGGAAACAGGCGTTTTAAACTCTGACACCAGGTTGTTTCATCAACCATACGAGAAGAAGAAGAAGACTTCGGGGAATATTGGCGTGATTTTATGTGTTTTATGTAACATAAAAAGATATTTTGAATGATTTTTTTACAATACTAGAGGAAGACGTCGGCGAACATATTTAGACCAAATCGGAGATGTTTTGCAAAAGGGTCAAGTGAGGAGTACCCTGTACCCTTAACCGATGAGCGTGTGTGAAGAATGCGTAGCGAGTAATTGAAGCGAAAGAAGTATGCCCGGATCGCAGCAATGGAAATCCGTGGTTTCTGCCTACTCTTCTGGGAAACAGGCGTGACTTTATGTATGCAGGTATATACTAGAGACTATTTGAGATAGGTAGCAATGGAGGCGGTTAAATACAAACCATTATGACAGGATCTCCACATATGCCAAGAAACACAACTTCTTAAACTTTTTTGCTTATTATTGCTTTTCTGTCCAATGATCTATATCTATACTTATAATAAAACTGTAGAGAGGTCAATTCTGTACATTGAATATATATTCAAAATTATTATTGGAGGATAACTGGTGATCGATACTGATGCCAAAAATGCGATTAGTACATTTTTTGTCGGTCTGTCTGTCTGTCTGTATGTGCACGCATGGGTCAAAAACTACTGAAGGGATTTTAACCAAACTTGGTACGATTGTAGTCCATACTCCTGGGCAGGTTATAGGCTATATAACATAACGCTAACACACATAGGAGCTGAGCAGTGACGATAAATTTGAAGCAAGTCGGATGAAAATGCGCTTTCGAGCTCTTATCCTCGCATACGTCGATCATACACCAAAAGTATGTATTACAAAAATGATGGTCTCTAAAAGATCTACAAAAAAGTCCTCAATAGTATATATCTATCTTTTATAAATTAGCCACAATAACGTGTTTAATCGTTAGGCACTTCTTCAAGTGTATTAATAAAATAAAATATATAAATATATTGTATTTCACATAGATATATCGTTATCAAACTCCAATATTCAAAAAGTACACTTTAATATCTATTTTATAAAAAAAAAAGAAATCGGTATATAAGATATAGATGAAATAAAACTTCCAAATCTCGCCGCGCCAGTATGGGTACGGCTATACGGTTGATTTTAGTTTAACGCGCGACACGGCCATCCGCTGCATTTATAAAAAGGCGGGGGCATTCACGCGCCACCTTATTGTCCGGTTAAGCAGTAACAGCTCCCTCAGAGCTAATTGCGAGAGATATAAAGAAAACGCGCCACCTTCGCTCACATTGACGTGGTTTTTATTGACTCTTTGGAATCTTCTTCTTATCGTATGGTCGATGAATAACCTGGTGTCAGAGTTTAAACCGCCTGTAGGACTTTACTTTGTCTGATACATTGGGATCTACACCAAACCTAGCGAAATTGTGGGAGTAGGTACAATATGTGCACCTCAGCCTACGCCTTCGCGGAATACAAGCGTGTCGTTGTCTTATGTTTTATAACAATATTTTTTATAAGAGTCAACTGCAATGATTCCCTATTTTAACTTAATTACGAATAAACCGACAAACAGACAAAATATCCAAAATAATAGAAATGGGTTGTATTGTATAGGTTTCTAAAACGTCGCTCCACACTAGGAATTTCTCCTGTATCGTGGGTGCGTTTCACAAACTTGAAATTTCACTTACACAAACACCCAGACTCGGGACAAACATCTACGGATCACACTTTTTTTGCGGGAATCGAACCCACAACCAATCGCTTAGCCACTGCGCCAATCAGGTCGTCACGGTTGTCTTTTATCCTTGGCATTTTTTTTTCTACAGTAGTTTCAATGTACAGGAACTCAGAAACGCACAAAACGGATTTATTTATGTTCTCTTCTTCAGTATATTATTTTCAATAGACTTTCTGTAACTTCCGTAATTACCGTTCAATTTTTGCGGTTTTTTTAATACCAGAAAGTATTCTTAGTTAAATAAGTGGTTTAAAGATTTTTAACCTACTTAAAACAGCCTGCCTGGTAGGTAATTTTTTTCTGTTAAAAGTTCAATTTACTACTGGTGTTTTATCCGAAATACACGCAGACGAAGTCGAGGGCAACAGCTATACATGTAATAAAAACTACTAAATCGAATTCGCTCAAACTTAGCTAATATATTAAAAACAATTTAAAAATACTTTTGCTGTTTCCGAATTTCCACGCGGACGGAGTCGCGGGCACATCTAGTATTATCATAAATCTGTCTATAATTATGTCTTATAAATAAATAACCCAAGTTATGAGGATTCAAAAAACGACGAAGCGCTTTAAGTAAACGTATGTAGTGCCCCTGCGCTTCGTTTGGCCCGTTTTGGCGCGGGCACTACCGTACTACCCAGATTAAATTGGTAGGAGATATGCATATTTTAACCTTACTAAAAATAGATTTTTATGATCTATGTCTCTATGACGATTGACCAAATCTAACTTTAATAAAATCATATAAATTGTGTTTATAGCGCATTAAACGACTATTTTCGCTTCTGGTGCCATATTTTGGGCATAAAAAAAATATCTTCTTCATCTTCAATAGGATATGATAAGTAAACAGTCAATATATAATGGAAGTTAATTTATTGGTGGTAGTCGGGTAAAGGCCATTGGTGCTGTATCAGGGACGGGCGCGATGAAGACCTGCGGTACGGAGCGCGCGTACCGGGGAGGCTGCTGCGGCAGCTCGGGCAGTGCGCCGCGCACCAACCGGCGCAGCGCCACGTTGCGGCGACGCAACTCGACTACCTCTTCGTGGATCTGTTCGCGTTCTGTAAATAATAATACACATACTCAATGCATCCACCTACCTACCATATAGTTTTAACATTTAAGAACATCACCCCCATTCGTTATGTTCATATTGTATTACTAAGACATTTTGTGCTCTTACTACAAAACCCAACAATGTGCATGAACGTTTAGTTTTAAGGAAAGTAGGTATAAGTATAACGCCCAGCTAATGACAGGTGCGAACCCAGCTGGCCACGAAAAATGCCATAGATCATCGATAAAATTACTAATTAAGGAGCTAACAACTAGCCCCATAGAATACATACAAAGAAGTCTTTTAATATTCTTAGTTGTCGATGGCTAGCGATAGTTTTGGCAGTCACGAACATAGGTACCTTGCAGAATAGACAAATAACTGTTCAGTCCAGTTAATAATCCGTCCCATAACCTATCCTTTTCTGGTGGGAACACGTTCTTCCATTGTATCCAATAGTTGTTGATTTCTTCGACGGTTATTTTTCTGGAGGGCGTATCAAAACTTGGCGGCTTTAAGCTATCCCTGTAATTAATAAACGCTGTAAAGACGCGCGCTTTATTACGTAGGTAAATAGGTATTTATATCTATAAAAATGTATCAGGATATTGTATTAATTAATGTGAAAACTTAGAATACTTACAGAATGTTGTACAGTTTCTTTTTGTCTGGTGGTACGAACAATGTTATGAATTCACTTAGAGCCGTCAGAATCTGCATCGGCTCTATTTCCAAAACATGACCCACTGGAAAAATAGAGGATTTTTTTACACGTCGTTTACTTCTGCAGCTGTTATAAGTGCTTAGTACTTAAGTGGACAGTTTGAAGTACTGTAGGTATTAAACAAACAAAGGAATACTAACACGGACAGAGATAGGGGTTATAAGGCTTTGGAGCGCCTGTGACGGTAGGTTGCGATGCTACGGTAACCCCTCGGCCGCCGGGTCGTCTACCAGTCGTGGAGCCGCCATCGGGTGTGCCCCCAGTCACCATAGTAGTTGCTTAAAACAATAATGTTTTTGTAAATTGCGTCCACCACAGTTTATATATAGTACAACAACAACTTTTTCAACTAACCTTGAGGATCCCCACATTTCAATAATATTTCATCAGCCTCTGTTATCAAAAGTTGGTCTTCTGGTGATAAATCATGAGCCCTGTTAAGTAATAAGAAACCTTTAGAAACTATAGATACACCAAAATAGTTTAATGTATAGATACGTCCGTTATATGTATATAAGTTATTAGGTCTTGTTTAGTTTAGCTGGTTTTATAAAGAAAAGGTCATAACTTTAAATCTGAGTATTAAATTACACCTGCTTTACCTGAAACCAATGTGAGCGGATCGCGATGTGCTGGCTGAAACACTTCTTGCAGCAATGCTTGTTCGGCCTCTTGCCATAGACATTCTATCCCCTGTAATTTTTCAATATCATTCTACAGAAATTCTTACCAACCTAATTTATATCATAATAATTGTATAGTTATTTAAATAACGTACCTCGTGCTCTGTTCAGGCACCCTTGAGACTCCGCCCTTGATAAAGCATCCTGCGATACTCCCGACGCTTGCGGCACAAAATCTGATGCAACTTCAAGACCAACACAGATTGGACAAAACGCATAATTCAAAAATGTAGAACACAGAAGTTCTACATCTTCTTCAGCTTGAATTTCTAGCGCCTTGAATATTAAAATATTTTTTATGTATTAAAAAAAGGGTGCAAAGGGTGCTTCGCCTCATGGAGGCTTCCATGAGGCGAATCAACTAATCGTTATAGAGGGTGGGTTAACTAGTTTCGCTAACTAAGTGCGAACCTGCGGATTTGCTGATACTTTACACGGCATAAGCTATTGTTCTAGGAAGCTCATGAAGTCACGATAGAAGAATTTTAGTTCCGCTATAAATTGATGAACTATATTGATAGTAGGATGATAGTTACATATTTTATCTCTAGGTTAAAGTACGCACCATAAAAATAGCATCGAGTGTGCACAGGTTTCTTGAACTGGGTTGATATTTTTCAATCAGTTTTAATAGACGGTCTTCTACTAGAAATCCCGTGTTATCTGCCACCAATTGCAGTATATGTTGTACCTAGACATTCACAAATATAACATTAAACTGTCGGTAGGTACCTATTATAAATCTTTTTGAATTCCGGATGATCTCTTTAAATAGTCTATTCACACTCATAAAACGTGTGACATTTTTGTACTTGTTTCGGTAAATTATATATTTTTATATGAGTAGAAAGCATTACAATTAAAACATTGCATCACGTAAAATTACCAATTTTTGTTTCGCCTCCATAACTGTAGTATTGTTAGGGTCAACTGATTGCTTGCGTTCCAGCTCGCCTGCTTTTTTGTCATGGTCTATAAATGAGGAAGCAAGTATGAGTATGTATACTTCGAACTGACATAATGGTAGGTAATGCAGTCATGTTAAAACGCTTATTTAGCTGAAGTTACCGATTTTATTTAGAGGATTTTTTGGTGCTTTTGGAGGTGGCGGTGGAGGCGGCTCTGCTAGGATATGAGCATGAAGCGCTATCTCTCCTTGACGCAGCTTTTTGCTTAACTCTATACACCTGGCAGTAGACATTCGCCAAACTTGGGTAAACTTGTAATGATTGACATTTGAGAAATGGTTTGACTTTTTCTCTAAATCATCCATCGTTTGCATCAGTTTTACTATTTCAGTGTCTGCCTTAGTTTCTTCAATAGCACCATCTTCAGCAGCTTTTCGAATCTTTGTCCTCAACGCATTAGCTACATCAGACATTTTATTTAACTTTCTTTTTTGTTGCGACCTCACAAAAACATTTTCTTCTTCGCGTTTTTTGAGGACCTTAAAAGTCACATTTTATTAGGTCATACTTAATCCCAACGTGTTAAATCTTTAAGTAACTCAAAAAAAAAATTGGTATATTTTAAATTACCTGATAAGTATATCCAATTTTTTCTGTGTTAATAATACACGTGGCCTTTAATTTTTCGAGTTCTTGTTGTAATTCCTGAATCAAAGTCTCCAACTCTATTTTAGCATCCCGGTATTTTTCATGATGATCCCACATTATTGCATCAATTTCTTGTTTATGCTCTTCTAACTGAAATTAATATTGTTTATAAATATGTTTACCTGATTTGGTTGTTCACCGACTATTATTACCAATTGTATAATATTTACCTGTATAAAACTATATTCTAAATGAGCAACTTCTTCTTTATCGCGTTGCTTATATAGAGCTTCCCATCTTTTGTTGTTATGGTCTATTATTCCTTCTCGCTCAATGTTAATAGCCGCCTCTATTAAACTAAACTGTTTTGCGTAAGCTCTTTGCATTATTGTTACTTGCTTTTCTATTCTATCGGATAGTTCTTTGATGTCCTTGTCCTAAAATAATGCATAGATTTAATTTTTATCTAGACTGAGAAAACTTAACAATGTTATCCACATATAGCAAGTAAATAACAGTGACCTGTTTCTCTAAATCTTCGTAATAATCCTCGTCCATTTGTTTCAGATTACTTTTAAGTTCCGCAATTAGTTTGTCTTTTTGTTCAAGCAAATTATCGCATTTCTTCTTTTGCTCTTTCATCTCAGCGTCGATATCTAAAGGATCTTTTATGGACAACATGTGATCCCAATTTTGCGAAATCACATCGTATTGTAGTTGTGCATCCGCTGCCTCATCTTCTATTTTTTTTATCGAACCTATTTAAAAAACCATCTCATTTTTTTGTTAACCAATCTCATTAACAAAGCACTGATAGCCGAGTGGTATGTATGACCATTGGACTGCCAATTCAAAGGTCGCAAGTTCAAACCCCGTCACGCACCAAATTCTTTTCAGATTCATGTGCGTATGCTCATGAATAAAAATGCATGTGTATCATCATCATCATCATCAGCCGGAAGGCGTCCACTGCTGGACAAAGGCCTCCCCCTTAGAATGCCATAATGAACGACAACGTGTATACGCACATGAATTCGAAAAGACACATTGACGTTTTATATAAGTATAAATTAGATATCAGTTGCGAAAAACGGTGAAGGAAAATATCGTGAGGTAACCGGCACACCCGTGAGATTTATTATCGGTTTGTAAAACCATGTCAGAGCCCTATCATCATCATCATCAGCTGTTGGACAAAGGCCGCCCCCTAGAGCCCTATCATCATCATCATCATCAGCCAAAAGACGTCCACTATTGAACATAGGCCTCCCCGTTTAAGCGGGGGATTGCCATAATCCCCACGCTTGGCAAGCGGCTTGGGGATCGCAGTATTGGTGGTGAAGTTACAGAAGACGCTGCTGCCCATCTTCTGGATTTTCCCTTAGTCGCCTCTTACGACACCCACGGGAGGAAAGGGGGTGGTCGATTCTAGGCCGGATACCACACGGCACCCAGAGCCCTACAGGCGGTTTAAACTCTGACACCAGATTGCTCATCAACCATATGCCATTTTTACTAGGTCGTTTCTTCTTTTAACTTTAATTTAGATCACAAATCAATATTATTAACCGGTAATTAAGAATCACTTACGTTATCAACGCAACTGTACAAGCTTTGTACAAGCTACCACCTAAGAATATAAATTGCTATAATTATAGAACATCTTGGCTGACTGGAAGATAGTTTTAGCGTAACCAAATTACAGTTACTGCGAAGATGTATTGTCTTCCAGAAAGAACTAAACACTACGTACCAGCCATTTTCTCAAAAAATTGAGTGCGCCGCACGACTTCGCGCTCGTCTGTCGTAACCTTGACATTGGTGACTTTAGCAGCACCGTCTAGCGCTAATCGTTGAAGCTCCTCCGCTGCAACCGCTGTTGCTTGTTCAATGACACTCGGTTCTTCCTCCGCAGCCGCTTCTTCAGCTGGCTGGTCAGCTCTAATGAATACTTTACATTATATAATAGTTTAAATGGTATAATTGAACCCGAGATTGCTATTTTTCTCTAGTTTTTACTGAAGTTGACGTACATGAGCAAAATGTACGTACTTATTCATTCAATGTACCTATTCTTATTTTGATTACTAAATATGCACACACACAATTCGTGCCAAGTGTTTTGGAAAATGAAAGAATAATATGAAACCTGAGGCTGACCTTTTAATAAGGCCTTGAAACATTCGTAACTTATACCCAGTTAATTGAACACTCGCACCCTGTGAATATGTGTTTTAACACAACTGATTTAAATTGTAGTAGTTATCCACCTTTTGCCTGAAACTGAGCCTACCTTTTAAGTGCATCCTGTCTACGTTTGATACGGAGAGATCGGGCAGCTTTTCTTTCGTCAGGGTCCAGGGCTGTAACCTGCGGTTCTTTAGGCGCCAGAACATCATCTTCGTCTTCGTCATTATATCTCGAAGCCATAGTTTATTTCATTCAGTAATAAATTCGTTTATTCATATAATACACTTTATAAAAAATATTTCAAAATGAAACATGACAATATTGTGAATCGGCTACAATCTTTCAATATTTGCCGTTACTATAGCAACTAAAAGCAACAGGGAAAAAGTCCGATTCAACAATCTTTGGATTCGACAAAGCGTAACGATGCGTCGATAAATAAAGGCTTGCTTACACTGGGCCATCTGCCGATTTCAGCGTGCCGAGGCGCGAGGGCGTCAGGCGTCTAGAGTGGAACGTAGCATAAATAGACGCGACTGCCGCATCCTACCTCCGTTGCTTATTACCTACTTTACACAAATTATGTTAGTCAACTGCGGCAGTCGTCAGACGACATCTACAGTGCGTTTCCCGCGTCAGATGTTGGACTCTCGACATGTGTAAGCGAACCCTAACACAGACGTACATTAGAACATGGACGAAACATAATTAGATTTTAAATCCCAGTTTGGAGTTCACAACATAACATTCCGAAAAGTCCACTCTGCTATCTGATGAAGCACAGTCATTAATTAGAATCCCTAGTTTTAATTGATCTTAATAAGTACAATAGTACTAGTAGGTACTAACCAAGAACTAACATCACTAACATGGAAGAAACAGCATGTATTATTTATCATAATATAAAATAGTTTTATAATGAATTTATTTATGAAGGTGTTACAGTTAAATCATAGAGAAAAATCTTAATAAATTCGTTATTTTTGTAAAGCTTCAATGCATCATGATTTCGACATTAACAATAACATTAATTAGTAAAAATGAGATGAACTGTTTCTTGCAGCTGTTTCATCTCGCTCGACGTTCGTATTGTTTTAAAGCTCTAAAAGAACATCGATTAAAAAATTTCGGAATCGAAACGAAAGCTCTGTAACATTCTTAAATCTGTCGCTTGCTATTTCGGTTGGCTACTTCCATTCTCTTGTTTCATCACCGAACTGTAATGTTTTAATAAGTCGCGTGTGTAGCGCATGCTCATTACCTACTTAAGTTATGTGAGTGTGTGTAGATAGTTATTATCGTTCTCTGTGGCACAAATAAACGGGGAGTTTTTAAATCAAGAAAAACGATGTTGCCAGTCGATATTAAGGTCTAATATTATGTAGATAAAAAATATTTACATGGAATAGTTCAATTTCTTACATGGTAATATTATTCAGCAATAGTAAAATCTTGCCACCCCATGGTATGTACAGTAATACATTCAGAAACCTTTTGTACTCAGAAATAACCAGTGAGCAGCCAGATTATTTGTCTTAGCTTTAATTATTGTCAATGAGGGCACAAACCTTAAATTAGACGAAACACGCCTAGCGTGTTATCCGTACTGGTGGCACGCCGGCCTCACACGGCGTGATTTTTGCCGCGCGGCTGGATCGAATCGTATGTGTTTTGCACAGTCAACGAGTTAAATTGTGTGTACTAAGTGTATTGTTGTACTAAGTGTATTAGAACACCTAATATCTGACTTATTATTAATGACCAGTAAATGGGAAAAGTAAAAATAAAACACAAGAACCTTTTAAAATTTTGTTTACTTAAGTTTACTTTTTGCTGTTAAGGATGATACCATCGTATTTCTGTTGGAACCACTTCATAGCATCTTCCTTGGTCAAACGATGGGGGAACCCAACTTTGCCGGTCTTGCGTCTTCTGTGAGCTACATTGAATCCTAGAACAAATTTAATTAAATTAAATAAGAGTAAAAATTACTTCTTGTTACATTGGCTTTTAATCCAAATTTAAGGTCAAAGAGTGGGTCAGAGCCAGGCAATGTTGAATTAATTAAATACTTTGTCATGTTAGAGTATAAACAGAACATTCCTGTAATTACATAACTTTTTATCCATATTTTATGTTCGATTCAATTACAAGATTATTATAAGGAACATTATGTTCACCACATTTTTTGAATATAAGAACTATCTTTTTACTCTCTAAAACATGGTATTTACTTTAGCACATATTTTACAGAGTAAAGCTTTGTTATTATCATCACTCTTGAACAGATGTGCATATAAAATCTATTAGAAATAATATCCTAGACATATGTTATATTATAAAATTGTCTTCTTACCTGGTCGGCCAAGTACGACGTAGAAGTCGAGACCATAGATACCAATGGAGGGGTCGTATTTGATACCCAAGTCAATGTGTTCTTGAATACCGAACCCGAAGTTGCCAGTGGCGGAGAAGTTGTCACGTCTCAACTCGTATTCCCGGACCTGGAAGTAATAGAGGTGTTCAACATAATAAAGGTATTAATAGGGAGACATTTACAAAAGCAATTAAGAAATCTATTTACAAATATTTAACAATGTGCTGAGTTGCATGTTGTGAATCTATTAAATTTTTACCATAAAATTTCTCATTTACCCTTTTAATGAACAACATATTTTATAAGTTTCTATTTATGGGTGATTTCACTCAAATTAAACTTCATTAATATTGTTAACTTTAAAATATATAAATTACCACATGCAACAAACAGGTTTATCATACACTAAGCCTGAAACCAATTGACTAATTGCTGAAGTGTACTAGATCAATAACTGATATTATATGTGTTGGATATAGATAGACTGCTAATATGCATACTGTTTCCAGAGGATGGAACACTGGTACATATTATGATTGGTAAAACCTAGTTTATAACTAAATAAATTGCACACAATTACTTCTTTTACATACTGATATTCTTGTAGAACATTCGTGCACAAGGTTGCAAATACAACCTACCCTAAAATCAGCAACATACATGAACAACAATAAAAATATTTATTATATTTATGAATAACATGCATGTGTAAATGCTGATACTTTTATAGATAATAATCAACTAAAAATATAAGTTATTGTTAATAAATAATATAAGAACTCACTTTAAGACCTCTTTCGAGGATCTCTTCAGCCTTAGCACCACGGACTGTGCAGTGGACAGCAATCTTTTCATTACGACGGATACCAAAGGATCGTACAGTGTACCTAGCTTTTGAAAACACTGGCTGCTGGCCAGTAAGCTGTTCCAACACCTGAAATAACACAACAAATGTTGTAAGTATATTAACTACATGGAAAACACGGTAACTAACATGTAGTAATTAAAGTATTGTTATTTCTGTTAGTATTCTGAACAGTAAAAAAATAGTGCTCAGAAGTTGCAAATAAGAAATAATAATCTTGCATGAATTTACAAAGAGTATCACAAGTGATGTTACTCTTGAACAAGTTCATGCTGTCATGTTGGAGATACAATATACCTAATAATCTTGGCTATTAATAAAAATATCAAACTAATGTAATAATTTGTTATTCTACTTCATAAACCTTCTGTATTTTTAAAGACATATAGAAGTAGAAAACATTGATACACTGATTTCATAGCTGGCGAAATACGGACATAGGAGCCTTGGTAGTTAAAAATAACACGGTTTATCCGTCAGGTAGGTTAGTACAATACCCTTAGGCTGTTAAAAAGTTGAAGAGAATACCTTGATAAAACTACCATGTGTGGCACTGTTGATTTTAAGAAGGTTATGTTGGAGTAATAGTAAATAATAAATAACCCGGTAATAAAATTGTATAACTAACCTTAGCAGCACGAGTCAGCCTGTCACCAGACTCTCCGACACAGATGTTCAGGCAGAGTTTCCTGATGTGAAGGTTTCTCATAACATTTTTAGAGTTATCTTTAGGAGGCTTCTTCTCCTTCTTGTCTTTCTTCAACGCGGGCGGTGGTACACGCTGAAATACATAGTTTTAGTTAACTATTTGCACTTTATAAACACATTACTTCTAAAAGAATCCTTGTGATTAAACACTACGACGGCTAGGTTAAGCCGAATCTGCGATAAATAATACAACAAAATCAGAAATAATATATCGATGTTATAAATGACTCAGTAACAAAACAGATATAGCCAATTTCCACGCATAATCTTATAAAATAAAACTGATTGAAATGGATAAATTTATACAAAAATCTTAAACACCCACCGCCATGGCTACAACTTATCAAAAAGAACCATAGATAAACAAACGAGCGGGCTGCCAAAGTAGAAACGTCAATGTCAAATAAAGTCAGAGACAATTTTATTTTTATTTGTTGCTTCGATATATTGTCCTTTGACCGAATGTTAATAATTACCTATAGCATAGCCTATAGCAATAGGCTATAGCATAGAGAAAATTAGTATATAGGGTTTATATTTTAATAGTTTTTATCATATTTTATTGATATGACTTTTGGTGTCATTATAGCATGTTTCCCATGCTAAGCTTGAATCTAAATTGATGAAGGAAATTTGAACACGAGCGGGACTTGAACCCTCGACCTTCGCCATACCGTGGCGCTGCTCTAACTAACTGAGCCATCATGTCGATGCTCGCACCCATCGAATTTCAAGTTCTCTTTTAGTATTTTCGTCTTAAATATTTTGTTTACTTATACATTTTTTGTGACCGAATGGTCGAGTGTCATCAAGCTCATCTCTATTATCGCTTATACTGTGCTGTGCTCCAAATATTGTAATTTACATAAGTTTGTGCACAAGGGGACAAGTTAAATTAGGCCTCAGTTATTTTATTTATATTCAACTAAACTTACAGTTGAATATTATCACTTGTAGTACTTCCTAATAGCAATAGAAATAGAAATCTTTATTTGCAATTAAGGAAATATATATTTAGAGGCAACGCGGCGCAGCGCGGCGGCGGCTTTCGAAAACATTCTTGCATGAACAACTTAAACGTAGAAGATTAACTTTATATGAATATGTATATGTACATGTAGTGCATGTTTGTGAATATGATTTCACACAATAAATGCGACTGTAACGTCGGTCCGCCGTTCGTAAGTAACTTCAATCCGACCTACTGATAATGATAATGGATGAATATCGTACGAGCTTTTTCCAGTAGATGTTGTGCATCTACTTCATCATATTTACCTATAAACTAACATAGTTATTTATTAAAAAAATGCGGTATATAACGGCACATCGAAAATAGATTTTAATTAATTTATGAAAACGAATGAAAGTTATATTGTGAGTTCACAGCCGTGGTCTCTGCCTACCCTATGTGAAACTGGTGACTTTTGTAAGTTCATACGTCATTATATCTAGAAGTTATTTAGTAGATTCAAATGAAATGTGTAGGTACTAGAACTATAACTAGCTTACTAAAGCTACGGGGTTACTATGAACCATAGCTATGAACTTACATTGCAAGTCACAGTCAAGTACCTGTAAATTTTGTCCTTACCCCGCTGTGCGCTTCATAACATTCCGAATTCCTTGCCTCCATGAACTAATTTTTCGATAGGGCTATAATATACATACATCTATTTATTTATGGTACATAGGCTCGAAATTGAAACCAGAATAATATGTAATGGTACCTTAAACGTATCCTCTAACTTATTAATAAACGAGAATAATACCTGTATTAAGTCTATCGACATCTATTTTCTTTGACATGCAAACGACAGTGACAGGTATAATTCAATGCTTGGTTTAAAATTGTAATTTTATATGAATAAGTTTATTTATTTATGTAATAAAATCATAATCATGCATGCTAAATAATGCTAATAGCTGTACCTAATGTACTAATTATATACCTAAGATTATACATAAACGTGCAGCGATAAGTGCATTTTATTCGAAACACAACTTATTACGTGGGCGGGGCATAGGTACTAAAATCAGAACAGAGTAGGTATTTACCCAATATAACTTTAAAGTTATTAATATTATTTAATTATATATTGTTACTGATTTAATACGTTTTTTTTAAATAATATAATTTGTAATTATGAGTTAGGTAACAGGTAAAATAAGCTTATTATTTGAATATTACTGATACAAGACATAAATAGTACGAGTGACTATATTCTGGTAAGGCGGGATTGCGGGTGAAGGTTTCTACCTGCATTTTATGATTTCTATAGCAATAGAATTTGAGGTAGGTACTTACCCATCTACCTCATTTGTAACAAATCCCCTGAGACGCACAAAAGTCAGTGTTCTTATTTTATAGGATCAGTTTACTTAGAGATATTGATTAACGTGCTACTAGTCTACGGCTAAAATAAACATACATAATATATTTATTGGCAAGCAATATCAGCACAGTTAAATATGTCGGAAGAAACCCGAAAATCTAAATTATTAGCAAATAAAAAATATAAGAAATATTACTGCTCGATATGTCATATATTTACAAACTCGGATAACCAATTGAATCAGCATCTAAAAGGTGTTCGTCACCAACAAAGAAAACTATTACCTCGTCAACTAAATACCGATAATGAGGATAAATGTGAACGTCATAGTCTAGTATATATTCCTGCTTTCATCGTTGTTTTCATAACAACATTTGTTTTTTGTTATACTATGGTTGCGTATACTAATTGACATCTACCGCTAGTGATTATCATAAATAAAACATTAAATTGTAGTTAACGACGCCTTAAATTTCGCGCCATAATTTTAATTGGCGGAGAAGTCGTCCCCAAGCGTTCACGGCTTCTATGCGCACGAACGAACGCGCAGAACAATGAGGTAGCAGCCATTTTATGTCGGTGTCTAAGAAAAACATAATTCGAATGGCCAATCTTAACGAAATTGTGTAATTAGTGATATAATTTATGTGATTCTGTATACACTACTATATTTAGGTGTTTCTTTACTTATGTGAGTAGAATATAACTTTTGCTATACATATAATGATATAATAACATAAGCGCGATGAAACCTAACATTTTGCGTATAAAAGGAATAATAATAAATTTGTATTGCATTCCCTTACATTAGGAAAGGTCGTTGTATTTCCAATAGCTACAAGTTTTTAGTTTGCAAACGATGTTTATGTTTACAGATAGGAACTAAAGACTTAACACAAAGTACTTTCTGTAGATTTAGCTCGGTAAAATATGACATAACTTTCACCAAATCGTTGAATAAAGTAATATAAACCCGTTTTGTTTACATTAGACTTGTATTGGTTACTAAATTACTCGTCATATGACAACCGGCGTCGCGCAGCCTCGACTTGAAAGTTGGGGACAAAATTCAATAACGAATTGGCCATTTTATTGATGGCCGGGGGGGAGGCTGGGTGGAGACAGTCGGTCGGTGAGCTTCCGCCATTTAATATTTTGTTAGACAATTTATCTGTTTCCGTTTTGTTTTCTTGTTTACACTTTCATATATCTACCGATTACTGAGTTAGCGCTACTTGTGATCAAGTTTACATATATGTATTCTGCGGAAACACAAATATGTTAAAGATAAGCGCCCTTGTGTGAGTGTGTACTTATTACCTATAATATTCATATACATGCATAAACTGCTATACCTATCTATTGCGTTCCGTATACATACATATCTCCGGCTTTTTATGCACCTATCTACTCAGTCAACGGCCTAACAACATAAATAAAACAGCGATGTAAATTGAATGTCTAATCTATTAGGTTATTGTTTGATTTAACTGTTTTACTCACCGTTTTGTAATTTTGCTTGATTATTTTTTTGCGTTTATGTATTTGTTGTTGTGCCTATGTAGGCCTTTGTAATAAGTAGTAACTTTTTGTGGTCTTGTATTTACTTACCTATCTAATTGTAATCATTTGATTTTGTATTTTATTTTTTTGATTTAATTATATTTTTACATGCAAAACCAAGCTTTTTTTATTTTATTTTTTCATAGTAAACATTATACCTACAAGCCTACCGGCTGTTGTCTTTACGTGGTAAATTTTACGCGCGAAATGATTCGCTTCAATCGTCTACCTCGGTAATAACCCTTCTCCAAAGTTATTATTTAAACACCTGCTGTACATGCAAGGTACCGTCTATACCTGAACCCCAAACACACCTGTAAAAAATTTGGCTTATTGTGTACTTGTAACAATAGCTCGATGGGATTGCAAGGATAGAAAAAAAAATCATCGTGTTTTATATTATAATAAAATTTCTTAAACCTCACCACACACCGCCTATTAAAGTTCTAAGAGCAGGAGGATACTCCTATTCTATCTAAAGTGTAGGTAGGTACATAAACTTCTTGATTTCTGCAATTTTAAGTTTTTAGTTCAACTTCTCAGTCTTTTAAGGGACTAACATCTGATCCTCCCGATTTTTTTACAGGCTATAATCGTCTTTTGTTAAGTCTTTGGGCATATTATGTATGGGAACACATGTATCCTATCAGATTTTAGGACTTCCGAATCAAAGAACTATAGGCAATTAATAGTCTAACCAAGGATTACCTACTATCGTACAAGATTTTGATTTAATTATTAGAAATGAGAATCAAATGTATAAACGAGCCCTACAGTTTTCATTTCATAACTTCAGGTTAAGAGGCACATGGTTAAAAAAAGTGTTTTTGCCAATGCTTCCAAGTCTTAACCTTAGGTTAAGTTTAAATTTCAAGTACCAAGTACAAATCGCTAGATTTCCGATGTCATTATAACTCTGGTTACCAGTAGCTCCGACAGAATAAATGCCTGTTCAAACGCCGATTGATATGGAGTTCTTTACAGGTGGCTGAAGTTGAAAATGGGGGAGCAACGAGGTCGCCATTAGTTTCCCAGCACATTGGGGCGTAGGCGTCGGGGGAGTGGCACGGGGCGTGGGGGTCCCCGTGCCACCCCCTGGCGACCTACTCGCCACTATCTCCATGTTCGAACAGCAGATCAAGGCTGAACCCATGAGGTAAGAATTTTCAACTACGCCTGCAGTAATTCTTTCAGTCTCCTGGGAGCGCTTGACTAATGCCTAAACGCTCAGACACGGATTTAATTTCATGCGGTATTCGCATTTGCAAATTTGTAAAAGGTTCTTCTTACAGGAGTTAAAACAGTTAAATATGCATCGTTAGAAGATTTTACATTGGCGGACTATTTTGGAATTTGATTTGGTGCCCATGAATCCCTTTTTGACAGATCCAGTATAAACACAAATAGTTCAATACTTTACAGTTATAGTGCTAAAATGTAATAAGATATTTTATTACGTTGCAGTTTTTACACATCTCATCCACACGTACATTCTGGTCCCCCAACAATAGTACGAGCAGATTCAAACCATGCCATCATCAACATGAACCAACATCACCAGACACACGAGGATACTAAAGACAGCCTCATAGTACAACAGCAAGTACAACATCAGCAAGATCTCATGGAACAACACCAACAACAACAAGAAATGCAACAACAAGACGATGAGGTAAGTTTCAATTAAATGTAATGTATGTAGGGTGGAACGAGAATGTATGGGCACTAAGGCACGGAAATATTACTAATTCATAGGTAGATACATTAATTGTTATCGACTGTATATTAATATGATTGTGGCGAAAAGATATGTCGACTTGCATAGCCAGCTTAAATTAATGTACCTACCAGCAACATTGGTTTAAGTGAAGATTGCCGAGTTATAAAACGTTTTCGAGAAGGTTCCTTATTCATAACTTCGTTTTTCAGCTGAGCTTCAAAGGTATGGAAGATGAAGGTGTTGAAATGGATATGGATGGACGACAATGTTCTCAGGTACGAGTTTTACGCATTTTGTATACTTTACTTAAATATATTGTGAATAATATATTTGGTAAAATATCGAAGATCAATGTTTTGGTATTCTAACAACTACAATACAATCATTTTAACAGGGTATGGGAGTGGACATGGGATCAGTTCAAACTAAAATGGAAGTGTCCAATGGGGGTCAGTCGACACCACGTTCTAAACCTCAGGCCTGTAAGGTGAGTGCAGCTGTTAGTGGGGCAACAAACTAAGGGTGGCAATGCAAATTAAAAAAAGCGGGGCCAATAATAAAGAATCGTGTTTTAAACGGAGTTATGACGCTAACCGTAACCTTGGTGTCTGTCTTTTATTACTACTACAACAAAATTTACAATATTCGCTTTCCCACGCTATAAGCTAAGCTTGGAATTGAGTTCAATTGTGCTAGGTGTTATTAAACTCGTTCTTACACACCATAAAACAAGCGACCAACATATTTGGTGCACAATCTGCCGCATAGCATTCGGAGTAGCACTACTGTAGCAAATGCACCAAATGCACCATTCGGCGTGACAGTTATCAATAAATGATAGTTTGGAATGCTACTCATTCCTCAGTGAAGCTTTTACATAATAAGTCAACAGCTTAAATATTTTTTTTGAATAATCGGGTCGCAGCAAACGGAAAACACGTTGAGTGAATTTTCTTTCTTGTATTTCATTTGGCCCGTTGATCTTCGTATGTCGGATATTTTTTATCAATCAATCAATACTCATAGATAAAATTGGAGTGTATGTTTGAACCATCAAAATCCCACCTTTTTAAAATAAAATGCACATGAAGAAAAAATGTTAGGCTATAATATATGTAGGTACGCAGATTTACTACCTATATAATATATATAGGTAGTAAATCTGCGTACTGGTACTACGTACGGGTTTTTAAATCATGGAGACGACGTCGCGGGCAAAAGCTAGTTTTAAAGCGTGGTGTTGCTTGTAACTTCTCTGCATTATATAGTTCAATGTGATAACTCTACATTAAATTGCAATGTAGACAATAACGGTGTTTGAAGAGTCATTTGGTGGCAGCCATGTAACACAATAACACTAGAGTTGAGCTTCATTTGCGTAATTATATAATTTCTCCAATTAATGTTTTATTGACATTGTATGCATAGTTGAGACTAGACACAATACTGTGTTTTATACGTGACCTTTTCGTAATTCGGTGTTAAAATCACACATATTTTGTTTTCAGGTCTGTGGCAAGGTTCTGTCGTCTGCTTCATCCTATTATGTCCACATGAAGCTTCATTCAGGAAACAAACCCTTCCAGTGCACTGTAAGTAAATCCCTGTCAGATATCGTTTGTAAAGGAGTTAAATTGATTGTTGCACCAAAATCGCGCACATAGCTATGTTACCATGCTGTTCATTGCATGATACCGACGTTACTTGTGTAGAAAATACTTTCTATGTTTCTCTTTTGAAAAGAGGTCCTAATGGAAACTGAGACATTTTTGTTATATCTGAGGGCACGGCAATGTCTCTACCAAGAGTTGTAAATAAAAACAGCATTACCAAATCTACCTTTTCTCGGTGCGTTCGGAAGTCCTACTACTGTCCTTATCAAAGAGAAATACTGTATAACGTAAGTTTTTCATCTTGACAGGTATGCGACGCAGCTTTTTGCCGTAAGCCTTACCTAGAGGTGCACATGCGCACCCACACGGGCGAGCGCCCCTTCCAATGCGATCTCTGCCTCAAGCGATTCACGCAGAAGTCCAGTCTTAACACGCACAAACGTGTTCACACAGGTCAGTCTGACGTAACTCTATCAAGGAATTGTTGCATCTAAAGCATCTCGGTGTTGTCCACAGGCATTCAAAAACCGATTTTTATAATGTTGCCTACCGCCAAGTGAAAATCTGTTTTTCGATCGCCTCCATAAATAATATTTTTCAAACACTACTTGTTTTAAATATATCGCCTTACAACTCGCATAAGTATTGAAATCGCACTTTTGCAAATAAGTATTGATCGCTTGAAAAATATTGATTTATCTAATAGCTGATAATAATCGTTGTGGGTTATCTTAGACCGATACTGATGATTGCATCTTTGTCTTGAATGAAATTCTAATGTAATTTCCATATTTTTTTATCTGCCAATCAATTGGTGTACTCAATTTATTGATATTATACTATATATGTCCAAAAAGATTCCCCATTTAAGCTTTTTTTATGTCATAGGGATGAATGCTTAAAACACTGATATTAGGATGGAGGTATTAGGTGATTTATATGGAAGTTACATTTTATTTATACTGAACTGGAAAAACTCAATAAATATCCCATATTTAAGAATGTACCATGAGGGGATTGTTCAAAAATGATTTGATGTAAATAATTGGATTCTTATATTTTCAAGTTGACCTCCTCCTGTTTCCGCGAAACCGAACTATTAAAATTATAATTTTTGTGTTTATGTTTTAAATTTTATACCATTGGCTACCTGTTGTTGATTATGGCTTATATCCTGTTTTGACGCCCTGATAAACAAGCTATTTTATATTTTATGAGTATTGTCTTTTTCTTGTTTATATTCATATCTATCATTTATTATTTACGCTGGATGTGCCACATATTTATCTATTATGTTGAGGCGAGCGTTATATATTTTCTTTGCACACATTTTCTTTGTTCACTTTATAATTATTATGTTTGTAGTAGTTAGTCATTCTTTTTTATGTAAAAAATGTCATGTGAATATACAGCTGATATTTTCCCATAAACCCAAATATTCCCACAGTGTAGAAAATGTTGACTTTAATTTCTTCCGTATGCGTTATTCATATGGTAACTATTCATATTTACCTATTATATTTTTGTTTTATATTTCTAGTGCTTATTTTTAAATAATAATAAGCACGCGGCCTCTGGACGGAGCTTTTACAACTTATTCATACACCTACCTATATACAATTTTATTTATACCATCCATTTTCTTATTAAATATAATAAACAACACGTACTATACATATAGCCTAGTAGGACACTGGTGCGACACACAACTTGCTGAAATAGCCGACAATACATATGCTTAACAAACGACATGTGAATAGTTTTTGAGTTGTGCCAATTATAGCTAATATCTTTTCGCAAAACAATCAGGGCGTGAGGAAGGCTTCGTTGATGTGAGGCAAACAGGGGGAGGTAAAGAACTCACAATGGATACGATGCGATATGCAGATATCGTACTGTGTGTACAGGAAAATCGATTGTGTGTTCTTGTATAACGGTGTTAGTCAAACAATGTAAGCATTCGAGCGTATGTTGTTGGAATGTGGCCTGGGTTCTAGATGAGCACATGCGCGCGTTGATGGTGAAGGACCGGCCCTACAAGTGTGAACTCTGTCAGATGCGGTTCACGCAGAGCTCCAGCCTCAACCGACACAAGAAAATTCACACGGGTGGGTTGATATCTTAAGCACCACACCGTGCCGACTCTCTCGCTACAGACGTAACCGAACTGTTCACCTTCCGCACTCGGCTCTTAAAGCCCTTAAAAGATCTCTTAGTCCGTTGAAAGTTGAATGTAAGCCGTATTTTGATTCATTCGATGGTTTCGTTCAGAGGAACACAAACGTGCGCTGCTGGCTAAGGATCGGCCCTACCAATGCGGCATCTGCTTTGTGAGATTCACCCAGAAATCAAGTCTGGGCCGGCACGGAAAAGTACATACCGGTGGGTCCCTACCTCTACCTTCTGCCTACTTGTGCGTGACGTGTTCCCTGAGGCAGAACGGTACTAACGTGTATTCTGTTATAGAGCCTACCTCCCCCTGAATGTGTGTGAATGGTTTCATAAATTTAACATAGGTAATTTAATGAAATACATATTGTTTGAGAGGGTGCTGAGATGCTATATCGAAACTCGTATAACTTATAGAGGAGCACAGACGAGCCCTGTTAGAGAAAGTGCGGCCGTACCAGTGCCACATCTGTTTTATGCGCTTCACTCAGAAGTCCAGCCTGGGACGACATGGGAAAATACACACTGGTAGGCATTTTCCCCTAAAATCCTTATGTAGACAATGAATTTGTTATTTTTCGTTAGCTCACGTTATTAGGCAATAACATTAGCAGTGCGTCGAGCTGGACCGTTGTTTTAGCTGACTTTTGTTGGTATTTCTAGAGGAGCACATCCAATCGCTGATCAACAAAGTGCGCCCCTATCAATGCGACATCTGTGACAAGCGGTTCACTCAGAAGTCCAGCCTTGGCACTCATAAACGTATACACACCGGTGGGTCCCTTGATATTTCCTTTATTTTGGTTCGGTTTCTAAGCCACAATGCATAGCTGTTACAAATATTAAATTAACACATAATTGTGGCTTTGACACCTATGTTTTGTGAATAGTTTTAAGGGCTCCCTGACCTAATTAATTTACAAATTTTATTTTGGGTATTATATACCTTCACGGTTAGCGATTTGGAAGTGATATATTTTTTTCGTTTCAGTGTGTATTAAAAAGCTTACATATCAATTAGGTTACACACGCTCAAAAACTATTCACAAACAGTTAAGTAAAGCATGTGTACGTTGTGATGATTTCCGTTAAGTTATAGGAGAGAGAATGTCTGATGGACAAATAACGTCGTTCAAATTCCCTCATGGTAGTCACTTGGAACCAATCGGTATGCGGTTATTAAGCTCCGTAGAATTATTTGTCCATCGTGGTTTTGTTTTGTTTCTCTGTCCCCCCGTGTCCGTGTGTTGGCGGCGCAGGGGAGCGGCCGTTCCAGTGCACCGTCTGCCTCAAGTCCTTCACGCAGAAGTGCGCGCTCAATTTGCACGAAAAAATACATACGGGTTAGTAGCCCACATATATTATAATCCGCAGTATTCCTTTCGGTACGATTAGCGTTAACTTGCGACTCGTCATGCAGTCATTTCATTTAGCGTCATGCTTCGCTCCTATTTTCCGTTGCCCGCCTAACCCGTTGTTTTATTCTCCCTGTTTTGATAGCTTCCATCTCGTTGCTTTCGACTAACATCTCGATTTCTTTAACTCATTCGAACGCGCGCTTTACGTACTTCTGCATTCACTGATAATTTCCAGCCTATAATATTATTAATATCTGCTGGTCATTCGCCCTCTTACCCCCCTCATTCTGCATACGACTCGGTGTTTTAGCATTTATCATTTTTATCATTTCTTCATGGATATTAATTCATTCACAAAAGCGGTAATGCAATCGCCGCAATGACGCATTATTGGCGCCTCGGTATCGTATCGGTGCCGACTATCAAAATTGGGTTTTCAAAATTTGGGACGAATCGGTCGCCATGTGCGCCGCAACATCTGGTCGAGATTGGCAGTGGGCGGGCGGCCAAGGCATCACAGGCCTTCATGCGTCGGCGACGTGCGTTACTCGCTTTTGTGTGTGCACTGGACGCAGTGCAAGGGCGTCCTTTCGCGTGCGGGCAATGCCCGGCGGCGTTCGCCCGCCGCCCCTACCTGGACATTCACATGCGCACGCATACAGGCGAGCGGCCCTATCAGTGCGACGCGTGTCTGAAGCGCTTCACGCAGAAGTCCAGCCTCAATATACATAAGAGGACGCACACAGGTGGGTGACCCCGCGGGCCGGACTGGCCGGCCGCCCGCCCACGCCTCTCTCCTCTCGCACTCCGCTTCTCCTCCGAATCTCTCCCTAGTTTCCGAGCTCCCGCGAGGCTCTGTAAAAGTATCGCCGTAGCGAAAGATTTGGAGCGGAGTAAGCGGCGAGCGGCTACCGGTCCGCGCCGCGACCTCCGTAGTGCGAGGGCGTCTAGCGTCCTGTCGGACGAGCCGCCGCTATAATATATGTGTTGGGCACCAGTCCAGGGCAGACCGTTCCAGTGCCTGTCGTGCCCCGCCGCCTTCACCTGCAAGCAATACCTGGAGATACACACGCGCACGCACACCGGCGAGCGGCCATATCAGTGCGACATCTGCCTGAAGCGCTTCACACAGAAATCCAGTCTCAACATCCACAAGCGGACGCACTCAGGTACGTGGGTGGCCGGCGAGCAGCGCGCCGCCGAGCCGGCGCGAGGGACGTATGAACGTATGTGGGCTACTATGTGTGCGCGAGCGGGGAGGCGGGCCGCCGCAGCCTCAAGCTAACGGAATCGCTCGTCCACAGTGCAGGGGCGGCCCTTCCAGTGCCTGCAGTGCCCCGCCGCCTTCACCTGCAAGCAGTACCTCGAGATCCACAACCGCACGCACACCGGCGAGCGGCCCTACCAGTGTGACGTATGCCTCAAGAGATTCGCGCAAAAATCTACACTCAATATACACAAACGAACGCACACAGGTCAGTCGACAACGCTCACCGCACACTTTTATTTTAAATTATTATTATAGTACTAATTTCATAATCACTTGCAAAATACAGTGTTCCATATTATTTCATAATGTTTTCATATGTTTGAATTTAAAGTTGTCGGTGCCACATATATTTTCTCGTAAGTCCTATTCGTGAGTATTTACATAATGTGTATGATTACATATTTACCTGATAATATGAATAATCACTAATGGTGTGCGTGGGTGGTCAGTGCAAGGGCGTCCGTACCAATGCATGGAGTGCCCAGCGGCGTTCACTTGCAAGCCGTACCTGGAGATACACATGCGTACGCACACGGGAGAACGGCCGTTCGAGTGCGATGTCTGTTACAAACGCTTCACGCAGAAATCCACGCTCAACATTCACAAGCGAATTCATACCGGTACGCTACACCGCGATCCCTACATAAGCGCGCTTTTGTACATACTGTCCACTCTAAGTCTATTTTGTTATTGTTTCTATAAACGGTTCCCGGTCAGACCATTATCTAAGTCCGATCCACGAGTACCATGTAGGTGATTAGCTGAAATGCAGCCACGGCTCAGGTCGATCCTCTATATATTGTTTTATACGTTTATAGACTGTAACAGAAACGTCAGTACACACGCAGTAAATTATAATAAGAGTAATGAGAAAATGTCTGTTTATGGAAACAAGACAAGTTTTCGATTTGTATAAGACTGTGTACAAGCGCCATAACAATAACAAACGTTATCTTTTGCGTGAGTCACTCAAATTAATGATTCACAGTAGACGAATAAATAATAATGTATCTAACAGATGAAAGACATTCAAACTAATAATATACTTATTCCAATTTATAATCAATTAAAATTTTAGCCTTGACATAGAACAGTCTCAGTGAAGCCACCTAGACTGGCTGCCTCTCATAAAAATGGGCACCTACACTGCTGCAAGTAAGAAAACACGACACCAACATTCTAATGGTGCTCTCTGTTAGTAGCTTTTATGGTGGTCAATTATTTAAGCGAGTACACTCCAAGCAATACATGCTAGTTGCATTCTTTTGTAATTAAGTTGATTTAAGTAAGAATTATTCAAAATTCTGTAAGTGTTTAAAAAATGCATTCACATTTATAATTTGATGAGAAAGTGTTAAATAACTACATTATTTACAACTATTTGGTTTCCTATTTACTAATTTAAATTACTTAATACGATTGTTTTATGTTTTTCGTCTGATGGGTAATAAATTAATATATAATAGTACCTACCTAGTGGAGTATTTATTATAAAGATCAAAACATTGTCTACTATTTACTTAGGTAAAACATAGCTATGGTTCGTTTAGAAGACGGCAAATTGCTATAATAGGCAGACACTTTGTCATTCTGAACTTAATGATGTGGCACCGACAACTAATTTGTAAGTTATCATTTAATCATCCGCTACATCATCAGTTGAGTTTCAGTATTATTATTTATTCTAACTTATTGGCTTACATTCATTAATTTCAGACTGCATCACTCTCTAATTGCATCTTGCCGTCTTTCTAACATAATTTGCCTTCACTCTCGCTTATCATTGATTTGATCAAATTCATTGCTTTAATTTGCCTGTTAATATTATAAAACTGTTTTATAGTAAGGTTTTTATATTTCAGGTGAACGCCCTTATGCTTGTGATATTTGTCAGAAGCGTTTCGCCGTCAAGAGTTATGTAACTGCGCACAGGTATGTAAATGTTTGAACATGTTAAAAACATTTTTTTCCGGATTTGGATTTAATATTTTCAGACACCTGGCAAATAACGAGTCATTTAGCTCTACCAAATACAAGCTATTGCTATCTTATGAAATACTGAGAACCTGGTTGACATTACAACTTTGAACTATGTACTAACTTTCACTACTACTATTCTACATTTTGGCTTCAGTGTTAGATATTTTCTATGTTAAGGTCGAGAACTTTGTATGGAGAGTCCAAGGTTAGTAGTAGATATTTCCTGGTTAGTAGCAATTACATTGCATAGGCGCTAATTTTCTACCACGGTCATTAACGATGCTATTACTACGATGGTGCTATAAAGTGTTTATCTTTTCAGATGGTCCCACGTTGCAGACAAGCCGCTGAACTGCGACCGATGTTCGATGACGTTCACCTCTAAGTCACAGTTTGCACTACACATCCGTACGCACTCATCCGGCTCTTGCTACGAGTGCAGCGTCTGTGGTCGCTCCTTCGTCAGAGACAGCTATTTAATAAGGTATATGTAACCATGACATCGTGTTTTAACCCTTCATCACAATGTCAAGTACCCGAATTTGACTGGATTGTGTAACTCTCTCGTCAAGAACCAGATAGATGAGATGACTATTGCGGCAGAGGGTTATTATACTTAGGGCTTCGTTATATGCCTTACTAGGCAAGCATACCATACATACAGGCAGCATAATAATGTAGGTATAATAAAAACAGAGCTAGTATTCAACGAAAACTTATTATAACATCTGTAGGTGCCTTATTTTTCTGGTAAATATAAAATTATTTTATTGTGATACAGACACCACAACCGTGTCCACCGCGAGAACCACAGCAATGTGTCGGCGAACAGCATCGGGACCATTAACAGTGTTGCCACCAACACTAACAACTCGAACTTTGACTCTCCTGGCGTTTGTGACTTAAGGTATGATATGTATCAACACGAAAGTAAACAGAACAATTCTTATTATAAAAACTATCCAAATAAAATGTTAACTTAAAAATTGGATCAACAGCTAACCTACAACCAATATGAATTAGATATTATTTTATCTTTAATTAATAACCCATTTTAATCTCAACTATGTGTTATCTCGTAAAAAAAATTAACATATTAATCATTAACTCATATAAAGTTAAGTTTTACCATAGGTTTTACTTTATAACCGACTGCCAACAAGGATGGGTTGTTTTTTATGACACTTTTTTAGTTGAGGAAAATAAATGTTAATTATTTTGCTTATACTCAAATTATGGTTATCCTGATCAGATCTATAAGCGATTATTAGAAATCAATTCCTTTCCAGCTTTGTACCAATGGTGAATCGTTATATGACATCTCAAGGGACGCAAGTGTCTATGCAAGATACGAGCAAAATGTCATCGATGTCGCCACAGTCTATTGCATCCATTTGTAAGTATAATTAAAATATAATATACAAGAATAGAATAGAATAATTTTTATTGTATAAGATATTACATTCAGTGCATTGATTCCTGAAACTCATACTAGGATTCCCTGTGTCGTGAGTTCCAGGCTCCTTCGTTCCGTTTACATTCGTATCCGTTACAATAAATTTCTAAATCTAATTTAATCGTAATCTAAAAAAAGAAATATACAGAGAAAAGTGAACAGTGCGTGCGTTTGTGCGCGCGTGTGTGTGTTTGTGTGATACAGTATGTCATGAATATTTCTATAGGCTCGACATAATTATAATACAGGCGTGATGTTATGATGCACATGAAATAAGAAGACCTAATTGATCGTTTTATTGCAGCGTCGCCACCGCCCTCGCATACTCCTACGCCTCAGCCCCAGATGTCCGGTCAGATGCATCTAGCAGACTGATCACCTGATTAGGTTGGTCTAGTGCAAAAATACTGTTTGATCACTAAAATGTTTATCATATTCCAAACTAATAGTTACCTATACATTTGTTACAGCTCTTGGTTGACTAGTGAGCAGCCAGAGTGCAATATTTAATATTTGGCAGCCATCAACAAGAGCAGCTATCATTCAATATGATATAACCGGAAGCATAGGAGACAGGCAGCTCCTGAGCTTGGATCGTCAGCATGGACTCATGCAATTTTACTTGTTTATTATATGTCAAGTTATTTATTTATACACTGTTGATTTCGTCGGCCGTGGTGCGAGCGCGAGCATGGCTGCGCTGTCGGATTTTATACATGTGTTCGGAATGTGGCAGATTGTGTGCAGGAATCGAGTTGGTTTCGTTACGCTTGTGGAATCCCTCGATAACACCAGGTGGACATCACAATAGAGATGAGGATGTAGTGAGTAGTCACGTAGCGGTACCGCCTATGATAATATATGCATTGTGATTTATACCTACAACTGTGATTTATCTAAACCATCACATGATTATATTAATTTCCGTGGTGGCGTTCATAAATCAATACTTAAAAGTCTCATCATGATAGATTGTAGGCCTAAAATTTTTGATCTCATATTCTAATTTGCTTAGTGATAAATTTTGGAATCGTAAATGGTAAATCTCCAACTTAAAAAATTCTAAATTTTAATGTTCGTCATTCGCTTATCATCGTCATACCCATCCTTCATTAGTCGTAGTGAAATGTAACAATATCTTATTGCGATGCTTTAACTTAGAACGTGTCAGTGTATATGGAAGTTCAGTAATTTTATATAGAACTGTTACCGATGAGAGGTAAAGTATTTTGATCGCTGGTGAATATAAAGGACTAGTTAATACTCCTCAATATTAATCCATAAGAAAACTAAAAAAACAGGTTTCATATAAAAATAATAATAATAGTAAATAAGAAGTACAAATAATAATTCCATAAACTAGCAGAGTCCTGAGAGGCAATATTGAAGGCTTCACAAAATTAATAACTTTTAATATGATGTTTATTGGAGAAATCCAGAGAAGTGCCTGTTGCAACATAAAATTGGCAATATTTTTTAAACGTATTACGTTCAGAATAAAGTTATGTTCAGTGTTTGATGTGTGGGGAAGTCGCCCGGAGAACGCTATAGTGTGTCTTACAGTAATAAGCGAAGACGTACTGGTTGTTAGTGGTCGTTGCTGTTGTGGGCGTTGCAAAAACAGAGAGCATAATTTGTGAAGCTTCTTACTAAAACTTTGTGTGCCTTCTAGCGGATAGCGACATTAGGCAATATCAATCATAACACCATTGATAAAACTTCATTTATATTTTCAAATTTCTGACGAGATTGAAAATTTGTATTAGGGGAAGTCATCTTAATCATTGTTACATAATTATTTACCCATTTAGGATATCCCAGTATATATATTTAACAAACGTATTTTGGCGAGAGGCAGAACTTTATTTCATTACTGTTTTTCGAATAATAGTAATAATGAATAGTGTATAGTGCAGTAGTCTTCCAATAATACCTTGAGACAGTTCTTGTGCACGAGGAGTGCAGCTTTAGTGTCCGCTGCGGGGGTTCCTTATGGTTTGCCATTATTTATATCAAAGATAGATTGGTGCCATTTCTATGTAAATGATGTGGTAGCGTAAGTTTAGTTAAGTCTGCAGGTCAGGGTAGAACTGGAAATAAAATATTGTAAAAGTTCTTATAATATTATAATAGCGTTATACCGACATTTGTACCCATTGTTTTACAAATTCCCGTGTTGTTGATTTTGATACTTTATTTTATTTCCATAATGTGTGTGTCCATGTGCTGATTCAGCAAATGTAAATAAATATTGGTAGGGTTTATTTATTCAAGTATATCGAGGAGAAAACCGTTCAAAATTATAATAAGTGTGATTTGTAGCAATGTCTCATTCTACAGTCAACAAATATCGAACTGAGAACATGATTGGAATTAATGTTAGAATTAGCGCAGAACTATACTTTGGGTACTATAAAGATCAAAATTTCTTGTAGATGTACATAAGTATACATATAATAATAATAATATATACATATGAATGTTGTTTGATAGTCCTCAATATTTTTTTATATTTTGATAGTTCTGTATTTGAAAGTAACACGAAAAAATAGGCCAATATCTCATTATCATTTTAAATTAATGTGTACACAGTATCTTAAGGTAAAGTAAAATAAATATGAGGATGCATTTAGTTGCCCACAAATCTAAGAGTAACATCTAAACTTTTCCGTATATTAATAAAATCTTAAACTTTTTTAGTAAGTTTCTTACCAAGCCATTGATAACAGTATTATTTAGAAAAACTAGAACTTGTGTTTAACGAGTAGTATAAATCTTTCAGCTACCATTATAAAATGATCACCATTGAAATTTTAAAACCATAGTTATCAATAGTTTGTATGTAACAGCATTGGTAGGGACAACACATATAAGGTGCCTTTCAATGCTGATTACCTTATATAATTATATTATCCATAGATATTATGAATGGAAATAGAAACACCAATATAGTGACCTAGGTACATAAATACATATATAAATATATTGATGTCCCTCAGTCTTCCGATCTCTCGCCGAGGGTGATTGTTTCTTATTGAATTCTAGAATTACTAATATATTTTTGTTATTATTATATTATGTTCACTGTCTTTATGATTGTTTTATGTTTATTATTAATTAACATTACCCTATCGTTACTTCACCCTTGCCGAGTGTATACGTGAGCCGAGGACATGTGGTCCTTTTTTTATTACGAAATGCTTTCTCAATCCTTCACACAGAGATAATTCATATATTTATATTGATAAGGAGATAAATTTTCTCGATGAATATGTTTCGTAATAAATGAGGACTCAGAATCAACAGTGAAGGTCACAGGTTGCTCCTTGATTTTTAAGAGCTGCTAAGTATACGTTGGAGTCGCCATGTGTGCCTTCATTGTTCAACTATTTTACATACTGATGTTAGTTAAACTATATTAAGAAGTGATTATTGAAGCCCTTGAATTTACGTAATTACAAAAGTGGTCGTATGAGTTTTTCTCTTTGTCTACTTATTTTTTTATCCGTAGAAAAGACTGAGGAATTCACAACGTTAAAAGAATACTCACGAGAAATATTGGCAGTGTTAGATTGTGTTTGTTGTTATTTTGTTGTTAACATCTGAGTGGTTGTGGTTCACGGACCAACCCGTATTGTTTGTAAGACGTTATTAAGTTTGGTTAAAGAAATCGTACATATCCTTACCCGTGAATGTATAACGTATACTTCCCTTGTCGAGGCAGACTACTAGTCTAGGGGGCCGCGTGCCGCCGACCAGTTACACTAAACTTGATCGTGGTAGTTTTATGAAATAACAGTGAGCCTTGTGTAATCATAATGTCTAAGGTACATAAATATTTAGTTGTATTGTATCGTTCGATTTACGTGAACTTCCGCTTTGCCAACATATTGCGTTGCTTACATTATAATCATACGAGAGTACAGCCTAAGGATTTTAACTTTTTTTATATACTGAGAGCTATTCCTAAGTCACTGATTTTATACTATTTCTAATTATACGAAAAAAATACTTGGCTATAAGCCGCACTTTACCAAGTTTTGGAGTATTTACATCCCTTTGATTGAAATTTTTTATTAAAATTCAATACAAACATCATGGCATGATGATTATTTATACGGTCATTTAGTTATAGCTCTTCAGAGTTTTGATGACCAATATTTTAACTACAACCGTTTTTTTTCTTTTATTGTTAAAATTTTTAGGCTAGTTTATATTTTAAATAAGTTAGATTTGTTAATTATTGTGGTGTATTACATTTACATTGCACGTGATTATAGCTCTCACAGCCTCCTTTACAGGTGATTATTTAGTTATTTTTGTAGTCTGAAATGATTGTGATAAATTTATTATTGTAATTATATTGGTTTGTTTTCTAGAACTGGAGTCTTTCATATTGTTTATTGTTGATACTTTGAGTATACAATCAGCAACGTGATGTAGCGGTAGGGAGAGGCTGTTAGAGCGTTTATGTAGTCAGCATTATATATATGCTTTAATGTGATTTTTTAAATGTACTCTTTATTATAGTCTCATCAATCAATATTATAATTAGCGAACTAACAAAACATTTAATTTTTTTCAGTTCATAGTGATTTATATTGAGATCAAATTAAATACAGAGTTTATATTTTAATTTTATGAAAAAATATACATTGTAAAATTATTCTTTAGTGCTCATTTTGCAGAGCTCTATTTAAAAAATGAAACTATATGAATGCAAAAAACAAGTCACGATTCTTTTAGAAGTCGCCATGTAGTGGAAAAAAATAAACGTGCCATGATATTTGTGGCTATTTATTTGTTTATTTTCTGTCCCCATTTTTATTTTATTTCAACATAATACCTGCCTACTTACATAGATTTAAGGTTAAAAATGTTCCTTTATAAAAAAACAATCAATATTCTTAACACGTGTAGAGTTGTCTCTTTTTCTCCACAGGGGTATAGAGTAGGCTTGTTGTAAAGTAGGTTTATAGCAAGACATGTAAATTTTGAGCTAGGTCACTCTTCCTCTAAGGGTGCGAAATGTAGGTTATATAAAAGTAAAGAGATAAAATGTTCCATATTATTTTGTATTGTGCAAAAGCAATTTTTAACAATCTACAACTATTTCTTCTTTTACAACATTGGCGTCTACAGCCGGTGCGAGTGTATTGTCTACAATGGGCGCTGGGCTCTTATAATACTTATTACTGACGTAATGCTCCTTCAAATACTCCGCACCCATTTCGTAGTAATCCTCTTTAGATATGCACCAATTTTCAAACTCATTGCTGCCCGCAAAGTCCCTTGCGCCATACCAAGCGTCAAGACACGGGTTTTTGGCCATAACTACCTTGTGAGTAGATTGAAATGGTCTCATCTCGAGCAGTTCTCTTTCAAGTCTTTCTTTTAGTCCTATAAAACAAAATAATGAGTACAGTTATCTAAATTGAATAACGCAACCGGAATACCAATATTATTAATTATACTTACATTAATCAAAAAAATTATAGTGTTTGAAACTTAAATTGGCATGTGTAAGGTGAAACACGGGATCACCAGATTTGCTATATAGTTTTCCAACTATAATTATAAAACAAAAAGAAGCTAATCGAACTTACCTGGAAATTGAGAACAACCGCCGGTAAGGAATACGTTATTAGCCAATAGGAGCTGGTCTTCGGGAGTAAAATGTTTGAAGACGTACTCCATTGTTTCAGCTAAACCTGCTTCTAAGTTGCCCATCATCGATGGCTGGAACATCAGTTCTGGCGCTCTAAAATAAATTGATACATACATATATTATCTAAACTGTGTGTGTAAGTATTATAAAAATATTTTAAGTCATGTGCAATATTTAGCGTATTAGCATTACAGAGAATACATAGAAACAAATGCAAAATTAATTAATTTCTACCTAAATGGTTCGATGGCGAGATGCAGTTGATGATACTGACTTGAGTTCGCCGGAGGCGGTTCATATTCACGTAGCGCCTCCTCTAACTCAAGAAGTCGTTCGCCGTCTGCTTCTGAATCGGAATCTGCTTCACGACTTATACTGTAATCAAGTATTTAAATATATAACGTCGTTTATAAATAATTTCTATGTACCAGGCAGATAGTAGGCTACCACACTTTTAGTAGCAAGTGAGCTAACCTTTTGTAAGCATCCCAATCAGAATCTTGATTACCGAAGTCATCCCCTGCTGCAGCAAGGCGCGAGATAACTCGCATGCGCTCCGCTGCTGCAGCTGTCCGTCTCTTCACCATGGCAGCACGACGCGCTCTGCGGGCCTCACGGCGTGCTACTAGGTCCCGGTACTATAGGTATAAAATTAAATTAAAAATTTAGCGAAATTTAGAATAGCGATCATTTAAAAAGTCAAAAATAACACCATTATTGAACCATCAAATCCGATCCGAGTAACACCTATTTAAGACAATATCGCGGCGGGGTACCGCTTAAGTAAACTAGTCAGACCCTCAGTTTGAGTACTTTCTATGAAGTTACTAACAATTGCTTCGAATCATCAAATTTTTGTTGCAAATCTGGGTGTTGAATTGGTAAGTTGTTGCTCTAAACACTTAGCGGTACCCCGCCGCGACATTGTCTTAAAAAGGTGTTACTCGGATCGGATTTGATGGCTCAGTGACAGGTGGCTCTTTAGCGTTGGGAGTTTTTTAAAATTTTAATTTAATTTAATTTTAAATTTTTTAACCTTAAAATTTAGTCTTTTTTTGTAATATACACATCATGCCCTTTTATTTGATATCCCACTTGGGTATATTTGAAAATATACGATTGTTAATGCTTACTTTTACCCTCTATATCTTGTAAATGGCTACACCGATTTTGATATGTTTTTTGTAATGTACACACCATGCCTTTTCATTTGATACCCCACTTTGGTATATATGAAAATATTCCATTTGCCTGCCCCTATATCTTTTAAATGGCTGAACTGATTTTGATATAACTTAATTTTTTATAATGTACACATCATGCCCTTTCATTTGATACTCCACTTCGGTATAGATGAAAATATTCGATTGGTCATCCCTACTTTCATCCCCCATATCTTGTAAATGGCTAGACCGATTTTGATATTATTACTTCTATTTGATACCCCACTTGGATGTATATAGAAATATTTGATTTGTCATCCCCACTTTCACCCCCTATATCTTGTAAATGGCTGAACCGATTTTAATAAAACATGTCTAAGAACCATTGCTGGAAAATTTACTTTCAAATAAAAAAAACCGCATCCAAATCGGATCTCCCGTTTTAGAGCTACGGTGCCACAGACAGACACAAATAGCGGTCAAACTTATAACACCCCTCTGTTTCCGTCGGGGGTTAATGAAAATATAGACAAATTACACAATAATTCGTTTAGATTTAATGCTCTGAAATTACTAATTTTCAGTGAGGAAGTATGGTGATCGACACTTGCTTTCTCTGTATGAGAAGAGGCATTTCCTTGCAGTGCTCAGTAGGACTATTATAGGCTTGTTATATTATAAGAATAGCGCCGTCACTGATTAAAAAACCGCTGGAAAATATTGGGTATTAAGAAAACTGGTAGTAGTTACTGTAGTACTAGTTAAGAGAATACTGTTAGTAATAGGATATAGACGAACCTTAGTGCGAGTATCATTAAGCCAGGCTTGAAATGCTTCAGGTTCTGTAGGTGGGTTCATCCTGCCTGTAGGACGCGACTCTAAGTTCTCTTCAGCCGTTGCAGCTGCTGCGATGCGTTGTTTATTTTTATCTATTCGCATGTTTAAGTTTGTTATTTGCCTCTGTAGAAATTAATACATATTATGAGTAATTTTAACCAACCAATGTGTAAAAGAATTCCAAATACCATACATTTAGCGGTAAGCTATGGGTTATTAAAAGCTGAGTAAAATACTGATTCTAATGTGTAAGAAATTCAGTTATACCTGAAGGTCTTCATAGCTTTTGATATCAAAACCTTTTATAGCTTCGTTAAATTCATCAGTATCGCCATCCTCTATCATGTCCTGAAAAAAAATAGGTACAAGATCTGAAAAAATAGGTAGAAGTCTGCCCGTGACCATGAATGCTGTAAAGGATTCGAAACGTCGGGACCAAAAAACAAAATTAAAACCGCGATAAAATCCGTAAAAATAGTTTTATTTCAATAGGTACAAGATGTTTAATTAAACCTGTTGGGAAGTTTCTACTTCTATTCGCCCCTATTATCGTGTCCGATTTGCTTCTAATCTTACCTTTATAGAAAGCAGTTGATTCAGTTGTTCCTCATCCTCCGCCAGTCTCTCTTCTCGTTTTCTAGCATTTATTTCTAGCAGGCGTCGAGCCATCTCTTTTTTTCGCTCCTTTTGTTGCTCAGCTGTAATAATGGGGTAGGTATTATATTGTTATATATTACAGCTTAACAGCTATTACTTACATGAAAAAAATAGGGGGGGGGGGCGGTGAGATTCTCTAAATTTTGCTGTGTTACCTGTTAAGCCTGTCGAGCTGGCAGCTTGCACGTAAGGCAACTGTACTCTCTTAACATTAGCTTCATAGTAATCAGCATTTGCCCATTTCCTGATTTCTTCTTGATAGTCGAGTGCGATAGAACTATGCTCCTGTAGAATTTCCTCTACTCTAGACATAGTGATAGCATTCACATGTACTGGGTACTTGAGCTGCAGAAGTTTATGTAAGTAGAATATCATTTCGCTGCCACCTAAAATAAATTGTTCAGTGAATATTAATATGAAAATTAATATTTGTGTCCCCCTGACTTACATAGATTTTAGGCCTTGGTTATAAACTTATAACATAATATCCCAATAAAGTTTTATATCTAAAAAATTACTCTTAGAAAATGGACAGGTGCTAACAACAATAGGACCCATGTTTCTTAATAATTGAGATAATCGAATAAATCCATAATTAATCAAAATCATCCCCTTGAAAGCAATTTTTATGATTACCTAAATTAATCCTTCTTGCATGGTCCACAATAACCTGGCCTCTGATTACAGGTATAAGATGAATAGTGTGGTAGCCGCAGTTCAAAATGAGTGCTGAATCACCAATGTCATTTTTGTACATGCTGAATAAGGAATCCACTCCATAGCTTACTCCAGGAACACCATAACCCTCAAAAAGTAGCTCTGACATTACTGAAAATATGAGATAGTAATTAGAAGGTATATAGCATTCAATAATAAATTAAAAATAACAAAGGGTTGAAGAAAAGAATTTACTGGACTAGAGACACTTAGTACAGAGCAGCACGGAGAATGAAAAGGGAGTTCTATACTGACTGACACACTACACTGAATCAAAACACTTGGTTGTAGGAATCAATTTATGATGTAAGACTATTTTTACTAGATTTTCTTTAGAAAAATCAATCAATCCTAGAAAAATAAGAATAAGGCCGACTCACTGTTTAATGTTTATTATGTAAGAATCAAAAGGAAAAAATAGCTTTACATTTGGTATATTGTATTTTAGTAGTAAGAAACATCGGTTTTGGTTTGATTGTGCATTTTTTATTTTCCGTAAGGACTATCAAGACATGATTGACCCCCCCATCCCCTAAATCATCTTATATAATAAATTAATGGCTCCCATGAGTCACCAAATCACCACCCATAACAGTCTGTAGCTAAAAGCTAATGCCCTCAGTAAGATTTGAGACATTAAAATGGATTTTACTGTCAGTTGAAACTATGAATAATCTGTTGAAAAGCAATACATACACTGTCTACAATAATTAGGGGTAACAAAGGCTTCAGTCATAGCAATGGGATGTGGTACACTGCCATCATTATCTATTCCTAAATGTGAGAAAATGTAGTCAAATACTTGTTCTTGAGCTTCAAAGTGTGTAACCACATTCTTATCAAATTGTGTCTTCAGTTGAAATCTGAAATTGAGTTAGAAATTCAATATCATGTTTAAGTATATCATAAATGTTGAGTTTGCAGGTTACTTAGCCTTATTACCCAGAGTGACTATAGTAATATAAGAAAGAAACCATCCACCACTGCAGGCATGTAATGTCTGTCATAGATATTCACATTAAAAATACTTTTTAACAGTAAATACCAAATATATATCAAAATAGAATAGTGCTAACCTTACTGCTTCTATATTCACAATATCATTACCGATTTGTATCGGTGGAGTGACCGGAGGTTCTGCATCCTTCTTACATCTATCCTTTCTCGGTCTAGCTATCAGATTCTTGAAAATTAAATTTGGTTCATCATTTATTGACCATCCAACTCTGCATTGATACGAACCTTGAATAATCAATAAAATACAATGAATTTTAGAAGAATTTTGTATGTCAGCAATATCTTATTTAAAACAATAACAAAGACTTAACCATTATCTATTACCAACGGTATATGACCGAATTTTAAAGTAGGACTATATTCGTGTACAATATCAGGAACAGTTTTGTAATCCTTTAGCACTAAGACGTCCTCCATATCAGGTTATTCACTTAATTATATCAACGCTGCAAAGGGCAGTTAATCCTTATTATTACGACACACCGAAACTAACTAGTCAACTATCTAAATAAAATAGAAGTTTAAGCTAATTAATCAGAAACATTTGAAATGTGCGTAAACGTAAACAATAATGACAAGTATGACAATTGACCAAGAGAGTTTCATACTCTCAGTCACTCACTCATTCACTGAATTCATCATCATCATCAGCCGGAAGACGTCCACTGCTGGACAAAGGCCTCCCCCTTAGAACGCCATAATGAAAGACAACTTGCCGTTTGCATCCACCGGTTGCCCGCAACTCTGACGATATCGTCGGTCCACCTGGTGGGAGGCCTGCCAACGCTGCGTCTTCCGGTTCGTGGTCGCCACTCGAGAACCTTTCTTCCCCAACGGTTATCAGTTCTTCGAGCGATATGGCCTGCCCATTGCCACTTCAACTTGCATATGCTTTGAGCTATGTCGGTGACCCAAGTTCTTTGGCGAATTTCCGTATTCCGGATCCTGTCGCGCAAAGAAACTCCGAGCATAGCTCTCTCCATAGCTCGTTGAGTGACTCTGAGCCTCTCTAAAAGGCCAACCGTTAGCGACCACGTCTCAGAGCCATACGTCATCACTGGCAACACACACTGGTTGAAAACCTTCGTCTTCAGACACTGCGGAATTTTAGACGAGAAGATGTCGCGTAGTTTCCCGAACGCTGCCCATCCGAGTTGGATTCTTCGGGCGACCTCTTTGTCGAAGTTGGACCTGCCTAACTGAACAGTTTGTCCAAGGTAGACATAGTGGTCAACAACCTCGAGAGTATCGTTCCCAACGATAACCGGTACGGGTGCGACATGGACATTTGACATGATCTTCGTCTTGTCCATGTTCATTTTAAGACCCACCTGTTGGGAAACGAGACTGAGGTCGCTGAGCATAGTATTGAGCTCCTCCAGCGATTCCGCCATGATAACTATATCATCGGCAAAACGAAGGTGAGTGATGTATTCGCCATTGATGTTGATGCCGGACCCGTTCCAGTCCAAGAGCTTGAAAACGTCCTCCAACGCATTTGTGAACAGTTTCGGAGAAATCACGTCTCCCTGTCTCACACCACGCTGCAGTTGGATTGGTTTCGTGCTCTCGTCCTGTAACCGGATCGACATGGTGGCGTTACTATACAAACACTTCAACACCTCGATATACCTATAGTCAATATGACATCGCTGAAGGGACTGCAACACAGCCCAGGTTTCGATTGAATCGAAGGCTTTTTCATAGTCCACAAACGCTAGACACAGTGGCCGATTATACTCCTCGGTCTTCTGTATAATCTGGCGGAGCGTGTGGATGTGGTCTATGGTGCTAAAGCCTTTTCGGAAGCCGGCTTGTTCGGGAGGCTGGAAGTCATCAAGCTTGCGTTCGAGACGGTTCGTAATGACTCTCGAAAACAGCTTATACACATGGCTCAGAAGCGAGATGGGTCTGTAATTCTTCAACAAGGTGTTGTCACCTTTTTTGAAGAAGAGCACCACCACACTCCTGTGCCATGCTTCTGGCGTAGTACCCTCGAGTATGACGGAATCGAATAGCTTCTGGAGGACTAAAAGTACCGGTTTTCCACCCGCTCTCAGAAGCTCCGTTGTAATTCCGTCATCACCCGGCGCCTTGTTGTTCTTAAGCTGTTTCAGAGCCACTCTAATCTCGTACAGGCTGATGTCTGGGATGTCCTCAGTGTAGTGTCGGGTCAGTTTCGGGTCGGGTTAGTCGGATTCACTGAATTGACCAGGAAGATATCAGTTGACTAGTGATGGACCTATTACTAAACGACTATTTATTCGTTTAGATGTCAGGATCAATACAAAAATAAGGTGAAATTGGTGAAATCAATCTTTTTATTTTATTTCTTAGTCATCGAAAACACAGTGTATTTAGGGTCTTATAGGGCTGATTTCTACCGAGGCTATGCGGAGCATATTTGAATTGTCTTTTGATGATGACATCCTAAACGGCGACTGCTTCAGTTCTGGGGTTGAAGGCGCTCATGCGCTCGCCTATGGCTTGTCTCTTAATTAACTATGTAACAAACCAAAATAACCTATTTCCATTGAGTTATAATGTACCTAGAGAAGACGCCTCAACTCGATTGTTTGTAACACGAGTTAGAGCGCGCGCACTCCAACTCACTTAGTATATGCCGAGCGCTTGCTGCAACGTGACACGTTTGAGTGAAGTTTTGTTTTTTTAATTATGCCTTCGTGTGCATTGAGATACTGTTCAAACAACTCCAGAAACATAAGTAAAAGTCAAGGAGTGACTTTTCACCAGTAAGTTCATTTGTTATCTTTAAAACACGCTTAATTTAATTATAATTTTTCAATTGCAACGCGTCACCGCGGCGGCGGCCATGTTTACGTGAATGTCAAAGAGTAAATAAGTATGCGCAGACTTGACACTATCGACGTAGGTATAAGTTTACATAATTAAGGGCAGTAAAATATTAATTTTAAATCACGATAATAATGTTAATGCAATAACATTAATATTTTTATATTAATGTTATTACATTAAGATTATACGTAATTTAATACGGCAAAGCGGTGGAAGTCTTGCCTCGAAATATGATTTTAATTATAGAACCGTAAACACCCTAAAGCATTTCATTGGAAAAGATGTATTTGCAAATTTGATTAAACATTCACTGAATCAGCCATCAACATTCAATCCCAGAATCCATTTAATTCGAGCCATAATAAATCAGTACACAAAAATTAGATTGCATCACAAAGCAAAAACTGATCAAAATGTGGATTACTATACCAAACGGCAGAAACTAACTAAACTTATATTACTTAGAGAAAATTAAAATATTATTACAGCATAAATACTTTTTTATTTATTCTTTGAGTAAGTACACACATACAATATCAAGTAGGCAGAATAATAAAATTATGTCGCATCTGCACGCATTGATTGTTATCTATGAGAACATAACACCCCCCGCTTGTCCCGCGCATACCCCGCCGTCATCAAGTGCGCGCCCTATTTTCTGTTTGAGATAGCTTCTCTAGTACGTAGTACATTATAACTCAATGCCTATTTCATCGATTTTACTTCTACGTGAGTTATTAGGATTACGCGTTATTCGCGAGTTAACAAACAAAATATGACAAAATACACACCATACTTGTAATTTTCAGATGTGAAGACGGCTTTGCTAACTTTTATTTAGGACTTAGGAGATTTTCCGCATATGCTATGTTGCATCTCAGAATACTGAACAAACGTTCCATATTACAATAGGAAGAAGGCGAGCTTATTGATTACTGTGGTCTTCGCAAATCTTATGATACTATTTATGTCTAAAGCAGAACTTAATATATTTATTAAAATTGATAGTATGCAATCTACAAACAATAATACCACATAATAACATAATTATGATGTTCTTTATTCACAAAAATACTGATGTAGCCAGTTATCACATCACAAACCGCTAAAATTCTAACAAGTTCAAATTATTTAATACATATCTTTATATAATCACTTTAACATTTTATTCAGTTATATATTAAACCTTTAAAGGAATGTGTACACTAAATGTTTCAAAAAACTTTGTGTTCTTATCGTTTCATATAATATCTATAGCAATTATTAATCAATCAAATTTACATTTTGATGTATGGTAAGACATATAATAAGTTATGTTAGAATGAACGGACGCAAATTATATACATTATTTATTACGTAATGTAGCTATGTGTTTATGTAATAAGTCCGGTATCATTCAATATAACAATAATAACAACGAATTAAATATTTCATTTAAATATATAACATCTTTATGCCTTAGCTCCAACAACAGTTCCAGCCTGCTTGTCGATTTGTTCTTTCTCCAGCTGCTTGCCAAGGTATTCCCTAGAAAAAAAAAACATAGCATAGCTTCATTAATCCCTTAAAAAGCCACTAATGTTTTAAGTCCCATTAATTATAGATGACCTAATTGAAAAACCCAATACGACTTTTCCGACCGTGAATCGAACCAGGAAAAAAAGCTCAGCACTAGTGTCGCGTTTACCTTTCATCTGATTCGACATTGATAATGAGACGAAAGGCCAGTGACATCATCACTATATCATTATTTTATCAGTACATATCTTACAGATTATGAGTATCTTAAAACGATGGATGGATATTTTAATTTTACTTCATAAACAAACACAAACTGACTCAATGTAATTTAATACGTAAGACTTTTGCTTACCGTAGAGAAGCCAAGTATGCAAGATTGCAAGATTTAATTTCATGATCATAATATTGAATGTAATACGAACCAGTTGTGAACCATAAGTTTCTGCACGGCTAGTAGAGCCTCGTATCGTACGTTGGGGTCGTCGTGACCCAGCAGGTACATCACGCGTTGCTTGCCGCCTAACTGCTCAATAATGCTGTTGACAATTAATATAATATACACAAAAGTACAATAGAGTATTGTTTAAACGATCTGGAACTGTTACATAACATACCAAGTTGATATCGTTTCATAAACAACGAACGACAAAACGAAAAAGAAATGTATTTTAACTTTAACCACGAATTCTGGTTTATCCAATACATATTTGAGTGTCCATCACGCCCGGGTCAGAAGTATGCGACAATTTTTTAATATTTTTATTTGACGTTCCATCGCATATTCGCTTCGTACCACTCTTCGTAGTTGGTAAATATTTAGAGATTTATGAGCTATACTCTGGTCGCAACTGGTATAAAACCGGACGGACACGGAGTTTCCGCTACAGCTACTGAAGTAGTAAAAACTTACTGCTTGCCACGCGGGTAGTGGCGCACGTATTCGCCGACGTCGTAGCACGCGACGGCGAGCACGACGGGGTCGCCACTCTTCTCCAGCAGATGCACCAACGTGCGCAGCAGCTCCTGGCCGCGCTCGTTCAGACGAGCGGCGTTCTCGCGCCAGAACTTAGCTGACTTGTGCACCGGCGACCATTCCAAGCTATAACATTGGTAATAATAATTCATAATATTACATAAATTAAGGAAAAAAATGGTCAGTAATATTAACTTCTAATTGATTAAAAACTGTATTAAAATATGAATTAAGATGTATTATTGCATGTTGGCACCTAACTGGTTGGTTTGGCCTAACATATTTTCGATATCTGCTTTAACAGGATCTTTTTATTAGTCAGCATTTCATATCCAGAGTTTAAGAGAATACACACCGGCCGCTCTTGACTTCAGTAGCGTACTGATCGAATGAGCTAAGGTCTTGCACTGAAGCTTGGAGACGTTCATTAAGGAATTCAACGTCATTCATAATGTCTTCATCGTCAGATCGCTTCTGCTCCAAAATGGAGAGTTGCTTCAGAACTTTGCACTGAACCATGGCGATGCAGTGTTCCTTCGCCACCTAGCGAAAACGAAAAATTATTTTAAAACATACAACTACTTCATTATACATATTATATGAAATTAGCATTATAAATTCACCTAATTACAATAAAAGAATCGATTGTGTACAGTCAAGTAGATAATAGGAGTACATAATTATACATTTATACGAGGCCTATGGTCGACTTGTGTTGTGTATCATGAGTCATGACAACATAAATAAAATGGTGTACACAACATAAATAAAATACTAAGTAAACTACTTATGGGTACGTCAGTCGTATTTGTCGTATTCCGTCTGCCGGAATATTACAGCGAAGAAAATGCGAGAGTAAATTATTATATAAAACAACAAAAATATAGTAAGTAAGTATACCTGACTATCTTCTGGTTTTTCAATCAGGTTCCTGAAAACGGCAAGGACGATGCGCGTAACCTTCTCCTTCACAGAGTCGCTGAGGATGTCAGCAAGGATGGGAATAGCATTGAACTTGTTCATCTTCTCTGCTAGCAGAGGGTTGAAAGTCAGCACCCACAGACAGAACACCAGCTGGTATTGCACCTATAACGTAAAAAAAATATTGATTTTCATTTATACAGTTATATAATACAGCATGCCTATGGATGACATCGCATGACATACCTGGAAGTTAACCCTGGAGGCCAGAATAGACAGCAGAGTTGAGATGCCGTCGACAGACAAGAAGGCGAAGCGGTACTCGTCAACGCGGAGCATCATTTGCAGACAGCGGGCAACTGATTGGATGTACTCATTGTTCTGTGTACAAAAATATTGTATATTATGCTCATTAACCTGGTATTTATAATCCTTTCCAAACTATAATATAATCCGTTAAAAGCTTCTATACCATATGGAAACATTAAACACGAAAAAATGGTTGTTATTTAAATATTAAGTTTTCCTATTTATATCTAAAAAAACTTAAATAAGTGTACATTATACATTTATTAAATCTTAAAAACATTTAATTATTAGTATGTTCTTATGGCAATAGTAAGCACATCTGCAATATTATATTTACCCAATAAACAATGGTTGGAAATCTATTTGAAATTGCCCAAACAATTAATTTGTAATTTATTGACTGGAGAAAATAATGCATATAATAATTAATAATCTCATATATAAATATTATTATATCATTTATTCAATTAAGCTATATCTTAAAAGCCTGCATGCACAATGCACATACCTTCACATCCTCCTAGTTGTGAGAGTGTAATGAACAATTTTATTAGTGTAAGCATGCATAAAATAACAATGATTAAAACACATTCTGTTAGAAATAGTTCACAACATATTAACAGTTGCCTAAATACTTACATATAGAGTTAGTCATCGTTTTGTTATAGTACAAGAACTTTGTTTAACACTCATTTTGGTGTCGACATCTACACATGACAGGGTACCTTATGCAGGCCAGGCGGCAAATCGTCGAGCGGCTTCAGCTCATCAAAAGAGCTGTAAAGGCTCGAGTACTTCTGTGGGCCTCCGTCAGTATAATCTTTATCCTTCTGATGATGTTTCTGATGTTTATCGGCGGCGAAATGCTGTTTCTCGTGCAGCAACATAACCTGCTCGGCATGCTCTAACTCGGCAGACATTTTCTCCGCCTTACCAGAAAACAAACCTCTCAGTGATAATTCACCCTCGTCATCTAAGCCCCAACGATGCATGATGCTTGCAGTGATTCTCACAACATTGTGTTATGTTTCAGTTAGTTTAGACACATTGATGATAAAGTTATACCAATTTGGCATAAGACAGCACTAAGCATTGCCACACACTACTATTGAATTGTGAAGTGGAGTAATATTGAAGTAAATCTGTTTGCATGAGTATTTTATTTACTTCTTTTTTGTTTTTCTCATGTAATAAATAGTAGAGATGAATAAAAGAGAAAGTGAATGAGATAAGAGATGATGATGTGTGTGAAAACAAAATTACTTATCAATGTGGTCCTCCTAGGCTAATTTTGAGAATGTCAGATCCAATAATTTATTTTATATAGTTAGTGTATGTATGTATATATGTACTTTATTCTAGCATCAATTCTAATTAAACCAGGAATAAAATCAAACATTATTGTCTCCATTCTTGTAGGAATCCTAGATGATTTAAAAAAAGATATACATAGTACCTGAATCCTTACTGAAATATTTGTATCTGCTCTCTTCTTTTGATTTGTTTACATAATATTGACTTTATAGACACACAACATATTTTATCAAAGTTAGGTTTGAGTTATATATAAAATTGCTGTACCTCATAAAATTGCTCAATAACATCTATTAGCTAATACTATTTATGATTTTAAAGTAAATTACTGAATATTATAATTATCTGGATTTAGATTAGTTAAACCCTCATATTAGAAAAATATATTAAGAGGTGAGTGTTAGTGATAACAATATTAGCTGTATTTATATTGACAAGCATAATGATTTTAAACATCTTGAAATAATTAATTATTGAGCATCATGGTATGAAAACTACCAGCAAAGCTCTGATACATGCAAACTTTAAAATAAAAAAATTATAAAATATATTTAACAATTAGGTATTTGTTTGAAACACAGTCATGCATCATAGCATATTCAATTTCATGCTAATAATATCCTGAATGTTGTTGGGAGAAATGGATATAGTAGCTGTGTGACTTACATTCATTTTCAGTTGGTCCTTGAGCCAGGATAGGTAGAAGTGTAGGTCACTCTTCTCCATCAGCTGAGTGTGCCAGCAGGCGAGCTTGGCAATAATACGGGCAGTCATGTGCTGGACAAACTCATCATGGCGGTTCAGCAAATTCAGGAATGGCTGCCAAGAATTTCCTGAAGTTCTCGATTCACGGAAGATCTTCACCCTACCTTTATCTTCCTGTGCAGATGAATCAACATTTTAGATGAAATAGGCTCATATGTATTAAATATTAAGTAATTAGCAAAGCTTTTTTATAGCTTTATGAAACAGCTGATTATCATAGGATATCATTTTTACTTACAGAGAGAATGTCATCAATAAGAACAAGGATGTATTGTATGGTGTTGTCCTTGCTGATGTGGGTAATCAGGTTGTGAAAGACATCAGCACAAATATCCGGGAACCTGTCTGGCATATCTTTTTGACCACGCTGATCCAGATTCACGATAAAGTCATGATCACGCTGAGAGATCATCTGCGATCTGAGAAATATGTCAATGAAAATTTAAACCAACTGTAGAAGAGGCATGCAGATTCGGGTAGTCTTCAGGACCTAGGTGAGAAACAATACTCACTGCAGATAAGACTGCCAGTTGATCTGAGTTTGGCGGATTTCACTGGCACGGATTTGCAAGACGCTGGTGGCAGCAATCATGTCTGAAATTCATTGTATGGATAAATACTCTGACTAAGGCGCAGCCAAATATTACTTACTACGTACTTGTATGAGCGATTTACTTACCGATTTTTTCATCACCTAGCGACGGCATAAGCTGACTAACATTTTCATCCCCGAAGTTAGCCATTTTGGCTACAGAATTGATAATCACGACTGTTTTAGCCAAAGAAGAGTCGAAAAACTTTTTATTTGGTAAAAACAGTACAATGAAGACGGACTCAGCTGAGAGGTCTTGTGACTATGAAGAGTGAAGTTAGTTTTACTTTCAACGATAATTATTCTCTTACCTTCTCTGATGAACACCGCTTTAGCTGGAAAGAAAGAGATAGGAATATTAATAGAACGGTTGTCTATACTGTTTCAGAAAGGCAAAATTCAGAAGAAAAAAAAAATATTTTTACTTTTCAGTAACAGAAATATCAGGCTTTTAGCTTCACGAAAAATATAAAAGGTATGCTATGGTATGGTCATCCGAGTTTTGGTAAATTAATTTGATAGTAAAATATTAATCATGAATTCAGGAACCACGTTTTAACATGTATTCTAAAATAAAAAACATTTATTTCTAAACTAAGGTTCTTTTAATCTATTGTAAATATTTATAACTTGTATTTGCAAAATTATATTATCTGTAATATGTGTACACGCATAGTTTAGACAAACAACGGGAGGCTTAAACTTTTACGACGTTTAAAGCGGTTTTATGGTTCAAAAAAATATTACATTTCGTCTGAGTTCCTCGAAGGGATGGGTAGTGTAAACTACACCCACATTTTGTCAGATAACAAAGTCCCAATGTAATAAGGGAGGAATTAATGGAAAATTATATAATAGTAGGTAAAGCTTTTTTTATTATATAATAATATATTTACTGACTGCCTCTTTGGTCTAATGGTCGCTAATCGCGAATGCTGAGCTTGAGGTCCTGGGTTCGAATCCTGGGTCGGGCAAAGTGTTACTGGGTTTTTCACTATATAATTCTCAGTAGCAGTACGGAGTCTTGAGTTGTGCCCGGTTGATAGCAATAAGCTCGCCCCCTATTACATTGGGACTTACTTTGGACATAATTGGCGAAATGAGGGTGTACTATAATGTGCACATCTGCCTAACCTTTCGGGAATACAAGGCTGATGTTATATTTTATTATCTATAAATTTGTTTATCTTTTATAAAACGTTGCCCCTCTAAGAATTTTACAAACACCCAGACTCGGGATAAACATCTACAGATCGTACAAATTTTAGTCCCGTGCGGAAATCGAACCCTTAGCGCAGCAGCGTCAAATATTAACTTAACTAATTGGCATTCGTTCCAGGGTTTCTTCATTGTTTTTCAAGAATGAATTAGAATTGGTTTATTTGTCGCTATTAGACTTCTTTCCATTCATAATATAAAGTATAGTTCCGTTCCAACGACCTCTCCCCGTAATGAGCAGTCAACTAAAGCCTGGAATAGCTAGAGATGACCACATACATGCTCTCGGAATTCACATCAGTTACTTAATTCAAAAAAAATATTAGATCAACTCTCTGAGTCACCACTCACGAACTTCAACATCCACTTTGCATTAATATTTAACCCACAGGGTTTATTGACTAACATTGAAAACCATACGGACGAAGTCGCGGGTAAAATTACTTCTACAATAGAATATTTATTCTCTCATGAGAATAAGAGAGAAAACTTCAACATCAACTTTGTATTCATATTTAACACACAGGGATGTTGAAAGTTGTGAGTGGTGACTCAGAGAGTTGATCTAAATTTTTTTTTATGTAATTACCTGAAGTGGAATCCGAGAGCATGTATGTGGTCATCTTTAGCTTTTCTGGGCTTTAGTGGACTGCACATTACGGTAAGAGGTTGTTCTAATAACCTAATAAATAATCTAATAGCGTCTCATAAACTAATTCTAATTCATTCTTGAAAAACAATGAAGAAACCCTAGACCCAGCCGGGGACTTACAACAGTGTTGCCATCTTTTTAGTAAAAGATGGGCGTAGTAATTCCGTAAATAAAACCTGTCAAAAGAAGCCTAAAAATATAGTTTCCATTTTACATAAAAATAGTTCTCGCCTACCGGAGACAACGCATGCATACTTTAAAGAGTCCCACTGCTTTCCGTATTATTATATTAATCTTTATCTACTGCCCAACATGTAGGATAAAGTTGTGGTTGGTACGGTAATGAGTCGATGACTATAATTAACTGGGGCCATACAGGCATACAACATACAAATGAAGGTTCGGAAATGGTTAATTTATAAAACTGCTTCATTGCTGTTGTCACTCTATTACTAAACAAGTTACTTAATAAACATTAAGTTAAAAAAATATAATGAATAAGTAGAGTACTTAAGTACCGTTTTTCTTAAAGAAACCCTAAAAAAAAATAATAAGGATGTGTAATTGAGTCTGTGTGCGGATAGTAGGTACTAGGTAGGTACGTACAACACCCCATCAATTTTTCATTATTAATTTATTACATACATGCACATTGCACAATACTCATGAGTGCGGTAAATAGAAGTTAATTTCATACGTTTCCATTAAATAAAATTCTCAATATTCTTGTAAAGGTTGCAGTAATGTAATAATATGAGAACTAAGGAAATCGCTGTATAGGTTATAATAATAATTACTTATTTATGTTTACTTTTACCATGCAACATAATAAACTGATAGTGTATGTGTTCCGTGTTGTTATTTGTTTGTTTAGCAATGAATGCAGTTTGCATTTATCTTTTCTTACCTAACTACTTATTTATTTCAGTCAGATTTTTCTAATAATAGTTGTTTGGACACACATCTACAAGGGTTAGAGCTGTAAAAATCTATCTATTCTTAGATTTACTCACCATTAAATTTCTCAGTTTCAGTTTCCTTTGAATGGTCCATATTTATTATAATACAGGTGTATTAGATAAAAGGAACTATTTTATTTATAAGCACCGAACGTTACAAACAAAAATGTTTACTATAATGTATAATATTCATACTAAAATTGGTTCTATAAATTAATAAAAATTGACTCTTTATATTGCAGTATCATATTTTGCGCTCTTAAAGTCTTCACTTGGAACTGACACATTCGGCTGTAAATAAATTTGGGAACTGGCCAGTTCTTTTGTCATCATGACTACTTTGCAATCAGAAGATTGTCAAACTAATGACCTTAATGACTCATTTCCGATGGCTATTGAATCGTTGCGGTTTCCATTAGATAATTCAATGCGTATTGTGTTTACTGGATATTTCAACGGGTTTAGTGTAGAAGTAAAATCACTCGAAGAGATAGCACTACTGTATCATATGGGATGTTTTGGAAAAGGATCAGCGTCGCGCTCGCAACCCAAAGTATCGCAAAGTGATACGAGCCCGCGTATTATGCGAAAAAGACAGATACTAAAACGAAATTATTGGTTTAAAAAATACGGCGGCTTAAGAGGTACGGCTGAAGCAGATAGCTTCATGAAGGATATTGATGGACTAACTAATAAAATTATTAATGACAGTGAAAGAAAAGCGCAAAAAGATGTCATTGATTTAGTTTCCAGTGATGATAACGATGATGATGATGGAGGGGAAACCAATTCTACACATAGCTCAGAACGATTTCATAGCCATGATAAGGAAGACATAGTTGTTTTAGTTCCAAACAGTGACTCAGAAGAAGAGAATTATTTTGCAAACATGAAACCAAAATGTTGTTTAAATAAAGTTAAGATACAAGAAAAGCTTATGCTGACAGCACAGGAAGCATTTTTCCTGCTGTATGGTTTAGGTTGCTTACAAATTGTGAACCTTGATAATACTTTATTGAACATAGAAAGATGTTGGGAACTTTTTACAATGGCTGATAGAAACTTTGTTTCTAAATATGTTGTTTATCACTACTACAGGTCTAAAGGCTATGTTGTAAAACCTGGAATTAAGTTTGGAGGAGATTATTGTAAGCAATACTTGATTTAATTAATTAGAGTACACATGCAATTACTAAATTTTTTTAATTAAGTACATTTACAATTCTGTGTTTTTATTAGTGGTCATTACATACATATCTTGATTATATTATTTTTTTAGTGTTATACATGGAGAGCCCTAGCATGGCCCATGCTGATTACATAGTTATTATAAAGTCTGAAAAAAAGGAGGATAATTGGATTGAAACACTTGGTCATGTTAGAATGGCAAATACGACTGTAAAGGTTAGTTATTGGCTTTATCATCAATGGTCTTAGCTTCTATAATAGATGATTGGATTACTTCAGAATTATGTAAGCATTCTGTTATAATTATTATGCTCTAGTGTTTTGTATGTGTATACTTCTGTTTCCTTTTTTATTACTTTTCTATATTATAAATACAAGCATTGAAAGTTCACTAATTTAATAAAGTTACATAACATAACTGCTAACACCTTGTTGTGGTTGGTAGTTGTCTTTCCCAATTAAGCATGATTGCACCCTGTGCCACTCATCTTACAATTTGGTCATTCTAAGTTGGCTGGACTGAAATTAGTTATGATGGGCATAATACTCATACTTTATGTATTAACATTATGTTGTCTGGATTTTGCCTGATTAATGGCTAAAAGATCACCCTATAACTAGCAAAATGAGTTTATCTACTATACTAAAGCCTACCCCTTTGGGGAACATAGGTGTTATGTTACGTTATAAATGATCTACCAGATTAACAATATTTCGATTTTTCAGGAAATATTGATTGCTGAAGTAATTAAGCCCAAGGAAAATTGTGTGAAACTACCGGAGGATCTCAAACTCTTTAGTATAAGAGAACTATTAATTAACAGAAATTTACCAGTAAAAATAAATGAGGATGACTAAATTGATTTTTAATTATATTTACACAAATCTAGGAACAATATGTTAGTAACAATGTTATAAAGTTAAGCTCTCCTAATAGGCTTTCTTATGCCAGTCCTTCTGTATTCACTTCGTTGGTTCAAATACTCTTCGGTACACAGCTGTTTAAATTCTTCATTTTGGTACCAACTTCCCAGACAATCTTTGAGTGCAGAATTTTGATTTCTACATTTCACAACCATCAAAAGAGATGACTCTTTGCAGCAATTCTCGAATTCCGCGACTTCTTTAATGCACTTCTCTTTTTTAGCTTTATCTCTAATAAGTTTCGGGATCATTATATCCTTTTCAACCTTTCTTAAGCTTTTGTCATCAGGATCACCTAAAACGATTGTTACATCAGTACCATACACAAACAAATTTACCCATATAACCCTATAAACATTGAAATTACATATTGTTGTACGGTACCTAAACCATGAGGGCCTTCCGATAATTTATTTGGTAGCACTGACTTTTCAGTCATTTTATTTTCATATAGTTAATCGGTCAAGTTTGAAAAGAATCGTAAGGATTTTATGAATAGCAAAATTGTTTCAATTTGATATTTCGAGTGAGAGATAACGATGTGAATGTGACAGAAATTATTAATGACAGTGACAAGTTGTAGAGAAAGACAAACTTAATTGTACAGTGTGGCCAGATGCTAGAAATGTTATAAAAGGGATGTTATGCTAGGCTAGCATAATATTATTATTATTAATATCTATCTAGACAGCTGCTAGATAACTGCTAGCTATCTTTCTGCTATGCTGCTAGATAGTAGCATATTATGGTGGATGCTCCATCGAGAGGCGCGAAATTCAAATTTTTAGTTTTGTTTGGTCATCACAACTGTTCAAAGTATACAGGATCTTACAGCGTTTGTTGGTTAAATGCTCTAAAGTACTGTCTTATTTCTAACTATAATGTTGCTATCACTATTTTGATTTCCTTATTTTGATTTTATTTAAAGAGTTTTATAGTTCAGTTTTAAGCAATAAATAATAAAATGGGTTTTTAAGTTTCAAAATTGTTATTTTGTAAAATAATATAGACAAAGATAATGTCAGTAGGTTTATGTGACATTAAAATTAACACACATTCATGAGGTTGCAGTTTCGACGTGTGCTGTCATTTTCATTTCCATAAATTGAAATCATTCGTTGTCGTTCCTTGTTTTAAATCCCGTTGATTTAGGATTCTAGCCGGAGTTTTTCGGAAATAGATGTAAATGATTGTAATTTGTTTATGTATGTATATTTTTTCATCTTGAACTATTTTATCCAAAACTTACCAAAAAGACTATCGAAAATCGCTTACGCTTTTGGCTAATAGTTGTTGATATATTGTGTGATGCTAATTTGATGAGTTTGCTTTATTTTAGAGTGAACAAGTATAAAAGTGCAGTATGGATCGTCTTTTACGTCTCGGAGGAGGTATGGCTGGGTTATCGCAGGCGCCACCGCCAACCGACGCGCCAGCCGTGGATACTGCGGAACAAGTATACATCTCGTCTCTAGCGTTGCTGAAGATGCTTAAACATGGTCGTGCTGGCGTGCCCATGGAGGTCATGGGGCTCATGTTAGGTTAGTACATTATCCTAATATCATAATTTCTTTGAATCAATTATTGCTGCATCATGCAGGCTTTTTGTTTACAGTCACATGTAACCTAAGTTTTATCAACATTTTGTTTATTACGTAGCTTGCTTTTAATTTTATGATCTAATATAATCATTTATAACTTACAGGTGAATTTGTGGATGACTATACAGTTCGTGTGATTGATGTGTTTGCCATGCCGCAGACTGGTACTGGGGTGTCAGTAGAAGCAGTGGACCCTGTCTTCCAAGCTAAGATGTTGGATATGTTGAAGCAGACTGGCCGACCTGAGATGGTTGTTGGATGGTCAGTATCTTGAAATGTTATTAGTTATTGAAATAACTAAATATTATGGCAGTTGTAGGCAAGCAGTAGAAAACTCATTCAAGAGTCATTCTTTCAACGAGACATTTCTTTCTTTATGTCTATGGCAAAGTACCTTATACAGTATACATATATGTTTATGTTCATTGTCCTCTTTTTAAAATGCTAGCTGAGCCGTGTGTTATGACTGTTCGACTGCCAAGGTCAGTTCAACCCTGGCACGCTCCAATGTCTTTTCTAATTCATGTGCATATTATACATTTTTTATCGGTGAAGGACAACATTTTGAGGAAACTGACATTCCTGAGAGATTTTTCAATGGTGTGTAAAGCCATGTGATCTGAATCGTATTTGGGGCATATACAATATATTAGATGACTTCTGATAAGCCATTAGTTTGTCAACTTAGAGAGAGTTCTATATGGCCTTTGCAAAACAAAAAGGTTATGCTTAGTTAATAGTGACATTAAATAGTGTTATTTGTTTATCTTGTTGCTGGCTGTGACAATAGAGTAATATTATTTCCCTGGTGTCATGTATCTATCTAAAGGGTTCTTGTCAGACATGGTGGTCTCTTTTGTTGTTCTCTAATGTTAAAACTTACATGTATATTCAAAATCACCATTTACATTATTATGCTACATGACAACACATATAACTTGGCATTTCAGTTTAAAAACAACGCACACAAGTTGTGGAACACAAAAACACAAGTTGTTTAATGCCAACCTTAAGGATTACACTTGAAATTATTAATTCTAATTGAAATTATTAATTAGATGATACTGCCTGCTCGTACTTATGGACAGAATTAAGCAGTTTTCTTTTTATATATTTTCAGGTATCACTCTCACCCTGGTTTTGGATGTTGGTTATCAGGTGTTGACATTAACACCCAGCAATCCTTTGAAGCTCTGTCAGAGAGGGCCGTTGCCGTTGTTGTTGATCCCATTCAGTCAGTGAAGGGCAAAGTCGTGATAGATGCTTTCCGTCTCATCAACCCTAACATGATGGTGCTTGGGCAGGAGCCTAGGCAAACCACATCAAATCTGGGCCACCTCCAAAAGCCATCTGTTCAGGCCCTCATCCATGGACTCAACCGCCACTACTATTCCATTAGCATAAACTACAGGAAGAATGAGTTGGAACAGAAAATGCTGCTGAACCTACACAAAAAGTCCTGGATGGATGGACTTACTTTGTCAGATTACAAGGAACATTGTTCCATCAATGAGACAACAGTTACAGATATGTTGGAATTAGCTAAAAATTACAATAAGGCATTAGAAGATGAGGAGAAAATGACACCAGAACAGCTAGCCATTAAGAATGTGGGCAAACAGGATCCTAAGAGGCATTTAGAGGAGAAGGTCGATGTCCTTATGTCAAATAACATAGTGCAGGGTCTAGGAGCGATGCTTGACACCATGGTGTTCAAATGATCGTCATGTGAGACTTTTGTACTATTACATACGTTAAGGCTATAGTAAAGTGGTAATAAATGAATCCAGTCTCACAGTTTTATCTCTATTGATTGTATTATACTTATAATTTACTTAATGTACTAAACAAAATAAAACAGTTTTTTCATAAATATTTATTTTAATTAATAAAACAGTTGTTGAGGAGCTATTTGGTGGCGAATTTCCTTCAGTCGTTTTTCAACTGTAGGATAGTCGCTCAAGTTTGCAAAGTCAATGTCAAACATTGGTCTTAAAGTTTTTTGTGAGTTCACTATATTCCGAATGATCCCTCGAACTTTGATGAAAGCTTCTTCAGGATTATCCATGATGACCTGTTATAAAATAATAAAAAACCGCCTTCAAAAAACACTAACTCAGAGGTGAAAAATAATATTTTATTCACTTTACATTTTAAGCTATGTTAAAGTCTGCGCCAAATACTATGCGTTGGCTTTGTCAATTGAAACGACTAACAAAGCATAGTTAACGAAAACGATTTCCACTACGCGCAAAGTGAAGTGAATAAAATATTATTTTCCTACTTTTTAGTTCCGATTTTTTTAAGACGGTTTCTATGTAGTACGACTAGTATTTGAAATCCTTACAAAACAAAAAGCCCTTCGAACTATCGTAACTATCATTTAATATAATATCACATATATCTCTAGGAAACTGGTAGGAGGGGGGTCAATGCAACCCCTCCCCCTCTTCCTTGTTAGTGGTCAGTCATCGCCTAATACTTCAGTAATTTTACAGTTCTGCCATGATCTTATGAGTTTCGTTCCATATCTCCAAGTTCATCATCAGGTTATGACTAAATTTCTATGGGACCAATCGGGAAGTATATTTATCATCAAAAAAGATTTATTCAAATCGGTTCATAAATTACAGGTGTTACCGAGGTGTCACACAAAAAAATATAAGATTCCGACAAATAGAGAACCTCTTTTTTTGAAGTCGGTTAATAAGTTTTGTCATTGTGCATTTATGGAGTTAGTAATAAAATTATTATAACTTACCGTGTCCCAAAATAAGCCGGGGCACTTGCGATGTATACTGTCATAACTATCTCTTAAGTTTGTTGAAGGACTGTCTCCTGGCAACTAGATAAGTATTTAGGTTAAAAATTTACACATTACAAAGTTTTCATTTTTTTGCATTGCATTAAAGTGTATAGTTTTAAAAAGGTTGGTTAAAAAGTAGCATAAAAAATCCTAATAATACCTTGTCACCGATCTGTTGCATTATCGATTCCTCTTCACGTCTTGGATTTGCACTACCCTGTGCAGCAGTGTCCGCTGTAAATAATAAAACGAACTTTTAACGATATCATAACACCAAGCCTGTAATTATCCAAAGTAAAACCTTACATGACTGATTGTTAACGTCGCTTGCTTGTATATATCCAGTTTCTGTTAGGAATGCGAGCCACAGATCAGATTCTTCTATGGAGACATGGGAGCCCTGCCCCCGGACTGGCCACGGTATCCGTGTGCTGATCGACTGGAGCTGTTTAGTATCTTCTTTAGCTGTAAAATAATTTATTTAGTAACGTAAATAAGAAATTAAGTATAGCTTGTAAATTTGTCCTTATTTAAGTTCCTACCATATGCACAAATATACAGGCTGATCTTTTAATAGTGTACTTTTTTATGGCTTAGGTCTTGGGTGTTACGTCTAACAGTCCGTAGGCGACTATCGAAATAAGAACTTACGGTCTTTTTCTGTCCTCGGTTCGACCATCAATCCTATTGGGTCAGTGGCCTCATTATCTTGTGATGTGAAAGTAACCGACTTAGAAGATTTAGAGCTATCAGGAACTACAAATCCTGAAAATTGAAATACAATCAATGGGTTGATAAGCTACAAATTATTTTTTATAGGTAAGTATCTCGCGGTTGTTCATTTATTCGATATAGAAATATCATAATGGCGCTTAGTTGCTAAGTAAGTACAATATTCTGTTAACAAACGTCTCATTGTGCTAGATTTTTTTCTATTGGGTGCTATGAGACCCAGGTAGCCCAGTACATAACAATTACTTACACTAATGATTGATGTGAAGGTTAGGAAGCTCTTATATTATCACTCCTAATGCTTTGGGACTTGGGTACCTTCTAAAAATAAAAATAAATTAACAGCCTACAACTGTCCCTGTGCAGGGTAGGTAAAGAAGTCTTCATTTTTAAAAGGATTGAGAATTGATCTCCACTCTTATTCACAGCAGGTTGTCAAATCCGGTCTGTCAACCAATAGGCAATAGGTATTATAGTTTTTTGACCACAGAGCGCAGTGCAAATCCCTATATAGAATATAATTTAGAAAAATCAACAATCTTACGTTGAGAAATGCTGGAATGTTTCTCTTGTTTCGATCTTGACGTTCGTGGCTCGGTAGTTCTAAGGCACAAATACAAAATGGTCAAATCTTAGGTTTACATACTTTGGTACCTACCAACCGCAGTAAGTACGTAGAAAGCCGACACTGTTACCAAATACTTATGGGGAAACAAATGCATATGACTAGCGCCACGTATATAATATAATATTACCTATGTACTTAATTCTGACTATGAGTACCAGTACCTACATACAGTATTTGGTTTAGTAAGCGAAACTTGGTATTTATTTAGTTAGCTATATAACTAAAATTTAAATTAAGGTACCTAATGTTGTATCTTAATCTTAAGCAATAGGTAGGTATGTAGTTAGGTACTTTTTAGCGCGCTCCTGATAAGATCCCTGATTTTGCCCATTCATGTAGCTAGTGTATTCGTCAGTGCCCTGAGATTCCTTGAACAGGGAATATAAACTTCTTTCTTCCATGCTAGTTCTTTCTTGATTACGCTTATTATACACTTCGTCAAGAGATGTAACGTCCTATAAATAAGAATAAAGTAGAAAATATTTAATTAGATACTAATACAAAATTTAAAGTTTTATCGCTAGCCCGATTGCCACGTTGGTGACTGATCGAAAAATGCGTTTGCTGCGTGAGGTTCTGGGTTGGATTCTCGGGTCTGACAAAGTGTGATTGGGTTTTCCATAAGGTAATTCTCAGTACCAGTAAGGAGTTCGAATTTGTGATCGGTTAAAGTCCATAGGCTATAATAAAGTAGGTATACTTCTGCGTGTTTTGCGAAAATTCAGGCGTGATGTAATTTCTCGCTAACTTTTGATCTGCTTATCAATCAGTAGAATATGTCGCATTTAAACAGATATACCTATTTATGTTACCGTTACGTACTGTGTTCATGAGTTCTAGTATATCGATGGCTCTGGCGTGTTCTTTCATGGCTTTGCGAGCTTCGCTGTCCATCATCAGCGAACATTCGGATTCTATTACAAACTCACTTTGTTCTTTTACATCTTTCAAACCCTGCAACATTAAAGAGGCATCAGTTGCTCCTTGATTTTTTTGAATTAATTTGTCTTCTGGATGGGAGCTGCCTATTGCATCAAGGTTTAAATAACTATTAAATTATTGTTACCTATAGGTATGCCATATGGTATACCAACGGTGCAGAGTACGTCAATTAAGTTAAATGGACAGAAGTCCCCTTCTGGATATAGAAAATATAGGTAGTTCCTTTGTTTAAATAATTACTATTTAACTAGGTAGGTAACTCTGCATAAAGGTACATTTTTTTGTTAATTACCAAAAGGATTTCATTAATTATGCCTGTTATTATGATCCGCCCAGAAAGGAGTACTTGCAAAGTGGAGCGCTCGAGAGGTGTCTCGAGAGACACACGCTCTCCAGATGTGTTACGGTACCTGACAACAATAAATTAAACTCAGTATTGTATGCAGCCTATGCTTGCACTGACCAACCTACAAGTTACTAACTTTTGAACTATCGCGTTGCATAATGATAATGACGTTGCGACTCGGTCGAGTCGTCAAGCCAAAACTAAAAACTTGTGTTCGCGTTAATTCTGGTGTTGTAATTTAATTTAATAGCAACCAGACAAAGTTCTTCTACTCATCATCATCCGCAGCCCGACTTGACCCACTTCTGGGTATAGGCCTCTCTTTTCTGTGCCAGTTCTTCTATTACACAAAATAAAAAAAACAATAGAAACGACACAGATACATACGTTTTTCGGAACAATTGTATCTTGGACATGGCTCCAATGTCGATACAAGTCGCTAGAATCAAATAAGGGCGGTAACCGCGTAAGTTGAGCATCAAAGCTCCGAGTAAATCCATGCTCACAATTTTCACTTTACCTCCTTTCACAAAAGCTTCTTCGCGACCTGCAGAGTAGATAATGTTTTACTTATAAAACAGCACTTGGGCATAAGGTAAGGTATTTAGAACGAAATGTACTAGTCGAGGACTAACAGGTTTAGTCATTTGTAAAATAAAGGAAGCATATGAGGGAATGATACAGTTTAATGTGAACAGTTAAGATATGGGTGCAATGGGTAATTATTAGAATTAGCAGTGCGGATTTAAATTGCTGCGTAAAATTTAGTGTCCATAATTCACTGTACAACTACCTTCTCAAGTAAGTTCAATAAACAGTAGGTATAATACTTAGTCCGTAGGATTCTCCGTCCATTTCGGTGTATGTGAGGAAGTCGCCTGCGAGAAGCATGTCGTCAAATTTGCTTCGTGTGACTACTTTGTAGTGATCATAGAAGTGGTAATGCGCCGTCGTGTGTAGGTATGCGCGCTGGATGTTGGCACTGCACTCATGCCCGAGCCGACGAATTAAAGAGCCTGTATATGAATGTTATTTGGTTTAGATACTGACTTAAATATTATTGTTGAAAATACACAATTCCTGTTGTATTGTGGATTGTTTGTAATTAGATAGTATTTTGTTAGACTCTTTTGCGTTTTTGTAAAGTAATTTTAGTCTATCCAGCTTTAAACGACTTAAATCACGCATCTTATGGTAATTTAAAACTAGGCTAATTAGCTCACCTGAACTCAGTTCATCTCCATTCGCTCCCGGTAATTACATACGACATGTCGTCCTACTTCCTCGTATCATCTGATGTTACAATTTATGCATGTCGTTTACGCATATCGAAATGTGGCGTGGGTAACAGTTGTAAGTAACAATCTTTTTTTAATTATAATAACATTGATATCATCCATTCATCATCTCAAATACATAGGTGAGGTAAGCTTCAAATTAGGACCAATTTTTATTGTGGAAATAGAACAATTAGTTATACCTAGCTAGGTACGTTAATTAGGTTAAATACAAACATTACCTTTGCCCACACCTTCGTGGCCCACAAGAATGACTATAGGCACATCTGTCGTATCCGCAGGCGGGATGTAGGGCGAAACCAGAGCCTTGGAAAGTTGCTCGATGTAGAGAAGCCGTAACAGGCGCCGGGTAGCGTGCATGGCTATGTCGGGCTTCATATCCATCATCAATGTGCGCTGTTCAAAGTATCGGGTTACACACTTCGTAAATTAGTCAGAATATACACGAGTCGACAGGTTATGTGCAGCTCATTATATCAGCCAATGAGGTGTTTATTACAGACTTGTAGTTATGTAGGTATAATTCTGAGACGGCACAGTAAATAATATACCTACTTGGCTTCTCTTATTGCATGTAGTGTTGCTCCGTGAGTTCATGACAGTTTCACCAAAACGTGGGAGTGGAACATGTGGGAGTGCTTATTTGATGTCGTTACAATTGAGTCCAGTTCCGAGATATTTGGTTGAATGCAATAGGCTCGCTCCCTATTGCCATAGGAGTGATGTGCGATATGTCCTATGTATGAGGTAGTAACAAATTGGCTTAAGGCGTGTGCAAAAAACACATGTCTAGATTTTACAAAATATTATTGAATCGGAAAGTTTCATTCATGACCACTTATGATAATTAGCACTCTTGTAAAGAAAGCCGTAAAGTATAAATACAGTGATAATATGTAATATATATTATAAATACTGAATATATAGACGAAGCTTATTTACTTCTATGTAGCAGTTTAAATAAATAAAGGACAGACTTAAACCTGTTCGATAGGATTAAGTTCTTCTGCATCTAAGCTAAGCAGCATGGAAAAGGTGGTAATCACGACGTCTTTGTAGCCGGGCGTAGAGCATATGGGGTTGGCACGGAGGTCGAGTACTATCAGCCTCCTCATTTTTCTCATGTACACGGCAAGTTCGAGTATCATACTCAATCGATTGTTCCTGGCATGCAGTTCACGCAGCCTGTGGACATATTCACGTCAATAATCTACCTAGCCTTATTGTATCTAAAGGATGTTCTACTGTGTAGGATTCCAGATAAACAGACTATGCGGTACAGTTAAGGTAAAAATAGGGTAGTAGCACCAAATGTGTGCACACACACACACACACAGTGGATGCTGTTCATCGATTTTGTAATTATTCTTCCTGACCCATGCATGTTAACAACGATAATGTAAATAAATTCGGCAATAAAGTTTAAGTTATTATTAAATGAAAACCGAGTGCCACTGTACATATATAGTTCCTAAGCATCATCAGCTGATAGAAGTCCACTGTTGAATAAATTTAAAGTTGAATAAACAACTTGCCATTTGCATCCACCGGTTGTCCGCAACTCTGACGATAGTTCCTAATAACCCGTAACTAATAACCATACTAACTCTAAACAAAAATATTTCAATAAAAAGTGTCGGATGATTACTCTAGTTGTTTTGGCTCATTGCAACATTATTCTCATTTAAAAATCACCCCCATACCTTAATTCAGTCAGTCTATAATTTTCATTGATCATCGGAGAAGTATTTATTATAGCGGAAACATAATTAATTGCGCTGGCTTGTGTATATTTCCCTGCTCTCTATACCATTAAACGTAATGTACAGCCTTTGTTTCATTCATTAACGAACCAATCCGAATTAACTTGGATTGGGCGTTGTGACAGAAGCTCAGGCCGCGTCATTAATGGAACTGTTTACTCACCTAGTACAATAAGAAAACATTTTCATGGAAGTCAAATTGTTTTCGTTTAAATTGAGATATTCAAGGTGCAGAAGGGTCCAGAGTCCAGCGTTGGGACCAAATTCACAGCTTGATATGTTATTGTACGATACATCAAGCCACAGTAGACGCAGGTGGTTCAAATTCTCAAGTCGCTGAATGTGATTAAATGACAGATCCAGCCGTCGAAGATATCTAGAAGAAACCATACCGCATGCATAGTTATAGGCTTTATTTGTATATTTATATAATTTATAGTATCACATTTCTCCAAAGTAGTCGTAGGTACCTTAAATTCTCGAGACCAGTAATACATTTGATGTTATTGTGCGATAAATCTAGAATCGTAATAGACCAAAATGCGGTCAAATCTCTGATTCTTTTAACTGAATTATATTTGTAGTGTACTTCAGTAAGGAACCACTGAGCTGAAATATGGAAACGGTGTTAAGTAATAACTTGCATAGTTCAGCAAATAGTTTAAGTTTGCGAGAATCGTTTAACAAACAGTAACAACAAACAAAGCTCCTGCAGTATGTGTACACTGTTTAATTAGTTCACGGTGGTCTGTCAACCGTATTTCTAACGATAAGGTTGTATTGATTAGAATAGCTTTAGAGTATGTACACAAAAGGAACGTTAATGTACACATAGATAATAATGTTGAATATTTACGAGTGTCATATTCCAAAACCGTGCCAAGCCGGTTAAATGCTACTGTTAGGAACTGCAAGTAAGGCAATGAAGAGAGAACGGTTATCTGTGTTAGTAAGTTTGAAGACAGATCCAGATACACCAAGTATTTGTAGTGCTGTAAGACATCGATATTCATAAGATGCTGAAACATGAAATATGAGGTAAGCAAAAAGGTTTCTAAAAAGGTGTTAAAAAACCTCTTCGTGTATCGGCGTTACCTTCGATGAAAGGTCCAATTTAATGAAAACGTAATCTCCCAGTATGGGTGTACGTCTCAAATACGTGAGGCAAGCGGTGACCAAATCTCTACTAAGAACACCACCCACTAGTACGGGCACGTCTTGAATGTTACGAATATTGACTACTGGCGAATACACATTTGCATATATTTCTGGGAATATATAAAAGGCACCCCACAAATTATCTTCGTTCATGAGAGGCGTCACGTTTATCGGAAACTGAAAAAAAAAAAGAATATTAAAAGAAACTATATGAAGAACTTTTAACATTGTCTCACATCCGAAAAATCACAGTGACCTTTAGGTAGCATAAAAATGAAACAGAGGACCTGTGAAATGTCTTTACCTTTGGGAAATATTTACTAAAGAGGTGTGACGAAATGTGACCCTACTCAAAGGGACGTTTATTCATTACATTGTGCGGTCGCGGAAATCTTTCCCATCGTTGGTTTTCACCTTGCACGTCATTTCAAAAGCTACATACCTTGAAAGGCCTTTTTATATTTGTCCTCATTACAGACGCAAAGGTTGATGTTTTATCAAATACGCCTGTAGATTCATAAATATTTGCATCGTAAATTAACAAATAACTTCAAGTTTATACTTACAAAGTTCCAAGGAATTTAATGAAACGTGTTTAATATATTGCGAAAATAATTTGTTACCTACTAAATTATGTTACAACATGTAACGTCCTTATATTTAAAAAATTATACATTAAATCACTAAATATATTAATAAAACTAAAAGATCTATAACGTGCTTAACTTGAGCATGAGCATGTATAGTTTCTAGAACATTCGATTTACCTCTTCCTTAAAGATGTCTTCTTCACTTTTGTTTCGTACCTCAGTGGGTACTAAACTTTGAATGGAATGTTCTTTTGCTGATAAACCAATACTTCTGCGTCTCAATTCATTTTGTACTGGAAACTTTATATCATTACTGAAAATTATATGGTAAGACAAATAGATGGGGTCAAACGACCTGTTAGTACACCAGGCCCTTGGATGACTTTGGGTCGATTGTAGGAAAGACCTGATGCGATTAGAATAGACTAGAGAAATGTACAAAAAAGAAGAGGCCTATAACTAACAGAAAATAGACGCAGGCAGATTTTTTGCACTTAAATTGTCTATTCCCTACAAGGCAAGTATTAATATATAAATCTGATTGGTGTATTTAATGGTGTTCTGTGAATAGTACAGTAAAAAGGTTTTCATTATGACACCTCATAGTTACATCTTCCATTACGTAGTTAATGTACCTGATGTTATGATATCCAGAGGTTTAGTAGACATGTAATTTATCTTGGAGACTTCAGTCCATACTCGGATGAGGCTGCCCAGGCCGTACGTGCTTGTTGGCACGCGCGCTTTTCCTTCACTTCCATGGTGACTAAGTTCTAAGTCTGTTTCTGTTTGTTTCGTTTTGGACTCAGTACTTTTAAAACTCATTTTGATGAAGTACTTGTTACAAGGAAAGTATAAGAGGTATTTTACAATATTAAAAGTACTCTGTGGTCTATAACTAAATTAATGACTTTTTGCGTCAAATAGCGATCACACTCATCGTTTCAATTTTATATTTCCGGCCTGTATGAGCAGCTGAAAATAGTTTTTTTTTTGTGTTCATTTTTACCCAAACCATAACCTTTTTACAGTATCGATATTTTTTAAAGTATTCAAGTTGACCATCACCACGCTTTGAATTGTCTAAGTCACTTGGAAAATACTAATATTATTTAAATAAGTATCTTACCGTTTGAGTTGCGGGAGATGTAAAGTCAACAACAAAGTCTAGCATATAGCTAGGTTACCGAAATATGGCGGGTGAGATTGGATAGACTTTTTTGAATTAAAACAGTTGAGTGTTCTGACAGGAGTGTGCACTGTGGAGTGCGGCGGCTTTGTCATGATGCTAGTGAAGGTGGCGCTGCTGACGAATATTTTCGTACATTTTTCATTTATAGCCAATACCTCTTAGGTATTTCGTGCCTCTGCATAAAGTTTGCGAAGCTTTCTAGACTAGACGGTCTATTCGATTTTCATATAAGCCATTTTTACGCTGAGGTCCTTACTACCTGAATAACATTGGCAAATGTGAATTTTGCTACTTACCTACCTGGTAAACTATGGCCATTATGGTAGGAAACCTTCTTACTTATTGCGATTACACTTTGTAATTGTCATTGATGAAAGAATATGGGTTACATAATCCCTAGTTTAAAAAAACAATCTACTTTCAACTTCTTTATTAATGATAAGCCTCGTTCCCGATTTACACACCGACTTGCCGGATTTGGCAGGTCAGCCAAACATCGAAAAATGACGGTGTTATAAATATTTAGAGATAACAGCAATTTTCTTGTTAATTCCAAAACTAGATTTTGTTTCTAGAAGGAAAAGAAAGAATAGAGAGTTGTGGGTTTTTAATGTTAATCTTATCGGTTTTACTTGAGCGGCATTACTAGAACGATGCATAAGGTTGTTTCAAGAGTTCTTTTGTAAGCAAATTTAGTGGCCTAGAGTCGAATGCAACACTTACAAGTAGACGCAGTGGTCTCCCACAACGCTAAAGGCACGGGATAACGAACTCTAGCTTTTGTTTTGCAATCTCCTTTGACTGCACGAAAACCTTAGCTGATTTCCTAGTCGGATTTTCTTTTAAATATTGCCAGCCAAGCTTCCAAAATGGAAGTACGTTGAAGGTTACACATAACTACTTTGTATACAAACATAGTTTTTCTTTCTTTTTACATCGGATTTCTGTTTTTATTTTTCTTTCAGTTTATAAAGAAGATAATGTTCAAATAGCATAGTTATGCTATGCCTTCCTAGAATAAGTTTGCATATCCTCTTTATTTAACATTGTTTTTAAATCTTACAGCAGAGAAAATCTTTTTACTTAAATCGTATGAAAAATCAATTAAATTGTAATTTTGATCAAACATACCGATTGATCTAAATATCCAGCCATTAATAAGGGCACAACAATAACCTATATTACTTAAAACTTTTGCTAATTACATTTTCCATAACAAAAAGGGCAGGGGAAGACGGGAGTGAAAAAGACTTACATTTCGTAAAGTAACAGCAGGAAGAGACAATTGAATTGAGACTTTTAGAAATTCAAGTTGTACCGTATATTTATGTAGTGATGTCAAACAACAACAAAGTGTCATAATTCAAAGTTATCTACAGGGGCTTTGAAAATATGAAGAAGTATCTTGTGGACGGTGCTCGTTTGCGATGAAAAAGAAAAGTGTCGCGTTTCTGTGGCGGTCGACTTTGTCCCTGTGCCGAGCGCCGCCGCCGCCCGCCCGCCCGCCCGCTGCGCTGCAAGGAAATTTTCAATTGGCCACAAGTATTTTAATAAAAATTAAGATTGTTTTCTGTTGCGAAGTTTCAGATTCAACCAACCCTCAACTTATCTAAAGTCTTTTTATTATCATATTCTGAAAAGGGGAAATATCTTTGGACTGGTTGAAATTATTATTTACGGAATAAAATTATCCACTGAGGAGCAAATCGTCTAAGTTCTGTCCTCTTCTTCTTAATCCTTTCAAGGGTAGCTATGCAAGCACGTATTCTTTATGAAGGAGTCTAGCTAACTCTACTGTCTCTGTCCAGGTCTGTTATGCAGGTCTTATTCTCTGTAGAAGACACAAGACAGTTGAGGGAAAGGAAGTAGACTTTTAAACCCTCCGCTGTATTCGAATTTATAGGATGGTACAAAGTAAACGTAAAATAAGTACCTACACCCACCTATAGTGTCTATACATAATATCCTAAAGTTATTTTATGTGAGTACGTAATATTTTAATGTAGTAACTCACTAAGGCTAATGGCAGGGCGGGTGTCGGAAAGTAATTATCTTGAGTAGCTACGAAATAGCTTTAAGTGTACTGTGTAGAATTTTTTGAGCGCAAAGTGCACAAGAGAAGAGTTGAACAAATTAGTATTCTTCATTTTATGGCCGACCCATTAAAATGGAAATTACGTTACATCCTGTTGTTTTACTACTGACAAAGTTTTGTTTTTAATTAAGGCAACAGAGGAACGTTTTAATATCGTTTACAACAGAAGGCTCTTAATAATTTAATTTACAATTTCTATCGCACGGGTACTTGTTTGCATGTTGCTGATACTTATTTAGCAATTAAGGTAGTTCTAAATATGAAACTAGTCATTTCACAACAAAAGATAATGTGTTTCAACATTTGTACTGTGAATCGCAAATTCATAAATCTGACCAAAATGTTCCTACTCTGTCCTTTATCTGTAAAAAAATAAATTACTTATAACAATATAGTCAGGAAATCCGTGGTTGTAAACCCGCAATTTGCACACACACATTAGAAAGTCACTTAATTAGGAAAGGTCTGCTGTTAAATCTTGAAACTGGGCAAAGGGCGCGCCGTTTTAAGTTGGTGGTTCCGGCTCGTGGTGGGGGAGGCTCATCAACCTGAATGTGCTGAATAGTTGAGGTCTCCTGTGATATATACAGATACATGTGGAAGTTAAACATAGCTATGGCTTAAGTCAAAGTGTTGCCATATAATTATGTGTGAAAAAAGTCACTGGCTACTCGTAATCCTGCATAGTACATTATATTAAATTATCTGTTTGGATTAAAATACAATTTTAAATATTCAGTATTAGTGTTCACTGTGTGTTGATGTTAGCTTGCTCTTTATTAATTACACTAGCGGCCCGCTCCGGCTTTGCACGGGTATAAAATATATATTATAAGTATTTCTCCACTATTTAATTGATGTTATTATTATGTTATTTATACATATAAACCTTCCTCTTCAATCACTCTAACTATTTTAAAAAACCGCATCAAAATCCGTTGCGTAGTTTTAAAGATTTAAGCATACATAGGGATATAGGGACAGAGAAAGCGACTTTGTTTTATACTATGTAGTGATGTTCAGAATCGCTGCAAACAAAAGATATATTTTAAACTCAGACCCTACTTGGCATTCAAAATCTATGATCATAAAAGCATTTCAATAAAAATGGAGCTTGAATTGTCAAAAGTAAATAGCCATTTGTGAAATGGTCCACGAAAACACTGGTACTTAACTTCACCTTAGTGGGTCCTTACCGAACGAATGCTGGCAATATGTTCCGTTCTCACAATATATCTGCCATTTTTTCAGAAAACCCTGGACACTTGCTGTTTCATTCACATGAATGGACTGTGATTATAGTAAAGGACTCTTGACGGGTATTTTCTTCGTCGCTATTATAAGTATTTTCTGATAATATTAGGTTTTGTGTATATTATTCTCGAAGAGGTCTTTGTGTTGGTTATTGAGTGTTCATTAATCAAACTTGAGCAATGACACTTAGGTATTGTCCGCCGTGAATTCAGGCCGCTGCATTATTATTTACGACACGTGTACAACAAGCCTGATCCAAAGATTAATGGTCCTATCGAAAGCACTTATAAATAGAAGCAACAAAGATTCTCAACTCTGCAGCATGGTTCATTGTTCAAGAAGCAGGTATAATTGTACCATATCATAGACTAATGACTTTAATTTACTTAATACTAGTTATAGCTAGAAGACAAAGTACTGGGCTTTAAGTCTAGATAATAAATGCTTTGGTATTATAATTCGTAAGTGCATTTTTTTTAAATAAGTTGGCGTATACAAACAACATGCTTAGTTTCCTTCTCAATAATGTCTCTTAAGGAGTTTAAAACGTAATAATATCTGACTGTTCTATATCTCGAATGCAATGTGGGTTGCAAAGTATACGAATCTTCTTTTGTTTGGATTTAGCCGGCGGCATTTGTTCATCACATTTCGTCGCGACTGTCACGTTCTTTGGCAAACAGATCGCGTTTCTGGGGCAACACAACGCGGAAGAAACACTTACTTACGTACTCCTATAACCATGTGTGTGCACATGGCAATGCTATGCCTGAAGTATAAAGTCATATGTTTATCTTGTTCGAAAATAACTATGGAAAGGGATAATTGTTTCAAAGACAGGTTTTTGTTGTTTTGGAAAGTAGTAGTACATATTAAAAAGATTTAATTAAAAAAAAGAAATATTGTTGAAAGGACTTTAAGAGGAGGCTGTATCAATAGGGTGTGACGGAACTAGTGATTATGTATTAGTATTTATCAGATTCGGTCCATGATTTGTGATGAGTATAAAAATAAGTGTTAAAAATATTAACAATTGAAAATAATTAACGAAGATTATAAATGTGTCATTGACCAGATCAGACCAGCATTCGTTTGTCTATAAATTGAGATATCTTTTTTATTTTCGGTTGCTCATTTTCCAGAAACACCTCGGAAAATGTTATGATGATACTTTTATTGAATTTCCATGTCTCTGACAGCTGACGCAAAACTTTAGTATTTAATCTCATTTTTTTGTAACTCGACGGAACTCGCTCAAAGTTCACGCAGATATTTTCTAAAATTGGTTTTTGTGTTTTAAGTAACGTGCAAAATGTAACCATCACGCCTGTATTCCCTATAAAGTAAGGCAGAGTATGTAATAATTTTCAGGATTTGATATTGTAATCAATAATAATAATACCTATTGGATGGTACAAAACTGTGGCGCACTATTTTTATACCTGCGGAGTGACCCTTCAAATCACATGTTTTAGCCTTTACGTTACGTTGAACAATAGAAATCGGAATAACCTTGGGTTAAGTCAGTGCGACCCCAACATAACCCCAATCGTAAAAATTGTCGAAAAAGCAAGGAAAAAAGTAAATGTGTGCTTATAAGTAGGTACATGCACGCGCAATCAATTGAACTCGGTATCTTTAATACATACAGCGATTTCAAAACGCAAGACGTCTCTCGTTTTTGTTACTGAAGGTTCCCTTTTCTTAGACATCTTGACAAGCTCATAAGTAATGGTACATTGGAATCCACTTTCTTGTATTCGAAACAACTTTGCAGTACAACTCGCAAGTATTTTCGGAAACATTTGAGACTGCTGTACTTTCAAATGAATCCTCTTTTCCTGTCTATAAGAGAGTTGAAAGTGTTGTTGATTGAAAGATGTATGGTATCATATGTCGGCGGTTTTCTGTTTGCAGAAAACATATTTATTTTGTCCAACCCCCATGTGATATTTGGTAACGGCGGATGGCGACATAAAAAAATTGTTACGGCTTACAATTTCCACACTTTGTGATATTTATTTGCCGTTCCAATTTCCTTGGCTCAGCGCTGGGTCGCCGTCACTGTGAACACGGTTTTATAATACCCATATAATTGGACTTCGATTTTTATTAAAGATAAACTTTATTCCGCCGCTTTTTCATTTACCTGAATTTAAGGTTTATAAGTCGAGTTTAGTCTAATTTAGCGGAAAATGGATTTTTAAAGCACCTTTATTGTTATTGTGCAGAGTCGACAAAATGGCTCAATAGGTTGCTTAATCTTCGGCAAGTACTATTGTATGTTAGTGTATTAATCTTATCTGCGATAATGTTATAATGTTGACATTACAAACCTTAATGCCTCAAACATTCAACCTCTCAAAGAAATTCTTTTAAAAAACCTCAATCAAGCCTATCTACATAGACATTTGTCACAATGGGCAAGCAATTAAATCCTTATCTATTCCCCTCCGATTCCTGATTCAGTATTAAATTAAACCGCTCCCAAATGTTTTATATATTTCCGATATCAGAGTTCCGGATGTGGAGAACCCGCTCTAAATGTGCATCAATCACTGATTGACCAACGTCGATAAAGTGATTATGTTTTACGTACCTACGTATACGCAATATACATATGTACGACATGTACGTATTGTGTAAATGGATAATATCTGTACCGTAACTTTGTCTGTATGGCAATATGTTTTTGGAAAGGATTGTTTTGATCACAGTTATTGACTACGTTTAGAAACTGTTAGGGTAGTTATCTAATAACATAATTTAATCTAATAATATAAATTAAATAAAAAGGAATAAATAAGTAATTACTTTCCTTTTTACACGACTGCCCAAAAAAAGGAGTGTAATGTTTTCAGGGTTCATGTATGTATGTATGTGAGTTTCTTTATCCCACCATAAGTTCCGAATGCCTAAACCGATTTTGATGTATGAGTGTCGTTAGAAGTTCTTTAAGTTCTTCAAGTTCCTTAAAATAAGTTCGATCGCAGTCAGGGTACCCCTTAGATAAGACAGTGTTCCACAGAACGGTCTCCCGACTGCGATGGAACTTGTTTTTCACTTTTTGGTTCGATTTTTATCATGGCTGTCGTGTTTTTTAATTCTTTTAATTATATTTTTTATTTGTTTCATTTTTTTATAGCCTATGTTACTCGCGATGGTTTTTTAATTATATTTTTTCTTTTAATTATATTATTATTATATTTCTTTTAATTATTATAGGGTTTGTTACGGTAGAAATATTAAAATAGATTACAAATGAAAATGCCACAAGGATTCAATGATAGCTAACTATTTTAAGATACAATTAATGCTGGAAAAGGTTAAAAAAGCTTGCGGTACTGTTCACAGTTTGCAAAACGTTATAGTTACCTACGTGGGTTCTCCTAAAGGGGTGGAATAACTATTCATACTTATAAAGCTTAGCTCGCTTCGGTAACAGCAGCAGCAATTTTGTAACCCCTGTAAAAATATAATCTTGTATTAAGATGTTCAGAGGCAGCGATGTTATTAGTTACCATGTAGGTATCTCATCTCACTTTACTTTAGTAACAGCTGGTAATCCAGGACTCACACAAGAGATCAAACCTATAATAAAGTACCATAAGAAGTTTTTAGTATTAGGACATTTTAAGAAGAGCTTCATCAGTTCCGAATTCGAATTAATACATTTTATAAATCTTTATTATTTGTGCTACGTGCGACTATTATACAAATTAAACGATATACATTTAGCATCTCGTAGAAACCAAACATTTTCCGCGGATGCAGCCACAGGCCAACCTTGTATGTATTAATAGCTATTGACTCGGGATTTATCCATTGGGGTGTTGTGTGGCGTCGTATGATTGATGGGGGATGCGGACAGAGGCCCTTGTTTCACGTATTAGCTGACACAACGATGGGGATACGCCTATTTGTTACTGCTTAACCGAACTCTACTATATCATGGTATTTCGATTGATTCCTTCACTGTCTTGCTGTTATCTTCGCGGGCTGAAATGGGTTTTAGTGTAATCGGTTTTGGATGTAGATTTAATGGATTGTTTTGTTTGACTATGATGTGAACCGACTTCAAAAAGGAGGTGGTTTTATGTTCGTCTATATGTATTTGCAGGCAAGTTGCAGAGAGTCAATAGATGCATCGAATATACACGTCGTGCATAATATTTTTGTTTAAATTCTTTTCTAACTTATATATGCTTTTGCAAGCAGTACGAAGGTAAAGGTACTACTACTACTAGTAGAAAACTCGTTACTAGTTATAAAATTACGTATTGGATCAAAAATTAAGAACAATAAAGCTCCTGAATTCCATGTTATACACGTGGGTATGTATATGGTACAAGTAAGTACCGACATATAAATAGACCACACATGAACTAGGTAATTACACAAATATATTAATGTACTTACTACTTAAACATTATTGCCAAGGTTAGTCAACAGCCTTCATTAAATTGAAACATCTATCCGACTTATAATGCTCCATTATTAAAACATACTTACATATATCGACTTCACTTACTGTTAATGACTAACTGCGTACATTATTTATTTTCACGTCAGTTATACTTATGGCTAACTCATACATATTATATGTCGATATATACCTAACCATGTTGCTCAGCTCATATGCTTCATAATATTTTCCCCGCGTCTGTTTTAGATTTATGTAAATAGAAAAGGCTCAGTTGAAAATTCGAATACGCAAGCCCGACAAAAATAATAAAAATGAATTATGTATTGGTAAACCAACGTACATTTTAAAAGTACGCCATTTTAATCCAGATGTAGATAACGTGGCTGAGTCGGGCGGACTTGGAACTTTTATACGGGGAAACAAGCTGGAGGCGGTTGGATCGCGAAATCGGCTTGCACAGACGGAGCCCGCATTGTACTATAAGGCCATTCTGACCTTTTCTCTCCCCTACATCTATATTCAATCGCATAGTTTTAGATTTGCATGTAAAACATATAAATGGAGCTCATCTGTATGTATTCACGCGGAGTGCTCTCGGCGCAGGACTGGCCGCTCGCTCTCATATTTAATTTAAAACTATACTGTATCCGCTCGGCTCGCTGTTACTTGCTTATGCTACATGCTAACAGATAAGCTTCGGTGTAACAATGTAGGCCTCATCCAAATGCATATTATACTAACGCTTTGTCATACTTTCGGTAACTCTTTTTGAATCATACCAGATCTCTGTACGTTGTATTAATAGTGCCTAATATAGCATTAAATAAAGGCTCTTTAAAGGAAAATATACTATATAATGATGTCCTCTTAATTTAAAACATTTAAGAAATATATATGAATATGTTGCTACGGAAACTACGTAGTAACCCTACAACGTACCTCTACGACACAGAAGCTACATAATATATATTATTATAAATGTAGTCTAAAGTAACATTGTAAACTCTTTCGAACTCTTGATAAGGGTCTAAATTAGAATTGCCTACGAAATACACACAAGCTTTCAAACCGTTAGCTGTCATACAATAGTTTGCACTGCTTTTTATATTTAGCGAGAGTAAGTAAATATATAACAACCGATAATTAATATAATGTTAAAAATCTGGAATACCTAAAATAAAATTGCATGAATTCATCATAATACCTAACAGCAAAGATTAAGGATTTCCTACAATATTTACTCAACTAGAAGGTAGCGGATATTTTGTTTTTGTATTAAGATTTTTGCGTTATCTCATCACTAAATCAAAAGGGTACTTATTTCGAGTAGATAAACAATTTTCCCTTCTATTATTACGAAAAGCGACATAATAAGTTTACAGTGACAACGGGCGGCTGCGTACCATGGGCAAACAAACGCTTTTTATAACTTTTTGTTGTTAATTTGGAGTAGAGGACAAAGAGTCGAGTGGTAGAGGGTACTTTTTATTCCTAATTATTATGAGAGCACACCAGGACGCAGAATCATATTTTCTGTAGCAAGGGGAATAATATAAAGAGAGCGGGCATTATAGGGCACAACTGCGATAAATGACACCTACTACTTGAAATAAAGGACACTAGAGGATAGAGCAACTAATGCGTTCATCTTTAAAGTTTACTATTGCAAGTTTATTTGGTCGCATGAGTGCTTTGGGTACTTAATCACCTATCTCATTAGAAGATCTTATCTTAAAAAGAGATCAAAAGTGTCAGTAAAGCATAGTTATTTTTATTTTTTCATCAGACATTGAAGGTTGAAAGTAAATAGTGTTTGTAGATCAATGATCTCATTTGAAAACCTCGAAAAAATATAACAAGAAATAATCTCCGTCCTTACGCGCCATCTAGACATCATACGGGCTACAGGTCGGGTTAAATTGACTCGTACGTACGTAATTTTTTAGGTCCTAAAGAAAGCAGTAAGAAAAATTGCATCATTACGAATGTTAAATGGCGCATTGCGTAGCGAGATACAAATGCTTGAGAATGTATAACTGCTCAAGTATGATTATATAGCATAAGCAAGTAATAACGCTAGTAGAATTTTACACTTAGAGAAGGATATTTTTATTCGATAATTTTATATTGCATTGTCTCTAGTCATTAATTCTGACTCTACCCACTATGTGTGATAAGAGTCAAGTAGCGTAGAGTAATAGACGATCTAATTAATTTAATGGCTTAGACAGAACTCCTGGCGTACGATGGTCGCTATCGATAATATTGTCATTTGAATTAGTTTATTAACTGTCACCATTAGGATATGAAGAGGGACGGTACAAGGTGGCAAGGTTTCTAGCTACAAGTTCATATTAGTGCAAGTGGAATGGTCGACATGACGCCTCCCTCGGTCCTCGTGAATACCTACATTAAGGTCAACGAAAAAAAACCCTACATAGACAATGTGTCGAAGCTTTTCATCACTGTTCAAATTCCGTTTGGTGTCACGAGGATTCCTCTGCTCGGCGACGTACATTTTATTTTCACATTATTATCTGTTATCTACTCAGTGTCCTGTGCGTCATATATTTTCAGTATTTTATATGTTATTGAAATCAGTCTTTTAAATGTAATAGTAATTATATTCTTTGTTCAAACTATTTTCTATATGGTATTCAATTTAGTTTCAATAAAAAGGTTGCAGCGGTATTACAATGAGTTGAACGTGTTCGATAAAGATGTTGGTTGCCGACCGAAGATTGGGAAGGGAACGATAAGGAACATTATACAAACTATTGCTATGATGATATATATAGCTCCTATGTTTTTGCTTCCCCACTTTAAAGGTAACCTACGGAGTCTGCATCCAGCGCTAGCACCACTTACAGTATGTCATGTGCTGGAAGTTCATTACTTAGGCCACTTGCTTAGCCTTCTTATTCCACGATTGCGTTTAATTAACTACTACATGGAGTTGTCGTTGTCAAACTCAAAAATAACAAAAGCCCCGAATGTGGAGGAGTTTGGAAACTTAAAAGCGCATGGCAACAAAGCTCTTTGTAAAATGGAAAAGTTGATGAATCTGTACCACAATATGATTAGAGCGTACAATTTTTTGATTGAAGCTGTTAAATGGCAGGTAATAGGAATATGCAGATACACATCAATATATAATATACCCACAATATGTGTGAACCTGAATTAATATGAACTGATTCAACAATAACATTACATATTGTTCCAGTTGCTGGTCACTATAATATCGTCGTTCATTAGCATTTTAATTTGCAGCTACAAAGTGTCCCTGTCTATTATAAAGGAAGATGTAAGTGCCTTTATATATTATTTTCCCAAAAACAGAAAGTCGGACGGTCGATTTACGTGTGTTTAGAGTTTTTTCATGTTTGCGCAATTATGTAGAGTTTGGCTGTTGGTTGTAATAATGGTTATAATAAGACATTTTTTCCAGGTTCCCTTTTCATTTTACATAATGCATGTGGGGTTTTCAGTAGGTATAATGTTGCCCTTGTTTGCTCCTTGCATGCTGGGAGACCAAGTCCATAATGAAGTAAGGCGGCTGAGGGAACTGATAGCTTCAAGATTATATGAAAACCAACTTGGTAAGCGATTATGTTTAATTATTAAAAAAAAATATTATGTACTATATCTGCCGGTTTTACTCACATGTATATTCGGGAACGCCAGACTACCAGTTCGGATCGCGATTTCGCCGCGTCACCTGCTTATGAATAGGGACTCCGTTAAAGTACTAAATTAGTCGGGTATTCTCGAATATACACGTGAGTTAAACGGCACGGCATATTTGGTAAATAATATTGATAACACTCACGAAAGTTACTATAGTAAAAATAAACCAATGCAAAAGCGTAGAAAAATGAGTAATAGCCAGCTTAATTAACTAACAATGTACACTTGTTACATATTGAGGAAAAGTTACATACATTGGTTAATAAAAAAGGAAACAAGAAAAGTAGCTGAACACCCCTTATTGACAATATTGTTTTATTATTTGTGCACTAATACCTGGCACTAGTTATTAAACATAGCTCCCCATTTTATGATATCCGCCCTTGGTACGTAATAAATGTATTTATTGCTCGTGTGAGAAATATTAACCCAATAGATTTTTTATGACCACATTTTTATTAGCACTTGCAAGTAAAGTGCTGATATATCGAGGTGTGGATCAGGTGGCGCACCTTGGTTTAATAAAATACGTTTTATTTGTTTGAATACCATGCACGAAGCACGAAGTACTGAGATATGTGGAACATAATATAAGTGACGTAAAACAAGTTTATGACCATACTATCAAAATGCTTTCTCCAAACAATTAACGTTTGGGGTCGAAACATTTGGACCATGGGGTCCGAGCGCTCACGCACTGTTTAGAGACATACCGAAACGCTTAGTTGAGTCTATGCTGCCAGTCTTTTGGGCACGTTACCAGTTGACATCGATGGGGATCAATATTATGATGCTTTTTAAATTTTTATGTATAGGTATTATTTTTAATTTATGTTAGTTTTAAAATGTAAATAATTGTAAAATATATTTTAACGAAATAAAATTTCTCCCAGTACAGTGTCATTAAAAAAAAAACAATAAACTAACTATAGATTTCGATTTTTGTCAAATACACAATTAGTTTACTGTAAGTGTACATATCTACAGTGTAAGGAAGTATTTAACAGATGAAACCAGGAGTTAAAAAAGGCAATGATAACGCGTAATAAAAATTGAGTCTTTTTGCATTCTGTATGATGTGAACCAAAATGAGAAAAGCGTGTAGAAGCTAAGATCTAAATTGAAAAGAAAAACGGTTCCCCACTTGATATGGATGCGGTAGCCGCCACAGCACGTGCCGCATGGAGCTAATTTCCTCCCCAGGGCTGCAAGAAATACATAGATCGCAGCAACAGGCAGGCGATGCGGTGTTGTAGACTTTGGACAAACGCCAGGCACTATGTAGCCACCGGAAATTCCCCACCTAGTTCTAGGCTTTATGTCTACATAAATATTACGATAAACATTGGATAACAATCGTATTGAAAGGAAATAACATTACAAATGTACTAAGGGTAATACATGTAGGTACTTATGTGTATTCAAACATTATTTTTATTGACAATTTTGTACATCCAGGGATGTACAATGTACATGTTCCTTTGCGGTTATAAATTACATAAATAGATCCCAATGCAATTAGTTGGTTCTTACGGCACTACCCTCATGTGGATAAATCTGCACTCGAAGTTGTTATAACTCAGTTAGCATAGCAATGTTACTGGTTGCAGTCTCTTTGACGACTTGAAACATATCTCATTTAAACCGTTCTGTAAATCTGGGGAATGCAGTTGTACCTAATTCATTTAGTTCTGATAATATACAATGTAGGTATGATGATTTTGTATAGCAATAGCTTTTTGTAAGTTTAATTTATGCATGAAATGAGCAGAATTTAGTTTGAGATAATCATTCTACTGTTTTCAAGTGCGTTGGCGCCAACTTCATTCAAACGAGATGCGGTTTAAATCAGCAATTACACGAAGCGTCTGCCGGCTGAACTTTGCAAATACGCTGCCAGTATTGACATTAATTTATGCACTTTAATTACAGTGCTAACTTTGCAGATAAATCGAGTCGCGGCATGGCGCGGGCCCTCCTGGCGTGGACAGAGACAAGGGACCTCTCGTTCTCTCTGCTGCGTATGTTGGACATCGACATATCCCTGCCTTTCAAGTTCGTCGGTCTTCTCGTCACCTACCTCATTATTCTCCTGCAATTCCAGAAAGTTATTAATCCTTAGGAATAACGTTAAGCGTCAACTGTTCGAATCTTTTAATCCTAGCACTAGCGGTCCCTGTGGGCATTTTGTTAACACAGCTATTCATGGTGCACAGATTGCATTCACGCGTGAAATGAAAAATAAATGTCTAAAACCGCTAGTGCGGTTTGCACGTCTATTTTTTGTGTGTACCAAAGGCCTTTAGGTTTATATTTTTTATTGCTATTTCAAATTATTCCTGTGTGTGGCATACAGTGCTTTAGCCAGAAGAAAGGTATGCCGTTGAATTATTGCGTAATTCAGTCAGATCATTCAAAATAATCGACATTCTATCACTATTTAAACACCTCCTTTTTAATTTACATAGGCTGTCTGTCCACAAAAACAATATAATATTGTCAACTAAAATAGCAAATAAATGACCCAAAATTAATTTTGTACAAAAATTGAACAGAGTGTCCAAGTCCAACAAGTAAAATTGCGTTAAAATTAAACAGCCAATAAATCTCAGCTTACGCGTTGCCGACTTTGTATTTAAGTTTCCCTTTGTCATTTAGCTGTGGCGATAGCGGGACAGCGCTAACGCTAACAATCGTTCTTAAAGATCAGAGATCGGTAAATAATCTAAACAGTTCACTGTCTCTTAATATTATATTGGGTTCTTTTTGCAATTATGTGATTCTACAACATACCTAATAATTGTGCTTGAAACTGTTATTAAAGTTTGAAATTAAATTGTGTTTTTTATTATGTTTGAGCATATAACATGTTTAGCTGTCAATAACTGTAAATATGTTCCTAACCCATGAAATTAATATCTTGAGTACTTACTATAATATTGACTCGCTCGTTGGTCTAAGGGTCGCTAAGCGCGACTGCTGAGCATGAGGTCCTGGGTTCGAATGCCGGGATAGGCATAGTGAAACTGGGTTATTTTCATAACAGCGTAGAATCCGGATTTGTGCCCAGTCGATGGTAATAGGCTCACCCCCTATTACAACCTATAACTGGCGAAAAGTGGGTGTACTACACACCTGTGCATACCCCTTCGGAGAACACAGGACAGGGAAGTACCTATGTCAAAATGAAACTTTCTCTTATGTGATGTAAGGCGAGTCGATAAAAGTAAAAACTACCGGCAAAACAACAACTTTATAGTTCGAGTTAAGCTCTTGAAAAGGGACCTTATGAGAAATGTATACGCTTCAATCATTTGTTTTATTCATGTTAACCATTTTCAGGATCGCTCGAATTGTCAAGACTAGCCCGAGAGCGGTCTTAAGGTCGTAGCACATATGTATATCAACCCGGAAAGGGGTCGTAACCGTATCAACTCGAGCTGTGCAGTATTCTTTGTATGAAAATCCCTACTGCAAAGCACACTAATCGGATTCGTAACGTAATCGCCTCGCCTCGGGACCGGCGAGCCGTAAGCACGGCGACGCCTAGCCGTAGCCACATATCGAACCTGCTGATCCGCTTTGGTTACATGCTTCCGTAAGGTGGACGCCTGTTTGACGGCGAGGCGAAAGGCGATACGGTTACGATCCTCTTCCGATTTGATATGTGTGCTATAACCCTTAAAGGTTTCCTGATCTAGTGTTTACTGGGACGGAGCTTACAGCATATAATTATGTAGTACTACTGCGCAGTACCTAGTATGCTACATCTTTAATATATACTGATTTAAATTTCGAATATGTATGTGGAACTAATTGGTGCTATGTCAAGGTAGGTTTAGAACATACTCGAACATAGACCTTCTGTAAAGGTCGTGTCTTGAGATTAGTTCATTGTATTCAATTAGGGCTCGAATCAATTAAGTTAGAAGTTTATGTAGGTACAAAATAGAAATAAGGTGTTAAATCAAATGGATTTGATGGACCATGTTCATATTCCGTCCATGTCTGATAATTTTCAGTCGTGGTGGCGTTTTTTCTAGTAGTCTTAGTTTCATACTTTTCTGCACCAATATGAGCTATATTGGTGCAGAAAAGTATATTACATATATTCTCAGGTGGATTCCATCTCTACAGCACTCAGTCATTACTCCAACTATGTCATTAATTTAAAATATGATATTCTTATACAGCCACTTAGTAGTGGCACACCAATCTAAATTTGGTAGCTAATTGAGCAAAATAAATAAATAAAATCGACATTTACGCTACCAGGAATTCTTGCGTTAAACACACTACTGTACTGGAACTGACTGAACAAACTCAAACCACTGCTGTAATGTGTCCGCCGCGACACCGCAAGGATCAGTCTTCGGAGATATTCTCCGTCATAGGTACTCATAGTATGTGGCTATGTGCATAGTGGCTTATCCTCCTGACTAGACGCTATCTCTTAGTCACCTGTTGTCTTAAGACAATGCCGTAAAGTAAATTTATAATGACAATGATAACACGATGTAATACAGGAATCTACATGACTTACAAAACCAAACCATAAGTACTTAGTTAATGTTAGTAAACATACATAAAACATCCGTATTTTCTTTCTTAGTAATTAAGTCTTGGACATTTAATTATGTTAAAAAACAGATACAACAACTGTTTGGAAACTTAAATTATAAAGTTTCAGTATTAAATAAAGTACTAAACCTCGAAACTAATTCGGAAAACAGATTGGACTAAAACTTGGAGCACCTGTAAGCATTTAATTTCCACTAAAAACTGTCCGTCACAGTGACTTAGCTATTTCGTCTTGCAGGTTTAACGACAAAGGATATTTTCTGTGGAGGCAAGAGCGATATCTATTGTTATCGGGGAAAATGCTAAGGTTTAGTCCTTTATATTCCGTAGAAAACATTTCAACAATTTCCCTTTTTTCATTCTAGCAACGCTTTTATAAAATGACGGATGGGGCATTCCGCTAAGAAATTTATTGCTACACAAATTCAGAGAGTGGCTGCGACCATTGTTGGGTGTGCCGTGTACTTCTTCAGCTGCCATACTCGCTTGTTTAGCACGAACGCAAGATCATTCGTAACTGATCATACTCAGTAAATCTTTTTATTCACAACGATTCACATCGCACTCACGTTTGCCTCATAAACTAAAAATTATACTGTGTTAAACTCTATAGAAAGAACCCGTTTCTCTTGTTGTGTATTGTAGGTACCTATTACCGGTAGTCTATAGTGTACTATAATTTAATACAGCTTTCGGTATTCATTAAATATAATAATAATTTGAAGAACAGTAATAAGAAAAGTATTTTGTTTTTGAATTTTGGTGTTATGAGTATAGTTGTACGTATAAGTTGAGGAGGTGCGTTCCAGATATTGAGTGTCCACAGAATAGACGTAGGTATCAGGAATCAAGGATCATAAGGAAACGATGTAATACTTTATAATTAACAGAATTAATAGTATTAAGTAGTACCTGTATTTATTTATACTGATTGTAAAAAAAGGAAAATCTTGATTTGTTTGTTTAATTTATTCAAAGATTTAACTTTTACATTCACTACAAGTTTTCATTAGGTTCGTTTTATGCTTATTAGAAGTCAATTCCATGGATGAGTCTACCCTGGCGTGGCGATGAACCAGTAACCTTGTGACCGAACCTTAACCACGTGACACAGTTCGCAGTAACTTACTGTAATGTACTGGCTATGACTTGTATACGATGTTTTGATTTCCGCCTGCCTTATCTCCAGGATGCACGCTGCTTGCTTGCATAGAATGGCTGATTTAGATAGGGTGAGGTATATTATTGAGGTAATAATTATGCTGGCGTACAATCAAATATAGTATATCTAAGTTTAACTAATTGAGAATTATAGTTAATATTACATAGACAAATTACTTTTGAAGGAGTACCTAAGTAATTTTTGTTCCATGCGGGAATCGAAGCCGCAACCCTTAGCGCAGCAGTACAATCGCTTGACCACTACGCTAATTATATCGTCGTATTTTAATTTTATGGTTCTACTCCATAGCAATGACACTTTCATTTTGATGATTCGACGTATCGTTCATAACTATCGGCCATCGTGGGTCTTACATTATGGTATTAAGGTATCTGAAGTTGTACTCGAGTACAGAATTAAAGAAAGAGTTGACAAGCTTTATAGCCTCAATTGGACGGCTACAAAAATATAACTGAAACTTATCATTTAACTCAATTACACTGGCGCTTTGTAGCTTAATGTAGACCAAATACAGCCTTTATAGTTAGCGATGAAAAAAATATCGCCAAAACAATCTAGATGTAAGCTTCACGAGACATAAAACAATTACTGAATTGTGTATTAATATTTTTCTAAGTGTTTGAGAAGCTGGTATTTACTTGTATTTATATTTCGTCACGGTATTTGTTCTAATAGATCGGATAAAAAACGGGTGAAATGTTGAAGCCTTGCCAGCATCGCAGTATAACGAGCGTCGTTCAAAGCTTGTTACTACTGAAACTTATTTTTTTCACTTAACTCTTTGAAGTTGCTGAATAATAAGTACAGTCGCGTCTCAAACCATTTTAATAAAAAAAAAACTTTATTGCTACTGAGATTTAAATGAATTTTCATTTAAATCTCAGAAGCAATAAAGTTTTTTTTTAATTAAAATGGTTTGAGATTTTTGTCTACGTAAAAAAAAGTTTGGATTTTATCGTATTAGTAGTTGTATGTACTTAACAAACGGATTTAATTATACAATGACTGTGGATAGAACAATTATTTTAGGTCTTTACCTAACCTTTTCCCCCTTATTCATAAAAAATGCAATTTTAAATCAAGGATTAAATTATACCTGTCACTGTGGTTTGATTATCAAAGAAAGAGGTGTCAATAGAGTTAATACGGGGTTTAGTTAATGCTGGTATGATCCTCGTTTATGAATAAGATGGTTAATGATCTGCCTAAGTTTTAAGTTGTATGCTTGTCAACAAGTACCTACTAATATTATTGTGTGTCTGCTAAAACCGTTTTTTTTTGTTAAAACGAGTTAATGTTTATAAAATAAACCGCAAAAGATAACATATACCGCAAAACGACAGACAGTAAAAAAAATATTTGGCGCCCTGTATAACTAATGTAATTTTAAGCACAGAAAACAAGTTAATTTAATTTATACGCGTATTAAACGTACGCTGGCCGTATTTGTACTGTTGTTTGTTTATCTAGCTACTTACCTAATATACGTATATTTGTACATAAAGTCAATTGTTTTGGACTTTAGTTTGCTTCCATCAAGATTCCACTATATTTATTTACTAACGAGTATTATGAAAATGATTAGACATGTCTAAAAGTGTTCTTTCCAGGTTTTTTTTTCCATTAAAGTGATATTTGGAACATGTCAGACATAGTCGCGATTATTCGTTACCGCATGAAAATGTTACTCGAATAAAAAGCTTCGGATTTTATCGTGTTAGTCACGTTTTTACCCAAACGTTGTACATATTCGTTTTATTAAATTATTAATTTCCCATGTGCCAGTTTGTCGGTATTTAATGAAATATACATTTTGAGGTTGTTACATAACATAATGTGGGCAGGGACCGCTCGGCCCGGGCCACTGTCAATTATGGCCCGATCCAATTATAACCCTTGAGATTTCAGCAATCCCCCTGGGGAATTGCCGCTTCACCGGTCGCGTTTGTGACAACTAATTGATTATATTAATAGACCTTATGGATATGTGTAAAGATTTGTAATACGTATCTTAGTGATTGGAGATGCTTGGCATAAGACGTAGGTGTAGTTGAAATTATTATTTTTAGTGAGCTGTTTGTTGCTGTTAACCTTGTGATTCTCTACCATTAGCACCTACAGGGTAATTTCACTACTACATTACGAAAAAACAATTTTTATTTTAAAATACATTATATATCTAGTCTATATTAAAATATTAAGTAATATGAACTCAATGGCCTAAAATTTATACAACAAGAGATGGTGGTACAGTATAATAGATAAACTCACAATCAAATTTAATCACAGCAATCTTCACATAATTTAAATTGTTCAATATTTCAAAGGATTCGTCCATAATTTTTCAAGCTATTCCAAAATTACCGTCGTGAGTTTATACCATTTTTCATGGGGTCCGAGCAGATGTACGGCTATAGAAGAACAGTTTTCCCTGATGAATGCTGGCAGTTCGCGGGAAGGTGCGTCGGCCCGTAACGAAGACGGATCGTGCCGCCAGGTGACCGATGCTGTTACGAAAAAATAACAAACTGTGCTCATAACAAATTAGTTGTTTTGGTTAGCACGTTTTGTAAGGATTTTTTGCCGTGTTTAGGGGTGGGTCAATCGGGATATAATCATTGTGGCTAGTGCGTTAACTACATTTCAATAGAACAAAAATAATAAAGATACCTACTGTAATGGTAGACTGCACTGCTGACGTAAAATTAGCTGAAGTCGTTTGTATTTTCTGTCGCTGTTATTTTTATTTGTCTCGTGCAAAGTATTTTAATAATTTAATACGAAGTAGCGGTGATAGACTATTAACATTAAATATAAATTTAAATTCAACGTAATATTTTGTCATAACAAAACTATTTGAAGCATGTTGAAATGTTCTTAGTGGACGGATATGCCAGGTACTAGAAACAAATAATTCTTCAAAGCCATCAAACAGCACTAAAAGTAGTAACTTCTCATTACCTCATCTTACGCCCGATTATTATTACTATCTAAAATACAAGCACGTAATGCATCGTTACGGTCGTAGCCGCGTAGAGTACTACGGCGTAGGCGGTTATGTACTACAGTGCGAGGGAAAAATAATAGTTACACGTACTTATAATATTAATAATAAAATATTTATTTGCTTAAACATAGGTAACATAAATAGTGTTACATTATAAAATTAAGTATCACTATGTTTCACCTTAATTAGTATACCTACAAATGTTAATAATGAGTATCTATCTAACAAACATGTTCAATTTTACTTCACCCTAAGGTTGATTAATAGAAAATGTTTAATGGCATTAGGTCCGCCTTTGTTCTAAAAGTATTAATAAATAAATAACGGGATTTGCCAAAAATCGCTCCGTGTCTAACGCGTGTCGGATATAGCCATAAATCTGTATCGGAATAAAAACTAAAGTAAATATTTCTGGCTGCATGTATGTATCTGTCGTAGCAGATTAATACATTATTTATGTTGCAATCTATGTAGTCAGTCTCGCACTTCTCATTACTGATTACTAATATTTGTGTTACAACGCGAGTAGCAAGAAATTAAAGTAATGCTCCTTCATTATATATCCTTGATAGTTTTATATAACTTATTACTACTGCTACGCGTGTTACGCATGAACGCAATGTTTGGGAGATAATAATATTCAACATTTTCTTTTTTTTTCTATTTGTCATTACCGGATCATCATCATCAGCCGTAAGGCGTCCACTGTTGAACGAAGGCCTCCTCCTTTTAGAAGGGGGGTGTTGCCATAATCCCCACGCTTGGCAAGCGGCTTGGGGATCGCAGTGTTGGTGGTCAAGTTACAGAAGACGCTGCTGCCCATGTTCTGGGTTTTCCCTTAGTCGCCTGTTATGACACCCACGGGAGGAAAGGGGGTGGTCAATTCTAGGCCGGATACCACACGGAATATAATAATAATACATTACCGGATATAATGGCCTAATTCAACAGCTCATTCTATGTAAAAAGTAAAGAATACCTCTATAAGTTTACAAAACCGACGCAGTATTTACTGGATTGCACCGACAGCGGAGCGGCGACACAGCTAACGAAACGTCTATCACAAATTCTCTACTTGTTAAACTATCAGTCGTGCACCAAAACTCGCAACCTGTATACGACATTCAATTACCTACATAGCAGTTGGTGCGTACACTTACTGACATCGATGCATTGAGCAGCGACCCGTCTACATTGAATCATGTAATCACAGTGATAGGTACAGGCGTACAGCATTTGTATTTGACACGATATTGGCTCTAATTGTTACCGGCAAAATAGATGGAGTTTTTGATTACGTGAATTGGATCCACGTTATTATGTAGTACCGTGGAGTTACCGTTATGAAGTGAACATACTAGTTCGCGTATTATATGTCACTTGTGAATCCGCCGAAAGTAAATTTAAAGTGCGTTTTTGTTATACCCAAAACTAAATTTCAATTAAATACATTCTAAAACATAAAATTATGATCCTTAAGTTAATCGATTTGCAAGCAAATAGAAAAATGTAGTGCTGGCATATAATTATAAATACAACACAACATTATGAATAGACTATTTATAATTGTATAAAAATAACGTTGTACATCGATATTCCAACTATCACAAATTCAAGGTTAGGCATAGCATCGCGGACGCAGTTTGAAGACGACCCCTATAGTCAATTACCAAACGGCGGATACTGACGGAAGATCTGAACACAAAACCTCAAAGACAGTGACAACGGTCACGGAACCAATATGGCCGCTCCATTAGGGTTGTTCTCTATAATCACATTGTACTGGGTTCGAATCGTCTGACGGCGAAATCCTCCCCTCCTCCCCAGAAGAATAGAGTCCCTTTTCATTTCCATGAACAAAAAATCACTACTCCTGTTGCTCTGTATATATATATTATTGTTTATTATTTAACTTCTTTGTAACTGTAGTTTTTTATCTGACACTATTTCGAAGCAATTTAGAAAATTAAACCAAAAATACCAAATCAAATTAGCTTGAACTTGCGCGTGGTAATTGGTGCACTTAGCTTAGTTAATAATTATGTATGTACAAAAGCGATGCGTTGCATTAAGAGAGAAAAGTAGTATTAGATAATAAGTAAAATATTTTGAAAGGAAAGGTATCGATACCTTTCCTTTCAAAATATTTTACTTATTAAACGTTTGTTGACTGCCTCGTTGGTCTAGTGGTCACTAAGCGCGACTGCTGAGCAAGAGGTCCTGGGTTCAAATCCCGGGTCGGGCAAAGTGTTACTGAGTTTTCCATTAGGTAATTCTCAGTAGCAGCGCGGAGTCTGGATTTGTGCCCGGTTGATGGCAATAGGCTCGCCCCCTATTACATTGGGACTTACAACATAACTGTCGAAATGTGGGTATACTATATGTTTACCTCTGCCTACTCCTTCGGGGAATACAGGCGTGATGTTATGTTATGTTAAACGTTTGTGCTAATCCACGCAAGAATCCAACTTGGAACCGTTACAGCCGGATTAAGTTAAATACATCAAAACATCCCAACTTTAGCATTCGTATTATTACTGTGATTGAACAGACAAAGAGCAATCACTAAAGTGAAGCTCATTTAATACCAATAAAGATCAAAGATCACCATGAAAAACGATGCCGTCGTAAAGTAAAATCAGTGCAAGTTTTTTTATGTTAAGGCTATAAAGATTCGGTATCCCATGACTGCTTTACTTGTGCATTATGAAGAGAAAGAATAGAACAAACCCTTCTTTTTATTGTAAGGTTGGTAATCGTAAAGGGATGGGAGTTGCATTATTCTTCTAAGCTTATCAGTATGGTGTTTATGATCTACTTTGATGATAAGTTGCACCACCTAACAGCTATGTTAAATCGCTCGTTAAAACCTTCTATACAATTCTGTATTTAAGACTTAATGGTAATGTTAAATGGTACAGCTCTGCCTAAACGTCCATTGATGTTGACTATTCTACAAAATTTGTCAGGTCTCCGTAATTTTTTTTATTTACAGGCAGTTCAGAAATAATGATTGTATTCATTAAAATGTATCCGGTACAATTCCCATCGGGCTTCGCCGCTACGCTTTTATCCGACCACTCTGTACCAAAAACCCTTATTAATTATCCGCTTGAAGTTGGCATTCAACTGATTTCACTGATTTACTTATTGCATGACAACGTAGTTTTCCGGAACGTTAATTGGTTTTAATTGTGGCCGACAGACTCCATATTCTGCTTTAATCGGATAATGAAATAAAAATGAGTTCATGAGTTAATGATTTTTGGGTGAAATTTACTTTGTTGTGGAAGTGAGTGAAAATCTATGTTTTATTTACTCAAAAGAAAACTTTTAAGCATGAGTTGTTGGTGTACACTGCCTGAACTTTTAGGGGTTAATAAATAACACTTAACACGTTAAATATATTTGTACTGTAAACGTTTTGCGTTTTTGACTATCTCCGTCGCATAAAGAGGAAATTAGCAAGCGTACCATTAGTTATTTCATGCATGATATTGTTTCCGCATAAAAGTTAAATGCTTTAAAACTACTTTGGTGAAACTCCCGAGAAGCGCCGTAGTTTTTATGAACCGCCTAAACGACGTCCTCAGTGCAAACTAATTATATATTTAAGTAACATTTTTATCCATTTAATCCAGGTACGGTTTGCTTATGCATGCAAACAGTCAAGGCACTAATTTGTGGTTTTTAAACATACTCTTTACCAGAGTTATGCCTCATGGATTGGCCAGGTTTTTCAACCTCAGCAAATAAGAATCCTGGTGTTATAACCGATGACCCCCGAAGTATCACGCATCTTTTAATCAAGGCCAACGATAAAATCGAAAAACGTGCCTAATGACCTTAAGTTTAAGGACTTTTAAGGGATCTAGAGGAGAGAGCCATAACTGCGTAGCTTTACGAGCCGCGCAGTATTACTCTGGGAAGTCCAAATGTGCGCGACCTGAGTCTTAGTCTTGGATATTCGCACATTTTACGAGGTAATGCCATTTTCAAGCTTCGTTTCCCTCTATTATCTTAGCGAACAGACTGTAAATCTTGGAACGTACTCACTGCGAACCTTATCACGTATTGTACTTGATGTGTAATTTATAAATTTTTTAGCAGAACTCGCTTTTGATTTAGTATCTCACTTAGATGTTACTCAAATTGTTTGAATATGCAATTCGTATAAATTTTGCAGTAAGCTACACGCTTATTGGGTCTTTATCTCTTATCACTGTTGAACATTGGAATAAATGATGATTGCGCAATTTATTATAAAATCTAACAATCTGGAATTCCTTCATGATTTAAAATGTTGCAGACTGTGTAGGTTAGATTGATTCAAGATGAAATGAAAAGGAGAGGAAACATAGGAACGAACTTAAGCTTAATTTAAGTAAAATAAAGCAGTAGCTAATAGATAGCAAAAATATTTTCCGAACAACACCTGCCGAACATAAATCTCCTTCATGAAGTAATTATCGCAGGTGTAGCTAGACTACACAGTTTTCCAATACTCACGCAGCAATATTTTTAGATATAATCAATTAGACTACCGCTTTCCTTAAGACTAAATTGCTAATTTAGTTAATAGCTTCAATTTGGGGACGATCGGGCCGTCACGAAAATAAATGGTATGGCACCACCTGAATTGTTAATATAAAAAGGGCTTGAAGGTTTAAGGTTATATAAGGTATTGCTGTCTCCATCAATTGAAAGGTCTAAAGCTAGGGTATAATACTATACTCGTACCGCCATTTTTATAGAAGCATAACCGCGTATTCATTTTTGTTGATTAGGTTTAAATCATCATTTTAAATGGTAGGTATGAACGGTTAGACTGGATGCAAGTATCCTACACAAAAGTTACTGCCTATCTTCTTTTCAACCTATCTAGATCTATAAATAACAGTCAGGGTCGACGTTTTAACGTAAAGTCCGAGACACGGAAGACTCGCAGTATACAATTTACAAATGATGAATAAAATATACGTTGTGCTATTTGAACTTCTCCACGGTAAACATTGTAGAAGCATCAACGATAAGGTACACGCATTGATACTTAGAGCAATATAAATAATTGATGCACACACTCATTGCGTGTTATTTCAGAAAGAATTGACTGAAGGGTTATTATAATAGGATAGACGCGTATTCGACGTACTTAATGATAAAATTATTGTGGTATCACTGGTCTGTCGGAATTTCTATAAAAGACACAGAAAAACTATATAGAATCGATTTCCCAAGAAAATGTATATGTACCTAACAAAGAGTTCATTTATATTCCTCTTATCCAATATGGGTCTCAGACACATGCGGACGATTGACTCAAAGACACCGGACTAACCCTTTTATACTATTGCTACTAACTTACTCTTGTGCTTCAGAATTCATTAGATAAAGATCACGGTTTATCCAAACTGTATCTTCAATCTTCTATAGGTGCTAACATTTTGAAGAAATGTTACGATTCGAAACACATGTCAAGTATCCTGGTGATTCATACAGATCTAAATAATGATATATACCGTTTCATAATGTATTTAGTCGTAGTAAAACTATACTTATTACAGTTGGCGCAGCGTAGCACTTTAAGTTACTTTAAAATATGATTTCCCGCTGCAGAGCTTCAAAGCTCAGGACTTCAAAACCTGAGGACCATAGTTTCGATTCACTTTAATGTCATTATTAAAATGAACGGTCTATATTTCACGACATTCAATAGATTGCAGTAAGCGAGCTAATTTATATTGCACGTCCATTCCTTTTCCACGAGGAATTTACGAGTAGAATATTGTCGTTTCAGGATATCAGATATCTAGTAAAAACGCTACGGATACAATAGATACCAAAAGTAGTGTTGACAGGACCTATACTTTATAATTTAAAAATGTGTTGTTAAACATTTTGCAGTTTTAACAAAGTAACAACAATGAGGGAATTAAAAGCGCCTTTAGCGATGAGGCGAATGGGACATCTTAGTAATATTAAAATATCTTGCTGTTTTTATACCTAAACAATATATGATAATGGAGTTTGAATCAGAGAGTATGTAATATCGATACAATTCAGTATAATACCTATTAAGCATACGAATAAATTCGGTTCATCAAGATTAGCAGGATTCAATCAAATTTATCAAGACTGTACCTACCTATTTAGCATTTCCAGGGAATTCCTTATCCAAACGGGAATAACTTTTGTTCTTTGACGACATGATTGCATTTAAAAGAAAAATAGTTTTGCATTGAAAGTTGTACGAGGTAACTTGTTCATTTCGAAGTCTAGTGGTCGTAGAAGCCGGCAAATTGCCTGCATAAAAGCTTTTAAATGCAGCTTGTTAGTGTATATGGCTTTGACCTGGACTAACGACTAACACCCTGTGTCGGTATCACTCGGGAGCTTCAGCTCCTATTATAAAGATAACATCAGCTAACCAAAACCAGTTCGTTGACACAAATGCAAATGTATTTAAATTGCAGATAGAACAAAAAGACTTCAATTAACACCAAAGGATAACTTTGTGACAAAACAAAACTAATAAAACAACCAATTTTCTGGTAAATAAAACTAAACTTAGTTAAATTCAGTCATTCTAGAGGGTTTGTCCTCTTTTGAAGTGATCCTTAAATTTCTCGTACAAAAGGTCGTCAATCAAAAAGTAAATAATTTAGTTGAGGAGATCAAAGCGATATCTTGCCGTATAATTGTTTAGGGGAGTTTGAGGCCCTACGAAGTTTGCGGACCCGCCGCAACGAGTTGATTGTGCGGCCCACAACAACTTCATTACCGTACACGGACTCGTAGGCTGACCTTCAAAAATGCCTTACCTTATCTCATTTATTGTGCTTGAAAATCATGTAATTAAGGCTGGCATGAATACCTAAACATAAATGGGCCAGTCTTTCTTTAAAGAAAATGTAAGTTCTTTCTTGTGAATTAAAAGTTTCGGTTTCAATTTGTAGTTTCATGATTTTCATACACGACACAACTAGTAAGTGTATTTGTTACTTGTACTCTTATTTGTAATTTATTTTCAGTAAAATTTCATAACTTTTTGTTTAACTTTTTGTTCAGAGCAAGAACGTCGGCAATCTGGGTCATAGTAAATTGTTATTATAATAACTGCTGTGTAAATAAATTATAATAATCTGTGACGTAATTATACAGCTATCAAGGCGAACAATTTTCACGACAAGCCATTAGATGTTTAATTATTTTGCGATCTTATTCGTTACGCGTTGAATAATTATCGTCATTGAGATGAGCCCAGAGTAGAGCTCAGTTGGACAAGTTGATAATTATGAAAATTTTAATTACGATTTTATGTTAATTTGTGAAGGAGCGAAAGAGCGTTGGCCGGTCGGCGTAAGATCTCTTTCAAAGTAAAGATGACTGAATTAAATTCTCAGGTCGGGAGTTCAATGCTGATTTTTTGTCATAACGTGAATGGTACTCAATGAAAAGTAGAACTTTAATTAACTTAGAAATACGCGGGCAGCCACCAATATAAGGAATAATTATAATCTTAAACTTTCCTTGAAACTTTAGAATGACAAACGATGTGAGAGACAGAAAATTACTTTTGAACGGTAACCAATGTTTCGCATGCTTTGAATTTCAAAGTATGATTAGAGGTGTTCAATTACAAAATCCTGTAGATTTCATTTTGTGAATGAAGATATTGATTTATTGACCTTTGCCATAAACTACTTTTTAGGTTAATTTACTTTGTAAATCAGTTTTTTTTTCTTCAAGAGTTAGAACAAATTAATTAGTGCAGACGGGAGTGCGTAAATATTTAACTTATTTCACTTTGTGCGCCTAATCACTTTGTGGTTGAGGTTTTATAGCTATGCATAAATTTAAATGAGAAACGTTGAAGAATCACGCTGTTACGTTGGGAGCTCGTTGTGAATTTTGCCAAAATTGACTTCATAATACACCTATTTTAATTTGAATAACGCGGTATTTAAGAGCCGCGTCGCGGGGAACCTCCAGGGATTAATCTGTTTAATTTGGTTACGCTTTCAACAAGCCCGCATCTGCGAGCTCGTGACATAGTCTCAAAGTTACACGGTTTTATGCTTTCGGTTTGTCGCCACGCTGCGTGACGGTGATAATGTCATAAGGCCTCTGCATACGTTACATATAATTAGCCCTAAACAAACAGCTGTGTGTTCAGCTGTACTCGACATCGTGACTTTTACCTTTCTTTTTGGAAAGGTGAATTGTCACTATTTGTGACACTACTACTCCCACGGGAAGAATTCGGAATAGTCGGTAGCTTGTGGACTGAGAACTTAAAGGAGGGTATGGATAACTTCCTTTTACTTGGCCGGACGTTCTCCGAATACTAATGTGTTACATTATCTTGGTACCAGAAGGGAAGTGAAAGAAAAATAAAGCTTAGTTTTGTTTGCTTGGCGCGCCTACCAAAGATTTTTTCATTGCTAATTAAAACTCTTGGAATCTGGAACAGTGAATTGTTTCCTTTCTGTTCCGGGAACGATTTTGTACAAATTACAAAGTTTACATTTGGTAACGTTCTGATTTTATATGTTTTGTAGGTAGCATTTATTGTTCATGTTTATTTAAATTTTGCGGCATATTTATTGCCTGAAAGCGTTATGTGGTAGCATTCGCAGAATTTATTACAGTAGTCTGTCACAAAGTCTGAGTTAATTGTACATCTGATTACATTTATTATTGCTTATTGCTGGTGTATGTACTATAACTGAAATTATTACCATTAATTGAAATGTAAAAATAACTTTGACTATGATATATTACCTACTATTGAGATTGAGGGTTCAGAAGATATTTTATAATTAACCACAAGTGAGTCTTAGATACCACTTTCTTTTATTTAGGTAATGCAAAAGATTGGTCTAAAGTTAAACATGAAGTTAAAAGTAATTTGAGCACTAGTGTGCCAGCTGGGTGTTAACAACAAGTTACCTAATAACTTACACTATCAGGTGCACCTTTGTGAGCCAACTTGAGCGGTTTGGGGTCAACGGCTATTTCTAATTACTAGCCCAGCTTTTAGGGCATGGGCTAATAGCGCGAAGGCCTTTTGAGGTAAGGTCTACGTTTATAGGTAACTCTTGGTATTACAGTTGTAAAACTTTAGTGTTACGGTTAGGGCTAGAAATTTGCTTGTCTAATAGGTTTCTTGATCACGTATAATTTGGTTGTGTTCCTTTAGATAGCGACGTACGACAATGTGCATGGAATAAAATTTGCAGTATTCTTAGCTGTTCTAAGAACAGTCAGCAACAGAAACAATCGCTTAATAAACCAAAAATCGAAGTTTGTCTGCTCGTGAAGTCGTATATAAGTTTATTAAAAATACATGAAAGACTACCTATTGAAGTATTTGAAATCGTTAATATCAATATAGATTTGGCGGGCGGCCAACTTGCTCCTATAAAAAGTCCATTAATCATACCTCATGAAGAAAGGTGATGTACTTTAACTGATTTCATGTAATCGCATGTCATAATGCCTGTCGCTGAAACTGATTCAGAATAAGATGAGAATATTGGTTTTTAGACGTGTATTGAACTGCTACGCTGCTGTTGTTACCAGCGCGACTACTGAGTTAGAGATCCTGGGCTCGATCCCCGAGTCAGGCAAATTACTATTTGGTTTAAAATTAGGTAATTCTCAGTAGCAGTACACTCTCAATTTGTGGACAGTTAATGGCGGCGAAATATGAGTGTACAGAGTACTTATACATCTGCTTGGTCCTTCGGGAAATACAGGCGTGATGTCATGATGTTACGTATAATTGAAATCTGCTAACGTTTCTTAATTGTTACTAGAATGTGAACGTGAGCTAGAAATTAATTGACACATATGTACATATAATACAAAGCGCTTGAAAACGCACGTGAGCGCTTAGTGGGAATAAAGTAGAAGAGAAACAGTAGGTACACATTAGCTGACACCTTTAAGTGTACCCTATTGTTTGCGATACACTGGCGTGATCGTACATACATAAAAACACATACAAGCACTAAGCATCCTTTTATATATGGAATGCCTGAGGATTCTACGAAACAAGTCGAACTAATTGCTTTAAGAACGGCGGCGGCGACGCGACGGTGACGACACATTGACGGTAGACATTGTAGGTGTCTTAGCAACGGTAATAGTTAACTGAAGGTCCTTGGATAAATCGATATGAACCTGATGAATAGGTGTCTGAGATAAACTTTGTCTCAGACACCTATTCATCAGATTCTCGCAATAACGAACTAAAACTATTTGTAAACTAAGGACTATTATGCCCTAACAATTACGGTGTACAATGAAGTATACTCAGGTAAAATTGTTACCATATATCAAAAAATCATAATACTCAGCTTCTATGCGGTCATCTTCATATCATCGTTACTGTTATATCTAATTATGTAATAATTTTGGAAGGTACATAGAGTTGCTCTAAGGTGATTTTCTAGCCCAGATGTTATTTTTTGTAACCATGTTACTGACACTTTCTACTGTGCTTAGATATCATATAATAGCTGCGCCCCGCGGTGTTACATTTTTCGGGATAAAAAGTCGAAATCGGTCCATCCGTCCAGCAGTTTGAGCGTGGAGAAGTAACAAACATACAAACACACTCACAAATTTTTGCCTTTATAATATTAGTGTGATAGCTAAGGTACCGTTGATATTTTAAATCTGCGACCAGTTTGTTTTCAATTTCTTGGAAATACCAATTATGAACATATAATAGGTATATCGTAAGTAAATAGAGGTATGTATGTAAATATTGTCAGATTCAATAGGTATGTTTCAGGCAAAGTACCAACAACAATAATAACAGAAATAGTTGGGAATGGTCCCGAAGTTCTCTATTGTGATTTCTATGAACTATGTGCGCACATGATAGAGTCAATAGTACTCCGTATATGAGCTAGTCATAGTTTTGCTGCGTTTGCTCTACGTACGAGTTACAACGCACACACTAAGCATTATTAGATTGCAACTTAATTTAGCAGAGTGCGGTGCGAACTGTGATGAGGTAGTGATGCATTGATGACGTATTATTCTCATGGCTTCATGCTACGAGTATTTTAACCCTTAGTATGGAACTTTTTTGCGATTGAAGCATAACACAATGCTTGTTCTTTTCTAGGAAATTATTTTTTTACCTTTATAATGAGAACGTCGCCCCACCTTAGGAATTCGTCCTGTATCATGGCTGCGTTTCACAAACATGAAATATCACATAAATAAACACCCAGACTCGGGACAAACATCTACGGATCCCACATATTTTTGCCCAGTGCGGGAATCAAACCTGCAACTCTTAGCAGTCCGATTTATTAGCCACTGCGCCAATCAAATCGTCAATGTACTAAAGTAATGAAAGAGAGAAATCGTTATCCGCTATTCAACATTTATTGGTCAGGCAGTAAATGCCTGAACGAACTGATATTTAGAAACCATTGTTTATAGGTTACCACGATAATTATTCCGTCTAGAAATGTCGCCAAGCGCTAAACTAAACTGGGTACATAATCGCTAGTACACCTATCAGAAATCATCATGATCCATCTTTATACAGAATCTTTGACTAATGTGAGATCTTGTCATGAACATACGACTATCGATCAGTATAAGAAAGACGTAAACAACTCGTAATGAACACATTGCCGGATGTTGGTTAGTAAAGTTAACAGTTCGCGCGTAAATTAATTAAAACCATTGTCGGAGATATTACTCTTGATGATTAAATTTGACGGTTACTCTTACATCATTTATGACACACCCCTTCTTCTTCTTCAAACCCACTTCTTAAGGGTAAGGAAAGTAAATTGTATGTGATGGATTTGTCGTTATTTACGATTTTCAGTTCCGCGATATCTATTTATGCGCCTATTAATTTACCTATAGAATATAGTGTACCTGAACTTTCAAATCGGTTTATTTAAAAAATAATAACATTAGTCAACTGAGAAATTGAACTAGTTACCCATCACGTTTGCTGCTACTAAGAGCAGAATCATACAACTGTAATAAGCTGTATTCTCAAAAATAGTACTAAATTAATTAAATACTTTACTTTAGCTCTACCAAAAATGTAAAATATGCATTGTGCTCGTTGTAGTATAATTATTCATTTCATTTCACTTAATCCCCTCAGTTGATTAAATAAAAATTACCGTCATACTCATCAACATGATGAATGAAATAAATAATTGGAAATGCGCCGTAAATATATTATTATATGCTTACATTTTATTTTTTGCAATTTAAAACAATATGGGGGAGAGATCAAAGCAAATAATTCAGGAACAGCTGTCGGGTGGCGTGAACAAGTGCCGGTCGCATGAGAATGTGACATTAACGAACAACACCATCTGAAATCTTATAAAGGAACACGCCCTGTTCCCTCTTTCTATATTCAATACCAATTATTTTTCGGATGAACTTAATTAAATTTGTTTCTGACATTGACAAGGTGTCTGCCGCCACATTACCGTTGTTTTGAATGCCCCGTATAATTAAATTAAAGTGGCTGATGAAAGATTACAAAGCGAAATTATTTGATCTACGGTCGGGGATATTTACCGATTCTGGCCACACTTCCGTTGTTGTGACAGATTTATTTACTTTATTAAAGTAGTCGTTAGGGCCCATACCTTCTGGGTGAAGACGAATAAATTACGAAGGTTAACAAAGTTAAATTAGGCACACATCCTACAGGTTTGGGTAACCACTCCATTAAAGGCGGCGGAGGGACATGTTTATGTCGCAATATACTTGCATGTCTAGAAATTAGCTAATTTGTTTTGGTTTTAACATTTATTCAAGCTTTATAATAGTACCTACTGCAAACATTGTTCACTTCTGAAGATCTCGAGTAGAAGTAGTGTGTTCCCATTTCTCACCAAAATGATTTGTGTGGCTAGAGTGCCGGGCGCAGCTAGAAATATTATGAAAAAATATTGTAACCCATTCACAAAAGAGACAATATTCGTCTTGCGCTGAAAAATGAAGAAGGAAAAGTGTGTTTGTCGGTTACGTTACCGCATAAGGTATAAAAGCTAAGTGAGAAAAATAGGTTAGTAGGTGCTAACAACTTGCGAGATGTTCTCTTTACAATGTTTATGCCTACAGCGTAGACCGTAAACAACGTCTTAGATAACTGCCTAGATAGCTGTAAACAGGTAAACCTGAAAGTGTATTAAAAGATTTGATATGGAAGGAACAAATGAAACGTAGAGTTAGTAGATAGGTACTGTCGATATTAAAAGTGATGTTCATCAACGGAACCTTATTATGGATAAAAAACGCACCACTCATAGCGATGTGCACGTTATCCTGCATTAATTGATTTTAATATAAATGACCAAAATGTTGAACAACTGCCGAGTACAATGTAACCTTCATCAAAGTAATGAAATATTTACTGACAAAGGTGGAATTACATCATAGCTTAGAACTTCCCAGAATATTCATATCGGATATTATATAGCACTCAATGACTAGGCTAGTGAGGAGCTAATAGGGGTTTGTTAAGGTTGGCAAACAAACCAGCGCGTGTGGTCCGACGTTTTGACACATAGTTGTGTAGGTATACAAAAGTAAAACAATACGCGTCGGAGGGATTTCGTTATTTTTATAAAAATAGTATTTGCGCGCGGCATCAGATAACACGTGAGCACGATGCTGGCAGTTGACGTTTGTTGTGCAGCGTAACATCAGGGTGTTAAATAAAAAATGTTTCGCTTCGTAAATAAAACGTTTTAGATTGAAATTCTTATGATATTTAATTTGTTAAATGTATACTGTTCTAGCAGCCCTAGGGCTGGCGGGGCACTCGACAGTGTCGTCGGGTCGGAGTGGGCGACGTCAGCAGTCCCCGAGCGCTGGCTACACTTCACTCCACTCATATGTAATCTCTTAACGACACCGTTCTCAATCTATAAAATCGACGGCCGAACCACAAACTTAGTAAATTCACTCAAATAACAAATATTAATTGTTAAAAAGGTCGAACTTGTTAAGTCCAATTAGACCAAAAATTGGTTGTTTGCAAAGCTCTCATATACTTTTTGAAAAACTTTTTAAGGTTTGATTGATTCGATTGTATTAGAAATAATGAAATGGTTTATAATAATGCCTTCAGGACGTTGTTGAGGCTTCCACCTTATTGTAGTGCATCAGGCATGTTCGATTGTTCGCTGATGCACACACTGATGGTTACGTCGCAATAATGCGTAAGTAGGTGGCGTCAATAATATGCAGAGTAAGGGGAAGCACTAACAGCATCCTGAAGGTATTTGTGGAGAGGCTGGATGGGCCGACCATAGGTAGGTTTATCAAGATGCATGTTACACATGGAACTTGATAAATCTCCCTGTGGCAGCTATTTTTAATTCTATTTTATTTAATTACGTTTACTAGCTTAGTTCTTAAGCAATTGTACTAACACACTATGAGCCCTAATGTTGCTTGAAAATAAAATATTCTTACTTTTATTTTATGATTTTTAAACGAGCTTTCTTTCTCATCCAGGCTCTTACATCATGGTGAGCTTTTGTAGATTCTAGCTTACCTACTACCGGTAATGGTGCTTTTACCCGGTGAATCCCGATGACCCTAATAACCGGGCAATGGGGGTCAAATGGCACTCATGTTCTATGAACAGTACATAGTATGTTTGTCTCCACACCAACTCTAATGCAAGGGGGAAATTAAGGCTGATGGAGCCGTAAGTAGTTTCTTGAATTCATTTTGTTCTTGTAAAAGTTTTATCGATACGCATTAACTACAATAGATACCTACTAGTTATACCGTGTTATTTAAAAATAAATATATACTTATTTCCTATAAAACACATCCACCATTGGTAAGATAAATCTTGTTATAATGAGAGATGAATAGGTTATGTAATTTTTTAATGTAAAGTCACCATGTAAACCGTCCCTTACACCTGCTCAACTACATAGATGTAAATCGACAAGACAAACTTATTGAAATCTACCTGCTTAATTAGTTGAAAATTTTGTACTTTGTTTTTGTAAAAATGTACCGTCTATTTGTTTACGCACTCCGTGAATTGTAACTATAAAAATGATTTGTTTATTTCTCCTCGAAGTGATTGTAATCTTGAGAAATAAATGATTTAAACCGTAATTTAATTCTAGCTTTAGCACTATTGGTAAAATAAATCTTTTTATATTTTATAATGAGAGATGAATAGGTTATGTTATAATTTAGTTCTAATTTTACCACTAAACCCTAAATATGCACATATGCATGCACATTAAACATTTACACAATGCTTGCTATGCACAAAATAAATTCACGTCAGTTATTGAGGCTTTTCGTTTTCAGCAGGAGAAGTATATCTGTAGGTACATACATTGTATGTAGAAGTGTAATCGTTATCGTTAGGCGACTTGAGCCCGAAGGCCGAAGTGAAAAGAAATCATACAAATTATCCTAAAAGGAACGTTGAGGACTGGTCCAATGTCAATCTTTTTACGAATTTAGTTTTTCACTTTGCGTAATTGAAAAAAAGTATCGACGTAGGCGAATGTTTGGAATGTAGCTGTAATGAAAAAATAAATTCAGTTTATAGCCAAAATTAGATGTGGTGAAGGTAATTTACGGATTTTGACTTGAAAAGTCTCACTTAGTTTTGTAGCTTACTACTTTGTCTGTAATGAACCTACAGCTGCCATAAAGTTCTTGACCTAGGAACACTGAAGCCGTTTCCATAAACCGCTTTACTGAGCGTGACGCGGGGGACGGTAACAACACCGCCATCGCCTTAAAAGTAGAATAGCTGTACCCGGCCCCCTGTGATAACCCCCTAATGGAATGTCAGTTATCGCTGCGAAGAGGCCTCGATATATGTATGACCTTACCTTGGCTGACAGGTGACAACCCATCTATGAAATTATTGATTTGTTTGATTAACTTATACGGTTGGGAAATGGTTTGGAACGGATTCTGCGCACAAACAAAAATATTGTAATAAACTCAAATAATATAAAAGAGCAAGCCATAACATAAAACAATGTAGGTATTAAGTACGTACGCACTAAACTTTCTTAAATAAATTAAGAACTCTGTGTAGTGGAATTAATTGGAAGTTACATCGTACTTTGAAGATTCTACCATTTAGGTATATAGAGGAAGGGGCGTTATGCTACACTTGTAAATATCAGATATTAAAGTGCTATTTGAAACATAATGTAGTGAAAACGGTCTGAATCGACGGCTTAGTGTTAATGTGCCGTTCATAACGCGGGTGTTCATAACAGTTAAGTAACTATTGCTTCGCAAGGCAACCGAGTATCGGATACCAACACGTAAAGTATCAAAATACATGTTTGTCCTTTGTTTGTTCAGCTTTCAATATTCACATCACGTAGAAGAGGATGCCAATAAGACTACGTGTTTTGTTTCAAATGCATAATTCGCTGATCTGCACGCCGGCCACCTCCTAATGAAGTATTTTTCTTCTAAATTGAAACCGCCGCCGGCTAAATTAATCCTGGGACAGGACGGCTTTAGTTTTGTGAACTTTTCAAATATCATCTCATTATGTTCAGAAGTCAATGGAATAAGAATGAGAACTAAAAAACAAGATAATAGTTGATTGGATGGCAATTTAAATAGGGGGGCTATCAACTAGCGTAATTCTCCAAATCTATGTATTTACCTCTTCCTGTTCTTATTTATAAATTTAATAATGAAGTAATCAACCGATTCCAAGAATAACTAATTAGGGATTATGATCTCCTAAATAATACGAATAATAAATGATGTTTGTTTTTGATGTCTAAAATATAAAGAGATAGGTACTTACATGTTTTTAAAGAAAAATAACGGAGGGAAGCAGACATTTTTTTCCACTGAAACACCCTTATTATGTCTTCTCATTCTTCCCATTACACGCGTTACTGAAAACAAAATGGAAATGCGGAATTTGACGCGATGAACACTCGACCAGCGATTATAATTAAAAGCACTTGAATATCCCGTTGTGCGCCCATTTAAGCACGTTTGCCTTCAAAAGAATGTAATTTAAAATCCGAGACAACATCGTCATGCTAGGATATTGCTTGGCGTTGATAAATCTTTTACTTTTTATTAATCAGTTTTGAGACTAAACGTTCTATGTTTCTGCCATGCTGTGAAAATCCAATAACACTCGTAAATATGGTAGCGACTTTTGTGAACGATTTGTATGCAACGAGTTTTGAAGTACTCCTCTACTTGCGAACCTCCATTTCTCAAATGCATTCACCCTCGGAGGTAAATCTTTTCGATGCAGTCTGCTACTACGGGAGTGCCATTTCGTCAATCTTTGGATTATATGCGACTAAAAATGTAAAAATTGAATAGTGAAAACTGCTCGTCGTTTAAAGTACCTGCATACAAATGTGGAGTCCTTGCGTGAATGTCACAAGTTCATGGCTTTCGTGGTTTCCGAATGTATAGCACATTCGTGACTGCTGTGACTGCGTAAAGGTTGTTTACTTTGAGTGGGATACGATGCGGGTATAAAGGGATAGACCTAAGTGTAATTAGTTCAATAAAGCTCACAAAATATGGGTCGGTCTATCCGGCAGACCTGTCAATTCAGCCGAGATGCGCCAACAATTGGCTTATCCCTGTCATATCCGATCCAAAGCCCAACTTATACAGACTCGACAAAAACGTGATCCGAATATACATTTTTTTACATCGTCGAGTTCATACGTTCCTAAGACCTCATATTTGTTTAGAAAAGAATGTTCAGAGATTTATTGTGTTGTTGTAAAGGATAAATGAAGTATTTGACATTATAAAAATAAAAAATTCTGTGTTAGATAAGACAAGTGAACGGGGCAGCGTCGCATAAAATGGAATAACCTAAGAAATGGCCGTTTTTATAGCTCAGCCCAATCACGGTTGGGAATCGATATCGTTTTACGAATATTATATGCCTACTTGGTATTTTGGGCACAACAGATGAACATTCGTAATTGAACCAAATGTTTAGTGCCGCCTTGTAATTATCTGGTGCTTCCGAGGGGATTGATTTGCATAAATATTCCGTGCGTGTTCTCGTCTCCGTACTGGATATTTGACATGCTTTAATTTGTTGACGTGTACATGTTTGACGACCTGATTGGCGTAGTGGCTAAGCGATTAGACTGCTGCGCTAAAGGTTGCGGGTTCGATTCCCGCACGGGGCAAAAATTTGTGCATTCCACATTTGTTTGTCCCGAGTCTGGGTGTTTGTGTATGTGATATTTCATGTCTGTGAAACGCACCCACGATACAGGAGAAATTCCTAGTGTGGGGCGACGTTTTTTTAAAAAAAAAAAAAAAATAATTAAGAAACAGATTATAATAGCAGCAGAGTAATAAACGTGAAGCAAAAAATATGCGGTAGTTTAACTATTAAAAGTAGTAAACTTCTTCTCTCCATCTAAATATCTTCTATTTTTTTTTAAGTTAAATCTAAAGGATATTCGACATTCATATTACCTAAAAACGTTCAAATGACGTAAGTTCAACTGTCTGAATATTCTTTATATATAAAAAAAGTATCTAAAATGTGTTCATGAAAAATACATTTTCCTTCAGTTATTTGATTAATCAGTCACAGAATAAAAAAATATTACACTACTTTTACGATTCAGTATTGCAGCAGGCATCGCGCAATTATGATTAGTATTCTATCTAACTGCATCGATGCTCGTTTTATTGCCCCGTCTCTCGTTTATACGCCACGGTAATATTAATTTAGTTCACAGCCGCAGTACTTAGGTATCTACCCACCCTCCGTGTTAGTTGACGCTGCCTGCTTTTTACAGCAACCCAGTCCTTTCACGTTTGTCGTATTTACCTAGTTCTTTGCTCATTACTCGAACAAAAGACTGTAGACGTTAATTAAAGAGATTTAACCAACTTAGTTCATAGTATTTACCTAATGACTATTGGAATATAATTAGGGTTTTTGTTTTAATCTTTTGGGATCGACTTTTCTCTCGCCATTTGTTTTTCTTTGAAACGGAACTTATAAAGCTGGTTCGTTTGTTCTTCTTTGAATTGGTACGAGATAATTGTCTTATGGAAGCAGGTAACACCGTGCTGTTAAGATTGGTTCCTAAGCAAGGGTTCGAGGTTAACTGCCCTGTGTGACGGACCTATTTATTACGACGGAAAGCTACTTGGAACTTTACTACCTAATGTACTATATAATTCTCATATATGACAATTCTTTTGTTTCTAAGACACATTTAAAATTACCTACATTACAAACATATCAGTATTTGTGACTTTTCTCAGCACAGCTTTTTAACAAGTGAGAGGATCGCACGGAATGGCTTCAATAACATTTATTTTTATCGGATAACTGTGTTTATATTGGCTATATAAGTGTAATTTATGTTGAAAGCCCTCGATTAGAGCGATGCCCGTGGGATTAAATCTCGCTCACCTGGCCGCTCGACTCGTGTGCTCTACTCCGAACTGTTTTATTTTTCCTCCCTGAACACCTATCAGCTCTTTGATGTTCAGGATCGTTTATATTATTGAAGCAATCTCGATTCTCCGATATGTCCACATAAATATTTATATGTACATAAGCGATATAGTGAGGAATTAAGTTGAGTAATGATATCATCATTACGTAATAAGTTGAGTGCTTATACAGAATATAATGTATGTATGTTTACGCAAATAAATATGTATGATTTGAAGGATAAATAAATTAGAACTAATATAGACTACGTAGCGTTAGTTTGTATTGAAGTGGGTTATACCTCTGACCCTTTGAGTATCTCAGTGTAATTTCGGAAACAAGAAATAGAAAAATCATAATGTTCCGAGTACGACAAGATAGGTGGATTCATATTGTCCGACATAAATTGCTATGTAATTACATTTAGCGAATGAGTTACGTTATTGTGTATATGTAAGTAATAAAGTATTACAGCACAAACTTTACGTACACGCCCACATAAAAACAAATACGTTTATGTGATTAATTGTCTAGTGCTGAATAAAGCTGGATCGGTAAACCTCGGCGATTATATCCTAAAAATGTACTGTCGGGAGGCCAAGAGCTCACCTAGCCGCACCAACGACCTGATTAGCGCAGTGGCTAGGCGATTGTACTGCTGCGCTAAGGGGTTCAATTCCCACACCGGACAAAAATTTGGGCGATTCGCAGTTGTTTGTCCCGAGTCTGGGTGTTTGTGTATGTGATATATCATGTTTGTGTAACGCACCCACGACACTGAAGAATTAACTAGCGAGGGGCGACGTTTAAAAAAAAAATCGTCAAGGATGTATGTAGAATGTGATAAGATTTAAATTAGACAGGGTTAGCCAGGATCGTATCACATGGAAATTCGTAGTCTTTGCCTGACTTTTTAGCAAACATGTGTGACTTCATGTATTAATGTACTTAAGAGCCATTTCACAAAATTCTGACGTTCGAATTCTGTCAAAATTGTCATGTGTGCGTAGCTCACCCACACAAAAACAACGCAAACAGTGTAGCGAGAGTTTTGAGACGGACATAAAAATTTTGATCGTTATGACAATGTTTCTTATTCGAGATTTATGAAAATATTTTCATTTCTTTAGTAATTTATTTAGACAAATTATAATTTCTACAATAATAATTTATTCACCAATTATAAATAGATCATGTTTTGTAAAATTTATTTTAATAATAAATGTAAGCGATTGTATTTTTGGAGGATTATATACTCAATTACGCAAAAACGGTTAAAAGCACATAGAAAAAAAATTGCACATAGATAGTTTATAACCTGGATTAACATATTATAGGCTACAAGCCACTTTTCATGCGTAAAAAAAATCCAAGTGGACCAAGTCGCGGACAAAAATAGTACAGTCAAGATTATAAAGAAGCTGAATATTAATTTAATAAAATATCATAAACTCTTCTTCTTCTTATCGTATGGTTGATGAACAACCTGGTGTCAGAGTTTAAACCGCCTGTAGGCCTCTGACATGGCTTTACACACCGTTGAAAAATCTCTCAGGTATGCCGGTTTCCTCACGATGTTTTCCTTCACCGTTTTTAGCAACTGATAACTAATTTGTAGTACGCACATGAATTCGAAAAGACATTGGTGCGTGCCGGGATTTGAACTTGCGACCTTTGACTTGGCAGTCCAACGGTCATATCACTCGGCTATCAATGAAATCATAAACTAATAAAATAATATATTTTACTTGATAATAAACAAAACCGAATGAAAATAATACATAGAAAATGAAAACGTTGTGGTCGTAGTATAAACATGCGTATGCAATACGAATTTTCGTAATTTGAAATTAGAAAAAAGTGACACAGATCCCACCTCTTTGGGCGCTCGGGCCCGACTGATCATTCTACGTTTGTGCATCGTAATTTATTGTGATTTGGAGTGATATTGAAAATGATGTGATTTCTAATTAAATAAAGGAATTTTGAAAATAACTGTATTATTAGATTTCTTAAAGAGCATAGATTATTATGACATGATTTTAAAATTAAAATATACCTTTATTCAAACCAAAAAGTCGCGATAAAATTACAGTATAAACCGTGAAAATAGGTTTCAGTTTTATTTTTTTATCAATTAAAAGTGTAATTAATCGAAAATGTTGCACCGTAAGTTTCAATAAAAATATATGCCTAATGCTTACTGTATTTTTATCATTTAAATTTGTGAATGTAAATGATAGAATTTGGAGCCCGAAATTGACTCTGCGATGATTTTTCAGAAAACGTGTTGCGGGAGATTGATCACCATATAGCAATTATGTTATTTTTTGTAAATCTATTAGCTTATGTGTCAATGCGAAAGATTGGTCTACATTTTACATTTATATATCAATTCCTAAATACTACCTAAGATGGTAAATTAGGCGTGCGAAATCTTAGAAAACTGCAAAAAAATGTAAAATGGCTCTTAGGTATCTATTATTCATCATCATCATTTTAGCCCGGTATCACCCACTGCTGGGTATAGGCCTCTCTTTTTCTCTGACAATTTTTTCTGTCTTGAGCGTCTCTTGTGTCTTGAAATGATGATCTATTATTATTTAGACTCTCTACTATAACTGCATTCTACAACTACTACGGTTATCAGTTTCCCGCTAATGCAAGCAGCGGCAATAAAACATTAAAAGCGATAGCACCAGACAAAAGTCCGAGTTTACGAGCAACGTGCCGACCTGCGCATCCGGCGCCGGATGGGGTCCAACAGGAAAGTCTCCGCTGTAAGCGATGCCAGAGATACTGCGCACTCGCTGGGAACATTGTTATACGTTTATTGTGATGCTATTTTTGTATGTTTTATGTTTTTTTATAGCTGGTGTATTTTGTCCAATATTTGAAATATGACCTCAGCGTAGTAAGAGGCGTTAGGAGAACCTACTATGTAATTTATTATAAACTATATTTAGCCTATTGTATGTAGGTTTGTCTATTGTGTTATGCTGTTGTGGCCTCTTACTGAAAGGGTAGGCACGGGTCTATCCTACACCTATATTTATTCATTTACGTTATAGATCCCATCATAATAAGCTGCCTATTGCCATTAACCGGGCACGGCCCCCTTACCATAAACTCTACAAGCAGGACATTTTCTTTCGTGGAAGCGAGATCCCGCTACGTGTAGTGTATGTCCAGACTCTGTGCTGCTACCGAAAATTACCTTATGAAGATACCCAATAAGAAGTGGGATGGTTGGCTCGTTGATTGTGTTATATAAAGGCCTCTCCTTTTGTGCCTATCTCTATGCTTTTGTACCAGCATCATTTAGGTTTTCAACTATATTCTCTATTCAACTCTACGTTAAATACAAACTAATACTATAAATGAGATGTGCCCTATGTCTAACAAAAAATATATTTTATCTTCTACTAGGTATACACGTACACTAGGTATATACATAGTCTATATACATAAGTATTTACTATTCTCCTAATTTCTGATTTGACAATAAACAAAATACTTAAGAGCTAGCCTAACCGTTAGCAAAGTAAGTAGATACCCAGTTATAATAAAATTGTATTACAGCAAAAATTTTAAACTAACAACAGAAAACAAATGGCTATTTACAGTTTCGTTTTAATAAATAATGGCTTTATCTTTCATTTAGTGCGGAACGCTTGCACGTGCACGTTTTTAATATATTGTGATGGGTGATCGCCAATGCTCCTGACTATCCTTTGTTGGGTGTTTTCATTGACTCATATTACCACATTCCAGCGTAATGAAATTGTTAAACAATGGACTATAAAACTGTACTTTAAATGTGCTTTTAATTGTCATCTGTCAACTGTCTGTCAACCCTTTTTCTCAAGAACGCATAAAGGTATAATTAATATCAAATACACGGGTCTGCTGTCCCTAGAAGCCGTAAAAAAATTACGTAAAACTGATTATTTTTAAAATTTTCACACTCAAATCCTATAGGGTACTTCCCGATGACCTAGGATAATGAAATTTGGCAAGAAGCATTGTCTTACAGCTCAAGTAAAGGGAAAAATCTGAAAATTGTAACTTTGTAGTTGCATCACATTAAAAATAAGAATAACGTATTTGCAGTTTGTAAACTAACCGCTACCTATATCAATGTATTGGGGTGACCGTTATCCAAAGCACAGTCCAAAGGCAGAGTTGAGTTTGTTCATCAATCTAGTTTACATTTTCGTTAGAGCAATGTTATTATCATATAATTTAAAGTCTGTACGGAACCCTCGATGCGCGAGTCCAACTTGCACCTTTTCCAGTTATTATAGACTTTGGTGTTTGTGGTTTATCTGTTAACGCAGTAAAGCTTTTACCCTTGTTCGTTAATTTATACCGAATATATTTAATGACGTTGAAACAAAGTCGCGGACAGAACTAATAGTATAAATCTCTCGCTGCTATCAGCGAGGATCTTGATGAGAACGGATCATGTTTTATCTCTCTGTAGATAACTGAAAAGCGATAAAAGCAGGATTGCAGTATTATTTTCATTACTCAATATAATGAGTATCGACTGAGTTGAAACGCTTGGTATTGAACTATAAATGGAAACGGTTTAAAAAGTGAAAAACATAATTCAATTATCCTTTGATGACCTGAAGTTATTGATCCGTAAAATTGGAATACATAATTCGTTAAGTCAACATCGTCCACAATAATGTTATTTACATATTTAAATAAAAACACAGAACTACCCGAATAATAATAGCCGCTTCTTATAATAATAGTATCTTCTGAAGCGTCAAGAATATTTTATAAATCCTTTTTCTTCCTATTTGCATCCAGTAGTTGGTAAATAATATTATAAAATCTGGTCCTTGGAATACTTAGGTACCCTGCTCCAGTGAGTAAACGGTAATAAACTTGTCTTTAACTTTGTTTAAACTCGCTCGCGCTATTCTCTCTTAATCGCCACTTGGAGTTTGTTCGGAGCGATAAAACACGGCTAAATCGGTACATCGATTAAAGTTAATCGTTGATATTTCCTGTTCTATGTTTACTATTAATATGTTACCTTTTATTTTATGTAAGGGCTAGGTTTTAGGTAAGGGTTTACTTTCATCAAAATGTTTTCGTAATATATTTGGGGATTAAATTCAGTAACCACCAACCAGCATATTATTATTTATCATTTATCGGGCGCTTTTTCCAACCAGAAAAATACCTGCTACAAATAAATCTTTTAAGAAAACAGATCAACACATTTTTCGGCCAAGGCATTATATCAAGGACCTCCCTAATTTATTTCCAACTAACAAATCGACGAGGCTATTTTATAACAGATTTTGAATAAAGTGGATTACAAATATATTATTAAAGTCTCTCAAACTACTAGTACATCATCGAATTCGAATCACATCTATTTAATCCAGGGCCATTAATGTCTAGACGATAAAATCTTTAATTTATTCTCATCTATTTTATGTAGTTTTGACGTCACATGGTTGACTATTCTTAGGATCGTGTTATTATTACCTCGCAGCCTAATCGGTGCTAACTGAACTGCGAAAGTTTGGCACGATTTTTCTACAAGCGTGAGCAATCTGAGCATGCGGTGTTGAGCTTTATGTTTCCACTGCGTACATACTTACTACGTGATTTTCTTACAAATAGTAGCGCAATAAATGTGTATCTGGATACCATACGGCATACAGATTTCGTTTACAGATTTTAAATGTTACTCAATGATGTTTATCACAATAAGAAGCGTGTACCGTTAATTTGACCCCGTGACCTGTATTTTTATTTTAAAAGATTTATTGATTGCGTTCCTTAGATACGGTACTTGTTTACGTCACTCGATCTTTACAAGTAATCTGCAAAGAATTCAATCCTTTAGACGGATTACGTTGAGACATGGGTCCGTCTCTTAGACATGAGCAAATATTGGTAATTCCTTTGTAGGAATATAGTTACAGTCGAAGATCGAATTTTGTAATGTTTTTATCTCTTAAGAACGTATTATTAATTGTGATGTTCAATCTATACAAAGTTACACATTTAAACAGGCAACAATTTATTTCAGAGGTATTATTTGAGCTGATTGAACTGATGTACTAGATATCTAATCACTTATGACGTATTAATATTTGCCAAGTTAGGGACAACATAGCGACGATATTATTGGCTGCTAATTGCTGGGAAACTTGCTTCAGATATTATTTTGGATGGGATGATCTGCTTCAATCTATTAATGTTTGCTCGCCTTCATTCGTGACGGAGCAAAATGGGTTTGGTAAATACGTATGTATATTAGATATATTTATATTATTCAGCGTGGGCATCAAGGAAAAGATATATATATTGTTATCGCTGTTTTTCTTCCAAAATAAATGGATTGGGAAAAATAGTAACAACCGAATCTGGAACTTTACTCATTACATGGCAAGTTAAAAGCCATTGATAATAAATTGTACTTTGTAACTGTCGTTTATGTTGTTAATCCCGGCCAGTACTGTACTGTACTGAACGCGATTACAGTTTGGCGAAATTATCGGGGAAAGCGGTTATTGTACCTACGTGTTATACCTATATCTATTCCATGTTAAGTTCGATCGAATTTTTCGGAAATCCACAATAAATATTAGTCGCACGCTGTGACGTCATTGGTTCTGAAGTGGACGTGAATCGAGATGGGACTATGTACGGCTTATTTACGCCTTCTATAAAAATATCGTAAAGTAATGAGTTACGTTTACGTCGCGACGTGTTACGATGGTGCAAGCAAGTTTCAGTTTAAGCACCTAATACTCGATTTTCGACGTACAGTGACTTACAGTGTTCATCTATGAGATAATGCCCATTATATAGATATTTTCGTGCGCGGTTAGCACTTTAGTTGCAGTAATATAAGATCTGACAAGTAATATTTCTACACTGTAACGAATATTATTTCCCTAAGCGACGATAACACTTTAGCGGAGGACCCTAGACAGGCTCTTACGTTTGTTGAATAGTGTTTATTTTCGTTTGATAGCGTCGGAAAACACAGTATTGCGCATTTATATTTCGCTGTGCTCCGTCCCCTTTCTCTGTGACCAATGTGGGATCATTAGAATCAATCAGACTTCGGTGGAGATAAACATCTATAAATATAATAGCATCATTGCCAGTGCAGTGGTCTAAACACATCAAAAAACGGTAACGTTAAGAATGTAACGGCGATAATGTAGAAGCATTCAATATTTTAGTTTCAAACTTATAAAACATAAATATGATAGCATCAAGACTCTACGGCAAAAGTTCAAAAAGCTGTCTTTTACCTGTTGCCACCTAACATTTTCTTAGTTGAAACTTAAAACTTCCTTATCCTTTATACTTATATACCTTTAATCGCGCGTGCTTGTAAAGTACGTAGAGAACCTTGTCGTTCGTGGCTAGAGAAGTTACGATACAGGCTGGGTACTGGCCAGTGTCGAGTTGGCGGACCGTGTAAATGTAACCGCGAACATGTTCCAAGTGAACAAGCCCGAGCTAGCTACCCTGCAAGAGCTTACATAAGTATCGGTTAGCAGTCGCCAAATAAAAAGCATCTTTATACCATTTTAGGATTTTTTATATTCCGCGTGTGTTTACCGAAATAAATCTGGGCTTGCTAACGAAATATCTAGCGTTTGTAACGTCTGGTACGCTGAATATATTAGACTGTACAAGTAATATTGACGGGTATTAATTCCGTGATTCTAGCTGCTAAGATAAAACCCTGAAGTTATAACACAGAGAAATGTTTTATTTACCTATAGTAATATGTACCATCTAGCAGATACGCCAATTTGTCTACTTTGAACTGGCTGGCATGGCAAACTGCAGCTCATTGGCTTGTCAGAGAAGTCAAAGATATTACTTATGCGGGCAAGATGCGCGCAAGTAGAATACGTACGACAACAAGATTTTTCTTTTCCTTCTATGAGTATTTTCTACAATACCAGATTTAGCCTTATATTAAAAGAAAGACAGACATATTGAAACCTTTACCTACTCATATTATAAAAGAGCAGAAGGAATTACAGTGAAATCTTTTTACGACTCTTGATTGAAGAGTCTCTTTGGTAACCGATGCTAAGAAATGGAAGTTAAGTTAATATGGAATTTTCGCCGTCTTTTGTTTCAAATGTGCATTGCATACGAAGGAGAAATGTGCATATCGACGGAGAACGTTTTATTGCATACGGGGCATACGTGGACCGGTTCGTCTTTACCCTAATAATATGACGAAGCAGTTATAGCAAAATGGCGAAGTTTGAGAAAAATGGAAATACACGAAAATTTTAGCCTAGAATTTTTTTAAATGCTTAATTTATGTTAGTGATGTACAGTGCCATTGTGTATGTTAAAAATACTAACAGGTACTTTATAAAATATATCTTAGGTAGGTTAGTTAATGTAGGTAATTAATGTGTCGACGGCCAACAATGTTATTGAGTGTAAGCCGTCGCTAAACAAACTCCATCGCGACAAGTGTGTATTTGTCGCGGTAAGTACAAAACAACGGTATTTCAACGCCTCGTTAATTGAAAAGCGTTTTAATTACGACCCAACTAAATTATGTTGTTCATAAAGTATGCACTTTGGTCTGCTGACTGTTAACTCTGCCAGCGAATGTCCACTTACGAATGCTGTATGAATACTCCATCGTTAAATGTTTGTAAAACGTATATTAATGACCTTTTTACTGTCTTTAAAATGCATTGATCGAGAATCTTTTATAGAATACTGCTGTTTTTGTATGTACACTTAGAATACGATTCATAATATCTAAATGCACATTCGTAGTAAAAGGTTGATGGCTAAATTTGGTATCGATCGGTGGTTTTCAATTAGGTACTGTGCTCGTGTTGCTGCTAAAGGTTTGTTTTAACCACATACGAATACAGTGTAATTAACTAATTATGGAAAAATCATATACTCCATTAAAAATATATAAAATTTTGTAAATACCTGAAAATTAATATGTTTATTCAACATGATATTTTATTTTGAATCCAGTACGGTCTACTGTTCTGAGAACTCTAACAATTTTATTACGTCACGTTCGCCCGTCACAGGCTGGAATTTTTTACAATTTGTCAGTGATTATGATGACATTTCGCAAGAGAGTGCTTTTTGTGTACCTACTTAAAGAAAACTGGGGGCGGAAAAATATAGGGCGACGACACACGCGTGGTAAGTTGTGTCAAAAAGTTTTTCTTATCAACTCTCCGCATAGCCGGTAACATAATGTAATGGATGGCATTAACACGAAAAAAGAGCGGTTTGTGCAATGAAATATACCTCGTCTTATCTCTAGCCATCCATGAATGCTTCCACCAACGCCGGCGCGGCGTGCAGAATCCTTGGTCTTCTGGGGCGGAAAATTTCTGCTAGAGTACACGGTTAGCGAGCTATTAGACATATTCCGAAACATCAATAGTTCATACATTCTACAAAACATAATTCAACAGATGGCAGGTGATGATAGATATAAACTTTTTACTGTACGAAAATCTATAAACATGCTATAAATCAGAAGCGGTGTAATCTTAAATAACACAAACTATTTGTTGAAGTGTATGCATATTTAGGCTACTTGCAACAAGGAATTCGGTCTCTTAATTCAAAATGTGTTTGTATGAGTCAACTGGTGCTTTACCTTAATATAAGCTTGCATTGCAGGTCATTTTTCGCTGTCGAAGTGAGACGGAGCTACGTGCAATGTAGTGGGCCGTCTTACTTCTACAGCGAAAAATTACCTGCATTCCGAGTCCAAGCTCATAGTAACCCCGCCGGTCAACATAGTCCTTACGACCATTATAGGCTTAAGTTCTTATGTAAAATATAGTTTATTAGTCTTTGGAGAATACGTGATATACCTACGTTGTTATATTATACACAGGGTTAGACAGAAAATAATTGTTATATTTACATACTTCTGTTTAAAAACAGTACACGATCGAAGTTACAATTACTTACATACAAATTAAAACAATCAGTCGTGGCTTACTCATTATAGCTTGTATTCAATTTTATTGCTGTGCGCGTCGGAAATCTGATTTCATTATGTATTTAACCCGAGTTTAATTGTTAATTCAACATCTACATATAAAAATGAACATGTAATTAATGAAATAAACAGGTGTGTACGATTATCATAGTTTATACCGACAGCTTTTACAAAATGTTAAGTTTGAGGTTTGAAATTGTGTGAAAGATGATAATATCATTATAAGTAAGAAACGAATGGGTTGGAAGTTGGAATATGCCATAAAGCAGTAATGAAGAAAAATTCCTATTTTTAGGGTTCCGTACCTCATAAAGGAAAAACGGAACCCTTATAGGATCACTCCGTTGTCCGTCTGTCTGTCTGTCAACAATGAAGTTGAAATTAATCGGGTCAATTAAAACCACGGGTCTGCTGTTTTTGTTTAAAGCTGTCAAAAAATGAAACTTCTAAGTTAACGCAATCAAAAGATACGAGCAATTATGTTGATTGTTTTTACAGTTTCCACTTTCAAAACCTAGATACTTCCCATTGATTTTGTACTTACATATGTTCCCGCCTGTACAAGAACTGAGACTGATCGATACCTGAACTAAAAATAGTTGTATTATACAATACATAAATCATCATCCAATTACTAATGGAAGTTGAGCAGCAAAGAAATAGGTTATTACGCCTGTGTGTTGAATTATGATATATGAATGATGATTCCTAACATCGCATCTCCACGAGAAAACCTCTCATAATTCCAATGTTTAAACTGCTCGAATATCCTTACAATCATCAATCATCACACAGCTAAAGCATACTGCCTACAGCTATCGAAATTACAGGTGTAATAAAATACATTCATAAAAATGTGTAAAAAAATACGCTTTATTGTATTATGTAAAGAATAAGTCATAATGTGAAAGGAAACCCCGCAATAATGTTTGAAAGCTTTGAATACAGCACATTATTGTTCTACTTGGCTTTAGGCGGTATTACCAAAACATTATATTGTATCGTTTGAGCTTTGTTTAACCCTTCAGGGGAAACTGAACGATCCATTTCCAAATACAATAATAACAATATGTAGTGAATATCCACTGGGGACGCCTCGTGAATGTATTTCTGCAGAGCAGTTATAGACATCTAGGATATTTTAAATTCATTTTAGCATTAAAAGCTTTTGTATTAGTAATAACAGTGTTAGGTAAGCGAAGCAAGAATTATGTTCGTACTTGTTCGTAGTTTCGCAACTGGCATACAATGTGTAAGATGCATAAATGTAGAACAAGCAGTGTATAAGGCTATATAAATAACACTGTGTATGAAGCACGTGGCGGCCTAAAACACAACCTCCGTGGAAAATGTCCTAAATTTTTGTATAATAAGGTATTGTTATGTTCGTATATAGGTACTGCGACTCTGGCCACAAAAGTGTTATAAATTGCTGAGTAAATAATTATGTGAAGAAAGTGGATTTCAATTTTCTAATTCAAATATTCTGGTGTAATTTAGTATCTTGATAGTCAATAACAAATTTCCAGCACCTTCTTGGTCATGAAGACAATTGGTTTAGATTTTGTGAGAATTTATTCGAGAGGAATTAAATAGAGGAATTTTGGAATATTTTCACAAGGTACCTACCTATATTATTTGATGATGAATACCTAACACATAACAATATATTACCTAACTGTGTGTAGAACGATTTTATGATGAAGATACCGTATCAAATAAACAGATTATTAAGTGCCACATCAGCATTATATATGAACCGATTACGATCTGCCTTCCATCTAATAACAGGGGGATCACAAACTTCAGAACTGTTGTTGTCTTGTTTCGGATTACATTAAGATTGTCACTAATATTATGATCACAACAATGTATCATAAGGTTTATATCCGAATAGTCCAGACTTACTTAAAGCAAAGAGAGCGCTCTCATCCAAGTCATCGTCTCGGCATGTGTAGCTTAACCTCACATGACAATCAATCTGCGCTGTAGGCGTTTAGTCACAAGCCCACAATCTACGTATTCACTGAGTCGACTTAATTTCTTACAATATATCTTACTTTATTTAAATAGTCTCTCGGCTCATTACTCTTCCGAATTTAAGAATACGTAATGCTAGGGCCACACTCGAGGGCTCTGACGAATACTCGTTTATGTAGCGACAGCCGAAACGTACACATGAATGCAATAAAAATCTTAATATTGAGTTTTGAGAGATGTTCGCATCATTGAGCAAATATATTTGCTACACATCGCGTTCTCCTGGATCCTTGCTGAAGGCCGGTAATGAGGCTTAGGGGTCACGTAGAGACTGACATTTTTCACATAAACTCAACAGACGTTGGTAAGTTGATACTTGAATAACGAAGAAAATTATATTACTTAGTATGTTTACGGAATAACACCCGAAGATGAAAAGCAAAAAATCCACGGTAAGTAGGATTTTTCCTTGCTTATAAAAAGAAAATTCGGATTTTATAGAAGGTTCTTTTTGTATAACATTGTTAACTTTTGGCATGTTGGCTCTTAAAGCTTTGGATTGACTACTTTCTAGATTAGAACCATTATAGTAATGTAAATTTACTTTTATTGGAACGTTGAATGTTATCGATTTTACGTCATGTTCTGAAACCCATTTTTGTAATTAATTATTTCTGCCTAGTGGTTTTCCTCAGGATTAGTATGGATGTTAAACTTAATTATCACTTGCGAAAGTAAGATATTCTTGGATCCAACCGATATGATTCATGCAATTTCTGTTTTTCCGATGTTATTATGGTGTTATGTTGCCAATAAAGTCACGCATGTTTCCCAGAGGAGAAGGCTGATACCACGGTTTTTCATCTGCTACAATCCTGGTATATCTACATAATTAAGTCTCATAATATTAATTGCAAAACATCCTAGCTTTATTTTTTGGAAAGAGATAGAATTTGGTCTACGGATAGAGCCTAGGTCTTGAATTTAGAAAAGGAATCCTTCTTTCTTACACACAACACACCCAAAAATCTTAGAATTGTTTTTGTTTTGATTCCCTATTTTATTATTTTTAACTTTAGTCTTTAGTATTTTTAACTTTAATTTTAATATTGTTATCTAATTTTAACAACAATTATGTTATTTTAAGTTGTATCAATTCATGGTACCGCAACTCTGGTCCCCAAGATACAGGCACTGCCTAGTTTGGGGTCCGCCGACAAACTAATCCTGTAATTTTAATTTTATGACTAATATACGATTATTATTCTTTATATTTATGAGAAGGTTATTTCGCACCCCAGCGCGGTTATAGACGCTTTATCACCCACCAGTTTTTATCGTCATGTAACTTACTACTAAAGTGTTTAGTCATTGTCTGGGGGTAGGTACTGCAGCCACCCCTTTTCCATTAGTGGATCTCAACAACTTTAGAACAACAGATTTTTATTGTATTTGTTTGTTTGTTTGAACTTTACTTCTGGTTGAGTTAAAATTTACTGCGAACAAAGCTACAATCAGGTGATACCTAAGAGTTGTCAAAGATGAACATGACTTTGTAAATGTGAAAACGTGCAACCAAAGACACTTAGATTATAATTAGACAGAACATTTTAACTAATTATAAGTATGAATAACAAAAGTGTTCTTTATCCAGTAATTTTAATAAACATTTATTAGGTCAAAAAACTTTGAATTGTACTGTTACATAAATGTAAGATCTAGCTTTCGATAGATTCAGTTCAAAAATTTAAAAAAAGGATGGTTTCCGCCTTTCTCCGTTCGACGATATAAAGTACCATACATTATGTAGCAATCAATAGAGCACAGGAAGCCATTTTGACAAGAGCAGGAAATGATTCCTCTTCGTCGTTATCCCAACTTGCAACAACTTATATTTATTATTCCTGAAACGTTGGCAGTTCATTTTAGAAATCTATTGTATGAAAGGATAAAAAAAAATACATATAAAATGAGAATCAATTTTGTCTTCTTTGTTTTAGAATGAATAATTTTCCTAATACATGGGAAATTATTTAGGCTTATACCTATTTAAATTCAGTAAACCTACTTCTTCGATTAGGGAACAGTAACATTATTTAATAAACTCTTCTACGTAAGAGTTTTCGTGCACATTTGAGACAAACAGTAAATGTTAGACTTATCGCAAATGCTTCAGAACTCAGATTGGCAAAATATTCCCGAACGTGGCCGGGATAGATTAAATGAATTTATTTCGTAACGTAACTCGTACGGAGTTAAAACTAGCAATCCTGATAAGCGCTGTTATATGCAAACATATTTTAGGGATTGGTACTTTGAATAATTTTACTTTCTTCTAAATCTATAGTGGATAGGTCGAGTAGGTACGTAATTCCCCTTAGTGAGTGACTGCACTGCACTAAGAGCTATCGCTCTACCACAAGTCGCCAGACAATCTTAGCCTCTTGTAGTAGGCAAGCTTGCTAGGCACAATTTAGTCAGATGTGTTATAGGTTTAGGTACCAGCAAATAAGAATATTAAGAGAAAAGGAAGTATGACACGATCCTAGCAAATGAAAATCCGTGGTCTTTGACACCCTTCTGGGAAACAGGCGTGACTTTATGTTTGTATGTACCAGCAAATGCGTGCAAGTTCAGTCCAAAACCGCTCATCAGATCAAATTTTATTCCATTTATTAAGTTGCAGAAAGAATTTTTACATAGGTATACTGATGAAACCGATTCATCGCCCAGACTTAGAAATACTTACTCTGACGCCTTCCGCGATAGTTATTTTTAACTTATTTAACTATAATATTAATTCACCTGATAACTTTCTCGCCTCCACAACTAACCCGCTTGTCGCTTTCGCCGAAGCCACGCCCTGCAAGCGCACATACCACACTCTACCTCAGGGGAATTATATTCATGACACTTCGTTAATTACTGCATACACTGCAGTTTGCTGCTACGCCAGCTATGACTATTTCGATGTTACGTTGGAAGTACGACAGCACCAGTAATTATTATAACATCCGTGGGATTAAAATGGCCCCTTTAGCAGAATCATTAGGACAAAAATATGAAACATATTGTAAGTTACAAAACGGTCACATTATTATAATACAATACATAATACTTACCTGTAATCTGTGAAAGTTCCTATTATTGAAATTATTCATTTCATCAAATATGATTCAGCTTATAAATGTCCGATTTTATGAGTAGGAAATTAATTGCTAGGAATTCAGGAAATGATCCACTTTTGGAGGATTTGCTGAATGTGACAATTTTAACCCTGCAGTTCTGTTTATAACCTGTGGCTTATAGAAACAATTCTGAATCAAATGAGCGAGGGAGAGGTGTGGTCTGAGTTGGCCGGCTATCTACTGGTCATTACCATAATCCTGCGCAAATATATTCGCCGCACGCGGCGTTGTCCGTTGTTCGTCTTAATTATGAGCGCTCCTGTGACGGACGGAACCATCCCGTGAATACAGAATCATATTATTCAAAATCGGCTCTACATTAATTGTGATATCTGTTTTTTTGGTTCCAGGTAGGAACATTATTTATTTATTTGCATAGCAAATTAGTTTATAAAATCCTTTTTTAGGTTGTGATGATAATACAGTTGGAATGTTTCGAAAAGAACAACCGATGCCATATTATATTGAGGTAACAAAAACCCACGTAAGCTCTAAATCGGGATTTTTTCGCTTTTATTCTCTAGCATTTTATAAATGTGGTTTTATTTCAGGTATTTACGTCACTGTGACTAGTGTTAGTCCTTTGTTCGCTCTGAAACGTGATTCACTCTACAATACATATCGTAAAAGTCACGCAAAACGTGAGTTTTATTTTAAGTTAAGGCCTTAGTTTAACACATCTTCACAACTGAGAATTTTTTTAAATTAAATATACATTTTTATCTATTGATTCCACCAATATTTAAGATTTCATGTTACCTACACGTGGGAAAAGATAAAAACCATTGGTGAAGTACATACTGCATATGACTTTGAAAAACGTCAAAACTGTTTGGAGTTATTTTATTAATGGATTTAAACATTTCAGCAGCTGTGTCGTCCCGTTGTAAAATCGTAGCTATCGGTGGACCGTGACGCATGGAATGTGACTATGGAAAATGTATGAGTGTAATTACTGCGTGGATTTGCGACTGAAGAGTTTGGACTGATTATTCAATTGTCAAATACTTATGTTTAATGATATATAGATAAAATTGATGTTGCGTTATGTTTTTATATGTAGATACAATTTGTCAAAATGTGAAGTGTTATTGTTATTCTCTCCAATTAATGATATCGGACGAGACAAAAATCGGCACTTAGTTGCCTGTTTTATAATGTCTAGACACTGCTCAACTACTAAATAAAAAAATACAGTTATTAAATTAAAATAACTGTTCAATAGGAACTATATTAGGGGTTATGAAATAGGCCCTTATTCTTTATTGGTTAAGGGTGGTTGCTTTATTGCTGATCCAGATAAGATTGTTCAAACTAGTTTAATATTTATGGAAGCCAGGGAAACGTCAGTGCTAGTAGCCACCAGCTACTCCTAAGACTCTGGATTTCATCTCGGAATTTCGATACAGCAAAGCGAATAGTGTTATGTGAAAATGCACTTGTGTGGACATAAACGGGCTATGAAATTGAACCACACAATGGCATAATCCTATCAAATGCACTTCAGTATATTGTGATATACGAGTATATTATTATTTGGCACAACATATAGGAGTTACTGAACTTATATGTATAAATAAAATATAGTGTTGATGTGTAGAGTAGGTACCTAACTCTATTTTAATCGAAATTCTGTTAAATAGTTATATATAGAAATTGTTGTATTACACGGATATGTTTTGATATGTTATACAATTGAAAGGTCATAAATAACGTTCGGAATATGCAAAAAAAGTCGACAGTATGCTAAAACTCTTAATTCTTTATTTATTACCAAAACTGTAAATCACACTTTGGTACAAAAACAACAAATTTCGTAACGTCAAAATATAATTAGTTGCATCTAAACAATACTCGTAACAGTAATAAAACAAAACTATTTAACTCATCTGCTTTAAACAGTAATGTGATCGCTAAAATTGACTTTGTTTTTAACAAACAGACTATTAATTCACAAGTTTAATACATACATTTATATCTTTTTAAATACCAATCTTTCTGTTTACCAGTTATTTTTATTGACACAAAAACAAATGTAAATATTTATTATTTAATATAGTTTCAGTTAAGATAGGTAAATATGACACAAAGATTGAAGAATTTATGATTCAAAACTGGTGGTTCTACATTATAAAATATGAATATTTTACTACGACAAAGGTCCCACGAGTACTTTAAGAAGTAGGAAAAATGAGCTATATTTTATTTTACAATTAACTTGCTACTCTCCTGATTGTTATGTTTGAACTGTTGGTTAACAAGCAAATATGGATGCAGACCGATGTTGGCTACCGGTTCTACAGCTATTGTAGAGCTTGCTAAATAATAACTATGTTTTGTACGTGGCATGAATTTGTGACAAAGGAAAACATTTCTGTTTATTTAGTTGTTGAGGTACGTTTTTTTAGAATTAATTGTTATTTAATTCCATTTTATTGCTTTATATATTATTCTATCACTTTAACGTTCACTTTAGTTATTAGGTACGTAATCTTCTACGTAAACAATTATTTACACAATTCCATCATAGTCTCTAATAAACCAAAATATATTTATGATAAAGTCGCGCACTCTCGTCGCGCAGTTAGTATCATACGGATGTTGTGATCTGTTCGATGAGGTGATGCTCCCGGCGGCGGCAGGCGGGCCGGCACGAGCCACCGCGCGACCACATGGTGCCGCGGGTGGCCAGGCCTTCGGGCACGCTGCGGGACGGCCGCAGGGGCGGCGCGCGCCGGTAGCAGTCGGGGCAGTGCGCGGCTGAACAGCACGCGCGGTCCAGGGGGGCGGCGTATGAAAGGGACTTCGGCAGTCGGGAGCCGCAAGTGGGGCCAGGCCAGGCACAGTAGGCCGTGGCCCCGCCCGCGCTGCAGGCACACCAAGCCGGCTCGCAGCGCGGTGGAGGTGTCACGCACGGGCACGGCTCCACCAGGGTGGGCGCGGGCGCCGGCGGAGGCGGCTCGGGTTCTCTTTTAGAAAACCCAACGAAAAACAAAAGTAAAGCGCCAGCCAGCGTGGCCGCCGACGAAAAGTAAAACCCTGCTCTCGGAACTTGTTGATTGATGTACCCCGTCACGGGTACACCTACCATTACAGGAATAGCTTCCGCTCCTTGCACGAATCCTGGTAAAATAAATATGAATCATGAGATTTTTACGACTTTGTACTTAGATACGACATGTATGTGTAAAGTAATTGATTACTTTCTTCTTACCCCAAACTTTTGTGAAATGTCGGCCTCGAACACGTTCCATCGTAAGCATCTTTATTGAATACAAAAATCCTCCCAAACAAAGTCCGTACATCCACGCGAACAGCACGTACCCGTGATAACCTTCTACACTGCTTAGTGCAAGCATAGATATACCTGGAAATAATGGTCGCAGTTATAATTAAAGAACCTACTTAATTTAATGCATGTTTTTACATGTATCTACATATTTACATGTAAGTTTGTTTACCTATTCCCAGCATAGCCGTTTGGCAAAGATATTGTTTGGACACGAGGCACTGCGCTGAAGGTCGTACTAGCACGAGCCCAAAGCCAGCACAACCCAACACCGCTGCAAACCCCAGAAACGTCTGTAGTAACACCAGAGCGCTCTCCTCTAAGCCCTCTTCGAAACCTTGTAAAGCCTTTAAAAGAACGTCATTATTATTAATAATAATTTGAGCTCGTTTGTACTGATTAAAGAAATAAAAAAATGCAACTTCAATCACAGTGATATAGATAAAGTAAGTAATGTTCAAACAACACCATTGCCAATTAAACTTACCAGAAAAAAGACTGGAGTGTAAAGTCCAAACGCTGCTAATCCGGCGGCCAGTAACAAAACCTTCGCTGGCCGAGAACGAAGTGGGCTTAGATCGATAAACGGGGATCTCTTGAGCACTTTCTTTTCTTTCACCTATAGCAAATACAAAAGAACGTTATTTAATTTAATTTGATCAATTAAACTTTATTTTAAACGTCGACAAACTGTCAAATATTAATTTTAAATGTTGAAAGCAAAGTTGACTAAGGCCTATCTCAATTAAATATATATCTACATAAACGTTAAAATGTCAAGTTTCCGTGGGCTCAAATTAACGAAAATTAATTTAACAAAGATTTAGAAACAGTCATTGCTTTGAATAAATTTGGGTATTTGTCTTACCTTTCGTCGTTGATTTTTGAGGTGTAAAATAGCGCGGCGTTGGGGGTGATATAGGGATGCGCTTCTGTATACGCCACTGAGGAAGAATGCTAGAACAAGCACCCCGGTCACAGCTTGTAAGCCCAAGCGCCAACCAAGTTTCCTGGTGGGATTAGGAAGCATGATAATATTCATTAACGTATTTATTATAAAGTTAAGTATATTTTACATAAATTTGTTTGAATTTAAATTAGAGAAGTACGTAATTCAGTTAACTTTCCACGGTAATCACAGCATGACATATCAATATAATAAGCATCATTGTATTTAGTTATTGCGACACAACTGAAATACATACATAAGGTATAATATAATTTTAAAGAAAATATGGTTTGACTAATATTCACATACTAAATACTGTGGTAGGTAGGTACTCGTTACTCTAGGGTAGAAGTATTTGTTGTTGTTCATATTTGAACTCTTTATCTTCCGCATTAAATTACACCGATCATCAATAAAGTACATTTGTGGTGACATACCCTACAGCTTCCTTATAGGCGACGCTGAAGAGAGCGATGCCGACTCCACCGCCGGCGTGCGCCACCAGCTCCACAAACTGTCTTCGTCGTCTGAAGTATGCTCCAAGGACAAGGCCAGCGGCTTCACGCACCAACCCACATCCGATACCCAGAACTACACCTGAGACAAGAATACAATATTATACTGGGTAATTGAAGGATATTTGTGTATTCTAAAGCGCGAAATTTAGCCAACTGGGGTAAGATAGTGCCCCCGCCAAGATTTACATACTACTGCTACTGACTTGACATGACTGCTGCTTATCTATAAGCAAGTTAAGATAAAATATTTTAACAAAAACATATTATTAATAATAACTATGTAATTAATTTGTAGTTGTATCACCCAAAAATTTAAAAAAATTACTATATTATTATTCTTTTACATAAAGTTTGCTGTATTTGTAACTCCCATCTTATATTGTAATTTGAGGTAGGGATCAAAGGGTAAGGATCTTTTAGAACGCATAAATCACATACACAAAAATAAGAAGAAAAATAGAACAAGATATCCTAGTTTGGCATAGGCTATCATCTAATATTATATCATGTTATCAGCCATAATAACAGTTCCATCTGGCCTCTGAGTCCTCTAAGGTAAAATAAAATGATCCGTGTAAGGGTTTTTCCTAACGCCCAGATCGACCCGGATTTCATGCGAGATCTCCACGTGAACACCGGTCGTCCATTACATTCTATGGACCTGTGTTTACTACTAGTTAGTTGTAAAGAAAACCATCCTTTCTTCAATTTCGATGTGGTTAGTATACCTATACTAAGGACATCGAAATTGAAGAAAGGATGGTTTTCTTTTTTATGATTCAGCCTACTGACTGAAGAAATAGCAACATGAATTACGTGCCCATAACTCAAGCAATCTTAATAGTGTTCACATTCCCTAGGTTTCGAGTCTATGCATTGGAAGCATTTGCAGTGGTTTTTCGTTCAGAAAATAATGTGATTTTCACTTACGTGTCCTTGAAAATAGGATCGTACACAGGACAGTGTTGTGGACAGATAACAATGAATTCTGCATCATTGGTTACTAGTTTTAAATCTAAGATAGTAATGTATCGTAACGATATCAGGGTTAGTTAGCAACCGCGAATAGTAAGCAAAACTAACAAGCGTGCTTGATTCAATATTCCCAAAGGTTACCCACTCTGTGTAAAAAGGATAACGTATTGAACTGAACACGCGTTTTATCGTGAACTGCCTAACCTTTACTGTGTACTTATAGATAAAACAGGATACTTACTACCGCTGAATATAAATTGAATCCTTCGTGGAAGCGAAAATATGTTTAAGTAATACAATTTTCGAAAAAAGGCCTTAAAACCGAATTAACTGTAAATGTTAATAATAACACGCTTACATTTGCTTATATTAAACTTCAAAACTTTAGTTACTGGCAAAGTTTTTGTTTGTTTATGTAGGTTAGGAGATATAATTCTAAAAATAATATGTGCCTCTTACCATAACTAAGTAAGGTCTGATGAAGCTGTGTTGCGAACGATGTGAAGAGGCAAGCGAGGGGCAGCAGTAGCCCTCCGAGCAGCGCCATGAGGCGTGGAGACCTCCGGCGCCCCGCCACAAAGGCGCCCGCGGCCCGTGACACTCCCACGCATATTGCACCCGCCCAAACTGTGGGACATTATGATACTGTTGTACATTAAGGGACATAGGACAAGCGAATTGAAATACAAAGGGTATAATAGAAAACACGTCTTCGTAGGAAGGCGTCGACTTTCGGTTTCGGCACATATCGTGCTGAAACTACAAATAGGCTAGTGTTATTACGTATAATTATAAATATGTATATACATACATACATACATAAAGTCACGCCTATTTCCACGAGGGGTAGGCAGAGACCACGGATTTCCATTTGCTACGATCCTGACATACTTCTTTCGCCTCATTCACTCGCATCACATTCCTCATACACGCTCGTCGGTTAAGGGTACTCCTCACTTGACCCTTTTGTAGAACATCTCCGATCTGGTCCAAGTATGTTCGCCGAGGTCTTCCCCTTCCCGATATTCCACTAACATTCGCCTCATATATTTGCTTTGTCACTCTTCTTTCATCCATCCTTTCTACATGCCCAAACCATCGAAGCATATTCTTCTCGATTTTTGTAATGACATCTGCATTCACTCCGCATTTCTCTCTTATCACCTTATTTTCTACTCTATCTCTCAAAGTCACTCCACACATACTTCTCAAAGCCCGCATCTCTACTGCATTAATGCGGCTTTGATGTTTTTTCTGCCATACCCAACTTTCACTACCATACATAAGACTCGGCACTAATACTCCTCTATGCACGGCCAGTCGAGCGTTTTTTGACACCTTCTGGGTGGTCATAAAGGAGTGTAGTGCCCCATTCACTTGATTTCCAAAATTTACTCTCCTTTCAATATCTTTTTCATGCTTACCATCCCTTGTAAATAATGTCCCCAGGTACACAAAATCTTTCACTTGCTCTACTCTCTCTCCACCAATCATAATATTGCATGCTGTCATACAGTCATCTTTTTCAAAAATCATAGCTTTCGTCTTTCCTACATTTAAATATGTATATATATAATATAATACCTATTTCTGCAGAAAAAAAAATCCTTCATGGCAAATTAAAAAAAGATCTGCGCTCACTTTAAGTTAAAATATATGCAGCTTAAGTCTTTAGAATCCAACATTTGATTTCCATATTGAATATTTCTCATGAATTAAGCAACACATAGATAAGAAATAACAACGTTGCAATTTGAACTACTGCCGTCGCCTATTCCATAATGTTTAGTGAGCAGCTTCCACGGTGACGAAGGATCTACCCAACGATTTCAAATTAGACAAATTTACAGTTTGTGAGCGCACTATATCAAGTTTCAGCAACAGATGAATAAATTTTATTTAAATTCCATGTTGTATTAGCTCTCATATACCAGGGTATACATGAGGGATTGAATCAAAAACTTTACCTCCGTAATTTGTTTAGCGATAGAGTTAGGAAGTCAGTTTCAAGCTCCTATTCTAGTGAACCACTCAAACCAATTCCACTAATTTTAACAAAACGAAATTCTCCTAATAAAAAGTGATTTCAGCCAAATCACTTTTCATTAAGAGAATTATCGGTTTAGTAGATCGTCCCGGAGTTCCCATGAGGGAGCTAATCGGAACAAATTGCGTTTACAACCATATTTATGAGAAATTGAGATTGTACTCAAATTTCGGCAATCGTGTTATGGTAGTGTTTATTAGGAAAGGTTTCATTTAGGTTAGCAGTATTGATTACAATAACATAACTGCATGGCTGCTAATCAGAAAAATATTTGTATAAACATGATGTTGTTTAATGTACTTGATTTTCGCTTCTTTTGGCTTTTAAAGTCTTTTATCAACCATGAATCTTTAACAAAGACTCATAATGGGCCATCCTAAAAACATATTCTTGCATTTTCTTTATTTTATTAGAGTAAAATTGTTCTCCTTTCTGTGATCCTCCTCCTAAGGGACATGACCAAAGTTATATTGATGTTGGGCTTCTATCTTTCTACCCCGACATAGACGAACGTACAATAAAATTGAAGTGATAAAACCTTACCATTGTTAAAGTATTGTCACAAGAAAAATTGTTTTCTTTGGACTTTATACTGACAAAACACATATGGAATTATTATTATTATTAGCTGACAAACTAAACAGTATGTCGAACTTTGGCTGGTGGACCAATGTATTGTGTCTTTGTAGTAATTGAAGTTACAAAATGTGTCGTGAAGCATTATGTGGACTGCAAATTTTTTGTAGGCACTCGTTACCCTCTTCGCTTTTCCGGAACTATTATGTTCCTATGAAAAAAATACCTATGGTCTAGTTCTAATCTAGCATCAATACTATGTCCTACTACTACACCTTAATTTACCATTCAAAACAATAGGTAGTTTTAGTTATTTTCATGAATCAAACCCAAATCTGGTTGACTTTGTTACTATGAGTTAATTACACCATTATTAATGTATTAGCATTGAACAATCAGTAGTTTCTTCCTAGCTTGTCATTACGTTATCAGATGGGCATGACGGTTACAAACAATAGCGGCATTGTATTTCTCGCACAATGTCATGTTCGATATGGAAGCCGATAAATTTACTTTAGCCTCGTTAATTGGTTCAGGCCAAGATAGTGTGGCCGACGTAAAATACATTAGCCTGAATGTGAGACAGTGGTAATTTGGGAAACACAGCCATCGTTCCAGGGTTTCACTTAACACAATTACCCACAGCGAATGGCCGCTACCCGTTATAAATATTGTCGTAAGCATTATCGTTGCCTTGAGGGAAACTTTGTACTGCCGGCCAAAGTAAGACCGCTCCGTAATTATATTAGCCTTTAGGATGTAAAGGATGTTAAACAGTGCGGTACGGTTTCATCTTGCAGCTTATTGCATTTTAATTTCATCGAGTAGTGTGATTACCCATACTCAAGTTTAAAACTTATTAACATTCTTTGTTTTTTATTGTGATTGCGGGCTTTTCGATTTAAGGTATGGTTTGAATTTGGGACGATGTGTCTCGTCCATAAAGTTTACCTTAACTCGTTAACGTCGATAAATTCTAGTTTGAAAGCGGTGCAAATGGCGAACTTGACAGAGTTATGTTCGTCCGCTCCGCCTTCGCCACTGACAACAAAGACCGCGCTCATAACCAAAATTACTTCTACCTCTTAATATTCAACTCGAGTCGAGGATCTTGGAAAATTAATTCAATAAATCAGTCGGGTCCGCAAATGCCGGCGACTAGAAAAGTTCATTTACTTAATAACCAATCTTACAATGTAGTCGTCAAAACACGATCCTGGCTTTGTTAACGTAAATTGCGAACGTAAATACAGACATCTCGAAAAATGTGATAAATGCTAACAGGCCGTACAAAGTTTTAACAAGTTGGCAGATGAGCCTCTTTATTAAATTGGAAGTTTACAAAATGATAGTAATTAGAAATTGTCAAGGTGAACTCATTTGTTTCGGGTGTAACGCTGTTACGCTTTCATTTTGCACCGTAAATATTTTTTCGTCGTCTGTTTATTTAAGTATTATATCCGGAGGGTTGCCGTTGATAGATTACTTTTCTACTTTCAGTCCCTCGTCGGCCTCGGCTACGCATTCAAAATTATTTTCTTCCTCAATCTTACATCCAGTTATGACATATAAGAGCTATTGTCGTTTCCTCATCCTTACTTTATGTTGTGTCTAATAATATAAATTTGAAATTCAAATGCTTGTTATTGAATCTTATGGAATGTAAACAAAACGCTATTTATTGTTTTATTTTAAAGTAGTACGTAATAAGTAAAATAAATCTGTTTTATCTTTTGCACATACCGGCATGATCAGCAGAGGGTCCAAGGTGTCTTAAAGCATAAACATGAAGCGCGCCATAGGCTAGCTGCAGTCCAGTTGACAGAAGATGAGCCAGAAACGCGGCTCCACACACGATCCATCTGTAAACATGTCCAAACTTAACAATCGTCCTAGAAATAGCTGTTATGAACACTAGCCCATTCCAAATTTACTTAATGCTTGTGTAACGGGATTGCAGCGTCGTGCATGTAAATCACGTCTTAATTCCAGCGTATCACAAATCCATGACACGACACATGCAAAGCCCACGACGTAATTAAATTGCTCCGATTATTTCGCCGCAGTGTAATTCTCGCGGTGAATCTTCGGTGAGGTGAAGGAAGTTTACGCAGAAATCCGTATTTTAAGGCTTACGTATATAAGAGCAATTAGTAGTATGAATTATTAATATCCTCGTTACTACCTTAAGGATGGGAAGACTCCAGAGACTGTAATTTAGACCAGGTTACTTATCTTATATTATGTAAAAACATAAATACAACGTCCATTGTGCGCGAAAATGGGTTTAGCGTAAGTACTTCTCTACGCTCTTTCTTCCTACTACCTACCTATGTGAAAGTTTGTATGATTGATTGGGACATAATCACACCAAAACAGATTTAGATGAAATAATCATAAATAACAAAAATCTGCTTTTTATGTATGTTTCGAATTTTTATGTAAGGTGTCTCAAAATAATGTGGAGGTGGTGCATATAGATTTTTTAGAGCAGCGTCGTTTAAAAAGCTTCTGCTTAATTCTTTTTATGACTGATCGAGTTTTGTGCCTCAAGTGACACGGTACGGTAAGCATCTGGTGTAAAAAAATATCAGCATAATGTTGGAGAAATTACAATTTTCAGTGAGAATGATGATCCTTGATAAGTTACAATTAAAAGTTTACATCAGGAAGCATAAAATTTGTATTTCCAATCACCATTATTTCTTCAATCCAATCGAGGACATCGCTGTTGTTTTAAACGCAAATTTATTTTTAAAATCGCCTCGTGCTACGTATAATACTGTCATCAACAGAAACGTACACCATTAATAGCGGCGGCACGCAGTCAATATCCGAAACATAAATTCGTTTATCGTTCCGCGATGAGATCGTCGCATAATGTCCGTATCAGATTCGTAAATTCCCTGCTGACTGTACTTTCTGTTCGCATTTATCTTCTAGTCGGAATAAAGTTGCCTTTCGACTGATGATGATATTATACGTCTTCATATTCTTACGTCATGTCACGTTGGGACCGCGGGGGAAATTCTAGATTCGTGTTCATTCGCCGCATTGCTTGTCAGACATTTATCTGCGACCGAAGACGGCTTTTGGCGAGTCGTGTCGTATCTGATGGACTATCAAATCTCGTGACATGCGTTTTATGTACGAAGTGACGAAATGGCGTGCCGGTAGTTTTATGAAAAGGTTTAGGGTTTTGTCTGACACATTTATCATTATAATCTTTTCTAGCTGACTTTGGAATAGAATATAATATATTTTCAGCCGTAATTTCAATATCAATAAATTCTGAGCTTTGTTCAGGTTAAATACTTTCTACGACAATTACCTGGTTCATCCTATTTTGTTATTTAGAAGAGTTGCGTTCCATGCAGAATCTTTTTAATTAGAATTAAATTCAGAAACCGAGCAAATAGGGGTAACTTTTCGTGGACTTTTACTGGCCGGGTTAAAATCTTTTGACTTTGCCTATATTTCGTTTCCAGAAACAAAACGACTATTCGTGCTTGAGACACGGATTAAGCGCAGGCCGCATCGAGGACGAAGCTAAGTTTGTTAGCTATAGTCACGAGCTATATACCTATGTTGTTGTATAATGTAGTTTGTGGTGTGAACCGAAGTATGAAAAGACACAGTAGCTAAATGAGAGAAGCTAAAGAAACTTAGTTTCGTTCCTGGTGTTCCTGTTTTAAGTGTAAAAGCCAAACTCTGTCTATTCAAAAATCTCCAAAAACATTTTGTGGATACGCTTAAGTAGTATTAGCTTATACAGTTTTTACGTAGGTTACGTATAACTTTATACGTACTCGTCAAACAAATTACAAAGTTATTTCGGTTCGAGCAAATGCAATAAGAAGTATTGATCTTTACGGCACTTTATAGGAAGCTGATAAAAAGTAATAAAAAAAGTATGTGTCTGTGATATTTGAAAACTTTTATTTGATGGGTACGGTAACCGCCGTCGTAGGATTTTATGGCAACAAGCATCCTACTTTCCTTTAGTATTTTTTAAAATAATGAGAAAAAGTGTACACTAGAAGTGAAAGTGGTAATTATATTCTCAAATCGCGTTGCAATACCGAATAGTGTCTTACATACTTCTACGACTAGACAGCAGACTCTACTCTGACAGAATATAAAATAGATGTTCCTTTAGGCTTAGCAACTAGGAGCACTCAGATTTCGATAGTTTAAGATAGAATTTTCTGTGCACGTAAACACGCAAACGTGTCGTGTGGTATCCGGCCTAGAATTGACCACCCCCTTTCTTCCCGTGGGTGTTTTAGGATGGTGGTGATGAGGATAGAATTTTAAATTGATCGCTTGATGTAACGTCTGTCTTTAGTAACTACCGGGTTTTATGTTCGGTGTTCTAGGGTATTCATGTTTTATATATTCGGTATAAATACGTCTAAGAGCTCTTTTATATCTAATAATTTAATTTAGAATTTATACTGCACGTCGAAGATTGGCTGCTGAATCAATCAAACCTCTTCTTAAATTGTACTATATCGTGAGCTATTCCAATTCCTAATGGTGTGAGCTGTTTATTAAACGAACATACAAATAAAGGCAGCAAACTGTTGGCAGTTTGACCAATAATATTAGTGTAACTTGACAACGTATCAGCACCGGTAAGTACTTCTTAGTAGAACTACTACTAAGTTTACTTGATATGTTGCTAATGAGTTTAAGATTCTTTAGGATTTAGGATCCTTAGCACTCCCAGATTATAGTTATATAAACAACTATCGTGTTACCTCTTGATTTATGATCTATGAAAACCTCACCGTTCACCTTTCGTAGTATACGAAATTTTGGTTTTGGAGATATTGTACTTGGGAGATAGAGTAATAATAAATTATTTTCCTTCAACGGGAACCCTCCTTTTTTCCCTTCTACTTTACCTGGTCTATAGCAATTTTAGGCAAACATTTCAAATAGGTAACTTCTTAAATTTTGGCCCAAAAGTGAACCTTATTAGTGACTTGATGACCGGCGACGGGTGAAATAAGTGGGAGAAACTCTCCGAGGATCACATGCATGTTTCTATGTTTGTTTATACGTACCCCCACCCTCCCTCGGGGTAGAAGTGGTGCTTAATGGCGCGCGTGTCCAGCTCGCGGCGTCGCAGCGCGGGCACGGTGCGGTGCAGGGACCGGAGCTCGCGCTCGCGCAGCGCACCGCCCGATGACTCCTCCTCGCCGTCTGGCCAACCATCTACACCAATAAAAACTTATTAATCATCAACTGTAACTATTAGTATATCTTAGTTAGCTGTCTTCACTGTTTCTCCTTGTGTTATTTGCGAACGATATTTTTAAAATGCTGACAATGCGGTACAACATTCTCTTTTAAGTCATCACAATATTAGTTACCTACATTTATAGATTGTACCTACTGAATATTGAGGCTTAATAGTTTGTTTTTATTTATTTTATTTTTATTGATTTAAAGAAGGCTTACAGACTAATAACATAATTTAGTATATAAATGAACATAAAAATTGCTATTAACTAGCCTCCACTAATACCTGACATTATCTTTTGAAAATTACAAGAGCGTCTACTACTTGGTAGGATAGCACTAGAAAGAAGCGATTTAATCATTCATAGCGAAGACATAAAACCGTTACCATGAAAGCATCACAATAATCATTATTTCATTACAATGTCGCTTCTAAATTGCGTCATCACTCGGAGGCGGAGGAATGTCTTTTTATTTTATTATTTAATAAGAAGCGTTTTACGATGTTACCCAAGCAAAGAGCCAGTAAAAGTAATACGAGTAAAACAATGCAACAAATGGCAGCAATATCCGTAGTTTCACATAATTTTATATCAGCGTTATTGACTTCTCAACTATTTGAGTTTAGGTGAAGCCGATACAAATTGCCGGAGGTTAGTAAAGGAAAATGTATACAATTGTTAACCTAATACTTAACATAAACATTTTATTACGCTGATATTTTTTGTACACACTCCGTTACATTTTACGACTTATTATACAGTCACTGGCAAAATGATGTAATGAGATTAAATGTTTTGTAGATATACGCCCATAACAAACCAGTCGTATTCACAAGTACCAGAAACGTATGTTTGTCTAATACTTTTAATTACATAATATTATTTTAGCATGTTGCCCATGAGCTTCGGAACGGCAAAAGCCGCGGATAAGAATCCCGCTCGTGATCATTCTTCAAATTAGCTTTATTAATTTAAATTTACTTCAATTATGGAGTATTAAAGAACTCCAGCTAGCTATCTTAACTTTGGATTAGTAAAAATGTAACAATAAATTGTTGTATAAAAATAACAAGTTGATTTCTCCTTTATACGTAATCAGACGAAATAACAAGACCAGCACACAAAGCTCCAATGATTGGCAGACAAAAGTTTACCAATTACCGTTACCCCAAAGCTTAGATTGTGTGCTCAGAATCAGCAAAACTGATTATTCTTCCAAAGAGTTGACTGGTACGGGGAAAGTCTTTGACGATTCCGTAATATTTTTATTCAACATAAATCTCTCGGAGACAAAACAACTGGAAAAGGATCTCCTAAATGTAAGGATCACATTGAGGCAACCGAGCGACTAAGTGCTTCACATCCGGCGAAGGAGCCATACATTCGTTAGGAATAAAATTGTGTTGGCCGCTGTTGTTGTGAAAATAAATTCCAGCTTCGTTTTTTGCGTTTATCCGTCACAATATTTTTACCCCGCCTTACTTAAAGCGTGGAGCTTGTGTCTTGACATAGGTATTATGGATTTATTGTCGACCTTATGGATTACATTTAACTTGGAAATAAGAAGTTATTACCTAAATACCTGGTTCTCTAGACTAGAACTTACTAGATCAATATACAACATATAGGTGAAGAATTGTAGACATGCATTGCCCAGGCATCATGAACTCTCTTCGTCCCATCTGTACTTCATCAGGTAAAGAAAAATACAAGAGAGTTCCGGAGCTAGTGTTTTAAGTAGACCCGGGACCTTCCTCTTTATGGAGGTGGTAAAATTCAGGGAGATGTTGAAATCCTACAAGGCACTCCCCGGTCTCTACAGCCGATGGCCAGGTGCATATTGAAGGTTTCCCTGAGCAAAAAATAAAACCAAATATATTTCTAGTTCTACTATTCCCAGTCCCTACACCCAGTCGCTAGGCGCCATTCGGAGATTTCCTCACGTAAAAAAAAAATAGATAGGCACTAACCGTAGTGTGGCAAGCAATTGTAGCTGGTAGAAAATGGGTGTCGGCAGCGGCAGCGCGGCGGCGGGGCGCGGGGCGGCGGCGGCGGCGAGGCCGACGGGGACGGCGACCACCAGCCCGGCTCCATCAGCCGGCCATGGTACCCGCAGCCGCACCCGCACCCGCGCCCGCGCCCGCGCTACCTGCGATAAACAATTATAATTAAGTCGTTTTGAGAAAATCGCCGCAATACAAACATAATTATATAGATAAATAGGTCGAATACAGAACCTCATTTTTTGAGGTCGGCGAAATTTGGTGAACTTTTTTTTTTTGGGATATTACTGGCACTAAATCCTTAGTCGGGCCATATTGGACCTTACCAGGCAAAATTACTTGTATATTACAAAATAACCCTTCTATATTATACATATCTATTATTTACTACGATAGTGCTCACGGGTCATGTACTTTTTTGAAACTGTTTGGATCACGCCTCAACCGATCACCAGCTCACGATTAAGGACACCTTTTAAGACCGAAACGAGTTACTGCACTAAAGTAAGCGAAAGTTAATTATATGGATAACACTTACGAGGAAAGTTAAAATAGTAAATAGAAGGGTCATAATGAAGAACAACACTCATATAATATTAATGCAACTAAAGTGTTAATGACCTTTTTAATATTAGATTAAAAGCTTCAAAGGCCTTTGTATTTTGGACCCATATAAGCCTTTCAAAAGACCGGGCGTCCGTTTTAACTTTAAACCCGTGAGAGAACGACAGTTATTGTACGACTTAAGTTATCTGTGTAGTGAATAAAATGGTCATGTATTTTATAGTACAATTATTAATTATGCCTAAGTTCAATTACTTAGATGTTACTCATTATATAAGTAATACCTGATGAATAAGACACACATTATGCACTCAAGCTTTATTTACAGTCAGTTGTGGCAGAATAGAAAACCTGTACTGTGCCAATATAGAAAAATAATATGCCCAGTTTTCCATTGGATACTGTTAAAAGCGACTACTAAAAATATGATCTTAATGACACCTCGATAACAGTGCTCCGTAATAGCAAAGACGTAGGTCACCAGTGTTCAATATTGATCATTTTGAAATGTACCTCCTTTTGATGTAAAGCTTATGTTGACAAGATAAAAGAAGATTATTATGGTTAAATTGATATTTACCGTCACAATACTCATCTGTTATGCCAGAATACCTCTTTGGTGCAAATATTCATGATTTGTGGTTTGAGTAACTATATTTTAGAGGGCATGACAGTGCTACGCTCAGTCAGCGTGTGAATTTAAACGAGGATATGAACCGAAGTCCAAATTATTCGTAGGCTTTAAATGAGTTCTTCTATAAGTTCGTCTGCATCTTATTATGTTAGGTTGATAATGATTAAAGAATTAGTCAAAACAAATTATATTGTTTCAAATCCATAATAATGCTGTATGAGAAAATATTGCAGATACAATTTCCTCTTACGTTGCTTGTATCTGAAGTATTCCGCGTCGCGGCTCAACACCACAAATCAAAAGCCACACATTTCCAATGATAGCACCGTGTTAGGATGCCTTGTGTCATAGATACACACACAAATCAAATGAACAAACGTATAACTGTCATTGCCGGAACAGTGCGATTACGAATGCCTTCCGATACGCTGATGTTACGATTGCGTTTAGAAAAGCTTCTATTATGACTACGGTAACAGACATAATAGTAATTTCTAAGTAACTTGTAGTAATTGAGACATTATAATCAAAATATCAACCGGCTTATAACTCTATCTTAATACGGAACTCTCAGCTTATAAATTGGACTCTTTAAGTATTTAATAAGGATGTGTAGGGCTCCACTATTACTAGGTACAGTCGAGCGCTCAATTACTGAGTGAATTGGGTCGTATTATCATATAACGTTGTTATGTATATACATATACATACATATATATTGATTTATCAGAGGCGTAACAATAATTAGTTAGCGACGTAGTAGGTAAGGGCTTATATTAACCTCGCGTCATAAACGTAGCCAATCAGTCTTCTGGTAGAGAGTCTACATTGTGTGGTGTGTATAGTTGTTTACACACTGTGTAACTACAAATGTATTTTAATGATAACGAGGGCTGTGGTCAGTAAGTTATTAGATGTTTAATTTATATGTAAAACTGCAGAAACAACTGTTTCCAGCATAGTAGGTCGCTCTCATAAGACGATAAAACCACTATCAAACATCGTGCAAAGCTGCACGATAGAGGTACTCGTAGAGCAAGAGATTTCTAAAGTTTGACGCGAGTAGAACCACGGACAAAAGTCTGTAATAGGGTTGGCCACGCACGTACACGCGGGGAACGGATAAACTTTGGAATTTTCCTCACATCGCAGCGGTCTTCACTGGCAGACGTACCACGCTCGCTTTATCGATAACAATATTTTCAGAAATTTACGCCCGCATTATTCGGAATAAAACAGACTATGAATAACGCACTCGCCATATATGATGTACCATGAAGCGAATAGTTTGAAATTTCATTAATATTTAAAGTCAGGTTCATATATATTATCATCATATAAGGAGACATCATTTATAAAAGAGTAGCGTTCACGTAGAGAATCGAATTTAAAAACGACTTGTTACTAGTTTGTAAATTGTTAGTGATACCAAACTATCACTCATAATCTGAATATATGTAGTAGTGTAATACATTGTAAAGTACTTATATCGTATAATTTCCACCAATTGAAATACTATGCAAATAATATATTCTGTATAAGTTAAAACTTTCCAGACGGTGATAAACCTTGCCCTTATTTTAATGAATCGTTACAGAGTAGAGTGACATTCAACGTTAAATAATTTTAAAACACGTTCGTGCCGGATAATTAGAGCGTTCGGCCCGGATAGCTAGACAAATAAGATACGGATAACAGAGTTTCGCTAGCAGCTTTCCAATGAGCAGTTGAGATAAAACCTTATACGTGCCGCTCTATTGCTTAATAAAGGCCAAGCCACATAACGCTGAAGCACCTTTGAAAGTTTATTACTCTCTTATTAAACCCGTTGCAATACAAGCAAAGAATAACATTATAAGTGTGGGTCATTGCGCGTATACTACAGTAGAGCTGGTCCACTGTCAGTCATCATCAGCCAAAGACGTCCACTGTTGAACATAGGCCTCCCCGTTAAACGGGGCGGTTTGCCATAATCCCCACGCTTGGCAAGCGGCTTGGGGATCGCAGCATTGTTGGCGAAGTTACAGAAGACGCTGCTGCCCATCTTCTGGATTTTCCCTTAGTCGCCTCTTACGACACCCACGGGAGTAAAGGGGGTGGTCAATTCTAGGCCGGATACCACACGGCACCACTGTAATAAGGGACAAACCTGTTGCCAATAGAAAGAGTTTCTGGGAATGGAAAAAACCTGGGAATTTCGATTTTGAGGTCTGTAGTCCTGTATGATTTTGATACTTTGTTCTTATGTGGCTTCCAACCTATTTCTATGTAAGGCATTTCATGAAACTGCGATATTTAAGTGAGTAAACACAAAGGCATTTTTAACGAAAGTAAATTTAACTGAACTTGTACCACACGGTTTAAATGCTTATATACCTATGGGAATTATTGTTTGATACCGTAATATAACCAACTAAACCGATTGGTATTAGGTACGAAGGTTGCAGATATGATACTTTCATTAAAATATTTATGTAAACCTTATAGATATTTCCTTCAATTAGGTTGTTTAATGTACACGCGGTATAGTGAAAGTTTAACGCAAATTCTTAAAAATAATATGTACAACTGCGGCACCACTCGTAACTGACTTCAGCTCGGAAAACTTTAGAATGCGTGTAGGTACGTATGTTATGTATTAGAGGTAGGTATAATGTGTGAGAGGACCGTACCTAGCACAGGCGCACCGCTCCAGCCCCTCGCTCACGCTGTACACGCTGGCTCGCCGCATCCGCCCGCGCCGCTAGCAGCCCGCGTGCTGTCACACGCCGCGCCTCCGCATCCCTTACATCCGCTTTATTCAAGCGTTTGACTTTTGCATACTCCGTCAACACCGTATAAAGGGACGCTCACAGTGCACGCTTCCGCCCGAAAACACTACAAGTTTTTAACTTTCGCATACTTTTTTTACAGAACCGTTGTTTATATGACTGCTATACAACACGTGTACACACACATTTTAGAGCGTTCGTTCGCTTTTAGGCATCCTTTGTGGTTTAGCAAGACTTATTTGTATTCTTATCGGATGATACGGCTGGCTCCGACATATCTGTAAAAGAAAGAAAGCACTCTGGTTATTAAACTCTAACCATATGTATATGTTGTATTTATTTGAAATATAATAATGGTCGCAATGCTTTATTCTCCTTTAAAGATATGCGGTAATTCTGCGCATCAGTGGAAAAGATAAACATGTTTAGATTATGCAATCCTTTAGCGAGGCTTTCTCAGGATCTTTGATCGCTGTTGAATTTCGTGAAATCCCATTTTATCCCTAGCGTCCCTAAAGGAGCGTCTGTGCAAAATTCCACACGGCTCGCGAGATACGGTGATGAATGAGTCGGTGGGTTTTGCCTTTTAGATTAAAATAAAAAGGAGTAAGAGTTTTCCGTCTAACACTTTATGAAGCAAAGAAGGAAGTTTTAATATTCAAAAAGTTCTCGTGTGTGAGTTGTACAGTGGGTACACAGTTGCGTGCCGCGATATCGGGTTTTACGTTTTGTATTTGGGATCTATTATGTGTTGTATTAGGTGAGACATTTATTTTATCACGCGTGTCTGAATTTGTATGTGATTGTATGGTGGCGGGCCGGGCGTACGTGCCTGGGCGGAGTGTCGGCTTCGGTTGTTAGTTCAAGTATAATTTGCATTCAATGTGCCGCGAGGCGAATTGAGTGTGATCGTAACCACGACGAGTACCGCGAGTTGGGTTAGCGACACGGAAATTGGCATGTAATGTACCTACTGATATATTCGTCGTCTATATACACACACACATATTGGCGCATTTAAATAAGAGCTGGCTCGAATCATTAATAACCTGTATTCAGATAGGTACGCTAGACGAATGCTTTACGGGGTTGATTATTTTCATAGACGCAGTTGGTTTATCTAAAGTTACTTCGTTATACCTATCTCTGCTTAAGTCGTTGACTGCCACGCAGTAGACACAATAGAAAAACTATTGTTCGTGGTCACCGGTGAGCGGGATGGCGCGCAAAGGGTTAAACAATTAAAAATTATGGACTAGACACCATTAATTGTGAGTACCCGTAAACGTAGTCGAGAAAGTATTTCTAAGGTAAGCACACATCAGTGCTGCAGGACACCGCTCATTGCAATGCTAAACTCTGTGGACCGATTCATGAATTCATTTTGGCCAGCTGCAACCAATTCTGCCTCGCCCGATAGTTCGTCAAATGTATGCAACCAATATGTTCAAATTTACAAAGTTCTAGAGCTTTTATACTTAAAGAGAACATAAAACCAATCTACTTATATAGAAATGCGAGAATTCGGGTTTTTGGACATATTAATTTATATTTTTGGACGATATTTTGTTTTTTGTTTGTAACTGAATCACACCGTGTCGTGTATCCGCGCGGAGTGGACGTAATTATGTAATTTGAAATATGATTTTGTGACTATGTTTTTTTTTGCTTAGAATGTTCATATTATATATAAGTTTGTGTACCTATAGTGTATCACAGAACCTTTTTTTCAGGGTGGGTTTGCAGCAAGACACCCGCACTTTATAACAGACAAGTAAAACCAAGCCAATCCATTCTAAAAACAAAACCGTGACAAAATATTCGGCAACATTTTTCCGACTCGAGTTCGATAGTTGCGAAAATGATCAGAAGATCAACAAAATTTAATTTTGATGTTTTATCTAAATAAAGCGAGTACCTACCACATGAAAAAGAGTTAAAAGTACATTACGTACTTTTAACTCTTTTTCAATTGAATGAAAAATTACTTTTAGTAGAGGGTTATCTAAATTCCCAAGCAAAATTTGTTAGGTCTTTGACAGAAGTCTTAATGGTTCTTACCTATTCATGTAAACCATTTACAAACGCTAACGAATAGAATAGTCCAGACCATGACTGTAATTGCCCATTCAATTTCATTCAGTCGGAGACTGGCAAGGGCAACTAACAGTTACTTTTCCACAGCTTTTTTCTCTCGCCACTATGTTGTTTTATTATTTCTGATGAAAATGTTGAATAATCCTCATAACCCGTAATAATTAATTAGATTGCTGTAGAAGCCCCGAACTGACCGGTCTTGATAGATGGCTTCCGTTCATGAATATGACGCACGCATCGCCATCCTTAAGCTTAGCCAAAGAGTAGATAAATAAAGAATTGTCTTATACATAACAATACCTCTTGTAAATGACTACACAGGGAGAATTCTCAAGATTTAGAAATATTTAGAACATAATTTCTGTCTCTTGATACGAGTATCATAAATTTTAAATACCAATTAGTCCCCTTGACATTAATGTCTACATTTTGACACTTTTTTTCAAGGGCATGTATGTTGCGGTTAAAAACAAAATACTGTAATAGTAAGTGTACTTACTACTAATCATTATATTACTAACGCACTAGATACACACAAATAAAATTGGTTCATGAATGTCTACCTATAGAATGGGTCATTAAACGAACGTTTAGCTTGCAAATTCATCTAATCTTGTATTTCAGTTCGAACCGCACAATTAATTTTTAGTTAATACATAACTAAGGAAATACGTAACAGATGCTTCCGTTAAGTACTAATGTAAAAGCAATTTCATTCGTACCGTATTCTATGAATACTCATTGCACAGAAGCATTCTTTAAGAGCTTATTTAAATATTCCACAGCTGCGGAATTCGTTCTGAAAGGAATAATTATCAGTGTCGTTTGCATTTTCTTGTTGGTTAACTGTACATAACAAGTTAATTCACTGTTTAAATAATTTGGTAAGAACTCGAGGCATTTATGATCGAAGACATTGTTAAGTAATTAAACGCCACACCACAAGTTCATTGTAACTTTCTCAACAAGTGTTATTTAATTAATAATGAAATAAGCCCTCGAGTCTTTAACGTAGTGCGATATTAATTAAGATGTTGATAGAGCACAAACACAGCGGTTACAGATTTAGAAAGCCCGTACGTATTGGTACACAATGTTCAACAATTAATCTGTACAGAACGCCTCCAGGTCTCGTTCCAAGACATCTGGACGCTAGTTAATTTATTGAAGTCATTTATCACTGCAAGGACGGCGCCGTGGTGACGTCACGCATGCCAATGTCCGCTAAGCTTTTTCCATAGCCCCCTTAAATAATTGGCTACCATGCTTTATTCAAATGCTTGCCTCGTTAACCTTAATAGTTTCTATGATTTGTGGACGCTATTCAGTCCGCAAGTGAGACGTATTCCTGAATGGAATGAGGAACGATTAACGTGAAGAACAACTGGTATTTCAGATGTCAACTACCTTGATGAAGTATTACTTTTTATGATAAAACTGGGACACTGCTGTCGTTGTGCGTCGACACTTTTTGCGTGAAGATTTCTCCCTGAGCGCTCATCTTGTAAAAAGTTTTTCTTTGCCATAAAAGGAGTACCTACGTATAAAAAAGTTCGGAAAGAGAGTTCAGCACAGGGTTACCGGAATTTCTTAACAAATTTATTAGGTACGGTAACTCTGTTATTTCTTTCATTTAACTCTTTTTAGTAGCAGATAGAATGTTTGTATTGGAAAACAGCTTATTTGTGATTACTAAGTTGCTTCTTAAACAGACCTTTTGCAATCTGTGCCAGGATCTGTACGAATTACTCCAAGGTGACTAGTTACTTGATAAAGATATAAAAATAAATCACAATTATGACTATTGGGTTATTAGGTAATAAAAGAATATTGTAAATCAAAATATTTATATTGATTACTATTACATTATTTTATCTGTAAACATTAAATGTGACATAATTAAAGTCGTTTTGGGCATAAGACTGCGCCTGCGCAGCTTCGTTATGAGCACGAAAACACTTAGACATAAAATATTGCAAGTTATGATCAAGATTTATGATTATTAAACCGAAAGGCTCTAAGTGATAGGCACGTCCAGCTTAGTGTCGGATTACTGCTGACCGATAACTTTATAACAACCTTAATAAATAATGAACATTATGTTAACACGAAACTTTCTTTGGTCAAGTTTGTTTGACATGGTTTGTTTGACATGGACATTGCTGAGAACATCCATTTGGTATAGTACCTCATTGAGGCAAATAAATCGCTAGGTCAAACCACTTAGAGTCACACCCGTTTTCTGAGGGCTTTGTCGACACCATGTATTTCACATATACCCATGCTCGTCAACTTATGGAACTTCTAGGGTACTCCTCACCTGGTCAAAACTTTTGCGATCAGCAGGGTTACTATGAGCATGCCTTGCAGGTTATATTTCGCTATGGGGGCGAGACGCCGCTAGGTGCAATGTAGTGCGATGACTCGCTTCCACAGCGGAAAATGACCTGCAATGCAAGTTCATGGTAACCCCGCAGGTCAGAATTTGGAAGCTACGTCATTAGAGCTTTAATTAATAACCTTTGTATCTCATCAACATAAAACAAAAGTTTATCGTATAAGTTGTAGTGTATACCAGAAAGCCATCTCGAGGAAAATGACAATGTAATCCTTAGACATTTGCATAACGCGGGGAGGCATTATGACGTCATTTGTACTCGGTTTATCTTTGTTGTTGGATTACGATGCCAGAAGAGGGTAAGGTTTTATTTCGTATGTAAAAACATGAAAGTGTTTTATACATTTGATGTGAGGGATTGGCTTCAAATATGGAAGGAGGCGTTAAACTAGCTGGAATCTCTTCCAAAAAGAAGTTAAGGAAATTCCAGCTACGTACTTCTGCACGCCTAGATAATTTAGAACATTCGCTTCGAAATGTTTTAACCCAATTATGAATGAACAGCAATTTAAATGACCAAAGGTATTCGCATAATTAAAATATTACTGCGTTGGTGAACCTCCATAATCTTATTGTTCATTGCTCACACGCACCAAGATGATCCTATTTGCCCTATATAACAGTCTGTCAACAACAGCTAAATACGAAATTAAGGTCATAAACCGTGTTTGTACGTTACACTATTAAATGTTTATGGGGTATAGTTACGACGTCATACGATTGTCCTCACTTGGTGTGTTATTCACTCCGATAGTACTGAATAACCCTCAATTTTACGGGACTTTAACCCTTTGGGTTGGGAATTTACGAGGTTTTAAGAGCTCATTAAACAAAAATATGCTAAATATTATTTCTTAAGTGATATTCCCACAAATTAGGCTTAAAAAGTGCCAGTGACTGCGAATAGTCCTGACACGACTTCTGCTTCCCACATTAATTTGCTTAAGTATTATAAACGACCATTAGCACCTTTTTATAGTGTAAGAAACCAACGTTGACTTGTAAATTAATTAAAAAAAAAATTGCATCTGTGTTGGTTAAAGAACTCTGCCTGCTTGAACAGACCAGTAGCGGAAATTAATTGCCATTTTATCCTCTAAATACCTCAGTTTATTTCAATAGCAACAGAGCTTCAAAGTAAGGTTTGAACTTAAACTAAGGCGTAGCTTAGCTAAGTTTGCATCTAGTTTTAATTATTTAGATACAAGTTCAAAATTTAGGGTTGCAGTTGTGTCTTCAGACTAGGCAAAGTGACATTAACATTGTTAAGAAATATTATGACTGAATGAAATAATGATTCACATTGTTAATGACTTAAAATTCAAGAATCAATTTTTTGATTGTATGTGTGTGTCCTATGTGGCGAACCTTTTACTATTTATTTGATCTCTTAGGGTTCGCTTTTCTGAAAACGAAAGGCACAAAATATTTCTATCAAATAACCCCATCGGATAAAAGTATAAAAATATAACGTTTATAAGATATAAAATCTTGTTAAAACATTAGTAAAATGTTAATAAAAAGGACCACTTCAAAACACGGCTAAATGAGGTCATTTCAAAACGGCCACAAACAGTAAATTTTTCGAGTTACTGCGAACTTTCTAAGCACTATATTATGAGAACTCATGTAAGCAAAACGTTTGCGTAGTTGTAGCAATGAACACTCAAGTTTACTCGAACACTTTTCCAGTCGGCTGCCCCAACGCGGTGCACCCGTGTTTCATATATCTCACGCTTTTAATACCCTTCGCAAAATAAACACACATTCAAGTAATATCCCGCCGGAAAATTAGTTGCTAATATATTCTATGGTTTATTCAACCCCATATTCTATGAATATAAACTATGTAACGTTACGAGACGTTTCAAATTCGTGTTGACACTTTGAAATCATTATAGGCACAACGTAATAATACAGGCCGGCTCACTTCTGGTACAAATTGACAGTTAGGCCACGGATGACGTAATTTGTGGGGAAGTAGTGAGGTACCCTTAGTAGTAGCGGCACTTAAATTCAAAAATCACGTCATTTTGACGTCACCCGGCACCTAGATTTTCTTGTGAGCAGGTTTAATAGGCTATGTGTATGGCTCGTATTTTTATATTGGTATAGAATTTCATGTGTGAAAATGAATGCGTATTTATCGTGCCATATGGTGCGGGCATTCACAGACTGTTGGGTTCAACCTTACATTATGGCGGACAGCCGTACACGTAATTTATGCACTGGAACGTATGTACTTGCAACCGTTTATCATGCTACGATCAAATAACATGGCGCATTTTGCAGTAACTGAAACGTTTTTAGTAATTACACCAAGTCTGAATAATATAAAGCTATTGTTAGTAAATGGAAAGTGGTTGTAATTGAGGGTTTAATTAGCGTAGTTGCTAAGTAAATATGCTGTGCTGCTGAGGGTGGCCGGTTTAAGCCATGCCTAAGACAAAAGAGAGAGGCCAGCATTAGGTGAAGTCAGACTGATAAGACAAATAATGGTGGGGTACACAGCGGAAAGCTTATTGAAACTATAGGTAGTCTAGTACCTACTAAAGATTTAGTAAGTAGTCGTTGTAGTTATTTGATCAAATAGCTAACAACAGACAACCGTTGCATAACGGAGAGTCTAACAACGTCAGCAAATATGCCATTTATCTATTTTGATGGCTACAAGTAATCAGATTAAAATAATCCGCTAAATAAAATGTGTTATAAAAATAATTAACGAAAATAAATCATAAATATTGTATACAAAACGATTTGTAACTTTCCTTTTTATTAAGAAACTAAAATTAAAATTGGATTCTAGACGCAGCGGTCATTGAACTTATGAAATATTGCGACAAACAAACTGCAAAAACATAAATGAATCCGGTTTGTGTAACATTATGTGTCATCTTTGAAATAAAACTGCATATCGCTTTGTGTATCCGTATACACCTTTTTGCCTACGACTGTACAGTATACACATACAGTCGTACAGTCAACATCAATCAAAACATTGTTAGAAGACGTCAGCTGGGCCATTCACGTTATGTCAACCTCTGCCTAGTATTTAGTTTCAGTCTAGTTAGGCTAATTTAATTATAAAATGTATTTATAGAACTTAATTTCTTTGCTCGAATGTAGGTCAGGACAAATCATTTTAAAAATAAATCATACTTACAAGCTTAGATTATCTAGATGGAGTCTGGCGCTACATTGAAACAAAAAACAACGTGCCAATTGTTTTTTTTTTTTTTTGCATGAATGCGTGCGTAATGATACCAGTTGATAAACATTACAACATTAAAATGGGGTAAATTGCCCAACGTGGTGCAGTCTATCTTTTAACTCGAAATAAAAATTATTTTTATATAATAGGTACATAATTATTGTGTTTGGTACTATTTATATATTATGAAGACAATGTTTTTTTTTTATTACAAGCAATTGGCTATGGCACTTTATTTTTCTTACGGAGCTAAAATTTTTCACGTTAGTTCAGTTCCAAAGACTATCCATTTTCATGATAAGCGTGACAGAATTGTAACCAAGGGTTGGCTCCAGACGAAGGAACTCCTCAATGGTTAACAGTATAGCCTCAACATTTTGTACACACATTTAACCATGATAGCTCTTCCTAAAATTCACCATGATCTTAACACCACCCTCACGGTTGCCTCCAGGCGAGGGAACTCATCAACGGTCAACAGTAGTGACTCAACATTTTATATGCACATTTAACTATAATATCTCGTTCTAAAGTTCACCATGATTTAAACACTATCCCCATGGTTAACTTCAGACGAAGGAACTCCTCAAATTTCCTCGGCGCAGGCACGTAATTAAGTATACACATGCTGGCGCTCATGTCGAATTTTGCAAGAGTCAATAGGCCCGCCATCTTGAAATTCAACATGGGTGGAATATTCGAAAAAAAAAACAAGCTTATTTCAATGTACTACAATACACTTCGATTCGTAGAAAACTGAAGATCCATTATCCACCATAACATTAATAATATCGCCCTACCAGCATACCGGTCTCATGTGTAAATGTGGGAAATTTGTTTCACAGACTTGCCACACTTGCAAAATGGCGAATTTTATTTTTTTTATATTCCAATATTTGCAATAATTCATTATTCCAGAACTAATGATAATTTATTTAACATACGGGTGATAGGATACATATTTATTAATATTCAATCGGCCTCTGTAATTTCTACACACCTTAATAGCCCATTTCGCCATTTTTATTACGTTATTTTATGATAGAAAAACAAGCGTCTCCATTGACAACACAATTGACACTGTTGGCTTTTGGCGCCAATTGTGAGGAATAGGCGCTATAAAATACCGACGCTGTCAGGGTCTTGACACTCCATCTAGACATATATATAATCAAAGCTTACAAGATTGAAACTAGGTACTAAAATTGCAAAAGTTTTATTAAGTAGATTAAAAATACTTCATCAGTTATGATGATATTGAGATGTACGAAGTTTTGAAAATATGACTTTTATTATGGAATTGAATTCTGATGCTTTCGATGCTGTCTGTACGTAAGTAGTACGTAGGAAGCTCTACATGTAACAAGTCGAAGATTGCTCCTATAAAAGTGTACAATGGTCGGTATTTGAATGACGGGCGTGGTTGACCACGCCTCCGGAAGAACAATGTCTCCGAATCAACTCCTACGCACCAACAGAATCTGTCAACAATTTTTTTATTGCGTTTTATATTTACATTGAATCTAGCTTTTTATATTTAACTAAAGAGTGAGCAATGAATTGCAGAAGACATAAAAAAGTTAATGCTTGAAAAAAAAAACGCTTTTAATTTATCACAATAAAAATGTATCAAAATGTGAAGTTGTTTAGACTAATATACAATAGAATTATAAAAGTAATACAAATAATTAAAAGATATAATTATTATGAATTAGTGTTAGGTTAATTTTCGCAAACTAATGAAAAAATCCTATAAATGGAGACTATAAAAATAAATTCCATTCTTATTTCTAATACGAATCCAGTGAAATAATGCTAAATGTTAACCGCCAGCAACAAAATACTTTTCAAAGTGGATGCGAACGTCTATACTCTATGGTATCTAATAGTCGTTGGGATGCTCATACCACTGACAGGTAACAATATTTAAGGAGGAAAGGGTTTATAGGTTACGTGAAAAAGTGTGGAATCCCGAGATTACATCAAATGACAACCCCATATAATAACGGCGCCCATAGTCGTATTTCTGTATAAATAGAGGACCCGACTTCTTATAGTGAGGTTAAATCTGCCAAGGAGGTCGTTTATTTTTTTTTATCTTTTCTCCGTCAACTAGAGAGTGTAAGGAAATCGTTTAATTCGATTAGGTATATTTTTATTCTTTAAGATTTTCTTCTTAGGTTTCATTTTAGGTATATATTTTTCTAAACGTTATTTTTTTAATTCTTTTTTTTCTTTCTTCATAAAACGTCGCCCCACACTAGGAATTTATCCTGTATCGTGGGTTCGTTTCACAAACATGAAATATCACATACACAAACACCCGGACTCCGGACAAACATCTGCGGATCGCACAAATTTTTGTCCCGTGCGGGAATCGAACCCGCAACCCTTAACGCAGCAGTCCTATCGCTAAGCCACTGCGCCAATTGGGTCGCCAAAAATTACTTCAAAATACTACCCTAGCTTGGAAATAGGCGTCACTTTATTGTATGTATGTAGTATGTATCTACTTCAAAAAAGAAGGAGATTATTCGGGGCTTTTTTTTCTATAATAATAATAATAATAATATTTATTTATTTGAAAGAATATTGTTACAAGAGGTGTTACATTATATAGTGTTCATAATATTCTGCTGTTTCCAGCGTACAAATATTTTACGATAAACATTTAAAATTTGTCATTTATATAGTCGTCAATTGAGTAATAACACTTTTCATTTAGGAGTTGGGAAAGTTTTGTTTTAAATATTGTAAATTTTAAAGATTTAAAGGAATCAGGTAGCTTATTGTAAATACGGATGGCCATACAATAAACATTAGTGGAGTACATATGAAGTCTTTGTTGAGGAATATGCAATTTGTATATTCTCCTACTTGGTCTAGACACAATATCATTCTGCTTGTCAAATAGATAAGAATACTTGTGGACGAAGACACATATTTCAAATATATATAGAGCTGGAAGAGGCAAAATCTTAAGATTTTTAAAAAGTGGAACACAACTATCTAGAGGCTGTGCTCTGCATAGTGATCTAATACATCTTTTTTGGGCGCGGAATATTCTAATAGCATCTACAGAATTACCCCATATTATTAAACCATAGCGAAGGATTGAAGCAACATATCCATGGTATGCGCACAGTGCCGCGTCAATGCCTGCTACGTTGAGTATTTTATAAAGAGCAAAGACAAACCTGTTTAGCCTTGTGCAAAGTTCGTCAATATGCGCTTTCCAGTTGCAGTTTTTGTCTATCGTTATACCTAAAAATTTTGTGTTTTCAACCTCCTCAATATAGTTATTTTTATATTTTATTTCAATTTTTGAATGTTTGCTATTATATGTTTGGAACTGTATCATTTTTGTTTTATTAAGATTGATATGGAGATTATTTATTTTCAACCATGTTATGATTTTATTTAAGGTATTATTGATTTCATCTTGGTACTCAGATAGGTTTTGGAAATGCGATTGAATACTAATCGTGGTATCATCGGCATATAAAATACAGTTATGTGAAGTAATATTAGGTATGTCATTAATATATATTAAAAATAACAAGGGTCCCAATATGCTGCCCTGTGGTACTCCATAATTATTTTGGAGATAAGGGGATCTATATATATTATGATCGTGTTTCTCAATTTTTTTAAATTCTACGCATTGCTGTCTATTGGTTAAGTAGCTTTCAAGCCATTCTAGTGCGTTTCCTCTAATACCGTATCTGTTAAGTTTAAATAGTAATAATTTATGGTTCACAAAATCAAAGGCTTTAGTCATGTCTAAAAATAAAGACGTTACAGGAATTTTGCGGTCTAAACTCGATGTTATATATTTAAGAAAAGAAAAACACGCTAGTGTTGTATTTTTATTTTTTCTAAACCCAAATTGCTCTTCTTTTAATATCTTAAAATGAGTAAAAAAGGAATAAAGTTTTTCGTGCATAATTTTCTCAAAAATCTTGGATATAACTGGAATTAATGTTATTGGGCGGTAATTGTTCATGTCGGTTCTGTCACCTTTCTTGTACACAGGTTTTACTATGGAAAACTTCAATCTTGATGGAAATAGGCCCTTGTTAAATGATAGATTTATAATATGCGAAATAGGAGGAGCCAAAACTTTGGCACATCTTTTTAATATCCTAGTGTTGATGTCATCAAAGCCTGTAGAATTAGTACAGTTTAATGAATGTATCGTTTTATAAATATCGATGTTACTAGTAGGAGTTAAGTAAATACTATTGGATAAGTTAGGTAACGTTGGTTTGTAGTCAGTATAATTAGTTGGGGAAGAGTCAGTTATTTTGTTGGTAGTTTCAATGAAAAAATTATTAAGATTATCGGCAATAATGTCTGGTTGCGTATATGATGTTTTATTAATCGTGATTAAATCTATGTCGTGGGACATGTCCTGGTCCTTACTAGAATTTTTGATTATATTCCATGTTGCCTTGCATTTATTTTTTGATTTAACTATGTGGTGAGTATTAACAGACTTTTGTGCTTGCAACATGCATCGTTTCAAGGTTTGAGAGTACCTATTATAGATTTTCAAGTGTTGGTTTTTGTTTGAGGGTACTAGTCGATGTTGGAGATATAAACGTCTTTTAATAATACAACTCCTTTTTATACCTTTTGTAATCCATTTATTTTTTTGTGGTTTGTTTGTTATTTTAACTCTTAGTATAGGGAAGCACAAATTGTAAAATAAGGTCAGTAGGTCATGAAAATTATTGAAAGCTGTATCTGTATCATCTATAGTATATACCTCAGAAAAAGATAAGGCAGAAATGCTAGCTTGGAATGTTTTAATATTATCTTCACTAAGATCTCGTTTTTTTTCAAACCAAAAAGATTTATTTTGCTTATTATTAAATATCTGCAATTCAAAGGAAACACTTTGCCCCGATTCATGATCCGATAAAGCTAAGTAATGTATTTGGGGTTGGACATTAGATAGGTTACTAGCAATGAGATCGATACACGAAAGTTTCCTAGTTGGTTTTGTTATGTGATTTTGGATATTATAGTTGAGTAAAATGGATTCTAATTCTTTAAAATTCTTATCAGCTTTTATGTAGTCTAAATTCCAGTCACCGCATAATATAACATTTCTACTTTTTTTTACCACTTTTTTCAAAAGAAGATTTAAATTTTCTAAAAAAATCTTAATGTTAGAGTTAGGAGTACGATAAATACAAATAATAAATAATTTAAAAGAAGTTACTTCTATTGTACAGTATTCAAAATGGTAAGGTAAGGGTTTGATTAAATTATTTAAAAGTTTTGTATCTAGGTCTCTTTTGACTAATATGCATGTCCCACCTCGTCGTTGGTGAGGTCTAGAATAAGCTGAAACCAATTTAAAATTTTTAAGTATAAGATTGCTTTCGGACCCTTGACGCATAAAAGTTTCAGTAAGGCAGATAATATCAATAACAGTATCGTTCGCCTCTAGTTCCGATAATGATACTTCTAATAAGTCTTTTTTATTTAGTACGCCAGCAATGTTTTGGTGAAGAAGGGTACATTTACGTTTAGGCTCGAAAAAATGTTTTGGTTAAATCAGGAACACTTATTATAGTATTATTACATTGTTGTTCATTATTTGTATATTGTTTTTTAAAATAATATGGGATAGTTCTTTGTATAGATTTTGGGAAATTCGCATTGTTTCGGATATTATTTACTATGTCTTTTGGGATATAATCTAGTTGTTTAGTAATTATTTTCTTAAGATTAATGTTGTCTATCTCTATATTTAATTTAGCACATAAAAACTTTTTTGAGATAATGTTCCTCCTCTGAACCCTATGTATATTATCAACTGTGTCGACAAAAATGCAATTAGGGAAATTATGTACAAATAGTTTTATGTGATTGTTAAGTAATTCCACATTAAGAAAATCATTATTTAAAATTCTTAAGATAAAAACTTTGTTATTTTTTAATTTGCTTAGCGAAGAACATAGTGAAGACAAAAATAAGTATGGGTTTTTATCATTGCCACCTACCCCTAATACAACAATGTCATCTTGTTTTAAAGTTTTTATAGTATTGTCTATGTTATCTAAAATTTGAATACCAGTTGCTTGAGGTTTCGTAATTCCTAGTACAGAGTAGATATTATTCCATCTACCATTATTTCTTTGTTGGACTATTTCTTGCGCGAATCCACGTGTCTGTTGATCTCCGATAATTATTATTCTTGGTTTCTCTTTGGTCTGTATATCTTTGTTTTCTGTTGGTGTTATTTTGTGGCTGTGAGTGGAGGTTGTTTCTTTAACACTGGGGTTTTCAATTTTTAATGCTGGTTCTTTACATATCACGTTACTGGCGTGAATTGGTGATATTCGAGAAGTTCGCATGTGAATATCAGTAATTTTCTTATTAATTTGTGTAGACGGAAACAATTTTGCAGGTGTATTCTTTCTATTTGTGTGGAAATCTATAAATGTGTTGTTTAGAGATTTGTCTTTCTCTTCTAACAAGTTTTTTAAGTATCTTATTTCGTCATTCAGGTCGGCTATTTTATTATGTGCGGAGTCAAGTTCCTTTTTTGTATCAGTTAGTTGTTGACTTAGGTCATGTGTCATAGATGTGTCTACAGCTGGCATAAAAGGATCACTTAGTCCAGTGTCATCTAAAAGGGTGGAATTTAATAAGGAATGGCTCTTCTCGCAGTTGCCAGTATTGTCGGAAAAGGTTCTCAGTCGTCGTCGAATCGTCACATTCTCCATTTCGATGTTAGTGATATACTTACAAAATATTTTTGGTGTTCCGAAAATATTTTTACTTATGCAAATTTACAATCATTTCTTCATTATTTTAATTGTTGGCAACATTCCGTTTTTTTTTTTTTCCGTCGAAATCAGTCGTCAAGTCGAGAATGTCAGTTACTATTTGGTAGATCGGTAATGAAGTTGAGAATGTCAGTTTCAATTTGGTAAATCGGTAATGAAGTCGAGAATGTCAGGTTCAATTTAGTGACAAAACAGGATTCTAGGTTTATTTTGTTTATGGTGTGATTATCAGTTTAAATAAATGTAAACAAACCAGAAAATTAACGATTTTTGGAGTTTTTGTTTCTTCGATAATAATCTGATGTTGTATTTATAGTTATTATATTGTATCTGTAAAGTCACTGTAACCTTTTCAGTCACTAATTAACTATTAAAGTCAAATTCACAGTCACTTATTGGATATTATTGCAAAGTATGTCTGCAATGTTTACAAAACTGTATGCACTTTATGGTTTTAGGTTTTAACACACTAATAAACGTTTTTATGTAAGGATAACACTTGCACTTATTATTCGGAGTCTATTGTTGTAACTTTTTAACTTTTGAGAGCGAATAATTAACATTTACTATTATTTAATATTTAAAATACGCGAGGCTGGAGTTGTCCGTGGCAACTAGCGCCACCTAGAATCTATGTAAGGATCTATGACTGAACTATATGTTAAATAGAAATAAATTAAAATGCTTTTGCACAATGCACAGGTATTTTATTTAATGATATCAGAAAGATTATACTAGCTTAATAAGATTAACAAAACAAATTATTAACTTAAAACACGATTTCGATGAATCAATTTTCGTTTGATTCGTAAAAGTGGTGAAGCGATAATCTGGTTTACAGATCACAATTTCCTTCAAACGGAACGTCTGAAATCAAATTATACGGCAAAAGAAAATCAATGAGCAATTTGTATTTGTTCTTAGAAACCAATTACATTAATCTCTGAATAAAATGTAGCTATAACATAATATTTACTTTTCAAATTAAAACTTTATAATCATTTCAACTAAACCCTTTGAACTAGAGGTTAATTGATTAATCTAAAGTTAAAATTTTATCCTGCGGGTTGGTCTGGCGGCGAGGGTTATTCAACTTCACCGCTAATGCACTGAGAAACTTCATTAACTCGTTATTTCTACGGACTTTATTAAGGACTTCAAAAACTGATGATGAAAAGATACTTTCAGGGATTCCCTTTGTAGCTGTAAGGATGTCTCTTAATTGAAGTTTAAGTTTTACTGCCGTTTCAAGAAAGACAAGGAAATATTTATCAACTTAAAAACATTGCCTACTTGAAGCATCTTCGAATATTTACGTTTTCTAAAACATCATAATTTATTGAAGAGCCCTTTAAAAATAATTTAAGAAGGTTTCTGTCATATAAGGACGGAAAGCTTTATTTCAAGTGTATCCTTGTTTATTAACAAGTAGCGAAGACGCATCTCGTCCTTTTCATAAATATGGAAGAAATTACGTTCTTCAAATTCCGAGGTCCGTTGCTAATGGACTTGTGGAAGTTACAGAATTTGTTATGTTCCAATTTACATCTAAATAAGTAGCGGCAAGTTCGCAGCAGCCCAGAGGTGGCAGCCCTGCGTGTGGAATGAGCTTAAAGTCAAGCAGGCAGCCCTAATTGCAGTTAAGTATCCACTGGCTTAGAGTTCTTTGAACTCGTTAATTAACAAAAAGCTCCTCAGATAGTCAGCTACTAGCTATTTTGTTAATGCTTATTATGTATTTTTTTATTTAATTAGTGATGGAAGCGTTAAAGTACAGATTAATAATTATTATTGCGACTTCTTTTCCTTATTATTGCGTGAGTGATTACACACTTAGCTGCTTGATGGCCAGTAATTATTGCGATGACATGTGATAATTGCGGAGCCGTGAAAAAAGGCACGGAATTATACTTATTGTATTGAAGACGCTGTTTTTTGTTTGACATTTCGAATGATTGGAACTGATTCGTGCAAGTTGTTGCCTTATACAATGTTACTAAGTGGTAATATAACACTTTGTATCGACGATAATTAAGCAAGCAACAGAAATAAGAAATATGGACATTTAAAATTACAATTGGGTTTGTTTTAAGCAAGTTTTAATTGCGTAAAATCACACACAATCAGATAGCAGTTATTTAAAATCAACAACTGAAGCTACATTAAAAATAGCTGCTTATCGTGTAAATACTTAAAATACTAAGAACGAAATTTGTACAGACAAATTTTCGAGTAGACATGGCAATTAAGAACAATAAGTTCGTAGGTGCCGAAATACGAAGGTGCCGAAAGCAAACAAAAACTGAAATTCTACTATTAGTTACAGTTCTAGGTTCACGTAAATCTTACGAGTGTCCAATATGATAGATATGTTAATAACAACATAGGAATGTTAAACCTATATTTTTATTAACATACTTATCATAATACCACTCCTGTATTACCCGAAGGGGTAAGTAGAGGTGTACCTATAGTACACCCATATTTCGTCTGTTAAGTTATAGGTCCCAATGTAATAGAGGGCGAGCCTATTGCCATCAACGGGGAACAAATACATACTCCGTGCTACTACTGAGATTTGCCTAATAGTAAAAACTCAGTAACACTTTGCCCGACTTGGGATTCGAACCCAGAATCTCAGCAGTCGCCTTAGCGACCACTAGATCAAGACCAACGAGGCAGTTATTAAGCTTATTGAAAAAGGATTCAGATCGATTAAGATCTTACAGTAGGTACGTAGGTTACGTTCGTAAATAATTTCGACTTGTCTACGTAATTAGGTGTCTTAGAGGTCTTGTCAAAATGATTATACCATTGTGCGATTAATTAGTTACATTACCTACGGATAAGGACTATAACTAACAGCACCGAGTTTGGCAGATTAGATCCCAACCATATTCCAACACACAATCTATATTTAGAAGGGCTCAGGTATCATTGATTGGTTGTTATACAACTAATATTGATAATAATTATAATCCGTGGGGAGGATGATAATCAATATAATTCTCTTCCATCGCCGCGAGAGCGAGTCGCATATGGCAACCCAGAATAGGCCGACCCCGGCGAATGACAATAAGCTCTACACTCCAGGTCTAGTTAAAGAGTTACCAAACTCATTTTACCATATAAAATAGTGTTTGAGTGGACATATAAATGATAATTATTATTGGACTTAAAATAAATAGGTGAAATGTGATAGCGAAAATGATGGACACGAGCTGGACTTGACCTGCGACCTTCGCCGCACCGCACCGTGACGTAGCTCAAACCAACCTAGCTATCGTGTCGCTGTTCGCACCCTCACGGTACGGCGAATTTTTAAAATTTCCTTTATCAACTTAAATTCCAGCTTAGCTTGAGCAACATGCTAAAATAACATCATAAGTAATGAGGACTCCAGAAAAAAGGAAAATACCTTTGCCTAACCCTTCGAGGATTATAGACGTCATTATATTATCTATGTATTACAATTATGTCGGTTGTTAGTATCTATAAATATACTTGTTGAGCTTCTTATCTACTATGAAAGCCCGCAGCTTCGTCTGTCAGACTAAAACTATCTTAGCTTTTCGTAACGGAAAAATGGTGATGTAAATCCTGAGAATTCTCTCTAAAAGCTTTAAGCTTATCTTGAATTTATTATTCTTTCCATAAATCTTATTCGCAGACGCTATTGACTATCATACATACAAAATGCTGCCATCGTTTAAACTTCGTATTTATAAGCACAGTCTTGGTAATATCCATGTATACAAATAATTGCCATCGTAATCTCCGAAGGGATATACAGACGTGTCGACGTCCAATGTGGTAGTAAGACTATTGCCATTCATCGAGCTTACATTGGGTCTGCCCAGTGGCGGTTTAAAGGTCTACTCCACGGCGCCCTAGGCAAGCACTCCGTCGACGCCTTATTTGTACCTGTTTTTAGTCGAAAGGAATTTTTTGATTAAAAACTAACGAGCGCGCCCTTCGGTACAGTCAGGAACATAGTACAACAGTAGATAAACATTTAAATTTTAAACATACCATTAATTGTAGAACTACTTCTTACACAATAAAAAGTCTTAAACATACTCAGAGCATCATTTGGACGCTTCTATAATTTGAAACAATAACTTGAATTGATGGTTATTACCTATAATTATTTGACACAAAGTTTCTTAACATGTTAAGCTACGTATGTTGCTAACTGTACCATCGCGCCCCTAGGCACGTGTCTTGTTTAGCTTTAGGTTAGTTCGCCACTGAGTCTGCCACATCGCACGACTTGATTTTTCGGCAACAGTAAATAAATCATACGTCTTTGAATCATGCTAAATGCATAAAAAAATCTTTGTAATAAGTAAGCTAAGACTCAGAGATGACAAAAAGTTGTAAATATTAAATTATATTTATTAATTGTAAATGATTATTCGTACCTACCCATCATATCTCGCAGTATGAGTCGGCCGCATATTTGAGTGCACCACCATAAACAAGGCGCTCGGCCACGCAACATGCAAGACAATATTGTCACGCGCAATCCCAAATTCCTTAACATCGCAGTCATCCTACTAATTATATCTAATGGCGGCTTTACACTGCGCGTAATATTACGAGCTGTGTCGCGCCGAGTCGATTTGTAAGAGCCAGAAAGTACGATGCGTTGCTCGGCTTGGCGCAGCGGGCGGTGCAACTCGTGATATTAGTCGCCGTAAAAATCCACCATGATAGACGCATAATTGAGTTGATATTTTGGTACACGGAGCTATTTCATAAACTTTGACAACTAAAACTCCGAAACTACTCCGCCTTACGGTACAGAAAAAATATTTTGAAGAAACCTTGGCATAAACTACACAGTAACCGTATGTGGTTAAACTAAGATTTAGCCGTTGTAATCTAAACTCCAACATCCAGTGGAATTAATTCAGACAAAGATTAAGGAAGTAGACTGTAACAAGCTGCTGAAAAGCCTCTTGTGAAACAGTCGCCATCCGTCGTCGTAGTTTGTCATAATATTAGATTTCATTATCAGTGATTGATAAGGTGCCTACCGATCGTTCAGAGGCAAGGTTGTCATGGATAGCTTATATAAGGAAAAGTTTACGCATGCGTAACCCGTAAATTACACACCTAACTACCTATAAAAACACAATTCCGTAGCCAGGTGTCTCTGTGTCTTATATACAGGGTGAGTTTATCCCTGTTGATTCAACTGGTACGTCCGCATAACACACAAAGTGTTTAGTTAACTGTGAATCCCTCTCGTGACCAACGTCTTGCCTTGTCACTGCGCACAGAATGTCTATTTAATTTACATGTTTCACTCACATTATTAATTTAGTTTATGTTGTGTGAAATTCGCATCTCTGAAATAGTAAATGTTATTCTCACGCGTCGCACCCCTGGAATATGAAGCAAGTTCATTAATGTGACTTGGATAAAAAATTATTTATTTATAATCATCTTAAATAAGGTATAAAGAAAATAGATACAACTAAAGCAATGCTGTAAATCACACAAGTGTATGAACTGTAACAATCACTTAGAATATTTATAATCGAACCAACATGTTTGTTGGAAGGAGCAAAGTTTGCTGATAACTGCGCATTTCACTCAACTAAATACGTAAACTGAGTATGTTTACGGAGCATGCGGATGCATATCGCCACTATAAGTCCGAAAACAAATACAATATAGTCCGCTGTGTTAGTCTGATTGAAACACGTTCCAGGGATCCGACGTGACGCCGAGGTGTCAACTTGACGGATCGTGGAAACATGCCCGAAATTGGACGGAACCAGACTGGAGCAATGAATGTCACGGATACCACAGGGAATTAGCTACAACGTTATTTTATACAAAAAGAATTACACTATTATTATTCTAAAAGTACCCGGGAGACGCAACAAAGTTGTAGGTAAATGACGCGAAATGTGATGAATATTTTAGCTCGAAGAGTCAGCTAGTAAAAGTCTATGAGTGACATAATTATAATTGTATTTTATTAAACTATAAAACGAAAGAATTTCAATTTTATAATGTTCTTCAAAATACTTATCATAATATAAGACGTAGCGTTGCATGAATTCAAGATTTAATATAATTTATAATTCCGCTGAACAAGTCTTTGTGCTTACAGTATGAAGACATCTGTTTGAAAGTGTTCACTTGCGCTATTGTCTAGGGAGCGAGTAAAACTTGTAACACACTAAAACATTTCTTGAAGTTCCAATAAACATGTAGACTGTAGCGTCTGCAAAGTCAGTTCTAGCGGCACACTTGTTGTGTTCGTGTAAATGGTTTACTGGGAACCGCGAACACTGTTGACATCTCCTTTTTGCCTAATATATTACGTATTCGTACGTTTCGCGTGCTCTTGGAGCAAATCCAGTTTCTTTCTTTTGTCGTTGTGTATTGTATATATTCACTGATGCTTCAAATAAAACCCATTTACAATGCCAAATGTGGAGCTTTTCGAGACAGTTTAGCCAGATTTCTACTTATCTTAATGCGCGTTTTTGTTTTGTTTATCATAAACAGAAGAGTTTAAACGACCTAAGTAGTAAATTTTTACTACGGTATCGTAGGGCTAGAAACGTTTTTTTTTATAGTTCTGCCCCCGTATCATGAACTCTTGGAGCAGACATTTTCCGTTGAGCAAACAAGACACTGTTAAGTGCAGTGTCATGTGGTGCTGAGTTCATGGTACGAGGGCAGGTCCAGACATCCAGAAGAACATTGCTCATGATGTTTGTCTTCTTTGGTACTACCTAATTCAAAACGTTATGTTTTCTTATATGCATTATATAAAACCATTTTTTCATCACAATTTCTCTACTAGATGTCGTGTAGCAACAATATTAGTGCTAATAGCAATGGCGCTTGCTTTTTGTTAGAACATTAGAGTAGTTCAGCTAATACCGGGTTAGCAGACTTAATCGTGTGTCAATCATTGTGGCCCATACATGGTGGATCGGTGGCCCATACATCCACGTCGGTGTCGCGCGAAATTTTTACACCCAACGAGTTATGTGCTAGTGTTTGTACTTCATTATATGGTATATTGTGGTTATGGGAGATTGAGTTTTAGAACGTCCCATAAAACAAGGTAAAAATATTTAATTAATAGGACTCCAGAAAATATTTTCGTGTACGTAGTACCTACATACCCTACCTGTCTAATGTCCATATCTTGACCCTTTCAACTTACATTTGTAGCTGAGAAGCTAAAGCCAGTCCTGTTATTTAACACCAACTCGACCTATAATAAATACCAAACAGATACCTAACTACTATTAACATTTGTTCCTAATACAAATTCATCATCATCATCATGATCATCATCAGCCAAAGACGTCCACTGTTGAACATAGGCCACCCGTTTAAGCGGGGGGGTTTGCCATGATGATCCCCACGCTTGGCAAGCGGCTTGGGGATCGCAGTATTGGTGGTGAAGTTACAGAAGACGCTGCTGCCCATCTTCTGAAATTCCCTTAGTCGCCTCTTACGACATCCACGGGAGGAAACGCGGTGGTCAATTCTAGGCCGGATACCACACGGCACGGATAATACAAATTACAGGCCAGAAACCACGTTTTAAGATTCAGTTTTCGAAAAGGAAGCGCGATTAAAGAGCTTTATTTAAGCAAAAAAAAGAAACAAATTAAGGTCAAATTTAATCGGGCGTGGAGTACAAATTCGAAACAAAATGTTGCCTTCCAAAAGTTATTTGCGTTTCACCGATAGACTTAAAAACTAGCCAAGTGTAAATAACTGCGTAATCACGTAGAATTTTGGATCAAAGAACAAAATTGTGGCCAGTATTAAAGAAAAGAATCTGGTTATTTTTTTTTAATCCTTATTTAAAAAATAAGAGCCTTCTTGTTTTCAATTACACCTTGCAAAATCATAATTACCACGTTGCTTTCATATTATACATCGTTTGTCTTTATTGGTAAACCAAGTTTCAAACTAGAAGTCCTAGTAATAAAAATATATATGTGAGTACTTTGGTTTATAATTTAAGATCCTACTTATCATACAGTCAGTTTCTTGGCAAGTACAAACAAACTTTTGACTCCTAGTTCTAGTCAATACCACTTCGAAATTCTAACTTTGTACAAATTCCTTACAAATGAATTCACTGGGTACGCTTCGAAGTTCTCAAAATGGAATGAAACCTTTTTACAGGAAGCAATTGCGGACCAATCAATAGTCCTTACATTCATTTGTTTACAGTAATAAAGTCTCATCGTCGGGTCCTTTTTGGTAAAGTTTGAAGATATATTCTTGTACACGAGATTGTAAGAATTCTGTAATTGCTTCGTAAGCTAAAAATAGTGGAGTTTTGATATAACAAGTATTGCAACCTTGTGTGTATGTACGATATGTGGTATCATATCGTTTATAGCCCACAATATGTAGCACAGCTACCGGCGGGTGCGAGGGTCGCCGCATGCGGACGTGAGTCATGGACGGAACACATATGTATGTACTGAGTATAGCGTCCGAGTGTCCGTGGGCCCATTCAGAACATCCTTTTGATATTTGAGACTAGCGTTAAATGCGTGGTGATTTATGTTATTTTTTAGCCAGTTCACGTTTTAATATGACCTTTTTTGACACAGAGAATGAATGTCGTGGTTAATTTTAGGTCAGTTTCTAACGATGTGTTCCCGTATATTGTGTATCGGTCGGCGTTACCTATTTATTAGCCCTTAGTAAAACCCTATTTACCTATGTTTTACTCTATTTGGTCTACTGCATAATTTAGTAGCACAAATATTTATGCACTAAGCTATTTAAGATATTAAAAATATGATTCAATACCAACGATCTCGACCTTTGCGCAAGCATGTCGTAAATTAATGAGACCAGGTACTAAAGAACGTATACGAGCTAAGGTACATATCCAGAGAAGATTAATACGTTTGGGAGCGATATTATGAGAGAAGTCGGGATTATCCCTTTTGCTATTAAAGTATCTGCATCAAAAAGATACCCTCACAATGCTGTTTGCCACAATCATCTATTTTCATCCACAAAAAGGGGAAATCGGCGCTCAAGCGTCCAACCAGAAAATTACCTCATATGCCAAAACATATCATAAAGTTCCAACGCTCCAAGTTTTCGAAAAGCTTTGAACAGAAGTTTGTAACCTAAAGTAAGTGAAACCGACGACATTTGATACAAGCTGTGATAAATAAGTGTAAAGACGAAAGTTTTTAGTTATCCTACTTGTGGAATATTTAATCAGGTTACTGCTTCGAGGTAGAATTCCCTCTTGGCACGACTGTAATCAACGACAGCTACAAACTCAAAACTTTCAAGTATTTGTTTACAAGAGCAAACATCTACAATACCAACCTAAATAATTCTGTAGGTATAACGATAATGAATGGTAAGAATAAATTACAGTCTTCAAACCCCTTTATTGTATTTGTTACATATTTATTACACAATACTCGAAACTAAAAAGCAATATTGCAGCAATATGAATTTTATAGGTCACTGCAGGGATGGGCAAACTACTTTAGAGCTAGGTCGAATTGAAAAATAAAATTGGTTCAAGAGCACAAAATTTATGTCCATATAATTTATGCATTATATACTTATCTATTTTTTCTAGAAAGCTGGTTCAATGAAAAGGTTACCTACCCCTATTCATGAATTAATATCCAATTGAAAAAGGAAATTTCAAAACTGTAAGATACGAGCAGAACCCGCCGTCTTTGTCGATCCGTGGCGTAGCTCTGCCCAAATATGTAATGTGTTGTTAAATATTATGACAAGTGCTGCAGTAAAATCTACTACATTAATGTTTGTTTAAACAATTATGTTCTAAAACAACTTAGTGTCAACGTCTACGAACTCGTCTCTGTCTTGTTGCCAAGGTAAACCTTCTTGAAAAGGATTGTACAGTTCGGAACAAGTAAACTCGATCAACAGAACGTTAAATCACTGACAACAATTTTACCGCGCGATTGTACCTACCAGATATAATTAATGGTACTCCAAAATTTATGGTCATAGGGTATTGTGTGACTAATTACTTCCAACCTTACGGATTGACAGTGACAAGTGCTTTCTGTATACTATTCACAAACCGCTTGAGGTCAGGTCTAATGTGTGCAAATAGTTATTTGGCAGTCGGGCATTGCTCCAATCTCGTGTACTACTTATTCACCATTTTATCGCGTCGACGAACTACGTGACTATAAAGTAGACCGTCTAAAGACTATTTACTATTTATTCTGTTCGCAATACATCTCATTTCGTCGCGTACCGCCTCTATCTTAGCAAGGCCTTTGACCGGCGATACCATTTCCTGTAAGATAGAGTTTTATAATATTAAGGAGCAAGGAAATTATAATGTCGTCGAAAAGGAGCTGAATTTCAAAGATCATCTCCCTTCAACTTTGAAGTGTCCTTATGTTAGAAAGGGCGTTACTATTTATATCGAAGGTAAAGGACAAATGTTGACAGGGCGCTTGACCCGATGTCTCGACGGAACAGGTGAAGAGTGAAATAGCCGACAAATAATACCGAACATTTGCCAATGTCGGCCGGCGCCTCGAAGCGTTCAGCGTAATCTTTCGCCACATAAACGGCCAGATAGAATCTCTGATTCTGATGCCCGATGCCGCACACACACAAACTGCGTTTCCACTTAATAAAACACCAATGAACCGTGCGAAATGTATATTATATCTATGAGTAAGTGAAATTCCCTGCAGTACGAGAATATATGAGTTTCGGAAATTGAAACTGCTTGTTTATGTTGCAGACTATGTACAAATTGATTTACGTGGTACAAACAGCCTAATTGTTTACTTATGTATTAACCGCTTGCGAGGATTAATTATGTTGTTATTTAAGCAGTAAAATAACTTTTATTTTCGGCTCCTCCTTATTGTATACACTTACTGTGTTTTGCTTGAATTGTATTTTGTCATAAAATATTGTTATCCACATATTTGTCTCTTTCTATAAAAATATGGGAATTTTAAATACTTAGCTTACTTTTAGAACATGATGTAGATAAACGAATTCCTATTTGTCCCGCGCAGTGCAGTTAGATTCTACAAATTCTTGCACGTTGCCGTCGGCGTCATGGCGTTGCCTCTCAGTAGTTTTCGCACATCGGCTATAAAATTGAATGGGTGTGAAATTATTTATGAATGTCGACGTAGTAAGTTGTCTTGCTACATTTCATTCGGGCGTCGGGAGAGCAGGTAATGCAACATTTTCCGTTCGTAGGGTGCTTCGCAGACAGTTTCCAACGTCGACCCCTGTTCAGGAAGCCATTACTATCTCTTTTTACGCTGTCTTGTTTCTTTTTGTCAGCCTTTGATGCATTATCAAAGAGATTTATTATGGAACCAGTAAGGAATATCTCTTCAATTTTGCATCGTACGCGCTCAGAAGATTTATACTCGTCGACTTATCTGATTTAATTCTAAGCAACACGGTTTGCTGTGTTCTCCTCCTTTTCAATGTTCAGAATAAATATCTTCGGAAAGGTTATTTATAACGGACAACGAATATTAGTCAAAAATATCATGAAACTATGTGCGTCCTGTATCTGGTTTAGTTTTAATTTGATAAATATTAAATTTGAAAGGCTTTACTTGAAGTTTAGTATTAAAAGTGAAGAACTATAGGCATTAAGAATTTAACGTGTTTTTTGATAGAAGAAAATTAGGTTAGCGTCTGTACAAGTGCGCGGTATCAGCTGTGAGTGCAGTTCGGTGCCAAGTTCTCATAGCCAAGGCGCAGTTTCAAGGCCCAATCACACAAAAGCTTCTTAAAGCAACCGTTTAAGTGCTTATTCTTAAGAAAGAGGTCGTTAAAGTGGTACTCGGTCGACATGTCACACGCTGCAGTAATAAAATATCTTGATTTTGTTCACTATAAATTTCGGGATAAATTTAATTTTCTCTAAAGCACGACCGTTATTTAATTAGGTAACATGCTAGAGTTTCTTCTGAAATATGGGGATCGCTCAAAACCAATTATTTAAAACATGGTTCCACCCGCAATTTCGTCCGCAGATTTCCCATGGATTTTCCTTGATAACAATTAAAGTTTAAAGCCATCCTCAGTCAGAGTTCAAGCTATCACCTAACCAGACTTGATCAAATCGTTTGAGGGATTTAACTATAAAAACTAAGTAAATATACAGACTCAAAAAGAAAAGTAATGGGAAGTAAGTAAGTAATGGAAGTAATGGTAGTACTCAGTTCTCGATGCAAAAGTAATGGGAATTTCTATATTCCAATCCCTATTCACTAGCTTCGAAAATCATAGATCTGCTTTTTCTGATCTTAAACATCCTTACATTAATTGTAGGTTCATATTTTTTTCTACATTAATATCAAATTATATAAAACATCAATCTATTTGTGATGCACCTAAAATTAGCTGATGCAGATGTGCAGACACAAGATTAATAACTATTGCAGTCAACGCATCGTGTTACCAGACAAGCGTATCATAATGATTGATACACAGGAACATTTTATAGTAGGTACCTAAGAATTAGTACCTAATAAACCTATCTTTATATATTATTTATTTGAATTCAGGAGCCTGAAAGTCTAGCCTAATGTAGTATAGATTAACATAGTCAGGCTTACTTTTATCGTGTAATAAAAAAGTTTTTAAGGTACGGCCTACGGAACGGTTTCGTTCTTCATTAGCTGATATTTTATTTGTGACTTGTCGCGACAGCTTTTACCTTGAATTTCAACTAAGAACGTTCATATTATACAATGTTTTTCCTTACTATGAAATAACTACATATCGGCTTTTGGTATACGGTAAGACCAATTAAGGTTGGTAATAAAAAAATAAAAAAATCCGTCAGAAACAACCGATTGTTTTTCGCTATTCATTTAGAATATACCTAATATGCTATTTCTAACAGGTCATGTTTGAAATAGCATATTATAATCTAAGTGCATAAACAAGAACAATATATTAATGACACCCCTTTAACGTAAGAAAACCGTAAAAAAGGATTAAAATCATTTAGCCGTACTTAATATCTAAATAGCTGCCATTATTTTGTTAACGTGACTAATATTCAGAGACAAAAACAAGCTTAGTGAAACCATTATTTGGTCTGCACATGATCATTATCCTTAATACAATGGTAATGACGGAGCTAAAGTGTTACCGTAATATTGTAATAAAGAGACTAGTCGCTGATTATTCATGAGGGTTGGAAGTTGAACACAATGCGTGGCGATGCCTCGGGGTATGATTGATCATTGTGACACACGTCCCTCGACGTAGTTAAGATAGGGTTATGTCTGATGACAGACGCAAGTAAATAGCTTATGTCGGTATCTGCCTTCGACTAACTATGCCATGAAGTTGGGAACTAAAGCCTAGTTTCATAAATTACTTCATCACCTGAGCTTCTTGCCAAATTCTTATCTTTCAACCCGTATAAGAGAACGACGAGACTTAGCCAAAAGCGATTTAATATTTTGATAAGAGTTTTACCGTATCCACCTTTAAGCTTTATTAGATAACATATTTTAAGAAAAGGCTTTAATTATAATTGTATGTCTGACGTTCAAATTCGTAATTGATTACGAATTTTTTTAGTACTTTCATTTGAGACTCAAACTTAAAGCTTCAAACTGTGGCAGTTTACAATGTGCAAAGGCACAGTTCCGTAAGCAAATAATCCTATACAATGATGGTTCAAATCTCTACGCAGCAAATGATTATGCTAATAACATTCAAATAGAGCAGTGTGCTACATAATAAAGGCACCAGTAGACCCGTGTTGCGTCGCATCGTTGTCTAGCGGTCTTCACAATAGGTGCCTAGAGCCTACATTTCGTTTTCCCGCTTACTTCGGCCCGCAGTCATATCGTGAGTGGATTTCCGCATCCACTGAGAACATTGTGCTCTAAATGGCTTCTATACGTCCTCGTGAATAGGACATAATGTAACAAGTTACTTTGTCTACGCTCATGTCGATACCTGGATGCCAGATGAAAAATCCTTTTTGTTTTATGTGGGTATGTCTGATGTCTGTTGCTGGATATGTTGTGTTTTATTTAGATATTGAGTGTAGTTTTCCGTAGTTGCTACGACCTCGTTTTCGGAAAATTTGGGTATTACAATAAAATATCTAGGATGGATTTTCAATATTTAATAAATACCCGTAATTCCTGTTTTCAGCTGTACAGTGCAGTTTTAAACAAAAATGGAACCTACTAGTTTTCGTTATTGATGTAAAGCTGCGCAACTATGATCACATACTTTTTCAATCCAGGGGTGTTTGTAATAAATATTGGTAAAAGTTATATTATTTTGAAATCTCGTTTAATCTTATTTCTTACTCGGTATAATTTTTTTACAGTCGAATTTATGGCAGTCTACATATACCTACCTAATACGAATAAATCGATTACAATTGTACTGAAACTAGATTTGGTTTGTATTGGATATCTCCGTGCATACAGATAACAAAGTTAGTTAGAGTTTCTACAGCTTGCATGTAAAAGTTCGAGAAAGGTCTTTATTGTTTGCGCGGAATTTCGTTTCCTCTCCATCTTTGTTCCAAACTGTTCTTATAGGAAATTGTGCCACAATCATCGGGAAACTAAGTTCTGAGCTTAAAACGTGAACCATGTTGGGAACATCATTCGTGAACAACGCGTCGTCGGTAAAAATAAAGAGAAAAGTAATTGCTCAGAGTTAAACGTGCCTTATCGCAAAAGCATGGCGGTAGGGTACGGTTGAAAATGTTCCTCATAGTCTACTCATTTATTATTTCTTTACTTTCAAGACGGTATTTCATGTTCTCACCAAGCGTTTACTTTCAAACCATCCATATTTAATGTCCAGGACGCGCTACATTTTTGAAGTAAGGAAGAATTCCATTCAACCGTAAATTCTAAAAAAGATTCCTCGCAAGTTTATTGGCACAAATAAAAGAGGTAACCGTAAGGACGCTGATTTTGGTCAATTTATAGGAATTTTTGATCGATTGATAGGAATAAAGTCGTCTAGCAGGGACATTGTTCACAGGCGACCGTACCTTTTAGACTGCTGAGATGTAAAAGTGTCTTTTACACACTTACGCTCTTCATAGTCATTACATTCGTTAGCCGGAGGAGTGAAAATAAAATGAGGAGTAATAAAAGCAGGACGTGTGAGTGAGGACTTACTGCAGATTTATTTTTACGTGTCAGACTCGGAGCTGTTTTGTCTTTTAAATGGATACGTGCCGTCACAGATTATTATCTGTCCCCTTTTTATTTAACAGTAAAGTCATTTGAACGTTATGATATGCGGTGTTACCTGCTTACAGGCTCGTCGTAAGTACATTATATAAGCTAATGAGGATAAAATATAAAAATATGTTTTTGAAATCAAATGCAGGATGCTTTTAAGGATAAATATAGCTATTTGGATGAATGGATTTGAATATTAGAAATCTGCTGAGCGTTGCGAATTAACTGTATTTTCATTTCCCCTGGCCATATACATAATTTTTAACGATTGTCATTTGTTGTGGTTCCTTCATTGCTACCGGGGCTATGTGTACCTTGTTCCTTTATTGCGCTTATGGTTGGTTATACGTATGTTAGGGTGGTACCAAGTGTTTATTTAGAGTCATGGCTATGTGTGATTTATTATCGACTTGCAAACGGGAAACTAAGAAAACTATTGATATTATTTTCTATTAATATTCGTGTTGTTTCTTATTTTGTCGTCTACTATTGTCTAATCTTCCAAACCAACACACAACAAACAAACATCATCACATATCAATGTGATAAATGCATGTAGGTATTACCTTATCTCGCATTTCCAGTTGACTACCTTCCTAAACCGAATTTGCTCGCAAAATGAATTTGTTAAACGCCTTAGCCCATTTATTTTATTGGGCTATTTGGACGTGTTTTATAAATCAAGGACAAAAACGTTCTTTTTAAGGCCTTTTTTGTATAGAGAATGAGCGTTACGAGACTAATTACAGTGTAGCCGTCACGTTGCTGTCATTCTCTGTAAATGTTGCGCAGATAGATTAATACAATTTGTATTTGTATTTTTCTAAATTCTTTTATTGCGTTGTAGGGAATACGAAGACGAACGTTAAGGTTTTGTGGATAATAGGAACATATATTCGATACGTAGAACAAATACTATTGAGAAACACGAAGAATGATGATCTAAAAGATGATACTTACTTACTACGCACTTGTTTGATACTATTTGGTTGATCACTGGGATACCCTGACTGTTTTTTGACAATACGTGTACTGAAAAAACTGTCATTGAACGTCTTCAGTACAAATATTGTCGAAACGTGAAGGCGTTTTCTGCATAGGTACTAGAGGTCTTAATTCATCACGCAACTCCAGAGGGCTTTGTGCTCGTTGCAATGGAAATAACAAACCTTTTCGATTGTAAATTAAAAATGCGATAAAACGCAACAACTCACGGTAGACATACAGGAAATAAAAGGTGACTTCATGCGTCGTGAACAAATATAAGTACCTATAGGTACCTAATCTAATGTAGTGAAACAGGATTTTTAATTAAATTAAGGAACATTAGAAGAAGTCTAGGCAAACGTAACAATGAAGGTAAGCACACTAAGGTGGTTTTGTTTCTCCAAGCTTACATTGTCACGTAGCCAACTACTTTTGTATTACGTGCCTCCACTAAAATTATCGGCGTAACTTAGGCTATGTTCCAAGGGACACATCCCAAGGGTCCATATCTGTCAGAGACAAGGCTGGTACGTTACATCGTAACAAGGGTTAGTGATAAGTGATAGATGATTTATTTTCAGTAAATATAGGTTTATCAAATATGTACGTATTGTCTGTAGTTGTTTCTGACTGAATATAAATGAACATTCAATTACAGTCAACGACGAAGTACTTAATATATACGGTCTAAGTCCATCAACAGGGGGTGAATTGACTGGCTAACATTTTTACGGTCACTGTTATAGAATACAAGACGGGATGAGGACAGGTCTTTAGAAAAAAGGTAACTCTAATTGTTCTAAACATGAGGTTTAAAAAAACCACACCGAATACATAGCCGTCTCCTTTTTTTGAAGTTCGTTTAAAATCTGTAAAGTTTGTACCAAAGTAAGTCAAGGCTTAAAAAAAGCATTGGCAAATAGTAGTGAACCTCTCCCGACTGATGACACGTGCGACCCTGTCATTCTGTGGGCAGCCCTATTTTAAGGTTTTTAAGAGGCTCATTGACCCAACTCTCAGTGTCATCTTCAGAACACTTGAGCGTGCCGCATAAATAAACCTGATAATTCAAAAATTATCTACTCGTAAGTGTTATGTCATCATTATATTTGCGTAGTAACATCGCGTTGCTGATTTACTTCGAACCTTTAGATACTCCTTTGATGATTGTTGAAATAATTTAAAGGTAGGTAATACAATTATTTGTGTGAATGTTTCAGGCAATTTCCTTATTAAAAAATAATTGAAAGAAAATCTTTACAATTTCGTTTGGTTTGTTTTCCTTTAAAAGAGAATTTCATTTTGTTTAGTAAATTGCTATTAATTTAGTTACTTTTGTCGGTTATTGTTAAAAGGAATTTCCTGCAAAAGAAGTTTAATTATTATCATAGTGGTATAAAATAAAATACTTAAACAAAGAACAACAATCATCATTGATATACAAAACGGGATATCATTTTTTTTTATTTAAACCATGTTTTATTTGTCTGTCAATATTTCGGCACTGTCTCAAGCGTACCTACAGTACAGAGCTCAGAGCAACGTAATCAAAACCTCAAACCGTCCGAATCAAAGATGTCAATGTTTCGTATTACACCTACGCATACCTACCTACATTTCTTTTGAAACTTCACCTTCATCCTATTAGCATTTTTATAGGCTGTTAAAGGAGCCGTCGTTATCTCGACAACACAGCATACGCCCAACTCTACACTAACATAGGTATGACTGGGCCCTTTTCTTTATTTCGTCTAAAATATTTTGCTATTAAGGAACGAGTTTTATTTACGAAAACTAACACGTCATTCTCTATTTACGTTATCCCTTAACTAGGTGAGGCTTCTATTGAGGCCTTAAATTGTAATATAAAAGTAAGAAAGCTTACACACGGTGGGATTATAAGGGTCAAGCAGATCGTTTTATCGTATACTGTAGGAGAGGGTGGGTATCTGTGTATACTTTTACACGAAATATCATTAGCGGGTTATTGAGGTATTATCTTTCATTTTCGTCTTTACGACTTTTTTGCCTACGTAGTGCAGCAACTTAGCCGCCAGAATATTTGTCTGATTTGACTTCAAATTAATTGAATAAAGAAACAAAAAACACTTATTCCATTATACCAGTGCAATTTTGTCTTGTTAACACTGACTAACAAAAGTGAAGAAAACAATGTCTCAATCAAATACAACATTTACGAGAAAATTATTGTAAAAGTTTGTTACTATCAAATGGAACGTAAAAATCCTCATAATTTTTTATTACTGTCATTTGTAATTTCTTCTGTTTGAAGGCAGAATAAACCAGAATAACTTTTTTTAATATTAAACAAAATTGTTTAATAACTTCCGTGAGTGTTATCCATATTATTTACTATATATCCCGGTTATACTCACGTGTGTATTCGGGAATGCCCGACTAGTTTCGAACTCGAACGGAGCCCTTATTCATGAGCTGGTTACGCGGCGGAGTCGCGAGCCGAACTTCGGAAGTTCGGCTCGCGACTCCGCCGTTCGAGTTCGAAACTAGTCGGGCATTCCCGAATACACACGTGAGTATAACCGGGATATATAGTAAATAAAAAGTTGTTTAATATTAAAAAAAGTTAAAGGGTTTTAATAAATGCGACAAAGCCTTAGTAGTAAGCGGGTTAAGACACGTTTTAAAGATTGCTAACTCAATTTACAGTAGTATTAGGTATTTGAGCCACTAGCCATAGTAATAGACGTCATCAATTTTTGAGTCAAAGCTTAGGTTGACTTGGGATGAGAATCGGTAGCTGAGTATGTTAAGTGTGTTCATTAACACAATACTTTCAAAATAACATCGTCCGGATGACCGACCAAATCAGGCTTTGCAATTGAACACTCTAAGAGCAGAGCTGTCGCTAACCAATTTACTTGCGATCATGGAACAATTATCGAACCTACAAAAAATCTTCTTCATATGGATTTCCTCGATGATCAAAATGAACTAACTAAAAGACCTGTCGTATCTGTATTCAAGTATTCTACTTAAAAGTCCCAAAGGGTCAAAGTTTTTCAAAGCGCGCGTCAAAATAAAGTCAGCCAAGAGATGAGCGCTTATGCTAATACTATATTTCATTTTCCAAGGAGAAAAATGTTAAGTGCAAACGTGCCGGTGTCATGATATCCATGATTTGAAACGTGTAGGAATTGAGAATAAATTTTAAATTGAAACTGGGTAAGAGGATTACAGATCTCCGGGGAAATCTGAATGCCACATCACTATGGAAGATTTCTAGCTTTCTCTTCTTGCTATAAATTTCATATAACTAAGCTATTTACATGCTGGCCTTTTTACCGCATTGCACACGGACCGGCGACTCCCCGGGGGGCGGTATACATCAGCGCTATATGAACGTAAATATTTCCTTGTTTGTATTTAACATTATTTTGTAATCATGAAGCACTTTGTCGTATTACTGAAATCAGATTGAATACAATGTGTCTGTATGTGAAACACCGCTACTGCGTGTTTCAAAGTTAGACAAATAATGCTAATATTGCGGTATGCATTGCCACAAGACAACTTATGTTTTGGGGTTAGTGTCTCGTATCAGAGCTTTTGGATTTTATAAACATAGTATTTATGTCATTTTCTAAATAAGAACGGTAAAGTTTTGCTATCGTTTGAAGCTTCAAAACTACACTAGACTAGGCCTTTAAAACAACCTTATAGTAAAAGTGGCCCTCAAATAGACAAAGAGAAATACAGGAACTTCTATTTTTTGTAACCCTATGCAAGGTTTACCCCACATAAACATGGAACGACAAAAATTGCATAAATTCCCTGAGCACCTCAACCCTTTCACACACATTAATTCGAGTCATTTGTCTCTTGTTATTTCATTTACGACGTGCCCTTAAGCATCAAAAAACGGCAGGAATTTAATCACTTATTTATTAAGTTAGATTATTGTGACACGTATTGAGTTCCCCTGGGCAACGTGGGCGGACATTTTACCCTCAGGCTCGCCCACCACGTTATTTTAGGAAAGAATAAGGAAAACAAATTTCTACGTGTTTTTATGAAGGATTTTGACTTAAATCAATATTTAATACTGATTACACAGTATCTTATATGTATTTCAGAGAGACTCAGATTAATGTAGGTAAAATACTGAACTAAAGTTATAATCTTAACATAAACTTGAGCTACTGCAATTAAAAGTTAGGGACGCTAATTGTTAACTTCAGTCCGTTTATAGTTGTTAAATAATTAAGACGCTACTTATTATTTTTTAGTTATGGTAATTACAGATACGTTTATAAAACTTTATACATAATTTGATTTAGTTATAGGCTAATGTTAGTAGTAATGTAAAAAAATAAATCACAACGTATACGTACAAGTTGTTGCTTAGGCAAATAATGTAGAGCTAATAATAATACCAATGGCGTCTATACATATTTACAATAGTTATGATATTGAACATATGACTAGGTACCTAGTACCTACTTACTTCAAGGGTACAACGAATGTATAATTTAATTCAATCGATATATTACGTAACTGATGAAACTGAGCACGCAAACATGCGGAATTCCTTTGTTAATCTTGGCCGAGGGCCTAACACACGGAAAAATGTGTACGGAAAGTGTATTGTGCGAAGGATATATAAACTATCATAGGAGCAACTACATTATATCATTCACACTATCCTAGTCCCTGTGCGTGTCCATGACGCAGCCATAACTGATATTTATTATTGTCATTCCGTTGCTTGAAACTAACCTCAGATTCCTCAGCACCGTCACCTGAGATTTTTGTAGGATTATTTGTTTCTGCGACGATTCAGAATTGAAATATAGACGAGATGTATCATAAAATAAATCATATCCTTGTCTTTTAGGGCCAATCGTGTGTAGGAAAGTTTTGGCCCGATTGGCGCATTGGATAGTTTCGGCAAAAAGGGTAGGGTTAAATACCCACACGGAGAAATATTTGTGTGACCGACAGATATGGCTTGAAACAGGGCACATGACTATACAATGTGTAAATATTATATTTTCATATGATTGCACAAAACAAGGTTTAAAACTATTTACTTATTGAACTTGAATGCGCAGTCAGAAATGCTGAACAGATCACCACCAACCAACTCGATAAAGTGTGAAGAACATCTCCAAACATACCTACATAGTGCCAGCCGCAATTCCATCAAAACGGCTTTCTTAATAATCATACCATAATTCAGAGCAAAACTTTTATTTTCATGGGAATTAACGTCTATAATAAGTTGAAGTTCCGTCTTCCTACCATTTAGCGAAATTTGAATTTAAAATAGTAGGTATACCTCGACATTCGCTAACGAAGGACTTGCCTTAAGTTGGTAACAAATGAAAAAATAAAACCAAAACAGTGCCTATAGTCCGGTCCGTAGAGAAGTTTTTATTTTTACGACTTAATGAGTTCTACTTCTATCCAAAATTTTAAGCAAAATAGTTCAGCCGCTATGATATTTGAAACAATCATAAAACTCAAACAAACGTGAAATAGTAAAAAGTCTGAAACTATAAAGGGGTAAGTGTTCAAAAATCTCGTTCTGGCCGACGTAGTGATGATGGTCTTATGGAAGTAGTGTTCCTTTTATCAAGATCATACTAACAATATTGTGTGGCGAAGAACATACAGAGATGCTATCAAGCCCCATTAACACATTATACAGCCAAATGAAGCAAGCCTAATTTACCAGGTGAATCCATTATCGTTGACGTTGTCGTCTTTTAAAAGCTTTGTCCCTTTTCAAATTAGACGAATGAGATGCAAGGCAACGAAGCTAATTTAAAAGAATGACATTTTTCACAGTACCACTTTCGAGAAGACAAGCTAAGCCTGTTGGCTCGATGAGACGTCAGCATACATTGTAAGACGTGGAGTTATATGGAATATTGTTCTCGAATTAGCAGCAATAAAAAATCATGTCAAATCGAATTTATTTCAACACAGTTAGGTAACTACCTACTGCTCACACTTCATAAAGAAAATTTAAGAATGCGTAAAATAATGCATATTTAACCAGAAAGTGCAGTAAAAGTTCACAAATACAATATACTGTATCTTGCCTTTATGACCGCAAGTTGCAAAGTTGCAGGTTGTACAAACAAATTGAGGAAACAAGATTCTATCAGCCAGCAATATATTCCAAACATCCGAAGTCCATATCAGAACTGCAACTTCATAGTTTGATCGCCCGCATTGAAACAATGCAGTTGTATTTAGCTAGAGAACACTAAAGTTCCCGATACTAATTTCAATATGAGATTTATGTGCCAGAGTTCAGCAGAACGTCCATGTAAATTCCCAAATTTCGTTACCAAACACCTATTGTAAATGCGAGCAATAAATAACTTTAATAGTGTATTTAAAACCAAATTCTTTAACGCGTCATCGGCCTATAAAACGACTTTACACTACCCTTAACGGTGAGATTTTGTCAGAAACACGTTAAATAAATTCTTTGAAAAAACTGTTTAAATGCGGTTTCATTTGTTTTTTGGGTCCCGACGCGACGTATCAAATCCTTTAAAATATTCATGGTCACTGGCAGACTGAGATGTTAGATGTCTACAATACACAATTTCTCTATATCCTATTACGGTGCCCAAACTGTTCTCGTTCGATTGGAAATCTTACCAGTTAGACCCTAATAAAACAAATATATAATAATATAAATATACAATAACATACATAGGTACTTATATGTCGGACGTGAACACGTACGGTACTTTGAATTTTACATTTATATATTCCGTTTATATGTTTACAATTAAACTATAATCATTTAATTTTCTGTCTCAATTTACTTTTCAGAATAAAAGAAAATTAATTTTAATGCCTTGCTGAAGATATACAATGCAAGTAACTACCTACAGCTACAGAGTACAATACAAATATTTATTCGTGTTACAAGCACAGGAAAGAGTAACTGAATTTTTTAATATCGTGCATTTAATTCGCAAATTCGTACCTACCGTAGAAAATACGGCTTCAAAATTTCAAGAGAAGTAATATAATATTTAATATTGCATTTCGCCGAATGTACCTATACAATATTTTCCCAATAGCCGCTGGTGAATTCAATATAATATTTCGGTAAAGATTTGAACTCGAACCTATTGATCGTCAATCAATGTCGAGGCTATTCAAGTAAAATTCATGAAGGTGGTAGAAATCGGCAGCCTTAGCATCTGTTGCCGAAATTTCGGAAGCGAATGGCCATTTTCTAACGCGGTCGGTAAATAACCTTAATAGTGTATTTAAATCAGGGTTGGTCACCGTGTAATAGGTATTGGACGTGCTTACGACTTTTTTCCGCATGCGCTGAGCGGGTTCGTTAATATTTCATCAGTATACGGAATCTTTTCGAGTATGTATAATTTGCGGTGTCTGCTAAAATAGCTAAACGGAGTATAGTTTCGGCATAGACTGCTAATATATAAGCTCGTAGATTATATAATTAACTTATTAAACTACTACAAAGTGCAATTCTTAGTAGCAGCACATAGTCTGGATTTGTGTCCGGTTGATGGCAATAGGCTCGCCCCCTGTTACATTCGGACTAATAACATAACTGTCGAAAATTGGGTGTACTATAATGTGCACTTCTGCCTACCCCTTCAGGTAATACAGGCGAGATGCTATGTTATTAAACTTGCCATGTTCTTCACCGCTACTTGATGATTTCCGTTATTTTTTTTATTTAGACCAAGTAAGGCTGCTTTACACAATTAAGAGCTTATTTAAGATACGCAGAAGGAACTACTAACGTCTTTATAATGTAAACGGGCTTAACTCTGTCTAAAGCCAAGAAACTGGTCATTTTTCTTGTGAGCCTGCAATTATTGCCTTATTCAAAGTAGATAGGTTAATGGGGCGCAAAATATAAGGGGGAGCAAGAGTACAGACATAATAGACGCGGCTAAAGTTTGGACTTATTATATAGTGTGCCAATTAACACGTTCACACTCCTTGTTTAATAGTGTTTGTTTTGTTTGCTTAACTAATCTCAGCACTGTTGGTAATTAGTGCTCTATACTTATAATAACTAAGAGTCCAAGTTATAAAATAATTTATTGGCTAAGTCGTCTTCAAATATAAACGCAAATAATATACCTCCCATAGGGTCTGATATAAAAAGCTTAAGGTAGATGTCTGAAAACATCTTATTACTAAGGCAACACGCCTTTTATCCGTACGGTTTAGAAAGACCTTGACCGAGTAACAAAGGATTCATAAAGGGTACTATTCCTTTACGGATTTTTGGGTTTCGGATTGCGAATATTTGTACAAAAATTGGAAGGAACCGAACAAGATTGTTTGCATACAAAAACAATTAATCCCGTCCATTTATAACTCGATAACTCAACAAAACTGTCAGACTGTACGCACAGACCTAACGCAATAACCAATGTTGGTTTTTCATCGTCGCATTTAATGGAAAGATTCATGACATCATTTTGGATAAAAGCTTCGCAATATTGGAGTCGCGGTTTAATAAATTAACTTGAACAATTCATAGTACAGCCAATAAGGACAAGTTGCAAATAAGTTACGAAATAATTAAAGCCGTAGAGAGATTTACCTATTACATTCGTAGCCTAATTAAATTAGCCTATTACCTTAAATTGTGGCTTGTTTAAGTTCTTATACCTATTTTGGTGTATAAAACTTATTAAATATCTAAATACATGCTTACTTAATTGTAACTAATCAAGCCGTCTCGTCACCCTAAAAAATGCAAATCCAAGATTTACCATTTACTCTGTAGGGACCAGTCATTTTGTTTTAGTTAAAATACATCAAACGAACATATTTTGAGACTTAGATTTTTAAATTTTATATCAAAGACAATTTCCTAGTACCAACCTAGTGCTAACAAACATGGTTGAGTATGACAAACAAGCTGCAGTACCAAGATTGAAAAATGTTATATAACTATGAATTTTCTATTATGTTAATATGAACTATGTAAAACGAAGAAAGAAGTATGCCAGGATCGTAGCAAATGGAAATTCGTGGTATCTGTCTACCCCTCTGGGAATTAGGCATGACTTTATGTAAGTAATATGAACTTACAAAATGTATCCTGAATAACCTAGTAAAAATAATGCAGTGTTCAAAATATTTATTTTAATTTTAACATAGTGTTAAAATTGTGTAAGCACAATATACTTATAATATATTAATATATTGTGTAATCAGATACAAACACAATAGATAAACAATAGCCATGCTCTTTATGTAGGTCACACTGAGAAAGGGTTAAGAATAAAAAAATACAATAAGTAATAGTAGATACTAAAACTCCCGTTGTAAATAGAATTGTCTTGGAAATTTTGTAGTCAAATAAGTAGGTATCTACCTACCAATTTAAGCCTTAAGCTAATTTATCTAAAGTTAAGAGTTACCGACAAAGAGGATCGAGCCTATTTCTTAGAGCGGATAATAAATACGGAAGTTGATGTCGATTTTAAGGCTACATACAAAGTCGTTCTTTGCCTCAAATAGGCCCTTTCATATTAAATAAATTAAGTGATTATTTAAAAAATTACGCATTAATTTATTAAATGAACATAACATGCCTGTATTCCCCGTAAAGGTAGGCAGAGGTGTGCAGTACACCCAGTTGTTAAATGACAACAATATTTTAACCAGAGCAAACCAGAAAAAAATGGCCATTGCTCTGTACCTAGATAGGAGAAAGCTAGATAAATCTACATCTCATCATACTTCGTTTTGTTTTAAGGCAATTTGTCTTGAAACAATTTTAGGTAAAGGACTCAACAAAATTATGTATTTTTTATTGCAAATTGTTTTCAAATATTGATACATAATCATATTAACCGCTTGTAAAATACAATTCGGCAACTATTTTGTGTGGGACATACAAAAAATGTAATTAGCATCAGGCTTCACTTGTGTTTTACGATCAAACTATAATTTCTCAACAATCGTGTTTTCTCACTAATTACCGAACTAAATAATCGCGATTTAGGTTTCGTACTTACCTAAGCGAGAAACATTTAATGTGTTGCCTGTCTAAGTACTTATTGCTTAACTTTATAAGCGCTAGGTATAGCAAGAAGATTTAATGAAGCGAAAGAGGTAAGACGGGTTGTAAAAATTTGAAACCCATGGCCACTGCCTACCCCTCTGAATGTAGTCGTGAATTTATGTATGTCAATGATACGGGCTATGTGCCATATTATCCGGTGACCAGGGTTTAACGATAATTAAATAGATTACCGTAGTTAGAGGGTTTAGACGCGATCACATTAAAATTATAAAGATTCACTAACATATGCATTGTTGGTAGTTAGATAGGGCCACAAATAGTTCTAACGAGAACAGCTAACGCTCTGTAGACTAGACAATTAATTTGTTGAAATGTTTATCTTAGACAGATTTAGTTTAACACATTCAGATGGTTTACTCACCTACTTTTGTAGTTGGCTCAATCAAATATACAGTGGATTGTACATCTGAATGTTCATACATATGGGTACATATGTGCCCAGCCCAACGATACCATCGTTGAAAAACATCCTATTAAGAATATCACACGAGCAATTCATTAAGTTGTAAATGTTTTATGTGCGTGTGAATTAAATATTCCTTTTAATAGTGCTGTAAGAGTTATGCGATTAAAAATTATGTGAAAACACGCTGAAAATGTCTGCGAGGGCGGAATATTGCCGTTTACGGCGACTGACGACGCGCGTTCGCACTGCGTGCTATCGTGAGGCCGCTACCACGGGATCTCTACACGACTTCATCGAAGCGAGCTAAATGTGTGATATTATAAAGAGCCACGGAAAAGTGGGAACAAAGAGTACAATAATGAGGTGTCTTCAATTTCATTCAGCTGCTAAGTAATGCCTGTGTGCCCAACGTTCGTGAAGTGTTGACAGAGTGGTTCATTATCTTTTGTTAAAATATTCTCAGTCCTTCCCCTTTGTTATGAATAGTACTTTCGGGATCGATTGTCCGTATAATCGTGAGCAATGGCAAGGAAATAACCAAGCAAATTTTTAACTTTAAAACGTTCTTTGATCGTCCTTTTATTTCATTTCTTTCATTTAGTCAGTATTAATTGAAAGGCAGAGCTTTTAGCCAGTGTCATTTGCAACAAATTCAATATTTTGTCAAGTGCAATAAATATCAAGCAGTAGATACAAACTATAAAATTTATGAATGATCCATAATTTATATGGAAATAAAACCTATAGACACCATTATATTTATCTAAGTAGCTAACCCACACGTGTAAATCTTCTTAATTAACCCATCTACTTGTTTTAGTAATATAATAAAAAATATTTAATTAAATTGCAATTCAATATCAATAATTAAATTTGACATTTTATTTAGACAAAACTACGTTAAAAAGTAATTCATTACTCACTAAGCGTATTTATTCGGCAATAAAATTCACGAAGAGTAATAAAGACGGCACATTAAGTTGTCACTCATTCACAACACGGCCGCGTCACAAACAATACGGTGCATTACAAGAATACGTTCACATCACTAGTGCGTGCGTGGAAAAGTACGGGAAAGTTGTGGTCCGTGGAGGAGAGAGGCGGCGATCGGATCGGCGGCCGGCGCGGGACTAGAGCCCGGGCTCGCACCCGCCCCCGGATCGCGGGATCGCCCACGGCCGCGCGCCTTTCAGCGCGCCTACGCGCACTACGACTTGCTTGCGAACTGTACGTGTACAGCCTTGCCGGCCTAGTCTAATCGTAAAAAAATACTGAACATTTATTCGGCGTACATTGATATGTTATAACCAGTTTACGACGACAATTTACGTGGTTAATAAATTAAGGTTTTGCCGTTATTATGCTGTAATATTGCAAGGCATGCCAAATTGTATGCGCAGGCCAAGTGCGTTGTGTTGGAGAGAAATACCTTGACCTAGTAAAGAGCAGCTGAAAGCGGCAAAAAAGGTTGAAAGCTGATAGATTTTCAGTGGCGATTTTACAACCAATATATTAATTAAGTAGTCTATCAATAACTTGATTTAATCAACCTTAAAAAGGCAGAGAATAGAAACTTGAATATTATTCTTATGAAATTGGTGAAAGGAAACAATCGGTTAAAACGTTTATAAAAACTTTTATTAATGTAAACGTTCGGTAAGTAAGCAGACTTACCGAAGTGCATGGCGTAGTGAATATGTGTTTATTTAACGTTATATTAAGTATATTATATATTGCCTGGCAGTTAGACATAACTGCCATACAATATTATTTTAGTATTTCTGACATTTAATTAATTTGAGATTGTTCATAATTCTTATGATACTATTAATTGTAACTTTCACATGTTATCAAGGTTCTGTAAATTACTATAATACACCTACTTAAAATTTGCTGCAATTTATACAACATTTCTCATATAAATAGTTTATACGAATTCTACGAAGATAATTCGAACGGTATCATATTCCAATCTACGCATGGAGCCGTTGTAACTTTTATACCCTTTCGCTATCTCGAATTGGGTTTCCGTCTGTCAATGAGCTTAAGCCAATATCGTTATAGAGTTTCCTATGGAACTCAACTACACGTGTTATCTCACAAGGGGATACACAGTTACACACACAGCCACTCGATAAACACACCCTGTTTTCAAAAAGAGAGTATATAACGAGAATATAGTGTTCCAGCGTAGCAAACATATAACAACTCTATAACTTATAAATTAGATTCATAAACTTTTAATATATTACTTATTAAGATCCCGCGGTAACGTAAATTTACTTTGGTGAATTTTCAATGGAAACAAAATCTGTAATACCATACTGGTTTTACGAAAAAAAATTGTCATTCTCATTCACCGTCAGGAACACCGAAATCAGCTTACTAACTTCCACGGCAAAAGTCCGGCTACTAAACCTAAAATTCTGTCACATAGACGTAACAAAATAAATACTAACTCAACGTAGTTATGTACTCGTGTAAAAACTAAATCTGATACATCAAATACAAAACAGTGAAAGTAAATCTGATATTAAAACATCAAATTCAAAACTACTTTTCATTATTATTTCAATATTCGAAATCGCTCTATTTCACTACAGAATAATATAAAGGGTAAAAAGTAAAAACTAAATATTTATACAAGCATACGGGATGACTATACCTGAATGTTTTTATAAATTTGTTAGATTGGCCAAATATAGTTGAAAGCGATTTTCAGTTTTATTTCACAAATCTAAATACATTTCTGTAAAGAGACGAGAAAGAAACCACTAAAAGCCTGATGTTTATTTAGCACTGAAAAGGAAAAAATCCTTAAATAGTTAAAATAAATGTATTTAATTTTCTTTTTCTAAAAATATTTTACTGTACCTTTTTATCTTAATGTTGGTTAAGTGTAAAGTAAAATATATTTTGAAATGCACATACCCAAAAATATTTTAGTCATCATTCTAATGAGGTAACACGAATTGGAAACTCATGCGACCTCGAGAAACTAATTGCTTAACCGCTGCGCCCATCGGGTGGTAAACATTGGTCACCGAAATATGGTGATATTTAGATTCAACGTGATCATAGATTAAACAAACTTGGTGACAGTTGGAAGGCTTATTTAAATGAAACGCCATAAGGGACGTTTCGAAACCTTTCGTCCTCTTAGGAATCAAAGTGTTGTATTGCGACCGAACAAGAATCACGACGCTACCCTTGGAGATTAGTATACTTTCGTAGTTTGCGAGTCCCCACGTCAACATAACGGACATATGTCGCAGACCCAGTGTCCTCCTGTAAACGACTCAATGTAAAGATATATTTACATTATATATAAACATTTAAGGATTAATTTAGCGAACAAGGAAATGTACACTTTTGTTATGTAACCATGTGAATATTTTATTTAATTAGGCTCAAAGTTAGTACCAATGTAAATAAAACCTGATGTTTGCTCCGTGCTACGAAAAGTGGCGAGTGGTAAAAGTTAAAATATTTTATTAAAATTCTCTCTAACGTTAGCAAGTTCAGTTTGAATTTTTCAATACGCTCGACTCTCGTTTATCTTGAGTAGAAATTAGAATACCGGTGCTTTTAGAAATGTACAATATTGGCACACCAAGAATGCAATTTTAAGTTTGTATGTATACCACCTAATGATAACTTGGGAGTTGAAACTTTTGCGCAGAGTCAAACTTTTTTAATTATGTTGCCTTGGTCCAATATCGGTTCAGCCGATTCAGCGAGTCTGGAATCTCCAGAAATTCGTTTGAACTGAAGCTTATCTTTTTTCAGATTATGTACTTTAATTCTGGCCGTTTTAGGAACGTTGTAGATATTATCATAGATAAGATCTTAACGTAAAGCTAAACATTGTACTCGACACTTCGTTCCGTCGACGTTCTGTCAATAAGCGTTAATTAATTACGCATCCATTCTTGTAATAATAAATCTCATTTCAAAATTCGTTAAGCATTCCGGGATGAACGTCTTGGATCGACAGTAATCCAACAATATACATCCCTATATGCCTTGGATTCGGAATGCGTATGTGCTTAACCCGATCATGTGACTATACATATAGCCACTTCCGAGTAGTTTACCAGTGCATAGTGCAAGACAAGCTGCAATAATTTTAGAGTACCTAAACAATTAATTTTCCAGACTTTACTCAGACACTTCTCGTCTTTCTTTTAAAATTGCAAGTAAAGAAACTTTTGTTTTTTTTTCATTAGGTTATTAGAACTATGTAAATACAAATTGTAAAATAACATGTTGTTTTTATATCTATATCTAAATATATAAAAATGAATTGCTATTCGTTAGTCTCGCTAAAAGTCGAGAACGGCTGGACCGATTTGGCAAATTTTTGTCTTGAAATATTCGAGGAAGTCCGGGGAAGGTTTAAACGGTGAGAAGGCGGTACGAAGTTCGCGGGGTAAATAAAAAATAAAATAAATAACAACACCTTTGAATTAAGTTATTAACAAGTATAAGGGTATAGAACGGTATATTCTAATTTGTTTCCCGATGTGTTGTTTCCATGCATACACACAAACAGGCGTCCGTATTGGTTTAATTACGGTAAAAGGGTAGAAAGCCAATTACGGTTTGCCTGAAAAGATAATAAAATGTAAATTGCCAATCATATTGTCGACGAGCGACATCCAGATCGGAGTCGCAAAGCGCGGCCAAACATTTCATATCCCGGTTCATTGTTCACAACGTAACCAGTATTTATGAATTACATAAACAAAAGAGAGATTTCATAAACAACAATATTTGTAATTGGAATTTATATTCGAGATTTATGTATCGTTATAAATATATTCAAATGCATGACAAACTCCCATTGTGTCGTGTCACGTGAAAAGAAGTACGTACGCTTGACCAATAAAACCGCAGTAAAATACCATCACCAAAAATATTTTGCTAGGATCAAAGCGAAAAGACAATGCGAATAAAAATGCCGGGCAGAATATTTACATGGATCTGTGCCGTATGTCATACATTCCTTACATAATATTTGTAGGCACCTATTCAGTTTTCCTAAAAATAAACAATTATGTGTCACTAACTTTTGTGGTTATCATTCTACATAATTTCTAATAAAACAAATAAACTAGAGGTAGTCATTTGGTCCGGTCATATATCTTAATCAGGCAGTCATAATGATTAGTCGCTACAATACCAATTATGACTTCTTCACATAATATATTTAAGGAGTAAGCAGATGAACCACTAGCTGAGGAAACCCTTCAATTTAGGGTGTTTAAACAGTTGATAAATAACATTAATATCGAACTTAAAACCTCTTGTTCAGCAGCTTTTAGCTTAGGTAACTAAGCCACGGTGCCAATTGTTCATCAATTTGTCCTTATATAAGACTGCACTAAGCAATCCCATCAATACCCTTAACCCAAAACAAATAGTTCCTTCCTAATAGGCAAAACATAACAAGGGTCATGTGCTACATCAGGATGGAAATTGAATTGAACGGCTAATACCAGTGAGTGAGGTCACGGGTTATAATGTATCGGTACCCTTTACGTGCACGACCATTAACAATCAGCCGTAAATCTACGTATAACTTACTGCCGATCTCATACCCCGGATGATTGTCTATAGAATACACACAGTGAAACAGAACATCCTTGAATATTGATAGGACCTCCAAATACTTATTGGAGTCTATGAATAAGCAAGCAATTTTAATGGGAATACTTCTTAGTTCCCGCTCAAGAAAAACCTTGAAGTTGATCCCCTTAATACTTACGTACCGTTGCAGAAGCTAACTACTAATGACGCTTGGATTTTTGCTTTCCTCAATTCTCCGTTTCCTTGTTCAGCGCCCTCGAACTAAACGATATTGTCGTCTGCAAAGGATTTAATTGAAGTGGTATTAATGTTGCGGTTACGTTCCGGTATTAAATCTCTATTATGTGTTGGAACCGGTGTTCATGTAAGGGGTATGTTTCGTATATTAAGCCGCTTGGCAAACTTTCATATGGCTATTATGTACAGCGCCTTATACCAGCCTTATTACACACCGTTTATGTGCAGTACAGCTTCTAAGTTTAGTTTATTTTATGACTTTATGGCGACGAAACTGTAAGTCTTTTTTGATATAGAAATTTTGTCGTGCAAAACGACAAAAATCCTTTTTTGCTAATCATTTTAATGCCGAGACAGAAAAACGTTGTGTATTTCAAAATATAATTGAATTTATAATAGATATAGTCGCCAAGAAGCTGCGATGGTAGACCTTGCCAAAATTGGGAAATGAAGTGCCTTTTTTGAAACTACTTTTGTTTTTTATATGATTTATGTTCTCGTTTTGGAATTGAAAAACATTATCAGCAAAGTCCCATCATCATATATGTGTATTTCGTTTTTTATTTAAAACGCCTACTAAGTTGGCAGTTGTAGTTAAACTTACTTGCTATTATAAGTTTGTTAAGCCACGACAGTTGAAGCGCCCGTCAAAGTCTCGCTTAAAGCTTAGTACTCAAAATTAATTTGGGCTATCCATTATACAACAAAGAAAGCTCTACAACGAAAGTCACGAGACGAGATTTACACTTGTATACCAACTGTTAATTTTTACACTGAGCGATTGAACAGCGTTTTATCTGTCTACCTCACGATCCATTAATCCAAATGTCCGTGCCCGATCACGTTCAATGGCAATTGGATTTTTTCTTTTATCCCGTAGCAGACGACGAAGAGTACCTATTTCTCCTTCTGTGGCTATTTCATCCAATAAAACTACATACTTTCAGAGTTCCTCTTCATTCTGTGTTGCATTTAGTTTACGATCGGCTCTTATCGTGGACTGAACTTTAGTACATGTTGTGGTTTTAAACTTTTCAATTGTTTTCCTTGCTTTAAACAAGAAATGTCAAAGATCGTTTCAGTGTTTTATTTTCTTTGTTCCTATGTGTGAATACACATTATTCTTAACTAGATGTTAGTAAAAACACAATTTGCAACACATCAAGATACAAAAATTAAACCGTAAACTTTAAAGTATTATATAAATATGTATGTGTAAATTAACTTATTCTAGCTTTGAGTGTTGTGTGCATTATGTGATGTAAATGACTTTTTTGTCAAAAATACTTACATCGGCTAATTTAATTGGCTTCACCAAGTATTGAAATACTACTATAATAACTACTCATTTTACAACCAGACCTATACATAAAATTGTTCTATAAATTGAGGAATTCAGAGCAACCTAACATTAAGCCACGGATTACCTTCAGCATCAAACGCGTTCAAGAGAAACACTAAAATGATTTTTATCTGTATTGTACATCAAATATGTATTGTTTTAGATTTCCGCCAGCCTTTTGTGTTTATGATTTACACGAAATACTGAACAAAGGAACAGACATGAGGAGTATTTTCATCTTGAGAATAAAACGTGAAAGCTCACTGAAAATCCCGTTCTGAAAACGTAGGTTGGTTAAGAGTAAAAGGTTTAAATTCGCGTTGGTAAGCGTTCATAGTGTATTACAATAATATTGGCGAATAAAAAAGGTCGTAAATGCGACGATAATCGTAACATCGCTATATAAATAAGTATTGTAAATCGACAGCGGCAGATGGTACTCGCTCCATATCATAAATTACACAAAGTAGTCAGCTTGCCGTACAGTCAGGCGCGTATTCTGAATTTAATTTTAGGATATCATCAATAGGTTCAATGGTTATTATGCCGGAATATATCCTTTCAAACTATCTGGCCTTTTGTTTCGGCCATCTTTTCAATAAAAGGAAGTTTGGTTTGACTTTATAATCTTCAGTCGTGGCTTTTATATTCCAATGTAATATAATAAGTTTTTATACGTTTTCTATACAAGCTTTTAATCAAATAAATGCATACTTCTTCAAAATTAAACAATATTCTAAAGTTATAAACTCTAACCAAATTTCAAAGCGTAGCTGCAACGTCTGATTAACTGCACTTTTATTCATACCAACTAACGCTGTAATTAATATATTAAATCACGTTATACGAGTGTACTTATCTGCCATCTTTATCCTGGGTCTACCTTTCACAGCTTGGCGTCTCAAAGCATCACTGATGCAGATCACATTAAATGAATGGCTTTCATCAATTAGAGTGGTCGATATAACCAACAAACTGAGCACGTGACTAATGCTTACAATTAATATCACGTAATTGAATCATTCGGCTGTCGTATACTTTACCTCCTTATAACTTAAGCTTATCTTAATTTGATCAGATTTATAAACAACAATTTTAAGTGTCGGCGCATTATTTACTAGTGCATTATTTACCTTGAGTTAAGGGTTTTATTAACGGTTGGCTACAGGTTTATTTATAATCATTAAATGGTTCATTTGAAGCTATAAACCCGGAGGGGGTAAGTAGAGGTCTTCTCCTTTATCAAAAGTATTTAAAGTATATATTTTGTTGTATAAAGTATACGCTTATAAAGCACATGCAATGGGTGGCGAGGCTAAAACCATCCACCGCCCCTTTTAAATCGACTGAAAGACTACTCACAAAGCACAACCCATACATTAAACATCTCTGAAACTTGATCCAGCTGTCCGCAATGGTTTTGAACTGTGAGTAGGGTTTCACTATACTCGAAAACGCGAGGCATAAAGATACCGATACATCTATCGAGAAATCGAATCCTGAATAAAACAAGGAAGACAAATGACGTATAAGAACCTCGTAGGACAATCATTTGTTTTATGTGAAAAAAAATGGTCATTCAACCCAACTAAGTATTTGAAATGTATTACAGTAGGATGCGGCAATGTTATCACTACTATATATCATATTAAAGACGGAGTTTCGTAATAAGTTGGCTTATAGTGATCTTACCGACTTAATTATATGGATGTGGACTGTGGTATGTACTCGTTATTGTTAGGGAGAGCCTATTCACATTTTTATGTTGAATATTCGCGTAGGAAAGGCGATCTAGAATTAATATTTTTATGCGTCGCCTGCTCTGAATTTCTAGTAGGCGACACATGAAAGGTCCAAACAACATTAACTATTTAGATAAAGGCTTATCCACTAGAACTGTTTTTGTCACTGGCTCATACTGTATTATTTTAACCATCGTATCCGGTCGTCGACTACTGCTTTAGGACTTCGATGTTGAGCAAAAGTAGATATTACTGATTTTCTTGTTTGCTTTGAGTTGAAAGAATAGGTGTCTTTACATTCCTCTTCTTCTTATCGTATGGTTGCTGAACAACCTGGTGCCAGAGTATAAACTGCCTGTAGACCTCTGACATGGTTTTACACACCGTTGTCAAAATATCTCAGGTGTGCCGGTTTCCTCACGATGTTTTTCTTTACCATTTTTAGCAACTGATAATTAATGTATAATCATCATCATCATCAGCCGGAAGACGTCCACTGCTGGACAAAGGCCTCCCCCTTAGAACGCCACAATGAACGACAACTTGCCAATGTATAATACGCACATGAATTCAAAAAGACGTTGGTGCGTGCCGGGGTTTGAACTTGCGTCTTTTGACTTAGCAGTCCAACGGTCATATCACCCGGCTATCAGTGCTGTTTTATGCCAGTAGATAAGAATAGTTGAGAGCGATTTTGATGCTAACAATTTCTGTCGCGTTTGTTGTTGATCAGAACTGACACTATGGGTATTGGCATTCCCCAATACCTAAAAATGTGCAAACCGGTCACCCATACTAGGATAGACCCCGGCTATTGCAACTTATCAGCTTATAACTAGTAAGTTACTAACTTTGGGTATTTAGGTACAAGAATTTTTGTAACGTAACTGGGCATTTGAGCAACCAGTCACAGTAAGAGGAGTATTGCGTTAATTATGCTCCAGGTGTTATTGCTGTAAGCTTCATACGTGATATTAACTGGGTGATAATATGGAGTGTGGTGTTTCTGCAAAATAAAAATAACCGAACGTAATTAAGCCTTTTCAGCGCACTAATTAAAGCGAATGGTAGCTCAGGCAGTGGAAAGTTGTTTACCGTGCAATATAAAGTCATATTTTAAAGTCAAGCTCATTATTTGACTAGTGTCCAGACTCTTTGCTATTAATGGACTTCACTTTAAAATTAAATGCATAATATTAACGGAGTAACAGCAACTTGAAGAGAAGAAAATATAATATTTTGGATGCCGAGAACAGGTAATTTAAGTCAGCGGCGCCTGAAATATCTGGTACATTATTTAGTAGCAGGATAGAACTTTGCCGTCGACTAATTATGTTTATATTGAGTAGGTCCGCGTAAAAGCTATGCAAGGTAAATTAAAAAATACTTACAGCCTCTTCGGGTAGCTTCATTACATCACACTCAACAACTACTCCGATATAAAAATTACTTGCTCTAAATATCAAATGCTTTCCGATTATGTACTACCTATACCATATTATTTTAATTACTCAATAATACTAATAATGGTCTTGATATTAAGTCTTAAGAGCGTATTACTATTCATTGTTTTGCTAACCATGTATAGCTGTAAAAAACCATTTTTTTTCTGTCGTGGTTTTCCCGGAATGCTTATGTTGGTGAAAAATATGCGTGTCAACAGTTTGCAAGGGTCCAGAGAGCGGTCGTATTACGCGGAAGACACTTACCAGTGGGGGAGGGCTTTAGAGATACATTATAAATGCATTACATTCAAGATTTATTACAAACGATGACAAAAGAACAGACGAAATCCTGTGGCATAACACAGGCTGACGTTCTACTTAATAATTGAGTAATGCGAGTTAATGTTTGCATGTATGTGAACAACCGTTCAAATAATATGTTGAATACCAGGTATGGTTGCTAAGGCTAATATATTGTGTGTGTACGATGTATCCGAAACTTCAGATGAGTTTGAAATATTTAAAAATAATAGATACTGTGGTACTGCTACTATGTCTTAAATTTAGTACTAGTTACTAATTACCAATATCGGTCTTAAGTCCAAATTAATTATCCATGGCTATTTTTTAAAACATTTCTTAAATGAATTATTGTTTGAGTGCAACTCTGTTCGAATACAATAGTGTCGATGATTAAAGCATTTTAGTGCAGGCTTCTGCAACCACAAGTGCTATAACATTAAAATGTTTAAGCGAAATGAAATCATTGCATTTAATATTCGAATTACATCATCTAATATTCCATTTACTACCAATGTTAACAGCGGACGTTACACTACATTACATAAAAACTTAGGAGTATAATAAAAATATATAAGTAGTGCTTAGACTTGATAAATGTGTGCACATATTGCGTGAGTTGGTATAACAGCAATATAGTTCGATACAACGCCCGCATTGAAGTTCCCACATGTGGCCACATTCTGGGCCGAGTTGGCCACTCATTATTTGCTTACACACATATTTGTGGGTTACGTTACCCGGGCGAAGGGTATCGGCTCCCTTATATTTAACAAAGGTAACTTCCTATGAAAGTTGATCATTTCCAAAACGAATTTTCCTCTAAAGGGTAAATTGAAAGGCTTTGCAGGGATTTGTGCTGATCGACAATCTGTTCACCAACATAGTTGTAAGCTAAATATTTTTATGTGTATCGACCTGTTTGTACTAATAGGCTTACACTATGATTATGTTCGCGAGTGGAACCTGGATAAGGCTGGCATTAAAATAGGGAGTCTTAGCAACTGTGCGAGGATGGGCTGCGGATGTAAAGATATGAGCAAGAAGAAAAAGCTAGAACAGTGGTGTTGGGATTAGCAAGTCAAGTCAGCAATCTCTCAGATACACCAGTCTGACACTCAGATACAACCACTTGAGGAGGCTCTCTTTATACAATCTTAACTACTCTAACTTCTTATTTTTATCGTATGGTTGATGAACAATATGGTGTCAGAGTTTAAACCGCCTGTAGGCCTCTGACTTGGCTTTACATACCGTTGAAATCTCTCAGGTGTGCCGGTTTCCTAACGATGTTTTCCTTCACCGTTTTTAGCGAGTGATAACTAGTTTATAGTACGCACGTGAATTCGAAAAGACATTGGTGCGTGCCGGGGTTTGAACTTGCGACTTTTGACTTGGCAGTCCAACGGTCTAACTTAAAACTACTCTAACTTTAAACATGTATCGAAGAAGCTAATTACTCATGTGGTAGCTAACTCGTCGCTCACCTCGGAAATATCCCAGATTATACGTAGGCCTTTGAATGACTTAAGTACTTGAATAAGGTCCGCACTAAGTGCTCTAAATCATTTTATATTCTGAGGAATCATTAAGGATTCTCTGAGCTGGAATTATGAATACAACCAGTGGTTTAATCCTTAGCCATTTTAATATTTAAGTACCTAATGGGTTGAGGGTTAATTTATGTCCTCAAGTTTCGGGCCACGGCTCCAGCACCAGCTAATTATGATTTATGACGTTTTACTTAAAACGGATGGGTCGCAGCAGGTTGTGATGGCTTCATCTTTGTTTTATCTTTACTCCAGGAACAGCCGTATACATTTCAGTTATACTGCCATAAAATCACGCCTGTGATCCTCGGCTAGATAAATTGAGGTCAGAACTTAAGTGCCATTATTTTATTAATGAATGAAAGGGATAAGTTGAATATTTGCACTTTGAACATATTATAAGCCTGTCTCTTTCGATTTGTCACCACATACTCCAAAAATTTAAATATAGTTACGTATTATTTGGTAGTGAATGTGACTTTTATTACAAAACTCAATTTAATTTATGCAGCAGCTATACTTCTCATAAAAAAATGTATGCTTAATCAAGATGGATCCACGCTGAAGATTCTCATTTCTACAGCAAACAAGCCACTGGATAAAGAGGTTTGGTTTTATCTCACAAGATAATTAAAATATTCACAACGAAAGGCACTTTACCAGATTTTAAAACGAGCACCAATTTTAAAATAAAAATTAATTTCGTTGCTTTTTTACTAACATGATGCAGTTTGAATTTTAAATAAAACTTCTTAGATTCGATACACCATTTAATACTAAAGTGATGACTACACAAAAAAACCGCAAAGAATATAAAATGCAAGGTGCGGTAGTGTAGATGATTACATTTTATTTAATAGGTCTGTGTCTTTAAATTACGTTTATCAGTTTTCAAATATCACCCTCTATTTTCAGAGACAATCCAATTTTTAAAATAATAAATCGGCCACGTAAATTAATTCAGTGTTTAAAGTCGAAGCTATTTTGAGCCCAAAACTTTTAAATTAATTACAGTATATTTTAAGATCGTATTACAATTTGTACGTTTCATTAGAATTTGCTATAGCTATTCTTGATCTCTTTGCCTGAGGGGTAGATTCAGGTGCAATACTACCGCGCCCCGGGTTCACCCGTGACGGTATTAGATCCGGAGCGAGTAGCGGTATTAGTCTGAGCGACTATCGACGTTTATCCAGTTCCAATTTCCAACAATAGCGGAATATTCCTAAAAAGAATTCACGTCGATCTCACGTTCAAAACGATTAGTTCATTCTATATAAAAGCAAGGCTTGTCAACCTTGTCGGTAAAAGAATAATAAATGGATAAAACATCAAAATAAAATAATACGTATTTTTGTATTTTGTATTGTATACGAAATAAATAAAAAGTGGATTTTTTTCACTCAGACAGTTCATGTCAAGGTCTACGTCTAGCCGTTTCATAATATTTATTAGGCATTCAAAACTTTTAATTCGCGTTATTAAGTTTAATACTCTCTGCAGACTTGGACCCTTCGCTTGTAGAACAATTAGTCAGTTCGCTTTTACTTACGAATTTGAAGCCATTAATAATTTATTGGCAAGGGATACTTATTGATGACAATAAGCAACCACAGCTTAAGTACCTACTTGTGCTTGAGTACTAACTTGGGTGTCATTATCGACTTAAGGCATGTTAGCATTAGGGGTGCATGTAGAGAGGCCGCTACGTCCGGCACACAGTGGGCGATCAACTTCGCTAAATCTTTGTTGACAGGCTCTCTTATCTTCACATCACGACATGATTTGATACGACAACTATTGATAAGAAGAAGATTTCAATATCAATTCAGCCTTAGAGTTCCAAGCATTTTATAATATAATTATCCCGCATAGTTTCTGTTTTCTATACTTCTCTGAAAACAAAACCTTTGACTATTAATGGGACACTTACGCTTGTTGTTGTCAGGGACCGGACAACCCCGCTTTAGAGTTAAGCCTTTTGATAGAGTAACCCGTACATGGGGTAACTCATATCGCAGTGTTACCTTTTGTTCGAGTTACATCCTCGAAACCCAGCGAAATGGTTAACACCTTCATTATGGTAACCACGTGAAGGGGTTAACCCCTTCAACAACTTAAGCCTTTGAAGAGGTTACCTTCACGAAAGGGTTTTATTCGTGTTACCCTGAATTACCCAATAAACTTGAGCTGCATGAAGGTGGGGATACTTGCACCCGAGCGGCGCCTCATTGCTTTACAATTTTTTTTAGTTATTGCGAATTTGACCACACGTAACGAGCTAATAATTACGATGAGTAACACAGGTAAGTGATTATTACTTAAAGTACTGAGTTACCTTCATGTTAATATTGTTAAATGTAATTGTATTTAATAAATAATTATTTTTATTATGTTAAGTCACAACTGAATTACATAGTCTTGTATTTATTTAGTACAATCATCATCAGCCGGAAGACGTCCACTGCTGGACAAAGGCCTCCCCCTTAGAACGCCATAATGAACGACAACTTGCCGTTTGCATCCACCAGTTGCTCGCAACTCTGACGATATCGTCGGTCCACCTGGTGGGAGGCCTGCCAATGCTGCGTCTTCCGGTTCGTGGTCGCCACTCGAGAACCTTTCTTCCCCAGCGGTTGTCAGTTCTTCGAGCGATATGGCCTGCCCATTGCCACTTCAACTTGCATATGCTTTGAGCTATGTCGGTGACCCTAGTTCTTTGGAATTTCCGTATTCCGGATCCTGTCGCGCAAAGAAACTCCGAGCATAGCTCTCTCCATAGCTCGTTGAGTGACTCGTTCGGCTCGCGACTCCGCTGCGTAACCAGCTCATGAATAAGGGCTCCGTTCGAGTTCGAAACTAGTCGGGCATTCCCGAATACACACGTGAGTATAACCGGGATATATAGTAAATAATATGCCTCTCTAAAAGGCCAACCGTTAGCGACCACGTTTCAGAGCCATACGTCATCACTGGCAACACACACTGGTTAAAAACCTTCGTCGTCAGACACTGCGGAATTTTGGACGAGAAGATGTCGCGTAGTTTCCCGAACGCTGCCCATCCGAGTTGGATTCTTCGGGCGACCTCTTTGTCGAAGTTGGACCTGCCTAACTGAACAGTTTGTCCAAGGTAGACATAGTGTTCAACAACCTCGAGAGTATCGTTCCCAACGATAACCGGTACGGGTGCGACATGGACATTTGACATGATCTTCGTCTTGTCCATGTTCATTTTAAGACCCACCTGTTGGGAAACGAGACTGAGGTCGCTGAGCATAGTATTAAGCTCCTCCAGCGACTCCGCCATGATAACTATATCATCGGCAAAACGAAGGTGAGTGATGTATTCGCCATTGATGTTGATGCCGGACCCGTTCCAGTCCAAGAGCTTGAAAACGTCCTCCAACGCATTTGTGAACATTTTCGGTGAAATCACGTCTCCCTGTCTCACACCACGCTGCAGTTGGATTGGTTTCGTGCTCTCGTCCTGTAACCGGATCGACATGGTGGCGTTACTATACAAACACTTCAACACCTCGATATACCTATAGTCAATATGACATCGCTGAAGGGACTGCAACACAGCCCAGGTTTCGATTGAATCGAAGGCTTTTTCATTGAACACACAGTGGCCGATTATACTCCACGGTCTTCTGTATAATCTGGCGGAGCGTGTGGATGTGGTCTATGGTGCTAAAGCCTTTTCGGAAGCCGGCTTGTTCGGGAGGCTGGAAGTCATCAAGCCTGCGTTCGAGACGGTTCGTAATGACTCTCGAAAACAGCTTATACACATGGCTCAGAAGCGAGATGGGTCTATAATTCTTCAACAAGGTGTTGTCACCTTTTTTGAAGAAGAGCACCACCACACTCCTGTGCCATGCTTCTGGCGTAGTACCCTCGAGTATGACGGAACCGAATAGCTTCTGGAGGACTAAAAGTACCGGTTTTCCACCCGCTCTCAGAAGCTCCGTTGTGATTCCGTCATCACCCGGCGCCTTGTTGTTCTTAAGCTGTTTCAGAGCCACTCTAATCTCGTACAGGCTGATGTCTGGGATGTCCTCAGTGTAGTGTCGGGTCAGTTTAGCTCTAGAGTCCTGAGCTACGCTGACAACGGGTTCCCGTGTCGAGGTGTACAGCTGTCCGTAAAACCTCTTGAGCTCTCTCAATATTACCGGTTTCGATGAGATGATACTGCCATCGTCGATCTTCAGCTTCGTCATTTGGCTTTTCCTAACAGACGAATTCCTCGCGAACACTTTGGAGCCCTGGTTCCGCTCAAATGCGTCCTTAATACGGGCAGTATAAAGGAGCGCAAATCGTGACGCGTGGAGATAGAAATTCGCCTATTAAGTTGACCGTATTCCGACATGTCAGCTGAAGATTGCAGTCTCATCGCATTCCGGGCTTCCATTAACTTAATGGTTTTATTGGAGAGCTTCTGAGGCTTTCTGCGGCGTGGGGTTCTAAAGAACTGGGACCCCACTGCTTGGACAGCTTCCACCAACCCGTTATTTATCTCGTCCGCTGTTTCGCATTCGGCTAGGCACTGGAAACGATTACGCAGCTCGAGTTGAAAGCTTTCGGTGTTCTGGATCTGGGCAGGACCAGGACGGAGCGTGGACTTCATCAGACGAGACCGTTCAAGCTTAACTTAAATATCAGTGTGCCTCTGACAATACGATGATCGCTACCGGTTTTCACCTTCCCGATCACAGAGACATCACTGAATATACGCTTCTTGGTCGTCATGATGAAGTCGATCTCATTTTTGGTTGAACCATCGGGGCTAATCCACGTCCACTCCCTGGATGGTCGCTTCTGGAAGAAGGAGTTCATCAAATAGAGTTCTTCCTTCTCCATGAAGTCGACCAGCCGCTGGCCCCTCTGGTTCCGCTGCCCATATCCAAACGACCCTACTTTCAACTCATCGCCATTCTGAGTGCCCACCTTAGCGTTGAAGTCCCCCATAACAACGGTGAAGTATATTTTGGAGGAATGCATGGCTTCAGAGATCTCCTCATACATAGCCTCTACTTCCTCGTCACTTCGTCAGGGTGTGTCGAGGGCGGCGCATATACCTGGATGACCTTCAACGAATACCGATCGGTGATTCTGAGTATCAGGTAAGCTACCCTGCTCGACACACTATCGACTTTTACCACGTTATTAATGAGGGACTTACGGACGAGAAACCCAACACCACCCTGGGACTTTCGGTCTCCTTCCCGGAAGAAGAGCATGTTGCCGGAGTCAAGGATTATCGTATCCTGTCCCTCTCGTCGGATTTCAGATAATGCCACGATGTCCCAACGCAACCTGCTCAATTCTTCCTCCAGCTCGGCAATCTTCTCATCGGTCCGAAGCGTGCGGACGTTGTGCGTTGCCAGGGCCAAAGTCCGGTGGGGGTGGTAGCGAGGCATCAACCGGTGATTCTAAGCACCCCCTGCTCCTCCGTTACCTGGCCCGCTACCATAGCCTGGCGCTGTTTCAAATTTTAGGTATACCTACGACCCGCGCAACTGGCCTTCTCAATACTTACCGCACTCGCAGCGGACTTCACAGTTTGTAAGTAGTTGTACCTACTGTAGATAAACGGTAAACCTTTAATTAGGTATATTAGCCATTTTTTGTCGTGAGTTTTGGCTACATCCCATTTTAAATGTGTTATTAGTTTATTATAAGCGTTTAAAAAAACAAAGTAGGTAGTTCCATTTGTTTAGTCCTCTCACTAGGTCGACACTAATATCTACTTTTATATAAGAGACACTAACCCTTGGTTTCTGAAAGGCTGATCAACACAAAAATTTGTTAATCAACTGTCAAATCTCATGTCAAGCGCTGTGATTGGTTGTTAATCTTTTAATCAACGAATCACAGTCGTGATCAGTTCATTTGACAGAAGATTAAGTTGATTAGCCTTCCAGAAACCGGGGGTTAAACAACCAATAAGTATTAATAGGCTTATGACCGAACATTCATAACTTTAATATTCATTTACATTTTCTGGTATTATTTGATGCATCGTATACATAATAGCGATGTACAGCATCTCGCCTCGGTTGTGGCATTTTCACGAAAATAATAATAATATTACATTAATTTATAATAGCGATGAACTAAATTAAGTACACACTTAGACAAAAACACTGCTAAATTGTGATTTTTATTACTTCCGTTTAGTAGTTCAGTCAGAGTTCCGAATTAAATAACGAATGATGAGAATAAACAAGTATAGACACGAAAAAATAAATATCACAATGTTTGAAATGTGCGACAAGCAAAATTAAACTGTAAGATCATAACCACAATGATTATTATTCCATGTTTACAATTCGCACGGTAAATGCAACAATGGCGCCGCCGGGCGGTAAGATGTCACGTGCGTTCGTGGTTATACTATTTTCAAACTAATGTCTATTACAAAGAGTGCATATTACATTGTCTTGGGTTGGAATGGCTTACCCTGTTACAGTGTTACAGGGTGTTGAAAGGGTAACCTGTTCGGAACGGGTTGCAGTAATCCGTTCGAAGGTGTAACATATGTCATAGGGTTTTTTCTTGAAGCGCTTAAAAAAACCCCTTCAAAAACCCTTTCAATGAGTATCCGGCCGGTCCCTGGTTGTTGTTACAACTATTCTACAAATTGTTGTACGCATATATCAATCAAAAGGTCGCCGCCACACTATTATCATAGTTCATTGTATATTGAAACTAGCACTTTAGGGATTCAGTGATTGCAGCCATCCATAGATTGTTGGCTGCGAATATGTCAACCAATTTAATATGCTAATTTTGTCAAACCAAATCGCACGCACTACCGCACTGTTAATAATATATTCGAGGAACTAATTGTAATATTAGTTTTGTTTATTCATTAGTGTCCAATGAGAATGGAGTACTTTTACAGGTAGGGTCAATTATTTGAAAAGTGTAGAGGATCATTCAGCTGTATTCATTGGGTACCATCAAAGACTGTATCATATGCAAAAGGGAGTGCCCAATAATACACAATTCAGGCCCAGAATGTTTGATAAAGCAGAAAGATTTTAATGTGGATAAGTACCGGCCCAACCCATCGATTATTTCATTCGCGCATTCAACCGGCAGCGTAGCGACTATTGGAATAAACTTTAGACCTTCCACTATCAATTTATTATCTGACAACTTTATTAGATTTATAGTTTCAGCGGAGTTTATATCAAACTATTATGGTGGAACCTACCGATTGTTTTACGTCACCAACATTTGAGTTTTAAAAGGAAAGACAGAACTGAATTGTAAGAGAAGAAATCAGTGCATAATAAAACTATTTAATACGGCTGACTGAATAATAGTGTACAGCTAAACTTTTACATTTATATTAGTCAGATTGGAATTGCGAAGTTCTAGACGGTAAACGGTAAATGAAAAGGCTAACTTTCCTACCTGTTCATCTGTATCGCACACTTTATCGGTAACTGTTTTCAACTCATAGATTCTATATTGATAAAAGATGCTGAACTAATTTTCGAGCTGCGAAATTTTATATAGCTAACTTTTATAAGACGAATAGTTCATCATATTTTTGTTTATTTTTAGACCTTTTTTAAACTTCTTTACAAATAGTAGCTGCGCCACACGGTGTTACCTATTACATTTTTTCAGGATAAAAAGCCTTTGAGTTCATCCAGGGTGTCAGCTACCATCTCAGTTCAGTCGGCTCCATACCAAATTTAAACAAAATCGGTCCAGCCGTTTGACCGTGAAGAGGTAACAAACATACAAACACACTCACAAACATTCGCCTTTATAATATTAGCGCGATTAATTTTGTATCCATAAATCCAAAACTTATGTCTCAAATTAACCGCTAGAAGTCGTTTCAGCCAACAAACTGGGGACTTTCCTCAAGACTCAGACCATCACATAAAACAAAGCACTTAGTGACACTGCAGTGGCTTTAATAAAATAACAAAGATGTCAAGGATTACTCCACCCCGCTTAGGCTAATGCAGCAACGCCAATACATCACTTCATTGTAACCCCGGAACACCTGAGATCGGTTATATCACGTGATTATCACAAGATAAGCTTCCAGGGAAATGTCGCAAACACTTCCCCTCTTCATTAACATAAACGTGCCTCAAACACCGTTCAGTGAATTTATAAAAATCATCCCATTGTTGGCGCGAAGAGATAAATGTTTATTAGCCATCGCCTTTTTTAATCAGGCTATAAATAATGACAGATTACCAGCCATACAATAATTTTAAAATTCATTTATCTTTATATCTTTGCTGTACGTAAAACAGAGCTGAATCATTCCGTACTGGTATTAAGTTTTCATTTAACGGAGTTTCGTTCTCACGTATGTAATCTAAAATTTGCACGTTTAGCATTTCCTATTCCCACTTTAATTATGATATGGGAGCTCAGATGCAAATGTTTTATTTTATCAATGCTTAATACTAATGTCAATATTGTGTAGAACCAACCAGCTATCGCTATACTTGACTGGTTATATTTTAGTAAAAGCTTATAAAGACTTTTTGTAATTAAGGAAAAGTTACAGACAAATTAAAAGCAGTGCTTTAAACATCAGATTTTGTTTTATATACAAAACTGTTGGTTTTTTCCAAGAAATACCTTCCTAACAATTATAAATCTGAGTATATAAAAAACATAGGTATTCATCCTAGGCTCCCTGACTATTACACAAGGAAGACTTTAGAACGATAATTAAGTGCATTTGTCGAAATCCAACGCCAAGGATGTCTGGGTCTGTCTGTCTATCACGCTCTCGTAAATGTTTTTAGTTCTGTCATGACTGTACAGACCTATACTTAGTTGTAAGTACGGTTTTTATTAATAATTTCTGTGTAAAACAGCCGCGAGTAGTCGTTATTACGTCAGTAACTTAGGCGATTATCTTACGAAATTTAGTTTTCTAATTATTGTGTAATATCACGTATTAAACTATATTATTTATTCTAGTTTTTCCTACAATCCCTTGGTTCGAAAAGCAGTTTTGTACAATTTACCAAATCAAGTAGGTAAGAGAAAGAGTAGGTACACACACAACATAGGTACCTATGTTTTGTTTTATTTATAATATTCGTGAACATATTTCGCAAACCATACAAGACTTCGTAAAACGTCGGCAGTTTTAATAAAAACTTGTGCAGTATAAGAAGTTCGTCATCCTTTAGAGAGCTTTCAAGCGAGTTCGTCTCTCAAATGACATACTCGGTCTGCGACGTATCATCTTCGGATTAAACTGTCGATGGCGGTAAACATTTCTATCGCCCTGTATACAGCAAGTTCACGTCGAAAATTGTATACAAAAGCACCCTTTCCAATTAGGAGTACTTGACCGTTTTTGAGTAGGCTTAGCAGGTTGTCTGCGAAGTAGACACAATGGTCAAACAATTGTCATGTATAATTGTCACGTCGTTCGATGTGTCCTATAATATCTAATGAACAGAGAAAGACATAAAGCGAATTTGGTTGCATGTTTACACAAGAATTTTAAGAACACAACCTTTTTGCTGAAGATGGTACCTATCAGTCGACGGCATGTTATATGTAGGAAGCATAACGCAATTAATCCGGTGCAAATCTCAACTGTAGTCTGGAATCTTCTCATAGAAAATTCTTCTTATAAAATCAAGTAATAAGACCTACTAATCGAGCGAAAGTCCTCTCAATTTCCTCAGTATGTAGGTTTATTATAATCAAACACTTCTATCATAATAATTATGCAAACCTTCCGGGTTTTCAGATTATCCAACAGTAATTAAATCAAGCCGTAGAGTGCATGCAATCAAAATTGACTGCTAATTGGATTAGAGCAAAGTTTTCCCTTTGAGCGGAACTAGAGTAATACGGCATGCTGTTTATTAAAAATAGCTTGGTTTTCTTTATGTTCTCAAAGACAATGAAAATGAAGTATTGTTATGCTCATGGAAGTATTTTAATAAGCTAAATAAAATTGCTTGTTTACGCGAATATGTGTTAAAGAAATATCCATTTTATTTATACTGTATAGTCCCCCCATCTTACGCTCTATAGTTGTCACAGACTTGTTTTTTGATGCGGTAACTAACCGTCCTAATTTCACTTTAGATTGGCATCTTTTAAGGCAATAACGTTTTCACAAGTTTGGCACCAGAATTCTGTACCATACCCATCCAGTTATTTTATTTGAACCACAGGTAAATAACGTTTTCAGGCTTCACTACATAGTATAAAACAAAGTCGCTTTCTCTGTCCCTATATCCCTATGTATGCTTAAATCTTTAAAACTACGCAACGGATTTTGATGCGGTTTTTTTTAATAGATAGAGTGATTGAAGAGGAAGTTTTATATGTATAAAAACATCCATTAAATAGTGGAGAAATACTTATAATATATATTTTATACCCGTGCGAAGCCGGAGCAGGCCGCTAGTACTATATAATATTTGATGCAATAATTTCGTTTAATCTAACCATGATAAAATATGTATGTATTGATAATCCAATACATGTCAATTGCACTGTCATGTCGCTTTGCAGCATAATTACATCGTGCATTTGTTTATTTTGATATCAAATTTATCGTTAATAACGATCTATTATTTAGCATATTTTGAATTTCTATAACTATTTTGATTAGATTTCATATGAGGATCATTATAATAATTTAGATTGATAATTTTATATTAAATTTACTCCATAGAGCAATTATGCAGGTATTCAATATCGGGAGCAAAATATTATTTAATTACGCAACTTTTATTAGAAAGCTCTATCTTAGTTTAATTATTTAAATTTAACTTCTTTAAACCATTTTAGTCAATATAACCTTTACAAACCGAAACTGCTCATGAATCACAATTAAGACGACACACAAAGCTTTTAAACTATTTGGTAACAGTTAAGGCCGAGAAGATGGCGCACATCAGGCGATTGCTCGCTGTAATCTAAGGAGAGTGCATGTAGGCACTCACACAGCGCACTCAATCCTAGCTCTGTATTAACGACGGCAATGCAGATGACCGACCGCACTCTCTATTGAATTAGTTCCTTTACCGCTCGCCTCTACTCGATTAATATTTAAGATGTAGTTCTAACTAAGTTATCAACGTGTTTAGGAAATTTTTGTTGCATTCAAATCCTCTGAATGGATGCTCGACGGTGTTTAACTCGCTTTACAAATGAGTATAAACACAGCGTGTTCATTTGAATCAAAACGATTTAAAGTTAAACAAAACAAAGCTTGCTATTTTGATTGACAGAGTCCCGAAAAACAATTTTAGATAAGTTGATATCAAGCGTAAATCTATATCCCACAGATATTCAAGCCGCTCCAACATTTTAAAAGCTTAGCAACTTAATATCGTCTTCTCAGCGAGATTCCAACTTTGTTGCGAACTGCTAACAAACATTTTATATTAGACGAAAAAGGGATTTGTGTCGACGAGTCTCATCCATCTCCCGCCGTCCCTGAATGACCATATTTGACAAGATAACCAATATAAAAGGTGAACATTAAGGCATGATGAATTTAAAACTGAAGGTTTACGTAAATAGTGGGGTTAAAGCTATTTTTATACAGGAAAGATAACGTTTCGTAAATGCCGTATACGTTCGTAAAAGGTATATCCATACATAATGTATGAATGAAGGAGCGTAACGTCACTAAAAAGGAAAATGTTTGCCCAATATTTGTGTTGTCTCGGCTCACACCTCGCACACTCATTACTATTCATGGTAGAAGTAATAAAGTGATCATACCAAACTCCGTGAGTGGTGGATAATTCCCGGGACAAAGTAATTATAGGTACTAACTAATTGTTGTAGCCTAACCCCTTTACTTATAAAAATTGAGAATGTTTAACAATTATACTATAATAATAACTAAAAACTATCACATTCGTTTGTATATCGACGAATAGATATTACCTAGACCCTAGAACTATTACCTAGACCTAAATGGGCTTTGTGTTAGGATTTATAGGCTTAACGTTACCTAGTTTAACGTTTTAGGATTGCATCTAAAACGAGGATACCTCTTGACCTCATATTTATTATAAAGGATATCCTTTTTTTGGAACTGTTACCAATAGACAAAATCAGTTATTTATTTGAAAAAACTATGTTATAATAATTTTAGGTAAAATACTTACCCGGGTCGGGCAAAGTGTTACTGAGTTTTCCATTAGGCAATTCTTAGTAGCAGCACGGAGTCTGGATTTGTGCCCGGTTGATGGCAATAGGCTCGCCCCCTATTACATTGGGACTTACAACATAACTGGCGAAATGTGGGTGTACTATATGTTCACCTCTGCCTACCCCTTCGGGGAATACAGGCGTGATGTTATGTATGTACTTACTCATAATCCTACCTTTAACTTACATCATACATGATTCCTATTGACCTCAATAAGCCCCAAATAGCCGGATATTAGACATTATAATTCAAATACTGGTTCTGCATAATAACTTCCTCGTGTATTCAGATTCTGATACTCATCATCAGCCAAAAGACGTCCACTGTTGAACATAGGCCTCCCCGTTTAAGCGGGGGGGGTTTGCCGTAATCCCCACGCTTGGCAAGCGGCTTGGGGATCGCAGTATTGGTGGTGGAGTTACAGAAGACGCTGCTGCCCATCTTCTGAATTTTCCCTTAGTCGCCTCTTACGACACCCACGGGAGGAAAGGGGGGGTGGTCAATTCTAGGCCGGATACCACACGATTCTGATACTAGTTTTAGATAATTGCTGATTCGTATATTCAGTAGCCTATTAATCAAAATCGCAATCATTACAATGGTGGTGTAAACGAACGCGGAATTTGTGGAAACTCATTATTTGTGTTCCTAGCTAAAATATATTTATAACTGTTACCTGTTTAGGTACATTGATTACTTACAGATAATGTTGTCCTAATAACGTAGGGGGATGAATGAGGTATAAAATTCCTTTCCATCGAGGGGAAAATGAGTAGATAAGAGGAGGAACGAGGAGGAACGTATAAGTGGTAAAAAATTCTTGATAAGCAGGGATTTATAGACTTCAAACTAGAAGAACACCTCTACCTACCTCTAAAGACATTCCAGGCGTAATTATACAGCTATATTATGTAACCAGTGAACTTAACCACACAATTGTTAATGAGAATGTGAGTAGCAGGATCAAAGCTAAGACACGTCTATTATCCCACTGGATATTGTCCTCGAGCGTGTTCACATGAGGGCTTTCTTATCATATATCTTGGGATAACAATTAGGGATGCGAGCTGTCTTTTGACGCGACCGTAACCATTTATTGAGGCGTGCAGAGTCAGTGATTTGTTCACTGTTTGCATATTCCTTTACTATTGGTTTGGGCACCTGCTAAACAATTTGTTTAATCACAAATTTGTGTCGTGTTTCTAAGTACCTATCTAGTAGTATGTATGTAGATCATATATTATTTACTGGTATTTAATTTGGATACCGGTAACTTTATATTTATACCTTTGCCTAATTATCCAAGAGAGAATATGCCTAAACACTGTATATACCTTTAATAAACATATATTTAACTTTGTGGGGAAAGTTTATTTTGAAACGATCCTAATTCGCAGACAGAACTAAAATAGCCGGGTTACTTGCGTCGGAGCTAAGCCTATTATGCGATTATGTTTGTTTTAAAGTCCCAGTAAAATAGCAGAGATTACAAAATCCTGCGAAATAGACGATAGGCACTCGTCCTTCCTTCCTCCTTAGATAATGGCCCACTTCGGCTATTTCCGAGTTTCTCCGTAACAAATGCTCGTCATTCCATTCCGCGCGAAATGAAAAACCAAGTTATACGTTGATTTAGTTCATTTAACATTTACAAGTACCTATAAAGATTTACATGTTAGAAAATTCTTATTTTTTCTTGACGAATAATAAACATATTATTTAGATTTAAAATATTGCCTTTTAGTAGTCCCACCATTGCTTTTTAATAAAGTGGGACATTTATACCTAACGTATACCCACAAAATGTATACATATGCGGGCGCTACCCAGTTTATTGAATAGGGCGACGTGTAAAAGAATTAGTGAAGCAATATTAATAGAAAATAAACGGTTTACATGCCAATCGTGTTCAACAAAGCGTACTCGAATTACTTAATTTAAAATCGCAATCGAGCTCAGTACTTTATTCAGCAAAACGAGCTCAATAATTAATTTTATTCACTCCCACACTGTTGGAAATATTCCCAAATGCGCGATAAAACTGGTGCGAGAAAAAGTAATGGTTTGCATGTGTTTGGTCGCTACATTTCTGTGTTTCTTGGCTCGATTGTCTACCTCGATATATCCTGGTGAGTGCTCATTTCGAAGCCCATTAAATAGGGGAAAGCCATCATTGCAACCATTTCCCCCTCTTAAGTTACACAATGGAGGCATTACAGGGTTAAACAGATGTAACGGAATCCTTAAGTATCTGCCATATTACACGATATTATTTTGGGAACAGTAAGTCATCTACTTATGAATACTTCGATATGAATAAATATTGAAAGCCTTATGCTTATAAAACAAGATTTCATATAAAAATAAATATTCCTTTAGGTACTGATTTTTCCTTTCAGTGGTTTAGTAAATGTATTATGAGTTTGGTAGTTCTCTTAGTTTTAGGCATCTCAGTAAATACGTTAAACTAGTGGCAGCGTGGTGCTCGGAAATTGAGCCCAGTTCATGACAATTGAATCGACACCTTTTACATGTGGCTGCGAGAAAAAGTTGACTTGTGTGATAGGTTTTGCAAAACTACGCGTCTGACTACCGCTTTTACTGTATCTGTACTATAAATATTGATATTTATTTATTTATTAAATCTATAATATTTTCACAGTACATACGACCAAAACACTTACATTTAAAAACAAATAACATTTTACAAAACAAAAAAAAACAATTGTTACACTTATCATATTTAAACATACAACAATAAACATCAATAATTTTTAACTTAAACATTACTTAAGAACGAATATATAATTTTAATAACTAGGTATTGCTTATCATGGAAGATATCTAGATCTGTGTGTTGAGCAAGCATCGAGTTCAGCAATGAGATAGCCCTAGGAGTGGGTGATGCAGCAGCCCTGCGGGAGCGCACTCCGCGGGGTGCCGCGAAAAGGTTTCTGCGTCTACGTGGACCCACAATACCGTCTCCACCTATTAAAAAACGTTTTGGGATTCCTGCAATACCAACTCGTTCCAAAGTAGTCGGATTATCTACTTTATTTGTCAAAAGGCGGTGGTAGTGAATTAATAAAAGTAATTTCCGCCTAATTTCTAAGGTATCCAAACTTACCATGCCCGCAACAAATAAAGAAGGATAAAGAAAAGGGTAGTATCCGTACATTCGCTTGTAGATGAAACGAGCGAACCTTCTCTGAACCCGTTCAATTAAAAGTGAGTATTTGGTCTCGTGGGGGTCCCATACTATCGCATTATATTCTAAGCGGCTACGCACAAACGCCTTGTAAAGCATCAATGCCGCTCGTATGCCTTTAAATATACTAACCTTATAATGCTTGTAGGTACAAGGTTTAAGCGATGATTAGTTGCAAATTTTACAATTCAATATCAACCATTAATAAACCTAAACATTACCATCGTAATGTCTTATTGTACCGTAAACTAACAATACAAAATAATAACTATATCCAACTGATTTATTGTAGGTACACTACTGAATGTTTAGCGTTGTAATGGATTTCGCTACTAATTGATAAACCATAACGAATGAACAACAATTGCCTTAATTACACAGTCGTAACGCCAAAGTTACCAGAGCAATAAACATTAATTTCGGGAATATTAATAACACAACAAACCATGCCCCACTGCGACAAAGACTCTTAGTAATATCCTCAACAGCTATGCAAAATAAAACAGAAGATCATATTGATGCTGCTTAGAGATTGTTTTCAGGATTTACGTTTCAGATAATACAAGAGTGAGATACACCTAAAAGGATACACAAAAATGCATTAAACTAGATTACCATCAAAATGCAAATGCGAAATTAAATTAAAGCGAGTAAGCATTCATGAAGTCGCAGGACTAACACGCTGGTCAGATGGGAACAGACGATAAGGTTTGCAATGGAGGTAGCCTTTGTACCACACCAAACATTCATGCATTATGTACATAGAGAGAAAACACGGCCACGTCAAAGGTAATGATCAGCTATCAAAGTCCAGGCGGGGTTCTATTATTCTAGCCAAGTATTTCACTGGTTTTATACCCAACTCCTCTATAACAAAGAGGTGAAGTTTGTTTATACAATTGTTTTGTATAATCTCGGCATCTAAGTTAGATTGGATTTTTTCTAGACTGATCAGATTTGCTGTTTGTAACAGTCATTTCTAACAGGATGTTTGAAAGAAACTTTTTACATTCAAATATGCATAGGGTAGTGAACAAGGCTTACCTGGATAACACCACGAAATAGAAACACACATCTCCGAAACAGTGTAACTAAGTTGTTAAGACTTTTGGAAGAAGGTCGCACGAGTGTGGCTGTGAAACAATTCCTTTTTAAGTAAAATGTGTGTGTGTTCATTACACCTATATCTATCCTGTAAGGCGATAAGCTGAGAAATAACAGATGATGACTGTATTCACCCCAAGTCAATTCCCCGACATGCTAAATTCCATATTTAGAGTTTCATGGTGAAGAATAGCGTTAAGAAATTTTTGTACTTATCATTTCATTATCAGTTACCGGGCAGTGTATACTTTAAACTACAAAGTGACAAACTTATACTTTTAACTTGAACTTCAATGCTTCTTCTAAATTGTAATCAACATATTCCGGATGGTCGAATTTCAGAAATTCTCGTATTTTAATTAATCTTTTCTTAATTTAATTATATATTTATAAATATTTTAATTAAAATTAATTTTTAATTTCTCCTTACATCAACAGACGACATTTCACATCACCGAAATTCAAACCCTTGGACATAAGTCCAAACACACTGTACTACGTAAATAAATTACGTCGTTTATTTTACCACTAACCTCTATTAAAGAACAAACATTTGAATTAGCCTACATAAATATGAAGTAATTTGTAAAGCCCCAAACTAAGTCCTATCAAGCTATCTAAGATTAAGAGACTACGCGTTGAATAAATAGCTTTGTATCGCTCCACCATCCCGAGGAGCCGTAAGATTAACAAAGCGAGCGAGTTGCTTATCTCTGAATATCCTATTATGTTAATCTAGCGTAATTGTTTATAGGTCTAGCTGCCCCGCTTCCCCCAGGTGGAGTGGGGTGGAGTGGCCCATAATAAATCACCGCTAAAAGGCTTCATTGTTGGCTCGACTAACAAAGGTTTTGCGCCTCATGGCAATGGCACGTGCGTGCGGAATTAAAAGGCGTCCAACCGCACTTCCTCTGACCCGAGGCCTGCGTAGAGGGTGCACTCTATACCTCTTAATGTCCTTTAAGTGATTTTTTTTCTGCCTGACCGCATAGAGCTTATTTTTCTATTGATTCCGATGGTATCGACCAATCAACAGCAATTGATAAATCAATTCCACTCTTGAAAATAAACCTCACGTCTCCGAATGTTGCTTGTTTGTTTGCAAAAGTTATATATCTTTTATCTTAGTAAATAAAATTAACTAGTAAAGAGGTTTGTATCAGGATTGACTGCCCTCGAGAGGCCCCTAGCCTTGCGGCCCAACACGTTTAAACTGAAATTCTTGATAGAACTATTGTAACTTATCTAATTAAAGCTCTTTATTAACTGTAATAAAGTCCATTAAAATGCTGATGTAGCTCTTGACATGACACATGGGCCAGAGGTTTCCCGCCCTTTGCCCGGCCACAAACTGACAAAAAAGGGGTCTAGGACTGAAATTAGTTTGAATAATTGCTGTGAAGCCTGTAGAAGTCCCTTGACTTTATTCATGGTTGGTAGAGACCCAAGCAGCCTATGAAGAATCATTATATTCCTCAAATGTCTGATATAAATTACTTTCTTGCCTTTACTTAAAACCAAAATACCTACTACATTTGATTGTTTCTGTCTTACTGTGACATAATGGCCGATTTTTTAAAAGTAATATCTACATTCTTATTAGAACTGTAGAAAGTAAAACGATGTTACGACGAAAAATGTATATTTATTGTTTTTTTATCAATATGAGACTAATAACAGGAATACAGAATTCCAACATTAATTTAATATCTATACAATCCATACTAGAGACAAAAGAATACTAGAAATGCATAAGGCTTAACGCTCCCACGTGTAGCAATTTAACTTTACTTGTTAAGTTCTGTGACCTAAAGCCTTTAGTTACGGTTATGTTAGGCGTCCTAACTTGTTCGTGTAACCGGTAAACTTCTTAAACTGTTAGTGCCGAGAAACCAGACAGAATTATAAATGTGAGGTTATATTTTGATAAAAGACCCGAGATCTGCATGCTTCATATTAAATAAACGAATGTAATAACATCGCATCTCTATCTGTGTAACCAATCTCAACCAAGCTTTGAGTCTGAAACTAGTCGTACATTCCCGAAAAAACCCGTAATACAACCGAAAAAAGTAAAGGATATCTATGCTTTGCATATTTGTCATTTTTTACAAACTCGTTCGAAATCCGAAACACGCAAAAATCTTTATCTTTCCGAAACTTATGAAAAAGAAAACTAAAAATTCGTTTTCCGCATTATGCAGATACGTGTACGTGTGTGGGGTTCGTTAGTCCACTATTTTACACGAGGTATTCACCGCTTGAATTGCGTCCATCAGCCAAAACCCAGAGAGTTTTACAATGACAATCACAAAACGAACGCTTTGATTTTATCCGCAAAAAATGTATATACATATGTATATGCTTGTATGAAACATCGAGTGTTATTGATTTAAATGCAACATATGCCTGTACGTGTCAGTATCGGTGCATATCTAGATAAAAAATAAATAAAGTGGTATAGTTACTTCGCATGTGCATTGTACAGATAAGGCATTCCGATTTACACGTGAATTGCATTGAGTCAGTGCTTAGAGCAGATAAGGATGCGTTTATCTGTTATCCAATTTTAAAATTTGAGCATTCGTACTGCAGTTTTTCAGCCTAATAACATATTGAGTATGCTTTTTATTTATAGGGAACAGGTAAAAAAAGATACTGCAAGATTAAAAAAAGAATAACGGTGCTAAATAAGAAGAAAAATATGAATAAACTGACAAGCAATAACAATTACAGTAGAAAATTTTCAATCAAGTGCGAACACAGTAGGTATCTTTAAATATGAACTCTCAAATAACTTCCAAACTGTTTGGAGTTACATCACAAATACCCGGTTATTATGAAGTAACAGAATTGATTCAAAGTTAACCCTCAATTAAAAGCCGCGACTTTCAAAATTCACTTCTGAAAATTATTAATAAAACAAGTTGTAGAAAAGTACGAAACTCTTTATTGACTTGTAAAACTGAAACAAAGTACTTTCATGAATACAGAGCAAATAAAGGTCCCATTTAAGGGAGCCGAGACCCGATTCAGTCATTAATAATTCATTTTCGACCTCGGGACATTCGATAATTTGGCCCCTAATTGTGGGACTGTTGACATTTTCAAGTGCAGGTTCTGTGAGAACGCTCGTATGTGATGTAATAAAAGCTTACCGATTCGGTTGGTATATGCAATGTTATACTCAACGGGGTGATTTATCAACCACCAAAAAAGTTTATACGCAGAAACCATAAATTATTATTATTATATTCGGATTTCCCATGATCTGTGGCATATTTAGATGTAAACCGTATTATTGTGCGTTTGGCTATAAAGTATTAACACCCACAGGATCTATAAAAGAAGGGTTCATTCATAAATATGTAACTTTAGAATATTGCTTCAGTTATCTGTGTTCTCGCTTCTTGATCTTTACCAATATAAAATTGAGATTTGAAAACTTTTCGAGATTTATTGGGCCAATGGTTTTTATTACCATTATTATGAATGTTACAAAAATATTTTTGACAGCTTAAACTATGGCAGATAATGGGCAGAAAAGATAGCTAAATTATATTAAATATAAGAAATAAGTTACAATAATAACTCATGAGAATTAAGCGATGAAAATCTTTTGAAAGATGATGAAATTAATGAGTTGGATCTTGGAACTTAAGCAAAATAAATAGCCCTCATTTATGATAATTATGTTAAAATAGATTAAGTGCTACCAGTAGGTACGAACAGATAGAAAATTCAATGATCTGAGTTTTGAACGTGTTGTACGCATGAGCGAATACGAATAAAAAATGTTTTCACGTTGTTTAGGCTTGTATGGCGATCACATATCAAATTCTGTGAAATAGATTTCATGGGATTTGAAATGAAGCAACAAATTCAAATCAAATGGGCCAATTCGTCATCGTAACTAATGAACACAAGTGGTATAGACCGACACATGTGACATGAAAAAATAGGATATACTGCACTGTGATGGATGAGTGGAACATACTGAACTTTAGTTAGCACACGCATCATTTTCGCAAATGGTTTGAATGTGTTTGAATGTTTTTCAAGTTTTATTCAGTGGCTGTTCAAAAAATGTAGTCCTAAAAACTAAATAACTCTTAAAATATTAAACAGAACTAAGTTACGTTAACTTATTTACGCTACTGTCTTGAATAAAATGTTATTGGATTTCATTTACGTTTTACAAGACTATATAATCCATGGAATGAATCCTACAAATATGACGAATACAGCTGTATATCAGTAGCTTGGCATCGACGACTTCATATACCTAAATAAAATATTAAGTTACATTTTACTTTCAATATTCTAATACATTTCTACTAAAGAGTATCTAATCGCGGAAACGGATCCAATTAAACATACTGACAGTCAGCTCTCTGCAACAATGCAACAAAAATCTACAATAAAATACGTTAATTTAACGAAAGCACAGCTGCAGAACAATTCCAATGCACGTTTAAAACAACAAGGACGTGCAGCGTATAATCGGAACTAACTGTCTCGCTCCAAATAAAAGACATACTCACTAAAAACAAAACATCGAATACCTACGCTTTGCAAATCCCAATTAAAGTAAGAGTCAACGGTAATCACAGGAGTTAGATGAACGCTGGGAGCACGCTTGATAACCTCGGTCGTCCAACTTCATTTAAGTTGAGCTTTTGGCTAAGCAGTGCCTAGCTAGTTGCCAATCAAACACGTGAAGTTGTAACTTACCACCCAAAGAATGTTACTCTGAACTGAACTGCCATAAGAGCACACAAGTCACGGTCTCAAGAGGGCATAGCAATGCGTACTATGAAGTTTCCGGGAACGTTTATTTGGGTTCTCGCAAGCTGTTCATGTAGGAAGCGAACTTTGACTTATGAAGATATTTGTCCAAGTTCTATAATATGCAGATTGACACAAAATTTGAACATTAAATTATATTGTTAAGAATAATGTTGAAACCACTATCATGAGGTTCAAGTCCAACACTACAGTTAATGGAGAATCGTTAAATAATATTATTACTGACCGTATCAATTTAACTATTATTACTACCAATAAACTTTAATTTTATTCTTGTTATTTCAGTAGCCAACCCGACTACGACCCATTTGAACATTTGCTCAAAATGTTTTCCAAAAACAGAACGTGTAAAATTTTAGCTGGTTACGTTCAATAAAACTTTTGTAATCCCGGCCAACTAACCGCCGTTCATGGAGGCAACAGGGGTGAAACCAAAAAAACCCGACAACGTAACTTCTGAACTTCCTTCTTTTATAAAGTTTTCCATCGTTTCGAATAACTGCAAACACAATTCAACACCTGCGGGATTATTTTACTCGAACTCCAGCCTTAAAATTAAAGCGCTCTGGGGCTTAATTTGTCTGAACTGAATGTGATTACCGGTTAAGTTAGAACGACAAATATAACTTGCTGGGGTGTGAGAAAACAAACGACGGCCTTAACAAGTTAACATCGTAATATTCTACCCGACACCCACCAAAGTTATAGATATTAATTCAGTAAAGGATAACTAGACTCGTCGAGTGTGAATTTGTTTGGATACGAAACTCGACGAAATTAAATTGTGTTAAGATAGTTAATGTAAGTTTCGTATTTCTAATGTAATATTAAATGTATGTCTTGAGTTTTGAGATCGCCAGTTTCTTGATTTTACCAAGGCTTTCAGCGTAATCAAATATTAAGTTTATAGGGATGAAATGTAAAACTTAGTTTGATACGTAAATATTTACTTTAGATCTACGCTTTTAGTAGACAAGGGTGTATGGGCCTCGACTGAATAAAGGGGCGCCTATACATCGTAGGCGCCCCTTTATTCAGTACAGTTAATATTTAATAAGGAGGATAAGAAAATTTATCAATTAAAGAAGAATCCTGTGGAATCCAAATCTTTTGGCAAATCGAGATGATTTTGAAATAAATGCCCTTGCGAAGAAACACATCATACACGAACTAATAGTTTTCATGAAAAGGTAAACAAAGACCGACACAGTGGCCAAATGACATTTTTTTATCCTTTAGTAAATCATATCTTTCGACCGCAAATTCAAGACATTATCGAATCATTCCACATGTAGGTAGCTACGGATGCGGCATAGAGGCAAACAACATTTGGGTTTCCTATACGTCGAACATAACTTAGTAAAGCCTGTGGGCCTCGAACATGCCTTCGTACTAACATATGTACCTAAGCGAGTAATCCCAATTCGTTTGGTTGAAATAGTTCCTCTTGTGGCGTAAAATACGGGCATCCGTTTGACGCACGTACGTACTGCGCCTAATTGATGGTTATCCCTTCTATAATCTATCTTGTTCTATAGAGTCTTGTGAGATAGGTCTGACAAAAATCAATAAGATGCTTATCATAATTAGGTTGTATAGGGCTGTCTGTAAACATAATTGTGCAACATCTCAGTTTGAAGCAAGATACTTTATCTTTATTATCAAAAAAAAATTCAAATCGGTTCATAAATTACTGAGTTTGTTGACGACCTGATTGGCGTAGTAGCTAAGCGATTTGACTGCTGCGCTAAGGGTTGCGAGTTCGATTCCCGTAAGCGATAAAAATTTGTGCGATCCGCAGATGATTGTACCGAGTCTGGGTGTTTGTGTATGATATTTTATATTTGTGAAGCGCACAAGAGAAAATCCTAGTGTGGGGCGACGTTTACTAAAAAAATTGTCGGTGCAAAATATTTTGCTTTTTCTAGTACCTATACGGTTCGTGTTTTTATAACGATGACAACTATCTATTGTTTGAAAAATCGCTTGTGAGCCAAATATTTAAGTAAGTTTTTACTTTACAAGCACCGCCTTCTACACAACCATAATTAAATCCACATACACATTACGTATCAAAATACGTTATTATATAGGTGTCATGTACCTCAGAAGAGTTTTAATCATACAAATGTATGCCCACTATTAATGAATGCGTCAACACCGATAACATTTAATGAAGAAGTAAGTAATTAAAAATTACAGGTACGTTATCTACAAATCTTAATGAGTTTGCACTAATTATGGCTACGATTACGAACAGAGTATTAAATAAAGTACTAGAGCTCCTTTTTTATAAAGGTTTATTTCAACTTTAATTAGCGTAGTCCCTAATTAGGGATTTAATATTATTAATGTCATAAAGCTAGTGCTTTACAACTAGAAAAGCTTTGTAGAAAGCGTAGCTAAATGTGTGTGAAAAATGTAGAGCAATCTGATTTGATTTGAACTATTTGGATTTATTTGATGAAGAAAATGACAGGTACAGATAGCACAGAATCTATATCAACACGATGAGATGATGAGATGACCGTTTTTTATACAGTCATGTTAATTAAACTGTAGTGGCAAGCATCCTTGCCAAATTCGCATCCAGATTTCGTCATAAAACAAAACCCAAATTGAACGGATTTGCAGCGAGAACAGAGCAATGCAAATCGTAAGTAGGGTTGCGTATCAAGAAACACAAATACCAGTACACTGGCAGATAGCCAGAGAAAGCAATGCAGATGACTTCGAAACAACAAACTATTTGACATTCAAAACTGGTGACGGAACTTGTATCAAAACAGTAGGTAGGCTATTAATTATACTGTGTGCCTGTGGTCGAAATTCGACCAAAAGCTTTTTCATGAACTGATTTGAGCTTTCCGTATGGAATAATGATGTGTGTATACTGTATTTTATAAATATGCGGCAACATGCATAATGCACAACGTTGTATCCTTAGGATTTTTATCATAGTGAGTAGTAGAAAGATAATTTTCGACGTTTTATTAATATTTGGTATAGGTATCAGCAATATACTACTATTATTCAATCTGTTTCGTATCGCCACGGTATAATAATAGCTATGAGCATTGATTGAGCATATCTCCAATATGCATATTACTCAGACTCAGCTGTCTCATCTCTGGCATCAGACAGGAACATTTTACTACTACTTCAACAAGCACCATTTCAAAGCGTTATCTAGCTTAATTAACCGCAGAAAACTTTGCACCACTCTGTCTTATTTACATTTCGCTAACCATGAAGACGTACCTACACTTAAAACTTAAAGGTTTCAAAAGACTGCTTACGTCTAATTAGTCGAAATCATTGTATGGCCCTTTTACTTTCAATCACTCACAGTTTGTACCGTCGCGTCGTTACAGCAATAAAAGAACTTTATTATTTCTAAGTTTCTCCCTTATAAGTGGCCATTAAGCCTTTCTAACTTTTTGTTTTGCAACACCCATTAAAAGTGGCGTTCGTAGACATTTAATCTGACGTTTTAATGAGGTTTCCCTTAGACCATCGCACTGTATATTTGATTGAGTTATTTTATTTCGTGTTCAAGTGCATAAACAATAAATTTGGTTAGTATTTTCTTTTTATTAGTAAGAACCAAATTGTTAAGTGCCACACTTCATAATTAAAACTCATACTGGTCACAAAGCCATTCGGTTTATTTATAGGTTTTTTGTTTTTTAATAATTACTGTTAAGACCTTATGTAGGAACGTTATATTTATACACAAAGAAGAAGGTAATATTTATATTGGTTAAAAACATGTTTTATAAGACTTTATTAAGGTGAAATCTACACCATATCTCTTATTGGGATTAGAGAGTGAAGCCTACACCAAAATAAACAAATATAGTATGTGACTGCTTTATATTTCAACATTAACACAAGTGGGACTCGCAGAGCTCTTTTACTTCGCCATTTTTGACAAGTTGCTGAAACCATCCAATTAGGTTGAGCGTCGGTCTTAATATAACGCAATTTCTCACACCTGCCCCAAATACTCACATAATAACGTTATGTAGGTATTATTCTCTACTTGACATAACTTAATCCTGGTATAATAGTAAGTACCTAATATAAGATACCTAACTTAAGAGCAGATAAACAAGAAGTATAACAAGTTTCCAAAATTAGATAGACCTTCTGCAACATTAGGTACCTGCCCCCACTTTTCCAAGTAACGTTCCAACGGTTGATAGCGCATTTAACACCTAGTTTTCAGATCTTTAATTGGATGTTCCTTTACCAATTTTGCAGTCAAACTTTTCAAGTGTTCAGAAAGAAACTTGGTCTACAGCCGCAGGCAGGAAATTTAAAAATGTATTATATTATAGGCATTTTAAACAACCATGTTCATTAAATGAAACAAATTAACTAAAGGTTCATTCACACCAAGCCTAGAATGTAAACTTTACTATTTTCTTCCGCTTTTTAATCATAATCATTTAAATGAAATTAAGATTACTTCATACAATCAACCACAATTCTAAGCACCTACATTTTCCTTTCATATGATTTTTTTAAGCTTTTAGAAGATAAAAAGCTTTCGTTAAATATATAATTATATAGTTAGCTCAGAATATTATCAGTGTTACAACCAAAGACTCGAAACTATAAGACGTTTGGTGTATGCCGAAAACGTTGCGAGCTTTTTTGAACAGAGTCGATACGTTATGCGGAGGCAAGCCCGCGGGCCAGCTGTTAGTGACAAGCTGGTACTGTTTCTTCTACGATGTTTTTGTCACAGCACCCTAGGCTCGACTCTGATTATGACTTAAATTGAAAGGACAACTCTACCTTTATTTGTGTAAAAGCTAAGTATCAAATACGTATAATTTACATTTTTCAAGAAGCCATAGGATCAAAATTTCAAAATCATGTAGTTAAGTATTTTTTATACCCTTTCAATAAAGATTCTCTGATGTTATCGTCATGAAAACTACCCTGCGTGCTTGTAAGATGCTTTTTTTTTGTACCTTCTAAAAGGAGTGGTTTTTAGGTACAATTTTCTTAGGTATCTACTTTATCGGCTATTAACTATTTAATATAATCAAACGACTCGATATTTTATACACTCAACGTTTACAATCAATTTGTTTAGAAAACATAATTAAGTTCTTGTTAACAAATATTTGTTACATAAATACAACCTGATTGGCGCAGTGGCTAAGCGATTAGACTGCTGCGCTAAGGGTTGCGGGTTCGATTCCCGCACGGGGCAATAATTTGTGCGATCCACATTTGATTGTCCCGAGTCTGGGTGTTTGTGTGTGTGATATTTCATGTTTGTGAAACGCACCTACGATACAGGAGAAATTCCTAGTGTGGGGCGACGTTTTTTTAAAAAATAAAAAATAAAAAAAAAATAACCTGGTGTGAACAAGAAATCTATGAGAATGTAGTTTAGAACAATGGAAACCGTTTTTGCGGAACACCTATTGTTTTCATGGAATATCTTTCCATCGAACGCATTTTTACAATAGACTGATATTGGTTTACAGCTTTTAACGATAAAATAACTTTGCTTACGCCACACAATATATTTTGGTGTTTCGGCATAAGACGACTTCAGTCTAGTTTCATGCTCGGTGCAGCAAAGTTTTCGTGACTCATTTAAAACATCAAGACTCATGGACATTTTCGTGTTAACTGTTTTTTGTATTCTGTTTTCAACAGGTTGGTATCAAATATTGTTTATCTTTTCAAAATTATTCTTGTGCTCTAAAATATTATTTCTATCATTTTAGGCCACCAACAGGAAGCACATAATGCTTATGATTTATCGAAACAAGATTCCAACAAGGATGTAGTAGACCAAATTTGGCCATCGCAATATATCCATAACATTCAAAGCAACTTAAATGCTCAAGCACCAGAAAAACTCGATCTAAAACCATGTTCACGGCGTAGTAACTCAGATAGTGATATTCCCATTCAACAGCCACGGACACCTACGTTAACGCCAAAAGTTGTTAAACCTATTAGTAATTATGACAGTATCTATCTAAAGCCAGATTTGGGGAATGAAGATTATAAGTTGAATATATTAAATAGCCACCAGGCATTTTTTCCAAGTCAACCATCTAATGATGAACAAAATGTGTACCAGGACTCTGACACTTTATCAATCAGTAACCCTCCGATAGCGCCGGCTAAAGAACGTAAGCATGAGGTAATACGATCTAATAAAGAAGAAACACTTAAACCATTAAACGCAATTCATTATGATTCAAGTAGTGCATTTCATATAGATTCATCAGATGATGTGTTTTCTGTGCCAGGCCAATACGTAAAATTTGGGCCATCTGATGACTTTAATTCTGCAGCATACAGTGAGCAACGCTATGAACCAAATAACATTTTGCGTTCGGTTCCATTTATGGATCCAGTAAACGATTTTCATATAGAGGAACCAAAACAAAAGCTAGAGAGTCAATATAATAACAAAATTCTAACTACGGAAGCTCCAAATAAGTGTTCAAATACTAAAGAACCTAATCACTTGATTGAGCACTCAAGGCGATCTATGTCGAGTTATAATGACGATCCATCGGACTTTGCCAGTGATAATTTGAACAACAATAAAGATCTACTTAAAAGTAGTAACGATCCTTATGACAAATCTCGGGTTGGAAATGAAAAAGCAATGGCTGCGGTTTTAAAAGAAGATACATATTTAAACATTGCTACAGACAGTAAAGATCCGAACTCGCTTAATTATTTGGAGAAAGCAAAGTCTCCAAGTCATGACACATATAAGTCAATTACACGTGTTGGACGGCCGCAATTTAATGAAGCTAGACGTGAAATGATAGAGCCTACGCGGGGTTCAGGTATTTCTAATATGGGGCAAACACCACTAGTGTTGATGCAAACTGAAAGAATATGTTATGCTTGTAGTACTGCAAATAATCCCACTTGCTGGGCGCCCGATAGACGGACTACAGTAAAGTACTGCCGAAAGGGAAACAATGCGTGTCTAACCAAAACTTTCGGGAGTGGAAGTGAGTGCGATTCATAATTATATTTTAACTAAATATAATTTTTTATAACGTCTATAAGAATGTAATTACAAAACCCATGTTAAAAGATCCTAAAACCGCATGAAATTTTAATTATGACGTTTTTATTGATGATTTCTTACCCCCATAAGATTCGTAATTAAACATAAATCGTAATGTATTTTTTTTTACAAAGGACGGTATTATAATGGGCTTTGATATAGGGGTCATGTGTTACAGGTACATTCACCTTGATCCGGGATTGTGGACGGTCGTGTGATGACTCTGAAATGGGAGGACTAATGCCAAGATACAAATCTTGCTCCATGTGCCACTCGGAACTCTGCAACGGTGCATACTCAATCAACGGACATAGTTTACTATTAGCTTTATTCTTAATGTCCTTAATAAAATATCTAAATTAGTTTTCTAATTGTTATTTGAACAAAAATGTTATTAACTCTAGTAAGTTATTTACAGATTTTATCTGATTCCATGTGAACGTTAAGGGAGGTACAGCTTTATTCACATTTCGGTTCCCATTTCCTCTGTACAATGGCTGCGATCCGGAAGCGAAGATATTCCTCCACTTTGTACTTTGATTCGAATCGTATTCAATATACAAGTGATAGCTAGCACACAAACGTTTGCTTAATTACATCGTTTGTTAAACAAGACATTTACAAAGTCCAACATGTTTTAACAGCGCAGAACACGGCTATTGAAAAAGGTACCGACAATTTGATTAAAATATATTTGATCAAACAATGTAAGCTTTGGTTTCTTTTTTCCCTGAATATTATATTACGTTTGTAAAGGACGGTATATTAAGCCGTTTTCCTTGCACCCCAAAAAGACCCACGTATGCGGTTGGCACTCGACAAGGGAAGTTTAAATGAGTAATGTCAATAATGGAAATGTGCCGTGTGGTCAAGTGTTATTCAAATCATTACAATAACATTAAACATTGCTGACGTTTATTCATAACACTGACCGCGGAGGACATTTATTTTATTCAGAAGTAATTCATCGTATTGCATGTGCTCTCTGTTGTGTACAGAATATTGTGGTTATAGAACTTTGTGGCACTTTATAAAACTGAGGTAAGATTTTGTGTTCATTATTTTTAAGTGTTGTTGATCACAGTTATTAGTCGTTTACCAATTACCATTAAACTAGCGTTCATTCATATCAAGAAAACCGCCTTTTTATTTTTCGGGTGCTATTTGTGTTAATACACCAAAATATGTACGATATAATTTATATATCAAAGTAAGGATTATTCTATGCTCAATTTCTCAACATAAAGCTGATTGGCTAATCTAAGACTAAGCATCTCAGTCGTTGTGGACAGTATCTCCAATCCAATAAGAGATCTCTGCGGGCTCTAATTAGCAAATTAGGCTTATTTCAGATACAATTAAACCCTAATGAACAAATCATTTCATGGCCTCTCTCTTTAACAGACGTGTGTAGCAACCGTGTACCTAAATTCAATATTTTAAATGTGTTCCTGTATTGATTTATTTTATTAACTCAAATCCAATTTGTCGTAAAATATCGGAAGAGCAGTAAAGGGATTATCAATGAATGGTCAGCGTTATCCTTACCATAAAACTGGACCTCGGAGTTCAAGCAATCAGATATACAATAAAATCAACCTCATACATACTACTGTTGGTCCTAGTGTAGTGTGAGAAAATGTATGTAGCAGTTTTTTGTATTTTTTTTTATAAGACATAAGGGCAACCTTTTCCCCTTGCGTAAAAGCTCGAATATATCGATTTCGGACATGAAGAAATAAAATTGAAATATGTTTTGCTTTAGTGTGTAGTACCTACATATATACTACAATGCCGTGTGGTATCCGGCCTAGAATTGACCACCCCCTTTCCTCCCGTGGGTGTCGTAAGAGGCGACTAAGGGAAAATCCAGAAGATGGGCCGCAGCCCGCAGCGCCTTCTGTAACTTGATCACCTACACTGCGATCCCCAAGCACCCCTTTCTAAAAAGGGGAGGCCTTTGTTCAACAGTGGACGTCTTCCGGCTGATGATAATGACCTACATACAGTAATAGCGACACATACAGTCTTAATAAGTACTGGGGACCGTATATTTATATTGTTTATTGATTTTATTTATATAGCACCTGAGCTTCTTCCACGAATAAACGAATAATAAATCCACCACACGTGATCTACGTCTGTAGTGAACTTAACCACACGAATAATACATTGACACTTTAAATTAATATTGTTGATGATATCAATTAAGTTATAAAATTAATTTGTTTAAAAGCTTTCATAATAAACCGCAGATAATCGTTTTCATATAATTTTAATAATTCTCAACTCGGTAGGTTCGATAGCTGTCCGGCAATTCTATCGATAACCTACTTTAAGTCGACCTCACTATATAGGTACTTCTTTTAAAGGTTACCTTTGACATTTTTCACTGATAACCAGCCAATAGGTTAGGATACATTTGTAAGTCGTTAATTTTCTAGTCTAGTTCATATTGTCCTGTTCCGTTATGGACTTATGGTATATTGTCAGGAGAATACTTTCTGCCTAATTACAAAGTATAGTCTTAAAAGGACGATGGCATTTGGGGGCTGGAGGTGAAAGCCTGATAAATAGCAGCACCCAAACTTACATATGACGTCATTGTGACGTCACTTGGCGCACGGTTAATAGAATCTTCGAAGGTCTACAAATTACTTGTGTATTCTGAATAGGGCACCCAAATCCGACACGTCAGCTGCTTACAAGTGGATTGTTCGCCTTTTGATAGGTAGGTAATAAGATTGATTCGAGATTAAAAGGGGATTTTCAATTTATAGACGTGATTAAGCACGAAAGGAACGAGGTTTTGTATAGGATTAAGTACTTCTTATTTGATTGGGACGCGTACAGATTAATTTTGAGACAATAGTATTGATTATGTAGTATCGCCTAAAACTTTAGTTTCAGACCCGAGACACAATACCTAGTTGGTAAATAATTTTGGTTTCAACCACGATTTCCTATCAAATTTTCTTCGACATTACAGAAAAAATGCTTACACAAGGGTCATCAACAAAAACACAATAAAGAAAATACTAAGAATTACACATCAACCCTAAATAAATGATAATCTTATCGAGGTAAATGCGTGTTTACCTATTTCAATGTAAGCAGAAGATCCTTTAACGAAAAATCGAGATATTTATTATTCAATCTAACAAATCACAATTCTTTGTAGTATACCGCAAGGAATTTTATGCTGATTTGGTTAGGTGATAAATGTTTTATAGAGATTCAATATGTGCCGAAATCAAAACAAGGTTGCGTGCGTGGCAGCCCTAGGGATGTATATTGTTTATTCATGTATACGAAAAACATTGCAGAGCACTTCAATTGCTGAATGGCAGCGAGTTCTTATCTCTAGGGTCGTCGATACATCATTAGGAAGGGTGTGTAAATAAATTTGAAAGAACGTGAATTTAGAATACTCTTGTGCTGCTGGGTAGTTTGTTGCGCTGTTTCTTCTACCTAGCTATAGCACTAGGAAGCGGTGACGGGCGGGCGTTTTGGCAACTCTCTTGATGTAATGTGTTGTTCAAAAAGTGCTTTTTAAATCGATTTTGTATAAACGATTTTTTAACCTTTTTATCCTTATATTTTTAAATTCTGCAATCTATATTAGGTATATGTTTAGATACATTTGAGCTTCCACAAGAAATGATACATCAAAATGTTATGATAACACCGCTTGGTTGGCTTGGTTCACCCAACCCCACTTGACAACAACCTACAGATTGCTCATCCCTCTCTCACGATATGAACTATTATTATTGTTTACCTCACGTCAACATAATAAACGAAGAAGAACAATGCATAATATATGTGTAACTACATTGATATTTTAAATATTGATTTCAGTTGGTACACTTACTTCATAAAAACATAACAAGCCTGTATTCCCCGAAGGGGTAGGTAGAGGTGTACCTGTAGTTCCTACACCCACATTTCGCCAGTTACCTATGTTATAGGGAGCGAGCCTATTGCCATCAACCGGGCACAAATCCAGACTATGTGCTGCTACTGAGAATTACCTAATAAAAAAAGCCATTAACACGGTGCCCGACCCTGGATTCGAACCCAGATCGTCGTGCTCAGCAGTCGCGCTTAGCGACCACTTACCGATGATATATAAAACCGATGTACGGTATTTTGAACAGATTTTAAGTTTTTTTCTGATGGCATAATGATAGCAACAATATAGATTAGGAATTAACTGCTGTTGTGATTTGTTATGTCACTATGTAGTAAAAATCTAATTCATTTGAACGAGCTCTAAATAGTCAACCAATCAAAAATTCAATTCGGAGCAACAATAGCACATTTTTTCTATTCAGTGTTATGTTCCTCTAGTCGTCTACTTTGCCTTCATAACTCTATTCTGACGGTTACTCCATCAGGTTTAATCTTCGATTAAATATCCTAAATCATGCCTCAAACCACTTTAATATCGTTCAATAGATAGAATTCCGCGCCGGAAATTTCGATTGGCGGTTTACACCCAACGGGTGATCTATTGTTGTACGGACAATCTTGGCCATGACGATAGCTGGGTCCTCGGTAGATTTCACAATATTACTTGATATACCTTGACTTACGACTACCTAGACTCTAGGGATCTAATATATTTCGAAATTATTAGAAACGAATTTAAAAATACACACCTTTCAAGTAATAAGTAAATTCCAAAGAAATTCATGACCGTTCCCTGCAAAGACGCCTAAATTTCCCAAAGCACTCACATTTCTTCTACTTCTCTACCTGTACAGTGTACATGTACATATAAGGCAATCCAATGTATATGATTCCAATCCCCGACTGCCATTTCCCGGACATGACACCAAAGCCCCACTGTTACTGCGAATTTATTTATCCAGCCTGTATAATCGATATCGATTTCTACCCTAGCACTAATACATCTTCGGCGTTCTAATTCGTATGTCAATAAAACGTATAACACTTTTTATAACAATTAGATTAGAATTAAGGAATACCTTAGATTAAACAGATAGGGAAAGTGAATTTACTAGCGACCATTATCAAGCGATCCAGATCGTAAAGCCCGAGTTAAAACCTCTTAATAGCTGCGTCGGCAACAATTTATTCAAATTCTTGCTCTGCTGATAAAGTACTTATTCTCCGGGAAAAATATTTGATGTGCACTTGAATCTAATTAACATTTTCATTCGCACAATAAAATCTACGAAGATAAAGAAAGCAATACGCCTAGTGTTATAGTAATGCTTGCGTCGTAAGAATCGCCATTGTGGAAGCGTAATGTGAATTAATAAACATTTTCCTATATATCTCAATGTAAGTAGACTTATTTATGGAGCATTTATGTTATTAGAGCTTACGAGGGCCTCAATAAATTGTACTTAAACCAGTCTTAGCTATGTATTTTTAATTTAATGGGCGGTGACTGAACATCAAGAGTTATTGTAATTGTTCCTCCTAATTTATAAAGCCTTACGCCCATTTGCAGTAACAAGGTGGGTAAACCATCAAGATATATGGACAAAAAGCATTACGAGTATTTATCGGTGTAACAAGGCGTCGTAGTCATTATATAAAACGAAATATTACAACAACTAACTCCGTTCTGTTAAAATTTCAACAGACGCACTCATAAAATAAGGCATACAGAAAACAATATCTAACTAATGCAGTCCAGAACAGTAGCCACGCCTGTCGAGATTCAATAAAAGACCAGTGCCGAATAAAAGCGTAAAGGGGAACAAAATTCGCAAGCACAAAATAGAATCAACGTGGTGCATCGAAGTCGCGAGCTTGTCAGCATCGCAATTCCACGAAAATTTTCATACACATTCACTTCGGTGAACGCAAGCCGCATACCTGCGCAGCTCAGTACTTTCAACAGGATTCGTTCGCGCTGAAACTGGCTACAGTGACTGCCAATGTTTCCGTCGCCAAATTGAACTACCCAAGTGCAGTCCAGCTAAACCCAAAGCGTGAAATATGCTGCAACTGACGGCCTTTTATTTTTACTGCTCCACTTTCATACAATTTTCCTTTCTAAATCCCAATCCCAAAAACAATTCACTCGCTTCCTAATAAACTTAGGTCCCTTACTTCAGTATAATAAAAACTTTTCATAAGCCGATTTAAATCGGAAATTCAAACAAAGCTGTCCCTTTATTTGAATGTTAAGGTTTGAGAGATTTATCCTGGGGTCTATACATTTGATGGCGGTCATTTGTTTGAAGTGAGCCACTATGCTATGTTAAACAAAAACTGAAAATACATGCTTCAACGTATCTACTTCGTATTAAGCTAATGGATCGCCCATGCCTTTTGGTTGTATTGAAACGTAACATGCAACAAATAGGTACCTATACTCTGTTATGATAATGACCCTCAGTGCCGTGTTTCGTTTAGATAAAGAATATTCGTATAAAATTTAAACACATTTATAGATAATTATGACATGTTACAGAGTTCAAAATTGTTACTTTTTAGTAAATAAAAACCATAAGTTTAACATTGTGGAAGGGCAATAAAGTCTCGATTAGGTAATACTTTTAAACCTACATTCTACACATTTTTTTATTCTTAACAACCTAATCGAAAACGTTACAACATCAAATCACGCGAGGAACTCTTCTTAATAACTTTTCTGCAATTGACAGACAATGGAAAAGATATTTCAGGTTTAAGAAAACATAAATATATACCTATCTGTTGATGTAAAACAACGGAAACAATAATCTTGTTACAAACAAATATATATTTGTTGGTAGGTTCTACTCTAAAATAGGATTTATAAAAATAACTGTGAAGTTCCCCGGGGAAATCATAACGATTTGGAAGATTTGGCTTCGCTGAGGTCGCCTTTTATACTGGTTATGACAATAAATATATCGAAACGTTTGATAAAAAATATCGAAATAATATTTAAAAATCGCTGGTCAGTAGTATAGGTACTTACCTACCGATTTAATCTTCACTATAGAAACCGATCTCCACGAATATTCGCCCAAAATATCGATAAATATTTTATATTTATCATAGCCAGTACCGAACTGCTGTTTGTTTTCCGACCTATTTATTTGGACAAAATCGTAGTTACATAATAATACCTACAAGCTAAATAGGTAACTACCTATTATCTTTGTAATCAAAACTAACCCCCTTGTAGTGATTGCACTTCCAACTAAATATGATATTTTGAATTACAACAAAATAATTATTATGTGTTGAAAGAAAAACACACAGCGTCGATATGAAGAATGTTTTCGTGAACTTACCGATTATTCCCGCTATACTGGTACTATACCTGTTTGTCACAGCTAAAGGGCAAAATATCCTTGTCGTTATTTACGATAGGTTGCCCCCCTTGAATCCCTGTCATATGGTCTTCACCAGGAAGTTATTTCTGCGACGCTGTGTGTTTTTCTTTCAACACATAATAATTATTTTGTTGTAATTCAAAATATCATATTATGTGTTTACTTAAAAACACACAGCGTCGATATGAAGACCTGTTTGATATCTGCTGGTGACAAACACAAAACGCTATGTGATACTATGGTGATACATATTTATAAATGTATATCCTGTAAACATAAGAGGGTTAGAAGTAACAATAATACTGTTATTAAATCAGTCTATTCTAACCATTAAATAGTTCAATAAATATGAACCTCTTATCCTTATAAAAAAACTTCATAGTTATTAACAAATTATAATTAAAAATAAAATTATAATATGTAACTTTTTCTAATATCAACACATTATCAAATCCAATCACATAATTATGATGATTAAAGTTTATGTGGGTTGGAAGTTTTTAAGTTGTAACTGAGATCCTTTACTTCAATCTATCTCTGACCAATAAATTTATATTTATTATATTAAATGTCTTATCACTCTTGCTAGTTCCCTCTGGTTTGTTCTCAACCTAGTTAGCAGAGGCTACTGCAGACCTAACAGATCCTGGGGAAGCTGTTATTCCCTCCTCTTATATGCTGCATGCTGGATATGGTTTCTTAATTACTGTTATTAATAAGTGATTTAACATAACATAACTTCACACCTGCATTCCCTAAAGGGACAGGCAGGAGTGTATTGTAACACCCTCGTTTATCGAGTCTATTGCCATCAACCAGGCACACCTTCAGACTCCCTGCTGCTACTTAACTACCTTATGAAGTAACTCACTAAGTTTGCACAACCCGGGATGTGAACCCAGGACTTCATGTTCAGCACTCACACTTAGCAACCACTAGACCAAGACGGCAGTGATCTAGCTGTTCTTTATTCTCTCTCCTACTTTAGAAACTTTAATGAGTTGTTTTGTCCATTTAACTTGGCTGGCACACTTGCATATTAGCATATTTTAATAAAAGCTCTCCTGCTTGTTCATGGTTTATTGAGTCTGTCTTTGACCCATAGAATGACCACTTGATTATTTTACTATCAGAGATGTGCACATCAGCATCTAATTCCATGAATAATGGCAGTTCATCTACTACTTCTGCCCAATGCCAACATAAGAATTGCAGCTGTGTCGCATAAAACCATCTGTACATCACACACTGGTAACTTTAATTCTATAAGTTAAGCAGCAGCAATAGCTAAGAGCTAGTTGTTGCAAGTAAATTCTGTTCTACTGTAAATTTACAGAATATATATATAATAGAATGTACATATAATTTACAGAGTCCTATACCCAGCAGTGGGTGAAATTGGACTGTGGATGATGATGATGAAACATAACAGTAAGTCTGTAATATTGCACTAGAATCGTACTTTGTAAGTTAACCTTTCATGTATATGTAAGTATGCTAGAACTCTTGTAATTGTGGCTAATTACATTATTACATTGCACCATTTAAACCATCTTTTTATGGCTGAATATCTTAATAAACATTATATTTGTATTAAATGTTAATTCTGTTTCTCTACTTCTGACCAATAACAAACTGATTTGTTTCTCCCACTGTTAACTAACCGGGCATGAAGAGCCAGTGGGTTTGTTTATACTGATGGGGGACCCGTTGCTGTGTCCTCCAGCCTCTCCGCGAGGTTGTAACTGGTGGCTCTAGGGCTTGTGATTCTAGATCCGCTAGCATATTAGCCAAAATGTATCTTCCTAAATTGGAGCTATAAGTATGTAAGTGCTACACCCTACTGTTGAGGTGAGCTAAACTCGAGGGATCAAATCAGATTAAAGAGGTGGAAATATCCATCCTAACTGAAGTTTATACCTTAGGTTAGAGGCGTTAGAGAATACTGCCAAATTGATCTTTGTAATCGATTGAGACATAATAATCTGTTGACTACGGCTTTGTCTGCAGACGCGAACTGGTCGACGTCTGGAGTGCCCCAACGATAAATAATCGGTTTGTTTCGGCTGGCAACAGATGCCATTCCAATAGCCGTCGTCCTCGGGACAAGTGATCGGCTGTGCAGTTGTACCTCCCCGAGAGGTAATGAGTTGACAGATGTATATTTTGACTGTCTGTCAACTTCAACAACTTGCTTGTCAAGTTCAGTGAACCTAAGGAGTTTGTCCCCCTCTTGTACCAAAAGTAGGCTACCAGAGTCTGATTGGACTAGAATGTGGGTAGTAATAGGCTGTGCAGTTGTACCTCCCCGAGAGGTAATGAGCTGACAGAAGTATATTCTGACCGTCTGTCAACTTAAACAACTTGCGTGTTAGGTCCAGTAAGCCTAAGAAGGGTTTGCCCTTCGTTCCTAATTTTGTATTTAACTCTGTAGCGACACATAATTATGTTACCACAAATATTCACATATGTTAAAACATAATTGACCACAAAAATTGGTAAACATTTATTGACCCAATAGCCTTTGTACCTCTAATAGAGTGCATTTTCATCTTTTAATTGTCTTTAATACGTTGAACGCCACTTGGCCAACCGGTGAGCCGCAAAGAATAGTTCTTCTATTGTGTCTACTGCGTAGCAGTCTAAACTTAATAAATTTCTTTAATACTCTTTGGAGAAACAATGATATTATATTATCTAGTTGGGTGTTCCAGGTTATACCTAAGTACTCTAACTGCTGCACTAAGCTTACTATAGACTTAGGGTAGTTTACGTACCATCCCAGCGATTCCAACTGATTCTCAACTTCCGCAGTTGGGATCAACTTGGACTGGTCCTGGTGGGTTCAAAGGAAATTATCTAGACAGACTAGAGTGCGTATCCCTCTGGCACGAAAGGTCTTCGCGACCCAATTCGTCATAGCTGCAAATGTCAGAGTAGATGCAAGGTCAAATGGTAAAGCTGACATTTTTGCTGACATAAGGATTACTCCATTGTAAACCATAATAATACATGAAAAAGTAAAACATCTCATCATGCCTGTATTCCCCGAAGGAATGAAAAAATATACTTTATGAAAATAAGTATCTGAGATATCTATCTTTACCATCCAGTCCCGCTCCTGAAGAAAGTCAGGTACTGATGCATAGGAATTGAGTTGGAAAGATTTTGTATGGACATACCTGCTTAATCTCCATTGTCATCTCGATGTGGTTCTTGGAAATGTCTTTAAATGGGATGCAAGCACCTGATATTATTTTTATGATAAACCTTCTTTTTTTTTTTTTTTTTTGTCCGACTACATTCCAGTACGTAATGTGTTTTTATATAAAATTTAATATTACCCCTTTAAATATTAGTCATTGATAGTTATCATTTATGTTTTGGGCAAAAGGAATTGTTTCTTTTATTATACTTTCTTAATCCTCTTTTGGGATAACTTATTACTGCCTGAATTAAATGTCAAGGTATGTTTTAAAAACCCAGGCTGTGTCTAGACAGTAGAGCCAGCTGGTTCATGCATTATACTATGTCTCTTTACAGGCTTGTTATCTTTTAGTGTATTGAGAATTCTACCCGTTCCTCCTAAGGGCTGTTGTATATGCATAAGGGCCTTTTGATCAATTAAGTTGTCTACACTTAGTGGCACCTATCATAATGACTTTTGAAGATTCTTATTAGAATTTTTCCTATCAAGCGATCTCGCCTTACTCTATATAATCCTCTAATACTCTATATAGTCTGCTCTTTTACTACAGACGACATGCAAGTCTTTTGTAACATCAATTGGATACTGTTAATTCCCTAGGGAACTACTGGCTTAATTACCTATCCTATTTCTTTAGGTTCTAATAGGCCATCTGTTAGGCCAACTAAAGCTCTTTCAGTGGGCATTAAGTAGGCCTTCCTTTTATTTAAAAGGCAAAGCCTATCATTAATCTTGAGTTCAAGAAACCCAGGTTAAGCTAAAAAAGCACTGTGGTGATTTAGAAAACTTTACATCTTTCCAAGCATTTAAATGAAAGTGTTTAAATATCATTAAGGTGTATACGCGGTTTGGTGGAGCACTCCTAACCGGTTTTGAACTACCCGTGTTGTCTCACAGTTCCCTAAATCCAATTGCCCTAAACCAGTTCTAAATAAATATTCCGCCGAGGAATTTAAAGGTACTGCTTTAGCCAGCGATGACAAGAGCTTGGGCTTTATGTTGAAAAGGGGCAATACTGCACGTAATTACAACAACAACAACAACAACTGACTTAGGGTCGTGCTCCACGAGTGCATTGACATGAGGGTCCGATGTCTCATGACGACGCGACGATTATGGTGAGACTATCATTATCATATCCTCTTGTTAGGAAGGCGCAAGGATTTACCCTCAGACTCCGAGTCTGATACCCTTTCTCCACTAGAAGATAAACTGTCTTACTCTTCGTAAAAAGATAGCTTCGGTCGAAAGGACGTCTCAACCATTTTTTCCGTCACATCTTGTGGAATCGTAACACTTTTATCACTCACTGATTTAGCAACTTCCACTGCACACTTTATCCCTATTTTAGGTTTGAAAATTCGACTTTATTAAAAATTTTCACTTGAAAAAGTTTTAAAGCCGTTGGCGCGAGAATTTTCACAAAACGCTATGACAGGGATTCAAGGGGGGCAACCTATCGTAAATAACGACAAGGATATTTTGCCCTTTAGCTGTGACAAACAGGTATAGTACCAGTATAGCGGGAATAATCGGTAAGTTCACGAAAACATTCTTCATATCGACGCTGTGTGTTTTTAAGTAAACACATAATAGAAAATTCTTCGCTAGAACAAAATTATCATAATCTTGACGAAACTCTTGGAAAAACTTCTCAATATTCTATCGAATGTTTCCAGTTTCCAGCTTCAACGCGTTTCTACTTAGTTGAAGTATCTACCTATCAAGATATTAAATCAATTTTCTCAGTAGAGAAACCCTTGTCAAAATCTTCAATTTACCGGTGCGGTATTCTGAAGATGATACTGGGTTGCAATTTGATATTACGCTGAAGATAATTTTAGTGTATATCATGAGGGTTAAGCTAGTAGCTTATGTTAATTTCGCACATCGATTACGCTGTAAAGCCTTAAACATAAAAAGCACCATAAATTGGTGATAATTATCAAAACTAGCTGATTATTTCAGTGCCTAAGTATTCGTATATTGCAGGTTGCAGCATGCCTAAAGCATTCGTACAGCATGTTAGACGGTGTGATAAAAAGAAGTTTACTGCACGTGCACTGATATCTACAAATACCAACTAACTATACAAACATTTAAAATAGGCGTCGAACATACATAAAAAAACTAGTGTTGACATCATTTGAGACAGAAAAAGACATGTCAGGTTGTTTAAAGACCTATCCATTAACAATTAGATACTTTTCATGTGACCTACTACGACGAGGTGTTTATTACAAGCACTAGACCTGATTATTTTTGGCACTCATTCATACTACTCTTTTACCTAATATTTTTTAATGCCTATGACGAATATCTATTCATTTATACCGCGACTTGACTGCCTCCATGGTCGCTTACCGACACTTCACGAGGTTCTGGGTTCGAATCCCAGGTCGGGAAAAGTGTTATTGAGTTTGGATCTGGAATCAGATTCTGGACTTGTTCCCGGTTGACGACAATAGGCTCGCCCCCTATTACATTAGGACCTTTTTTTTTGTTATCGGGGGGAAACCGTCAAAAGGTACCCGGCCCCGTGGGGTAGGGACCGGGTAGTGTGGGATTTCTACCCCACTAAAACCACCCCGGTGGTCACCATCTGCACGAACAAGGGAGATCCAGGGACCTCTAAAAAGACCGACTCCGGAACCTCCCCATGCAACGCCTACTGGGCACATCCCTGGGGATTACATTGGACCTACAACATAACTTGCGAAATGTGGATCTAAAACATTTCTGCCTACCGCTGTGGGGAATGGCGTGATGTTATGTTTTTAAACTGCGACTCTTCCACGCTTGAGGTGCCATCTAGTCCATGATCAATGTTGCTATCTCAAAGTGCTCTCAGATTGAGTTCTAAGTCAGGGTTACAGTAGGTACTCGCAGTTACGGTTAGTTCCACGAGATGACGTAAATATAAGTACCTAACGACAGTTTATAATAAACCAAGTTACGAATCTATACTAATCACTACATAGTATAAAACAAAGTCGCTTTCTCTGTCCCTATATCCCTATGTATGCTTAAATCTTTAAAAGTACGCAACGGATTTTGATGCGGTTTTTTTTAATAGATAGAGTGATTGAAGAGGAAGGTTTATATGTATAATAACATCCATTAAATAGTGAAGAAATACTTATAATATATATTTTATACCCGTGCGAAGCCGGAGCGGGCCGCTAGTAATATTATAAAGCTGAAGAGTTTGTTTGTTTGCTTGAACGCGCTAATCTCAGGAACTACTGGTCCGATTTGAAAAATTCTTTCAGTGTCAGATAGCCCATTTATCGAGGAAGGCTATAGATTATAAAACATTCGAAAGCCACGCGGGCGAAGTCGGGGGCGAAAACTAGTATTGCGGATATATTCAAACTCGAAATTGTGGTTAACAAAGTGAGGTACATACATATTTGCCTTTCAGTGGACTAAGTATAACGTCGAAAATAAACTTTTAAAAGCGTAAATCCATTAATGATGGACATATATATACCTAGGTTTTAAATTTACTTTCCAAAATAGCACTGTTAGCCGAGTGGTATGACAGTACGACTGCCAAGTCAAAGGTCGCAAGTTCAAACCCCGGCACGCAACAATGTCTTTTCGAATTCATGTGCGTATTAAAAAATTAGTTATCAGTTGCCCAAAAACGGTGAGGGAAAACATCGTGAGGAAACTGGCACACCTAAAAGATTTTTCAACGGTGTGTAAAGCCATGTCAGAGGCCTACAGCCGGTTTAAACTCTGACACGAGGTTGTTCATCAACCATACGATAAGAAGAATTTATCCCAATTTATCCCGATTTATATATTTTGACGGCTCACAAACAAACAGAATTCCGTTTTGCATAATATTTAAAGCAAAAAACAAGCACGTGACGAGCTCATCACTCCGGTCGGCAATGAAAACAGTAGTGTTTACGAGTAAATCTAAATGTGTACGACTAAAAATAATAGTCTACGCAGTGTAGGTCACTTTGTAAGTCGTGAAAATGAAATTCACGGCCATTCAATGATACCGTTTTACAAGTATCGTATTTTAAAAGGGTCAATTATGTAGAATTCCGTGCTTCGGAAAGCACTTAAGTAGGTAAGCCACTAGTCCTGCGCCCAAGCGGCCCAACTCTTCCCGGTCGGTTGGTCTAGGGTCCCATCGGACTATAAAAGTGAGAGATTAAGGAGTGCATCTGTGATAAAGTCCAGTAAAGCAGATAAGCCTCCCTAGGGCTGCCTGCGGCGGACCATTCCAAAAAAAAATGCACTTGTGTCTGCGCGCACTTGTGCACTAATACCTTTCGCTTGCATAGTTGACTCGTCTCACTTTCAACTGAGATAGCCCGCCGTGACCGAAGTTTGGTCAAGATAATATAATTATGTAGGAATTAAACAACGACTTGCTTCATAGTAACTGGGATTTCAAAAACAATCTATTACTGGGCCTCATTTCACTAGTAGGTCAGATACCTATTTATCATTAGATAGATAGGTATTATTAGATAAGGACGACATAAAGAGCTCATTACCTCATTAGTCAAGTAAAAAAATCCTATCTAAATACATTTTATTTTACCTACTTCCGTAAACTTCCGAATCAGAAGTTATCGCTTCACGTAGGTTGGTATTTAACTACACATGGGTAAAGTTGTTGTATTTCTTTTGAATTAGGCAGTTACTCAACATTTTATTTGGTTATCTTAAGGTAGGTAATTTGTGCGCATGGAAATCGCTCTCGCTCGGCATAAATAAGTAGAGTACCAATAGGCTATAGTTCCGTTTGATCTGAACCTTTTTATTATGACTCTCTATCGGCTGTGTCAAGGGTAAAAACTTTAGTTATATGTTATATGTATAGACTAAGGTAGAAACAAAGAAAGAAATAGGTAAGTATAGAAATCTAATATTAAATCGCCTAACTATTAATTGTGTACCTACTATGGCTACTCATTTTACAAGATAGACTTGTTCATGGTTAAATACCCTACCTTATTTTACCTAAACTACAAAAGAAAAACTGCTATCACAGAAATGTTATACGGAGTGGCCGAAAAATTAAAGTCAAGAAAATAAATAATTATTTTGGTCAAGTCAAAAATTCTCAAAAAGTCGGAAAAATATATTAGGTACTTGGAAACTATGAAATATCGTGGAATATACATGGGGGTAATTCGGATACCCCACGACACGTGGGATGATGTTTTTTTCATGACGTCATTTTTTCAACCAACTGTAGGGTACCTACTTATATATTTGGATACATACGGCTACCTAACTGTATCTAGTTCTAGGTGTTGTTGTTAAAGATTTAATATTCATCTGTGTAACAATTTTAACAACTAGGTAGGTACCTAATATAAATGAGATAAAAGTGCAAAGGAGAATCTTGCTCGTGAAACATGTAGGTACGCTTAGGTAATTCCGTTTCAAATAAATAATATTAAGTTTAAAACAGTGCTAAATTAGCATAAAAAAATAAATTCATTTTGGTTGGTGGACTCTCACCAACGTCACAGTCTATGAATTTCCACGATTTGATATCGATCCGGGCTCGTACAGCTAACTGGCAACATTTGCTAGTTCATTCATTCATTGTCGTATGAACTGAACGTACACCCGCGTAGTCAGTGCTGTCACGAGCGTCATTGAAAAATCTAAATTGTGGTGAGCGAACGTCGCTAAATTTAAATTTTTCCCGCAAACAAATAATCGTAAGTACATATTTAATCTTTTAAAGCTAGGTACTATATTCTGTTTAATTTAATTTTAGATGTTAACACGAACGAATCAATAGTTTTATTGATTGCGTTACACCCAATATTTTAGTTATCCCTAGTGTTCAGTGGATTTTTCTTATACTGCAGGGCAAAGAATGTGTTACATTTATATATCATTACGTAAAACGCAATGCAATGCTATTGCTGTGATTTCGTCTCTATTTCGAATTTCATCCACTTACGTAACATGTCATGATTACGACACCTTGTGCCTTGGAACTCCCCGGTGACATTGATCCTGACCTAGTAAGCTCTCAGTAACGAATTCCAGGGCAATAAAGATTAGAACACATTATTAAAGTGGCTTGTACAGGTATTACAAATTGAAATGAGATCAATAATTCCACTTAAATCTTGATGACATAGCTCTGGTAGGTAAGAGCGCACATTTTTCTTCGTAATCGATTAAGGAAAAATTATAATAATTACTAAAACAGTGTTAACATTTCTTTTAATTCTAAATAATCCATCCTTATGAATATGGTGTAATAGAATAATTAACTGTGCAAGCATCATAGTCTTGACCTTGAAGTGTTATAAATCTCAACATAACCTAACACACACACAATTTAAATCGATTTGTCCCTATTGTTCCATACTTTTATGGCAATTTCAATATCTCTAACTGTTCCCTGTATATTTATTCTAGAAAAATGGGAGTACCTGCCGGCAACGCTGAAAATGGAAAGAAAATCTTTGTTCAAAGATGTGCGCAATGCCACACTGTAAGTAGCTTCATATATAATGTTAATAATAATTTCAATTAAGTATTTTTAAATTGTTCATTGGTTACTTATAATAATGTGACTATACAAACAGGATATCAGGTAATACAAGTTTCCAGTTGGAATTTAAACTTTTCCTCATGCTTCTTAGTAATGAAATTCTAAAAGTAATGTATATAATAGTAAAATTATTTTGTACATCTTATTACTCTTACTAGTAAATTAAAATATGCAATAGTATGTGTAATACTATAATCATAATTATCATGAGGTAATTTTTTTATAAGTTACCTAATTATCTTATTTAAAGATAAAATTACTCGAGCACTTCAGGATCCCACACACCACATGGATACAGAACCTAAACAATATCCTGAATAAAACTTACTAATCTAGTTGCGTATGTTGCAAACAAAGGCTGTGCTGTATGAGAATAAACATACATACATGTGGTTGTTGTGTTACAACCATATTTATAAATATTATTTATTTATTTCTCTTATCACCCCTTTCATTACAGGTTATACCTTATGCAATAGAGCGGTCCCCTTCAATTATGTATTTATAGTACTAGTCTCACTACATAAGTCAATCCATATTCCATATACAATTTCATGTTGCAGGTTGAAGCAGGTGGCAAACACAAAGTAGGTCCCAACCTACATGGATTCTTTGGCCGCAAGACTGGCGGTGCAGCTGGCTTCTCATATTCAGATGCCAACAAGGCCAAAGGTTAGTATTGGTTATATTATATAATTAAAATGTTACTAATTTGATGGTAAATATAAACTACTTTATCAAGTATATCTTACATACAATTTGTACAGTACATTTCAGTAATTTTAATATAACTTGATAGTTAAATAATTATTTTAGCACTGATTGTTACTTGATTTACGTTAATATTGTTTTAGAAAAGTGATGTAGTAGTGTCCATATATTTTTTTGTAACATATTTATCTTCTTACTACTACTACTGCTGATTACATCACATCATGTTCAAAGTTCCAATGTCAAAGTACTGCCATTGTTTGTTACTCAATGTCATCATATGCCACGTGTTTCATAATAGTTCACTCAATCACGATATCGCGACGGCTTTACTTCCTACAAATACCAATGTGTGATAAGCTATCACTTTATCAGTCACCAGAGATATAGAAACACAATGTTGATCGTAATAATATTACAATATAATTATTATTTAATTCTATTTATAGGCATTACATGGAATGAGGACACTCTCTTCGAGTATTTGGAGAACCCCAAGAAGTACATCCCTGGCACCAAGATGGTGTTCGCTGGTTTGAAAAAACCCAACGAGCGCGCCGACCTTATTGCCTACCTAAAAGATTCTACTAAGTAATTAACACAAACATAGGAAAAATATTGTTCAAAATAAGAGGCATTTTCCATTATATTTCTGGAATATACTTCTTATTTTATAGCCCAATCAGTATCATCAATCGTATTTTGCAATATTAAGTTGCGTGATACACTTAGCATAGTTCACATGTCATATTCTTAGCTGTTACAATTTTGTGAGTACAAGTTACAGTGTGGAGTAAGTTGGTGTATACTCTTGCAAAAGATGTGAATGGATTTACTGTTATTAAATTATTAACTAGATGCCCCCTTACGCTTTTCATTTGTGAATGTTTCCACATACATCATTATTTATTTTCTTCTGTATCAGCTAAATTCCAATATATGTCGACTATTAATTTCGGATAATTGTTACCAATTATTAATTAGTGGTTAAATGAAATTATTTAATAAATAATTTTAAATTATTTTTTGTTTTTTTTTTTTAAGTTTCCTTATGAGTTTTTTCTTTCTTTTGATTTTAATACCAAAGATTGAAGAGAGAAAATAATTGTTCTTAAAAAACATTAAATCATACTTGAATTTGTTAAAGAGGCAAACAGAGGAGTGTTGGTGCACCCACCTTACATTTCGCCAGTTAGGTCCTATGATGGGAGATAGGGCCAGCCTGTTGTCATTAACCAGGCATAAATCTAGACTTCCTGTGGCTACTTAGAATTCCCACAGTACCTGGCCTGCGAATGAAACCCAAAACTACTTGACCAACGAGGTGGACTCCTCCACCTCGGTGGCCAATTGAATAATAATAATATTTTAATTTCGAAATGCTTGATTCCTTTATCCTCAACATAATGGTGGGTAAGTAAAATTTTATTACTGAATTAGATGACATCCTACAATTACATTTAACATCACAATCAGAAATATGCCATTATCAGAATATGATGGGTTGTACAATTACGTGTGGTGGTCGTCGCGAGATTTAAGTATCCCCTAGCCATAGTATACACCTACATAATAATTAGTCACCTATCTAGGTATTCCGTTTTCTTAAAAAATACCTAATTACTAGATAATTATTATAATATAATATTTGACTGCCTCGTTGGTCTAGTGGTCGCTAAGCGCGACTGCTGATCAAGAGGTCCTGGGTTCAAATCCCGGGTCGGGCAAAGTGGTACTGAGTTTTCCATTAGGTAATTCTCAGTAGCAGTACGGAGTCTGGATTTGTGCCCGGTTGATGGCAATAGGCTCGCCTCCTATTACATTGGGACTTACAACATAACTAGCGAAATGTGGGTGTACTATATGTTCACCTCTGCCTACCCCTTTGGTGAATACAGGCGTGATGTTATGTTATGTGTATTATGATAGTAACATTATTAGTTTCATGTCCTAGACATTATATCCGACTACGACCTTGACCAAATGTGCGGTCATTTATAAATTAGAGCTAAGAAGTTAGAACTAATAATAACAGGACTGAGTTAGCCTTTGAATGTAATCTATGTATAGGTAGTAGCAGTAGTAGTCAAATAAAAAAGTGTAGGTATCTACTACAAAATTATATAGCAATTAAGTACCTTGCAAATACGTATCTATGATGGTACAGTACTTAGTATGTACCTACTTACATACTAGCATAGAGAAATACTAGAATTTCATTTTTCTTTTTAATATAATTTTCGTAATATTTGTATAATTTTACATGCTTCTATCATCGATAAAGAAATAATCATGTTCCCTATTATACCAGGCAGACCTAAGGTAAGACTTGGTTTATTGCACTTATACATGTAGATATACCTATTCCCTAGCTTATTATTATTGTTTTCATGATCTCCGAGTTAAAAAGTTATGATGACTTTTGTTTATTTTGGTATCACACATAATGTTTTTAAGTTCTTACGATTACTATACTTTTTTTTTTCTTTTTCATTAATGTAAGTTTAAATGTTTAAATAACCAAACGTAGCCAGGAAAAGAACAGCTGCAAGTTATCATGACACTGACAATGTGACATTAGTATTTTGATGTCAAATTTCAGAATGAAATGAGTGATTGCCTAAAGTTGTAATGTAATAGTAATATTTCGTGGAAATAAAAACATTAAAACACACTCAATGGAGAAATAATAATTTACAAGTATTAGTGACGGTTAAAATTAATTATTTTGTGACCAAAATAAATGCGTTCACCCTTTAAAGACAGCGCGCAGCGGTGAGTTCATTTACTTATAACCATTTTATTTTAAAATGATGTAGTGTGCGTATTTGTATAAAACCTTTACTTATTTGTGTTTAAAACGAAATGGATGTATTTTTATTGATAAATTTCATATTCTTCATATCGTTTTAAGTCTGACATCAGTGCCCTTATATTATTTGACCTGATTGACCATAAATCAAAAATTTCGAGTTTCATTTTATGCTATTTTTTTGTTGGCTGACGGACCGACCGATACTTGGGTAATTTTATTGTTTCATTCTGTTTTTTTTTTTTAATTTTGGTTACATTATATCTTGTTTGCCAGATCTATCTACGTTAAATGTTTAAGATTTAAACACCACTGGAAATAATTTTGATAACAAATTACGAGAATGGCTAAAGCATCAATTGTGTTAAGCTTCCACGATATATTGCTTCATCAATCGGACGTCGCTCTTTTGAATGGACCATATTGGCTGAATGATACAATTATATCATTTTATTTTGAATACTTAGAGAAAACAGTATTCAGAGCTGCAAAAGAACTACTTTTTGTATCACCAGAAGTGACTCAATGTATAAAGATGGTTGAGACAGATGAAATAAAAACATTTTTAGAACCTCTTGGTATAAGTAGAAAGCAGTTTGTATTTTTCCCATTAAATGATAATGATACACCGGATGTAGCAGGTGGCTCGCACTGGAGTCTCCTTGTTTATTCAAAGCCAGAAAGCTGTTTTTATCACTTAGACTCATCATATGTGACAAACCACAATGCTGCTTGGGATTTTGCCAGCCATCTAATTCCATACCTAACCGAAGCGGGTAAGTTATAGTGTACACATATATTATTCAAAATTTTAATAATTTCGATATGTAATTATAAACCTTGATAATTAAGAATTTTATTGGCCACATATGTATATGTTCACTATGGGCATTAATAATACAACTAAACCCAGCTCCTATGGTTTTACAAAAATAGTTCTTGTAGCATTCATTTATTATAATGTTTTCAGGTAACATAGACTATGTGAACAAAGATTGTTTGCAACAAGGCAATGGTTATGACTGTGGTGTCCATGTCATATGTAATGCTGAACGGCTTGCTGAATGTGCACACACTAATGGACAAATTGGCAACTGTGACATGCTTGTCAAGATAAATCCCTCAGCAAAGAGAAAAGAAATATTGAGCATTATAAGTAATCTCTCCAGTTCTGATTAACTTGTTCTTTTTATTGTAATATTTTACTGTTGTGCTTTGTTATATTATGTAGTTTAATATTACCTATTATTAAATTTTGAATCGGTAACTGCAAGAATTGGTTTTATTTATAGTCATTGAACAATACAAAATCATAGTTATGTATCCCTTGTATGAAAAGATATATATTATGTAGAAATATCGTGCAACTCATTATTTTATTAAACAGTAATTCAAAATTTTTGTTCCACATAATGTCATACATAATTTCATATAATATGATTCTAGTAAATGTGTATGTGAAATAAGTATAATTTTACAATGTAGGTTTGTTGAAATATCTATCTCTCAGCTGCATAATTGAATTCAGCTAAAAGCCAAACTCGAAACTGATTATTCAGCCCCCTTACCATAAACTCTTAAAGCAGGACAGTTAACGATGTGGAAGCGAGACGCCGCCGCTACGTGCAGAGTCATGCGGCGCCTCGCTTCCACATCGTTAACTGTCCTGCTTTAAGAGTTTATGGTAAGGGGCAGAACTTTCTACATCTCATATTTTAGCAATAGGCATATTAGGTACCTACATCCATTTGAAGGCAACGCATTTTACATGTAGACTTAAAAAACTTAACTCTGATATATTATGGTTAATCTTGACAAAATTTCCGTAATTTCAGCATCTTTTAAAGATATTCAGTACAGCCTACAGGCAAAACTAGCTTGTTGAGTCGATGTTTTTATCCTGAGCTTTCACAAATTATGTACTATGACTTAAGTTGACTTATGTTGATACCGATACCGACGTTGGATCTCTAAGATCTGAATTTTTTCTATGTTTTACAAATAATAAATGATTCTGATTCTGGATATTTAGGTATTCTAAGACTACACTAATCCGTCGGCACCGGCTACCACACGAATATATAGTATAGCATTTGTTACAAGGTGGCTACAAGCCTATTAGTGAGAAGCCTGAAAAATGTGTGACACCCTTTTTGAGCGTAAGATACCCATTACCTACTAGTTAGTAGGTATTCAAAGCGATGGCAGTACTTACTGTTATTTCATCCGAATATAAATGAAGATCTAACTACTCGAGGGCGTTGACTATCCAGTTTATATTGCATTATGGACGCTATCACTTATATGGACGTTTGGACGGTCTTCTTTCGAAATAGTTATTGCGCATTATTGGGTGAGCCACTGATAGGAAACTTGTTAGCTAAAACATTGTACCCTAGGGCCCGTACTTACGAGTTTCACCCACTGCAGTAACGCCATCTGTGCTAAACTACTGGGGTGTAGTTAGTATATCACTTGACAGTTATACAGCTTGTAGGCTCATCATCATCAGCCGCAAGACGTCCACTGCTGGACAAAGGCCTCCCCCTTAGAACATATATAGGTACATAAATGTAAATAATTAAAACTAAAGATCTTGTTTGAAAATAGCTTTTAATATTGATTTTAAATCGTCCTTAACAAATTTTAAATGACTGTGTATACATTTGTGATGTACCGTAGTTTATGTACGTATTTGTATTTAATTTTACCATAATTATATAGTTATACAATATTTACGAACATACCTAATAAATATTCCAGTAACAGCTACATACCTATTTATTTGAATAAAAGTAGATCGTTTTATAAATATTAGGTACATAGATAATAAGTTAATAAGGTTACAAAAATATTAAAATATAATTTACAAACATTTCTCTTATAAATTCGACATAAAATTATTTCTTGGAATATGGTAATGTACAAAAATATTGTGGCATTATTTCATAAAAAAACTTATAAGTATGTAATAATGTCAAATTAACATTTATGACTTTTGAGGTTCCACCCAACCTCCAAACGCTTGGTCTAATTCCTCCGCTACTGCTAAACATAATCTATCCTGATTGTGATTGGCTACCACTTGAATTCCGATCGGTAAACCTTCCCTGCTTAACCCCAGTGGTACCGTGGTTGATGGTAAACCTAGACAATTAATAATAGCAGTGTAGCAAAAGTTCATTGGTCGGGCTAAAGGCTCATTGTGATACAGGGCAGTTGTAGGATGTGAGGGAAATAACAAAACGCCATTGTCACCGAGCATTGTACTGAAAGTGTTCTCTAAGTTCTCACGAAGTTCGAGATAGTGTTTATATTTCTCACTACCGACTTCCACGCCACCGTAGTCAAATAGAGATGTGATAAGACCGATGAACGTGTTTCCAGAGAGGCCAAATAAATTTTTCACCATTTCGAAACAGATGGCTCCTATACTTTCTTTTTCCATGATATATTGGCCAAATCTCTTATTGTTCTTCATATTAGAAAACCATATTGGCATGGACTTGCGCAGTAGAGGGATCTTTTTTTCTTCAGCATCTATTTGGTATTGTTTTTTCAGGAATTCTGTAACTTTTTTCATCGCTGCTATAATTTCTGGATCAACCGGGTCAACTAGCGGTGCATCATTGCTGAGTTGGTAGAAGTACTTCAGCTTTTTAATGTCGACGGGTTTGTCGAGGTTAAGTTTCTCGGAATTCTCTCCTGATATGATTTTTAGAATAGGCTTCAGATCCACTGCATGTCTAGTCATAGGCCCTATTCCTGTTAAGAAATATTGAAATTATAAGATTTAAATGGGATCACGTGAGAATACAATGGAAATAATTCAATTTTCTTGCATTGTCTTACACTGCTGTATCCAAGTCTAAGCTAGTAGGGTGCTAATTCAATCTATTACATTTAAATAGGCATGTATTAACTGGATAAAAGTACTTACCTAAAAATGAGTTCAGAAGCTCGGACTCGGGAACAGGATACTGTCCCTTGTTTGAAACTATGTTACGTGATGGCTTGTGACCGAATATCCCATTGAAATACGCCGGCATCCGTATCGATCCACCGATGTCGGAACCTTTAAAAATTTGAAAATTTACAAACAGATAAAATCAAATATTTTTCTCCAATAAGAAAAGAAGTTCTAGTCGTTTACTTATGCAAGGCAAACTGTATGCGGGTACCTAGTTCAATAAATATACTTCTTTATTGATTTAACATTTCGTTGGTAATCCCATCCGTGAGTTACTGCATTACAGTACAGTATTACAAACATACAAAATATCAGATAACTTTTTCGAAGTAATTGTAAAGACTAGAAAAATGTAGCAGTTATTTATCTAATCATGTACATAGTACATCGGGTTCTTGGCAATTTACCAGCTACTGAAATGTATTAATTATAGTGTAATGTAGTAGGTTGTTATATGACTATTTATCGGTTACTTATTAGTACCTACAATACAACTTAATCAGCAGATTATGTCTATTTTTGTTATGTCATTTTATATTAAATGCGGCACTGGTGTTGCGAGTTTTCTTGGTAATTAAAGTTTTTTTGTCCGAATAACAATAATATTTATCGCGTGAAGTAGGCACCTATACAGTATCTAGCTGTGCAAAAAGTTGCCTACCTTGCCAGAACTTGTAGTCCGAAATTGAAAAAAAATCTAACGTATGCGAGATTATAATTGAATACAAGATAAATAAAACAATTTTTTTGTCTCGAATATTTAACTAGCACCTTTACAAGGTCATAAGTTACGCAGTTGTTTGCTGATAAGTAAGTATTTATACTAACAGTAATCATTACCTATAATCATATTTAATCTTCGTTTATTTATCATGCCTTTAGTTCCTAAAACGATGGACAGATGCTGGTGTTCTAAGGTACTCACTTTTCAAATTTCACCACATTGTACAAGTCACCCGTACAAGTTGCGGAATATTTTATAAAAAATATTCCTGGGTGTATTTGACAAACTAAAAAGAAGTATCAATCACATTGAAAGCGTATTAAAATCGCCAATCTAGGGCAACCTATGCAGCGACGTATTTTAGTTCGGGCAGTCTGGTAATTATTTTCATCAATCGCATACATGGTCATCAGCCGGAAGACGTCCACTGTTGAACAAAGTCCTCCTCCTCCTCCTTATCGCATTGGTCAGTGCTAATGCAGTTTGTCACGTGTAAATATATAGGTACAGCATCGTATATGTTTGTAGATACGTACCTATACCGAACAAGCTGCCCCCAGCTGCCTGGCAACAGCCTTCCCCGCCAGATGATCCTCCGACAATTCTTGTAGTGTTGTAAGGGTTTTTGGTCCTTCCATGAATGTGGTTGTGAGTCTCCCACCTAAAATAGTTAAACGTGCTTCATAATTATCTTGGAACTGATTCATATGTAATTAATCTATTTTAATGCAAGTCGTTTTAACATAGAAGAAACTTCTCAGCGTTAGCCAAAGACCTGTGATTGTATTTTAACGTTAATCGTCTTAAATTACTGTAATTGGTTTATGCCGTTGTAATTTAATAAAAATAAATAAATAAATAAATCGCGTCTGTAAGATGTGTCCTATTTTTGAAGTAGAAGAAATCAGAATTAATTAAAATATTACATAAGCTTTGAGCAAGTTTTGTTCCATTGTCGCACCTAATACTTTATGGATCAATACCATAAAATATATTAATAGACATCTTACCACATGCAAAATTCAGGCACATTAGTTAGTCCGATGATAATGGCCCCCTTCTGTCGTAGCAACCTGATGACATCACTGTCTTCTTCTGCTATTATATCTTTACGAAGTACTACGCCCGCTGTTTGATGTAAACCTGTAAAGTAAAATGGTAGAATAAATATACATTTAATGCGCATAATAGGTAAATACTAGTCATAGTTTGACAAGGTTTATAGCTCAGTTGAAACGATGAATTAAGTAATTATAACCATTTAGAATTATTATTTCTAATGAAAACTATACTTTGTAGGTAGTTCTAGCATACATGCCACGTAAATAGTAAAAGACGAATAATGAACCCATTTTGAAGATGAAAGATTGTATATGGAGAACACGATGCAATGAATTGAGTTTTGATCAGAAAGGGGCTAATATTGCGCTAGGAAACACTGATACGAAGCATTACGTAGATCCATTTATTATTATTTCTTATTGCAGAGTTAACTTCATAGGTATTAAACAAAACTCCAAACTTATACTTATTATTTTTTACATGCCAAAACTTATTTGACTGTAGTACCCTGCTACCCTTTCAGACAGATAATATTATTATTTGTGTTGTTCTATTTATAATTTTACGATAAATGTTCCCGGCATGGCAGTAACAACATGTGACATACAAGGTTACTGATAACCTTCTGCTTTAATGTGGTTATAGTTGGTTACACAATAAATAAATAAATACTATTAGTAGAAACTTATGACAATATCCTATGTACGAATTGAAGCAGGTATTCGAATATAATCGTTGGCAAGTATTTACTATCCGTATAGAACATTAATAATTAAGTATTCCAGCTGTCATTGATTCACATAAATTGCAGCTATTGTTCACTGTAACGGAATAATTCTGTTTTTCATTTGAGGACGAAGATCTTATCATTATGACCCTGCTATAATTGTATATCACGTACCTTTAACACCTATACAGTCCTTAGTCGTAAAGGGAACGCCAAGGAAGGGCTGCTCGTCTTCAAGCTGAGTCGTCGACTTTGTGCCGCTTCGGACGAGGTCATCGGCCTCCCGTGCCTCCTTTAGAGCCAATTCGAATCGGTCTTCCACAAAGCAGTTAAGAGCGGAATTAACATCTTTTATCCGCCTGATGCACGCTTCTAGGACTTCCACGCTCGTTATCTGTAACGTAAAAATGTTTATTAGTCCGAGAATATTGGGCAAGACCTAATTCACGGATTTTAAAGGAAATCGGTGTTGAGGTGTAAGCGAATGTGGCGATTAAGTATGGGTAACCGTTGATGATGTTTTAAGTTCTTTTAAGGCACATTTCAACTATAAGCACTTTTTCTATGTTAATGTCGGTAAACCTTTCGCTCTTTGACACAGGACTTTGACCCAAAACAGTTGAATTATACTTCGTATACAGGACTAAAATTGCAGGTCAAAAGCTGCTTTTCATACAGACAATTCCTTAATATTAAGTTAGGTACTCCTTCTTATCGTATGGTTGAAGAACAACCTGTTTAAAAACGTTACTTACTTACAATCCGAAATTTTGTAAATAAGTGACATATTAGTAAAGTTGTATGACAAGTGCTGTTTAATGAACTTAAAATTATGCAAGAATTTTACAAGTATAAAAATTACAATTAAATATTACAAATACAATGAAGAAAATACATAGAGTAATCGCTCGATGTGAAATACCTACTGATATTCATAGAAGATACATTTTAATCCTAAGATTGTTAGAAATGTAGGTTTTATGAATTGTTGTCCAAAAGTTGTACATCGCAATATGTACTATAACTATTATAAAATCAAGCAATTCATGTTAAGTGTCGAAGTAAGAGGTTTTCCTACAACGACAACGGGCAACATTCACGGGAATTAGAAATATCTAACAGTAACAACTAACACTAAACATTTAAATGTTTTCAGTAACGACTGTTTTAAGTTAGGAAAGCAGACAAGCTGACGCCATTTTCAGTAGAGACCCTATCATTACAAAATAACTACAAAGTTTAATGTTACCGAACCGTAATTATCAGTCTAACTAATATCAATTAACTTGCCTTTGAAGTTGCTTATTAAAAGCCCTATTTATGTCAATGTCGATTATTATCCGCATTCTATGCAGCGGAGAATTCGATATGTACATAAAACAAATTTTAATATCGTCTACGGACTTTCGGGACCAAGTTTTAGAATATTGGAACTTATTATTTTTACAAAAAGCCATTTTGAATATGCGATTTTCTGAACCCATAAGTTTCAAAGTGAGTATAATCCTGATTTTCCGACGACTCTCCACAGCAGTACGATTTTAAATAACACAATTTAACGTTTATTTCTTTTTCCAGATTATACCTTTATAAAATGAAATGGCATGGAATAATTTTTATCTCGCTATTCATACCCAATCTCGTTCAACATAAGAGTGAGGGAGAAGTGTCAAACTTGTTATTCGTGACGCTTGCAGTTGATTGGAGCCGCTTTGTGAACCGATTTAAACGAATTATTACTAGTTATGTCATTCATCAATCAACAGTGTGTTTTTTCCGTATAGTAGCAGTAGAATACTTACCCAGTTACATTATGTAATATTTGTTGCTTTGCTACAAACAATGCGATTGTGATCAACTGCACGCTTTCAATTAAACACTAATTTTGCAGTTGGTATTTACGCGAAATTCGCCTGTCCATACTCTAAAACAGGTCGAACATAAGCTATGTCCGCTACAGAACAGGTTGACTATAACTGTTAAATGAATATTTTGGAATTTAAAATCATATCTTCAGAACCGACAGCCGACTAGGTACTATGCGTAATTCTAATTTTCCAATGAACGCAAGATGTACTTAATTTAATATAAACAGAAAAGTGGAATGTATTATATTGTGTGACCTAAATAAACAACGACAAAATTAAGTACTTTAAGTAATTTCCATCTATATCAGTTTAAAGAAATCGATTGAGTCTTTACACAGAATATTGGAGCATAGTCAGTTCAATATGACCCTTGAATTTTGTAAACCAACCTAAGTGAATAATGTATTCATCAATCAAAGCGGTTGCGCAGCCTTATTGAAAAGCTTCCAGCCTCCGACCCCTTTCAAAGTTAACCGCATTCAATGCTCAATGTTCATGTAAACATGAAGATTGAACAATGAAGCATCTCTAACTTCGTAAGTAAAACGATTATTCTAAAAGATATTCAAACTGCGTAAAGGACCATGATAATGGCGAGAGATCATAAATTTGAAAAATGTTTGTCTGTCATTGTTGTCATGTCTTTTACAGAAAGAAATATTACGATATATGTAGTCGTAGTAAACACGAAATGCGACTCAACCTCACGACATCACTGACCAAAGAAAACACGCGCAGTTCATGCCTAATGTATGCCACGATCGATTGACTCAATTTAGTTAACCCTTATCTTGACTTTGAGATATGTGTCTAACAAATAACTAACTGTCTCGGTAGGTACTAGGTAGTTGCTTAAGCAACTACCTGAATATTTTACTGTGACTGACTCCTACATAACACACTATACTGAATCTACCTGAAATACGTGGTTACAACCGCATCGGCAACCTAAAAAGTAGCGCGTCCAAAACAGAAATTACGTGCTTTGATTTGATTGATTGTGTTCTTTGTACTTTTTTAAAGTGACTCATATAAAAAGCACAATTTTTTCCTGGTTTAAGTTCTTATGAATTTCTAATAATTGTACTTATAAAAAATAATAATATGTGTAAGCCATTGCTATGTAAATCAATCATGTAAATCTTGTGCAAAAATGAAACCCGTGACCCTCAGCGTTGAGGCAAAGCGCAACGCCACACAATCGGGTCGATATTAATGTTTTTTGTACTTCTAAATGTAAACATACGAATACCCACCATTCTACTTACAGTACTCATTGATTATTTACGAGTCTACACTTTACAAAGCGTGCGAGGAAACTGAAGCTACCTTAGTTTTGAAGTAAATGAGCTATAGGTATACATGCATATGTACAGAAATAACAACGGTCTGTCACGACATTATACAGACTAGAATTCTGATACAGTACTAAAGTATATTTGACTATAACAAACATGCATTTATTTAAAATGTGTAGGTACAATTGAGAAGCTTCAAAACTTCACGCGTTATATCTGACCCTCAATACCCTTGACTTTTAATAGCCTGCTGACTCTCCCTACTTGGCAAGGCTTCCTTTACAGTATAAATAATACATATAAGTGCTAAGTTAGTCTTAAAAGTTGTGTTTCCTCTATTATACATACGTACCTATTATATTATATACCTATACCTGTAGTATTTATTTTGTATTGCGCACAAGACACCCACGTGCTCAGACTCAAACAAATATTAGTCCTGTGCGTACCTGCGACCCTTTACATAGTATGCCAAATTGCTATAACTCAGCTATACATCAATAATGATTCAATTAGTATATGTTATAACTCTTATCATATTATTATCTAACATAATAGAAAAATACAGGGCAAAACTAAGGATTTATCAAAACCAAGGTCCAACTAAATCAAATCGTCTAGACATTGTAGGTACAACACGATCAAGTCAGGTATAAAAATTAAATGACAGATGTGTCATTGACCCTCAATTAGAGTCCCACGTGACCGCGACCGGTATCTGTACAAATGCAAGTTAGTTTTGAAAGATAAAGTAGGAAAACTGATTTGAAATTAGTACAGTTATGTATATAAAGGAATTTTATAATTAATGTTTAAATTATTGGACTAATGGACCTGATAAGCCAAGAATACAAAAAAATATTCACGTCTTGGTGCAGTACGCGGTAAACAAATGTGAGTACCTAATTAAGAATTGCGTCAACCCTACTTTACTTTAACTTGACTCACTGGTCATATTATAAAAATAACATGAACATTGATCTCAAAAACAAGTCAAAGCTAAATCCATACGTTAGGTAACGTTCTTTATGTAAATATTACCAGTTTTCCTCAAAAGTTCATATTAGGTAGACCCTCTGTAGGTAAACTTCTTTCGAGCCATGTTAACGGGGTAACTACATAATGGTATACTGTAGACTGACATTGTAGTGGATCCACGATATAACAAAGCCTATTGTATGGTCATTTTATGATCAAAACCACCTACTATGTATAGTATTTAATATGTATAACGTCATCCTTATGTTTTATCATGCTACTAAAGACAATATAAATGTCAAGGTTTACTATAAACCGAAAGCACGTAGCCTGGGTGCCGTAGCCTATCTATCAAACAGCGATAACATAATAAAAATGACGAATCATAAGTATTCTAGTGGCTGCCTTAATTAACATATTGTTGGCTGTGCAGTACAATTTATAATCTAATCATTAACTAACTGAAGATAAGCGGGTTGTAGAATGAATGTATGTACTTAGTATCTTTTATGGATCTTTTATTGTTTCGTTTTCAACTAATTGATTAGATATAAGTGCACAAGAATACATTTCAGATATCAATGTTTTTGCACGTTAAGTATAGCGAATCATGAATTAGGTATGTAGCTCTGTTATCAGTTTAAGTAAACATAAAACGTACAAAGACGAAATTACAACGAACTACTCATAGATATCAGTACCTACCTACCCATGGCGTAAAAATTCCGGAAACTTCAATTAATTAGTTGTTACGTACAGACAAACTACTTATGTGGTTATTTACATCATGTATTATGCTTCCTATTTGAATACATAATAACGAATGTACTTGTCATGTTATTGTTCCTAAACATAATTATTACATTGTAATTCTTTAACTAACGAAAAACATAAATGATTTCGAAGGTAGGTACCTCTTTATTCCGTATTTTCTTTGCAACTTCGACAGCCGGCTGCTTGAGTATCTCATCATATATTGGTGGTATCTTCTCCCCTTCAACACCGTAGTACAAACTGAAGAAAAATCTCGCAACTTTTGCTAAAACTAGTCTCACAACATGAGTCACTCTCAGTCTAAGCCCCAAAGGTTTATTTGTAATCTCTGCGGTACACATGTTCACGTAAACTTTAAATCACTGTTATATTTATTTAAACGATCAATATTTACACTGTTTGTAGACTTTATTTTCAAAACAATGTGAGTAAAGTTGTGACAGCGAGTCGTCGTGGGCCTGCGACAACGCCTGTGTCGCTTATACACAACGAACTGTTCAACTCAATGAATGAGCGATGAAAACCGAGGACAACATCAGCTTGTATCTGCGTCAGTATAGCCGTCTCGTTCTGCCGCTGTGGCTCGCGTGTGGGCCGACCGCCCGACCGGCGACATCGGTTCGGGGCTCGGGCGTCGGGCACCCAACGGCTCGTCGTTGCCGGCTAGTCCATTCGATACACGTTGATCTTTTTATCACTACTTTATATTAACTTTGAATCCTTAACAAAACGGAACTTTGATTAACTTTTATAGCCTTCGTATTATGCTCCAGCTCCACCTGCATTAATGTTAATGTCCAACTACGCGTTAATTAACGCACTAAAATGTTGGCTATATTTACTTACAACGCCGTCAAAAGTTAATTCACAGTGACGTTACACGTTAACCGCACCACAATGGAGGTTGAAGCGGCTGCATTAGTTGCAGCAATGAGTGCGACAAATTATAATTATTGTATGCATTTATGCAAAAAGAAAAAAAAAAAGAAAATTCAAAGACGATGGTGGATGATTTAAAAAAAATTGTCTGTATGGATTGAGGAGCCACTTCAGAATTCTAAATAAAATTCACCTAATTTTGTAGAACAACAAATCAATACAAATCCTAGAATTTGTAGTATCTTATAAAAAAGTTATTTTAATGTAAAGGTGGCTCCTCAATTCAGATGTTTAGATTGAGGAGCCACCCTGTAACTCGGAAAGTAATAGATCAATCATTTTGAAAATTATGTACTATTTAGTAGTAGTTGAGTTTAGTGTAAAAATCTGGATACTGTACTGCTGAAATTTAAAAAAAGGACAATACTTTCAATGTGGCTCCTCAACCTTTACACATGAGTATGAAGTTCCTTATAAATTGTCAATCAATTAATATATTGGACTTGATGACCATTTAGTAGTAGTTTTGTGTTAATTTGTACTACAAAAACAAAGTCATAAAACCAAGTGGTTTTTTTTAAATTATCACCTTTTATGTGGCTCCTCAATCCAGATGTTCTACGGAAATATAATAAACTATATCTCCAAGAGGTCGCAACGGAATCAAAAGCTGGATACAGTAACATTTAGTAGAAAATTCTACTATTTATATCTAAGTACAAATTAACACTGTAGGTATTGTATATTTTAGATATCCCCAAACAATTCGCCATTAAGGGTGACCATAATTATATAAATAAAACCAGGACAAGTATTCAATGTTTATTTTTACAAGCTTTATATTTTTATGATTAATACGCTTAATAACACGTTTTTTAAGTAACGTTTTCATTCGACCACTCCATTGTCGTAATAATGTAGTTCCCGTCTAAAAACAAAATACCGCGCGCGAGCTGTGATGGAATGTTCACATATTGAGCTAGAGTTGTGATTTAGTTGATATTACGTTATCGATAATAAAGTATTTTTAACATTTAATTAATTATGAAATAATAATTCTATGAGGATGGTTTGTGTAATTGGGCATGGAAGAAATAAAACAATGTTAATTATTTAATTTTATTATAATGAACAAAACGTAAAGTCCAGTTAATCATTGTCACATTCAGAAAAATCAGTACTTGAAGAGTTTTATGTACTATGGTCACTCTCCTCACGTAACAACAATCTGCATTCAGTCATCCTTTTGCCAGTAATGTTCTTCTAATGCTATATGTGTCTGTCAACCCTTTTTTCTCAAGAACGCGTAAAGGTATAAAGTTCAAATTAGAATCAAATACGCGGGTCTGCTGTCCCTTTAAGCCGTGAAAAAATTTAACTTCTCAGTCAACGCAATCAAAAGATAGGAGCAATTCTACCGATTATTTTTAAAATTTTCACATTCAAAACCTAATTTCCCGATGACCTAGACTTATAAAATTTGGCTAGAAGGTTGGTCTAATAGCACAAGTAAAGAAATAAATCTGAAAATTGAAAAATTCCAGAAACATCACTAAAAAAATAAGAATAACTTATTGCAGGTGGTCAACTGTCCATGACCTATATTAATGTATAGGGGTAGCACTTTTCCTACGGCAAAGATAAGTTTGTATAATTATCGTAAAATGTAAATTCAGTATAATTATCTTTTTGTTATGCTCCGGCTCCACCTGCATTAACGTTAGTGTCCAACTACGCGTTAATTAACGCACTAAAAATGCATGTTGGTAACATCTGCTTACAACGCCTTCAAAGTTAATTCCTAGTGAACGTGTAACACGTTAACTGCACAATAATGGAGGTTGAAACGGCTGCACAGGTTGCAGCAATGAGTGTGATTAATTATTATCTATATAATTTGGATTCAAAAGGCATGATTTTGTTTGAAGTAACTTCAAAAACTCCAATATTTTCTCATTTGACCACTCTATCGTCGTAATAACGCAGTTCCCGCCTAAGAACAAAGTAAATACATCCTTGCACTGCGCATGCGACCCGCGGAATGAGACGGCATTAATGTAGCCAACATAGCTTAGCGCGCTAAACTACGCGTTAAAATCCTTTGATGTGTCTAAAAAACCGACCCCCGAGTTAACGCTTACGTTGAATGTATAGTAATGCCGTTAGTAAATTAACACGTTAAAATCTTGGCTACATCTGCGTCATACTTTAACTAGCGCGTTTATTAACGCGTTAAGACGCAGGTGGAGCCGGGGCATTATAAATTCGACATTACATTATTTCTGGCAACACAAAAATATTAGGGCATTATGTTAACAACTTAAAAAAAAATGTCAAATCAACATTTATTTATTTATTCATTCAACATTTATGACTTTTGAGGTTCTACCCAACCTCCAAACGCTTGGTCTATTTCCTCCGCTACTGCTAAACATAATCTATCCTGATTGTGATTAGCTACCACTTGAATTCCGATCGGTAAACCTTCCCTGCATAACCCTAGTGGTACTGTTGTTGATGGTAAACCTAAACTATTAAAAATAGCAGTGTAGATAAAGTTCATTGATCGGAACAAAGGCTCATTGTGATACAGGGCAGTTGTAGGATGCAAAGGAAATAAGAACACGCCATTGTCACCGAGCATTGCACTGAAAATGTTCTCTAAGTTTTCACGAAGTTCGAGATAGTATTTATGTTTGTCACTATCCACTTCCACGCCACCGTAGTCATTTAGAGCTGTAATAAGACCTATGAAAGTGTTTCCAGAGAGGCCAAAGACATTTTTCACCATTTCTAAACATATGGCTCCTATACTTTCCTTTTTCATAATATATTGGCCAAACTTCTTTTCGGTCTTCATACTAGCAAACCATATTGGCATGGACTTGCGCAGTAGAGGGATCTTTTTTTCTTCAGCATCTATTTGGTATTGTTTTTTCAGGAATTCTGTAACTTTTTTCATGGCTGCTATAATTTCTGGATCAACCGGGTCAACTAGCGGTGCATCATTGCTGAGTTGGTAGAAGTACTTCAGCTTTTTAATATCGACGGGTTTGTCTAGGTTAAGTTTGTCGGAATTCTCTCCTGATATTATTTTTAGAATAGGCTTCAGATCCACTGCATGTCTAGTCATAGGCCCTATTGCTGAAAATAAATAGTGAAATGATAAGATTTTAATGGGATCGCATGATAATTCAATTTACATTCTTTGTCTTTACACTACTAAAGTCCAAGCTAGTAGGTTGCTAATTCAATCTGTTACTGGACATAAGTTGTAAGCAATCAACAATTATTCCTCATGGAAAGTGACGTATAATATTATCTATAGTTGGTATTAGGAGCCTAGCTTGCTGTTTACTGAATCACCTTGCTAGTAGGGTTAATACGCATCGTATAGAAATATTCTAAATAGGTATTTATTAACTAGATAGAAATACTCACATAAAAATAAGTCCTCTAGCTCGGACTAAGGAACTGGAGCTTGTCCCTTGTTTGAAACTATGTTACGTGATGTCTTGTGATCGAATATCCCATTGAAATACATCCGTATCGATCCACCGATGTCGGAACCTTTAAATTCAAAAATATACTAGATACTCAGAGTAAACTTAAATTTTGAACATTAACAAACAGAAGTAATCAAGTTCTAGTCGTTTACTTAGCTAGGAAAACGGTATGTAGTTCAATATAAGTACTTCGGAAAAAAACATGGAAAATATTTCAAAGAAGGTATCGTATCTGTATCGATTACATTATGCTAATAAAAGTTGTGCGAAAACGTTATGCCAAACAATATTATGCCTTACAATTATATGCCAATAGGGGTACCTATCCTTTTTACAGGCTTAAAATAGCTTACGCTGCGCGCTGGTGCCAACCAGTGTTAAGTTAGAGAGGGTATCTTTAGCTGCTAGGTATTTAGCGACTTACATTAGATGCTGTTTATTAAACAACGCACTCTTTTTGTATATGCACTCTTTTGTTTTTGAAACGCGGGAAATTCGAGGGTAACAGCTATTCCGCGACCGCTTGACGGATTTTGACGGTACTCCACTGGCATATAGCTGATGTTATAAGGTCTAATAAAAGCTACTTCGAATTGCAAAAATATTTAGGGTTTTGCGGGAAAATAGACAAACGCGGGAAATTCGCGGGATATCGCTTCTGCACGACGCGACGGTTGGACGGATTTTGACGGGATTTTTACTGGCAAATAACTGATGTAATAAGGAGTATCTAAGCCTACTTTTAATTGTGAAATGATTTAGGGTTCCGCGGGAAAAAATAAAAACCGATAAAAAATTAACCAAATCAGATTAAATTAAGTAAATCTGCTTACTGATGCTACGTACAGGTTTTTTAATCGAAAGCCGCGGGGATGAAGTCCCGAGCATAGGCTAGTAAATAATATGATTAATTGCGGTGCTGATGTTGCGAGTTTTCTTGGTAATTAAAGTTTTTTTTGTCCAAATAACAATAATATTTTATCGCGTGAAGTAGGTATACAGTAGGTACCTCCGTACCTACCCGTACAAAAAGTTGTGCCGTGTACCGTGCCACAACTAGTCATCCGAATTTGAATAAAAATATAACGTATCTTACAGAACGCGAGAGTTTAATTGAATACAAGTTTTAAAAAACACATTTTTAGCCTCTAATATTTTACGTGCACCTTTACAAGGCCATAAGTTACGCAGTTATTTGCTGATAAGTAAGTATATATGCTAACAGTAATCAGTACCTAATCATATTTATTCTTCATTTATTTAATCACGCCTTTATTTCCTAAAACGATGAACAGATGCTGGTGTTCTAAGGTACCTACTTATTTTCACTATGGACGGACTATGGCCCTTTATTTTATAATCAATTATTATTCAATGATGTATTTGACAAACTAGAAAGTGTATCACATTGAAAGCGTATTAAAATCGCCAACCTAGAGCCATCGAAGCATTTTAGTTCGGGCAGTCTGGTAATTATTCTCATCAATCGCATTGGTCAGTAGTGCTAATGCAGTTTGTCATGCGTTATGTTTGTTGATACGTACCTATACCGAACAAGCTGCCCCCAGCTGCCTGGCAACAGCCTTCCCCGCCAGATGATCCTCCGACAATTCTTGTAGTGTTGTAAGGGTTTTTGGTCCTTCCATGAATTTGGTTGTGAGTCTCCCACCTTAAACAGTTACACATGCTTTATAAAAAACTTGAAACTGATTCATATTCATTAAATATATTTTAATGCAGGTCATTTTAACATAGAAGAAAGCCGTTAGCCAAATACCTTTTATTGTATTTTAACATGAATCGCCTTTGTAAGATGTGTCCTATTTTTGGAATGAAAAGAATCAGGATTATATAAAATATTACTTAAGCTTTGCGCAAGTGTTGTCCCATTGTCACACATACACTTGTACAATGGTGATTCATACCGTAAAATATATGAATAGACATCTTACCACATGCAACATTCAGGCACATTAGTTAGTCCGATGATAATGGCCCCCTTTCGTCGTAGCAACCTGATGACATCACTGTCTTCTTCTGCAATTATATCCTGACAAAGAACTACCCCCGCTGTTTGATGTAAGCCTGTAAAGTAAAATGGGAAAATAAATTTACATTGAATGCACACAATAGGTAAAATAAATACTAGTGTTCGACAAGCTCAGTTTAAACGACACATTAGGTAATTAAAATCATTCAGAATCTGGGAGCACGGCAGTGCCCCCGCCAAGTCGAGCAGAAAAGCGGCACGGTCTTACCATCCTTTTCTTGAAGAAGTTCAGAATAAAACTAGAAGCCTGAATTTACAGTTACCGAGCAGGCATTCTATAAACTTAGTATTTTTCAAATTACATTTAATTTGAACTAGTAGTTTAGGTATTATAACTAGTCAAATTTCCTAGAGGTCGACAAATACGGCACCAGTGACTTGATTGGCCCACTTATCTAAGAACTGCGTTAATCGGAGTACCTGACTGGAGCAGGACTTATCAGGTCTAAAGCCAGCCTGCTCGGAGATAAGAGTAGGCCCAATTACTGCTGTAAGGCGATTTATAACCTTTCAAATAGCTTGTAGGTGTGACATAGAAGAGATATAGGCCGGTAACTTTCGAGATTGTCTGAGGGTTTTCCTGTTTTTGGTAATGCAACAATTTTTTTCTTTCTCCATAATTTAGGAATTTTTGCAACTTCTAGACATTTGTTAAACATTGCCAAAAGCCAAGATATAGCTACAGGTCCATGATATTTAATGTTTTCCACCGTTAGGGCGTCGACTCCAGCCGCCTTGCCGTTTTTTATAAGTTGATGGACTGAATTATATCGGTAGAATTTTTAGGCACATAGTGAGCTGTCTTGAATTTTGCTAGTTTGTGAGGAAGTTTACCATTGAGCAGCAGTTGCTGAGCTATTTGGTTATCTGTGACGTAACCATGGTTGACGGGTTCTGGTGGGTCTCCAGTAAGCTTCTGTATTGTAGACTAGGCTTTCTTGCTATTATGGGACATATTTGTGTTGGTTACAGTAGTAATCCATTTTTGTTTACCCCAGCCTTAATACAGTCCTCCGAAAAAGGCTCGTTCTTATATAGGTTTTCGTAGGTCTTTAGAAGTTTTGACGACTCTGGATTAAGGCCGGGGATGTAGGATGTACGGCAGCCTCTGGGTATGCATTAGCGCGACACAGTCCAGATACTTTCAATGAACTGGTAGTAGCTGGAAGGAGTAGGTTCTATGTCGCGTACTTTAGCGTCAACATCTGCAGCGAACTTTTCCCAGTTGGCCTTATAAAAGTTAAAGCGGGGTTTGAAGGGGACTTGTCTTGGTTTAATTGCTGCTCGTACCTCACACGTGATAGGTCTGTGTTGTTTTTTTGGGATAGGTTGGCGCACATTTTTTGAGGATAGGGATTCAATGTTACTGCTAACAAAGATTAAGTCTTAGTTGTAGCCACGTTTCCAACGCCGACTGTTGAAAGATGCGGGGTGTTTTGCATTATGAACGGGGGAAAGTTCAGTGGCATCAGCCCATTCCTGGACAGAGTTGCCATCAGCGTTGGTTTCGCGGTACCCTCAGGAAATGCTATGATTGTTAAAGTCACCAACAACTATTTTAGTGTTTCTGCTATCAAAGTTAGAAGTTTTCTGGAATTGGAAAGGCTGATTGGGAGGCATATATACTGATGTAATCGTACAAGTACCTACATCTACTGTTAGTGTTTCTATAGAGCTTTCATTATTCTAGATTGCTGATAAAACCGATACACTTGGGCTGATAAAAATAGCGCTGCCATATTGGGCGTGAGGTATCTCCAATACTAACTTCATTCCAGGGACATGAAGCCTTAGGTGTTCAGTGCCACGATGTGATTCCTGGACACAAAGAATGTCACAATTGGTCTTTTGGCAGAGTTGGGATAGCAAGTAAGACTTGTTATCAGAAAAACCTTCAATATTTATTGAGGTGACAGTGAGGGCGGCTTTGGAAAGTGGGTGGTGGGTGCTCTCAGTATAGTTATTGTTGTTGGTTTTTGGCCCTAAAAGGGGCTGTTGGTCGTGGTGAAAGGATTAGTCAGCTGGACTTTGCGTTACCGAGTGCTAGCTATCCAGGGTGCGCCGGGCGTTTGGAAAGCGTGATACGATTTAAGTTAACGCCACTCGTGGAGGCTCCTTTCATGCACCACAAGGTTACTGATAACAAAAAGCTTATATGCGGTTAAAGTTGGTTACACAATGAGTAAATAATTCCGTTTTTCATTTGAGGACGAAGATCTAATCATTATGACCCTGCTTTAATTGTATAACACGTACCTTTAACACCTACACAATCTTTGGTCGTAAAGGGAACGCCAAGGAAGGGCTGTTCGTCTTCAAGCTGAGTCGTCGACTTTGTGCCGCTTCGGACGAGGTCATCGGCCTCCCGTGCCTCCTTTAGAGCCAATTCAAATCGGTCTTCCACGAAGCAGTTAAGCGCGGAATTAACATCTTTTATCCGCCTGATGCAAGCTTCTAGAACTTCCACGCTCGATATCTGTAACGTAAAAATGTTTATTAGTCCGAGAATATTGGACAAGACCTAATTCACGGGTTAAAGAATTACCCCTTAAGACAATCGGTGTTGAGGTGTAAGCGAATGGGGCGATTAAGGATGCGTAACCGTTAATGATAATTAAAGTTCTTTTAAGGCATATTTCAACGATAAGCTACCGCGGCGGTTTAACCGTCCTGCGGCCTGGGCCTGGGATTAAGCTTAAGATTGTTAGAAACGTAGGTTTTATGAATTGTTGTCCAAAAGTTGCACATCGAAATAGGTAGGTACTTTAATAATGCGTTTATCCAAAGGTGAAATGGTAAAATCAAGCAAGCCATGTGTTGTTGGATTTTTCTACAAGGGAATTCTCAGTATGGGGATTTTTACCTGTTACAACATCAATACCTTTTCATATCCTTATTCATATGGGCAACATTCACGAGAATTAGAAATGTGGTATAACACTCCCTTATATTAGAACACTCGTATAACAAATCCCTTAAAGATGGAATATTCCTATTGATGGATGGATGGTTGTTTATTGATCGCTTGACAAAGTAGACGTGTTTTTTGTTCTCGTTAAAATGTGCTTAAAATAAAAACGAATACAATTACAAATAAATAATATTCTTGCGGCGTAAGTACTTTGGGTTGTCCGAAGTGTGTCGCGTGTGATTCATGCTTACTGTGATAAACTATAGGTATGATCTAAATATTTTTTGACTGTACTGTGAATCTGTGTTAGTATGTCTAACCCCGGATCAAGCCCGTTTGGCCGGAGCCAGCTCCTGCAACGTAGTCCTCCACCGACCCCAACACCACAATCTCAGCCTATAATTGAAAATCCTTTGCCTGAGAACAACGATTTACCTAGTGAGGTTATATCTACACCAGAGATTCAGAGATGGATGACCAGCATTGAAGCCCTGTTAAATGAGGCATGCGCTATAGTTACTGAAGGGAAAATGAACTCAGATCAGAAGCTCCGTGTTACAAATATTTGCCGTAAGATCGGATCTGGAACTTCGCAGATGGCCGTTTTGTACCAGTCCCTAAAGCAGAAAACGATTCTAGCGCATAATACCATACAGCACCTGCAAGAACAGCAAGACGTCTCGAAATCTCTTCGTCTATTCAAGGAAGTTGTGGTAGAAAATCTGAAACCACAACAGAATAGCTCGTTTGCCGATATGGTAAAAAAAGGTGCCGACAAGTTTATCCGCCCTAGTAACCTGAGCTCAGTCACTATTTACCCTAGCGACAAAACTAAAACAAGTGACGAAACCAAGACCCTCGTACAAAAAATTATTTCGCCAGAGGAGCTCAAACTGCATGTCCGTGGCTTCAGAAAGGTACGAAATGGCGGTGTCCTCATTAGCACTGAGACTAAGGGAGACATTGAAAAGCTTCGTAACCTCGAAAACTTAGCTTCATCAGGCCTCACTGTAGAAGAACCTACCAAACGCCGCCCTAGGATCACTGTCGTAGGTGTACCAGCAGCCCTAACCGAAAAAGAGGTCTTTGAATGCATTTACGAGCAGAATTTAGCTGTCAAATTCCCTAACTCTTCTCGTGAATCGTTTATGAGCACCGTCAAACTAAGCCATAAATCAGGTAAGAAAGGCCTTTCTACCTGTAACTATATACTGGAGGTACCAGCCAACATAAGAAAGGCGCTAATAAACCAAGGCAGAATTTATATAAACTGGACGTCCTGTCCAGTAAGAGACTTCACGCTGGTGACGAGGTGCTTTAACTGCCAGCAGTTTGGACATGCAGCCAAGTACTGCCGAGAGACTAGCCCCACCTGTAACCACTGTGGCGAGCTTGGACATTCCTTTAAGGAATGCACCAACAAGTCTGCACAGCTCACTTGTGCGACGTGCAAACGTTTTAAGCGTAAAAGTGATCACCAAACTGGTGATGCAACTTGTCCGGCACGAAGATACGCAGAGGACAGTTACATTCATTCTATAGACTATGAGGGCGCCTAAGAGCGCCGGTAATTATTTATTAAGTAAGCACATAAAACTAGTTCATATTTTATTTTAATTCTTGTTTAGGTAAATAATGACTAATCAGTTAATCCATGACCTAGATAATTTTTCTGTGTCTGAAGTTAAATATTGCGAAGTGAAAGACTGTAAACAATATCTGCCGACATCCGAATCTTTGCTTACAATAATCACTCAAAATATTCGCAGCATAAACAAAAACATGAATAGCTTTGAGGTGTTGCTCCATACTCTTGACATAAGTTGTGATATCATTGTTCTAACAGAATGTTGGCTTTCTGACAAACAACCCTTTTTACCATCTATTGATGGTTATTTCATGCACAAAACCGACATATTATTGAACCAAAATGATGGTTTAGTAATTTATATAAAGAGAACTTTAAATGTATCTGTAGAAGAACCTATTTTACAGGGATGTAATTGCTTATTAATTCGAATAAACCCCGATACAGTAATTATAGCTATATATAGGCCTCCCTCACAAAACATTGAACTATTTTTAGAATCGCTTGAAATGCATTTAAGTACCCTATCATCATATAAAAATATTATCTTAACAGGCGACATTAACATTAACATTGCTACTGGGAGCACTGATACTAACGCACACAACTATTTAAACATTTGTTCTTATCATGGACTCCTACCTGCGCACAACTACCCTACCCATCAAAGTGGCTCTTGTCTAGATCACTTTATTATAAAAGCTAATAAACCTTCACTCGCATTGGTTACTAATTCCACTGTTACCGATCATCAAACCATTTTACTAACAATAAAATTGTCATTGCCTAGAAAAAACTGCACTCAAAGCTATACTAAAATCAATATGAAAACCCTTGAAAATGATATAAGCAAACCTAATACCTTTGAACTAGTTTATAACGCGGGCGATGCAAACGTTGCTATAGACTATTTTATTAACCTATTGCAAAAAGCAATCTCGAAAAATACTACAACAACAATGATACCTAGAAAACATAGAAATATCAAACCTTGGATAACACCGGGTCTCGTACGTTGCATAAGACATCGAGACAAACTTCATCAAAAATCGAAATTAGAACCCGATAATTCAGTAATTTCCATATCTTATAAAAGGTATAGGAATTACTGCAATAACCTTTTGAAAAAATTAAAGACCCAACACGAAAGGAACGAATTACAAAAGGCCGGTAATAATAGCAAGCTTGTTTGGAAACTTATCAAACAAAATGCCTTCCAGTCGAAAACCTCAGAACCTCCTCTTGATTTGTTACTAAGCGAAACATGCCCATCCGAAGCAATTAACAAAGTCAATAACTTTTTTGCAAACGTGGGCAAAACCCTTGCAGAAAAAACCTTGCAGTCAAGTAGTCTCGACTTGAATAAGTTAATGACTTCCTCTACGGCGACCTCCTTTGTTTTGCTAAATACGGATATAGATGAAGTATTAAGAATTATATCTGGATTAAAGCATAATTGTGCCGTAGGATGGGATAATATTTCCAATACTATTTTGAAAAATCTAAAGCATTTACTTGCCCCCCCGTTAACCTATATATTTCAATTATGTTTAGATGAAGGTGTATTTCCGAGATCGCTGAAAAAAGCAGTGGTAACGCCTATATTTAAATCAGGAGATAAAAAATGTGTAAATGACTATAGGCCTATCTCAGTTTTATCAGGACTTTCAAAAATTTTGGAAAAAATCATAAACAATAGGTTAATCAAATATCTAGAAGACAACAAAATACTTTCACAGAACCAATATGGCTTTAGGCAAAAAAGATCAACTAATCAAGCACTTCATCAATTAACAAACTATATAGCTAGCAACTTGGACGGGGGTAAACCCACCATAGGGATATTTCTGGACCTTGCCAAAGCCTTCGATAGTATATCTTGCTCCATACTTTTGCGCAAGCTTGAAGCACTTGGGATAAGGGGAACACAACTTCGGCTATTTACGGATTACCTTACTGATCGCTTTCAATGTGTGAAAATTGGTAAATCCTTAAGTACTGAAGTAAAGAATACTGGCTATGGATTCCCGCAAGGCAGTATTCTAGGTTGCACTTTATCCCTGGTTTATATAAATGACCTTTGCAGCTTAAAAATTCCAAACGGTGTTATAATATCTTATGCGGATGACACTGCTATATTATTCTCAGCAAATTCCCGACAGGAGGTTTTCGAGCACGCTCAGACGGGTTTTAATATGGTAACTAATTGGCTACACAAAAATCTACTAACCCTAAACGCAGATAAAACCAAATACATTCTTTTTACAATGAGAAACACAAACATACCCATTTTTAATCCAAACATATATGCACATAGCTGTAAAACATTTGCTGACATCGCATGCACCTGCCCTGCTTTAGCAAATACTAACGACATCAAATACTTAGGTATTACTCTTGACACAAATTTGAATTTCCGCAAACACATTGATTTATTATGTTCCAGAGTACGTAAATTAATATATTTATTTAAGAATCTTCGCAATATTGCAGATTACGCATTAATAAAGCAAGTGTATTTGTCGTTGTGTCAATCGATAGTAACTTATTGCATAACTTCATGGGGTGGTGCAGCAAAGTCAAATTTGCTGCCTTTAGAACGCGCTCAAAGAGCAATTCTTAAGGTAGCGACATTCCGCCCTTTTCTATTTCCCACTGACCAGCTTTATAGGGAATGTAACGTACTAACAGTCCGACAATTATTTATATTGCACACCATTCTAAAACAGCACACTGATCTCCCTTTTATCCCAATAGCAACAGACAAGAGAAGGAAGGACATAGTCTGTAGCAGACCTCAAACTAATCATGCATTTGTCAACAGATTTTATCTATTCTTGGGACCTTTTGTATATAATAGAATTAATAAAAAACTTAATATATATAGTTTAAATAATAAAAAATGTATGCTCATGTTAACACAATATTTAGGAAAATTTAATTACGCAGATACAGAAAAAATACTAGAAATTGTTAAGTAAGAATGACATCATTATTAATACATAGACATTTTCTATTGTAGATAAGTTTGTAAATGTTTTGTTTTGTAAACGTATACTATGTAGTCTTTAAATTTTATTTTACTTTAATTTTAAATTAATAAAATGAACTATTTATTTAAATATTTAAGTCAAGCGATCGCCTGAAACACAGGTTAACCCTAGTTCAGGCTGGCAGCAATTAAAATATTATGAACCTTATTATACTATTACCTACCAACTTAGGTGTAAAAATGTTATTTTAGTTAAGTCTTACACGTGTAACTTAAGTATTATTGGAACTTCTGTATTTATAAGATCTACTTTAAATCAAAATGTTCTACACTGTAACATATATTTGGTCAAATAAATAAATATTATATTATTATATTATTCCCTGATCTTTGGAAGATTTCTCATATTATCCCTACTCGCAATTCGGGTAGCCTGAATGACGTACCAATATCCATCATTTCACAGTTTGCCAAAATATTTGATGGTCTTGTTTATAACGTAGTTTATTCCCATCTCCAACATAATTATATTAAGTCCTCAGCAACATGGTTTCGTGTCCAATTGTTCAACGACATCAAATTTACTCATTTATACCACTTTTATTACTGATACTTTTGATACTGTCAAGTTGACTCTGTATATATACTGATTTCGCGAAAGCCTTCGATCGCGTGGATCATTCATTGCTTTCGGTTACGCTAAATCATGCTGGAGCCCATGGCAGTTTATTACGGTGGTTCGAAAGTTATCTACAATATCGATCGCAGCTTGTGGCACTAGCTGGTTATAAATCTGTACCATTTACACCTAGTTCTGGGGTTCCCCAAGGTTTAAAATTAGATCCTTTGCTATTCTTAGTTTTTATTAATGATCTCTTAGCTATTTTAAAATGTGACTGCTTAGCGTTGATGACCTGAAAATATATTGTAGAATAACTGAACTTAGTGATTGCACTAAGCTTTAAAATGGTCAGGATGTGCTCCAGCAATGGTGTTCGGAGAACAGAATGACACTAAATGTAAAAAATACTAATTATAAAATTTTTCAAATAAATTGAAATACAATAATTTAAATACCATATAGATAGAGCTCCGCTAGAAAGGGTGACAGACTCCTTTGAGCCATGTTAACGGCGCGGCGGCGAACTACGTAATGGATGGTATATTGTAGACTGACAATGTAGTGGATCCACGATATAACAAAGCCTATTGTATGGCCATTTTATGATCATAACCACATCGTTATATAGTCTTTAATATGTATAACGTTATACTTATGTTTAATTATGCTGCTATAGACACAATATAAATGTCAAGGTTTACCATAAACCGAAAGCCCGTAGCCTGGGTGCCGTGGCTTATTTGTTCTATCATACAGCGATAACATTATAAAAATGACGAATCATCAGTATTCTAGTGTCTGCCTTTATTAACATTTGTGTAAGCTGAGCAGGACAATTTATAATAATCTAATCGTTTGCTAGCTGAAGATAAGCGGGTAGCAGAATGTATGTATGTGTACTCGGTATCTTTTAAATAATATTGTATTATATGACTTTTGGTGCCATTTTAGTATGTTGCCCATGCTAAGCTTGAATCTAAATTGATAAAGGAAATTTGAAAAATGATGGACACGAGCGGGATTCGAACCCGCGACCTTCGCCGATCCGTGGCGCTGCTCTAACCAACTGAGCTCTAACCAACTAATATTGTATTGTTCTTTTTTAAATTAATTGATTTAATGTAAGTGCACAAGGATACATTTTAGATATGAATAAATGAATGAATGAAGATTTATTTGGAGAAATATTCAATGATAAATACTCAAATATAAAAAAATAATGTTATTAGTGGGGTTAAGCCGATTGCAGCACGGGGAGTGATTAAGATGCCTTCTTTGTTTTGTTACTAAGTTTGGACAAGGCGTAGGCAAGCAATCCCAACAGTTCGTTCTTAGTGCAGAGCAGAGTAAAAAAACTGGCTACTACATACTTTTCGAGGTGTCGATTCGCACACCAATAAATATAAATCGTGCGAATTGCCTACAACAAAATATATTATTAAAAGTTGTCGATTTGCACATTTCGTGCCAGTTCAATTCGTGCGAATTGTCTAATAACCCTATTATTACATTGTAGTTCTTTAACTAAAGGAAAACATAAATGATTTAGAAGGTAGGTACCTCTTTATTCCTTATTTTCTTTGCAACTTCGACAGCCGGCTGCTTTAGTATCTCATCATATATGGGTGGAATCTTCTCCCCTTCAACACCGTAGTACAAACTGAAGAAAAATCTTGCAACTTTTGCTAAAACTAGTCTCACAATATGAGTCACTCTCAGTCTAAGCCCCAAAGGTTTATTTGTAATCTCCGCAGTACACATGTTCACGTAAACTTTAAATCACTGTTCTATTTATTGAAACGATCAATGTTTACACTCTTTGAAGAATTTATTTTCAAAACAATACATATATGCAACGAACTGTTCAACTCAATGAATGAGCGATGGAAACTGAGGACATCACATATCTATCATATTTGCGTCAGTATAGCCGTCTCGTTTTTCCGCTGTGGCTCGCGTGTTGACCGACCGTCGACATCGGCTCGGGCGTCGGGCACCCAACGCCTCGTCGCTGCTATGCCGTGTTGCCGGCTAGACCATTCGATACACGTTGATCTTGAAATGCATGTTGGCTATATTTAATTACAACGCCGTCAAAAGTTAATTCATAGTGAAGTTACACGTTAACCGCACAACAATAGAGGTTGAAGCGGCTGCATTGGTTGCAGCAATGAGTGCGACAAATTATTATATGCATTTGGATTCCAAAGCCAGGGTTCTGAATTCTGATTGAAGTAGCTCCAAAAACTCCAATTCTTTCTCATTCGACCTCTCCATGGTCGTAATTACGCAGTTCCCGCCTAGAAACCAAGCACATACGCCTTGCACTGCGCATACGCCCCGCGTAATGAGACGGCGTTAAGATAGCCAACATAGCATAGTGCGCTAAACTCGCTAAAATCCTTTGATGTGTCAAAAAAACCGACACCCGAGTTATCGCTTAGCGTTTAATGCCATTAGTAAATTAACACGTTAAAATGTTGGCCACATCTACGTAACGCCTTAACTAGCGTGTTAATTTACGCGTTAAGACGCAGGTGGAGCTGGAGCATTACAATATATCTGACATTTTTACTTAATTTTATTTTAAGTGTGACAGAATTCCGGAAACTTCCCACCTAAATTAAACTAAATACGTTATCTAAGTTGATACTTCTTGTTCAGTAAAGTTACGTTTGTTATGACTTAAATTTTAAAACAAAGTAGATGAGATTTGATCCTTTGTGTTTGCTTAGGACTTATCAGTCTATGTCTAACTGCATCAGCAGCTGTTGTTTATTCGTTAACGTTATAGATAGACCCGTCAAAATCGTTTTGCAATTTATTTCGTTTTGCATAAATTGGAATAAACGAATATTCTAGTTTCATTCAGGATACCAAAATAATTATATAGAATTTGAACTTAGCTCAACGGGGTCAATTAATAGTCAATTGGACTTCATTCAGTATTATAGGTGTAGGTCATACATACCTACCTATATTTTTGATAGTTAGAAGAGAAACAGTTATCTAAATCCACTCAACAACAGTCGGCAGCACCTTGTAGTCTTTATTATAGAAACTGATATAACTACCTGCGTAGTATTTATTATAGCATAGTACGAAATGGATTGGATTTAGGTTAGGGTTTTTAAGATGGCTTAGATGCTAGATCTCAGATGAAATAAAAATAGGTGCTAGACATAGCACAGCAATTGAAGCCAGAAATCAAAAAAATTATATGTTGGAGCTTAACAGTGTCCAGGTCAAACCTAATAAACGGCGTATTGTCCTGAAGCTATTGCGGGCCCGTATTTATTATTGCCATGACTTTGATCACAATTTTGTAAAACATGCATTTTATTTTGACAAACTTTCAATTTGATAGCTTTGCAAAATGTCATCACGTCACTCAGTCACAGTGTCACTGGTTATTGTTGAAAAGGTTTCATAGTTTTAAAACAACTTTTTTTTTGAGAATACAATTTTTTTTGAAGAATTTTTTGAGAATACAATTTATAAAAATAATTAAATTAACATAATATTTAGAATGTTCGGAGCTTATGTAGCTTCCGGTATGCTTACAGTATCCAAATATTTGTTTGGATTGAAAACGATGAGCCTTATCGTAACATCTATCTAGCAGGAAAAATTATTAGGACTACTATAGTATATTACAGAATGCATAAATGTCCCTAATACATTAATGCATAGAAATTCATGACACAATGATACATTCATATAAACATAAAGTCACACCTATTTCCACGAGGGGCAGGCGGAGATTACGGATGCACAGCGATGTAGCATTATAAAACACAAAATACCTGGAATTATAGGGAAGAATGCAAATAATTGTTTCATCATATTTCAGCAATACCATGGTACCTATATTTTGAATTTTATATGCGTAAATACAGCGTAAATATCTCCACTTATCTGATATTTTCAACCTTCAAAGTTTTAACAATGTGGTATTGTTATAGGACTTGGATCATTGTGCAAAACCTCAAATCAATACTGAATTGAATGTGGGCCAACAGAGTTGTAGGTTTATATAAAAAAATAGTTCACACATCTTGCTTAATTTGTTAATGCTAATAAAAATCTCGTTTACAAATTCGCACGATACATTCATGAGGTGTAGTTACACACATTGCGCAATTTTATAGCTGTCGGATACGTGGAAATTAATGTAGAAACGTAAAAATATATTTTAGAATGCTACTTTGTTTAATTGCAATAACAGACGCCTTCGCACCATGCAGTGTGATCAGTTTTCCAAAAATAGCCAAAGTTAATAAAACATTTACTCTATTACTCATGAATTATAAATAACAAATCTACGTCATGCTCCGTACCTAAATCTATCGCATTGCCAGTAATTTAAACATGTGTTTCTTTAATTTCAGACCAACATGTCCGACTCACCAGAAACAGAACAGAAACCTACGAGAAGCAATTCACTCAAAATATCGTTGCCCACGGTCCTTTGTACGCCCGAACCATCTGAAGACAAATCCAACATATGTATTAAAACGAATTCCTTCATTTCCTCTGAATCCAAGATGTCGCTTCCGTCCAATTTGGGCACCCCCACGTCTCCGCTAAGATTATCCTCTCCTTTGTCATTACCAACGTCGCCGTGCGTGAAAAATACTCCACAGTCGTCAGGAAACTCGTTACCAAACCCGAACCAATTGGCTTCAGATGATAGAGATGCAACGAAGAAGACATTAGTGAACAGCGGCTCGGCCACGGGTAAGTGTTATGACTAGTACTGTAAGAATTAGCACTGATGTTTATTAGTTAGCGCAAAGTGTTAATTCTAGGTATGCAGGCACAGCTGCAAATGGAGTCCACATTAGTTTTCCTATATATGATAATTATCATCGAGAAATACTGAGAACTTCTCGTAAATTCTTCATAAATATTATTTCGCTGTATTGGTACTGATCTGGTAATGTAAAATATAGAGCTGTAAATACAACTTGCACCCGTTTTGCGAAAATAGAACGCAGTATAGAGTAATTAGACGCCATGTCAATATTTATGCACCGTTGCGATCTTCAAACCTATAAGCGATGCCGAAATTATTAGGCTGTTCTCTAAACTAAGCAACCCTTGGTATCTTTAGTAATATGTATTTTAAAGTTCTGAGAATATTGTGTGTGTCATACAAAAAAAACTACATCTATAAATAGGGACTACTATATAGATGTAGATTTTTCAAGGAAGGCAATTTGGTAGACTGCTGAACCGATAAAAAAATCTGTATCAACAGAGAAAAAGTGTATCTAGGGTATTATAATTATCAGAGATTTGTTTCCGTCAGAAAAATTGGAGCTAACCACAAATTTAAAAATATTCCTTTTTTTTAAATTTCATTCTAATAATTAGCTGCAATCATTGTTGCGCTTCGTTTTAATGAAGAAAATAAATTGGTAACAGTCCTTAACACAACACATAAACAGTAAGGAGCTGTTTGTGGTAGGTCAAGTTTAATACCGAGTGGAACTTTTATGCCTCATGATACTTCTGTGATAATTGACTTACCTTCACTATTTTACTAAAAACACGTACCTGCCTCAATATTATATAATATAAGTATTAAGTAGGTGTCTGACAGTAATTCCAAGAGAAAGAGCCACTCCCATAGAATGCTGAGCACGCGCTACTCACTAAATCACATTTTCGATCAAAACTTAATAAAACATCACATTTTGTATTCTATTCTCGCATTTCGCTACATATTTAAGTAGATATTCGGTTTACTGGAACTGTTATTTATTACAGTAGGTGTGGGTTTCATAAATTATTAGGCTGAAACAATAGTTACAGGCGCGCCTTAAAATTGTTTAATTAAAAAAGCCATCGGAAGCGTCCCTTCCGCGGTTAAGTAATATTAATCTTCATTCTTGGTATCATAAATTATAATTATAAGTTCTAACGGAGACTGAAATCTGGTTTTTATTTAGTGTAGAGTTTTCGCCAAAATAATTTACTAAATGAAATTATTTTTAAAAAGTGACTAGTGTTTCCCTTAAATTGCTTTGTTCTTTATTATGAGGACCGTCAGTTTTGGATTGGGGTTTCAGTTAAGCTAACTTTATATTATTGTTATGGTATTAGAAATACGGAGTTGCGACCTAGAATTTGATTAAGTCCAGCAAAATTATTTTTCTCTTTCAGCTATATCATCATGGGAACCATAAATGACAAAACGTGGGCGTATAGTTTTACTACCTAACCCATTACATGTGCGTGTCATAATGACGTGGACTAATTATCCTATTTCTTTTATTATTTCTAGATAGGGTTATATTTATTATCAAATGCGTTTGCTATAAAACTTTACTTTTGTACAAAAAAAAAACTTTATTACAAGACCGTGTACCTACTTCCTACGATGTAGGTATATACTTTAATGATAAGAACGCCCATAATGTTGTCATAGACCTTGATGGTCTAAAAAGTATTTCCGTGTACTTGTTGGTAACTGGCACATAATATGTAGATTTAGACATAGGTACATACTTTTAAAGAAAAAAAGTGATACTATTACCCTTACGGAGAACGAGATCGTAGCTCATTGCGTTCTATAAACTTCGCTCACCCACATTAAAAAGTAATGTAATCTCCTTCGTTGTATCGGCATGAGCTAATCCTCGCATGGAAATAGTCGTGCCCTGGTGTAGACGTTGGCCAGTCAACAAAGATGGCATCGGAGCTTGAACGCCAAGCGTTTGCCGGACATACTTAGGTATCATCATTCGTTGAGGCCCTCTGCACCTTAAATATGAATATGATTAAGTGAAGTTCAATATGATTTTAGATAGATTATTAGGTAATATTATAAAAAAAAAACACGGATAATAATGTCTTGTATGCACAAGTAATCAGGAAAGAATTACTTAGCTCGTGTAATAACTCGTAGTCTTGTACCTAATGTTATAAACTTAGGTTCACTTAAACAAAGAGTTAATGGATGTAAAATCCCTCAACGCATCTACCGGGAGGGGAAATCATTTACTTACGGAAAAATATATAACTTAATATATTTAGTTATGATGATTTTGAGTAGCAAACCCTCGTTTAAACTTTGAAATTATAATTAAGTCAGATTGACAGATTTTAGGACATATTTTTAAAAGTTTTAACTTTTCTTGGGTCCTTCTTCTGGCTTCTTTGGGTCGGGTTTTTTAAAAACACCTCATACGAGGATTTCAGGTTTAGTATAATAAGCATTGTATTCTGTATAAATACTCTATAATAACCTTATACAAAGCGCTGTCCGATACAATCATTTCATCGTTGTAAACGCTACAACAATATTAATTAATCATTTAATCCACCAATACAATACTGGTCACTGTTTACGGACGTAATGGGGTTTGTAACATAACAAAACATTTCATTACTACCTAATTAATGATTTAGGCAGTGTATTATGACCAGTTTAATTGTAATTTAGACAACAGATATAGAAATGATCTAATTACTGATTTAAAATATGCTCTTAATTTCTATTGGTCAAAATTCGTTTAAACAAGTTGAGTTATTGACACGTTAAGAAAAAGAAAGGATATACCGCTAATATATTAATTAGGTATCGGTCAGTAGAAGAAATGTCCGTGAATTTTTGTTAGACCTAGTTTCTCTGATTCACGTGCGTAGATCAAGATTGATCTAATGCCCGTGCCCCCGATAGAAATCGATCACTGGGTGTAGTTTTTTGGGACAGTTGTCTTTCTCACGAATTTTTACTCTGCACTCTATTCAGCAAAGACAAAACCAATTAAAAAAGTAAAAACCAAACTTCAATTAGCAATATATTATGGAATATACAACTGTGCGTTTAGTCACAGTTGTTACCATGACGAATCACACATTTCTTTAGTGTTTGACGTCACTTCGTTTTGTTTGCGGTTACAATTCTATTGGGATACCTAATCTTAGATTAGACTTTGTTTAATTATATTTGGTTTCTGACTGCCATAAAATAGGTTACCGTATAATTTGCGCTCAAGTGCGGTGAAATTAATGAATTTTGCTCGCGGTAATAAATAATTTATCAATGACCACTGTAGCGTGAATTGTTTGCTTATAGTGTTTATGTTATATCTATGATCAACAATGAGAAGCCTTTAGGTACTCAGCTGAAATTCGGTACATATCATATTGTGTACTGTCCTGTTTACTTGTAATGAAATAATTTATCATAAAGCGTCTTGTGGTAATTTGATCGTTAAATTAACTAAAATTTCAATATTTTTGATATTTTATAAAACTACCTATTATTAAACAATCTCACACATCGATTTGGCGACGATAACTGAAAAAATAATGAAATTGTGCTTTCTTTCCTTGATGTAAACAAACAAATAACCTAAATTTATCTCAGCTTTGTTGACCGTCCAAAGTTAAAAATATTTGTGACGATTCCATTTTCACAACTTTTGCAATTAAAATAAATGTACTGCGTAACTGGTAAAAGATCGTTCGCCTGTGAAAGTATTTATGTTTTAATTGCATTAAAAAGTTTGATTACAAGTACATTGAAATAAATTAAATGTGCGATATATTTTCTCGAGTTTGAAACCGTTGAACGCAGCTCTATTTGTCATAACGTGTTTCATTTAACTCTATTGACAGCTAAGTTGTTATTAAACGGCCACGCGGACAAGTACCTTCATTGAACCTTTGGGCCTTCACGGAACCTCAATAAACATGAGGATTTAGCATTTTTTTCAGGACGTAGAAAATAAGAGACCCTCATCGACTTCATTCATATTCCGCAGTTGAGCGCTGAACGCGGCGGAGGGCGGGCGCGTCCCCGTGCCGCCATCCTCGACAATGCCGATACTAATTCGCTTTAGTTTCCTTATCCGTGTGAAGTGAAGTGGCAATTAGTATGTCGTATGCCAGTTATCTACCGCTGTGTACATAAACTTATTATATCCTCACACACCCTGAATAAACACTCTGAAATCAAAGTTTACGCATCATCGGGCAAATAATTTAGCAACTTTTACAAGGAAAAGTTACATCTCAAATGCAAATAGATACTTATGAATATATACGAAAGCCTAAAATAACTATGAAAGCGTTATTTAAAATGTGAACTGGTTTGCTATTGAATCAACATGCATATAAGTGGGAACAATGCTTGAATAGGACTTAGTTGGTAAACTCTGTGGTTTGTTATTATGCGAAGACAAAGTTAGACCATTAGTGGTGTGAGTGTCTGGCAGCGGGATGCCTTGCTGTGGCTGCTGGTGGAGCGGCAGACAGAGGCATCGACCGCCCGACCCCGACACTTCAGGTTATTTTTCTTCTCATTTTCTCTAGAAAATTACTTGTTCTAAACCCAAATGGATAATAAAACCGGCGAATCGAGGGATGTTGATAAAGCGTTTCTTTTTTATTAAGGGTTTGCTATCAAAATTACGAGGATAAAATGCTTGATCAATGTTATCGTAGATATTGTAGAATAAGGCATTATGCTAGATGACAGACAAGATGCTCTTTACTTAAGTAGTAATAAGTCCTTAACGATATTTTTAACGACGGTTACATGAATAAAACTTTTATAAAACTTTTACAAAACAAACCTAACTCTGCTAATTAGAAACTATACCTTTACTGGCTTTAATTATGATAAACCCTATTCCATTACCTACTTCAAACATTGTAACTTGGAACTAAAGGGTCCCTTTGAGCCAGATATAATTAATCAGTTAACATGTCCGTACTGGAGTGAAGTACAATAGCACTTCGATAACATCAAGAACCCTTTCTCCGTAAACGCTTGAGAAACTGTGTTAAGATTACTACTTGACAATTTGATGAAAGAGGAGCACAAACCATTCCATTTTCGTAATTGTCTTCAACTTTTGACACTACGGCCAACTTTTAAACATTGAATAAACCCATAGTTATTTAACCCTTATACATTCACGAGTTTTCAATACTATTAATTTATAAGCGTTTTGTAAAAGGCTGGTTTAAAAATAAAAACAGTTTAGAAAAAGAGGTCCTATACAAACAAAATGATTTATTTATAGATTATAAAATGAAAAGGCACATTTTAGCAGATCCATAAAAACTGCTGCCGACTGAGTCATAATATAAATGGTTTTCCTGAAACAAAGCGTTTAAACATTTACGTTATCGTATCATTGCAATAAAAAAGGAATAAGCTAAGTAAATCGATAAGCTGTTTTGAAAGTACATAGTGTTAGTTTATTTTTATGCGAATATAGGTATTGTTAAATAGAATTGCTTCAAATTCAGCAAATCAGCAAATAAATTGCTCTTCTAACAAATTAATTAAAATTTTGTGAATTAACTTTCATTTATGTTTAATAAAAAAATCTAAGTCTTATTAATCTACTTACATACGAATATACAGAATATTTACTTTTCTGCTATACGTAAAAGAAAAAATCAGGCAACCTTGCAAGCAAAGGTAACGTATTCGGGCTCCAATAATTGAGACAAATGATAGGACTTGATTTACTGCAAACGTGGAATAGTAACGGCGTTCGTGACAGGTGGCCCTACTTTAACAGTTCCCAGGAACCCACGTCCTATTTTATTGCAAACGTGTTACAGACTATATTTTATTTTACTGTTTTCAAAACATATTCGTTACTCACACACACTGTGTAATCAATGATGTCACGTTTCTGTACGGTGTACGCGCCCCGGGGATATCTCACGAGGTTTTACTAGCCGAACAATCTTGCATTTACCGTATCGTATTTTAAAGATGGTTTCTCTAGAATAGGCCCCCATCTAACACTCTCCCGCCATAAGAGGTCACCGCCAAAGGGGATTATCTTATACAATGGAGTATTGTGCAGAGTTATAGATAAAATTTGTGGCATAATCTGTCATGTATATAAATATGATGTATAAATATGTATTTTAAAACAAATATAGAGTTACGAGTATTCTAGTAGACCAGAAGAAAATAAAGCTTTAAACTAGGTAGGTACTTACAAATTAATATAAAGTTAAATTATATATCATTCAAAACTTAAGTTAATGCGGTATGATTAGTTTACAAAATAATTAATCATAATGTTCGCCATTAGCCAAATGTATAAAATATCCTACTTTTCATCTATTACTTACGTGCCAAATACGGGAGGTACAAACATACATTTTCCCGGCATTCAATCACGTCGGGAAATCAGCAAAAAGGTTATTTCAACTGGATGTGTGTCACGTTAACTCACGTTCCTGGCAGAGAGTGAGAGTACCTAATCGGCTTTGTTAACCAAACTTTAAAAGCAGAAACTAGAACATTATCATTCAAAAATAAAAGCATCCAAACCGTTAAAAGGTAATTTAACAACTAGATTAAAAAGTTTAACAGCAACACGTCTTCGACTTTTACATTTCACGCAAAAATCTGTACGTGTAGGCACTTCTCTAAGGTTCACTGTTCATTTCTCTGCATGGAACAGATATTTGTTCCATGAGTGGGTGTGCATGTGATATTTACTATGTCTGACTGCACCCGCGATACGAGAGAAAATTCTGTTTCAGCATGTTACGTAAACCAGCTAATATATACCTACACAAGTGCACAGGTAATACTGCGTAACATTGCATTGTGTCATAAAGCGGGCAATGATGACGTCAGGTATCATAGCCTTATGAGAGTAACGGTGTCCTGAATTTTAATGGTCTATTGATTGTTTGTTAATTTGCCCACCTATCAGTCGGCTTTCGTCGGTCAAGTGGACACTTCTGTCCCTTTAAACACTAAAATGTTTTGTTGTGTATCACATAAAAATCAAGACAGGAGTGAGTGTTCATATTCGGCTTCAGAAGATGAAGGTAAGCGTATTTTTTTCTAAATTAGTACGAATACTTGCGAAGTATTTGCTGAATAAAAAAACTAATAATTCTTTGGATCCTGTTTACCCGCGAGTGTTGTAAAAAAAAGTAAAATATAACGTTGAAAAAAGGGAAGCTTGCAATTTTCTGGAGCATTAATAAAAACTTGATGCGATGCCAAACGTGGTGATAGCAAAATCCTCTACATCCGTTTATCGACGCGGTCACATTGCTCGGCTCAAGATCATGGAAGTTTCTGATCTGATCAAAAATACAAATTATTTGAATTATGTTCAGTTGAGCGATGACACGTTAAAATATCACTAATTATTTCTCTCGTTAGCCTTTGATATTTGTTTGGGTGGAAATATTAAATGAAGTCACATAGCAGGTGCGCGCTGGTAAAAATATTATCTTCGAGAAATTCTCGGTTTTAATTAAATTGAATTACATAAAACTCCACAACATCTGTGGTAGAGCTTGCTACTTGCCTGTTGCGTAAAGTTTTCTAATTTCCTCTTAAAGTATTTTATTATTCACGGACTGTGAAATACTTAAACTTTATTATGTGGTCAAAAAATGCCAAGAATTTTATCCGTGTTTTATTAAATTTTACGTGTCAATTCCATGGACTCGCGCTTAGATTTTGAGAAAAAATACATGCACAGTACCTGTCTAATTAGTAATTATGTGAATTTTAAACTGATTAAAACAAGCGTAAGTTATAAGGACTCCGTCCACTTGCGGGGCTAAAGGCTTTCCTTTACTTCTTCCTTTTATTCCTGCAGAAATGATGAATACCCATTGATGATTTGAAGTACCTTGGCCCTAGTACTGGTAAAATATAAAACTTTTATATATAAAAACATTTATAATTCCTTCAATACCGAACAGAAATAATTGCTTGCTTTTAACGAACCGTGTTCACAATGCCAACCAAAAGTAGCCTTCAGGGGTTCAGAATTTATGTAGTTAGTAATTTTGGTACATTTCCCGTGACAATTGTAAGTTAGTAATAGTACGATTTTTCTTTATTGTGTACCTTTGTTTAGAAGTCTAGACCTTCGTAATTGCTAGGTAACAGATAATGTATGCTGTCGAAGTCTTTAGTTGATCTAAGATCAACCTTACATCCCTAAAATTTCGCGGTAAAATTATCCATGTTTTTTCGCGCTAAAAACATAGTCTGATACAAAACTAAGCCTCTTTTCTTGTATTCCACGAAGCGTGTATACCAAAAATAGAATCAATATAAACGCGTGTAAATAATATTATCAACTTTACAAGCCGTAAAGTTGTCTACTCACATTGTTAGGTCTATTGGAATTTCATTATTGGTTCGATTAAGCTCGGGAGCTTTACTTTAAGATTCTACAAATATTTAGTTAGGCTCTCGTTACTTATAAATTACTTTATATTTTATGGAAATCCATGGCCTCTGCCTACTTTTCTGGGAAATAGGCGTGACTTTGTGTATTTATTTGTGCCGTGTGGTAGCCGGCCTAAAATTGACCACCCCCTTTCGTCCCGTGGGTGTCGTAAGAGGCGACTAAGGGAAAATCCAGAAGATGGGCAGCAGCGTCTTTTGTAACTTGACCACCAACATTGCGATCCCCAAGCCGCTTGCCAAGCGTGGGGAATACGTCAATCCCCCCTTCTAAAAAATAATAATAATAATAATAAATAATAATAAAATCTTTATTCGCTGAACATAGGTGATCATTTAGATGTTAGGTTAGGTTTTGTTAGCTCTCTATGTTCTACCCAGTAGGCATGCAAATTTATAAAAATAGTGTACATTTTCTTACAAAAGGCATACACATTTAAATTGAACCTTGTTTATAGGAGTGGTAAAGGTAAAAGTGTACAAAAAAAGATAAAAATAAAATTAGAATCAAAACCAATAAAACTAACGAATACTTCTATCATTCATGAAATCTGAGACAGAATAATAACAACGTTTAAACAAAAAATCTTTTAAATGTTTCTTAAATAGGTTGGTTTTTAGGTCCTTAATGGTTTTTGGTATTTTATTAAATACTGATATGGCCATACATAAGATATTTTTATGCATTAATGCGGTGTTAGCACGACGTACTCTTAACTTCGAGTTGTCTCGACGGTTCCGTATAACAGATCCCATGGTTTCAAATAGTTCGGGATTTGACTTTACAAAAACAGCTACTTCGTAGATATATAGTGAAGGTAAAGAGAGGATTTTATGTTTTATAAATAATGGTAGACAACTATCTCTGGTTTTTAAATTAAACATGGCTCTAATACACCTTTTCTGAGTTTTAAAAACTATGTCTTTGTTTGTCGAGTTGCCCCAGAAGATAATACCGTAACGTAAGTGTGATTCTGCGATACCATGATAGACCGTTAATAAGGCGTCGATGTTTAAAACGGGCGCAAGTTTAAAAAGGGCATATGAAGAGCTACTAATTTTTTTACAAAGATTGACAGTATGTTCTTTCCAATTGATTTTATCATCTATACTCAGTCCTAAGAATTTGGTTTTGTTGACTTCAATAATTTTGTTATTTTGGTAGGTTATGTTTAGAGGTGCAGGATTCAGTTTCTGATTAAACTGAATTAAATTGGTTTTTTTTAAATTAATTTTTAAATTGTTATTGGTCATCCATGTAATAATTTCTGTCAGAGTATTATTGATATCGTATTTATATAAGTGTAAATCATTGCATTCAATTATGGCAGTACTATCATCGGCGAACAGCGACATAGGACGATGTACAGCTTTAGCTAGATCGTTTATGTAGGCTATAAATAATAAAGGACCCAGGACACTGCCCTGAGGTACCCCATATTTTACAATACGCTCATTGGACAAGACCCTTTCTTCCTGTTTATTCAAATAATTAATATTTTTTATCTCAGTGCACTGTGTGCGATTACTTAAATAGGAGCAAATTAATTCACTAATATTTCCACGTATGCCGTATGCATTTAACTTTTTTAATAATATTGTGTGATCAACATAATCGAATGCTTGCGTCATGTCACAAAATAAACCGCATACCGGTATTTTAGCATCCATTTTTGAGATTATTATGTTTAGAAAGTCATATATTGCTCTATTTATTGTTTTGCCTTGTCTAAAGCCTTTCTGCTCTTCTGAAAACAAGTTAAATTTTTCAAAATAAGAATATATTTGTTTATATAAATACTTTTCGAAAATTTTTGAAAAAATTGATAATAGCGCTATAGGTCTATAGAATATATAAGGATGACTACACACAAGCAAAATCCTTCAGACCTATCAGCCTAACGTCTTTTCTACTAAAAACACTGGAAAGACTTGTGGATCGACACTTACGGGATGGAGCCCTAAAAACCGAACCACTGCATCCCCAACAACACGCCTATAGGAAAGGTAGATCAACAGAATCGGCCCTGCACTTAGTGGTGCACAAGATAGAATCCGCCGTTAACAACAAATCATCAACTCTCGCAGCGTTCATAGACATAGAGGGAGCTTTTGATAAAACCACACACAATAGCATCAACCATGCCCTGCAAAGATACAAAGTAGAACCAGTAATAGCAAGCTGGATCACCGAACTGGTCAGCAAGAGGGCTGTCCAAATAGAAGTGAACACCACAACAAGGGCTAAAGTGGCCAGAGGATGCCCACAAGGGGGCGTCCTATCACCACTTCTATGGAATATGGTAGCGGACAGCCTTCTGAGAAGACTAAACGATCAAGGCTATACCACCATTGGGTACGCGGACGACCTAACTATACTGATAAGTGGGAACGCAGAGAACATCCTATGCGAAGTGATGCGTTCCGCTCTTCGCATTGTAGAAGACTGGTGCGACGAGCACCAGCTGTCAGTTAACCCGAAGAAAACAGAACTTATCCTTTTCACCAACAAAAGGAAGTTACCAGAACTCCAACCACCAAAGTTATTTAATACCAAACTCTCCCTATCAACTCAAGTAAAATATCTGGGCGTTATACTTGATAGTAGACTAAACTGGGCGAGTCACATCATGGAAAAAACAAAGAAGGCCTGCATAACTTTCTACCAGTGTAAGAGACTAGTTGGTAAAAGATGGGGTCTCAACCCGAAGATAACTCTTTGGCTGTACACTGCAGTTATCAGACCCTCTCTGACCTACGGGTCGGTTGTATGGTGGCCCAGAACACAACTTACCACAGTAAAAATGAAACTCCAAAGCCTGCAACGCCTTGCAAGTATTGCAGCGACGGGATGCATGAGAACCACTCCATCAGCCGCTCTAGAGTACCTGCTAAACCTGAAACCTCTACACCTTGTCATACAAGAGGAGGCACAGGCGGCAGCACTTAGACTGAGAGCCAACGGACTATGGAAGCAAAACTTATTAACAACACACTCAACCGTCTTGAGGGACATCCTCAAGGAGGTGCCACTCCTTGAGGCGCCCATAGACAGAACAACGTGTCATCATATTTTCGATAGAAGATACAATATCCAACTTACAGCAGAAATGCAGGATAACTCTGGCACAAATGAAGTTAGGATATATTCAGATGGCTCCAAAACCTCACAGGGGACCGGAGCGGGAGTCTTCTCGAACGACCTCAACATTAAAATCTCGACCACCCTAGATAAACTTAATACTATATTTCAAGCAGAATGTATAGGCATCACCAAAGCAGCACAGGCGGTTGCAGCCAGAGATGTCAGAGGCTACAATATTAGAATTGTGTCAGACAGTGCATCCGTCCTTCAAGCTCTACAGAACAATACCATAACCTCTGTCCTAATACTGGAATGCCACAACGCACTCCAGTCCATCGCAGACACAAACAACGTAACCCTGCAATGGATTAAAGGACATAGCAATTCAATAGGTAATGACGCAGCCGATGAACTGGCTAAAAGGGGATCAAGAACGGCGGTATATGGACCGGAACCACTACTGCCGATACCCCTGGCACAAGTCAGATCTTGGTTGCGTCTGAAAACAGAACAAAACCACCAAACAGAATGGAGGAACGGTGTAGGTTGCAGGCAGACAAAGAATGCAATTCCGGTGTTTTCGAAAAAGTTTGCCCGCAACCTCACCAGACTAAACAGGGACAAAATCCGTATAGTACTAGGTACAATAACCGGACACTGCCCGCTAAACAAACACCTTTTTACCATAGGTGTGACGAACAGCCCTCTATGCAGAGGCTGCATGGAGGCAGAAGAAACGCCACAGCACGTACTCATGGAGTGCGGAAGTGTGGACGATCAACGGGCACGCATTCTCCAGCGTCCAGCATCGCTACCGGAAGCTTGCAGCAACCTGAAAAGGCTGCTCGCTTTCTGGGGCGAGCTGGGATGGCTGGAGTAGAAGAAATAAACCCACCACGCACAATGGCCCTTTCAAGCGGCTAAGTGCGGAAAATGCCCAGCCAAAACAAACAAACAAACAGGTCTATAGAATTCCATTTTTTCGCGGTTTTCTTTCTTAAATAATGGTTTTATAATTGCTTTTTTTAATTTTTGTGGAAAAGTTCCTGTACTTATACTTAAATTGATTATGTGGCTTAGTGGTTTCGAGATACTATCGCTAGTTAACTTGACAATACTTGTTGATATGTCGTCGTATCCAACGCTACGTTTGTTAGGCAGCTTAGCGATGATCAACGCAATGTCAGATGGTACGCTTGGCTGCATAAACATCGAATTATTGTGGTTGGTTATATATTTTGTAGAATTATTACCATGGTTAGAGATTGGAATAATTCTATCAACGAAATAATTGTTGAAAGCATTTGCTATATCGCGTGCCTCTGTAATGATGTTGTTATCATCAGTTAAAATTTTCTTTATATATTCGTTATCTTTTTGTTTCGTTCTATTTACTATTTTCCATGTCGTTTTTGGTATATTTTTTGATGTTTTTATGTTAAATGTATTTTGAGACCGTTGTGTAAGTTTAATTATTTTTTTAAGTGTTTTTTTGTATTTGTCGTATATTAGTTTATTACAGTGAGTTGGTTTTAAACGGTACTTCCAGAGTAGCGCTCTTTTACGCTTAGTGCATAATTTTATACCCTTTGATACCCACTTAGGTTTAACAAATTTATTTATACTTATTAGTTTTAATGGAAAACATAGGTCATAGAAGATTTTGAAGTCGTCTATAAATACGGTGTAAGCTTCATTGGGGTCATTACTTTGATATACTTGACTAAAAGAAAGCGCTGACAAGTATGTTTTAAATTTTGATTTATTTTCCTGATTAAAGTCGCGTTGTTTAATACGCCAATAAGATTTTACATTTTGTTTTGGAATTGGAATTTCCATTAATTGTGATGTATGATCGGACAGAGCTAGATCAATTATTTTAGTTTTACACGGTTTATGTGCATTGTGAATGAAATTATCTATACACGTATTACTTTGTAGTCTAGTAGGACTCTTTAGTTCATAAATAAAGTTATAGTTTTTAAGTAAACATTTAAACTCAAGGGTTACATTATTATTAGTTAAGACGTCAATATTGAAGTCACCTGCGATAATGACGTTTCTTTTATTGGTTTTATTTCTATTACATAAACGTTTCAATAGTAATTCAAATCTTTCAAAGAACGTATTAATATTACTGTGTTTTGGTACTCTATATACACATACAATTATAGTACTACTATCCACCAGTTCAATGGCACAACATTCAAACAAGCCAGCAATAGAAATACTAGAAATATTGTCTAGAGCTCGCCACTCGAGGCCCTTTTTCACCAAAATACATGTACCACCTCTTTTAGAGTTGGTTCTACTAAAGTAAGATGACAAGTTGAAGTTGGGTACGTTTAGGTAGTGTTCAGAGCCGGACATCATAAAGTGCTCTGTTATACAGATTACATCTATATTAATTTTATTATCAATTAGTTCCTCTAAGCATACAGTCAATTCATCAGTTTTATTTAAAAGTCCAGCAATATTTTGGTGCAATATATGTAAGTAGTAGTTACTGAAAAAACTGAATGTCTTCATTATTAACATCTTCATTTAGTATATATGTGTTATTGTAATTTATGTCTTCCATAAGTTGGACCGTATCTTTAAATATTATGTCCATGCCATAGTTATTTATTGATCCCGTTATTCTAGAAAATGTGCTGTAGTCACAGTTCAAATTTTTATTCGAGTCTAGTACATATGCATGTTCATGACTGAGAGTATCAAGATACATTAAATTATTGAAATTTCTAATTCTGCTGTTGAAAATATTTGAGTAGTAACTATATTTATAGGTCGGAAGGCTTATGATAAAATTTGTATTACTTATGTCCTTTAATGTATTTCTAATGTTAATAACTAGATTAAAGTAATCTTTGCTGTTAATAAAATCTTCTGGCCCAATTTGCAGAATGCAGAAATCCTTTTTGGTGAAGTTCATTAACTTTAATTTCAATCCATGCAGCATTTGTGCAATGCCACCATTAGTATATATATAATGGCATATATTATATTCAGGTAGCATCTTCTGTGCAATTAATAAGGTCTTATTTTTATTACTGGTGCTTATAAGGCAGATTTTGTGTTTTGTGGATTTACTGTTTAATTGTTGATTGCATAGCTTTATTTCAGCTGTTTCATAGTTTTTTTGTTTTGTATGAATGCCTGGATGTTCATTTTTTTTATTATCTGTACATTTTTCTTGGGTTTTGGCTTTGCGTTTCTTGGGTGTTAGGTTGATAGGTTTTGAAGGACTAGGTGTATTATGGAGTTCAGCCTTTTTAGTTAATTCTTCATTATTCCTTATAAGTAAACTACTTTTCAATGACAGCGACGCAATTTCCTCGTAGGCTTTATTTAGATCAGCAGTTAATTTTTCAACTTGGTCCTTTAATTTAGCGAGTTGCTCATTTTCATCATCAGAGAGACTTGGTAAACTATTCGAAGTAGCGTTATTACATAGGGGGGTTTCTAAAATTTGGTCACTCTCAATACTAATGTTCGATTCCGAGACAGTTCGCGTGCGTCTGAGTGTAATATTCTCGAAGAAATTCATTTTTTACAAGTGCTTGTACTTCCAGGTAATTTAATCAAAGTGATGATAATAAATTAGATTGTTTGTCCTATCAGGTTTTATTTAGTTCTTAGTCTGCAGTAGTCTTGGTCATCCAATTCAGTTGTTCACTATAGTATTGGTCACTTTGACTATCGAGAATATCTTCCAAATATAAATCAGTAGTCAGTGAGAGATGTAGAATATCAGTGAAATATTATTATGTTAATAAGTCGAACGAGAATGTCATCCATGTGCAACAGTCTGTAATGTCTATGGTGAGTCTTCACGTCATGTTCAACCAATCAGGTAATGTTATTCTACCGAGTCACTGATGCAAATGTCAATCAACAGATTCACAACAACAAAATGTAGATATTTTCAAAGTAAGATTCACGTTAAAAGTTCTGCTCACCGATGATGATTTGATCTTCTTTCGTGATTTTTCCTTGATTACAGCGTTTTATAGGTGTTGAATCACTGATGGTAATAACTGTGTTTGAAAATATGTACTTGCTGCTACTAATAACTGTGTTATATGACTTTTAAACAATTTATAATTATTTATTACAAGAGAGCTACTATAATGCGTGTTTACGTTAAGATAGCCGGAAACGGAAAAAAAAAAGGGAGGCCTTTGTTCAACAGTGGACGCCTTTCGGCTGATGATATTATTGTTATTTATATGTATTTATGTTTAAATTACAGTATATACAGTATTACAATAACGATTACTGAAGATGTTTAACGTACGCAAAACATGAAGAGTTGTTTCATGGCATAAAAAACCGGTTATCAAGGTTATTAGGGCTGCTAGTGGAAAACAAAACTTTTTTAAATTAGGACTGCATTTTTATTATTTACGTCAAGTGAATCTGAATCCACACGTGCTCTTAGATAATTTATTCCATTTTAATGTGACTGGCGCACGACTGGGGCCGAATACTTTATTAGCTCATATATTAAGAGCAGTGCAATACTGGGTTAAAGTATTCAGAATAAGCTAATAACCGAGACCGAAAACCTGAAACCAATACGACCTTTACAGTCAGACCAATACGGCGGTTTATTTAATATCGCAAAAATCACGTATTCCATTTAGGTCCGTATTGACACAGAAACTGTACCTGCTCTAATAACATAGTAATATGTTTCAGCAGTATTTTTTCTGTGTGAAGGCACGCTAGACATTTTTCCTTATGAGATATCATTTACAGTGTCGGCACGTATCGCTAGATCACTCGTAGCCAAACAATGGTCTACGATGAATGGAGATCGATTGATGATTGATATCATGCGAATACCTTTATGCTTTGTGCAACTGTCACATGTTCCTGTATCGAGTGACATTACGATATAACAACAACATGATTCCAGCATCACATAAGATCTCCAATTCGGACAGACAATTTCCGAGTCTGGTAAAGTGTTGGTATCTTTAGGCATTTTCGGCTCGGAAGTAGCGCGGAATATTAGGCGAACGTGCCTCATATACCATCTCTTCCGCTTTAGGAAATACAGGCGTAAAGTGATGTTGCTGTTTTATGCTAAAATACATAAACATGCTTAAATAAATATGCTGTTGAGACTAAATAAGCTTCTAAAAAGGAAAAACTGTTATCGAAATAAAAGTCCATGGTAACGGAGTTTAAGAAATTTTGAACAAGATTTCGCTTAGAAAGGTATGTTTCAAATGATATATATTATGTCTTATCTTCCAATATCTTTTGATAAGCAAATTTACTAGTTTTTTATTTATTATTATTAGTTACTTTAACTAGTGACGCTTCTTATAAAATAGGTACATCGAAAGCCTTATTAAGATCTTATTGAGAAGCTATTCACTAGGTCCTAAATTTATAACCAAAACACGTGCGAGTAATGAAGTTGATACTTAAATCGCTATAACAATTTAATACAAATTGACTGTAACCACTAATTACATAATATATTTTATGGCTTGTAGATATTTGTGACTGGACTGGTTTCATTTCGGTGGTATGAAGGCTGTGTCAACTGACCATCTTGCCACGCCATTTGTAAGACGAGGAATTAGGTCACTGCAGAGGTAGAGCGATGTGTTGCAACGTTTCTATTCGTAGACATTGGAATATTTATCTGCAACTTGATTGCTGTCTATAGAGGTTGGCGTCAAGACCAGTAGGTTGGGACCTATTGTTAGAATTCCTTACTTCACTTATTCACCGCACTGTGCATTCGTGTTGGCATTCTACTTATACGTTCTCCTTTATTGAAAGTTTTAAACTGTTTATTGATTAAAAACGCGTGTAAAGTTGAGATTCCAGTTGCGTGGAGACTTCTATGATTTCTCAAGTATTTCCATTATCACTCAGAAATGACATTATTTAAAATAAATATAAAAGCTACAATCTGTTCACAAAATTGTTGAAACTTAAAATATCAATATCAGCTAGGACACTAATATGCTTTCTAAAAGAATACATTTGCACATAAAATTGTATCACCTACCTAAACACGTGTGTATGTGACAATCAAATATATCGCTTGCTATAAACATGTGTTAGGTTCCCAAATTATATAGGTTATACATAGGTGGATGACATCGGCATACATGTATGTTGTAACAGTTGTGTGGTTCAACTTGAGCGGCGAAATTGCTCGTTAGTTCCGTTTCCGGCTTGACTTGAAGGGCTTTGCTTCCTCGCAAAGCTTGTGTTTTGCTCCGTTCCTTTCAATAGAAAAAGCTTCTTACACATGATAAATATATTATTTTGTCCATAATGCTACTGTGATATTGCTTTTATTTGTCTGTTTCTCTCATAAGATGAAAGGAATTAGTGAAATGAACTGTATTACTCATAGTCTCTTTATTATGTACATACGTTATTTTAAGAGAAACTAATGTAGGACCTTTATTTATTTGAGATGGAATGATACAAAAATCGCATGAATTTATTTAGGGATTTATGCTTGCAAGTGTTTTGGTGCACTTATTTTAGTGTGGGCCCGATGAATTGATAAAGGATAACACCTCTTAGGATTCCAGTCGATTTTGTAATTAATACTTAAAGCATCAGTTTGCATGTCGTTTTGAAGAAACCCACTATTTTCACCATTCCACAATAAGACCATAAAAGCGAAATAGTTGCTGACGCATAGTTGACCTTTTGTCTGTTCCAAGTCATGTAGACGATATGACGCCATCATATTTGATCGTCACATTTACGAGAGTACAATGACTCTTACCATTTTTCTTTACATTGAGATATTCTTTTTAAATTACGTACTCAAAAAGCACTGCACTTAAGTAAATTATAAAATGCATAGACACATGGCACCGCGACAAATATTAATCGCAAGGTCTTACTAAAATAAAGTATTGTATCTATACAATACAACATTGTTAACTAAGTGTCAGCTTGATTCTTGCCTGGTAGGTTCCTGATGTAGGTAGGTTTTCTTTATAATGAAAAACATTTAAAGCGTCAGTAATTTTATCACCAAATAAATAACTGTCACAAGGGTCGCATTAAAAAAGATTTTTTGTTTGCAGTGAAAGAGGGCCCAAAATGGAACCTTAATTACGTAAAATTTTGTGTAAAGCCTAAAATTATTTGCATTATTTATTTAGTAGTCTTGTGCAAATAAGTTATAATGGCAGGTATAAAAATTGGGTCATTCTTATCGCGTAAACAAATTCCTATGATGAACGACTGGAGGCGCCAAGTTTCTCGGAGCCAAGATAAACACACTCTATCTTGCCAAGCGCACCCTCCCACTACAGCCTGTCCGATTTATATAGGTAGTCAAGCTGTTTATGTACTTGTTATTAACACTTTAGGGACGGGCATGGCAGTTAAAAGTAACGGACCATCACTTCTCAACGTTGGGTGAAATTTCCATTAAGTTGGTACAGGTAAACACGTGCCTTGAAACTTCTAATAATTAAGTTCTGAGTTATCTTGTTGTTGTTTTGTCTATATGAGCTTTATATCTTTACTCCAGTGCGTTGTAGCTTTGAAGCTTACGAATCGGACTGAAATTAATAGGATTCCAAGTTATTACCTAGTCAAGTAGCTACGTACCAATGTGACTAGTTTAATATCATACCTAATACTTCTTTCGCTGACTACTTAGGTATTGAGTCAGAAAAATTACAATTGTTCACTTGGTATTATGTATAAAACTCACAATGTATCGCTGCCAATGCCAAATTTTCTTACACATTTTCCATTCTACTACATAAGACGCCGGCAGTCTGCAACGCTACTTCTTAAAATTACTGTGAGAAAATTTCATGTTTCTGGGTGTAAAACGAAATTCTTATACCGGCATCGAGGAGCGTCGAAATGAAAGCTTTCTTAAAAAATAGCAACGTCATGCGAATAGTTGCTGAATGTTTAAATAAAGTAAATTCAATGCTCTTTTTTCTCAGATTTTGCTTTCAGTTGTGACGATATTCTTTCTCTCAACTTGCAAATATTTTATTTGATAACTAATAAAAATGATTGTTTAGATATGAGGGACTGGTCTAGGATTTTTGCTGAGGATTTATAAAATAAACTAGCAGCGTGCTGTGATACGTGTAATTTTTCTAAGAGACCGACACACACATGACATTGCAAAGGTCAATGTGTACAACGCCTTAAGGATATCTTATAGCTAATCTTACTAACTAATTATTGTTGCGTTTAATCAAATTTTTATTAAGTTTATGTTTTATAAAATGTCTTAATAGTGGACAAGACAATATATGATTGATGCTGCAACATGCCCCCGGCCGTTGGAAGCTCGCCTTTCAACAATCCTCCAGTAACGGGCAAATCTTTGAAAATGCTCTCCTGATGATGCCTGATGCCGTTTTGATATCGGCGACTCGGCTTACACCGTCTGTGCCTGGATGAAGAGCGACGACTCGGCCCATCTTCCACTTTAAAGGCGGCAGGTTGTCATCCTTGATTATGACGAGGGAATTCAGGGAAAGGCTGTCCTTGCCGGTACACCATTTGACTCGTTGCTGAAGCTCGGAGACATATTCTTTGCTCCATCGCGACCAAAAATGCTGTCGCAACTGCTCAATGCGTTGATGACGCATCAAGTAATTATAGGAATGCTCCCGAATGTCTTGAACAGGAAGAGCGGTGATAGGCCGTCCAATTAAAAAATGACCTGGAGTGAGAGGTAATAAATCTTCCGAGTTTGATGACAATGGAGTAAGTGGCCGAGAATTTAATATACCTTCAATTTGAACCAACACCGAGTTAAGCTCTTCATATGTCAAACTACAATTGCCCAGCACTCTAACTAAATGGTATTTGGTCGATTTGACACCCGCCTCCCAAAGACCACCGAAATGTGGAGCGTAGGCAGGAATAAAATGGAACTTAATACCGTCATGAGCAACACTCTCAGTAATTGACCCACAGCCGCGCTTCAAAAAATTAGCTAGTTCGTTATAAGCTCCTACAAATGTTGTTCCGTTATCAGAATATATATTGAGAGGCTTGCCTCTTCGAGACATAAACCGACGTAGTGCTTGGAGATAATTACTACTCGTCAAGTCACCCACCAACTCCAAATGAATGGCCTTAGTAGTAAAACACACGAATATTACAATGTATACCTTTACTAGTTTACATCCACGGCCTTGACGACTGGCCGAGGATATTGGACCTGCATAGTCAACTCCCACGCTTTGGAAGGGAAAATCAGCTGGTGAGAGCCTGTTCAATGGGAGATTACCCATTTGAGGAACAATTGTTTGTCCCTTTAGACGCTGACATCGAACACACTGACGATAACAAGCTCTGGCTAGGTTACGACCACCTAAGGGCCAGTATGTCTCTCTAATTGTGCTCAATAATAATTGAGGACCAGCATGCATCAATCTTAAGTGCTCATATCTAAATAAAAGTTTAACAACATGATTAGTGGACTGTAATAAAATTGGATATTTCTTTTCAAATGAATATTCTGAATTGTGCAATCTACCACCTATACGAATGATTTTGTTGTCATCAAGAAAAGGATTTAATTTTAAAAGTTGATTTTTATGTGGCAGTTTTTTATTATTAAATAACAAATTGTATTCAGGGAAAGACTCCTTTTGCGACTGAATAATAATAAAGTTTAGAGCATCTTGTAACTCCTGAACACTTAAATTATATTTAATTGTAGAACGTCCCTTGCATGCATTAATAAAACGGAAAAAATAACAGATGGATCGTTGCAATCTGAGAAAATTAGAAAAACGATTGAATTGAACCAATCCTTCATGTAAATAATCGGTAGAATGATTATTATTTCGGGCTAAATTAACTATTATATTAGGCTTAAGTTCAGGTAACATTCCTGAATCTTGCTCTAGTAAGTTAGATTTGGTGCACGGCCATGTAGTACTGTCTTGACGTAAAAAAGATGGACCAAACCACCACAAATCCAGCAATTGCATAGCGGAAGGTTCCGCTCCGCGGGATAACAAATCCGCTGGATTGTCGTGTGTTGAAACATGTCTCCAATTGTATGAACTGCTTATATCTGTTATTTCTACGACACGATTGCGAACAAAAGTATTTCATTTAATAGGCATCATTCTTATCCAGCCCAGTACTATCATGGAGTCAGTCCAAAAAACAACACTAGACGGTTGAACGCGAAGAGAACTAGCGACCTTTCGATATAAACGCGCACCAAGCACAGCGGCACTGAGTTCTAATCGCGGCACAGTTAATGATTTAATAGGCGCGACGCGACTTTTAGCCATCACCAACCGCACGTCGACGTCACCTTGCTCATTAATACTGCGAATATACAAACAAGCGCCGTAAGCCCGCTCCGATGCATCGGTAAATATATGAAAGTCGAATTGTTTGTATGAATCGCAGACCACACGACGTGGAATGTGTAAATTATTTAATGCTGGCAATGCTTGCATTATGTTAGCCCATGCAGCCCTAACCTGAGGTTTTAATTGGTCATCCCATTTCAACCCATCTAACCAAAGTTTCTGAAGCAATATTTTCATGCTAACGACACACGGTGCTAATAATCCTAGGGGATCAAATATTCGCGCAATAATTGCGAGCATGCCACGCTTAGTGTTTTCTATGCGCTGTGGAATGTTAATCGGAAACCACAAATCATCAGTGTCAGTTCGCCAACAAAGCCCAAGAGTTTTGTTGATGACAGCACCTTCCTGGTGGAAGTCATAGCTAGACTGATCAGATGGTTCCGTAAGTAAAGTGGGCTCATTCGATTTCCACTTTCTTAACGGCATGCAAGCAGAAGCAAGTGTATCAGTGACTTTACGCCGCAACATATGAGCTTCCTCAAGAACGTCAGCACCGGTCAACAGATCGTCTACGTAAAAATCATGAAGTATAACTTCTCCGACCCTTCGATCCTGACATTCAAGACCTACCTGTTTAAGGCACCTAGTCGCGAGAAAGGGCGCACTGGCAGTACCGTACGTCACCGTATGCAGCTGATAAAACTTAAGAGAGGTAGAAACATCATCACGCCAAATGATTTGCTGTAAGTGCCTGTCTGATGGATGTACAGACACCTGCCTATACATTTTCTCTACGTCAGCGGAAAGGACATATTTATGCATCCTGTATCTAAGTAGGATTGACGCGAGATCATCCTGCACGGTAGGTCCTACCATCTGTATTTCATTTGATGAAACTCCAGAAGTGGAGGGTGCACTTGCATTAAAAACCACCCGCAATTTAGTAGTACTACTACTTTCGCGTAGTACTCCGTGGTGAGGAATAAAATAATATTTATGCTCTGTATTAATATGACACTCTGACATATGGCCTAAGGAAATGTATTCAGACATAAAATCTTTGTACATTTTGTCAAGTGAGGGTGTCTTTAAATTTCTGCGCTCAAGTGACAGAAAGCATCGTTTAGCACGATGAAATGAATCGCCTAACCTATCTGACGATTCCTTAAGAGGTATTTTAACACAAAAGCGGCCATCTGACAGGCGCGTAGTGTTTTGGATAAAGTGTTCTTCACACATTGTCTCTTCAGTTGAATAAGTTGATGACTCATGACAAACTTCTTCAATCTGCCAAAAACGTGTTAATTGGTTTTGGATGTCATATAACTCACGAGAACTAGAAGAACTTTCGTAATCAGTGTTAACTTTGTTAAAATTACATGTTATTGGTGAACATTGAGACTTATAACCATGACCGCCGTTAATTGGGCCGCTAACTAGCCAACCAAGTCTAGTTTGATAAAATGTTGGTTTATTGTTACCTAATGTAATTTTATCTGATCCTAACAAACTCCAAAATACGTCTGCTCCGATAATAATATCAATTGAAGCTGGTGTGTGAAAATATGGATCTGCCAATTGTAAATTTGATGGTACGTTTATATGTATTTGTCTAGCGGGAACATTATCTGTTATTGTGGGTAAAATAAAACAGAGTAAATCATTTTTGTAAGTTTCATTCAACGATTGAATGTGTACACGACACATCTTTGCAACGTGTGAAATAGAATTATTAATACCTTGAATGGATTTATTTGTATGTAAATAAGGTAGATTTAATTTGTTAAATAACTTCTCGGTCATTAGACAAGATGAACTACCTGAATCGAGCAGAGCACGAGCAATGTGTTGTTTATTATTGACATCGTAGCACCTAATTAATGCAGTTGATAATAGAATGTCACCTGGGCCACCCGTGTGCGATTGCGCAGTAATGTGAGCTGAGAGAGCCACGTGACTATCGTCAGTATTGGAAGACACCGACTGCGGCTTATCGTTCAAACTGTCATCAGGTGATTTGTTTAAAACTGGTTTCGGCTTGTAATCAGTGTTGTGAATAAGCGTGTGGTGCTTGCGCTTGCAGATTTTACAACCTGATTTCTTACAATTATTCGGATAGTGACCGTGACGAAAACAATTATAACAAACCTTAAAGCTTGGTAGTAAAGAAATTCTGTCGCCGACGCTCAACGCTAAAAACTGTGGACATGAACTAAGATTATGATCACCCTTGCATTTCGGACAACTGTGTGATAATGATGTACTAGTGTTTTCTGTGGAAACCATAGCTTTAATTTTATTTGTTTTTTGTTTTATATTAGGTGTAGAATGACGTGATTTCTCCATTGTTTCTATTATATCTGAACGATTACGCATAAATTCAATTAATTGGTTAAAAGTAATTGATTGAGTTTTATCTAAGCGCCCTTTGTACTCTTCCCACTCTCGAAATGTTTTTAAATCAAACTTTTGACTGATAATGTGTATTAATAATGTGTCCCAATTGTGTACAGGTTCGCCTAACGTTCTTAACGCTCTAATGTTTTTGTTTACATTATCTATTAGGCCTTTTAATGCAGCTGAGGACTCCTTAGCGATCGACTCGATATTGAACAAAGCTGTGACATGATTTTGAATTAATAAGCGTTTGTTATCGAATCGTTCGCAAAGAAGCTCCCAGGCTACGGTGTAGTTTTGAGCGGAAAACTCGATTGACTGTATAACGACAGCTGCAGAACCTTCCAGTGACGACCTTAGGTAGTGAAATTTATTAATTTCATCAATGTCATCATTGTCATGAATGAGACTAGAAAATGTATCGCGAAACTCAAGCCAGTTATCATAAGATCCCGCGAACTTTGGTAGTTTGATGGTAGGTAACTTGACAAGTTGACGCTTAGAACTACTACGATTTGATTTTATTTCGTCTTGTTCTGATTTAGTGAAGTTATTAATCAACATCTTTGCTTGAGCTATCAACCCATAATATTGAGATTCAATATTAGTCCTTTCTAATACTTCAGCATCGATGTTGTCACACAAGCATTCTAATTTTATTTGAATCTCATTAAATTCATCATAAAAACTTTCTAATTTATCGACGCGCAACTGTAACTCCATTACCTGACAGGGGTTAAGCTCGGAATCTTTTAAAATACCTAAGTAGGTGCCAAATACTGTTAGTCGTCCTTTATAACTGCCTCGCTTCTTTTTAAGTTCTTTTATGTCGGTCATTTTGGAAGGTGGGTGTCGGAGACCTGAAACTGTACAATATTAAATGAAATAACAATGTAAACAATTTGTACCAAACACTTGTATTTAATTAATAATGATAAGTGTACTTTATCAAGTACAAAACTTTAAATGTATCACATAAATTAATTTTAAACTGCTATAATATAAGGCTTAAAAATAATGTAACAAATGACTTACTGATCTACAAAGTATAAAGACCTGATAATTAGCTAATGATTAACAATGTACATACTTATGGGATGTAAATCTATATGGTTTTGTGTTTTATAAATGAATAGTTAACTAATGTAGGTAACTCTTACGCTACTGTACTGTATGAATAAGCACTGGTTAACTATGTAGCACAAATGAAATTACTTAACAACCCCATATATGTATATAATTTTAATAATTATCAAGCTTGTAAATATGTAAATAACTTTGTAAATATAAAATGTAAGATACGTTACTAACCTTATAAAATCCTCTGTATCTAACGGCGGTACCTAAAATGAATGTACCTGCTTAATATTACCTGTATAATTATTACCTATCGAGTGTTGGGTTAAAATATTAAATATAATGCTTAACACTGTGAATTTTATTTATTCTAATCACTTTAATGTCCAAGCCACTTTTTCTTCAACATAAAAATTGTACAACTCTCGTCACTCTGGTCGGCGTTAATTAATTGGATTTTCTATAATTAATTCCAGGTAATTTTTCCTTGATTTCACTTCCGCAAGTAATCCTTGAATATCCGGTTCGTATGGACCATGTTTAGATATGAGGGACTGGTCTAGGATTTTTGCTGAGGATTTATAAAATAAACTAGCAGCGTGCTGTGATACGTGTAATTTTTCTAAGAGACCGACACACACATGACATTGCAAAGGTCAATGTGTACAACGCCTTAAGGATATCTTATAGCTAATCTTACTAACTAATTATTGTTGCGTTTAATCAAATTTTTATTAAGTTTATGTTTTATAAAATGTCTTAATAGTGGACAAGACAATATATGATTGATGCTGCAACAATGATTGATATGTATAACTAGATTCTAGAAGAACTGAAAAGATTAGGTTCAGGTACCTATAGATACACACTAAAGTCCTTTTTCCAATCTACGGTTAACTATTTTCGATTACGTATTTAATCTCCGTATCGGCACGACCTAATTGTCGTGGCACAAACATGTGCCAGGCAATAAGGATAGCGAGGTAGACCACCATAAGTGCGCTGGTATATCGCCACTTAGGGAGACTACTTGCATCCAAACTAATTGGTAGTAAGACTTAACCTGAACTGCCAATATTATACAGGACCTATACATATTTGGCACCTACAGTCTGAAAATTATTCCAAATAGAGACCGAAATATGTACTTTTCATCTAAAAATTGGACCCAGTGTTCTCAAGACGGTGTTGATCTATAAATAATCTGTATAAGTGCTATCGTATTTCTACATGAACGCTTGGGTGATTATTGCTTTTCCTACAAATAAGAACATACTTCGGATTTCGTACATCCAATATTAAAATCGAATGAATGTCGCGCACTTAAACCCAAACGAATTACTACATAGTCTACATACCTCGTGTTCGCTGCTCTTAATCTAATATAACGTTTCAGAAGGCTTCTCGCTGTTGTCTACCAGATGGTTAGACATCTGGTTGTATTTACTAGTAAATATATTTGGTTATATTATATATGTCTCGTTTTGAGGATGACATAGCACAAACGCTGAAAATATAAATCCATAAACTACGCTGGAAACATCGTTAACGTTGCATAATTTGTAAATCTGCCTGACTGCCTTTCAAGCTTACTAAAAAAAGGTGTAATCATAAAGGTCGAGCAAGGGCTATTGTATATGTATTATAATAGTACCAGATATTGTAAAAAATAGTGATTAGCACCTAAAAGACAATGAATGACTTTGTTTAAGTTATTTTGAAACTGTTTTAAAAACGTCCAGTTATATCTATACCTATTCAAAGGTATATTTTTTACCTAAGTAATGGACAAATTCATCTGGGACCGACTGCTGCCGGCACTTATTCGTCTTCCTTTTACTTAACTTTAATTGCTTGTTGTAATTAAATTGGCATTCTTATTTTAATCAAAAGCAACATCAATTCTTGTTTATATTTAAAAAGCTAGCAACATGAATTAAAGAATTATGTTCGATCATATTAAAAAAAAAATAACGTTGTGTTTATCATGATGACAATAATGTTGCCCACAAATGTCATGCAAATCATAAAGGTTATTGTCATAATTAGCGTGGACTTAAGAATCATTTTATCAGTCGTTACACCTAGCAACTTCAACTACCGACTGGCTTATCATTGTGTTTTGTTGTTTAACCTCAGGGCTGGAACACCGTTCTTGCACAGATTACCTGTAGGCACCCACCCCATTTCATCCAAAGTCATCAATTTAAATTATCGTTGAACCATGTATCTTTTAAAGCGTTGCCAACTTGAGAAATTCTTCTATCGAGAGTACGATTTAAAAAATACATAAAATATAACATGCACATTTGCACAGCGCAATCGATCAGATTCCTAATATACATATATCAGCGGTCCACACATTTTTTTATCCCGTGACAAACTTTACATCAAGCCACTGCTTCACTCCGTCCGTCCAATTAGGTTTGTTGTAGGTATCATGTTCCGGAGTCCTTTGGGACGATCATGTTGCATCGCTAGACCGAGGTTTTTCATCAACAAACCAAGGGACACTGTTAATAATGAAATTTTCTCGCAAAAGCTTTATTGGATCTTAGAAATTGGCAAAGAGTTCACAGAAAATGCGCACGTCCCCTTTAATGGACGGGCTGTTTGTTTATGCATGCACACCTGCATCGCACAGGACTCGAGAACCTCTCAAGAGATATAAAACGATCCCTTTGTCTATATTTGAGAGCCGGGTTGACATTGTCGGCACTCTAGCGAATCTCTACATAATCGGTTTGAACGAGGGATGGGTACCAAAACATATCTAAAATCGTATGAATCAAGCCCTCGATAAATTATCCGTCAATCTGTTCGGGCTTATCTCGTGGAATTCCAATTGTATTAGAATTCACATTAATTATTTAGCATTAAGTTTATATACCTACGTGAATATTGTTATCATGCGATTAATTACACGGTTTCTATGAAAACCTAATAAAGTGATGTTAATTATTAAAAAATATTTGTAAAACTATATTATCACTCAAGTTATCTTTGTCTTGTCTTTCATACTTAAGCTCATAGGTTAGGTTGAGAGTGAGACTAAAAGTATTATCAGGGTTTTCAATTAGGAAATTCTTAGTCTCAGTTTGAATACAAGTCCTTGTGTAAAATACCTAAATAAATAAAGACTAGTAAATGATAGATTTAAAAAAAAAGTAGGTGTTCCGAATAAACAGACTACACACACATGTAATGTATCTATAGGTACTGATAGATAGATGTGGGTGGGATCCCTTTGTTGGCTTAACTCAAACTTAGAAATTTCATTCTCTATTTGCTTTGTTTTGTGCATCGCAATTAATTCATGTTATGGGCGTTGATGAATAGCAAGAAGCACGTTATCTATTATACACATTAACCTTTTGATGAGCGGCGAAATGAGGACGTACATATTCAGACCACATGTGCATACCCTTTTCGGGATTATAGGCTTGATTATCTACAATTTAATGGTGTGTTTTTCTGGATTTCGGAGCTGAAAGTCATGTTCCTTTAATGAATCACGTACGTATAAACATTATGAAAAAATAATGTGGTTACGTCATAGGCTCATAGCGTAGTCTCGTTACGGGACTCTTCTGACGTGTTGTAACGTGAAGATGATTGATTGGTGCACCGCGCAATGTTCCTCCCACGCACAAGCTCGCTAGTCCAATACACACGAACAAATTTAACTGAACGAGTACCATTTTTATATCACATGTGTTTAGCTTCAAAGTGACGTTTATGAATATGATTTGCATATAAACGGCAAAGCTGACACAGATTCATACATTACGTTCAGACTGTAATATATAAAGTTATTATTTTTTCATACGGTTTCGATCATTTGATTGCACTGACCATTTCATCTATAACTTTGTTTTGGAGTTTGGATGATAAAAATAGTAAAAACAAGTACAGATTTAAATTAAGTAAAAAATCGAAACACGACAACATAAAGAATGCTGTTTTTTATTAGACACTCAAATTGGAAAAGTTATGTATGTGCACTAGCTTTTGCTGTGAACTACCAGGAGAAAAGCGGTTATGAGAAGTCAAGTGGGTAGATTATTGGTCAAACGGTTTAAAACGTAAAAATTGTTTAACTGTGAACTGTTAATTTGCATAGTACCAGGCATTGATGATAAGTCTGTACTTTGTTTCTTGCTACATTAACAACACGAGCCTTTCTTGAGATAGTTACCGTAAAGAAAATATTGACTTAATTAGTTTTGTTGGAAAACCTTAGCAAATAGAGTGAAATAAATTTCGCTATATAATAGTTTCAGTCACTATCTGAGTAACATGAATTAATAAACGGTTGACGGCGGTCGAAAGTAATTTGCTGACTGGCGCTGACTTCAAAGCTCGTCATCACTTTGACAATTTACGTTTTGATAAATACCGCTCCGGTGGGACTTAAAACAGAAAATTACTTTTATACCGCCGAAATCGGAATTAGGTAAGTATGTATATTAACGAAAATAATTAATGACGGCGTACATTTTGACATTATAGCTAATTGTGAGCTTAATAAAGGTTCAATCAGCGAACTATATCACTTTTTAAGGCGCTTGGTTGACACCTAAGGGTTCCTTCAAGTAGGCCTGCGGCAGTCGTACGGTTCGCACAAAATCATACACGGACGCACAATATCTGTACGAACCTTATGACAGCGGTACGATAAAGCGCAGGCCAATTTGAAAGCGCCTTAAATTGTTTTTAGCGAAGACAAAGTTCGTACAACGTAAGGTCGTCGTAAGGTTATTTTCTCAACAAAATTACAAATATTACAATGGCTTCCATGACTAAGTTGCTTTGTGGATCTTTAAATCGTTTCGTTTGTTTATTTAAACTCGGTTGTATGACTCAGTTGAATTTTAATATTATCAGACGACACTCGACTGCTAACGTAATTATGGTGTCGAATGACATCATTTTCGAATGTATTCTAATAATTATGTCTGCTATTAGTCTTGACATATTCCCAATGTGTCATGCGTAGTGTACTGAGCAGCAAATAATAGTAAAAGTAAAAAGTTTGTCTATATATATTTATTTATTTATTTCTCAAGTTACAGAGACTCAAATTGTAAGTAAAGCTTAAGCCTAAGGTTAGTAGATTTAAAATAACTTAAATATTAATTCACGCCCCCTCACTGCACGACTCATGTAGCAACATGCATCATGCAGCAGTGGTTCATATAGACACAGTCTAGCCTACTTGCAATCATACAGAGAATACTGTTGGCGCTGGCCCGCACTCGCCGCACCAGGGACCCGCACCGCTTGCGCATAGTTGCGTGGAAACAATCCACACGCGCTTCTGCGAACATCCCCGATGCACTGCAGTATCGGGGCAGCCCCAATAGCACCCTGATTGTATTGCACACGAAGGGCGTTGTAAGCTTTCTGCGGATCTTTTCTTTCAAGGGGATCGCACAAATTTTTGTCCCGTGCGGGAATCGAACCCGCAACCCTTAGCGCAGCAGTCCAATCACTTAGCCACTGCACTAATCGGGTCGTCAAATTATTATAAATATATCGTCAAAATATTATTATAAATCTGGAATGCTTACTTGTTCATCTAACATTATAATTATAATTGTCAGTGAAAGAGTTTTAGAGGACGCGTAATTTCGTGTTATAAAAAGTTTATTTAGTGGCAAAATAATATCACTGAGCAAAATTTTGAATAATCTCGGAGATAAATCGGTATTAACACAGTTGGTGTCAAACATCAATAATAAAAAAATGACATACCTACTCATCGTCATTTATTACCAATTATTAGAATACCGTTACCATTTCAACAATTTTTGTTTTCAAATGTCATAAACCAAAACTTGTTATAGGTTTCAAAAGGGGTGAATGTAATCGTTATAACTTATAACGATTACATTCACCCCTTTTGAAACCACTAAAAATGCACGATACATAAATAATTCACTACTGTTACCCATTAGGTAGGCGCCACACCTATTTCTGTTTTACGGTTAACTCATTACATATAAAAGTTCAGAGAGAAATCATTTTCATGGACCATTCAAACTGGATTATGTATGGCTTGGAGCCTCGACGTAAACACATTTATTTTACTGAGCATCGTAGGCCTGTAAACAAATTTATTTAATTTTTGACTGTAGTGGTTAGATACGACCAGTATCGGAAGTTGCAACATTGCCATCCATTATCCATGTAAACCACGATAGTATTTCTTCAGTTTATTTATTGCATTCGAATCTTAAAGATAATATTTCGTATCTTTTCATAACGATTTCCATAGTACAAAGTGCTAATTAAGTTGTGAATAGTTCACATGACAGTATGTACTCTTCAGCTGAGTCTATAAAGTTCTAACCTAATAAACATGGATAGATATAAAATATCTATTCACACATATAAGCATTGTCATTCTACGTTCAGGGCGCTCAAGGTTCTTTTGAAGCTTTGTTCAATACATTTTGCCAACACGAAGATTTAAAGATGTCGCATGTTGTAGCAATATGAGTACAATCGCTTTTTAAATTATCAAGTTATTTATTTTAAGAATATTAGTTAATAATAATATCCATGTATTATAAAAGAACATGTCTACTCATCAAAAGTACTTAATTTTGACTTGAAGCTGTGTGTTTAAAAATGCAGTTGTTTTCTATAAACGAATTAGAAGACTTTGTAATAATGACAGTTAAAAGGACTTAACTTAATTAGCTTTTTCTATGTCCCGCTGCTGGGCAAAAGCCTCCCCTTTATTACTCTACAAATCTCTATTCAGTGTCATTTCCGACCATGTCTTCCCGCATAGGTGTCCAAAATGTCTCTTGGTTACGTACATACCTACGCAAAACCTTTTACTGAAGCACTTTATCCAATCAGTTCTAGCAAATTCCTCTCAATCTCCAGGACGTGGAATCGAGTCGATTGAATCGAATTGGGGCCTAAGCTTGGGCAAACGAAAGCCGAAACTAGATTTGGAATTGTTAAGCCTAAAAAAGCTCTGTTTACTCATCTATTCGCGCACCGTCTGACTTTAATTTCATAACATTATTTTGTTTTTTATTACCGTACCGAAATCTTTCAGTCTAGAATTTATCCTTTTTTACATATTAACAAAAATCTTCTTCATCCTGTCTACCAGACACGACATGGTAACATAGCTCTTAATAAATAATGGACCCTAAAAGTTATAAATAACCTAAGAATTTCTTATACGATTTTGTCCCCACAACGAATGTCCGAAGTAAAAAAACTAAAAGTTTGTTTACAGTAAGACTCTTGATCAGAGATAGACCACAGTATATACTAAGATTTTATAAAGTATTCATTCTAAATTACTTTTTTTTTAAATAGTACTATTAGTACTTCAACAATCACATAACTTATAAGACAACCCACAAAAAGCTCACCATTTGCCACTGACTGGTGTTGCTAGGAAGAAGAAACTATTTGTATAGTATTGGTTATTTGAACAGCAATTCGGCCGTTCAAACTATTACAACCGCACGGTATTAGTAAATATTTCTGCTACTATCACAGAATAATTAATTGTACAAATAGTACTATTTACTCGTTCTGGAGTAAATTCTCTTTTATAAACAACACGTGTTCAATGTTTATTTATCTAATTACACATCGGCCAGCAATTATTGACCTTGCACAAACATTTGCTATCTTTAGTGAATCTTCCTTAAGATTAAGAAACTCCATAAACTAATATGTTAGTTTCGTTGTACGACAGTTACAGGTTGCGACAGAACGACTAACTACGAAACTATTAATTGGATAGTAAGTTATCGTTAAAACTTTAAAGGCAACAAACATTGGGAATAGACGGAAGTTTCAGACGGATGGAGGTCATAGCAGGTAAAGAAATTCAGTACGTTAAGACAATACTGTGGAGACTTTAATGTAGCTATATTCTGGAGCAAAGACAGGACTAAGAACCTCAAGTAGTAACAGTGGGTTAATTGCACTGTTAGCAGCACCGCTACTTTGGATTACAACTCAATCGGAGATACCAACTTCGCTACGGTTACACGAAAACTATATAATGCAGATGAAGTGGTTCTGAGTGCCGCAGTGCTTCCCAATTCAGCACAGTCGGACCTCAAATGTTTCAAGTACATTTCCAACGAGAGTTTGCATGCTATCTACGTATAATGGAAACATCGCCGGAAAGCAATATCCGTAAGGTTTGTCAGACGGGTGTACTGTTAAACGTTCTCTTTATGAGTATATTTCATGGCTCACCAATTCCTTTGTTCTTAAATTAGCTAGAATGTTTGAATAAACAGCAATCTGTTGCAAATAGTCATTACTTTAAAAAAGAACAAAAGATACTACGTGTTCTCTCATAGAATCAATGACCTTTTATTTAATATTGAACAAATGGAAATAATGGCTTGATGTGCTGAAACATTACATTAATTGGTCTCTTGAATAAACATTTTAATAAAGGACTCGGAAAAATTAGTCTTCTCTACAGTTATTCTGCCGAATTAATGAGTGAAATTGTAAGTTCTCTTAATTTTACCTTTTGACAAGAATACCGTTGAGACAAACTTATTGAAGTATTATGTTGCCGTTTAACTGTAACTAGGTCAACGTCCTTTTTGGATAAGTATTTCATTTTTGAGTAAATCTCTTTGGATCTTGAAATTAAACAGCGCAAACCTCTCATTTCTGGTCTTTGCAACATATACCTTTAGCTCATTTAAAATGAGTTATACAATTTTATTCATACAAGTTTTTTCATTGTTTGTCAATTTTTTCTTATCTTCAACAAGGTACGAGTAGGAATTGATAACAATCAACATTTAAACACTGGTAATGTTCAGATTATTTAAGATTACATAGTAAATACATACGCATACGTTGTTAATAGGATTTGAGGGAAGCCATGTGTAGAAGGAATTAATGCGTAATATGCCTGTCGTCAACGTAATCTTTGGCTTTATAATGAGCTTTTCTTATAGGCCAGCATTTATTATGCTATCAGACTTTCTTATCGATCAAAAAGGATTTACGAGGTTTATATGAACGTTTATCATTGTATTAAGTTTTTTACTTTTACAATGACGAGAAGAATTTACTAAAATAACTCATGCATTCAAAAAGGTTTGTAGCGTTATATGGCCTGTCCGGGGTTGGTAGCGGGTCTGTCCCACCAGGGGAGAAGTTTGATTAGTATATTGTAGTGATACTTGAAGTGAAGGCGTGAAGGCTTCTAAAGCGGGGTGTATTAGAAGTCTTCACGCCTTCACTATAGCGGAAATAAAATATTATTAACCCATTTCTATGTATAATTACTATGCATAACGGCTGCCTGTTTATAGTTATCTAATTCCAGTACTAATATTAGAGCCAGCGTTAGCCTTTGGTGATTTGATGCTGTATTTGTACGATAATCGAAATCCAAAGCCGTAACTATTAAATATTAAACTGTAAATATTTAGACACGCTTAGCATAATCAGTAATTACTTGTACTAGTTTTAGCCTACGGTTTTGCTCTCGTTGTTTACAGAACTGTTTCTGCGTAATAAAAAGTAACGAGCCTATACCATTCTAAGGCCTTTATACTAAATGTGTCCTAAAAATCATGTCTACCCGTTGTATTCTTGCTCTATAAAAGAATAAACTTAAAAACTCTTTCCTGACATTTGTAGTATATTATCGGTTTTTACTTTTGTTAAAAGTATCAACTTGACAAGTATTTAAAGTGTAATAAATTACACCATTTTTCATTTAATGGTAATATCTAGATGAATTTATGAGTCTTACACCGAATTAAGTTTCATGTGCGCCCGTATTACATAGTACATACCTATATATTATGTCATGTCTGGCATCATAAATTATGTAGTAAAATTGGCATCCGATTCGCCTTATTACTATTTCAGATTGGACAATTTCTGATTTGGCAATGTTGTGTAGTCAAGTTGAAATGAGCGGACCGATATTTGCATGGAGAAGAGGGCTTTCAGTCTTGTTAATGTTTAATTTAGATGGTAAATAAAGGCCTCGACCCAACAGAACAATATTTCAGTGTTTCACTAAAACGTTTTTGTTTTCAATCTCTGCACCTTTTAGGTATCCAATTTTCTTTTTTTGCCGTTTAATGGGATATCGTCAATCCGGTTTTTTTTTCTGGTCCCGACAATGGAAGCAATTTGTAACATCAATCACTCTTTTTGAGAGTCACGTGACGAAGCCTCGTATTTAATTACAAGTCGAACTCGCGCGCTGTGATAAAAATTGAATTTTTCGCTTATGACATTATCCGGCTTTTGTGTTTTTAAAAAGATTTTAAATTGTTTGACGATTTACTCGGCTTGAATTTGCAATTGGCTGTATTTTTTTACGAATAAAGGGAACCAATGTATAAGTTATTTTATTTTATTAGAACGCAGATATTGTCATCTGCGTTCTAATAAAATAAAATACCATACCATACCTGCATAGCATACCAATTTTTTCATATACAAAAATAGAACTCCTTAGTTCTTTCTGTAGTACCTACTCGTACCTGAAACCTTTGTAAGATAAATTAAGTTTACCTTTACAAAGTAGTATAAGCAATGTTCTTTAAATAATCCGACCTCCGTGGGATTTTCTTTCAAAAGTTAATTCGGCGTTTTTATTACATTTTCCTTCAAGCTGTATAATTTATTCCCTGGTCGTTGCAGGGATATTAAAAAATTGAAAAATGTTTAGGTACACACAGGTACCGTTCATATTATTGTAGATCCTTACTGTAACCAGAACATGAATAATCAGGTTGAATAACATGAAAATAAAATTATGACGGTTCAAATACAATTGGAAAAATGTGTTGAATCTCGCTTATATAAGCTCTCCGCGTGAGATGATGCGAGCGCTCTGAACCGTTTGAAAGAGTCGAGTGTAACGATGAAATAGAACATGCTTCAGCGATTCAAAGGAACCGTGGAGTTTCTTGAGCTTTCCTTTATATCAATAGCATTTGAAATGAGCGGGAAAGTTTTGACTATTCAGCCGTTTAATGGATTACTAAATGAATAGTGTCCGAGTAAAAAAAAACGTTAATACGTACTTTTGCAGTATATCAAGAATTACAACAGGAGATCAGTAGTAGTAAGCTGATTAATTATTAGGGTCAGATTAAGTCAGATTAACATGTTCTACCTACAATACTTATTATGTTTATTTGTGATGACAGGGTCAAAATTACGTTCCATTATTGTATGTACCATTTCACGCATCATATTCGAAACAAAGCAAAAACTTTGATTAACATATGCAACAGTAAAAGAATCAAAGAAGAAAAAGATTAACCTTAATTACCTCAGCTGGGTCTCAAAAATGGATCGTGGTGAACAATGAAAGGAAATGAAACAATAAAGTCTGTAAGCTTCGCTGAGGTCAGCCTTGCTAACTTTTTAGAGAAAAAGGTATTGACAGTCGAGAAAACTTAACATTGAACGTTAAAATCTACTCTTTGTAAAATATTGTTCATGTAAACGTGTTTAAATACACAATGGGGAGCGCAGTGCATTTCTTATTTTCACTTCGCTGGCCTTCTGGCATCTCCGGTTTTCTCAATATTGTTTTGTTGATCTTTTACCAGGGCTTTTGGTCGGACAGTTGAATCAAGCCACAAATGTATTTTATTCTTTATTCAAGTTTATTTTAAATCGCTACCAACGTTCTCGCACTAAATGCGAAAATAACAATACTAAAAATCTACTTTTCCGACAATGTTAAGATATATTTTAACAACAATAGTAGGAATGTTTTTTTATCATAACCTTTAGTTAAAAATTATCTATTCATCATCATATAAATTAACGTGTAAATCGTCCTTCATACGTGTCTGACATACGTCATTATACTTTACCTTCATCCCAATTGCATTGTTCTCGTATCAGTGAGGTAGGCTGAACCTTGCCATTAAATTAAGGTAGATTGGGAGTTGGCCAATTTCGAAGGCGGACGACTGATGCCGATCGAAGCATGAACATAGTAATCATGAATCTTTGTAGACTTTTCGGTATAACTCTCCTTTGTAGAAACTGAAGCTACCGATGGCAAAAGTTTTGACGTGACTGGTGGGTTTTGCATTTAGAAGGCAGTAGCAATTTAATGAATTAAAGTAATGTTTTAAATTATACGCGTATTCCATCTTTATTACCTATACTTTAAAGATATGCGAAACGTGGTGATGATGATGGTTAAGACTTTTTACCCAAATAATAAATAGGAAAATTACGCTGCCTCGAATCCTAATAAGAAAAATCCTAATAAAAAGTCTATAAAAAGGAATTGCGGATAGCATATTTATTACATTAATGGAGTTAAAATTTTTCGAAAACTCGTTTTGGAATATGTTATTTAAAAACCCTTTGGGACGCAGTTCCAACTTTGTTGGGTCCAAATAGTGCCCAGAAATAAAATGGATTTGGATACGTTCCAAATAAGATTTACAACATTGTCTCAGGAGCCCGATATTCCGTAAAGTCGGAGATAAGCAACAAGTACTTTTTCTCGAACCTTTACTTGAGATGTAGATAAGTCACTATATTTTATCCCTTTGGGATCTGAGTACCAGAGAAAAAAACAAAAGGGTGCTCTCTCTCGAACACGTAAAAAATAAATATATGCATGGAAAAATAAGGGAGTCAGAAGATTTTTTAAAAGTTAGTTTCTTGGTTTCTCTTTTATGTGTTTTTGGATATTTTCCGCATTAATTTGCAAAATGACTTAGTATTCGCCAGACCTAGGTAGGTACAGCCTTATAATTAAAAAACCCTTATTCTTCAATAAGTTATTTATTAAGCTTCAAGCTCAATCTCAAAACCTTTTTTCGTAGGTTTCTCGACCATCACACTAAAATGATGGAATTTGCTACATCCGGACCTTTAATGAAATAAAACTTCAACAGTTTTATTTAATTAAAAGACGTCTTTCGGCTGATGATGATGAGAATCATTCACCTAAGTCGAACATCGACGGAGCTGGTTATTGTAAATTTTAATTAGAATGTTCTTATCCTTCAAAAGTATTCGTCTTACAAGGACTTTCTAATATTTTGACTTGAGTGCTTACTCACTGTATAAGACTGCACTTATTTTTTAAATTATTATACTCTACTTGTCTAATCTAGAAGGTTTCAATCACAAAACACTTTCTGACTTAATTTAATTTAATTTAATATGTGCTGGTTTCAGAATAAGCTACAGCGTGGGATTTTTCATATTCTTATCTTGATTTTTTTATAAATATAGTAGCCGTAAAAGGACGCCCAGATTACAAAATGTTTCTAACGGAATTCGTGCATTGACAAGTTTGTAATCGCCGAGCAAACAAAAGTTCCGAGATTAATCTCGAAGTTCCTAAGAAATGTTAATGTGTTATCTTTTTTACTTAAACCTTGAAGTGAATAAGAAGAAGAAATATTTTACGAGTTGTTTCAAATCGAAACTCAACCAAATTTCGAACAAGTCATGTCATGTTGAAATAATTTTCGTGGTTAAATTGTAATCGAAGTCTTTTCTCTTTTATTACAATAGGAGCAAATAGACATAAATACCTAAATAAAGGCACAATACAAGCAAATATCGTATGATACAGGTCATACAGGCACAATATTAGAAGTTATCAATTTTGCTTGACTACATGTCTGTCAGTGGTGGGTGAGTGTCCGTCCAATATACCAATATCTTACGTTGCCCATTTCATAAAACTTCAGTTGTATTCTCTACGCAGACTTGTCAATGAAATGGCTACCTACATCTGCGAAGGTTTGAAAAAAAAAAGTCTTGTAATGCTCTCCGTGCTGTCTGGTCTTGCTATACCATTTTTACATTATTATCAAAAACGTCTTACAGGATGGGCTATAAAGTAGACTAATTAAAAACGAAAATTTTGTTGCCTTAGGATTAACGTCAAATTATTCTTAAGCCAAGCTTGACAGAAATAGGAATAAAATGATGGTAGAGTCGGTCTTATTTGTTTAGGTGCTGAGTGGGGCTTGTCAGTTGTGATAATAAGGAGAAAAGAGGTGCTTACCTCGACGCGACCTCACTCGTGTTTACCTCGTTACTTCTCTGTTTTCTAACAACGGTTCCAATTGGAAAAGTAAATGTTGAAATACAGCTCGTAGTAGCTCCACAATAAAAAGCTTTTCTCTATAGTTGGACTTACATAATATGTTTTGTTACAGTACAATATCTTTGTGCTGTATCTACAATCTACATCGCAATCTTACGATCTTTATCGCACGTTCAATATCTACTAAATGTTTCTACTATCCGTGATCAACACGTAGTCGTTAGTATATAAGATGCACCTTTGGATAATTATAACCAGACTATACTACAACTTTGTCTCATTTACGCCTAACCATATACTGTCAAGAAGTTTGGCAAATTGGTGACCCCGACGAACGAATACGCAGCAAGAAACATGGCACAATCACCATGCAAGGCGAACATAAATCAGCAAGGAACACTTGAAGTAGCCGCTGGCACCTCGGTTTTATCTCGCATTCCGGAATTTTGGAAAGACCAACCAAGATTATGGTTCACGCAACTAGAAGCCATATTAGCACCACAGAAGCAAGGAGACGAATACAAATACTGTACAGTAATAGCAAAATTATCCAAGGAAGAAATACTACAAGTTAGTGACCTAATCACTTCACCACCGACTACAGATAAATATAAAAACATCAAGGAACGTTTAATTGATTGTTACGAAGAAACAGAACAGCGACAGTTTCAAAAATTAATATCAGAGACAGAACTCGGTGATCAAAAACCTTCGCAGTTATTACGTCAAATGCGAGTCCTCGGGAGAGGAAAAATCAGTGACGAAACAATTAAACTACTATGGTTCAGGCTTTTACCAACATCAGTTACTACGGTTCTAGCAGTTACGGAAGACATGGAAATTGACAAACTGAGCCAAATTGCAGACAAAATAATAATGAATTCAAAAGTAACCGAAATATCAGCTGTTAGCAACGACACTTCAAACGACAACAATACAGCATGCATTTTAGCCCAGCTAGCAAAATTACAGATAGATATTGACGCAATTCAGCAAGGTCAATATGGCTATCGACCCAGCACGCACAATCATTTCAAGAAACGTCAACAATTCCCGATTATGAGGCCGAGAACAAACTATAGAGGAGCAAATCGATTTTGTTACTACCACGAAAGATTCGGAAAACATGCAAGGAACTGCATTAAACCATGCGGTTGGAAACCAATGGCTTACGTACGGAACCAGGGAAACGAATAAGAGCACAGACAACGGCGAAACTCTGTGCAATCCACCCATCCAATTGCCTCACCATTACCGACCGAAAAAGTGGTATGAAGTTTTTAATTGACACGGGCGCAAATATTTCAGTCATTAGCAAGCAACAGAGATATTCAATTTTACAAAATGAACAATACACACTATACGCTGCAAATGGGACTAAAATTAGGACTTACGGCGAGAAGACGCTTACCTTGAATTTAGGACTACAACGATGTTATAAATGGAATTTTATAATCGCCGATGTTACGCAACCAATAATTGGAGCAGATTTTCTAGAGCACTATAAACTATTAGTCGACATAGCAGGTCGCAAACTTATCGACAAAGTTACAGAGCTGACAACGCAGGTAACTTCAGAAAAAGCGACACAACAAACAATTCGTACTATCGCAGTGGGAACGAATTCACGTATTACGCAACTTTTAAACAAATACGAAGACATCACGAAAGAGTCCTCTCTACGCAATGCGCCCAAACATAAGATTGAACACCACATTATCACTACAGGGCCACCCGTCGCAGCTCGGGCAAGACCATTACCTCCAGAAAAATACGACATAGCCAAAAAGGAATTTCAAAATATGATAGAGCTCGGAATTTGCCGACCGTCAGATAGCCCATGGGCAAGCCCATTACATATGGTAAAAAAGAAAAATGGCGAATGGAGACCGTGCGGAGACTATCGAATGCTCAATAGCACGACAGTACCGGACAAATACCCACTACCAAGATTAACTGACTTTACATACATATTAGAAAATAAGAAGATACTAAGCAAGATAGATATACGCAAAGCATACCACTGTATTCCTGTTAAAGATATAGAAAAAACAGCCATCATCACACCTTTCGGACTTTTTGAGTACTTAAGAATGCCTTTCGGATTACGCAATGCGGCACAAACATTTCAACGATTCATGGATTCCTTATTTAGAGATTTAAACTTCGTATTTATATTTGTAGACGACTGTCTCATCGCATCGGACAACGAAGATTTGCATTATCAGCATTTAGAAACGGTTTTCAAACGTTTACACGAGAATGGAATAACCATTAATCTCGAAAAATGCGAATTTCTCAGAAGGGAAATAGATTTCTTAGGTTATCATATAACGAGCCAAGGAATACAACCTACCGAAGAAAATTACAAAGCAATCATGGAATTTCCCAAACCGAAAACAATTCAAGAATTAAGACGATTTTTGGGCATGGTCAATTTCTACAGAAGTAATATTCCACGCGCAGCGGAAAATCAAGGAATTTTAAACGAATATCTACATGGTTCAAAAAAGAACGATAATTCACCTGTTCCTTGGACAACGGAAGCAGACAAAGCTTACGAAAAATGCAAGGAAAGCATGAAAAACGCAGTGTTAACAGCGCATCCTTCCCGCAACGCATCACTAGCGCTCATGACCGACGCTAGTGCTACTTGCGTTGGTGGAGTTTTACAACAAAAATCCGGACGCAATTGGGAACCATTAGGTTTTTTTTCACAAAAATTGAGCGAAACTCAACAAAAATATTCTACGTTTGACAGAGAGCTGTTAGGAATATACATGGCCGTCAAACACTTTCACAGATTAATCGAGGGAAGAGAATTTACAATATTTACGGATCACCGACCTTTGACATACGCATTCTCCCAAAAACCATCATCAAACGATACACCGCGACGGGTCCGGCAGTTAGATTTCATTTCACAATACAGTACCAACATTCAACACATAAGCGGACGTGACAATATTACCGCCGATGCCTTATCTCGAATAGAGGAAATATACGTGCCATCACCTATCGATTACGCTGAATTGGAAAAATGTCAATCAACAGATAATGAACTAAGTAAATTACGTGACAATAAAAGATTAAAATTCAGAAACATTACGCTTCCGGGTTCCACAATAAACATCACCTGCGACACGTCTACTGGAAAAAGCCGCCCCTACTTACCAAAGCAATTTCGCAAACAAATTTTCGATACCATTCATGGTATGAGCCATCCAGGAAAAAGAACTACGAGAAAAATGATAACCCAAAGGTATTTATGGCCGTATATGAACAAAGATATCAATAATTGGTGTAGATCATGTATAGCCTGCCAAAAATCAAAAATACAACGACATACGATATCACCTCCTGGTACATTTATGACAGCGCAACGTTTTGAACATTTACATATTGACATCGTCGGACCACTTCCGATTTCACAAGGGAAGAGATATTTAATCACAATCATAGATCGTTGTACGTCATGGCCCGAAATATTTCCGGTAGAAGATATAACGGCAGAAACAGTAGCCAAGACACTTTTCGAAGGATGGATTACTCGTTTTGGATGTCCATTGCGCATTACTACGGATCAAGGCCGACAGTTTGAATCAAGAATATTTGAGTCACTCTCACAATTTTTGGGAATACATAAAATTAGGACAACACCTTATCATCCGCAATCCAATGGAATGATAGAGAGATTTCATAGAACTTTAAAGGTGGCGTTAATGACAAGAGAATCCAACGAAAATTGGTTAAAAGAAATTCCAACAGTTTTACTCGGGTTGCGGAGTAGCTTGCGAGAAGACACAGGTTATAGTTCAGCAGAGATGACATATGGAACGCCAATACGACTCCCTGGAGGATTTTTTGAGTCATCAGCAGCACAGTTATCAACGTACGAAGAGTTTGTAAAACAAATTCAAAAGGACATCACACAAATGACATCAATTCCGAAAAGAAAAAGCCACAACCAAGCTATATTTGTGCATCCCGAACTCAAAGAATGCTCACACGTATTTGTTCGGTGTGATAGAATTAAGAAAGCCCTGACACCGCCGTATGAAGGACCCTACCCAGTAATTAGTAAAACAGATAAAACATTTTGCATTAGAATTAGGGATAAAGAGACAGTGATATCAATTGATAGATTGAAACCAGCATTCATGATCAATGACGAATCAAACTACGTGCCAGATTCAAAGGATTTATACAGACATTCACACACGTACACTACACGATCGGGACGTAAAGTAAAGCCAGTAGTACGTCTATAAAAAATCGCTGATATAAGCAAGCCATTCGTATATATATTAACATAGATCTTAACATATACCATTAATTCACAACTACTCGTAACAACAAGACATCTAAAATGGGAAATCAAAGTTCTAAGGACCAGATAACATACAATACGGACAGTTGCCTCAATCAAAACGAAGCGGACAAACTCCGTAACCTGATCCAGGAGGACTTACGGTGGACAAGAAATGTTGCAATGGGACAGATTATTTTAACAATCGGCGTGATCCTACTTTACGGCATAATGAAAACACTGGACAGAAGAATGAAGAGTTTAACGGAAAAAAATAATAAACACTCGTGCAACAGCTAAGTCAAAATTACATACGTCAGCAAATCACACCACAACAGGCGTCATCAAATTCCACCGCGTACAATAGCATTATTATTTATATACATCAGCAAATAACTAGTAAGGTCTAGGTCAAATTTATATTGTAAACACTATTACCATAATAATATTTTTTTTTTTTTTTTTTAAAGGAGGGTGTACTGTTACAGTACAATATCTTTGTGCTGTATCTACAATCTACATCGCAATCTTACGATCTTTATCGCACGTTCAATATCTACTAAATGTTTCTACTATCCGTGATCAACACGTAGTCGTTAGTATATAAGATGCACCTTTGGATAATTATAACCAGACTATACTACAACTTTGTCTCATTTACGCCTAACCATATACTGTCAAGAAGTTTGGCAAATGTTTCATAAATCCTGAATGGTTTTCAGTTTAATAAGCATAAAGACGAAAAATTCAAACTAAATTCGATTTGCCAAAGCTCAAAGTTAGGTACACCTGTTTTCTCTGAAAATTATCCCTCTACGGCGAAAATAGACGTACTGCTCCGTACTTACTTTTTGCGAAAGTCAATTATAAGTCTCATATAGGTATGTTCTGCACTCCAACCAAGATTTACATAAGACAAATTACATGACTATTTTTTGTCCACGTTGAGTATCAATCCTAATCCCTACGCTCAACGGTCTCGTCTGCGACAAGACGAATGAAGCCGTAAAGTTTAAATTCAACATCACATCAGACGGCAGACGGATGACCAGTTGGCGGTGCGCTGTAGCCGAATAAATGGTTTTCTGCGCTAAGGACTGCAGTTTCAACGCCTGCATTGCTACACAGAGTAAGTTGTAGTATGACCATACAGAGACAGGTATTTCTTGGTCTAAGTATAATCTACACAGAAACGTATTTAACTAGGATCTGAGATTTTATCGTGATGACAGTAACTTAACTTCTAAGGAGAACGTAAACATATTTCTATATTTCTTTCTGAGGGTCATGAGAGTAAGTGACAATCCATTGATTAATAAACAACGCTTAACGTAATTAACAAAAAAACTATGTGAATGATGTGATTGCAAACTCTTGAATCGTGGCTGCACTCAAGCCAAACATTTTTAAACAACAATCAATTACAAACTTAAAATGTTTTTGACGATCCATTTCCAACATGAAGCCCCAATATTCTCACTATTAGAATAAGTGGAATGACCAATGTTAATAGTGATTGAAAAGACTGGTGTTCAGTTTTACGAGTACAATTCACTTTTTACCTTGTTATACTCGTAAAAAAACGAACGCTTTGACACAACGAATCTACAGAACATTATAAATGGAGGACAATAATTGTCATGACGCGTATACTCTTTATTGAATTCACTGCAATCATGCGTGCGCTCCTGTCATATAAAGATAACTGTATTTTGTACACACAGGCAAAACTCAATTGCGCATAATATTCAATAGTTGGCTGGAAAAGCAAAATGTAACTCAATTTTTATTTATGTGTAGCCGAAAGATAGATTCTTCTTGTGTTTATCAACAACAACATTCTGCGACTTATTCTAATCATAGTTGTGAAGAATCATATGGAGTGGAGCTTACGAAATAAATTATAGGCAATAGGTACAACCGTTATAGTTGAATAAATGACGAAAATTTTAAGAAAAAAACTCTTTTCACGAAATAATTTTTGATATGCCTAAATAATTAATAGTAATCGTATTAATTCATTAAAAAAATTAGATATGTCAGTAGTCCACAAAATTATATTATTAGGTATCCTTTTTGGTGAAATATAATAATAGCCAATACTGAACCCGAATACTTTTAAAATAAGCCGACTATAAAAAGGTGACCTTTAACATAAAGTTATCAACAGCGCCGAGCTTTTGCCAAGCGTCAAGTTGTACTAAAATTAGATGAGAATTCTTCGTCTCGGGAGGAAGTATATAAATAGGATGAATGTTTGAATGCTAGTGTAGACACATGTATGAAACTTACTTAATAACAACAGATTTGACGAGCAGTTTTGTATAGCATTTGATGAAAGTACTTATCAGCTAACTATTGAGAATTTGGCACCGCAAAGCTGCTCGACGTTTCTTGAAAATTTTGAAATACGTGAGGATTAGTACAACTATTGCACGGTACTAATATTTAAACTTGGATCATTCAACATAATATCAACTGACTTACACGTATGATGTAGATTGTAGACGATTTTCTTTTGTTAGGGATAGGTTCAAATATCTTTCTGTTTTAACAAAATATTTTATTCAGCGCAAACTATATACTATTGTACTGCATTCTAGTTTTATTACACATTTACCCATATATAGTCTGTCAAAGTAGAGCGTCGTCAAACGTTATCAATATCACCCACTATCACATACAGATAAACGATGGAGCCATAATGACAATGCTTAGTGTGCATCTGCCTGCACATTACACAGACGAGTCACGTCCTGTGAGTGTAAGCTCTACTCGCTACATCCAGATGGCGCTATGCACTAATAATTAACATGATTATCCCACGATAACCTATTCACCACCGCGAGAGGGAAGTACCCCCAGATAGGTCATTCTAACCGAACTACTAAGATTTAAATTATAAGTCAATTTCGTTGTGGAATTATGAAAGTTGTAGCTACCTTCTACAACTTTTTTTAATAAGCACCTGTTAACAATATCTTAAGTTATTAAAGGACATGTTTTTAAGACTATCAACTCATTGCATCGAAGCGTTATTCTATTATGAACGTTCTTGTAAAAATTAACGGTAGGTATGCTACGCTTCGAAACTGGCTCGGCGTAGCGAAGTGTAGCAACACGTAGCAGTTAGTCTTTTGTGTATGTTTTATACATTTGGAAAGTCAATGTTAACATGAAACCTTGAAATTCGGTTGTCTTTATGGTATGTATTCTAATATACCTATTATTCAGCGTTTGTACTGACAAAATCTGCACATGGTCGCAATGACAGAGATCTTTAAACATTTGTTGATACGAGCTATGAGTATGACTTTCATTTAAGCTTCCATACTCACAACATAGACATTCGCATAACGTACGGACAGAGTGGATGGTGTAATAGTTTTTCCAGAGGTTCGTTCGGTTCACACTCGTTGCATTTAACAAACGGAGATGTGTATGAAAAATAAACAAAAAAAATTGAACGAATAAAATTAATGTAAGATGATTATTATGTAACACTTTTGTGTAGGAGTCTTCCGCATTTGCAAGCTCATCTTTTATTCACTGACAGAGGGGTCGATCGGTCTGAGAGACTAAAAATAGGATAAATTATTAGCTGTGGTATATTGGAGTTTTTCTTTCTCATTTCATGCTATCCCATACATGTTTGTATTGTTGCAATATAAATTAAATTAGTCGACACAGCTCAAGTGATACTATTAATGTAGAATTGATTCACGTAAACTTTTGTGAGTTCCACATAGGTATTTAGTCGTGACATTGTCTAAAGTTTTACTTTGAAAATATATTTTAAATGCATAACTTTAACAGAAGTACCTGTTTACAAATATCTACACTATACAACAATCGACAAAACTATGGTTCAAAACTAGAATAAACGTACAAATTGTTTTATATAAGAAAAACTCAATGGAGAGATCGTTGAGTGGTGAGTTTTGTGAGGAAAAGAAAACCTTTGTTATCAGACGTAACTGAATTAAACCCATCCTTGTTCCAATATTCTCTAGTATTCCTTTTTGTTCGTTCGCTCCTCGACGGATTCTCAGCAGTGAAGTAAAAACGTCGGTGTAAGCGTTTCTTTCAGGCTGACATTCACGATATCCTCATTAGAGCCCGCTACCCCCGCTACCCGACGCTACCCGACGCTCAAAAGGGTGCTTCTTCAATAACGCACTGATGGTATTTACTTGACGACGTAAAGCTGGGACTACAAAAACAACCTTCATGGTATTTACTATATATCCCGGTTATACTCACGTGTGTATTCGGGAATGCCCGACTAGTTTCGAACTCGAACGGAGCCCTTATATAATAAGGGCTCCGTTATACTATATATCCGGTAACCGGGATATATAGTAAATAGTATGGATAACACTCACGGAAGTTATTATAGTAAAACCTTCATGGTACGGATTACGAGATCCTTATTTGAACTTACGGTTCGTTATTTTAGGCAGTTATGTTACCTTGTTCGCAGGCTCAGGAAACACAAGTCTAACTCTATATTATAATATATGAAAATACCTAAATGTAATAAATAAGTATTCTACAAGTGTATTTACATTAAAGTTCATAACGTTTCAAAATGGTCACATAATAATGTAAGCGCATTTATCACAGAAGATGTATTTCCTGACTACGTTATTGTTGACCTCACCTGAGACAGCCGCCCATAGCTTAATGTATGTAAAGGCGAAGGCGAGCTCCAAAGTACAGGGTTTGATTGGCCTGCGAATTTATTTTGACCAGATTTTTCACGCAACTTGCCCATAATAAGATTTATTACCGTCTTCAGCGGAATATATTACACCTCTACTCCGCTCTTCTATACTCTGAATAAATTATGATAGTAGTAGGTATATTTACTTAAACTTACATTGCTGTAGTTTAGTAAGTGCCTGTATCTAATACAGCAATATTAAAATTTTAGGACATTTTTAAATCCTCTTCATCTTAGGTCTGAGGAAACATGGTCTTGCCGTAGTGTAGAGATTGACCAGTCAACAATGATGGTAGCAACGTTGACTGCCCAATTTATAAATGAATGAAGCTGTCAAAATTGGCTGGGAACAATTCACCAGCACAGCAGATTTTAACTACAATTATTACAGTTATGAAAAATATTTCAATGTGAAAATGAGTCGTACATTTCTTATGCCGTATTTGACAGTTACTCATTTCTGGATTGAGGTATCATTAAGATAAATTACGACCCGGTCTCGGATTCTGATTAAGGTACGAATTTCGTAAGATATCCGAAGTAGACGGGATTATTATTACATTAACTTACATTTCTAAAAATAACTCAAATGGTATTCTTTATTTGATGTATGATACAAAATGATTTGATCATTTATATTGTCTAGATGTCTAGGTATAGCTAAGCTTTAATGTAATCACGGCACTGCTTACCTTAAAAACTTGATATAAACCTAATTTGCTCATACGCGCTTTTAATAAAAAGTAATTAATCAACATATATTTTAATTTTGTAACGTACGTTTAAATGTAACACGTTTCAGTTTTAAACAGTATACATCAAAGTCGTGCAACTTAGACGTCCCTGTCTATGGATCGATGTTCCTTACTTAGACAGCTTCTCACCTCCCGCCTTTGGTGACTGCTTCACTTAATTAAGATAAGATAGGGACGATGATAATACAATAGTACCGCTCCATTGTATTCACACGGAAGATAATGAAGACTCATTTTTGTTTCATTTCAACAATTAAGCTCGAACTTTCCATTTGTTGCCCACATTTATCTTAATGACCAGTATTAAAGTAGCTGCTGTATTCATTCAAACTTTATTTAATTCTTCCTACAATTCAAACACTGTTTACAGTCACGATGCCTTAAAATGTCTGTGCTCACGTCACTCAAATAACAGTTCGAGATCCCAATAAGGGTTTATTGAGCTGTCGAGACACTGTAGTTTTCTTCTGTCCCTTTGACCTCCACCACCACCTTCAAAAACAAAAGAGCTAACGATTCGTAAAAAATAGAAAGCGAACGATATAAACATTGAACATTAAGTAATGCACAATACAGAAAATGAGTCATTCCGTGAAAATTGAAATCATAACACAGGAAAGAACACTCATTTCGTAAAGATCCTCCGGGGTGAAAAGTACCCGTATGTCCGTTATAGGGGTTTCAATTTATCTCGGTCATATTTCAGCAAAATCGGTTTATTAGCTTACCTTTAACGAGTTACTTTACGGCTTGTAGACATAACGTAAGATTAAACAAGGTAGGAACCTTCGTCAGTGAAATAAAATATCTTATAAATTAGGTATAAACAGATACCTAGGTCGTAATCAAAAGGTGCTCGACTGACACTAAGTGGTTTTCAGCGAAGAGAAAGTTATTTGACTCGAATGGTCTCATTATTAGTCTAATTTCAAAACTGACTCACACGAATACTTAGTATTCATTCGGAGTTGTACAATTTGATTCGAGAATTATTCGTTTTGTTTATCCAGCTCCATTGTAATGAGTCTAGAATTGACTTACCTATTAAATGGAACAAGGCATATCAGCTGATAGTGTAACTCATGCTACGGGCCACGGGGATTCATATTATATTACTTAAATGTTTTATTTTAGGTAATTCTCAGTAGCAGTACGGAGTCTGTATTTATGCTGGATGCCGGATGATAGCAATAGGCTCGCCCCCTATTGCAATAGAATAGGTAATATTTCGAAAAAATTCGAAATGTGGGTACACTATAATGTGCACCTCTATTCCTTCGGGGAATACTATTGTAATGTACACTTTTCTACATTTACATAAGTAAATAAAAAAAGTAGTTCATACAGAAAATGAAAAAGAAGACTAGCCTTCTATTGTTTAAATATTATGTCCTACAATAATTCTAAAGAAAAAGGAAAATGCTTAAGTTTTTCTACAGCTTTCGCATACATAAAGCGATACAAAGGCATGATGTATGAGAAAAACTTTCATGATAACCTAAAATGAGGGTATACTCATGCATAAAGATTTAGATATAAATCACACTGTAAGCACTTTTATGGTGAGAATAGCCATGAAAACCTAGGTTATTGATAGAACTATAAAACAAATTGCCGACAAGCGAACCGCTGCCTGAATCATCTATTATATCGATCGGTTTCTATTTGACATTCCACGAAATAGGTCAACGCTTGGCTCTTTATTTATTTACCCGATTTAGTGAAAAATAAAAGACTTTGTGTACCTTGAAGTTTAGACAATAGAACAAGATTGAACTTAAAATAGCTGGACGTTTATTGGTGTTTACTTTGATGTTATGCAATTATGAGAATAAAATTGGAAATTTTATTATCAGAGAAAAACAAGTAAGTAAATTGGCAATTCTCATACAAACGGACTGTACTTAGAAAAAGATAAGACCCTTATGTACTACTGCCTAAATATTTTAGTCTGAGGATTGAGTCTTACCAATTATGAGTTAAAGACGACTGGCGACATAGCCGTTACTTTAGTATGCTAAAAAGGAAAATAATAAAGTGCAGAACTAAGTTTAGAGTTTATTTTTAAATAAAAAAAAAAAGATAAATGTATGGGGATGACATAATGTTTCGACCATGTAGGTACCACGTGACTTCGCTGCACGGGTCGAAACAAACAGCATTGCTCGGTATTATACAATAGGGATGAAATGTAATCTATGAAATATGTCAATCGATTTCTATTCGTCAAGCGTTTTACCACTTGTCTAGGACCTTGGTAAATCCGGTTAACAGAAAATTGCAGATCAAACTCCATTTAGCTGTTACGACATAATTGAGTAAAAACATAGCGTTCACGACCAACCCTGCACTGCGAACGCAAAGCCCCTAAAACCTAAAACGTGGAATTCTCTTTGAGCCCGCTCGACGCCTATGCAAATAGTCGTTTAGAGCCGATTTAGTCGACGTGACCTATTTGATACATTGACTAAATAGAGATTTAGAATATACATGCTAAATAATAATTAGCTGTATTTTGCACTCTTGCATATTAAAAAAATGCTTTATTGCTAATGCTTAATTTCAAGATAAATAAATATATAAAATCAATTGGAAGAGTAAAATGGGAATCCGATCTGGCTTATAATAGTCCTTCAAAAATTTCTCAACTTATAAACCTAGAAAAGTAAGCAAGTTTTTTAAGAGTAAGACAATTTAATGCAGCGCAATTTAATGTCACTCCGCAACCCTGTGACATTAAATTGCGCTGCGGCGTACAATAAAATCCTACTTGTATTGACAATACAGTGCAGTTCTCCATAAAAAAGTGCCTATCAACAGCAGCAGGTTTAGATTCAATATGTCATAAACACAGAGGTAGCCGGGCGAGGGTGAATATGACCCGCCTCGCTCATCCGCGCCGCGAGCGCTCGCGTCTTTTGTTTCTGATACAATTGTTCCGCCATCACGGACGATGCGACGGCGCGGAGCGGATTAAAACGTATTGTCGATATCTGCGTGTCGGGTTACAGCTTACAGCCTGAGAGAATAGAAACTTTATTCTATATTGAAGTAGATACGATTTTATAAACGCGTTGTTAATAATGTTTTTCACTTACTACATATTTTTCCTGAAACGTCCTTGTATTTTTTCCGGTAATATCAATTAATACGTACACTAATTATTTAGTTGTTGTTAAATCTATTTACATGAATACACTAATATAGTATATACATTAAATCGCTTACAACACCAAACATTCACTAAAGTCCCTCATTCATAGTTTTATAAATTATCGCAAGGATGCCAGCGCAGCTCTAGTATAAGTTAATTATTGTGAATGCATGATGAAGTTTGCTTAGATAACAGTGCGCAGACTCGCTGCAGTCGCTAACTATGTAAACAGAAGACGACTGTCAGTTTGATTGTTGTTGGCTGTTTTGTCGCGTCCTGTAAATAGCAGTATCTGCGAATACGAGACAGTAGTATGAGTTCGATTTTTTAAAGAATATCTAACCTGTTATCGCCACGCGTTAGATACATGAATCTAAGACTGCAGACTATCTAACCTGTTATCGCCGCGCGTTAGATACATGAATCTAAGACTGCATTATCTATTTTTACAAAGCACTTGAATGTGCTACAGTATAATTATGCAAAATCATTGAAAAATGTGTGAATTACCTTACATCATTCTAAACATTTGTTTTTCAACTGAAGTAGGACTTTTGAACCATTGGTTCAAAAGTCCTACTTCAGTTGACAAACGTTAGCATCAAATTTCAAAGTTTCATTATTCATACAGAATTGTCTATCGCAAAGAGATATAACCTAAGAATCCAGTTCAAATAATCAGATATCCAACGCGCTAGTCAGGTCGTCGACATTCATTTCTTTGTAACTAGTTACAGTGGCGCCAGCATTATTTTTATTTACGTCTAGCATTGCGGATGAGAGTTCAGAAGAAATCGTGTTTCTTAGACCATTTAAACGGGAAAATGGCTCTCCTCGACATAAACAACCCTCTTTTACGTGCATTGAAGCACATATGCTACGGACGACATAAAAGGTCCATAAACATGTTTCTTCATCATAGTTAAGTCTTTGCAAACTTTAATGTTAAAATAAAGCGTGTATAAAGGGTATTTTGTTGATTTAATTGGCACATCAGTAACGCTTAGAAACTTAAAAGACCCCCTTTTTCAGTTTTTGGTAGATCCTTAAAACAGTTATAACATGTGACTACACTAAATATTAATTAATGTATGATTAGATTGGTCTTTTCTGATCTAAGATTTGATAGGTTAGGTCAAGCATTAATGTTTTGTTAAGTAAAATAACAGCTAGGGGTTATAATTATTTACAGTAAGTAAATTTATATATAGCTCAGTAGGTCGTAGGCAACTTGTTAAATAATGTTTTGCCAACATTTTGGTGTTATATTTTGTCCAACCTTATTATAGTAATGTTTAAACATGAAGAGTTATAATAGAAATAAAAAGATTACTAGAAACAACACATGTTTATACCGCGTTAGAAGGGAGAGGTTATTTAATAAATTCAAGTAGTTAGTTCTATTACTAAAATATGGGATCGATTTAATTCTTCGATTTGATCTAAGCCCGAGAGGAGGTAAGCTTCAAAACTATAGAAATTGTAAACGCTAATGAAGCCCTAGTTGAGCCTTTGACGTTGGACAAAGGCCTTGTCTTGGACCACAATACGTTTGGTTTATTAGCTTTACATTTAGGTACTTATATGAAAGGATACCTCAAAGATAAATTATAAAAGTTATATAGAAATATTAAGGATATAAAAGTTATATATAAATATTAAGGAATAATGGAGAGAAAACATTGTACTCTTTTTAAAAAGAGGTCCCTATTGCGTCCTGAAGTGCAGGTAACCAAACTTTATGTAGCAGCGCAGGGCAAAAGTAGAGGGAAAACCCTTTTATTCTTTTACTCTTTTCGGTCAACCATAAATGCAGTCATTTTTGTAGTCAAACAGTCGTCATACACAATCTACTTAGATCAATTGAAATAGCCAGGAAACAGGTATCTGTTTTACTAGTCTAGTTTAGATACCTACGCCTTGTGTTTCATCCCCATTCTTTCTGGGTTTTTCTTTCTTTGTAATTCCACGTGAAATGCCTCATAGTTAAAGTTAGTGATACTTTCCACGCAGACGAAATCGCTAGCAATACGTAGTTATTAATAGGATTCAAGTATGCTCTGAGAAGCATGTCCAATACCAAGTTCTTATTGAATTGCTCACAATATGGCTATAAACATAATCATAAACGTTAGCAGTGCAGACAGCACCGACTAACAACTTCACAGGATCACAAACTCTATCGGTGATACCAACTTCAGCGTCGCTTACACGAAAACTATATAACGCAGCTAAAGTGTTTCCGAGTGCCGCAGTGCTTGCCAATACGGCTCGTAGTTAGACCTCAAATGTTCCGAGTAGCTACAGAGTTTTCAACGACAGTTCGATCGCTGCAGTAGGTACTCTGGTAATGCATATGAAAATATGCCAATCAAGTCACATGAGCAGTGAAAAGGAACTACAAATAAATTTGACGTGCGAGTATCGATAAACTAATTTCTATCTTTTCACATGCCACATTTGTTTGTCAGCTAGAACTTACGTATTTTAGTGAAATACTTTCATGCCAGTTGAAGTACGATGTAGTAGATGACTATCGTTAATGTATATAAGGGGAATATTATGAAAGCGCGAGCCTGTTACCACTCAGGTTTAATACCAAACACAGTCTTGCTCCTAAAATTGATGGTGTGAAAACTATTTACGATTTTATTGAAATGTAATATTTATTTTTAAGTAGTATCAAAAATTAATAGTGAATTAATTTTCAAATATAAATGGATTATTAGACAAGTCGCTTATGGCTACATAAGCGACTTGTCTAATAATCCATTTATATTTAAACATTTTATCACGAATTATAAAATCAGAAATATCAAACGTTTTTGAAACTAAATGTGTAATACGGCTACTTGTTTTGGTTTCAAAGCGTTGACAAAATTTTATTTTGTATTGGTGATAAATTACTATACTCGTTGTTTCATATTTTGTTCCACTCAATACTAAGGATTGATGTTCTCTTCATTTATTAGAATCCCGTCATCATTTGCTCTCCTGAAACTAACGTATGACTCCCTGCCCGATGTATTATGATAGATGATCACCTTAATAAGTAATACGTTTGTCCTCTGAACCATATTTACCAAATATATTATTATACTTGGCATCCGACCCTTTTGTAACTATAACAGATTGGACAATTTCTGATTTGTCAATGTTGTGTAGTCAAGTTAAAATAAGCGGACCGACATTTGCATAGAGAAGAGGGCTTTCAGTCTTGTTAATGTTTAATTTAAATGGTAAATAAAGGCCTCGACCCAACAGAACAATATTTCAGTGTTTCACTAAAACCGTTTTGTATTCGATCTTTACAGAACTTGTGGATCTTTTTTTGTTGGGCAACGAAAGCAATTTGTGGCGTCAATCACTCTTTCACGGATCACGGAGTCACGTAACAAACCCATATTTAATTACGACCCAAAATCAAGGTACCTGTTATAAAAATTTTAATCCTTACATTTTAATCTTTCCAACACGTTGTTTGAAACATTTTACGGTGTTAGGGGCTTTACCCAGAATTGGGTGGGCGAATGGCTTTATTGTTTTGTAAAGAGATAGCAAACCAAAACGGGGTTTCCTCTATTTAATTGAAAACGCGTAGGCGCCAATGTTCCGTCAATTTATTTATTGTACAAAAATAGAACGGTTGGCTACTGAGTTGAAGGACAATATTAGAACACTCCGGCTTAAGATATTTTTAAATAAAATTATCATGACCCGTTTCACTGTGAGGTAAGTATGATTGAAAGACAGGAATAATTTTTTTTTTCTCTTTTAATAACTTAACTTGTCCAGTCCGTCTATTTGTCCATATCTTGCGTAGTGCGTAGAATAAATTGGTCTACAATGAGGTACAATTTTCTGGTTAACGTCTTCAGATAGCAACAAATACATTACATTTTGCTGATTAGGAACAGCCAACACGAAAGCCAACAACCGTAATTCAAGTAACATACAACAGAACTTTCATTCGTCCTACACTAAACCTAATACAACTGCTAATTCAACTGGCTCTTGTCACTCAATCATAATATAATTATAGCTCTCAGTCACACGGGTCATGATAGATTCAATTTAAAATGTATTTATAGCCAGACTGTAATTGAATATTGTCCTTTATTATGAATCTATACACACGTTCGTACCCTCAACGATAAAAGTTTGAGTACCACAAGTAATGCGATATAAAAGTACCTAATATTAAATATTGAATGATTTTATCGTACTAATGCAAAAGAAAGACTGTTGAAGAGTTCAGTTGTACTTTAGCCAGGATGAACTCCAAGATAAGTACATCATATAAGTCATAGAAGACTAGATGTACCTCGAAGGAAGACTACAAGGAGGATTAGAACCCTAAAAACTTTTAAACACCTTCGCAAGGCGATTAAAACGTTTATTATTAAAAAAAGTTGCAACAGTATTTTTTACAACTTTGTAAACTTAGTGTTTACTTGAGGACAATCATTTCTTGTATATAATAAATAAATTGCAAGCACAACGAATTCCAAATAGAATTAAAAAAAGGGAAACGAAACCTAGACATAGATTTATAGTTGTAGGTACTGGATAGAGATACTTAGGTTAATTAAGTCGTTACATACCTTGAAGGTCCGGGTAGCATCCATTACTCAATGCTGATCCAACTTTACTATACCGTTACCACGACTAGGATAATCTGGGTACGTTAAAAGATATTATTGTTCGTTTGAAGTACTCAAAAACGGTCTTTGGTCAACTAAGCCTTCAATAAAATATTCCTTTGCATTTTTACATCATACCATACCTAACCCGTTTTGATCTTCCAGTATCAAGGGTCGACAGTACCTACATAAAACAAAATACTCAAGTCTTTTTACAACATATATGTAAATCTACAATACCCGTAAAAAGGTTTTCCTTTCCTAATCTAGGCTCCAGCTGAATAAAAAGGTTGTGTTGCATATTTTAACAAAAAGCATTTTAAAACATTTCAAAATTACGTAGCCATTACGCCCCTGATGTTAGATGATTAAATTGTTTATTCCCTACCCGGAGCCCTCATAATACTTAATCCGCTTTATCTTAATTGCATTGTTCTCGAAACACTGAATTGGGCAGTATCTCCCAAGTCTAATTTAATAGGGAGAGTCGGAGTTGGCCAATTTCGCAGGCGGACGGACGACCGACCTCGCTCGTCGACGGCGGTCCAGTCATGCGATGCTGCGTCTGTACGGCTCAGCAATTGTGACTGTAGTGTCACGATACTGCAGTATTCGTAGCACGTATGACTAATTAAAGGCAGATCATTTCAAAATATCGTATGGTAGTGGTAGTACTTGTTTACACGTTGTATATATTATCAATTTAATTTACGTGGCTAGACAACGATGGAGTATGTTATATTATCCATGCTTGAGTTTTGTATTAAACGAGGTGCCGAGTACGCTTATACCATTAAATAAATCAAGAATGTGAAAATATAACCGGAGTTTTAGTTAGTTTAATGTATTTTTACGATACCCAAGTCAGCTCTACTGATGCTAGGATTACAGACGATCAAATATAAATTTAAAAAAATAATCGACTACAGCAGTTTTAGCAAAAGTTTAAAATTACTTTTACAACTTAATTTTAAATCACTGAAACGATAATACCAACCCAAAATTTGGTTGGTATTATCGTTTCGGTGATTTATAGCTGTAAAGGTATAACACTGAGTTGGTAATCATAGATTCCAACAGATAATACCTGACGTCACCCTTAAGACGTAAATACTAAAAGGGAACTTGAAATTCGATGGATGCGAGCAGCGACACGGTGGCTCAGTTGGTTAGAGTCCCGCTCGTGTCCATCATTTTTCAAATTTCCTTTATCAATTTAGATTCAAGCTTAGCATAGGCAACATGCTAAAATGGCACCAAAAGTCATATATGTACATACTGATTCGTTTTCATACATACGGAAATTCGTTATGTACATAATTCAGTAAAACTATATCCACGTATTTAATTCCTTGAAATATGTAAGGTGTGTTCGAACTGTTCGACAAACAGTAAACCTGTTTGTTCATAAAGAAGTTTATATAATTTTGGATCTTCCCCAATCTTTATGTTATTTGATTACATAATATTATCAGATGTAGAAAGTCCTTTGGTTTGGAATTTTGTACGTTTTTATAGGATACTTACCATTCTTAGTCCGAGTTAGTTTTAGTTTGAAGGTTTTCCGATAAGTCAAGAACTAAGAGATCTCTAAAAGAAAATCGTAGGTGTACGTTAGTCGATCCACTTGACGGCTCTGATAATACTTTCTTGTGGTATTGCGTAATCAATGATTACATGGAAACTTCTTCGTTTAAATTACAAAGCTATTACTCAAGCCTGAATATTTTTATATTAACCTTGATAGCTGTAATAGCCATAATGGCCCAATTTTCTATTATCCATTCATATGATTAATTACTTCCGACCAGCCTTTATAATGATCATTATCATGAAGGACTCACGTCGGAAGTTATGTTAATTATCAAAGTAAAAGTTACTTTTCCTAACAGAAAAACTACGATTAAAACCTGCCTATTGTATGAAGGGATAGTGGACGTTCATTGGTTAAAACTAATAAATATAATAAGTATTTGATACCTTTCAGAATTGTTTTGGTAAATAGATATCAATAACGCTAAAACAACAAGAGCCTAAACAACTTCTTCGTATTTTAGTTCAATCTAACTTTATATATAAAATACCTTTATTTCTTCGGATATTCCCAAGCGATCAATTACGGACATAAAACAGGGATGTCCTCACTAATAGAATTAAGAGCTTTCCAAGTGGATTGAACAACGTCGTTACGTAACGAAAGTGAATCGAATACAGGCCGTATCTAGGATGTAGTACACACGCTATTGGCGCAACGAATCAATAGTAAATCAAAGTGTGTACGATATGGGTACATTCGAACACGATGCTCTATTGAAACATAGGTACTCTTTCAATTACATTCGACATACATGGCAACACAGATTTGTATACATAACATAACATCACGCCTATATTCCCCGATAGGGTAGGCAAAGGTGTCTGTAAAGTGACCCACATTTCGCCAGTATCTATATGTTTTACGTCCTAATATTGGTCCCGATATTTTTCTTTTATGCATACGATAGTAACTTACACTTATTGTGCCTACATAACTTAGTTCAATAGTAACAAAGGCTATTTGCCCTCTTGCTGGCGGTATCAAAAACTTAAGATATAAAGCTAAATCTTGCCTACCCTCACTAAAAGTCTTCAGAAGTATAGTTTGACCTTTTACATAAAGTCGTCAACAGCTGCGGACTTGCTACAGATGGTGTCACATTAAGAAGTTAAATTAGATGAGAAAACTCCATCTTAAGATGGGATAAACGCTTTAAGTTTGATATAAGATAAGGACAGATGATATTTAGCATCTTTCTGGCCTATTCTGTATAGTGTGTATGCATGTTACAATGTAATTGATGACCCTGTTTATGCAGTGCACTATTTATTCCAGGTTAGTGAATTTAATACCTAAATACTTAACATTAAACTATAAAACTGACCCACTATGCGGACCAATTCTTAGCTTAGGACTACTAATTAATAAAATCTTACAACGGCAACACATTTAAATTTTAAATCTATTTAGAAAAGTTATTAAATACCTGCCCAGATCTCAAACTTAAATCAAGACGTTTCCTAAACATTTTGCCAAGGTTGATCAAATCTTCCTAGAATACCTTGTCAAAGTGTATCAAGGTACCAGAGTCCAGAGTCCCTAAACTAAAGTCTGCGATTCACCAAAAAAAAAACTTCATACTACCATTTCCTTTTTGTTATACTAACATGGTAATTCTCGAGTCATGGTTATTAAGCATTATTGTAATCAGGGAAAGTAAACGTCAAATTATTTCAGGTAATTATGACGTAACACCTTCATATGTCGAATGTAAATCACAAGCGTAGTGTTCCCTATCTACCACATTTGCAAGTTCATCTTTTATTCACTGACAGAGGGGTCGATCGGTCTGAGAGACTATAAATAGGATAATTCATCTGCCGTAGGGTAGCTACAGGCGCCTAGACAAGTGGCAAAATACTTGACGTATATAATGATAAATGTATGGGAAGGACTTAATTTTTCTATAACTGTGTAATATATGTCAAGTCAATCCCATATATTTTTCCTTCGACTCAATTTCAATTCGTGTAGCGTTTTTCTACTTGTCTAAGGCCCCTATTTCTAAACCTTACAAGTAGAAATAAAAACAAATCTGGATTAATCATTCATGATGATAATGGACTTAGGGTCCTATTCGCGCATTCCAATCACTATCAAAATATATATAATTGTATCTAACTTCAACGTTTTAAACAAGGTGCATTGATCGTGGTCACGTAAAGACTATTTTGGTTATTTATTATTCAGCGATCGTTATTGTAAGTCCTCTTGAATATGTCATTTAATTTCTCTAACCTCTTGACTGGCGAGCGACCCGAATCGGGTCGCGACATCAAAATGTGCTTGACTGGCGAGCGACCCATTCTGGGACGCTGACCTTGACTCACATTTCATAACAAAAATCAACCGACAATGTTATCGCTGTGTTACTCGAACCTATTTTAATGTTTACGTGATAGAACAGGCTAGCAAACAAGCCAATAATATTATGGGATTACAAGGAAGGATATTTATAAACTGTGGTCAGTGCCGAGTGGCGCGAATTTTGAATTGTAGTAGTAATACTATTTGAAGTGTATTTTGTGCGTTTAAGTTTGCAGAAATTCTGAGCAGATAATACTTCGCGTGGAAGTGGCTATGCTAATTCCTTATACTAGAAGTGGGTTAACTAAAGTTTAACTACGTAGTTCTACTTACGATGTGTTGACGCTTTACATCTTTTAATACGCTCAGTACCTACGGGTAAAACCTAATAGTATGTTTTTTTTTGCAAAATGGTGGCAGCGGTTTAAAGGCCGAAGATCGAGCTCAGAGGCGAGGCATAGGAGAGGCCTATGTCCAGCAGTGGACTAAGATAGGCTGATGATGATAAATAATAGTATTGAGTAGCCTCACATATCCAGATTATGGGTTTCTAATATTGTAGTAGTATTGAGAAATATCACTGGTACCTACACATTCAACCCAATACATAGAGACTGACATGTGTAATTATGTACGTATTCACCCGTCGTAATACGTGGTTGTTCCTGTCACCTCAAGATAACTAAGATAACATCACCCATTTATTTTGTCCCTTTCTACGACAATAAAACAATTTGAAGAGCAAAATGTTTGTCCTTATAAGACATGTCAAAATATGTCTACCTCGATGAGTCTTTGTGACATATAAATACCTCTATTTATTGTACTGGCATAAAAATATATTTAACAATAGTAATAATCACCACTTAAACAAGAATGCTCTGGTATCAGACGTAACTGAATTAAGTCCGTCCTTATTCCAATATTCTTTCGTGTTTTATTACAGTTGTTTGTTCCTTCAACGGATATTCAGCAGTAAAAATTTTGGTATAAGCATTTCTTTCAGGCTGACGATCGCGATATCCTCATTATAGGCCGCTACCCGACGCTCAAAAGGGTACTTCTCCAATAAAGCGCTGATGGTTTTTACTCGACTACAAAAAGCTGCGACGACAAAACTACCTCCGCAAGATAGGGATAACTTGATTCTGAAATTACACGTTCGTTTTTTGCACCTTCCGCGCAAATAAATTCTTGACAACTGGTATTTTTTATGGCAAGTCATTTGAGTAGTTGTAAGTATACAAACGGCGTATTTCTTTGTTCTTCGCCAACTATGTTACATTGTTTTCTGTTATGTCTAAACCAATATTCTTAATTAGATCTAGCTAATAAAGGAATATTTCCAGAAGATACACAAATATAAATCGTTCTCCAAAGTTATATTTAACTTCTAGAAGTCGGTCGGGATCGTTAAACTTACAGTTTTCAAACTTGTGATGAAGTTTGAAAACGTCGAACGATGTACGTAGCAAGATACAGTGTAAGTAGTGTACCTACGTATATTTTTACATTTTCTTCCCTCTTGTTATCTTGCTTCAGTCCAAGGGTAAGCTCGCTGAAAATAAACACAGATTTGTCTCCGTTATAAAACTGGATAAAAGTTTTATCGTCCTTAATTGCAATTCGGCGATCCATTTATATCGTGTGCCAGTTTTCAAAACTGGGAAATAAAACATCGTTTCTAACAATGTATGTTTAATAACTTTTATATACCTAGTATGGTTAATCCTACATAAAAGGTTTTCATGTTAGACATCGCAGTACCTAAACCCCTAATAAAGAGGCCCGCTGTCTTTTTGTTTTATATGAGACCGCTTTTCTTGTGACGATAAAAGCTTTTTCTTTTATTGGCTAGGCAAAGTGCTGAGCGTTTTCACATTAACCCTGTAAACAGGCCATTTAACCACTTTCCTGCGAACACATTGCGTCCTTTGGTTTTTTAAGTACACAGCTAACTATATTAGCTACTATATACAATAAAAAAAAATAGTAATTAAAGCAACCCGGGTTGCCAGTTAAAACATTAAACTTATTTCAGTTTTAATAACATAGTTGTAATTTGAAGTTATAACTGCATTCTGCAAGCATTGCGCGCTCTTATGAACATAATAATGTTTTTAGGCGTTACTTTGTTGAACAACAGTATACACCTTTGTTTGTTCATGTGATGTGAAGCATAAACTTGAACTCTTGAAGTCGTCGTTTAGGTATTGTACGTAAATTAACTGCAAAAACAACGTCAAAATGTACTTGTTTTGCTTAATAGACTCACAATTGTAGCATTTACGTGCTACACTAAAATATTTTTATTTCAAAATGGTGCGTTTATTGTTTGAGGTTTTTAATCTGGCTAGCAAACAACACAGAAACGCTCCACTAGGCTTTACATTTTAATAACGTCACTTGCACAGTGCGCCTTTGTGTTTAATCTGCGGTAAAATAATTTTAATGCAATTTTCCATAACTGTGCATTTTCAATTGAATTTTTCGGAGTACACGTAAATCGAAAATCAACGTTCGTTACCTTTCCGCAAGGATTGAAAATTTAAGCGGCACCGTCAGAAAATCTAGCTGCAAAATTTGACTGAGAATTCGCTTTTCATATGTCTATTGGGTTTTTTTTACAATATCGTCGCTCTAAAGTAATCTGTCAAAAGCGGGTCTGGTTCATAACATCGACAGTCACTACATCGACGGTCGCTGTATCGAAAACGTTCCATCGACGGGTTAATGAATCGACAGTACACTAAATCGATGGTACGCTACATCGACAGTACACCAAATCGATAGTACGTTATATCGACAGTACACTAAATCGATGGTACGCTACATCGACAGTACACTAAATCGATGGTACGCTACATCGACAGTACACCAAATCGATAGTATGCTGTATCGAAAGTATATCAAATCGATTATAGATACGTTGTATCGACAGTACACCATATCGATGTACGCTGCATCGACTGCCCGACCCGAGCCAGATTTAAATAGAAAACATATACCTTTTAAAGTGTTTTTTTGTGTAATTTCTAAATAAAAATGCTATAAACCATTTTATGTGGGTTACATAAACAACAAGCAACATATGAATTTGACAAATTGTGATAAAAACTTTAAAAAATGCTTATGTTTTCTATTTAAATCTGGCTCGGGTCGGGCAGTCGATGCAGCGTATCATCGATATGGTGTACTGTCGATACAACGTATCTATAATCGATTTGATATACCTTCGATACAGCATACTATCGATTTGGTGTACTGTCGATGTAGCGTACCATCGATTTAGTGTACTGTCGTTGTAGCGTACCATCGATTTAGTGTACTGCCGATATAACGTACTATCGATTTGGTGTACTGTCGATGTAGCGTACCATCGATTTAGTGTACTGTCGATTCATTAACCCGTCGATGGATCGTTTTCGATACAGCGACCGTCGATGTAGTGACTGTTGATGTTATGAACCAGACCCGTCAAAAGCAATGAAACGTAACTTTACAATTATACCTATTCTGTATCTAGCTTTGAAGTTTGATATGCTTTTAAAAAGGCTTATGAAATATATTCGTTTATATTGACGAGCTCCGGATACTCAATGTTGTTGATTCAAGGAACCATTAGAAACAACGTCTTACCGTGTATTTATTTGTGTGTTCTGCAACGATATCTATTGTTTAACACTACTTTTATCTTATGTCTTGCCTGGAGGCTCTATGTACGTTTAAACAAGTTGTTAATACTCTCATTAGTCATCTGCGAGGTATAAGTTGAAAATAAAACTGGAAAATTCAGTTTCCTTTAGCTTAGGTAATATTGTGCTTGATTTCCACGTAGAATATAATAAGGAATTTTAGACATTCCTTCGGCTACGTTTGGTATTTCTAGTCGCGTGACAAGGTATGAAATTCTGTTAACACATTCCATGTTAAATAATATTACCAACAACAATGCAGACTCACATACATACAGCACACCTCGATGGGGTAGACGAGCTGTTCTCCTTTATCAGGAATCTATTTTCACATGTACCTAGGTAGATGGCGAACGTATTGTAATTTATCAGACCCACCAAATCATCTCTGATGCTCGCCTCGCTTTCCCGGCGTCAAAATAGTATTTTATTATTAACCTGAATTATATAATCATCCCTTAAAACTTTAATTTCAGTATGCAAGTGGTATTTTAATATCAAACTAGTTTCATAACTCTGCGGTGATTAACTTTATACATTTCCGGACGCTTCGGAAACTCTTCAATGATTGCGATTTCAGCTGTTTTGTGAGTTTGCTGTTTGTTCAGATATAATTTATAAGATGATTTACGCATTATGCAAACTTATTTGCATTTTTAATTTTTACAGTATTAATTTATTGAAGATAGTCTTGTGCAACATTTTCTTGTTGAGCTTATTTCATCCTAGCTGTCTCCCAAGTAATCACTCGCATCCGACAGGAACTTCTTCATGTACCTTATTTATATTATTATATTCCTTTAAAGTTTTATCAGGATCCGTTCGGTAAATTTTACGTCAAAGAAAAACAAACGTCCTTACATCTTCACTAACTTTCCCTTGTGTACTATTAGTAGGATTATGTAAATATAACAACGTGCAATGTTCCTGCACGCAAGGCAAAGACAAAGAAATAATTATGATTTCAAATTTAATTAAATATTTCCCACCCTCCGGACTAAAACAATGGTATTATCCACAATATAATATTAATAGCTAGGTAATTACATTTTTATTATGTTCCAGTAAATCTGCAATACAAAAAGTTAGCCGTGGCTTTGAAATTATTAAAACTGCGTAGCTCCAAATAAAGCTGTTTTTTTGTCTCATTTTAAATGAGCAGCTTATGAACATTGTAAATTTAAAACAGCTACCTCAAAAAATTTATATTTCGTTATCACAGTAAGTCAGAGTTACAGTTAGAGGATTTAATTTACATAAATAAATTATACATTTTCATGAAAAATAGATACGCATAAATATTCATCTGTACGAAACAATAGCATTGTCGTCATCGTCAGTTATTATAAAGCGTTGTCTCCTCGTTCTTTTGTGATATTTATGTGGTCCTAAAATTAAAGTTTCCCTTTTTATTTGAAAAAGCTTGGGTGGATACTTACCTATCATTTTAACGGTACTCAGCTCATACATACTCGGAAGTCGTATAATTAAGTACATATGCAAACTACAGGAACCCAAAATTCGCGGCTTTTTCGTATGTAAATTGTTACCTTTGCCGTTAATTGACTTTGTCACTGGGCGTGCCACTCTAAATGGTTGCCCACGTCAATATGGCTGGGGAATTTCAATTTACCAGTCCTATGTTTGACGTAAATATTACAGCGTAGTTCACGTCAACGTCTACAGCGAAAGGTTACATTACAACTTGTGTACCGGCTCCAAAACTGACGAATTATTTATTATTGTTATTCTCAAAACACAAAAACATCTTGAACAACAAACCTTATCTTCTTATTTACATAAACTAATATCTCAAAAATACAATAGGAAAAAAGACTTCTCCTTTCAAAAACTTTTATCCTTTATAAATTAAATCGTAGAAAACCTTTCTTAGAAAATATTTCGTCAAACAAATCATTCCTCTGGAGGCAAGGCAGTGACGCAGGACTGGTTTTATGTCAGATATAAGTAATGGAATAAATAATTATACTTTGATTCGCATTAAATAAATGACGTTAATATTTGCTTTGACTAATGGATATACTAGAGAATGTAATGTTGACCGACCCACTACTGAAGTATTTGATCTCACGATTGTAGGTATCCACACTTAACTCATTTAAACCAAAATATTATTCATGAAATGATGTTAAGTACCTTTGCATGATCACAATGATGGCGTTGTAGTGTGTATAGTAATTTATATCAATATAATATAGCCAGGAGCACTTAGTAAAGCATGGATGGAGCTTCATGCCTGAAACTGTGATTTGAGTGAAAGGTTGTTGTTTAAACATGGTACTAGGCACTGTGATGAATTAATTAAGCCAATATTGATTCAACGGGCTGCTTGCTAAATAGAACAGTAACGTCGGTAGTAGGTACATGCTAAACAATTTAGATACACAGTGTTCATATAGGTACCTACCGGCCGGAAATTTAACGGAAAGAAATCATTTTTTCACATTAAGTAAGATAATTTAATTAATTATAAAGTAAGAGTTTAAGATTACATAGGGTAACTAATAACGTAAGAAGTAATATTTTACAACGAGTATAAAGTTGTAAAATCATGGATCATAAAATCTGACTCTTCTCTATTTTTATTCTTGCGTCTAGTCTTTGTAATCTTATATCGTGTAGGTATGTCTAAGTAGCAATTCCTTTGTCGTAGTCTTTTGTTTTATGGAACCCTTTTATGGACTACCTGCTGAGTTGTGAATTGATATCGTTATAAATCCACTCGACCGAAAGCAAAAAGAGTTCTTATTAAAATAAAAAGTGCGAATTCAAAACTACGACCGCGTTTCTAGCCAGCCAGTTATTCGCTTCAATCAATCTCGATATTTAAAATTCATTTTCGTTCCGTATTTAATATTCCGGCGGCAGTTTGTCCTCGGAATCCGTGTAGCGGAATCTGAAGCCCCAATTTGCGTACTCATACTTTACTTAAACTCAAACTTTACTTTGCCTATTGGAGTTTTCAGTGGTAATAAACGGTGCACAATATAGCCATTTCAACTGTCAACTAATAAGCTTAACTGCACTTGGTTAGACATCATATAATTATGGTCGCTTAAACCTTGTATTAGGGTTAATGAGAGAGGTTGCCGGCTCTCATTATGTCGGGGAAATTATACTTGAGCGTAATGTATGCGAATGGAATGCTAAATTTATCCGACTGAAGTTATGAATTGAAGTGTAGGTTGGTAATGAGATAATGACGTACTTGTGTAGCAGCATAGCGAACAGAGTAGGTACTGTGGAATATATTGCCAAAGTTTTATGTTTATGAAGTCGATCTAAAGTTGCAGATAAGTGAAAAACTTTTAACAAAAATTTAAGTGACGGTCTTTAACGTTATACTATAAAGTTATGAAGTTATGTATGTAGGTACTTGAAAGTTATGAAACTTAGGTACTCGTGTAGAATTAAGGGATAATTAAGTTCTCCTAGAGTTATAAGTACAAGCACGTATCAACAGAACCCTAATTAAATTAGGGTTCATAATTGTTATCTTTAAGTAACAGTTAGTTGCTACAGCAATTAGAAATACAGACTTCTCTAGCTAGACTGTATTCTAGATAAGCTAGACTAAACCGAAACTAAACTTAATTGTTAGAAAGAGGCACCTAAAGCACCAAATAAAGCCTTATTCAAAAGCAAGCAGCTTTTGAATAAGGCTTTATTTGGTACGTACAAGTTTTTATAAGTAGATAAGATGCACATTGCACTTCTTCATCATCAGCTTTTATGTGACTCACTGCTGGGCATAAGCCTCCTCCCTTATACGCCACTGTTTCCACTATTACTTCCACTACTAACATCAATATAAACCAAATTAAATAGTAAAGAGATTGAGATACAACCAACGAACACCAATAATTAAATTAAATAAAGTAATCAATCAATAATCTCTCTAACACTCAAAGGTTTGCTGTTAGAGAACTCAATTTTACGTTAAGCTCGCCTCTGTACATCATCGTTCTTGTGATATTATCTGTAGGTATTTTAACTGTGTGAAATAAACAATTAAGAAAGTAGGCAAGACATTTAAAATACTCAAGTCTCAGTGAGTATTGAGTGAAGATAATATTAATAACTCAAAGTATACGAAGATTTCCTCAATATTCCGGCTACACAAAATAATGATGTATACAAAATATTAACCATAAAGGTTTTATTCGTCTACGTTGCAATGTACAAAGCCCATGAGAAAAAAATATAAGCGTAAACAGGCGTTTTGGGATCTTGTGAAAGTAGCAAGGAATTCTTAATTCTTAATTCTTTATTGTACACACAAAATATACAGTACAAATTTTATAAAATGAAATATGATGTACAGAGGCGAGCTTAACTCATAAATGAGTTCTCTGACAGCAAACCTTTGAGTCATTGAGAGATTTGATAAAGAGGATAATAAAAGTGTACAACAGAAAATTAAATAATGATACTAATTTACGGGTATTATATATAAAAAAGTCTTACCTATTTACTTAACAATAATACATAATATAAACATATATAATATTATAATAAAAATACCAACTAAAATACAAATATACATACATACATACTTATTATTCAAAAAGAAAGGAAATGCTCTTTGATTCTCCTCCTGAAGACATCTAACGAGGGGCTATCACGCAAGGAGTGTGGAAGCGTGTTCCAGAGGCGTACTGCACGAATTGTGAATGATTCATCATAGCGACTAGAGGAATGACAAGGAGTACGAAGGAGTAGAGAGGAAGCCGTACGACAGGGTTTACCCCTAGGGATCAAGAATTCAAAACGTTCGCGAAGATAGGCTGGAGAAGAAGAAGGAATAAGAAAGGTACTTTAATAAATATCTGACAAGGCAGATTAGGTGCTTATGGTAATGTTACGGCGTCATGATCTTACATTTTTTAACAAAATATGGCAGAACTTTGTGCTAAAATAAGACACCTAAGTCATGAAACAAGATACATATAAAATTTAATACTTTGTACCGAAGTACCTAGTATAGTTAGTATAGTTATATATTTAAGTAGGTATCTAATAGTTGTTATACATAGATTTACGCCTGTTTCCAAGAGGGGTAGGTTATATCTCATATTTCCATTTGCTATGATTCTACACCTTTCGCATCATTACTCTCGTAGTCCCATCACATTTTCACACATGTTCGTCGGTTAGGGTAGTTAAAATAAAGCCTTTTCGAATCATCTTCAATCTTAGAATATCGGCCAATGTCTTTTCTTTCCAGCTAGTCCAGTACTATAACTGGCCTCATAATAATAGCATGCAGCAATAATGGAAAAGTTACAAAATACTAAAAAGCTGTAGATACATAGATAAATAATACAAAAATTGCCTATTTGCCTAAAGGGGAAAATTTAATGTAATTATAGAAATAACTTGCTTAATTTTATGTCATAATTATAGCCACATTCAGAATCGCAGGTCCTCTCACGATTCCTAAATTGGAATCGAATTGCGTTCCGCTTTTAAACCTCTTTTATTAAGGAATACCAATAATGTTCTTTAAAACAACACGGAGTTAATTTACATTATTAGACATCTAAAATGAGAAGACTTACGCCGAAGTTGTTTGATTGGCATCGCAAAGAAAAAGAGAAAGTTTGAAGGTCTCCAACAAGTTCAGTAAGCTTTGATTTATTGATCTGCTCCCCGGCTGGGTATTTGCTGTTTTCTTTTAAACGTTGGCTTAGTGCGAACTATCGGTATGTTTGCCGGATAATCGGATAATCTTTAGAGACATAGAAACACTTTTGTAGTCAATTCTCTATTGTAACACATTATTCAAGTAATAAGTGGTATAAAACGGGCTGATGATGATGGAGTGCTATAAAAGTTGTATGAATATCATTATTTTATGATATCAAGTGCTAAAGTCTTTTTGCTAGTAACAATCACTTCTAAAGAACCTACTTAGCGAAAAAATTTAACCCGTTCTTGCACAAACTCTAATACGTATAAGTAAAAATGTATAGTATCGAACACGACACTGCTTTTATGAACCTGTTACAAACTGAACATAATACAAACATATATGTAAATTCTGTATTGTACACCATGAACCACAAATAAGACATTCTGAAAAGAAATCTTAACAATAGACGATTTTATCGCCCACATTCTATTTCAGACAACCTTAATTCGAAACTCTTTATGAAAAATATATGCATAACGTAAAAATATTTTATTTTGGGAATACCTAGAGGATTATTTATTTATAAAACTCAAGTATCGAAATTGGTGGCTACCTGTAACATAACTGATGATGTGGGTGTACGATACCGACACCTCTGCCTACCTTTTCCGAGAAAACAGACGTGGCGTAATGTTTATATTTATAAGTATTAAGAAGTACCTATTCAAAACCTCGCAATAGGCTTTGAGTTTCATCAGCCTATTTTATTGATGACACACCGAAATTAATGATTCTATCTATCCTTAAACCTACATGTGCATGTGCCACACTATGTGAATAATATATAGCTAAATAGGGTATAGTTAGAGTGACGATACCGTTTACCCAAGACCTACGGTAGTTATGATTAGATTAATTCCGCACGCGAGTGCCAAGAGTAATGACAAAGGAAAGGAAATAGCCTCTGATTGCATAGAGCTTACGTCATCGTGTTTAGTAATGTATGAACCTATGAAGTCGATAACTGTAGTACCTACTATAGGTTTGTTTTTAGCAAAATATGATGAAGATGATTGTGATCTTCAAAGTAATAACCCTTCTCCAGACTTCTACCATTGTTTTGATGTTGTTTATTAAAGAAATGATACTTGAAAACACGTCGTATCATCGTATGTACAATCATATAATATTCTTCCACTAGTTGTTTTTAATTTTCAGAATGAAAGAAAGAAAAATCTCTGTAATAAAAATAAAAAGTAGTTTTATATTTATTACAGAGAATGAGATCGGGCATGCTCCTACAAATATTACTACTTTAAATATTATGTTAAGTAATATATTTTTTTATAATTGTTCCGTTGAATATTTTTTTACTTTTAAAACTAATCGCCTTGGTTCAGCAAATTAAATTTCCCTTGGCAAAACATACGCCAGCAATGTATCTCGCTATTGCAAGGATGTTACGTGGTACAAATGAAAACGTAGAGCAAATTAAATTTTAATTCACGTTGACATTTATAATGTGCATAGTTACTACAGTTACAGAAAGAGAATATAATTATCTTACTAAATAACACTGTATAAAGGGTGTTACAAAAATACAAACTAGAACAAACCTTTGGGACCTAAATCGATAGCGTCACAACCGAAACATATTTTTTTATTAATTGTCTATAGCAACCGGCAGGTATTTCAAATCTATGGTTTACTGACTTAAGTGCTGTTTCCACTGATTTGTGTAGCCATGGTGTACGTTTTTTTTGGACGTACATATCTTGTTTCTGAACTTAATCGACTATAGGTATTCCTTCTTCTTTTACTGTTGTCAGTTATTTGGGATGGGGTTCAGTGTGGTGCGTATTATTTTTATACATACATAAAATTAAATATTCTTTGACCCTTCATCTCAGACTACACCCCCTTCGGCTCTTCTTACAATTATAAATGAGAGACTAAAACGACCTTTATATATTTTAAAAATATGACCATATGAACTTAATAATTGATAATTACCTTCTTATTGTTTCATTAATTAAGCAACAAATAATGTAACGATATTAATCACGAAACTCGCAAGCACAAAACAATTTAAGACCGCTCTTCCGTTTAATTATTCAGCCTTCCTGTAATAGTTAATTAGAGGATGTTTGGAATTTAATCATCGGCTTTCTAATAATATTAAAGCATTATCTCTTCCGCGCGGCTTTGTCTTGAGTTAAAAAGACGGCACTCTCGGGATAATCATCATTATCATTATTAACCTTTCACAGTTCACTGCTGGACATAGACCTCTCCTATGGCACGCTACTTCGGTATTCAGCTTCCACCCGCTGCCAGCCATTTTGCGTATATCGTCGCCTCACCTAGCTGGAGGGCGTCCAACACTACGTTTACCAAAAAAAATGCAAATAAAACGTCTATCAGTTGCTCCCTTATTGCATAAAAAAGGACCTACCCACAAACACGCTTTCGCACTATAAGACTTGGATAATATTTCATCGCGGTTTATGTACTTTATACCGGTCGTTTTGTACCCAAGGGTTTACAGCACCAGTATTCTTGATCACAGGTATCTAGTAGTATTGCTAGGTGGGGAATGTTGATATAGTTATAACAAACCACTCCTATAATGGGACTTTTCATAATAACCTGAATAGGAGAATAGGATGATATACATTTAACTAGGTATGATTTTTATTATAAATGCATCTGATCTTTACACGGTCAAGTTGTAACTGCAAACTGTAGGGGAATAAAAATACGCACAATATAACAAGCTTGTATAAGTCTTGCACTTTACACCTCTGTGATAGTGATACATAATAAAAATAAGTAGATATATAATGCAATTCTATAAACTGTATGTTCTATTTACGATATTATTCGCGTGTTCCTTGCTTGCATACATAAATCTTAAGAAAACGCGAACAACAATAGATCTATGAATAAATATTTATGACAGCCGCTTAATTATGCTGCACTTACAAACGTAAAATGTTAAAAAAACCTAAATTTTATTTTTATACTATCTACATTCCACTATCTTACTTATAAACGATGATTAAACGACTTTAAACATAAACAATTAAGCACCTCAGTCTATTCTTTAGTCTATTATCAGTATTCTTTGACATGCAAACGACAGAGTGTAATTAATAACATCGTTAATAGTGTCTATAGATAACACTAATTGGAAATGGTTTTCTCTTGTTACAGGCAATCCAAGAAACAAATGCGCTCTGCAACCCGGTCACAGTTTGATGGACTGGATCCGGCTCGGTAACTCCGGCAAGGACCTTACCGGAGTCGGCGGCAGGATCCGGCCAGTCTCACCCACAGAACTAGCTACGCATAACACACTTAGTCAGTATCCTATTATACATAATTCCACAACCGCTCTTAAACTTTGGCAATTAGGCTTAGGGCCTGTTTCACCATCTACAAGTAAAGTGTCAAGTAGACTAACCGTCACTTCGTCACTCGTAACTACATATACGAATTTCACAATGTCGGAGTAGCATTAATCAGGAGATAAACTCCCTGTAACTAAAATACAATAGAAGATACTCGTAAAATTATTTTGCCGATTGGTGTTAATCAAGATGTAACTATTCAACACTTTACTTGTAGATGGTGAGACAGGCCCTAAGCCTAATTGCCAACATTACATTGCCTACGCAAAGTAACTATATCTACCACAATAAGAACCGCTCACACAATGCGTAACTTAATATAATACAATATTATTTATTCATCCTTTGAGTATTCTCATAGATTACCAGCAAAAGAGGGTCGAGCTCCCAAAGGATCAGACGCTAGCTGGGTTTTCATAATATCTATCCACAAACATAAACCTGAGAATACACTTATACAAAGTTTGTGTCTCAAAAAGCGTTTCAAGGCCGCCCTTCTGTATCTTAATGTTTCAGACGACGCCTGGTTAGCGATCCGCGGGCGCGTCTACAACATAACGCATTACTTACCGTACCATCCCGGAGGTAAGTGTATTCTGCTTATAGTTACGTATATATTACACCGTTACGTTTCACATATTAAATTCTTGCTCATATCTAGGACCCGAAGAGCTAATGCGTGGCGCTGGCATGGACGCAACACAACTCTTCGACAAAGTACATCCGTGGGTCAACTACGACTCTCTTCTCGCGAAGTGCCTCGTAGGACCGCTTCGATTCGAGCTTCCCGATGCGGAGGAACTGTTCGATACTTCGAACCCATCGCCCAAATCTGATCGCCTCAGAGAACCGTCAAAAGCACAAGAGTTAGTTAGAAAGTCAATGGAGAACTTAGCAAATTGTATCACGCCAGTCAGAAAGAAAATAACAGCTAAAAATGATGAAAGTTCAAAAGGAAGTCCGCCTAGCAAAATAATGCAGAGCTTAGTGCACTCCGTAGATTTACCAGTGTCAATAAGTAGAAGAGCAGCATCGAGCCCTGCAAAGAAATCTGAAAGAAGCTTAGATTCCCCCACACCTCTTCGGTATGACTGGATACAGACATCAATGAAACTAACGATATCCGTGTACACAGGCCACCTGGCTAACCCAGGAGGGTGCGCCCGGATTACGGAAGGATTTCTGTTGATTGAAGTAGCGACCAACGGCTGGTTAAGGACGCTCAAAGTAAAACCCGAAGCTAAATTAAAAGAGCCTTTGCAGTTACGTGTTTTTGCTGAAAGCGGGAAAATAGAGGTGAGTTGGGAAATCAATATTTGCAATGTAATTTTGACTCCGATTTCTATAAATAAAACTTCGTGGGCTTACATGTTTCAATTTTGTGTAGGCGTTCTTTTCTTAATGGTTGGTAGTATAGCGCCTAATTTGTTGTGTAATTATAGATTACCGCACATAAAGAGGAGGCGTGCGTGTGGAAGGGTTGCGGGGAGATGACGCTTGGGGCGGCGACCCGCGTGTCGTCTCCCCGGACCGTGGACTGCCGCGTGATGGAGGTGGCCAAGGTGTCTCACGACACTACGCTGCTCTCCGTGTGTCCGCGAGCGGGACCGGTTGTCGTGCCGCTCGGACAGCACGTGCGAGTACACAGGAGAATTGATGGTGAGCCAAAACTTACGACAAACTAAACTAATCTAAATTGTACACAACATATAGCTATAATATCAACAGTATATTCAAACGAATGAGGATATTTACTTAATTAAGAACTAATCAATAGTTAATCACAGCCTCTTTGAGTCTTCTGCTGAGTACGACCTATGCAGATTGAAAATAAAATATTGTTTCCGTTCCGAGCAAAATGTTTTTCTCCGGTACTGGAAGTGCAAGCAATTTCCCTGTTTAACCCGGTAATAAACCCAACGTCCTTATTAAATAGTCATCTCTTTATAACAAGTTCTGTGTTGTAAAAATATACTGAAAAAGGTCTTGAAAAAAGTAACTGCGCACAGAGAGAATAGTCTAAGGGTTTTTGTACTTGTTAACAAGGTTGTTACATAATTTATTGGCGACCCATCTAACTAGTCTCCAGAGAAAAAATCCAGTTTCTCGATGGATTATTATCAAAATGAGTTTTCGTATTTAATATCGTTAAGAGCTAATCTCTCAAGTAGACCGTAACACTTCATTACGGGGACGCGAAATTATCGTAGCTAGATGAAATGTTATGAATTTTTAATTTTCTCAGAAGAAAATTATGAGAAATTTTGAATCAGCAAAATATAAAAAGCCTTGATACGTACCTACTCGTATTGTTTTGTATGTTGATACACCTGTCTTGTTAGTCGAGTGAGGAGAACCTCCTTTTATGTATTCATATTATTTAAATAACTTCCTTTCATCCCGCACAGCATTAGTAGGTATCTACGTATTACTTGATACTTTTAACGAGTACTCTTAGTAGAGGAGGAGGTAGGTAAGTAGGCGGGCACTTACGTAGTATCAAGTAACCTTGAGTTGCGACATTTTTCTGGTTCAGTGAAACAATTGAAAACGTAGAAACACGATACTTCATCAACATAAACTACTAATGGTATTTTTACTGATTTCTTCTGTAACAAATGTAGTTTTATTGTCACTTTTACGGGAATGTATCTAATAATGTAGTACCTACCTCGTTTAAAGAAGATTTTGGAGATTTTTTTTTGTTTTTTCTTGTCCTAATCCGATTTGTAAGAGGTTATAGTTAACCTAAGTATTCTCTGACGAAACTTGGCCAGGTTACTGACGTCAACTTACTCCGGGACTACTACTAAAACATTAATATATAATTGTAGATCTGAAGCATCTTCCATAGAATACAATTTTCTAAAAAATGGAGTTTAATGTCATATAAACTCTTCAAGGGGGTCTTCTTATTCTGGTGGTTATTGGGTAACTTCGACGCATATGTCAGATACATTGTTCTGCTGGGGAGTTCGTTGTGCCGTTTCTTTTAACCAACTATAGCATTAGAAAGCGTTGACAAGCGGGCGTTCAAAGACAGTCCGTCTTCATGTACCTACTTATCTAATTGACGGTTAAAAGAGTAGGTACCTTCTTCTTTAGTCCTGGTTGAATAAATGATTTTTTTTTCCTATCCTAACTTACATAATTAACGCAAAGATTGATCGAAATTCGAACCGAATTTGAATACAATACATTTCGTAAAACGAACAAAGCTAATTATTTTACTTTCGTAGCGCGGCCCGTCAAAATTCGTAGAAACCCAACCCAAACATGATTGTAAGTTCCACGGATCAGACTCCTTGGGTAGGTACCTATATGAAATGAAACAATATCCTTTAAACTTGTAGGTACAGGCGGTACGTAGTTAGCTAGGTAAACTTATCTAAATGTAAGTATAGCACCTTAATGGTGCAAACAAGGCATTAGATCTTGGTCATCTACATTTTACACACGTGTGTCTGTTTAGTACCTACCTAACTTACCTAATTAATTGTTGTAAATGCCAAATACAAGAGGACTCGTTTTACCCGTTACCTGATTTTCCAGAAATAATTATGTATTTTTACTGCAAAGGAAACAGACACGTATAATATACCCATCAGTTGTCTACTCACGTAATTAGTGAGATACTGAGAGCACTTATACCTTCATTAGTGCGTTCTTTGACGGAACCTTATTAATGTACGAGGATTTACCCGGTGTACGCGGCACTACCGCTTTACCCCTTGTCCTAGTTAGGCCTTGCTGCACGGCGGTAAAAGTAATTATAATTCATTTAATTTACGTAGGTATATATAAATTGTATTTAGGTTTTTTTATACTTGTGCCTATGCGCTTCACACTCAAACATTTAGAGATTCAGAGGTTATTTCACTAGTGAAAGATGAATTTTCTTGCATTTCAATAGGTATTTTTAGCTTTTTTAGGCATTATAAATAAACAAATAACAGGCAATGTAGGTAGGTTAGGGTAAATTGCCTTTTATTAAAAATTTCCATGCTCGCTACTCCAACAGAACACAAAACCACATTCCGCTACACTTAGCACGAGACGAGACGCCCCAACTCGGGTAGCTTCGCTCTGCTACACTCCTTGCCTACCTTACGTAACGTAACCTACCTAAGTACAACAGTCCCACTTGCACAGAACTGACACATCTGGTTTTTTAGGCAGACCTGTGCTATCTAGACAAGTTCGCGAAGCAAGAAGGCCTCACACCGTTACACGATCAAACAATCAAGTAGATACCTATATCGTCATAAGTGAAGGCCTAGATAAATATACCTACTTACTTTTTTTAAAAGAGTAACTATAGTTTCTTGCTGGTTCTTCTCCATGGAAACGACACTTTTGAACCAAGCAACTAGTTTTGCAATTTTATAAGTGCCTTTTTGTAGCCTATATGAAATAAAAACCTTATGACTATGACTAATGTACACCACATTCACTACGTACCTATGTACTTATGTCTTGTATTTTTCAGGTGCCGAGTGCATCCGTTCTTACACCCCAGTGGGCGATGGCTGGGGACCTGCGGACGGCGGTGAAGTGTTCTCAGCGCTCCGGCTGGCGGTGAAGCGGTACGACAGTGGCGCCCTCTCGCCGCACCTCACGGCTCTCAAAGTCGGAGACCTCATTAATCTCTCCGGACCTTACGGCAACTTTCAATTGCAAAAGGTAGTTTTTAATTATATTTAACTTAACGTTTCTAACTTTGGTTCCCAGCAAGTTATTTCATTTTCTACTTTAGAGTTTTAATGATGGCTGGACTTTTTCTTTCGCTCGATAATTTTTTTTTAAAAACTGTTTTTTTCATTTAAAATAATATTTTTTTGCGTAAATTAACAAAGGTGTATTAGGTGCTTACTTTAGCTGGACGCCGTGACCAGTTTAAAATATGATAATGGTTTATTGTGTGTTTTAGCTAAAGACAGTGAAGACGTTGTACCTAATAGCTGCCGGCACTGGAATCACTCCAATGCTTGGCCTCGTGAAGTTCATGCTTTCACGGTCGAATCCCCGATGGTAAGTTCCTACGCACCCTCCATCCGAATAGATATGAATAAATAGGTAATAAATAGCAGACTTTATAAAAAGACTCGAAGAGCCAATTGATATCAGCAAGCAATCAGGGAACATTCGAACTACGCTGGTGGTACCTACCAGCGAAACACCTGAGAATTTTAGGGAAAAATACAATGTGACCTTTTACCCCTTAGCAGTTACGAGCCAAGCCGAGCCACGTCTAAAGTTTTCCAAACAATTGATACCTAATAGTGCTCACCAAATACGTTTTTTTCTTCCAGTGACTGGTTTACTACTTTTGTGAAAATACATATCCAATTAATATATTTAACGGTTTCAGCGAGAGAACTCACCTTCTATTCTTCAATAAAACTGAAGCAGACATGCTATTCGCAGACAATTTAGAAGTCATGTCCAACGAAGACGACAGGTATAAATTCATTAATTTATTAACTGTCTACTTACTTAGACGTACGATGACGACGACGTACTTAAGTAATAGGTACATAACTGACTTCCATTTAATTTTTGGGTCTACCATAATGATGTTTATATTAAATGGAACTGGGTAGTTATTTTTACATATTGCAGAAGAAAATTTAACTTGGAAGTTGATACAAACTTTTGAAAAAAAAAGTAGTTTTAACACTGTATGCAAAGCAAACACAATAGTTAAACAATCGCCATGCCCTACTACACTGGGAAAGGGTTAATATTGTTTGCCCTAATCCTTACAGGTTAAGAGTCACGCATATTCTGTCGGAAGGCAGCGCATCGTGGACGGGTCACAAAGGCCGCATCAACAGTGACCTCCTCGCAGAAACATTTGGAAACATCCAGTGCGACGACAAATGTACACACTTCGCCTGTTTGTGCGGCCCTACGGAATTCACGTACGGTGGCCTAGACTTACTGAAGAAACAAGGGATGAAAGATAGCTGCATTCACGCTTTTATGGGATAACATGTGTTTAACATTAGTCCTCTTAATATATAACCAGTTACGATTAGCAATAAAATCATTGGAATTTTATACAGCACGTAATAAAACACCTCATGTAAAATAGTAGACAAGTACAAATGTCGACACGCATTTTAGATTTTGTATATTATGGTAAAACATAAATAGTAATTTATAAACAAATATAGGATGAATGAGAAATGCGAAGACTTTAAGTGAGCAAGATATTGATTAGATAATGATAGGTTGTAATGTGTAAAAAGATCTTCACTGTAGAAACTGTAAAGCAAGATTCATTAAATTCTAGATGCACTTACGACTTACGAAGATCAGCAACAAACATTTTCACAAACAAAAAATTGAATGTGTATTAGTTTTAAAACCAAAGTGTGATAAATTAGCTTTTTTAGAGACTTCGAACATTACTTTAGTAATTTGTAATTAGATATTATTGTGATTGAGTAGATTAGCTCAATGTACAGAAAGACAAACTTAATAGACATAATTGTATGAAGTGAATCCCAGGCGGTATTTTAAGTACCTATTCCATCCATTTATTCAATATATTTTATGATCATAATTTTAGTATTCTATTCTATCTGCATCCTTATTTCTTAATCCTATGTCAATCATTTTTGTGCTTTCGATTTTATTCCATCCTACACGCTGAAATTAGGTAGTCTTGATCCGTGATATAAAGACAGCTAATATGTTTTTTCTAATACCGAAGGATTTCATTTGTTTGTTACCTAGTCTCTTGCAACTAACAGTAGAATAACTCTCAATTCTTTTACCAGATTTGACGAAACTTAAGTGAAGAGATGTCTAATCTATACATAAAATGTTATATTAACTTGAACATAATGTCAGCAATATAAAACTTGAAGATACAAACCTTTTATTATTGAAATGATACAAGGTAATGTACCTAATAATTTCGGTTATATGCTTACCTGTACCTACTGCACAGAAAGTTTATTTTTGCTATCATATTAATTTTTATTTAAAGTCTAAATTCTACGTGTAAGTATTTACAGCTACAAAAATATAATTCTTAACTAAAAAAATTATTGCATAACAATCTGGTTTAGTCTTTAAATCCTGTTCGAATCTATTAATTTACATTCATTGTTAAATCAGTATATTTAAATTCACTGTTATAAATAAACTCATATTCTACAATATAACAATATTTCGGATATCATGGTATTATAATTACAACATATCAAGTACTTACACTTTGTAAAGTTCGAACCAAGATTTTGTATTCATTCGTAACAATATTTTGATTAAGATTTTTATTTCCACGATACGGGTAACCATTGAAGATTGCATTATAATAATAGTGTAATATTGAGAAACTAATGTATAGCGCTAGGTGTGAGTTAAATATGTAAAAGATTTTAATATTTCAATCCAATAATTTTATAGTATATGGATTATGTATAAAATTTATTTTTTTGCTTTTACTCATGTAAGTGAATATTGTGAATGTTATAAAGTGCCTACATTCCAGGTGGTTTTGTTTTTAGTGTGTTGTTGACTTATGGGTTTCTAATAAATAACTTAAAGAATAACTTATTGAGATTTTATTTATAAACGTTATTTACCATAAGAAACATAAATATAAGGGATATTATCAAAGTAGGGATTAAAATTAAAAACATTTATTTAAGAAGAAACATGACTATAATACAACAAAACAATATAATACACAGTCCGCTTCTGTAATAAATGCATGTAACCTTTGACCGAATGCTACGCACCTTTACGCACAATCAAAAAAGTTCCATTAGCAAATACCGTTTGGTACAATCAACAAAAAACCTAATTAAGTTACAGTAATGGAACGCTTCAGATAGGATAACTCACTTTTTAAAACACCTACAGAATAAAAACAAAGGAAACAATTAGCAAGCGACATTGAAACAAAATTGCAAGACAAAAAATAACATTATGTACCTTGATCTATTTAACGCTACCTTATAAAATATCAATCATAACTTACTAATAATAGATTTACATACTTACCTAATTAAAATTAGTTCTGTTCCTTACCACTCGTACCAAGTTGAGGGATCGGCTCTTTAGCTTTGTTGAGATTTATTAACTCCTTTATCATATAAGGAGGATTTATACTAGCAAAGATTATAAATATGCGAACTTGGTATTTTTTGTAACGTTGGTACTGGGTTGACAAACCCTTAATCCTGTCTAAAGTAAATAAGCTTATCAATATTTATACTTTAGCTTATCTTTAGGCATTTCGTTGTCTACAGAACCGGTCTGATAAAAGGAACAAAACTAATTTTAAATGGCTATGCCTACACGGCGAAAAATTTGTTCAAATAAGGCTACGATTCGTAGGATGCAAGATTGGCATTGACTTATTAGGATTGTTGGCTACAGGACGTCATGTTATACAAGTACCAACACAGCATTATGTAGGACAAGTGACCCTCTTGGCTCTATATTCTCATTGTTGATGTTACCTTTTACCGACTCAAACAAATCTTCCCCGTGTGAACGTAGGTAACATAGTGGACACAAAACCTTTGTCTTTACTAAAGTAAGAATAGTTCTTACTTACCTATAAAAAATAAAAGCAATAATTCAGAGTATAACTGAGTAATAAAAGAGTATAAATGAAAGTGTGATATGCAATTAATTCACGCATCATTCAACAAATATTATGTCTTAATTCCAGTTTTGGTTTTAGAATACCTACACGATATTTTAGCACATACATACGACACTCCATGTTAATTCGTATAACATTACCCATTCTTGTAATAATTCACACAACATTTTGAGCATCTTAATATAAAAGATGTCATAATGCTATTATTAATTTTATATTATAATTATCATAGACAGTTACTTAATCGACTATAAGATTTATTACATTGCACAAATTTGTCTAAGACAAATATTGTGTAAAAAAAATGTTTAGAGGATCCGCGGTTCCGAATGTTTGTAAATTAAAATAATTGGAGTGTAAAGAAGCTGTGTAAATAATTGTTATTAAAAAACCGTATCTTTATTAATGACTCTATTTTTCTCGAGCATAAAAGACAGTTAATTTTCAAGTCTTCATACACTTTAGAACAAGTACTATCTACTGAACTTTCTCTGTACTGTTAGGTACAGGTATCCCAAAGGTTTATTTTGATTCTAGTTCTACATAACAAAATGAAATTAATCAAATTGCAATCGTCCAGCGATTACAAATGACTATGTTGCAACTCAAAGTATAAGGGATCTTAATTATTTAATGCATTACCATTATATTTAAGTACAAAATTAGTAATACCCTGTGTAGCAGGGTGTCCTAATCTCGATATAGTTTAATAACCTTCATAGTAGGTTCAGTGAGTTGCTTTTCTTTATACAGGTTATCGACTGAATATTAAAACCATTCGACATTTAGCCATACTTACAATGTTATCAATGTATACAATAATAAATTGGACTTTACGAGACTAAATGTCCAATGGTCACGCATCGACACATTGGCCCCACCCATTTTGTCCCGTAACTCCAGGCTACAACACCAATTAAATTTTAAACCGATATCATACACATACGAACATTTTTGACATGATAGATTACGCTAAACCTAGCCAATATTCTAAGTCCCTATGAGCCGGTCATAATCAATAGTTGTAATTAGACTGTTTTATGCTAAGAACATACATGAATGTATAATTGTATTATTGTATATTATTACCAAGTATAACTGTTGTCTAGTGTATTAACTTGTGTGTAACCCGGCGTAAGTGAAGTTTGGTATTAAGGCCCATTTTTATGGCGCAGTTCTAGTGATGTCATGAATTAGAGAGATACACTGGTCACGGAAATTTATTCGAATGTGTCCACTAATAAATTGACAGTATATTAAATGCATCAAGGTCAGCGTATTATTTGTTGTTGAACCATGTTCCAATACGAACCAGCCGACTTGATATCGACGGTTGCAAATCCACGGATTAGTCAGCAAATGGAGCGCTTACGAATTCCTCTGTCATGTGGTACGATGAAACATCGAATAGAACGACTGCCGGCAGCGCTTCGAACGGGTACGTAAAATGATGAGTTAAATCGTTGTACGAGTGAAAGTTTTGTCTCTGGTTGAAAAAATACCTATTGTGTAGTGATAGTCATTATTATTATAACCTAACTTGATCTACATTGAGGTGTCACTAACTAGTACAATGATTAAACTGCTCAGTTTAACAAGTAAAACAGACAGATGCGGTGACAATAGTATCTAAGCGTTATCTCTCCATTTATCTACTACTCCGTAGTGTAACCTAAAAGACCAGAGTAACCTATGTTTAGTATGCACTATTGCATTTTATGCATTAGTGTCATTGACGAACAGCACGTCCCGGTCCTTGAGGCCGACGTCGAGCAGGTTGGAGTTGCCCCGCGTTAACACGCGCTTCGGGAAATTGGTCGTGATTTCAAACTCTTCGGGCGATTGTGGGTGGCTGAACACAAAGTCGTATAGATCCTGAAATGAAATAATAATAATTAATATAAATGATGAAAATAACATCAAACTATTCATGATGTTTTTAATCATCAGCAAGAGCATCTCAATTATTAGGTAAATTAATGGCATGCCCGAGTAGGCGGCGTGCGCAGGTATCCCGCGCGCGCCCCTCGAGGAAGGACATGCGGCGCGTAGAACAGCCGGGAACAGGCGGCGAGGGACCTGTCGAGGGGCGCGGTGCAGCGTACACAGACCCCGCGGCCATCGACTTAAGGTCGCTAGGAAGACAACCCTTGGTTTTAGCCGGTGGGAGTCTGGCATATATAAGACCATAAGGATTTCCGCATTAAAAATGGTTAATAATCGCATAAATATGGCATTCAAATGGTAAAGTATTTTAATTTTTTTACGATTTTACAATGTTACTTAATAACTTCTGAAGTTCTTGACTTCTAGTGTTACCTGTGTGGTGTGTGTGAGCGTGAACCGGCGCGTGAGTCGCTCTCCGCCGGGCAGCCGTATGAGCAGCGCCACAGTGCCGGCTGCCGGATGATATAGGAGTGAGACGTGTTACCTGTGTGGTGTGTGTGAGCGTGAACCGGCGCGTGAGTCGCTCTCCGCCGGGCAGCCGTATGAGCAGCGCCACAGTGCCGGCTGCCGGATGATATAGGAGTGTGACGTGTTACCTGTGTGGTGTGTGTGAGCGTGAACCGGCGCGTGAGTCGCTCTCCGCCGGGCAGCCGTATGAGCAGCGCCACAGTGCCGGCTGCCGGATGATATAGGAGTGTGACGTGTTACCTGTGTGGTGTGTGTGAGCGTGAACCGGCGCGTGAGTCGCTCTCCGCCGGGCAGCCGTATGAGCAGCGCCACAGTGCCGGCTGCCGGATGATATAGGAGTGAGACGTGTTACCTGTGTGGTGTGTGTGAGCGTGAACCGGCGCGTGAGTCGCTCTCCGCCGGGCAGCCGTATGAGCAGCGCCACAGTGCCGGCTGCCGGATGATATAGGAGTGAGACGTGTTACCTGTGTGGTGTGTGTGAGCGTGAACCGGCGCGTGAGTCGCTCTCCGCCGGGCAGCCGTATGAGCAGCGCCACAGTGCCGTCTGCCGGATGATATAGGAGTGAGACGTGTTACCTGTGTGGTGTGTGTGAGCGTGAACCGGCGCGTGAGTCGCTCTCCGCCGGGCAGCCGTATGAGCAGCGCCACAGTGCCGGCTGCCGGATGATATAGGAGTGTGACGTGTTACCTGTGTGGTGTGTGTGAGCGTGAACCGGCGCGTGAGTCGCTCTCCGCCGGGCAGCCGTATGAGCAGCGCCACAGTGCCGGCTGCCGGATGATATAGGAGTGAGACGTGTTACCTGTGTGGTGTGTGTGAGCGTGAACCGGCGCGTGAGTCGCTCTCCGCCGGGCAGCCGTATGAGCAGCGCCACAGTGCCGTCTGCCGGATGATATAGGAGTGAGACGTGTTACCTGTGTGGTGTGTGTGAGCGTGAACCGGCGCGTGAGTCGCTCTCCGCCGGGCAGCCGTATGAGCAGCGCCACAGTGCCGCGGCCGGGCGCGGGCTCAGGCGGCAGACGCGCCGCCATCGCCGCGCGGGCTTCCACCAGCTGCCGGATGAACTGTACTACAATAGGCTAGCCCGATTCAACAGTAATAGAAAGCAGGCGCAGAGGAATTCAACCTTCGTGCTAGAGATTGCAATTTAAAACTAGATTTAATTACAACCTCTGAATCTTATGCACATGAGTTTCATTTCTGTAAACCCAACGACTTAAGTGATATTTCATTATTTAACTTCTAATTTATTTCCGTGGTTTCGCTCACACTCTACCTACCTAGTCAATAAGGTATACTACGGTGAATTACATCAATATTCGTTAAATAGTCCTTGCGTGAAAGAGTTACCAACATCCATCCATCCTCACAATCTTTCGTGTTTATAATTTTAGTAGGCATGAGAGTACAGCGTGTCAAGAGGTATCAAGTAGTAGTATGCATCCTACATCCTGCTTGTGGCGCTCCTCCTGCTGACGGCGCTGCAGGTCCTCGTGGTCGCGCAGCTCCTGCGCGGCGCGGTCGGCGGCGCGGCGCCGCTCCTTCTCCTGGTCGGCCGCCAGCGACTCCGCGTACGCCTCGTCCTGCGCCGCGCGCAGCCGCGCCGTCACCTCGCGCTCCACTCTGTAACACACGGCCATGAGGGTTTCCGAGCCTCGCTTAAGTCTTCAAGCTACAACAAAACAAATCCCACGGTACCTGTCGGCCCTGGCCGCGGCGAGATGCGGCTCGTTATCGGCGACGACCCGGCGCAGGCGCTGCAGCAGCTGCTGCGGCGAGCACGAGCCCTCGGAGCGCGCCACCACGGTCATGCGGTGCTCGCGCACGCACACCACGCACAGCAGCGGGTAGCGCCGCCCGCCCACCGACTGCGCCACCCGCCAGCCCTCCGCGCTCTCCACCGAGCAGCCCCAGAACAGTGCGTGCGTGTTTATATATTGGATCACGTCTTGATCGGCTAGGGTTGTCCTGCAAATATTCACAGTATTTTGCTTCATGGAATCCAGGTGTGATGTAATGCTTATGTCATTTTGTAGTACATTAACCAAATGTAATGCATCACATACATAAGTTATAATTGCCCAAACAAAATGAAAAGTTAAAAAAAATAATAATAATAATACAAAAAGCTAGGTACAAAATTTCATTCATTTGAATATCTATAATATTATAATGTTGTTTTGCCTGGTAACGCTTAACCCAAAACCACAAGTGGAAAACTTCACTGTTAATACATATTAGATTAGAAGTAATTGAATATTTATTACTTTTGCAACAAATGAGTGTAAAGTGTTACCTGCAAAAGTTCTGTGTTTCAGTAGCGGATTCAGAATGTAAATACACAACAAGGAAACGCAGCTCATTCTTAGCATCATTAAGGGCTTGTGCATAAGTGCCCTGGTAGAACACTGGGTGAGGGTTGAACCGTGATGTGTAGCTGTGAATAAAGTCCATCACATCCCCCAGTGGGTCAGTCACCACTGCAATGAAATAACATTATCATAAAATAAACATCTAATTATCTAACACTAAAGGTTATCATACAAATAATACTCTAAAATAAATTAGTTTCATAGATAGTATTTAAAAACTTTTATCAATCAAAATGGGATCAACACACAAATTCATATAGGAATACTATGTACCCCATGGCTATACATGCCCTAAATTTGCATTATTGCATGTGAAACCGCTAAAGCTAGTATTATTATATTTGAATGGAAATAATAATGACAACAACAAAATGTTACAACTCTGATGAGATTGAACTGATTTGAAATTATGTGCATTACCTACTAGTCATGACAATAATATGTTTACTTACATCTTCTATCATCATTACGGACGAAACTTAGGAGCAAATTTAACACAGATGTAATTGTACTGTAGCACATAGATACTACAAGGTTCACAACATAGCGGAGCAGTCCTCGCATGCCGCCAGGGCCTTCGGGGGCCTCATCTGTGAACACTTGCTGTGCTATGTGATCGTGCACTACTGGCGGAGCGCGAGCTTCGGTCGCAAAAACTGACGGTCTACCTTCCCTTATGTTCAACTGTTCCTGGATCGCCACCTAGTAAAATAAATGCCTTATTTAGGTAATCAAACAAAACTATTCATCTCAGTACTTTTAGTATACATCTTTTCCAATACGATGCAAAATAAAAGTAAACCATACGGATCCATTGTTATTCTAACTGGAAATATTATTATGAATATTACCTCTAAATCCCATTGATGCCTCTGTAAAACGTCTCTACATATTGACATATCTTCTATTCCAGTTAAATCTTGAAACTGAAGTATTTTATCAGTTTGTTCGTGGCTAAGACCCATAGCATTGTCCTCGAGATCCATTGCCCTAGTTAGGATACCTAAATATTTATATATTAGAAAATCAGTAAAGCAAATAACACGAGGTGTATAAGCTCATATAAATACTCTTATTAATACATATTTAATCAAACTTGAAGAACGAAAATTAAAATCAAAATGTTTTGCATCGGATTACTACTCATTGCCTACACGAACGACATATCTATCTAATGTCATGTCATCCATAAACCACAGACAACCGTACAAAAGTACAGATAAGAAACTTTTTTGACAAATTATTGATATTCATTCGGGCTTGAAGCGTAGGCAACGCACGGTTATTTTTACGTGATTAAATACAACAAGTTTAACAACTAACCTAAATTAGTATTTTTATTATTGATGTTTTTATGTTAATATTATAATACCCCATTATAGATTTGTTTTCAATCAGTGGATCCTTTTTCTACATTATTATGAGTACCTAAAAAAATGATTGAATATCCAAACCACTTTGCTACGAGACAATAAAATCAAAGTACACACAAAAATAGACGTAATTTATTTTTTAACAAAAACAATGCAACATCCTGTAAAAAGTAACAATTTCTGCAGTAATTACTTTTTTTTAGCACCTTTTTTCGGTGGAGGGGGAGGTGGCGGTGGCGGTGGAGGAGGTGGTGGTGGTGGTGGTGGCGGTGGAGGTGGTTCTTCAACGACAGGTTCTGGGGGTACAGAAGGGTCTTCATCGGCATTATCATATAAATATTCTACCTAAAAATAAATTAAGATCATAAGAAAATGAAGAGCGTGTCTATTTTAATTGACTTTATAAGTTTTTATGAATACGGAGGTAACAATGTGAAATACCTTTGTGTTATATAATTCAGGAGCAAGACTGAACATACTTTCGATGAAATCCATATAATACACTGCCCCATCACCCCGAACGTTAGCATCCCGCATAATTTCAACAGCTTCAGCCTCACTAAAGGCATCGCCGTATCCCATTACTATTTCTTTAATTTCTTCAACTTCAAGAAAATTTCTGTTTTCTGTATCAAATACCTGTAGAAAAAATTGATACTTACATGGATTTGAACGATGATCTACGGTTTTATGTTCTAGAGTAGGAATTGAAAAATTATGCGATCGGGTAGTCTTAGTCAGAAGCTATTGCTAAAGCCTACAGAATAAGTACACTTTTATGTAGTTTGAAAATATGCGCTTTTTCAGCAACTTGCTACTCGACTTCGTGAGGTCATATTTAAGTACGTACTTGAAACGCAAGCAATAACTCATGTTTTACTTGTGCATCTTGAACCCAAATATTTAGAATATAGATAAATTGTTCTTTTGTTAACATTCTTGTGACTCCTGCTTTTAATTTTTCCGCTTCGGTCATAATTTCTAAATAACTAGGATAATGAAAATCTCTTCTATGGAATCTGCAAAGGTAATTTATAAGTAAAGAGAAGTTTATTATTCTAATAACATGTCACGTGGTCTACAATATTGAATTTAGTAATTATTTTGTTCAACTGATACTGTGATGTATTAATATACAGTTACTGTACTTCTTTAATTCCAAAAATGTCATAAATTGTTCGATTGTTATTACATTTGTAGGTTCGCCTTCGTTTATTATTAACAAAGGCTTTGCATTTTCATCAAACCACTGGATCATTTCCTCTAGCTGTTCTTCTGTAAAACGCGGTGTTATATTTGCTAACGGATTAAAAATATCAAAAACAGACATTTTACTTAATTTGGATGTAAAATTCTTTAAAAATAATTGATTCTATTTTATAAACATTAAAATTGAATGAATGTGACTGACATTAATTTCTGCCAAGTAATATTAAAAATTTCTTTTAAATTTCTACAAGGAGGACCGATTTATGTAAGCCATACACGCTACGGTCTACCGTAGAGGCATAGAGAAAATAAGGGTCATCTATGCAGGTATGCCTGCGCAGGTCAACCGAACATTGGTAGCGTGTATGGGGACGTTCCGGTGTACCGGAGCGGTCTTCTGTTCTTTTTGCGATGGCATCGAATGACGACGATGACGCGCTGGCCTTGCTTTAATTTTGAAGATAAAAGATACAAAACCAGTGAAAAGGAAGCGAAAAAAGTGGTGTAAGCATTGGTTATTGAAAGGAAAACATAATTATAGTCATGTGTTACTTACCTCACAACTATTTTCGTCATCACTATCTAAGTTGGATGAAGATTCCCTTGGAGTGCATTGATCATGAACGAAATTGAACAAATCGTAGTACCACAGTTTTATACGGTACATGACGGTAAACATCATCAGCAGATGCCCCAGACTTTAAAGATTGGTCATATTTCTTCTTTTCCTTCCTAACATTGCTTCTTATATTATTGATCTTTCTCACAACTACTTCTTTGTTCGCATCTGGCTCAATTTCTCTCAATTTTTCTATGAGTATTTATAAGCAGCTTCTTTTTTGTCTCGATTATGGTAATCTTTGTTTTTAATTTGCCAAAGACATGGATGACTTCCATAAATTTCGATAAAATCTTCAAGGATTTTTTTAGTTGAATTTGGTGGCGCCATTTTCAATTGCTGTATTACGTGGCATTCGTGGCAATACGATGCGAGCGACGAGACAACCGTCTGAAAGAAACACTGGAAAACAACTGACGCGACCTGCGCAGGCAACCGGAGCACACGCACACACGCACAGCCCCCTTACCATGAACTCTTAAAGCAGGACAGTTTAACATGTGGAAGCGGGACGCCGCTACGTAAAGTGTAATGCGGCGTCTCGCTTCCGCATCGTAAACTGTCCTGTTTTAAGACTTCATAGTAAGGGGGCTGGTACACCGTACGGTGTCACTAGAAAGAATTGATTTTCGATTTTGCTCCGGTCGCCTGCGCAGATAAAAAAAACTGCACATTCCCATACACGCTCCGGTCTACCTGCGCAGGTATACGGTTTGCACAAGTAGACCTCTCCGGTGCACCGTAGCGTGTATGGGAATGTGCAGTTTTTTTTCTATAAGTAGAATATAAGTGTGCTATTTTAATATTCAATAATAATTTAACGTTATACAATGGTGTTGTACCGTTTTAATTTAAAAAAAAATTGTACCGTCCTCTCTTCATGTATGAAACCATATGAAACTATAAAAAAATATACACCTAAATTGTACTATACATATTCTGACAAATAAATTATTTCTTTCTTTCTTTCTTTCTAAGTAAATTTTACTATAACTTTCGTGAGTGAGTGTTATCCATATTATTTACTATATATTCCAGTTAAACTCATGTATGTATACGTGGATGCCCGATTAGTTTCGAGTTCGGCTCGCGACTCTGCCGCGCAACTACCTCATGAATAAGGGCTCCGGACGACATAACCGGAAAATATAAGGTAAGAACATGATATAACTTGGTATAACTCTGTGCTGTTTTGAACGACCTGGTTAGTGATTGGACTGTTGCACTAGAGTTTGGGGGTTCGATTCCTGCATGGAACATATTGTATGATCCGCAGACGTTTGTCCCGAGTCTGGGTGTTTGTTCATACCTCAATGGGGTGTTTGTGCATGTGACAGTATTTAGTAAATATGTGATGAAAGATGATTCTTGCTTTTGTTTCTTTTCGCTCTACATTCGTAGTCACTGCGCATCGTTTTTTTTTATTTATTTATTAGGGAAAACTAACAATTACACACTTAAACATGGTTAACAAAATATCAGTTGCTTATGTAATTAAATCAGTGAGTAACTCACTACGTTATCCACGGTTTATATAAAAAATATCTTTACTTACACACGTACAAGTCTTAAGCCTAAAAAGATAATACAAATTAATCAGCTAATTTTGAATCTATGCTTTTTAAAAGAGAACTACGAAATTTATTTACAGGCCAAGAAAATATATCTAAATCTGACGAGTGGATATTATAATTATACGCCAGGCGATACAATGGTGCACGGATCCCTGCATTTGTGCGGCATGATGTTAGGGCAAACAGTGGGCGGGTCGCGTCTTATAACAGTCGGTAGGTCGTCGGTAGGTCGGTAGTCGCTAGGTACGATGTAACATAACTTGTTAGTTAAGTCAGGGCAATCGTATTTGTTATTGCACAAGTCGAAAAAAAACATGGTTTCCAAAAATGTGCGCCAAGCTTTAAGAGTAGCAAGTTTATAGTATTTTAATAGGATGTCGGAAGAGATAGTTTTATGATGACAACGGTAATGTGTGTTTCTAAGAAATTTACGTTGTACATTCTCCAGAATATCAACATATTTTTGTTAAATTCGGTCATCGATCGCATCACAAACCCATACATACGAAAGCATTATTTGTAATTTTATCGATATGAATGTCAAGATGCAGCTTACTTTCCAGGAGTACTCCAAGGTCCTTGACTAAAGTAACTTTATGCATTTTTCAACACTCAATTGAATCTTATTACTAATGCAATAGGCTGTAAATCTATTTAAATCTTCTTGAATTACATAACAGTCATTGATATTTTCAATTACTCTAAAAAAATTAAATCATCGGCATAAAGTAAAAAAGGGGTTGTTTGAAACAACTTTCAACGTCATTTATGAACAAAATGAACAGTAAAGGACCTAATATGGATCCTTGGGGTACACCGGAAGTGACATGGATATTAGCGGATTCGAAGCCTTTTATGACAACCTTTTGCGTCCTATTTGTTACATACGATGTGAACTAGCGCAGTAAGTCCCCACGTATACCGTTAAACGCAAGTTTCGACAATAGCAGCTCATGGTCCACCTTGTCAAAAGCTTTTCGGAAGTCTGTATACACAGCATCTACTTGTAATTGCTTATCCATACTATTAAATAAGAAGTCAGTAAATACCAGTAAATTAGTGGCAGTAGACCTTTTTTTAACAAAACCATGTTGTTATTTCAGTATAATATTATGTAGTATAGGATAGATCTCGTCATGTACAAGTCTCTCGAAGAGCTTCAACAAGGTGGAGAAAACGCTCTGATAGAACATCCGATTGAAAGGAGATGTTTTATTTTCGGCCATCTTTTGTACATTTATCGAAAATGAAGAAAAACTACCACGAAGTGAGGAAAAGTATTATTTCGTGAATTATGCCTGATTTGTTGTGCAATAAGCCATAAGCACAGTAAAAAGCAATAGTTTTGTAATTATTGCCATATTGTTTGACATGGCGTCTCATATTTTGCATAGCCTGCTTTCGTTCTGAAATCATGTCACATCGAAACTCAATATCACATGATATCACATAGACGATAAATGAAAATGTTTTGTGTTCTTTGTACTATCATGTACTATCAACAATTGTTAAATTATTCTCATACATATTTTTGACTTATTATACCTAAGCAAGTGTAACGATTTCATTGTTAAAAAAAAAAAACTACTTTCCTGAAGTGTACTTCTGGACTGGATTAAGTTCTGATAAATATCAATATCAAATATTTCTAGGGTAAATGTAAATGAGATCTCTTCAACCATTCATAACTCATGACAAACGTAAAACATTTTTTACACTTATTGATTGATTAGTTGCACAAAAAACACTTGATGTTATGAAAAAAAAAATACTTTACTCTATCCAGCGGTTAGTGTCTTAACTTCGCTAAAAGGTACATGTTATGGCCGCAGTCCCATACAAAAATGAAACATCTCCTTTGAAACCATTCAGAATTGAAACCGAATCTCCGTTACTCCGTAACATCCGTTGTAGAGTTGCCCAACTATCGACAGTTTCGCTATCGATAGATGACCTCGAAAACTAGTAACAATATCGATAGTGCTTTCGATATCACAAAAGAACTAATACTATTGATTGGAAGCAATGGTATCGATAGGATCGATACTATTACATGATAATACTATGAATAGTATCGACTGCATCGATTTTTTTAAAGTAATACTATCGATACTAGTATTAAATCAAAAGAACTATCAATATTATCGATAGTTTACTAGTATCATAGTATTAAACTATCGATAGTGTAAGCTATCGATACTATTGATAGTATTACTTCTAAACATATGCTAGGCTTCGATAGTATCGATACCTCCGGAACTGATACTTTCGATACTATTTTTGTACATCATCAATATTATTGCCCTAAATCATACTATCGATATGACATCAACTATGATCGATAGACTATCGATAGGCAACTCTAATCCCTAGTTCTGAGGGTGAAAGTCAAAGTGACAGCTGTTATTCTTAATTTTTTCCAAGGAACTCTAAAAGGAACTTTAAACTTAAATTACTCTATATTGTAGGGAGATGTTATCCGTCTGACTAAATTCTATCTTGGTTTTATGCCGATACCGATATATGTTGGGCCGACCACTTTGTAATACAGAAAGTTTAGTCTAGTTTTGTATAGTTTTTATTTTTGCGAGCAGGAGCAAATTTAGATTGTTGGTAAACAATATTGCACGAACAAAAGTGCGTGTATATAGATGTTCAAAGTGTACCACATCTATATAGTTTTCAGAATGTTTGAATCGGACGACTTTGACCAGGTATTAAAATTTAACATACACTGCAACCATAACATTCTTCAAGATTTGCTGACGTATTAAAATCGAATAATCTTTCAGGTGCTATCACAGTTTGAATTTCCAGAAGATGTGCCATCTTCAAAACTTACAGTTGATAAGAAAACAGATAATAAACAGGGGCCTGAAAAATCACACTTGATTAATAACCAGACTGACCAAATTCTAAAAAATAATGTTGCAGTTGTAACCAATAGATTAAGGAATATTGAAAATATTAATCATACCAACAAACATAATGAAAACAAAGTTGAAACTGAGGTTGTGTCTCCAAAGCACACTAAAAGAAAAATAATACATTCTTATTTTGATCACAAAAGTAAAAGGAAGTTTCCTGGTCCAGCTGGTCTTCTCACAGGGGGTCTTCAGGATGATATAGATGATAATATTTGCCAAACTGAACTACTTTCACAGGTATGTATTCACTTTTGGAATATCCAATCATCTTGATAATATATAATATTATGGAAAACACTCACAAAAGATATCTTGATAATAATTTTTACACCTTAAGATTTCTAAAAAGTGTACTTAGATATTAAGTATATATAAGTATACATATTATATATTAACCTAAGTTAAACAACTATACAGGATTCAAATTTTTTTAGGATGTTGATTTTACACAAAATAATTGGCAAGGAGACTTATTTGAATCACCACTATGGTCAAGATTGTTAGAAGACTTAAAAAGTTGGAATCTGCATGAAATAGATTCAATTAAAACTATTAAGCAACAAGCTTTATCAGGAAACTTAAAAAGGAGAAAAGCTCACACAATCACTGCATTTGTTGAGAATGTTGACAGATCTGCCATAGACCCTTTGATTATAATGAGGGATACAACTGGTAAGCTATAGTAAAATTATGTTATAACATGGTTATTTTAAAAAACCATGTACGTCTTGGAAGAAGTAAACCAAAGTGCACTCACACTGTTATAAAAATAACAAGTGTAATATGTATACAATAAAACATTAAAATGGGGCTATTCAAATATACAGACACAATAATTTCTTCATTAAAGAAGCACTGATCGACTTTGTTCACTTATGCCTTCTCTAGCACAAGCTAGAGCTATGTCTTGGTACAAAGTTACTATCACATAAATAATACAAAATGTACCTATAGCTGTTTTAATTTTCAGGAAACATAAAGGGCACACTTCATAGAGATGCATGGTCTACATTCTCTAAATACATTGCTTCAGAATATTGTGCATTTATACTATGGAAACCTACAATACTCACAACAGGTGCTGCTTTCAAAAAGCACTACCTTAACATAACACTGAGCAACATATTAGCCATATACAGCTCTGCAGTATTACCAGATGATGCCGATACAAAGCCATTACCAGATGAATATGCAAAAGTATATGAAGATGAGTATACTGTCATAAAAACTCAGAAAAATTTAAATAACTTAGGTAAGTGTTGTAGCACTTTTCAGTAAGTAATATTTATCACATTTCTATTTAAAAAGGTGACTTTTTAGTGGCCTGATTAAGGACTAAATGTCACTGAACAAAATATCCCTAACATGGTAAGATTTTGTATGCCAGTCACTTGTAGCCTAAAACTGAACTGAATCTAATATGGGCATAACATAATTTGTGCTTATTGTTTCAGGAATCAATGATTTATCTAGCAACGGACTTGATAATACTACTAGTGAATTGTTTGATGAATTAGACACTATGTTTTCAGATGAGGTCTTTTAATAATACTGCATTAATTCAAATAATATCATTATTATTGTTTAATTAAAAAAAAAACATTACATTGTGTCAAATAAAGATCCCAATAGTTAAAAAAAACACCCGAAATCTTTAAGAATAATAATCATCAAACGTATTAAATGTGTACTGTAACCATTTATTACATGTAATATGGAAGTATATGATTATTAATATACAATAAACATATTTTTGTACAATAATGTCAGTATTTAATTTGGTTTTACTTTAATTTTTATATGCCTAGATACAATGTGTTTCGATAGTGAAGCTGAATGAAAATAGGTACTGGGACACATTTTACACTTGTAGATTTTTGCAGTTTCTTTGTCTGTGTTTGCTTCACTCGTTATTTCCTTGTCAGTGTCTAATATTTTGTTTCCCATGCCCTGGTGCGTTTTTATGTGCCTCTGGATGTTGCTCAGTTTTGTACATGTCTTCTGCAATAATATAAATGGATTTAACCACGTCTTGGTTATAAATAACCATTATTACTAAGAGCTATATAATTTTGAAGAGCTAACATATAATTTGTAAATCTACTTACGTCGCACTGAGTGCAGGAAAATATTTTTTCTTTGCCCTTTTTTATTATTAGGATGTCGTCATCAGTTTTGTTTGATTTTTCAGACTTAATTGTTATAGTTTGTTCTGTGTCCATGCACTGTCTCTGTAAAAAAAATTCTTTATTATGAACAAGATAAACAGTTTAAAGAACAAAGTCGATAATAAATTACAATAGACCACAAGTTAATTACACCCTAACCTTAAGTTACTACCATTTTTAGTTGTAGTAGTCTATTTAGAATCGAGTTTATTCGCTTAGTTGTAATGTAAGATCTTTATGACACACATGCTGCTTTTAGGTATGTCGAGCCAAAGCTGGACAATGATTTAAGAATGTAATTTATTTGGTGAAAACTTTATTCGTGTCTTTACCGGGATTAAAGTAGCCTATAAGTATCTACCCTGAAAATTGGCGAAAGGAATTTTTAATCGGATAGATAGTTTAACGCTAAACTTTTACATACAAACTTAACACTCTTTATTATATTAGAAGCTATCGCTGTAGACAATCTTACCTCTTGCTCTTGGTGCTCTTTTAATGCCTTCTCAGATTTGAACAAAGCTGCACAACCACTACAAGCAAACACCGTCGTTGGATACCGTTTTTTCAGACCAAACACCAAGTTTGTTGGAAGCACTATAAATGGAAAGTAAAAGCTTGTCATATTGTGAATTATGACATGTATCGCTTTATACATCGGTTGCGAATTACAATAATTAGGGGGCTTATTGTCATAATTTACTGTTGAAACGTATTCAGACTGTCACCTTCTATTCCTGCTATTTCTATACGAATATTTATTGATATTAGAATACTCCGACCATACTTACGCCGTTTATTTAAAGTGACAGATACTCTAGCATTATTGTCGGCGCATTTTGTCTCCATAATGTGAACGTGGTAAACAGTAAAATTTTCTTTGGCTTCCTTTTCTTCAATGTAGTTAAATACCTCGTCACTTTGTGATATGCTCTGCTCCTCTGAAAACATAAGATATAATATAGATTAGTATTTATCAGTGGTCTGAAATATGTCAATCTACAGTGCCAACCCATTTTAAGATATTAGTAAATAATTATACTTTGTCACTCTTACAGCCTTCCTTAGAAAGTAACTTTAAATGGTATTTAATTGATGATGCCATTTGGTTAATATAATATAATAATAATATCTTGGGACAACTCACACACGGTCATCTGATGCCAAACTAGGCAGAGCCTGTATTATGGCAACCAGACAACTGATAAATATACTTAAATATTTCTAAATATAGATAAATAACATCCAGACACAGAACAAATCATTATGCTCATCACACAAAGATTTGTCTGGGTGGGAATATATATATATATTTATAAGTATAATACTATGAAATCATAATTCATCATAATGCCAATGTGATACAAAAGCGAAAGACTGTCATGTCGTTATATTAAATACCTGAACTAGTTTTGATGCTCTGTAATAAGTTGGGTATGTGTTCAAATCCGCTGGAATCCACTTGACCTATTACCCGTCCGGTTACAAGCGTCACTTTGCTCTTATTGTAAATTGTGCCAAATTGATCTTTGTTGTTGGTTGTCTAAGTAAGAGAATAAAAAGTTTTATACGTGTAACTATTACTTATGAAATCAGTCCTAACAAAGTTAGATCATAAATTTCTCACACGTCACATGCACTGTATACCCGGACATTGAACCAATATCTGATGAGTACATAAATATTTGTCCCGTGCGGGAATCGAACCCATGACCCTCAACACAGTAGTCCAATCATTTATGCTGATGCGTTAATTCGGTCTTATTATTTACCTTAGTGACAATCAAGTTGTGTCCAATCAAGGATTGTTTTAAATTGGGCTTCTTCATTAGTTGTGAGATGACTGTGTGTGCTGAAGCAAGGTCTTCTTTATTAAACTTTGTTTGCACGCCAGCACGCAACGTCTGCTGCACGAGGTTTATGAACTCTGCCTCATGTAGTCCTGAGGTGCCTGAAACATACCTATTATAAGAAAAAAGACAAGTTTCAGTTTTAACGGTAATAATATGGTACCCTTAAATGAGACTTGAGTTTCTGACTCCACGTAACGACGGTCAAAAAACTGCGAATCAGGCCTGCCCTAACGTGCTGTTCGAAGCAAGAGGATTGGATAGGAGGATAGGAGGTTTCTCAGTATCAGAATGATTGGTCAACGTCGATCGACCGTCTGCATTAACAAGCAGTTGGGTAACATGAAAAATATCAATACATACTTACTGTAATATTCGTTTTCGGCAGTGTTCTTGTAGACAGTGTTTTCCTCACAAAGATTTTCTGTTTGCGGCTTTGTAATCTTAGCTATCAATTTCTTTCCATTGACAGATTTTCCTAGGTATATTTTATCAGGAATATCTACAAAAATAAACATGTTACTAAAGTAAAATAGAATTGTGTAAAATAAGCGTAAATATATACCCTTATTTTAAACAATTCTATTTTACCTTATTCATAAAAATTTAAAATTTTAAACCATGGATTAAATTAAATTATACCTGGCACTGTCGTTTGCATGACAGACAATAGAGATGTCGATAGACTTAAGACGGGTTTTAGTTAATACAGGTATTGTACTCTATGATTTCTATCACTTACGCGAATATTAGACATTGAAATAAAACTATTTTTACAGATTTTATCGCGATTTTTATTTCGTTTTTTGGTCCCGACGTTTCGAATCCTTTACAGCATTTAGGGTCAAGGGCAGACTGAGGTGACCTTAAATTTTTAGTTACAATTTACAATCCGATTCACGCAAAATGAGCACACTGTGTCATTCGGTCTTGCAGGTATTATACTCGTTTATGAATGAGAAGGATTAAGATTCATAGATACTATACCTTTAAAATTGAATTTGGTTTTAATTTTGATGGTATTGGCTTCATAAAGTGGCTCGTCCTTGACAGTTTCTAATAAGAGCCTGCGTTCAACTGCTTCAGTTGGCAATTCATGGTTGACTCCTGATATCTCCAAATTTTCTTTGACGTTGAATGACGCTTCTACATTTTCTGTCGAGGAATTATGGGTTTTATATTTACAGAGTTAAACTTCGACAGGAAGGGCTTGTTTCACCATCTACAAGTGTTGAATAGTTACTTCTTGATTAACGCTAATCGGCAAGTAAAAGTTACGAGTTTCTCTATCGTATCTTAGCTACAGGGCACTTTATCCCCTGATAAATGCTACTCAGATATTGTGAAATTTGTATGAGAAGTTATGGGTGACTTTAAGTGGAGGTTAGTCTACTTAAGACTTTAATTGTAGATGGTGAAACAGGCCCTGATAATGGTAAAAATAATTCGAGACATTAGATCAAGAAAGATAAACAATCTGTCATAGATCACCATAATACTCTAACACAAATGCAGCTAACCAATCAGGTTAATTCTACAATAGGTACTTTTTAATTACTTATTATCTACTTTGTTTTTTCCCTGATAATATTTAAAAAATAACTTTCTTTACCTTTATTATTGATTATAAATTGTTCATTTTCTATACCCTCGTTTTGTTCACTGTCGTTAGTAATGACGAACTCTACTGTTTCTTGTTGATTTGATGAGAGATCTGTGGCAGCACTTGAAAAAGCACTTGAGGCATCTTGTATTTTTATATTTCTGTAAATGGTTAAAAACGGAGCATTAATATATTATTATATCTAACATGAGTAAGTAAACTATAAATACCCAGCATTGATTCCTGTGTTGGTACTGTCCTGAATCTCGTTTTTCAACTTCTGAATGAGCTCTGTAAAATAAATTAGGTAGTACTAAAATATGTAACACATAATGTTTAAGATGTACTGAAAAAAATAGATAAACTAGGTATTATTATCAATCTTTTGTAAAATACTTACTATCATTAGTTGTGATGTCATGAAGTCCTAATGTATTGAGCACAAATATTTTGTCATTTGACTCCAGTAATATCCAGCCTTTTTGCTCTAATGTCTGGTACTGCTCATCACTTAATGTAATCTGCAATATACACCATCCAGATTAGAGAAAAACATCTGTGTTCACACAAAATTTCGTCCCGTGCGGGAATCAAACCCGTAAACCTAAGCGCAGAAGTCCAATCGCTTAGCCACTAGGCTATTCAAGTCGTCATTCATTGAAAAAGTTAAAATGGTATGCTAAAATAAAATAATTATATGACATAAATTTACAAGTTTAAACTAAACATTAAAATTATTTTATCAATCTATGGTGATATCTTAATAGTCTTTGTATAAACACAGATGCATACTCCCTTAAGACTTTCTTTTGCAACTTGGGCAATCTCTTTGAAAATTATTTGATCATAATGCTTGCTCTTGTAATAAAACATCTCAGAGGTCTCAGACACCCTTTAGAGACTCAGTGTAAGACAATTTCTTTATGTTCCTAAAGCTGAATATCTGGTTAAAGTTACGAAAATATATTAAAATAAAAAGATAATACACCTCAGTAAAATTATTCCCCTGTTTGTTGTTGTGTGTCACTACATCAACATCAACATCCTGTGTGGGTTGTTTAAACTGCTCAACAACAACATCTTCTTCCATCTGAAAAAATAATAAATATATGCATGAATAATATAAATAATACATTAATTAAATGATGGCAGCTGAGCCTAGTTGTTGCTGGACCATATTAACAAAGTAGCTGGTTCAATTTGGGTGATTCATCAATGTTTTTTAATGTTATATATTTTAACAAAACACCACTGACTAACAAACACATTGAGGTAAAACCTGGAATTTAAAAGTCTAAAATAGAGCACCTAAAATTTAAAAACCAGCATCATCATCATGATCATCATAAGCCTATCTCAGTCCACTGCTGGACATAGGTCTCTCCTATGGCGCAATGTCAGCATACATGGGGATAAATGTTCATTCCTCTTCTACTCTACATTAGATTTTGCATCAGTGGGTCAGTTATGATGCATAGCACAAGTATTAAATGTGACTTACTTGCTCAGTTGTAGTGCTAGAGGTAGGTTGTAGTAGGTAGCTATTACTGTACAGACCATTTTCACCATCAGGTAATATAAACTGATCTGAAATTGGTAAAGTATTTCATGTCATATAAATTGGTAAAGTTATTCTTTATGTTGTATGTATGTAGTCATTAGATTTTTATTATGCTGAGTTCAATAACAAAACTATTTTGATATAAATATTTCATATTATTTGTCTGTTGATATTTCATCAACAATAAATTCATTAAGTCACACCTGTTTCCCTAAGGGTTTGGCAGAAACTAAGTGATATGAATTCATACAATTCTGGTGTGATTTGATATATCTGTTTTGCTGAAATAATTTATGAGTAACTTAAACTACATGAACTGGCAGCCATATTAATTTGAATACTTTTTCATGTTATAGAAAATATTCAGCGGAGAAACATACCAGCCACAGATATTAGTTCCGAAGAGTTGTCAACATCAACATAGAACTGTTGTGCAGGCACACCATATACAGTGCATGGCTGCACTTCCTGAAGCACCTCCTTCACATCTTGCACTTGAGCTACATACTGGATCTGCCGATTTACTAAAAAAAATAGAATTCATAATGTGATGACTCATTTAAATTGAATCTGGAAAATCAAATTTGGAAAGTGATGTTTAACTTCAATAATTTAAGTATGTGATACAATATTTTATGTCTGTAGAATACACGGACACCTATTGGATTAACCTTTTGAGCACTACGGTCATATGTAGAAAACAAACATTTTCAAACCAAATTAGTGCCTAGACCAAGCATACTGTCCACCCATATTCTGCTCCTCCTATTAGGAGTATCTCAGCGTAAATACGGATTATTATCTAGTAACGAAAATTGAATTAATATTCGGGAAATCAAAAAGTACTTACAGAGAAATGTCCCGTCATCTTGAACTACAAAAAACTGATCGGGTTCAACTTCGTTGTTACTCGCTGGTAAAAACTCGTAGGTTTCATAGGTGTTTTTATCCATTTTGCTAAAAAAAAGGCTTTTGCAAAAAACCATGGACTGGCAATAAATCGGATTGTAACTGTTTGACGTTTAATAATCACCGTATTCTTCACCGTTATCCTCTTCAAAGAGAGAATAAACGATAGTATTTCACATCTTCCTCTTGTATTAATATCTCCAAACTTCATTCATCGGACTAGCTGCTGTTTTGTAAACAGGGACTTTATCTTTAAGTTTTGACAGTTGACAATAGGTAATTTTGATTGTCAATGTTGTAATGTCACTAGGATTTCGGTCGCGTTCATTTATAGACGAGTTCAAAGAATACCAATGATTTATTAAGGTCCTTACGGTAATGTAAAATCGAATACATAATTAAGAGTGGAGAAGGCTTCACAATGCACAGTATTCCTTAACGCAAAAATGTAATCTTTTAGTTCCACAGGGTGATGAACAGGTGCGTTAAGTTTTCCAATAACCATATTCTGTATAATATCTTTGTACATTATATCTTTATCAACGCAGCCCGCTCTTTTTTCCCAGTCATTCAAGCTAAATTTGTAAAACTCGGCGTCACATCGAGAAAATTGTTTTACCATGGGTAAATCATAAGCACACCCATAATATACTATAACACCGCTACGTTCGAGTAGTTTTAGCATAACATCTTCATATCTTCCACCTAAACAATTTAAAGCTAACGAAGGCTTGGCTAAAGATGTATCGAAACCTGTTAATTCCTCAGCTTCCTCTAAAGTGTATACAGCTGTAGCTCCTATATGTAAAAGGTGCGCTTTTACTGCTTCATATCCACAATGATTGGCGACAATGTTAAAAGTGTTCAGGCCCCAAGCTCGGCATAGCTGAATGACGCATTGACCACATGGACTATTTGCAGCATTTTGTATTACGGTTTCGCCAGGACGCATACATCTAAAATCTTTAAGCATCCTGTATGCTGTGCATGGAGCTATTGTCAGCATGGCTGCTTCAGCAAGTGGAAGATTGTGAGAAACAACATGGACATCTCTTTCATTGTAAATACCATAGTATCGCCAGGATCCAAGCAACCTAGATGATAATACAACTCTGTCACCAGGGTCCACTCTACTTACATATTTACCTATTTCCACAACTTCTCCAACACCTTCATCTCCTGGGACAGTTGGTAAGCAAGGAGGGCGTGGATTTTTTCCTGAAATTAAAATAATGTTATTAGAAAATGCTTAAAAGCTAGCTTTGTTTAGATAATATTAGAAGAATTTAAAAACGTATATAATAATTTTTTCACTAGGTATGTTTAGAAATAAAACAATGAAATGATATAAAATTTATTTATTTTATCTGACTAACAATATATCATAATGCTATTATACAATTCCTTACAATGAACTAACTGGTAAAATCAAGAATATATTTACATCCAGTAAAACCCTGAGAGGACAGAGTATTGCTTATTGCCTCTTCAAAGTTATTAAATTTCACCAATTTGTGTACAGGTGCTTTCAGTTTTTTCTCACACATCAATGAAATCAATTCTGACATCATTTTATCTTTATCAGCTGGAACAGCTTTTTCATTCCATGCAGTCATCCAGAAGCCATAAAAGGATAGATTTTTAAAAATAAATGCAGATGTTGGCACTGTCACAGGTTCTCTTGACATTCCTCCATATGTGACCATACACCCTGAGTGTTGCAAGTGTCTTGACATTTCTAATGAACTTTTCCCTCCAACACAATTTAAGGCCAGCAAAGGTTTTTCAATTTTTTTATCTTTAAATATAGTTGTTGATCTTAGTTCTTCTTCCGTAAGCACATATGTTGCTCCTAAACATGTTAAATACTCCTTTAATTCATTAATTTGAGGTCTATTTCGCACAATATTAACATTTTTAATGCCCCATGCTTTGCAGATTTGTATAACACTTTGCCCACATGCGCTGTTAGCTCCATTTTGTATGATAACAGCGCCACAATCTCGAACAGATTGGAAATCAGATAGCATTCTAAAAGCAGTGCATGGATTAACACTTAGTGTTGCAGCTTCAACTAAGCCCAGGTTGTCTGGTATGACTTTTAACACATCTTCATTGAATGTGGCAATGTCTCTCCAAGTACCCTGAACGGGCTTTGTGACAATAACTCTATTGCCTTGACAGAGACCTTTAACATCTTTTCCAACTTCTTCTACAATTCCTACACCTTCATTTCCTGGTATGCTTGGCAGCTGCACTTTAACTGGGTATTTTCCTAAAACATCAAATATATATAGAAAAAGTTGGATTGTAAACAGTAATGTAGGTATAACTCATAAAAAATAAAATACTTAAAGTATATTAATAATAATAATCTTTATTGCAAGTGACCAGGACTCATTGTTATTAATATATTTATATACTATGTTAGTAAGTGAGAGAAAACATTAAAATGTATTATCATTGTATGCACATCACCGCCGCATAATTCCATGGGATACCGCACAGCAATGAATAACATACATAATATGGATTAGTATAAGAAATTAAAATACCTTATATTATCTTGACATCAAAGCATTTAACAAAAAATGGTAATTAATGTTCCAAAACAATGTTATATACATTTGTAAGTGTACCTTGTATGGTGTTTATATCGGCCGGGTTGATTGGTGCAGCTAGCATGCGAACCAACACATCTTGGCAGCCTACAGGTGGCACTTCACTTTGCGTGAACTTTACTACATGTAAGGGATCACCAAATTGTCTGTAAATCAATTGTTTCGACATCAAAGTTCGCACCGGCTCTTTTAATTGTATACAGCTCTTTTTATAAAGTTTTATAGCTGTAAATGATGTTCTTGAGCAGGGAAAAATACCCATGGTGTATTTTGCAGTTAAAGAGTTAAATATACTAATAATTTAGTTGTAAATCAGCGATTACTATTCGAGTAGTTCATTTATTTTTTGATTTTTAATATTTCTGATTCTGATTGACTTGACACTTTGTCTTTGACAGGAAGTATAATTGTTGTTTGACAGTTGACACATGACAAAGTCAGCAAAGCATAGAGCCTTTATAGAGCCTTAGACTATAGACACATTGAAGTCGGTTGTAAGGATTTAGTGTTACATGGTGTTACCCAGTGATGTTTCAGACTAAAACACAAGAAGAAGAAGCTCCGACACCCACTTTCAGATTGCATTTGTAAACTCCTAAAATACTACAAGATAAAATATAGAATAGGATGTCATTTGACACATCACTGAGGATGTCCCAATATTATAGATCTATCCTATGGTAGTTATAAAAGTTTTGTTTGATGGTTTATTTTGCAAAATATTTACTTATTTTATTGTTATATGTCGTAATCGTAGGGAGACGGGTTAAGAATACATTTCCCCTTTTGTTGCTGGAAACGCACGTCGTAAGTTGCGTTTTACCATAGAGGTTTTACCAGGCTTACTTGAGCCCGGTAGATTCGTCTCGTCATAGGTCTCGTCTTGGACTGTTTGATGAGGTGTACCTTCCTATCTAGTTAGTAGTTTTCAGTTGATCATTTTTGAAAAATCACATTTCTAAACTATTGCTTATATGTTTTCGGATCTGAGTCCGATCATCGGACTCATAATATTTATTTATTTAATAAACCTTAAAACTATCATTACAGGTACAACCCAATGCAATAGCTAGGCAATATAACATACAAAACTAAAATATAAAGAAAATAAAACAGAACTGTAACTACACTAAAAATAAAATTATTTAATATGTAACTGTTTAAAATATAAACTAACTACATAATAATTTTAGCTACATTTTTTTGGGATAAAAAGTAGCTTATGTGTTAATCCAGAGTGTCAGCTACCTCCATACCAAATTTCAGCAAAAATGGGTCCAGCCATTTGTGCGTGAAGAAGTAACAAACATACAAACACATTTACAAACTTTCGCCTTTATAATATTAAGTGTGATAGTGTGATTATGCTCAATCAATATTAAGGACTCGCTGCGTACCTATTACCTATTAGTACCTATTCAACTGTCAGCAAGAATATGGGTAGCTGCTGCTTTGCTCCGTAAGAGAATAGCTAGATACAGGTAAGGCGATATTTGTTTATTTCTGTTAACACCCCTATCATTACAGGTATACCTGGCTTATAAATAATGCGATAGTGTGATCACCTTATTATTTCAAAGTTATTACTTCCATTGTGATTCTTGCGAATTCACTCAGTGAGAGTAACGTGTGGAAAATGCCTTACACATACCCCGCCGTTGGGAGACGACGGGGTTAAGTGGGACTCCCCCCCATGAACCGAAATGGACGGTCCACAGGGGTATACCCACTAAAAACCACACATGCCTGCGCTGCACTTTGAGGATCGCAGTAGCATTCTAGCGCCAACCCCGTCTACGTTATTCGCCCTGTACCCCCATTGTGGGTAGGGGGACTGCAGGACTTCGGCGGACTTCTATGCGCACCCCATCATGGGCCGCCAATGTGCGGCCCGTCTGCAGCTGCTTCATGGTGGCTGAAGGAGGGGAGTTGTTGCCACCTAGTTGAACCCGAACGGATTGACAAAAAAATGTTTTTAAAGATTAAGTAAATAAAATGAATAGTAATGGTAAAGTATTATCAAAATAATATATTACAGGTCTTTAACATAGTCAACATATTTGCTTGATTTAAGTTAGATATTTAGACATTCCTTCGTCTCTAAGAAACCTATTAACACGAATATCTAAATCTTTTCGAGCCATAGGAGCGGTAGCACTCGGGGGCGCTGTTGCTTCTGGAGGTGGCATTTGAGGTTTCGGGATTCGAAAGCGGCGAGCGCGGGTCAACTGCCAGGCAGCGCCCGTGTTCCGCATCACTCTGCCGATGCCAGTGCTTTCATCAACAGCAGCTAAAACGGGGCGAGGAACACTGAAAATACATAGAAATTTATACTTTGAATATGTCGTTTCATGTTTCATGCAAGTTACAAATACAGCTTCAAAGTTCTATGTAAGCAAATGAGAATAAATTCTCAAATTAATTCAATTACAAGGTATGAATGGTATTTTGCTTATTGCTACACATAACATTACATCAAGCTTGTATCCCTCGAAGGGGTAGGCAGAGGTGGATCTGAAGTAGGTACACACACATTTCGCTAGTTATGTTACAGGTCCTAAATGTTATAGAGGACGAGCATATTGCCATCAACGCTTATATTAGCGTTGTAAAGTGAAATGGTTAAGTTAATGTTATGACACTTACTACGCCGTTGTTATTGATGCGCGCAATCGTGCGGGCGCTATTACAGATGGCAATTCAGCTGAAGAGTTCCTTTTTAATCCTAAAATTAAAAATAATATAATTTAGGCCTGTACTAATATGCTATGGTTAAGGCCTATTCTAACAGAATGTACAAAGATAGAACGAGCATTTATTAATAATTGCTTATTTACAATTAATTGGGTTAATTTATTAGCTTTGTTTGGTATGAGTTTTAACAGTAAGTATAAATTATCTATTTAGTATTTACCAGAATATTTGACATTATTTATAGAGGTTTTATCTTTCCACTTTTGAGAGCAAACTGGGCAAATTGAGCGACGTATTGACCATCGCGGTATATCTTCACTTTGCAGTAAGTCAACTTTTTTTAGTCCAGGTATTTCGAGAATCGTCTGTCAACAAATTAAAGTTAATCATCATCAGCCGAAAGACGTCCACTGTTGAACAAAGGCCTTCCCTTTTTAGAAGGGGGGTTTGCCATTGTCCACACGCTTGGCAAGCGGCTTGGGGATCGCAGTCACCACTTACGACACCCACGGGAGGAAAGGGGGTGGTCTATTCTAAGCCGGATACCACACGGCACATTTACATTAAAGTTAATAGTAAGAAAGTTTTATTATAATCAGTCTGTATTTTACCGGAGCAGGTGCAGCTGTGGTTTGAAAGGCCAAGATAGACGGTATATCCATGTCTCGACGCGTTGATACGCGGGAGACTCGAGATCTGGATATACTGCGCTCTGTCATGCGCATGCTCAGCCCGTGCACGCAAGCCTCACTCGATGGGCTGGTGAAGAAACAAAGCCTTTACTAACCAGCTGGGACTACTAAATGTATCTAACAACGTTTCAGTAACAAAGGCGAAAAGTCATGACAATAGACAAGCACCTTGTTTAAATAATGAGGTCACAAACAATGCTAATTACGCGTATTGAAAAATTAATCTGCAGATAGAGAATACAGACAAAGCTATTATTACCTGTGCAACCTATGACAAAATATTCATAACAGTGCCTTATTCGCCAAAGAAAACTGTGAGAAAGTTGTTGTTAATAGACATAATTGAATCGAGAGTGAAAGTTAAGTGGGAAATCTAAGCCTTTTTTACAAACGCTTTGTCATCTATTTTTTTGGTTACGCTATTGTATACAATGGGTGTATTGCACAGTTACTAAATGTCTTAATTATGGCAATCAACTAAACTTGTCCACTTGTATTTATCCAATATTATATTATGTACCTTCTAATTTATTTCTGGAATGGCGACAACACAAAAGAACCAAATACCAGTTTTAATAGTAATACTATTGATCTAATACTTAGTTTGTTTATTTGACCAACTCATCTGAAACATCATCCCGTGGCAATTCCAGGGTTTTGTCCTGAGCTTCATCCTCTAATTCGCGACTACGAGCACGAACCATATCCAGAAGTAACGTTTCGTTACCACCCAAATCATCCGATCTGAAAAAAATATCAGTCTATGTAATCTATCTACGAATAATTGAACACAGGAAGCTATTGCAGTGCTTTTTAACAATTTTGTGCTACTAATGAGGGAACGAACATAAAAAAAAAAAAAAAAAAAATACAGTCGAATTGATAACCTCCTCCTTTTTTTGAAGTCGGTTAAAAAGGAGTGCGTAGTGGAGTTATAACATTGTGTAATTCCAAGAATATAGTTACCGCTGTTATAATCTTTTATCTTTCAAAGCCCAAAATAGTGCCTTACTTACTTGATCAAGCTTCTGTCTGTCTATACATAAGGTTCATTTAAGTTGTAGGTACTCACCGTACGCTGTTGACATAACTGTCGTAAAACTCACTCTGCTGCGACAATAGAGTACTGAGGTCAGGTTGAGGACTGTTTATGTCGGAGCCATATATAGAGGTTTCCCGGTGAGTGGCGCGCATCCGCATGAGCAGTGTGGTGTAAGGAGTTGCATCGTTGCTCATGAACGAAATGCGTCGGGGTTCCTCTTCTTGGGGACTTGGAATTAAGATATAACTAGATTATGTAGATACCATCTCATTCATTTTTGCTCAAAAGTTTTGTGATATCATACAAAAGATTACTTAGTTATCAACAAAGTTTTGATAAAAGTTATTGTGATCGTGAAGATTATAAATGAAATCGTTCTCACGATGCCTTTTAGGCTATTAAACTAGGCAACTATGCGTTTGTAACCAACTGTTTGTTGTGTCTCTTCTTGAGTAAATATATTCTTTTAAATAAGACAAATACTATTTGAACATCTTACTTGTTTGGCATTAGGCAAGTAAGCACCATTTAAAAATAATACAATAGGAGAGGTAAGGCATTGAAATTGGAAAATACACAAACAATTGTTCTCTAGCGGTTTACGACGAAACACGAAAGAAGAACGAATCGGATGCTAGCTTGACTTTTACCGTCCACGTGAGTCATGCAGTGACTCAGATTCTTGCTGCTAGTATCTAGAAGTATACGTATAACTACACTTGGCCAGTAGCGGATAAAAATTAAACTTAACTCGACTCTCCACAAGCCTTGAGACCAGTTTCAATGCAACGAGTTTCGTTGCAGTTAAATATTTTTATAAAGTGTATTATATCTAAACTATATCGAAACAGCAAAAATAACCACATGTAATTGACGTAATTTCTGGAAGCAAGGTGTTGATAACGAAAAACATGAATGTGATGCATGTTTGAAGTATCCAGACATGCTTAACTCAATTCGCCATTCAAGTATCAAACAATCACGACAGGGGTATAAAACAGAACGGCTAAAAGTAGACCCAAAACCATACAACAATAAAGTATGTAGGTAACTACTTAGTAGTTAAAATAATTTGATAATAAAAATGCTATGATTTGAATTGAATACTGGGAAACAAGAGATTATGTTTAAATACATTGTAAGTCTAAAATATAGGGGTTACAAAGTCTTGTCACAACGACTTACAGTTTCGGAACCAGGCGGAAGACACGGCGTGAAGAGTACAGTTGTGAGTAACGTGCTTTCCAGTCCCCATGTTTTTTCCAAACCATCTCAGTCTTCCTTGAAATATATTAATAGTTTCGTGTAAATCATAACGCAATATTAAAGTGCCAATCAATCTTCTTGTATTACATTTTTATAGAACATTGTTAAGAAAAAAGAACAGTAAGCATAAAATATAAAGACTACACTTTTAGGTGTCGTTAGCAAATGAGCTTTTTGAAAACCATTTTACTGTCAACCTTTTTGTCCCATGTTTTGCAAAATGAGTGACCATTGCAATCCGTACAATGGAAAAGTCACGTAATAAGTCGAAGGCCATAATAACTTTGTGGTGAGGCTAAGTTGCAGCCATAAATTTAATATTAAACTTCAAGATTACAAATTAATGTTTGATCCATGTTTTGGACTCTCGATATATAAAGCAAAAGTTAAACTTGAATTTAAAATTCAGTTAGCAGACTGTAAAATTTCTATTCTAAATTTAGGATTGTGCCTATAATAATACTATTATATATAAAACCAAATAGTATACAAATATTACTGAAGTTTAAAATTAAGCTTACTCCATTTTGAGTTTCTGCTATCAGGTATCTTAATTCTTTATTGATTACTACGAATAGGTTTTATGTTGGTTTCAACCAAATAGCTAAGTAAATTCCTCAGATTCCATGTTGACATTGACTTTTTGAATTTGCTGACTAGATTATTTGATTAAAATTGACGTTAGGTAAAAAGTTTCACTTATTGTGAAGTTTACGTTTAAAAATAGTCTCGATGGATCGATTATACATACTATCTCGTTAGTCTATGATACCATATGATACTACAGTCTATGATACTACACAACGTTGTCAGCAGCTTCTTCGTATTTTGGATGGATTTGCCATGTGTGTCTAATTTCTACATGAGATACTTATACAACTCATTCTTCTTTTTTGGCCGTACTCGGAAGTGTTATTTATTATTAATTGCCATATAGCTATGTAGGTTATAATGGTGTTTTGAGTTATTAGGCTCTTGTTTAAGTTACTTATTACATTCGTATGAAACAGTATGCTAACTCGGAACCTTATATCATTTGTATAAGCGGCAAACAAGTCGTCCACAATGGCTCTTATTCAGAAACACGATTACCTTGAGATCTATTGACCTGTAACGAGCGAGCTAGTCATGTAGCACCACTTAATATTAGTTTAGATATTTATCTCTCATAAATAATTACGTAGCATCGAATAACAAAGAAGTTTCAAAGAGTTCAACAATAACGTCTGTGACAAAAGCAAGTCCCGTTAAACCAATGTAAACCCTGTGCCTGCAAACTTAATCTGCGGATATCCTGAATCATAGTCAAGCATATTATCGTGGGAGCGCTTCTCTCCTCTTTGTCAGCAACAACAAAGATTGGTTTTATGTCAGTGTTTAAAGTTACAGTGCGATTCGCAAAGTATACCTAAGTTGATTGAAGCTGTTGTGACGCTGACAAGCGGCGGCGGGGCGCGAGTCTGACTCCCGGCCGGCAGAGTCGCGCCGCCACGACCGTCTCACGTTTAGTTTAGTCGCTCCGACCGCGAACACCGACGCACACGTTGGGCCTCCGTGCGCACACCGGCTCAATGCAACACGCTTGACAGTTGACGATAACGCGCTCTATTTGAACGTAACAATCACTCTAACTGCACAATCGAACCCATTCACACTTACTACGGGCCATTAACGAATTACGATCTACGTTGTCCCGAATTTTACAATTGGTTCGTTGAAGCGGTTGTTCCAAAACCGGCTCCGTGACCATATGATCGGTATTACTGGAACTGTTCAGCCCTGTTTTCCGATATCAGTGGGCAGTCACGATGTGGATCGTAAGCTGAAGTGCACATTGGATTTTTGTTTTGTGTGGACGCAGTAGAATTATGACAAAGTGACAGAAGACTTCTGAAGTGTCTGTGATTGTTTTGTGACATGATTGTGTTGGAGATGTGAATGTTGACGTTGATTTTTATGTATTTGTGCCGTTATTGAATAAGTGCAATGGCTGGTGCTAGTGAGGAGGGTGGCGGTGTAGAGGAGGCCACACCGGTTTCTGTGGGCGAGGGGCGCACCAAGCGTGGATTAAGTGGGTCCATGTCCTTGCGCACGCGCAAACTTGGGCGTAGACTCTCGCGCAGCATGTCCATCGTAGCGCTGAAGCTACCGGAGAAGGCGCAGAGTATCACACGCTCGTCATCAAAGCTCATAAGATCTGGCAATCGTGATAAAAAGAACAGATCATTTGAACTCTCCATAATATTACCAGACAAAACACAAAGACAGGTAAAAATTATATATTGTTATGATTGTGTTAAGTATCATTCGCTTTAAGTGATAATGGTTTGATAACGAGTACACATTTACAAATCTAGCCCCTCTGATAAAGCTATTAATTATTATCAATTTTTAGTTAGATTTAAATAACAATTAAGTAGTGAGGTTACGTCGTGGTTCTAATTAGTGGACCAGGTCTTGTCATTACAATTCAATTATGAGTTTAATTGGTCAAAGTAATCCTCAACTAGAGAGTTAAAAAACAAAACTTTGCTTTGAAAAAAAAACGAGACTCGTAGGATGTGCAAATACAAACATTTGAAATTAAACGGGTTTAGGAATCGTCTAGTTGGAGACTATTTGAGTTATATTGTTTACTGATCGACATCCTTGGGTCCATGTTCACATGACAAACGGCTCGATAGATGTACGTTTTAGGTAGTCCCGCGTTTGGAGGTACACGATGAACGTTATGCATTCGAATGTGCTGTTTACTGAGTCACTGCAGTTAGCTGTTGATGTTTCGCCACCGCCTCGTGTCGCCCACACCGCAGATTTCTCCATTGATATAATAATGAGGTGCAATTGCCTCCGCGTTTAAACCAGCCGTTTAGCGTTGTTTGCCTTTGTCATTGAACTGTGGAATGGTTTTTGAAGCCGGATAGTAGAACTACCGGCTCTCGCGCCTGTCGCACTTGTTTTGCACAAAGCAATGACAAGCTCTATCGACGGAATTTTGTTCATACCCTAACAGAAATTTGTTTCTGACTAAAAACTAAGAATTACATAGCAAATGTACAATAGTGTAGTACCTATCAAGGTATACCTAAGTGGGCACACAATATAAAATTTCAACTTGACCCAATTGTAAGTAGTCACTTAGTGTAACAGCTTCTTTCAGTGTCTTAGGTCGTGGTTTGTGGTCAGCGATCTATCGGTTACAGATCAGGTCTGAGTGGCTACCTAATTATATTTTTTGTAATGTTAACTTTTTATTCTGAACTTCCTCGACAGTGAAGGACGGAACAGTTCCGGTAGTAGGTTGCTAATTAATCCACTAATTAATTACCGCTAACATTGAAAATTGCCGCTCAACATTTTTCAGTATACTGCGTGATTATTGCAAATTCACTTGAATATAATTCACCTAAATAGTTCACACAAAGGCATTTCAAAGTCATTCTCATGATTCGTTACAGAACGACGCGGTGGTTATTATTCTAAAACAGTGAAATTACTTGTTTAGAAAATAAAGTTGTTGCACTAAATGGTACGAAATAGTATCCACTAAAACATTTGGCGTGTTTACCAATAACACATTGAAAGTATGTTTATTTGAGATAAGCTCAGTTTATTAAAATATAGATGTAGCCTTATATAAGCATAGGTAGACATTGTCAAACAATGATACAAAACCAGTAGTAAGAATACAAGTGTTTATCTTTTCATTTAATGGATCCTTTACCCCTCAATCGAGCGCACTGGAATTGTGTTTGTTTCTCTAAGTGAGAGTCTGTGGGTGTCGTGAATTGCAGTTTAACTCCAACATTGTAAAGGACACACACTGTTTATTTCTGCCTGTCATTATTTAAGTCTTGGGAAGATAAATACCGTTTATAACGGATTTGTCGCTTATGAATTGTTTAACAATTAGGTACTACGCCTTGACATCTCTACCTGCGATAGACGGAGAAAGAATGTCTTGTGTCGGCAAACACATCGGAGATGATGATCAATTGTTTAATATAGCCTTTACTTTTTCTCTGTTTGCCTCGTTGGTCTAGTGGTCGCTAAGCGTGACTGCTGAGCATGAGGTCCTGATTTTTTTTCCCGGGACGGAAAAGTGTTGCTGGGTTTTTCCATTAGTGAATTCTTAGTAGCAGCACGGAGTCTGGATTTGTGCCCGGTTCATGCCAATAGGCTCGCCCCCTATTTCATTAGGACCCATAACATACCTGGCGATGTGGGTGTACTCTACAGTCACCTCTGCCTACCCCTCTGGGAAATACAGAAATGATGATATATTTATGTTGCTTTTTTAAACTTATTACAACTGTAATACATTAATTATAGGAATCATAAGAATTTTTGACTAAGTATTATTATCATCAATAAAGTCACCGGCCTCTGTGGCTTATGCAGCTAAACACTTCTTTTGACTTTACACAACTTTTGACTGTTTTAAAACAGTCATAAGAATTATCATTGAAACAAAATATATTAATAAAAACAAAAAACCTCTCTCTATAAAGAAAAACAAACAAAACTGATGAGTGGTTGCGAGTGCACTTCAATTCAGTGCATCCAATTGTATATATGCAGCATTCCGTTGGTAAGCTGACAAAGAATGCGATAACATTCATTTGTCCCTTTAATACGCTAATGATGTGATGTAGAGACAGACGATATTTAGCCGCAATGAGGATGAACGCCCACCTTATGCAGACTCTAATGCACGTAGCGGAAATGTAATCCAGACCGTTAATATAGGAGGATGGTCTCAATTCATTACGAGTTTCTTGCACTGAGCTGCAGCTTTGAGTGGGCATTGGATTCATCAACCTTATTTGCGAATATTAGGCTAATTGAGTGGCAGGAGCTCTATTAGATATGTTTATACCTACGTATTTAGTTGTATTGAACAATCTTAAATTTTTACTACATTCATTTACTAAATTCCAAACATGGAAATCTTTTTAATTATTTTTCAGCGCTTTTTCGTAATTATCTACAGTTTATACTTTATATCCTCGGCATATGCCTATTTTCATCTTATTGTATCTGACAGCTGATATGCTACTATTTTTGAAAATATACAATTATCTGATCATGCTACTACTTACTACTACTCTTAGCGTGTTTGTTTAAACACGCTAAGAAATATATCACATGGCCGGCGTCGAATAACTTCCAATTAAAATAATTGCATAAGAAAGTTAATCCGTACACTACTTTTACGTCGTTAGTGACAAGAAGCCGCAGCTGAATTATAAAACTCACTTACTTACGGAAGCATAAAAACAAACAACAACCACTTAGTTACTTAGATGATAGGTAGAATGACAAATTGCGGGAGAAAGTGATGTCGCAACGATATGCGTTAGTGGGTGGACGAACAGTGACGTTCCGCATGTGGTCTCATGCGATACTCCATTTAATTGGTCACGATTAATTCGTGACGTGTATAGCCACCATACACTTAATTAGCCGATGATACACATCAATACCACCGTTCACGTATCACGTATGTTTCTCGATGGTAGACAAATTATTTGGCACAAAACTATCAATGTCTGGTATTCTGCATGCAGTACGTATCTAGCAAATGATGATTGACACTTGTCTCGCGTGATTTGGGCGTCATACAAATTGACAGAGCATAAATTTACTAATACGAGAACGAGATGAGAATGTCTTCATGCTATAGTAAAAAGATCGACCTGAAAAATGTCTTAACAATATTATGCAAGTTCGACTCAGTCTTTTCCTTGCATCATATAAGTAGCTATTAATTAAACACCACACTTAAAAACATGTAAAGTGCTTTCGAATAGTAAGTATTTTAAAACTATTGTTTAATACAAATCATGTTCTGACATTGTCCCGCTTTTCTTCGTATGATCTTAGCTGTTGTGTGTGCCAAAAAATCTAAAGTTCTACTATCTCGTATGTCTGTCTGTGCTTTACCTCTCTGCCAATGTGTTGGAACAATTAATCATATTTAATGCACGTGTTATGATTAAGTAGTTACCTGTTAATTCATGATATTATGATGCTCAACCATTTCACAAAACAAAAGAAAGTGACACAATAAATAATACATTTGTGTCCTAATTTACATATTATTACGTGATTTATTGTGTCTGCTGCAGAGATTGGTAATGGTTAATCGATTTATCGGATTTAAAATAAATCAATTGTTTTTTTATTTTAATAAATCAAGTTCGTATAGCATTTTTACTGTTCTTTGTCGAGATTTTGCTCTTTTTTCTCTGTTCGAGTAAAGCATTCACTGCGAACGATTATTTTCATACTTCATTTCAGTGTTTGTAAATAACGCACTGTTGGCTTGGATTGGTGCCATTTCATTGATGGATAGACGACATCATTGTATAAACATAATGTTTATAACCACTGAGGACGTTAGATCATAATTGAGTAGCAGGTTGTACGTAGTAGTACCTAACCTACCTAACTAGTGTTACATAGATCTGCGATGATAAATGAGCCGTTATTCTTGACGTAATACAGATTCTTTTATAAAAGTAAAAATTATGATATTTCCATAAAAGAAAAAAAAAATTATATTTCGATAAAATAATAAATAATATAATACTGTCTGTAATGTGTTATCCATTTTATTACAATAACATCATATCTCTACATACCAAAGCCTACAATGCGTAAATATTTTGTATTAATCCGTCAAATCAGACACGCTTTAAATTATCTAACGTTGCCAATAGTTATCTAATACATGACATTATATTTTTACTAAATTACGCAATGAGATCTTGTGACAAATCACCATGAGTAATCGCCCTAATTGCTTATTCAAAACCTTACCGAGTTTCATTAAGCAAATTGAATTTCTTTAAATGTTCTTGAGATAAAAAACAAAATTTCTTAGATAAAATTAAATTTAAAAAGTAATTATTCCACTGAAAGTAAGATTCTTTTCCGTGTACGCATAATGAATTAGCCAGGCTTCGCCTTTTGAGGTCATGTTTGTTACTTGATATCCGTTAGCAGCCACCGGTTACGAAGTGTTGTGGAAATTACAACTAGGCGTACTGGTCGTTGCTGTAGTAAGGAGAAATACAAGAACATATGTGTGCGTTTTGCTACGTATCTAGGTATTATAACTTTCTGGAGTGTTATCCATATTGTTATAGTTTTTCGATTTTACTCATGTGTTTATTCGGGATCCATAACTTAATTAGCGATACACCTCTGCCTACTCCTTCGGGGAATACAAGCGTGATGTTATGTCTATTCGAGAATGCCCGACCGGTTCAATTCACGACTCGACTAAGGGCAAGGAGGGTAAGGAGTCCGAATCTAGTCGGGCATTCCTGAATAAAACCAAAAAGCTAGTAAATAATTTGTGAGTGTTATTAAAGAAAGCTGGACCGATCGGGTTAAGGTCTCAAACCTGCAATGACTATCACTTTTTGTATCTAAAGCGGCGCTGGAACCGGTCCGAAGGCCTACGAATGCGATCTGGACAGGCGCAGTCTATGCAATACGGTGCGCACATCGCTCAATGCAATCTGCGAAGGAATCTTGTGTAGTTAATCTTCTTTCGTGAACATTGTTAATTCTTTATAATATTAAAACGTCGGGAATATGGTTTAATTACTGGCCTGAAAAAACTTTACGTTTTAAGAGATGTGCAAAATATCACGAATTGTTAATACCTACCTACTTAAGCCTTAATTAATGTAAAATATAGGTTTAAAAATTCCAAAAATTATGATAGGTAGACACACGCGATGAAACTTTTTTATCGATTAAATTCTTATTTACATTTGATGCCGACCATTTTTAAACCATTCGATTATTATGAGATTAACAAAATTAAGTTTGGCATTGTAATAAATATTAATTTGCGAACAGATTTCTCCTAGTTATTATCTCTATGTTGTAGCGAGGCTATTTAGTTTCGTTGATTAGTTACCAATTTAAGACTTTCTTAAGAATAGTTTCAGAATAAAAACTAATTTGCAAAAACTATGTTGTAACATTTCCGCTCCATAGCTTTGACCTTTCATTTGACAAAGGTTTTCCATACTTAAGCCTGCGAGTTAGGAGACCTCATTAAATATTGACTAAATGACGGTCCCGTGACGGTTAAATTTCAGTAAAAAAAAACATGCATATTTCTTCTGTAAGGATGTATGAAGATATTAGGTTGGATATTAGGCTATTATGTACCTACTATCTAATCCAATCCAATATGGTGTAGAACAGTTCATATGCTTCTCACGCAGTTTGATAGTAAACTAATACTTAACGGCTACGTAGACCGTAAAATGTAAATCCATAGGATCAGCTTATAACTCTTACGGGTCAATCCGATGCTGTTTTCAACTTTCAATAAGGCACCACAGCTCGTTAGTATTAGCATTCATCGCTAGACATAAGTGACAAAAATGTCTAGAACCGGTCATAAGTGCCAGATGGACGTGCCCGCATTAGTTTCGCTATGCAAATATAGTGAAAGTATGTATAACTTGCGATTTTCATATAAACATTCGTACGAGCGTGTGAAAGTGAACTTATAAACTTATCAATGTTCTGCCAATAGATTAATTTGAATGTCTATTTATAAAATTACCAATAAAATGTTTTTTTGAAAACTTTCATCGGTAACATATGGCTGTGTTTGCCAGAAACATAACTTAAGGCCGAAGTGATTGAATGAATTGATTAAATAGGTAATTAGATTAAGGTCACTTTCATTTTATATCGGATTTCTTATGACGCGCGATGATAAGATTATGAAATGATGCCGCCCATTTTAATTTGTCGTACACTCATTTTGTAAGCAGGCTAGTATATCGGTATTAATGATAAGTATTTGTGTTTATTACTCAAGACGGCACTCGGCACGCCAAAACGCACAGAAAGCAGTCCAAAATAAGACGATTTCAACGTAACTTCGCTGTTGGTGCATCTTGTTCTAAATATAGCATTCATAGAGTGTCTAAATAAAGCACAAAGGTAGGCATAGCTTCGCAACGTATCTGATCATAGTTTACTAATATTATTATCTGGCTTCTGCCCAAGAATGTTAGGACAAGTCATTAGATAAAGTAAGCAAATATTTCTGTTAAGTTATTGGCGTCAACCAGACGAATCCCTAGGAAGTAAAGTGCAACGATTGCAATTAATGTTATCGGACAATTTGCGTCCCTATTTATTTCAACTCAACGATAACCTAAAAGTAGCTCGCAGTGCCGTTCAACCATCTCAGTGAACCGCATGGCATTGTTGTTCTGGCAACGTGAGCGCCAGATTAGAAATTTTGGCAACATTTTCACGATTATGGCAGCTCTTAAATGGCTATAAACTGCGGCTGACTTGGCACTCCCACTCGAGCTGCGATTGTTTACAACTAAGAGGCCATTACGAGCCGCTGGGCCACGCCAAGTGGGTATATGTTGTATGTTTGTGATTAATTTCAGGAGTAAATGTAACCTGAAACATGCGTTGTTTACACAAAATGGCCTAATTGGGTAGTTCGTTTAATTTTAGCTGTTACACTATAGGGTCGAATTACTAGATTATTAGTATTATTTTTATATGTTTTAAAAGCTTACCTCACGCCTTACCCATAATAGAAAACTTTTTAATTATATCTCTTTTGTCAGTTGTTAACATTCAATTTTCGATACATAATTAGCAGAAAAAACAGTTTTCAAAAAACCCATGTCTGATATTAATTTATCAGAGTACAGTAAGTCTTAAACCTACATAAAAAAGAGTTTGACTTATATTTTTTTTGGTTCAATTAATTAAAGCTGTCTATCGAGAGAAACATGTTTAACAGTATAGTGCAACAAAATAAACATGTGTTTAATGTTTTATGATGTAATAGTGTTCATTAATTTTCGGAGTGAAGACAACTGTTAATAAACAAAATACTATTCGAAAGGAAGAAATATTACCATTTCATGGTATCTTGACAGCCTTTCATAAGTAGGTTACACTATCTTCTTCTTCTTTGTATCGGCATGAGCTAACATGCCATACATGCCATAGCCACATGGAATCGGTCATGCCGTAGTGTGGAGATTGGTTAGCCAATTACAATGGTAGCGAGGTTGACCGTCCAGGGTGTGCCGGACGTACTTAAGTATCGTCACTCGTAGTGGCTCTCTACTTGCACCTTCCCTACATACACACTTTACATTAAAACAATTAAACTTTCCAAATGCCATTTTTCAATAGGTTTCAGTATCTGCATCTCACGAACGTCACAGTTTATTTTCGTTCGCACAAAATACGGAGTAAAGATTGAAACCATTAATGAATGTAGTGATTGTTTTATAGGGAACAATTTCGCGTTAACATGGCCTTAATTAACATCAGGAACTGGGCCTTCGAGTGACCGTTGAACCGCTCTGTCTTTGTCAACTAGTACGTGTTGTAGGCACAGATTTAATGAACACAGTTTACAAAATGGGAATTTCTTTTGTCATGTCAACATGAATGGCTCGATGTGTACTTTATTCAGCCTTATAGCAGGCACAGTTACTTCTTTAAACCAGTTTTGCAGTCTGTCTATACTGTGAATAGCGTAGCATTGTTGTCCTCGGAGATTTTTTCAGTGTACGTGATCGTTATTAATACAGGACCACCTTCTGCAAAAAGCCTACCTTCTGACTATAAATGGCTTGGAAAAAGTACCTATACAATAACTGGCGTTTCAATGTTTTCATGAAAAAAAAAACTTAATTGTGTTCATTAATTATCACTACATAGTATAAAACAAAGTCGCTTTCTCTGTCCCTATATCCCTATGTATGCTTAAATCTTTAAAACTACGCAACGGATTTTGATGCGGTTTTTTTTAATAGATAGAGTGATTGAAGAGGAAGGTTTATATGTATAATAACATCCATTAAATAGTGGAGAAATACTTATAATATATATTTTATACCCGTGCGAAGCCGGAGCGGGCCGCTAGTAAATTATAATACCGACATCAAGCATTTAAAAAAAAAGTTATTCGCAAACTGTTCATACTACATTTACTTATAATATCTGTCACGGTTATTTAATAATTATCTGTTTACCTAACCATGTAAAGCTAGCAGAAGACGGTGATCATATAAAATAAAAATAGGCTTTAGACTAGGTACAAGAACTTAATCGATTATTGAGCTAATCGAGAAGAAACTCTTTGATGTTTAATAAAGCATGAAATAGCTGTTGTCGTCGACTGAACGATTTTCAGGGGCAACTGTAGCACGACTCATGCCGTGTTTTGGTATTATTGATAATAATAGGATTAGGAAGTGATTGGTATTGTTATGGCATTGAATATGGCATCGAATATCCTAAATTAATGTATCGCGGATTTAAGGACATTTAATCAAGTCTTATATCGAAAGTCGTATTTTAAATAGTGATTCTATTGAGTGAATAAATCTTGTCCCGACTCTGCCTAGAGCATTCCTAACATTAGCGAAAGCAATTTAGGTAGGTTTCTTGATTTTATATTCTTCTTTAGGAGGACCTGTAGAGTTTAGTTAAGTTGTTCCAAATAATGTTCAATTTTAAAAACGACCACGTTTAACAAAGTCATCATTGACCAAACCATTAGTCAGTAAACAATTTGGTTAATTGGCCATTAATAAAGTCTATTCACTAGACTTCAATTCAAAGCTAGTCTAACACTACTTAGACTACATAATATTGAGGATGTTCATGAATCAACATTCGCTAGCGCAAAGTGCATGATTGTTTACCCTTTCCAATACCCAAGTGGATGATGGTTGGTGATTGTGTGAAAGTCGTTTCTCAGAGATTATTTTCTCATCACTACACCAGTCAATAAACTGCATTGCGTACGTTCGCGATTAACGGCAATAACATGAAATGAGGTACGTAAATAGACTGACGTCACAACGCACAATAAAATCTAGACAATGGTGTTTTCCCAGATGTCCGCGACACGTTAACAAGATGATTTAAAAACCATGCCGCACATACTGAAATAGAACGCTCAGGGAAAGTTGACACGAGCGTCTGTTACTCCCGTCTTGACATGATGAAAACTCACCGCGGCAGTTTTGGGTCACTCTCGTAATAGTCCCGAATACTGAACAATAAATTACGATTCAACACCGCAAGTATTCACGCGAAATGTTTCCTTGGAGATGTCATAAAATCGTTACGAATCAACTCTTCTCAGAGAAAATGCAAGTTGAAAGACACGTTAATTTTAAAAATAATGTTTTATTATTTACTTTACTTATACATTTTGACCTACTTAAGTCAACGTCAGTCTAGACCTAGCCTCTCTGTGTTCTCTGTAAATTATTTACTAGTTCTCGTTTGTCTAGTATTGAGATTGGTTTTTGCTACAATAGCTTACAAATTTACAATATAACTATGCCAAATTCTTACTACTAAGTTATAATGTTACTGCATACTAGATATTTTGAGGCAACTCATGTATTTCACATATAAACCGGAGAAGAAACTAATGACCACTAAAACTTTTCTTTGTGCATTTTTATTAAATAAACGTTTTGTCATAGTAAGTAAGCTCTAATAGGACATCTGGGATAAATAGATAGTTAATATTTTACGCGGAGCTAACTTAAGCTAACCACAGAAATCCAATAACTGCAAGATTGGTTGGTACATCCCAACATATCGCGAATCAATTCATCAGCGCGGTAACCAATACCCGCAACTGCCTTACCTCTCATTGACCTACTTAGCTGTGGATTTAAATTAATTACTGTCATTGTATTATAAGCACTACAATACGATGTTTGCATTTGTCGCCTGCCAAACGTAGCTGTTATATTATTCTCAGCATGCTCATCGTAAAGTGTCACACAGATGTTCGAGTCAATACCAGCACACCGTAAGGATGGTACAGTTATGCAATTAGCTAAGAGAATGGCGTACACAGTAATGTCCTTCTCGGTCAACGGGCTGTGTTACTTCCACTGCGATTAACATAAACTACGAATGTAATAAAGCAAGGCTACAACTATTAACAATTCGGCCAGGGGAACAGTCGTAGCGATCAACAAATCGAACATTTAACGAGGAGCGCACTTGTCTTGGCTATTTCAACTGTGACATTGACTTCAATTCTTGATTTCTTCTTTGATCTGACAAAACTTTAGTCGTATTATGTTCACCTTCATTTGCTTGTTATTATTTATAATCAATTTTCAAAATAAATAACGTATATATTTCCTACAAGATTAGCATTTCTTTCATTCCTCTTGTCTAACGTACACCCCTCATGTATAAACAAATATTCAATAAAAATCTTGAGTGTTTTGAGATAAAACTCCAAAGGAATTTTTTTATAGGTACTACTCGTTCTAGTAACAAACATACCTACAACTTTCACTGTTTTAAATATGGAGAAGTGTCGCCGTTTACGGTTTAGTCTACCGATCTTTCTAGTTAATCTTTTAGAAAATTAAATCTTACTCTTGTGGACTCTCTAGTCTCTATGTTTACACTATACGAACACAAATGATCATACAAGTTAAATGAATTATTATTGTTTGTTCAATTTGTTTACTAAATTACTAAGATTATTAAGTCCATTACAAAGGTGCTGTATGGACGGTAATTAATATATAAAGAAAACTGTTACTGCGCCACTGGCTACAGCAGAATTTTCCAGATTTGTGTTCGTGTATCAGACGACGAGCGACGGTAGGGAACCTCGTATTTAGTCTATAAGGGTAAATTTATAGTTTCCATTAGCTTGGATGACACTAAAGGAGAAATTGTCATAATCACTCTGTGTCACTTACGAGATACGCAGAAAAATTATCTGGGTCGCTATTCCATAACACACATGTTTATGTGCGCTCATAATATATACATTTGTACCTATCCTACATGCGTGTTGACACGGGTGCTAGTAAGTCGAGACAAGTAATCATTAGCCGACGACATAGTAATTAGGCAGTTCGGCCTAATTGTAAGAAAGTGAAATGCGAGGCCAGCGCGAATGTGTGAACGGTTCCCATACCTCCCCGCAATGGCCGCAATGCACTCTACTCGTAATGTTACGCAGATACGCTACTGTTTGTTGATGTAGTAAATCATTGATGTGTGTGGTTCTAGTAAAACCGCATGCATTCGAGTAAGCTGCGTGTAAATATTTAGTCATTGGAGGCATTGGTCATGCGGAAGTTATCAAATTGCGCGTATGGAAAGTAGTATTTGCATGTTTTCATTCTTCTGCAATGTAACCGGACTCACCGCATAATTATTTCTATTTATTTCTTTCTAGCTTCCGCCCGCGACTTCACCCACGTGGTTTTCAAACGTTATATAGCCTATAGCCTTCCTCGATAAATGGGCTATCTAATACTGAAAGAATTTTTCGAATCGGACCAGTAGTTCCTGTTATTAGCGCGTTCAAGCAAACAAACAAACATACTCTTTAGCTTTATAATATTAATATAATTATATAACATATATTATGTATAGATTTTGAAGTCGAATCTTTCATATTCCTAATTCCGGTTTGATAAGTGTTATCTAATCTATTGAAAACTTAAATAACTATCTATGTTTCATTAACTAACAACTGTGTTTTCCTCGGTGTTTGTCCAACCTCAATTTGCGGCATCAATGGACGCAGTTTCGTGAATTATTTCATATTTTCGTTGGATTGGATCTACTAGCCATACATAAATGATGTTAATATTCTTGATGAAGTTTGTTTTAATGTAACATTTAGGCAACACGGATGTAAGATTTAGGTTATTTTACGTAGCGTTGCAGAATATTAAATCTCGGGGCATATAAACATTAGTTTGCAGTTACCACGAGTATACAATATAAATATAAATAGATGTATGTTATTATTTCTTAGTTTCTATAGGTACCTTATGGTTCTGGGTTAGAAAATTTTATTTCTCTTCCCTATAGAAAGGGTTTCCGAAATATAAAAATTTTTGAATTTTGGTAATTGTTACATCGAAAATATTCGTCATTAAGTAATTCATAGATTTAATAATAATAATTTATAGACATAATACTACCTTTTTATTAAGTTTCGAAGGCTCAGTTTTCGATATTCCTGTACTCGTTTTCCTTGAGAATGTTACACTACCTTTGCGCTAATAATATCGATATGCGATATCTTGACTAGTAGAATGTAGACTAAAGGTTAGCTCAGCGTGTATATAATTACGTGCCTCTATCAGCGACTGGGTATGTAGCAAACCTATTGTCCGGCGGCTAATATCGTCATACTACAGTTGTATCGATTACATAACTAAGTATTCAATAGAGCACAAGGAGGAGATTTAAGGATCACTGCGCGGTCTTGCGCAGTGATCCTTATGTTGAATGAGTTGATAATTATTAAGACAAACAAAGCTTCAAATAATCTTTGAACGTCACCCTCATATTGTGTGCACTGCGTGCAGGGTCATCGATGGCTTCGTATGTGGGCCATCATCATGTAATACGATTAGTAAAAAGTTCAGCTGAGTTTCAATTTTTCAAAAAGTTCCAAAATTATTCAAAATTCTAGATTAGACTTTAGAATAGCTTATATTTGGCTTCATGGCACAAGAATGCGTCTACTTACCTTGCTGGGTAAAATTGCTTGTACGTTGCATAATATGATTATGTGACTCACGTTCATAAAAGGTGAAACTAGGATTTAATTACTATGATGTAGTCATATTTAATCGCGACTGGGGTAAGAATTGACTGGGTTGCCATAGCGTATAGAACTTGGATGAGAAGAAGCTTGGAGACTTACACGAGAATGTCCATCAGTTCATTATACAGTGACTGTGGTCTGTAGATGTTGATATAGGAATTATGAAATCTTTAAAATGTCTGTTGCTATAGCTTCGAAGATCCCATGACACAATTCCGTGAAAACAGATAAACAAAAGAGTAACACTGTAAGTACTGCAACTAATTATTCTTTCATACAGTTTTATGTCCTGTTCGCGTCATTACCCATTGTGACCAGTGTAGCATTCCCCGAACGGAACAATGTGGTTATAGGCGCGTGCTCAAATCGCATGACTTTATCTTTTCGCGACGGAAATGGGCGAGTCAGCTAGATAAATACTGAGCACATCGTACTACTCTGCTCTACATAGGCTCCGCCCAAAAGAGCCAATGCCCTTATAAATTACGGAGACAGTGGGTTGGTGACTTTGAGGTTGACAATCTGGCACCGATGAAAGGATGAGTCCAAAAATTCGTATTTAAATTTTGGTAGTTAGCCTCGAAAGGTTAAGTTAACCTTTTGAAAAGAATGTCTTTACCGAAAATGTAGGACACAAATTGATTACATTTTATTTTGGTGAGATGATGATGGTCTTGATATTAACTTTATGTTTCTTAAATTTTTATCCTTACAAAGTGCCTGTCCAGAAATACGGTATGTTAATGGTACCTACTTATTTTAAACCTAACAGTCGATAAAATAATAATACTTATCTATAACTATTGCTTGCGTGCATTGAATAGCCGAGGATGACGTCTGCATAATATCAGTGTTCATCACTTAATCATAGTGCAACAGTTCTTTTCAATGCTATCTATCACGTATTATGTTCTTTACGTGAGGAATGGTCGGCTAAGGAAGTTATTGAAACGTTTCAAACGAGGAAATTAGGTTGTGAAATGTTTAAGTGATAATAATAAGTCTTTAATATTTACGTTCAAAACACTGTTTCGTTCTGGTCACAAATCACAATGCTTCAGTGTTAATATACTGTATAACAAGACTTTTTATGTCGTACGAGATTAAACGGGGTTTTTTATAAATTACAGACCACTCTACGACTTAAGATCATGACTTTACGCTGTTTACTGACTCCCTACTGTTTAGTTCGTGTACAATTAATCTACTTTGGGAATCTGTTAAATCTACTTTAAGTTAGGATGATTTAAATTAATTGATGACTGATGTATTAATCTAAACTAAAGAAATTTGATTCCAACTAATGTACCTTGTTTTTAACCGTCTGCAAAAAAGGAGGAGGTTCTCTACTTGACTATATTCATTTTTGTATGTTCTGACATTTCTCTACTGTTTTAGCCTAGTGTTTAGTTTAGTTTAGTTAAACAAAGTCCATAGATAATTTCCGAACATTGCAACAATCGTTTACTGTTGTCTTCAATAGATAGGTATTGTTTAGATGGATGGAGGTTGGCTTCGAGGTCACGCTGTCAACGTTAATTAACAGACCTTTATCTGTTGATTGTCATGCAACTTCGCATAAATCCTACGCTTGCGCGTTACATGTTGAGTTCTAAAATTCAATTGTAGGTGAGTTAGTCATAACTTGGTTTAGAGACTTGTAACAACTTTACATTAACAACAAGCATCATTTTTATTGGTCACAACGTTTAAGACACAGAAATCAAACATCTTTTAACGCTAATCTTAAGAAAATCCTTTAATGACCTTACTATAGTAGGTACAATTACAGTCTTTAAATCCTACAAATATGCAATTAGATTTATGCCAATCAGTCACAATTAGGAATAGGAAAGAAAAGTTAAGTATATCTCTGGAATTTTATTTTTTGAATCTGAATTATTAAAAGATAAAACAAAAACAGATTTTTCTTTTGAGAATTAACAAGTATCAAAATATTACTTTAACGTATCACATCTGTATACTACAGGTGTCAACGGATGTTTGTGATGTCAAGGCGCCTCTGGTCACCTTCGGCTAAGTTACCGCATTGGACACATGAATTGAATTTACGTTGATTACACATAGGTAGCTGACATAATACGAGTCGATTGTCAACGGTTGTTCGATCATCGTGTTTTAAACAATAGTCAATAGAAAAACACACTTTTATGGTAAGGCGATTGACTGTCTGATCAAATATTAATCCCTACATACAAACAGGTGGGTAGGTATCCCTAATTTATATATATAATTTATGTACTCCTTTGTTAGGACTCTTTACACCCACATCTCGCTGCTCATCGTCAGTTGCATGTAATAGTTGGCGAGTCCATTGGCTTGGAATAAATCGGGCCCACATTAATCCCTAGTCTGAACCTTTAACGACTCTTTTTCCTGGAGACAAAAGGAATTGAATTCTTAACGATCAATTATTTTTAAATTCGCGGCTTTACAAGAATTTATTTTATAAGTCAATTTACCTTTACCTTTCATATTCGCTGGAAAGTTCAGTGTCGTTCAGCTCCGTTCCGTGTTGCATCAAGTTAAATAGATTAAGAGGTACTTAGGCCGCTGGCCAGGCCAAGTGATATTGGGGTTTTCCGTTATGAAAGTCTAAGTAGATCGATGTTTGGAATTGTGCCTGGTATTTATTGTCTATGTGTTTATTATGAATACAGGATTACATACATCAAAGAGATTTTGGTGGTGGGTGGTACCTACAATAAATGTTGGTAGGTGTAACTAAAGTTAATAATATTTTCATGTAAATAGAAGCCGTGCCGCTTTTTTGCTCGACTTGGCGGGGGCACTTCCGTGCCCCCAGATGTTTAAAGGTAAGACCTTATTTTTCAAATAGGTCACTAGTATTGTTCAGATATCAACTGCCTTTACTGAGTGATTTAAGTTTTAAATTATTATATTGATCAGAAAACCATTTTGTTAGCTGACAACCAGCCCCCAGCGCCCATTGCACAAACGGGGTCGTCATTTTCAATCAAATTGAAAACAGTTTTTTTTAAATATGTTAGGTAAGAGCAATTTTAGATTCAAGGCAATAGGAACTACGATGTTAAGTTTTGTTTTTCAAGAGCAGCAACGAAGTCCTATTTTGCCGAAAAAGCCATTTATTGTCATGAATGGTTTTTTCGGCACGATGAACGAATAATGTATTGCCATATTATACTGTAGAATTTCTGTCACATCCCGTGAAGGTATAATAAATCAAGCTGACAGCATCAGCAGTGACTCATGTGCTGTCGTCAATCAGTCATCACAAAGTTTTATTGTATTTGTAATTTATGTCCGCCCCCGATTCGATACTAAATGACCTCTATAGAATTAATGGTTTTGTTAATTAATAGCTACACATTTCAAAATATTAAATGCATTTATTGAGTATGTTAACGATTGATTAACATAAATTCAACTGGACTGAGTAATTTTAAAATATATCTCATTATTTAATGTGCGGTGAATGTTTTGGAAATAAAAAGGATTTTATTGCAATATCAATAGTGTAATAACAAAGTTATTGGTACTTAACGACACATAATCTCGGGCCAAGACAGCATTTTTTTTCGATTTCACACGCTTTTATAAGCTTTCAGTAGTGCCAATATAAAATTTATTGGCCTCTACCAACTTGTAAGCTGGCTTTTTCCACGGAACTAGCGAATTATTTCTTGTAGTACTTTTACTGTTTACAAATCGTTACCTCAGAAAGTAGAAACTTCGAATCGCACAAAAAAAATGCATACAAGATTTCTGTGGTAAAGTATTCTCGTTGCATCTAGGTAAACCTTTACCTACGTGGCTCTGTAGAGCCGAGATGAATTTAAAAGTGTAATAACAACATGATAATAACGAGTGTACCAACGGTCTTAACAAAAACTACAATGATGGGTAACAAAAAGTAGTGAACGTCCGACAGTAGTTCGCACGTTGATACTATGAATGTTTCACTCAAAACATTCCCAACCAATCAAATATCTAATTAATGTTCATCTAACTCCACTAAGTTTCTGATTATTTCATCAGAGTTTTGATAAGAGGAGTTAGAGAGTTTTAATCAGTGAAGATGATTGTGGAGGATTTATGAAAAAAACCTACCTATTGTTTGTAAAATATTTAAAAAATATGTTGATTCATGGTACTTTTTGTTGGTACTTAGTTATTTGTTCCAGCTATAACCAGACATAAGACATACTCTATCATATGACAATAAACATGTCCTCTAGTAGTTGTGAATTCATTGATCAATACAATTTATCATCATTTGTACATTTAAACAAAATTACGCATTAATTCGCAATAAACATATTTACAAAGTAGACTATTACAAAATCTGACCTCAGCCTGTAAAATAAGTATAAATTTAAATTTACATAAAAACTACATTTCCTTCAAGGGCATTACAGAATTAATTGAAATTGAATTGTAGACCACTGTATTACGATTACTATAAAAATGGATATTCATTTTAGAAAACGACACTTCTCTATGCAGAGCTAACATTATTTCTAGGCAGCGTTGCATAAAATGTCTGTCTAACAAAATCGACTACCAAATCTTCACTGCAATTTGTAACACTACAGTTAGGTACTTCTGCAATACGACAAAAACTATCTGAAAACGTTATAATTTCACTTCAAAATATAATCTGTTTTGATCGAACTATTGTTCAAATAACATGTTATTATGTCAAAATAAATTAGAGCACTATCGATACATCATGTTAGTTAACGGTTACAAGGTGTTATAACGTGTCAATTATAATTTAATTTCAGTGATTGCGAGTATAAATAATCACTATTTCTCCACACGGCAATATAATATTATCCATTACACACTACTTATGTCATTCGGATACGCCTATTACAATAGTAAGTATTGCAATGATGCATATCTAATTTCCTCTCCCGATTGCCTAAGAATGGTTCTTCGGGTTTAACGTTGTGAATGTAATATGACCTTAAATGATACACAGTAATCAGTTCGTCACACATGACCAATGATAGTGATGTGATGATGATGGAATATTGTTTTTTTAAGAGAGAGTTAATAGGAGTACAAATCCAGTTGACTTCTTAAATTTAACTTAATAAAGGGCAATATTATTCGATACATAGAACACCCATGGGTCTTTACATTTCGAGTAAATGTTAATCTAATTAATATGTAGTAGTAGCAAAACACGCGAGAGCTTACGAAATATTGTCTCTAGCATTTTCAATCTTGCTACTTTCGTAAAGATGATGTAACAATCACTGTTTTATAAGTCCATCGTAAAACTTGCCACCTATAATATTTTAATACGATAATAGGCTATTACACTTTTAATTTAATAGTGTTGTAATGACTAGGGATGTATACTTGATGGATGATTCGATCCTAACAGACGCACTTAACCATATGACGATGTTTTTGCTGAACGATTAAATATAACATGTTGGTACTGTGATATTTGATTGGGTATATCTATATGATTCAAATATTTACATACTGATTATCATAATTGATCACTTTATTAATTACGAACAAAGTTGATGCTTGTTTGAGCTATCAACTGGCTCTATTATAATAACAGTGCGTTAAATAGTAACCTCTGTTTACATTGCTAATGCTAAAACGTATTGTTTTGCTTAAGTGTGTAACCTAATTAACATATCGACACAAAGGCGCCGTCTGTTGCCCACTTCTCGTTCATTTACTTCCACTTTCGTTGGCACACAGATAAGGATATCAGTGTTGATGAAATATTAACATAATATACAACAGATATAGGTGTTGATCGATTGACATTCTATGTGACCACTTTCCGGTGATAGTCCATGTGCAAGTTGTGTTGGCATTCTCTATCGCCTAGAACATCACAGTACATGATTTGAATGCAGGACTAAACGTGCAAGTTGTCGATATTTATTCTCCGTTGCTCGAAAGTGGTGATACATTTTAATTGTCTAGATACATTCGTAGGGCAGTCAGTTTGATTTTTTTATTGACAACTCACGCGATCTGGAGAAGTAAACTTCATGATATCATTTGTCCCATCGCTCCTCTCTCCTTAAGTCAATGGCGACATAGGAATTTCGTCGAACAGATAGGCCGCAATCTCCATCATGACAATCCGTTAATATCCAATGGAAATACAGCAATCCAATCATTTCCACGACCGTTTATTGTACCGGTCTTGGAGGCCAATGTTCAGAAATGGACATTAACGGATTGACATGATGAAGATTCATTTACTTTCCATACGGCTTACTCGTTTCCACAGGTATGTGCATACATTACGAGTACATTCCTATCATTAGTTCTCACAAACGTTCATAAACGTCATCTTATATTGGCAAATAGAGGCATTGTTTGAGTTTTTACACAGTTTCATAGGTGGGTATCAGTCACAATGACACGCCACGTTACATGCTTGCTCGTATGTGAACAATGGTGCCGCTTGTGCCAACTGCCGCGACCGTTGCGATACAACTTTCCATTTTCTTAACGCCTTAAACGATTGCAGATCCTCGTTTCGCCAGGTTATAGAAATATGTCAACAATAGAGTTTGATGCCATATCATGGTGCTGTAACCATCAAATGCCATATGGGTACTTATTTGAAATATGTATGTTGCTCTCCTTGTTCCTTTGTAGGGTACAAAGGAACAAGGAGAGCAACATACATATTTACACATGCATACAAAAATATTAAGGTTTAATTACATAGTTTATTTTCTTGCGAATCAGAGTATAAGTAACCATTTTTTTTAAATTACCAAGTGCCGGCATTTTTTCTAGTATGTCAAATAATATAATCATCAAAAAACAGCCACTTGCTAAGTACCGCACATACTTTTTGTGTACTTTAAAATTTGTTAAGTGTGTTGTTCTATTAATAAATCACACGTCAATGATTATTATTTACCTAAAGTTTTTATAGCGAAGTAAGTTTAGCACTGTAGTCTATATATGTACATATATGGACTTGTACCACGCTAGTCCATATATAGACTACGTTAATATTATTATGATAATTAATAGAAGGTTATTATGCTCTTGTTATTAGTAGCTTGCTATTGTAGTTTCTTTGGATGATAATAGTAAAATATAAACTATAAGTGTTGTTATTAATCATGCTTATATACGTGACCGAATAAAGTTTTGAGGGGAGCGAAATATTTTCAATATCATGTATCGTCCAACGAATTCATGTCGACTGATTGTTCGTTTTCAAAGTTTTCGAAGTAAAGTTACGAATACTAAAAAAAGGTTAGTAATTGTTGTAAGGGAGAATCATTGTTCTCGTTACATACAGTTTGCATGAGGTTACGTAGTGAGCGATAACGAACTGAATTTAAAGATCGTAGAAGCAATATAAAGCTAGTTTAGTGAGCTCATTTGTGGAAAAAGATAAGTAGGTTTTAATTAAATACTTGATGCCAGAAAACGAACTTGTAAGAGTCAACTTTGATCGATTAAAGACATTTTAGTGATGCAAATTTGTAAATGTTAGATTGTAGAAATCGATTGTCCTGTTTTCCACAGACATTTCTTAAATATTATTTAATATATTTCGTAAAACTGTTATTATATAACTAACACGATCCGTGTGGCCATCTGTATGGAAATAATTGATTGTTAATTCTCGTGAGTCGGAAGCTTGTGACTTCTGTTCACAACCTAGATTGTTCCTATAGTTTTCATTCAATATATTATAAGAAATGACAGGGAAGACAAACGCCGACGGTGTTGGCGATAGAGTGCTGAAGCGATCCTGCCTCCCCGCCATCATAGGCGTCAGCAGGCATGTGTGGTTTGTATTGGGTAAACTCTTGTGGAACGGCCTTTTCGGTTCACGGGGGGAGTCTTACATAACCCCGTTGTCTCCTAGCGGCACGGTATGCGTAACGCATTTTCCACACCTTAAAAAAATGGGGTACCTAAGACAAGATTTCAAGATGACTAATTTGAAATTGAAGTTCCTTTATTTAATTACCAGTGCTATAAGTAATCGTAAAAGTGGTATAAATTCGAAAGTAAGTTTTCCGGGTTAGTATTTTGTAAATACATTTAAGCGGGTAAGTATTCTAAAGTGGAATAATAATTTTGATGAAACACGTAAACAAATGGAATGCTAATGGCAAGGTCGTGGTCAGCCATGTGTAGGTAAACGTATGGACTGAAAGATAATCACAGCCTGTGTTCGAATCATTGTGCTTGTAATTTAACTCTGATGACGATAACCATTGTACAGAGATATTATGGCCAGAACCCGCGAATGAAAATTTCCAGAACATTCGTAGGTACAAAGTCGAGCCAAAAAAATCTAGAATAAAACATAATTTACGTGTTAAGTACCTATTACTAGCATGATAAATATGTGACTAATAAATTCGATACGATATCCTCAGTTAACGGAATCAAGAACAAATATTTCCTAGTACGTACCAAGTGTAAAGTTTATCTTCATAATAAACTATAATGTATATATCTACAAATAAACAGTAAGTCAAAACGTGTGTTTGTGTCTGTTATTGCATTGGTAGACTCGTAGAGATCTGTGACTAATACGACATTGTATATATTATGTCACATGGTAGGTACCTACTTAACTAGTTCACTTAGTCATAGGTGTATTGCTTATAAAGTTTACACATAAAGCTAGTGGTTTTAAATAAATGAACGACTAAACTCTTTCAGCGTGAAAACCGCATTCGATAGTCTTCGGTGTAAAGATTGAGGGAGACAGAAAATAAATCGAACACTCTAATCGACCTTTTAAGTAATACGTATTTAATAATACGACACATAATTTGTATCTGACCTACTAAGTGCAGACCTTTGCAAATTCCAATATAGTTATTTATTAAAATATTACTCATATCCACAAGACTGTTATGTTCTTCAAGTCGGTGACCGCTGGTTCACGAATGTTTATTTACTTTCATGAGGTAATTCTAAACGTGGCGATTATAAAACTGGCTCTACGTTCAAGTAATTCGAAATGATTACACTTATCCATACCATTAGGAAACACGTTGATTAAATATAAATTGGACCACTTTCTAAGGAATTATTCGAGCGAAATGTGCAATAAAAACTTCTTATCGTTATTGACGCTTTCATGAGTCATCATTAACTAATTAATATATGTATCAACCTCCTTTTTACATTGTATTATCAACTTAATAAAGCACCTAAATTTTACGGTTAAATAATTTAATTGTTCGAGTCAATAGTTATACGATAAAATTCCTTGAATATACAAATTGTATGCGCAAAGGCAACTGTACCTTTGCCGCAACGTCAATTTTACAAGTAGACTGATTATTTCATGTATTTGCGTGCTTGTGCATGAATGTAAGATTAACATTTGTACGGCTCTACGTTAGAGGAGAAATCATGTCGATGGAATCACATTGAGAAAAAGCGACAAAAACAAACGACTGTTGGTTGTTTGTATTATTATTTTTTATTAGTTCTAGGCATCAATTTCTTGATTACACTTATAAGCATACGAGTTTATAATATTTTAGGCTTTCTTAATTAAAATAGTTGATATATCGGTAAATTTATTTCGGTCGGCAGTTCACGGTCGTTTAATAATACATACAAATATGGGAAAATTTTTAATTATGCGCAGTGTATTAACTTTTCTTATAATAATACCTACTTTACTCAGTTTGCAATATTTGCATATTCTTGCGCAGTTTATTATTGTATTATCTGTAATCTAATTAAATGTCAACTGTTTTCTTATTTGTTTTAAAAATAAGGTTCTAAGGCCAATAAACAAGTTTAATAAGTTCGTACTAGAATAATAGGTAGGACGTACTGCCTGACAATTAAATGAGAGGGAAAATGAAACTCATTTAGCCTTCCGCTGTATTTATTCTGTTTACGTACCATGGATAAATACTTTTACGTAACATTCAACGTTCTGGTTTTCCTAACTCAACTAAACATTTTCTTTTACACTTGAACTTATTATGTAGTGCTGCCTTCAACTCTTTAAATGCAGTTTACAATCGCTATATTCGAAAGGTTATTTTGAAAACGTCATTATCAACGAAGAATTTTTTGCTTACTTTATTAATGAATTATTATTATTTATTCATATTTACTTGAAAATAATACCTCGTTTTTTGTACTATTTGTTAGTATTTATTATTTCAGCGTTTGTGTGTTTTCTACAAATAGACAAGAACGTGAACGCGTGAAGATTGAGGAGTTGGGACATGTTACAGATTTTCTTATTTGTTCTATGTATACGTAGGTTAGGTGCTCGTGTATATGATTGATAACTTAAGAATCTAAATATTTGTGTTCTTAAAAACAATAGTCCTGATTACAATATGATGGACCAAAAATTATCTCTCGTTAACTTATTGTTAAGAGTAGAGTGTAAATATTATTATCAGTGTGTATTTGCTATCACAGGACAAAGGCCTTCACTCGTATCTATCCTTCTTAGAACGTTCTTCATGACAATTTTTATTCTCACTTCCGTAAAGGAACCTTAATTACCACGCCTGCTTACTAGAAACTGAAGATTTAAAACCATAATTTGTTTTTGTTTGCCGTTAGCCAATGATGACATTATTTTATCAACTGATTAATTAGTAATGTCAGTATGGCAGTCGCTAGAACCTGACTTTTTTGAACGCGCAACCTTAAGCATAAAATCCAGTCTGAAAACTTACGAACTACCGCGTCATAAAAAATGTAAACCACTAATATAATTAGTGTTATTATATTTATGTGCAACGGTACTATAATGATGTTGCAGATGACACATTTATGTCAAAGTTTGATAACCTAGGTTATTTTATTTACCTAGGTGTCTTTGATATGACGAATGTATTCTCTGAGCAAATATCTTGATATTAAATAATATTTTTGATTGTATTTTATTAGCACTTTTAAGAGCTCTCCTTTCTTCTGGTAATTGCTAATTATCTCTTTGATGAGTTATGAATAAATTGCACATTTACAGCATTAATGAAAGTGTGACTACACAAGTGTCAAAATTTACGCCGGTACTCAAGATCTTTTCTTAGCGGTAAAACTGCGATTTCGAATAATATCCAACGCATGACAAATACCTACCGTACTTTGGTGAGTTCGTGGAATGCACTTCCCGCATTTAAAGAAATATAAAGTGAAGCAATAACGTAACATACAGTAATGAAGTGATCAGTTGTGCGTATTCTCGTCATGCTCTAAATTTTTCGATTGAGGTCAATACCGATTTCGGCGGTTATGAGCTGTAGAGCTGTAGTTATCGAGGATGTGACTGCCTACGTACAAAACCATGTGTGCTGAAACGAATTAACTGTTATTTTGCGTTGTAAACGTTGCCCCAAACTAGGCTTTTCTTTTTTGTCGTGGGTGCGTTGACATGGATCTTTAGCGCCCAAACTAGAAGATCATATCTGGAGATATCTTCTTGTCGGTAAAAGAAGCTACTTGTATGAGGAACGAACTAGGTTATAGTCCTTAGAATGGAAATAGTCTCGCCACCATATGTTACAGAAGGCATAAAACATGCGACGAAACCTAGATGTATAGATTCCTGGATAGGCGAATATATCTGCTTACCTTATAGGGCATATCAGGCATGATTGTTTTTATGTATTATCTACAGCACACATTTGGAAAACGCGATAAAAACTGGCTTTAATGACTAACATTGAGATAAACATGCAGGTCCTTACTTAAAATTCAAGAGCTAGCTACACTTTTAACACCTACGCGCCTTTCATGTTGGTCACCTAAATGCAAATGTCCTCCACCTTTTATGTGCAGTGACGACGGAAAGTGGAACGACTTCAGTTGTGATGTGTAGGAGTGGCTAATGTCCTTTACATACATTTACAACTCTGTTTTTAATACTAGTAGCTCTGTGACTATTCATAGGCCTTATTAGTAACCAGAAAGGAGGCCGTGATTGACTTTATGATACCTCTTAACAGTGATATGTCAGAAGTACCTCTTATCTACAAGTAACTCGAACTCTTAAAAGTAATTATAGTGACCTGCCTGTATCTGACTGCAAACTTTCCCAAATTAAAGTTTAGTCGTGCCACACCTAGTTTGCCACTAGAGACGAGTAGAAATCAGAAATAAAATAAATGCTCTATGAAAATTTTGGTTACTGAATAACGGCAATTATGTTCTTCTAACTCTTTGACTAATTTAAGTTTGCATACACTTTAAACTAAAACCATTATTCGGAACGTCAATCATAAACACGAACAATTAATTATTTTGTGTAGTTATTACTTGAAACCGTGTTTAATTCACACCAATTTGTTAAAAACTTTATTTTTAATTGATATATTCTTTGTTGCAGGTAACTACAGTATGTTATTGAGCTAATTGGGTACGTATTTTGGAGGGGACTGATGTTCTGATAAACGCCGTTGCTATCAATGCTAACGACCTTGTTATTAAATTGTTTTCATTCTAATTGGAGGAAGGAAATTAAAAGGAAATGTGGTAGTGAAGGTACATAATTATGTACTTTTCCACGCATATTGTTAAAGAAAAGCGTATTTACAATTATTGTTGAAACAATTCTGTATTCAGCAATATCAGCAGTGTCGTTAAAAATAAAAACAACTATTTTTGTGGCAGTAGAATCAAACGAAAGATTGACTAGGTATTCCGCATTGGAACTGCGCCTGCGCCGATGGAATGTAGCGGGTCAGTGACAGAGAGGTGTCTTGCCTTGCTTATCGCCAGGATTGCGTACTAGACTTGGTGTGACTTGGTACTTCGCAATATCATTAATCTTAATAAAATTCACAAACCTGGTTTCAATTTTCAATTAAAACCAACTTCGTAAATTATCTTGAGTATAAATGCAAAAGTGAAAACTATGTCATTGGTCAATTGGTCATATTAAAACTAATGAGCCCATAATAAAACAGTCTTGATTAAGTTTTGCGGTTCGTGTAACTTTGTCAACAAAATGTAAAGACACCGACTTTCTCTACACCACGAGTAGACCTACAAATATTAATTGTGATGTTTTACGATCAATACAATGCCACCCATCATGGTTATCTGTGGAGAGGTAGGCAGAGGTGTACTGTTGCACATCCACATTTCGCTAATAACTGTATTAAGTCCCGTAATAGTTGTTGTTGGTCTCGCAGTTATCAACGTTTTTGTAGAGCGAGAGTCAGGTCTGATTCTCAAGCGAAGTGTTATCGGCAATGGCATACAATATAAGAGGATACGAGAGGCTTATGTCCAGTAGTGGATGGAGATAGGCTGATGATGATGATATAATATATGCCTTCTTAATGACAGTGGGCTTTGATCACTATAGTACGAGACTAGTTAGTGACATAAGCAAAACGTGGTTGTTCTTGCCCAACAATATATAACTCTGCCTGTCTCCTTAAGGAATGCAGTTATGACGATTTATGTATACAAGCAATTAGCACAAATATTTTCTCTTTATTGTTTGTTGTAATTCCGCAAAATAAACAGTTAATTACGTGTTGCGTTATGTAAAACAAAAAACGATGCGGGCACACTCGAATAATTCGAATGGAATGGAAAACGGAACGATCTATCGACTTTCTTTTCCACGTGTCGAGGATACATATTTATTTTGTTGCGAAATCTTGGCAAACTGATAATATACGATATTTGTTGTGTCCTATATATTCTAATTTCTATGAACGAGTGTTTGCTTTTAAAGATATCGAAATAACCGGTGCAGTACGAAATTTGCTGACATTGTTTTGCGAATTTTATAAAATATATTCGTAAGTTTTACTTTAGTTTTGTAAGTTCACTTTCACATTATAAGCGAAACCAATAAATCCGTTGACCATATTTTAAGTTGCGTTAAGGTTTATCAATTCCATATTACAACATTAGTTGAAGTTAAACTCAATTAGTAAGATTACTCCGACCTAAATTTACCGCAATAATACCTTAAAAGAGAAGACTGTATCTGCAGATTGCGTCCTTGATTGGCGCATAACAACCGCAACGTCTCGATGTAAGAGATCAATGCCCATACATATCGGACAAATGCAAATCAATTACGCGAATCCGAGCAGTTGGCCCGTCCGTCCCACGTACGAGCATCCACTGTTTATTGATACCGTTGTTTTATTACTGACACGCTGTTGTTTTATATTAATAGCATTTACGACGCTACGGTCACCGCGTGGTGCATCGGATTGATATGTCTTGACTGATTTATGCCGTGAAATGTTTTGGAACTTTCCTTGGAGTGTGCGCTAGATTTTATTATTGTTTTGATTTGTTTCAAATAAAACAGTTTTTGTTTGAAGTTTGTTAATGTGAAATTTTGTTTATAATGTCATAGTTTAGGCAGTGGTCATGTTTCAAGTAAAAAGTACACGATATTTTTATATACTTGTTACCTACATAACATTTTTGCATTTAATGAATTACTTAGAACGTGGTATTATGATAAAATAAACTATGCCTTCGGGAAAATAGACGCGTTTTTATGTTTTATTATATTTTAAATAAATTGGAATAAGCTTGACCTTTGCATTCTGGAACTAGTTGAGGAAATCCAGTCTGTAGGTATATTTACATTCGTAAGACGGAGGCTTTTTCCAACCGTTGATTTGCAAATAGCCGTGCACGGCAGCTTAAAGTGAAAAAGTCCGGGAGATTGCAATCTTAATATGTAACTTGTGAGTAAAGAAACTTAATTGGCGACTCGACGTTGCTTAACGAAAAAATCGATTAACCTGTACGACAGTTACAATGTCTCTTGAGCCTATATTTAAACGATAATAAGTTACCTAAATCGCATTATCGATTTTGAAATGATATCAATAACATTTCTTAATAAGCTGTTAATCTTGAAGGACGGCCGCATTTTCATAAATTATTGTCTGTTAGTAAAAGTGGCCATTTACAAGGCAATCGTGCTACTCTCGGGGCCCATGCCAACGCCTTATGTTGCATTTTGCGAATCGAGTCAAGCCGCGGGACATTTAATACTTGTAATAGTGCTAAACCGTGCTAATGTATGTATTTCTGTCAAGCACGATACCGAGCACCCACTTTTCTACTTAGGTACGTGATAACTTTGGCTGGCAAAATAATAGGTGTTTGACCTTTCGTACACGACTGTGAGAAAGTCTATTGTCACATTGTTGCTTTTATGTAGTATGCAGTAGTATTTTCGCAATGCAACATTGTTATTTTTTACGCCGCTAATTCAATAGTATTCTGCATTTAATAATATAAATTTAATAATCCTTTAAGGATAAAAGAAAGTCAGTAGTTAATTATGTTTTCAATTAACTCACATTGGGCATGCATAACATACGATAAAATTATATGGTGTCGCTGTCCCCAATAGTTTACAAATGTAGAGCTAATATTTTTATGAATACTTTCTTCCCGTGTCCATCTAAACAAAACATAAATATAAAATTCTACACACATCTCAATTTGAACACACGTTAATAGAATAATTCGTGTCGTTCTATAAAAATCGATCCCTTAAGGCATCGGCTACGGTACTACGGCATTTCGATTATTCGATACACATAGCGAGTATCCGGTACTAAATCGATGGTGTATGATACTATTGAACACCGAAAGTGATTGTGCAACAAGGAAATTGTGTAGGTAACACATGTCGATGATATCGGCTCAGTTTACGTGATACATGGATGCTTCGACCAATTTTGAACACGCGAACTGCGTTAACCGTAATACCTAACTGTTGCATGCGGTATTGAATCGAGGCTTCACGCTACTAACAATTATAAAAGTATCTCATTAAGACAATTTGCATTTAGTCCACTTAATTAACTGATAGCGACAATGTCGAGTAATAAGTTCTGGTTTTGACACCAACAGTTTTGTTTTTTTGTTAGTAAACAAAGTGTTTGTCCAAACAACTATTGCGTTAAGTAAGCACTAAATAAGAAGTTGGTGAAATTATTTATTGTTTTGTCTTAGTATGTTTATATCATCCAGCTCTCTTCGCTCGCGCCGTGAATGGAATGCCAAGTGATATCAACACAAAGTACATTGATATCGGTTGAAGCCACGCACAATAATAATGAATCGGGTTTCGCTATGTTGCATACGTTTAAATATTTTATGATACGGTCAGCGTTGTAACTTGTGTACGTGTGCATTTACAGATTCCTGATGAGGGTTAATGGTCTTATCTCAATCAGGTACTATTGTTGCTATCACAATGGGACCTCTTTTCATCTTTTGAGCCTACAATGTGTACCGCATAAATCCTTACACAATTTATCAGATACAGTTTCTAAACTTATTCTAAGGCAATCTGAGCATTGCTCTGCCTGAGAATTTCTATATCATGAAATAGCTTGCTTTGTGCCCAAGTAATGCGCAGCCCATTAGTAGCATCGAACAATTTTAACACCTTGAAAAGAGTTTGACGCAATTTCATTGTTATATTTTGGTGAACTTGACATAAATTATTGTACATTTTATAATTTGGGAATATTTGAAATATCTTAAAATTTAACTACTTTTTTAATTGATTAGAATACAAGTTGCAGCTAATCTCCAGCTAAACCACCATTTAAATCTTTGTGTATACTGAAATTATTTGACTTTTCGGGCATAAGACGTAAGATATTCAAGACTAAGAACTGGAATGTCATAAAAAATAAACAAAATACAAACAAATCATTCAATACAAATATTTTAGTTATTTTGAATGTAAAATATTGTTAAATTCACTTCGCGTTTGTCACAAGCGTTGTTAAACAAGCGGCGAGTTACTCAACTCAGTGTGCAGTCGAACTCAAGGTGAGATTATGCTTTGCATTTTTTATTAGCACTGCCTTGTCCTGAAATGCTTTGTGACGTCACACGAAGCGATATGACTTTCTACATCCTTATGGAACGTTATACAATAGATTATTGTAATTATAACAAAGATAATAGGTAATATTCTATAGATGATGTCCTGAGGATGTCGGGTATTCCATTTTATATAGAATCAAAACATGCAGAAATCGAAAGCATTGTCCATTTAAGACGTAGATTTCATAAAAGCCGAGCTCGATCCGACCATTTATTCTAAATGTCTAGCGGATCTGTAAGATGAGGCATTCTAATAAAAAAAATTGGTTTTGGCGCTTTAATTATAATCTAATCTTATAGTGCAGGATGAACCGGCTGTCTTTCTAGGCTGAATAGCAGACATTACTGGACAGAAGATTTTGCACGGGTTCTCGGAATTCAACGCAGCAGAACGTGTTTTCTATCTGCCCGAGTTCTGATAGACCTTAAAGACGGTAAATGTGCAGACTTTAGCCGATAAAAACTCATGTTACTCATCTAAATTGTTAAAGTCGTTTAGAAATTAGGCTTTTATGTTAGTCAAGAGATTAAAGTTGCTCTAATTTACAACATACTCGTACCAAGAAATTTACATAAGTACCTACTTGTTCTAAATTAACCTCCAACTACGCAATCTTTTGCGTTTACGTGTTTAAAGTGCGTCAACACGGTAATGTCGTAATATGTTGATCTCTACGATTCCTATCCTATCGAAAACGTATCAAGATTAGCTTATAGTAGGTATGTTTAAATGTAATTAAAATGAATGGCAAGACTCCTTTGCTTTACAAGAACTCATCTCTTCCGAATGAAGTTACTACTGATTCTAGAAACAAAACGCTTTCCCACTGACGTTAAACACAACTACATTTGCGCGCTCATTATGGTATGAGATAATAGTGCTATTGTTCCATCGTGTTGTATAATTTAATCACATGTAATAGCATGTATCTGCCACAAATTCATAGCTAACGCACTCATTACATCATGACCTACTGGCTAATGAAGCAGCTCCCTTATCGACGAAGCGATTCAAAGAAACCTCAAAAGCGAAAGGGACGGCGCGAGGATAAACCCCACACCTTGGAATATGTATTAAATGTCTTTGTATTTATAACATAAGGAAATTAGAGCATATTGATGCCAGTTTAACGAACACTTATTAACTTCGTATTTGTCGGGAAGTAATTAATCGAATCGTGAATGTGCGGATTATTGCGAATTAGCTGATATAACCGACATTCGATTCGGGAAAAAACGTTTATGAAAACACTGACATATAAACAGGCTTCCTTTTGTCAAAGTTGATATTCAGGAAGAAATTAAGTACTAAATGTTAAAAATGTTACAATAATGATATAGTGTAGGTTTTATCTGGCACGCTTTGTGCATCATGTGCCTTTGACGTCATAAGTATTGTTCAGTTGAATCGGATATGTAGGCTGACACTATGGTCATGTAACTCTAGAACCGAGTATTGTCCTTCACTAATCTACTAGGTTTGTATCTAAATACATTGAAAGCTATTTTATTTGTTCTGAATGTCAGTACTTAATGTACAAGTATTCAAAAAATATATATTTGAAAACGTTCTTCGTAGTAAAATTAAGAACAAGAAGCAATAGATATTTAAAAAATGTGGTAATAAATATGACATAACAGTTACCGAAACAAACCTGATAGGCCCGGAGTCCGGTGTCATTGGTCCGTTTTCGGAATTCGCCGGTTCGATACACTGTAAGCTATTATTATCTAGAAACGACATTCGCAGAAACCGGTAAACTGGTTTCCGAAGTGGGCCCTGTGTAACAACATCTATCTAAACTGAACCATCGCCATCGGCTGGAAATCTTGCCTATTAACATATCTATGCATATACAAGACATTGATTAGTATATCTTATTAGAATTTTAATGGTTCGCTTATTTATTTCCTTTAACTACCAAAGATAATCGCCAGAATGCACTTAGCTTGGTTTGCCAAATAATTTATTGCGATTTATAATTCATAGCACTTGTAACTTAATCCAGTTTATCAGTGGAATTGATTTTTAATCCATTTTTAATAAAATTACAGACAATTAACGAAATAAACATCTATAGGTAATCAATTTCTTGTAGCATTGGCAGAGGGTTTATTATGAAATTCATCGCAAGCTCAAACTCAACTTGTTTAGTAACACTTGTCATAAGATAACGACTAATATTTTAGAGGACAAGTGAGCAATTAATAACTTACGCAGACTTACATCATTCTTAGGACCGTATTAGATAAGTACTCAACATGTTGTTCACAAGTAATGAATTCATTTTCAAATGCTTTATAGAATTAAATTTCAAAAGTCATTTAGACGTGTGACGTACCTACCTTTAATTGAAAAGGTGAACAGTTTCAGTACAAATAAGTTAAAGTAAACAGCCGAATTTCCCGAATCTTCAAAATGTTATATTCTGCAAGTGATCCTTGATCTAGATAAAATATTAAGAGAACAAGTAAATTGTGCCTTTCTTTGAATATTGGCGAATTATTGAACCTGGTTATTGGCGATAATCTCTTTGTGTTTAAAGTACACGCTACTCTCCGCAAGACTCATCAAAGAACAAGGCATAATCTGGTATGAATACAGGAAAAATAAGCGGGTTTGCAAGCTTCGGATCAATTTGTATCCGTCAAGGAGTGAATTAACTATTCACCGTAACGGCTCGTGAAGGCTCTACATGTAATTAACATGCTAGGGAACACAATAGGGTATCTGTAGCAGGTTCTTGTACAAACTATAATATTGCCAGTCTACGATGTGTTATTTTTTTAACTAAACCAGGCAGTATACAAATGCTGCCTGGTTTAGTTAAAAAAATAACACATTTATGAAGATCACGTTTAAATTGTACACCAATATTGACTCTATCGTAGCAATTTTAGCGGATACCTAATGATAATGAGAAAATGAGAAAAACATAATAAGATTTAACACGTTTTTATTATTATCGTCTGTTGTAAAACGTTATTCTCTTAGTCAGCTTAGTAGTACTTAAGTCGCCTAGTATTACTAGGAATCACACTGTTAATCCGGCTATAACATCTAATTGTGAATTAAAACGCCTGTTATTAGCGAGCGTGTAAAATGTAAATTATATTTTGTTACTAAGCCCGTAAAGTCAACATATTTATGTGTTTTATATGAGATTCACTGTTCTGTCAATATCTATAAAAAATATGTAATATTTACATTAATAAATAATTCCCAGGTCATGTCCTTTTGAGGTACACACGAGGTTGAAACATAATGTTTATCAACTGGTTATGTTTGAGAAAATTATTTCTTTTTCGAACTAGACAAACTACTTAGGTTGTGATTTAAATAACATTTATTAAGATTGGCTATTTGATGTCTGAATAAAATGCAAATGTGTATACCTTTGATTTAATTTATCCTGATAAATAAGCCTGAAATTTGACAAATAGTCTAACCTGAGGCTTTTGCTACCAAATTATGTAATTGCTTAAAAACATTCATGTGTCTTAACGTCATCATCCACGACTCTTCTGTTGAAAGATCTGACGAAGACCCAGAATAAATGATTATAAAATTCATTTTTATCCTTTAAGGTTGACGATGTATAAATGCTAAAGGTAAAACCTAACCATATGTTCTTTCAATAATAATTAAAAACCAATTGTACCTAATTTATATCTACCTACATGGGCTACGAAGATGTCGAGGGTCCTGTGCTTTTCGTCTACTAAACTATAATGCCAATAATGTGTCATCTATAATTACCAAACATGCAAAAAATGTCCGCGATTGAAACGTAGCCTTTATAAATGTTTGCCAGTGCCAGTTTATTACCGAGAATCTCGCCAGTAATCATCCTCATTTGAAGCAAACGTCTAGCTAATACGTTCTCGTACGATAGTGCAAAAAGATGAAGCTGTCAGCGCACAACCAAGCACCACCTGTGCCATTATCATACCGGCATTCAATCTTAATACCATCGTTATTTCACCGTTATTATTCTCTTTTACCAGATAGTCAAGAAATCTTTATCTCTCACCATGTTAGGAGGAATTTATTTCATACTTTATTATTGGTATAATTAAGTATGATATGCATTTAGTTTCATTGTTATTATTTTCAATCAAAACTTTTTTATTGTCCTAATAATTGTAGCATTACAATGCAGGATAAGGAAGTGAATGAACCATTTTTAATAATCGTGTGTCGTAGTCAGTCGTAGCAAACTCCAACAAGATCGTCTGACTAAACTTTTGGCGAGACAATTAACAAAAGATCTGCAGGCCAGGTAGTCATACAACAGAATAAAAAGAATATATCGTAGAGGGGGACAACAGATGCAGGTACAGACCGTGCCAAAACAGACCCACTGGGAAATAGTTGAAGTTTTTGTAGTAGCCATTAGCCACCTTGGCATCCCTACACATATACGGTCCCTTTCAATAGTGTTTATGTATTTCTTCTAAATAATGTATAAATTAAAATAAGTATCGAAGTTGTGTTTGTCTCTAAATTTTTGTCAACGTGTGATACTGAATGTTTCTGTAGAACGGACAAAACATCAATACATTTATTTTTGTTCAGTAGGTCAATTCTCGTAACTTAAGAGTTTATCGAGCAGTGCAACGATGTGCTTTAGATAAAAACCAACGATTATCGTATTGGAATTCGTTGGTTTTTATAGAAAGCACATCGCATTTGCACCGCCTGAAACGTTTCAAGTTACGAGAATTGGCCTACAGAGAGCAGTTTAAATTAAATGCCTAAACATCTTAAAAAGGTAAGGTGTCACCAGTTTACGCAATTTAAGGTCACAAAAGATTCAAGGCCGCTTGAGGAAGTAGTGTACTTTCGAAAATGTTTCCGTGTAATTGATTGGAGCGCTCGTAATCTAATTATAGTTCGACCGCAATCATAAAGTCCACCGTAACAGTGGATACTGAACGGTAATAACGAAGTTATTGGATAACATTAACGGGATACATTAAAGTAGTGACCGACAATATTGGCGACGCAGATTTAGCGTTGATGTGTTAAAATTGATATGCTCCTGTGGCTTAAAGCTATTATAACGCTTGTAAATCCCGAAGGGTAAGTTCTCCTTCTTCTTTATTGGAAGTAAGTAAATATTATACACTCGCAATTCATAGTTCATCATAAATCCTATGTACTTAGTTGAAGATGGCAATCATATAACCATTTATTGAGCCAATGCCGATGTAGAGTTTTATTCTCATCATATAAAATTACAAAATAGAACCGGATTTAAGTAAAGCTTCGAGAAGAAATAAACAAAATATGTGCGTCGATTATCGATTACAATAGTTCACATGGTAAAATATCCGCGCAATATTATTTACTAACATAAACATAACATACCATACCTAATTTGACATCAGTAGGTTTCATACGTAACAAACACCCAATGACCGATCACGGAACACATAAGGGGCATTCAAACGTTTACGAAATCTATTCTACTGTAAACAACGATTACTCAATTGTTGAAATGTTATTATAATGCAGTTCTGATAGTGACCGATAGAGCCGTTCTCTAGGTTGTATTGGTTGTATCGAGTCAGCGACATCTATTGGTGGATTGCGAAACTAGAAGTGTTTTAAATTAAACGGTCATGGAATCATATGAATCCTGCGGAGCTATTCGAGTTTGTGAATGGCAAAAGTTATAGAGATTTACTTCAAGTTTTGTCATTATGAGGATGTTTCTGTAGGCCTAATGGCTCTCCTCTTTATGATGATAAGTTTATCTTGATGGATAGTATCTAAATGTCTTTGAATTTCATTCAGTTTATGGAGCAATATACAACTACTAACTTCGACTAACATTGTTACGGCGACCACAACACTTACTGGTGGCAGAACAATAATAGCCCCACGTCTCTTTAATTTAGGTCATACAGACAATTCTTTGACACACTAACACTTAACAAATCTCATTATTGAATATTAGCGCTTATTACCAGAACGCAGAACTTAAATTAGCGTATCAAATCAATGTATTTAATACCAGTGTATTGGCATATGCTTTGATTGGCCCATGTATCACTGTCATCTTTGTTGTTTATTGTTCTATTGAGATTTTTAATTATGTATGTGTAGGAAACAGCTGTATTACAACATGAACATAAACAATGGACTCACTTGGGCTCAGAATGTAGTATATGTTTACATCCAGAAGCTCGACTCGCCCGACCTTCAAGCACAGTGTATTTTGTCTTGCACGTGACAAACCCGTTCGCGGAGAACTGTGACCACGCGCTGGCACAATTTGCATTTAATAATTTATTAATTTCTTATTATAACATATAAAATATGTAAAGTAGATTAAATAAGCCATCGAATCAGATACAACGCAAGGAGCTGTATGTATATCAAATATGTGAAAACAGTGATGGCCCAGCTTAGTGATTCGAGTCCATGGGACGAAAGTTTTGAGCCTTTGCGTTCGTACAGAAAGAAACACAAGTATTGCCAAGAAGAGCACACCAGTTTTTTACATATTTACTAGCTCTTCTCGTAAGTCATTATTGTACGAATGAAAATAGGAAAGTAAAATATACAAAACGAACGCTTGCAAATAGCTAGCATGTTTTGCAAAACGCTACAAGTATCTGAAGCCCGATCGCACCTGTCGGATGCCTTCCAAACGGGCATGCGTTGGAAATTTGGAATGAAGACCCGAATAGGTAGTTTAGTTTGAGCATCTGTGTATTTCCTCATCTGTGTCCTTTGCAAAAAACATTTTGTATTCCGTAGAAGAGATTGTGGTACGTTATATATTATTTGACAAGTAGTAAGAAAACACCATACATTTGAACATGAGTGCCAGGCCAGTATATTTAGCCGGGACCATTAATGAGAAAATAATTGATTTATTGATTTGAAAATAAATGAATTGATTCCCTTGCAGCAGATGTTGCTGTCATTCTAAAGTACAAAGTCTACTCTGAGTAAAGTGCTGACTTAGATTTGGCCAAAGTCAGCATCTAGCAACCTCTAGGCCATTATTGAACCAAAACTATATCAGATTGAGACATTCTTAATCAGTTATATTTCTTTGTTTATGTACATATATTGGTATCTGGCTATTCATAAGGTTTAAACTACATCAACTTTAAAGTTACTTTGGTAAACGTAGCAGAGCTTTTACCGCAGCTTAACAGTGGAATGAGTCCAGAGGCTCTTAGCAAAGTCAATATGCTTCAGTCTGCTGTCTGAACAACTATCAGACTTCACCAATAACATATTCAACTCTGTACAAGTTAATTAGAATAATAACGAAGGAGCAATCATGCATAAAGTCGTTCCGTATGGATGAGTCAGCCTCGGTCCCGTTTCCTAGTATAACAAACACATAATACACCGTATTGGACACTCATCTGATTCGTCACTATTATTGTACGCACCTATTTGACGTTTAACCTTATATTTTTTATTTACTTATTCGTCATAATGTACTGGCCAGTATAAAACTTGGGTAATAAAATAATTTTAATTTTTGCCGTACGTTATAAAGCAATACATGTTCTTTAGTCCTTGCGGATTGTCTTTTTTTATTTTGCGAACATCACATTAATGAAGTGATCATCTGTGGTGTTTACAAGTTTGTACTATTGCAAGTTGCCCCAAAGCTCTAAGGGACAGTGAAAAACAATTCAGTTGATCTTGATATGCACCTAGATATCAAAAAGAGAAAATAGGATGTTTTCATTGTTGCCAACAGAAGCGAACTGACGTCTGATATTTTGATAACAAAACTGTATTGTTGGCAATATTGCTGCAGAGAAATTGTGACAAGGCATCCGAATGGGATCTCGTGAACATACTGCACCAGCGTGGGGTGGGCACTTACTGCACCAAAATACCTTCTAGAGTTAATAGATACTCAATAAAATTGATTGTCCGACATACCCTAGGGTCGTAGTCCCGCTAGTAACCTGCTGATGGCAAATATTTTTACTGTAGGTATAAATGTCGATAAGAGACTGAGAAGATTCATGAAACTAAGTTAAAGTGTCTTTTAGCAACGTCTCTACATCTTTGGCAATATATTGATGCTGAAATGGACAACACTAAACTTCATACCCCATTCCAACACTTTCTCCGATGAAAAGCATTTCAAAACAGATGTTGAAAACAACGTAACCAGGTTTATTAAATAGAACACGAATTGTCACAGAAATACATATTTGTGGAGCAGTAGTGTGACAAACTCGCAATGAGAGCGAGACACGTCCATTGCCAAACATTCAGCGCATTTGGCGGTAGAAAGTGACCGGTCGTGACAAAGGTCGGAAGTGATTTCCAATAGTAACGACCCTTGACGAGTCGCTCACCGAAACTCGAGACAATTCGCATTCAGCGGTTTCTAATTTGTGTCGCATTTGTTTGTTTTACGTAACAAATTCGGAACTTTATTGTTCACATACATAAACATCGTTTTGTTTGTAGCCGTTGCAAGCTGCGCAAATATGAGGTGTTGAGTTAACGGCCTGAGCTGATTATAATTTACATTTTTAACAGTTTTGTACTTTGTGGACAGTGTTTAATAAGCTCGTGCTATAGACGTATTAATTACCAAGGCCAAACAAAACCAGCCCGGTGTCCCAAGCTTTTCAACGAGAACATTAACGAACATCCATTCCTTATTTTCTTTTGCTTCCAAGAAAACAAGAATCGATGTTCTGGTTATCGTGCAATTAAGAAGAGATAACCTATATTATGTGACAAATATGTTCAGTGCAGTTATATATTCCAATGATTTACTGAAAATAAAAAAATCTAATAGTACCATGAGAAAGGATTTCTCCTGACTTCTGCGACACAGTTACAGGTCATATTATGTAATGAGTTACAGTGAAACCTAATTTTTAAGAACTGCCAAAGAAGGCAGTGGAAAGAAAGTGCATAATGTACAAACAGCAGTTAACACTATCATAAATCCTTATTTCCAAGACACTAATTAATTTTAGCATTACGCTCAATATTTTTATTCGCTGCACCACACGAAAGTTCCGCTTTTAATCCGTGTCAATCGAATAAAAGTGAAAAGTTATAAATATGAATTGATTTAAGGAAAGATTTCTAAACGCTTTGAACACACGCGTTAACCATGTGTTTTAGTATTGATAATATGTAATTATGACATCGGCGACGTTAAAAAGTATGTCAGTCGGCAACCCGGCGACGAAATGTTTGACCGACTGAGTTTCCATCGTGACGATATTCGAGAGGATTGCATTAAAATTTATTACTTCTCGTATGTATTTAAACCGGTAGTATTAGCTTATTTTCTTCTAAAAATAGTCCGTTTTAATATTTTCTAAAATTAACACGGCGCCCACGTGCAAGGCAATTAGTGGTGCAGCCTAAAATATACCGAGGCCTCTCTCTTAATTTATTAATAGCCGATTCAGCTTTACAATAGACGGATTTGTGGGATTAAAATTAATTAGTTGCTGTTTATTTTTTACGAGCTTCTTTATGTTTTTTCAATTTTATTTCGGATGCTTGTTTATTTATTTTAGTTAGTGCTTTAGAATATTCCCAGATGCCTAGATCGTTTTCAGGATACATCATCGAATGCCTTCTGTTGTGTGTTCCCTAACAATTATTATTTATTTGTTAATGTTTGTTTAAGAAACCATTTTGCTCTGTTCTGGCTTTGATGTTAACGGGCGGCTACCATATGTTCCGTTGTATTACGTAAACGCGAGCGATCGCAACTTCTGAAATAATGTTATCTGCAAAGCGTTGCCACTTTACTGGTGAAACGGGGATTCTCAGACATAAAAATCGGACGTTCACCCTCGTACAAAGTTCAAGCTCGCTTGTAATGAAAATTTGTTATTCAGGAAACCAGCTACAAACCAGTTTATGGACCTATTTCATTTATGTAGACGTTGTGTAACTGAATAGCTATCGCTATATTATAATTTATTACGTCTTTATATACAAAACATTGTACACTATAAAATAAACTAACAATGAAGACAATGTTATTGTTAATTATAGGAGGTCCAGACTAAGAAATCTACTGGTGAAGATCTATAAACGCCTACTACATACATTACATAGTCTGTTCTTGCTACACTCCTACAGTTTTAGTAGAATCTTATTATTAGTTTATACACAACACAATAACGCTATTTATTCACAGTTCTAACACAGGCTATACTCACAAGTGATGAACCATTCCTATGTCTCAGGTATTTTAATAACTGATTAGTCACCCATGCACGCCGCATCAGATAAGATGCAAGTAATGCATAATATTTAAGATAAAGTATAATAGTTCGCATGCCTCGGAGATCGTAGCAAACACATCATGTAATCGAATGTGTGTCGTATTCAGTATTAGATACTACTGACGCTATTTTACTGACCTCAAACAAAATCCGCAATTTCTAATAAGCCGTGGCTGCACTTTCTAGACTTAAATTTTAGACAAACACTAATGTTTTATACTTTATTGTGGAGTGAAAGGAGAACTGAGACTGTAGTATAAGTTTAATCGTTTATGTCACTGTAAAAATCACAAACGCGGTGGTTAAATTACAGAACAAACTTCACTAGGGGAGAAACATCGCGAGTAATTTGTAGTCATGGGTCAAAAATTGGGGTTATACATAATGAATTATTTATATTATTGTAATTTATTTGCTTTTATAACTAAATTTACATGCAAACTACTCAAGATACCTAGATAATGGAGTCCAGAGTGAACGGAGGAAGTAAAAGTGACCCGTGGGTCGTTTGACATTGTGGTGGTGCAAACATTACGTGAACAACATGTCTAACACTTTTAACCGCTACCCTTAGGTAGCGGTTAAAAGTGTTGATCATTATATATGATTATAGTTACTTATAACTATAATCATATATAATAATAATATAATAAAAATGTTTATTTTCTCATCATCACACTGTACAAAAAATAACAACTTAAATAGAGACTGGTGTCTGTTGTAGGTAAACCTGTGTTACAGATCACAACAAAGCCTTACAATGGGTTTCTGAAAACGTGTAAGCCTTGTAAATATATTATACTACATAGTAAACTTATGGTTCAATATGTAATACTAATGTAATACACCAAGTACGAAAATATAAAAGTACGGTACTTACTGTGCAGAAAAGCACAACGTATTAGTAGTAGTTATTTCCAAAAAATGAAATCCCAAACTTAGATCTGTGATGTTTTCGCCACCGCACCGGTTATAAGCTTGTGTAGATTTACTAGCTTACATACAGCAGATAGTAAGAACAAAAACACTATTACATAACGTAAGAGGAGAAAGGAGTACCTACTGAAGAATTCTTTTTAGCTATTCAGCCTACTGTAAAAATCCATTGTTTCATTTAAATTGCGCGCAGTTTTAAATGACTTAAATATAAATTCAGTGTTCGATTGGCTCTGTAATATTTGCAGTGAATGTGACTGACGTGTGTTTTTAGACTCATTTACAGAACTGTTATCCATGAAAGATAGGTACCTGAAGCGTCGTTTGTAATCAAGGCGGAACTCAGGAATCAGTGGCAAAAGGCAGCACCAATAATTTGTTTTTTATCACTTCTGTGTCTATAAAAAGGTAAACTGTAGCAGTAGCGAAGAATCTGCTTTAAAATCGTTGTGTGAACTGTAATAGATATAAAAATTATTATGAGTAAGTATAGATATCTATCCAACACGACCCGCATAGTTAGCAGCATCGTCATAATAGCATAATGTACCCTTGTAGATACTACTAGATGTAATCAATACACGGTGGCCATTGAAGAGTAGGTATCCAATCGTGACACACTATACTATAGCTAGAAGTACTTAAAGAACCTTGTTTCTTCTCAGGAGGACATGGAAACCAAGAAATTTGTTTAGATGCTTCAACAATAATTTGAGAATGTAGGTATTCAGTTATGATAAAGGGAATCAAAAGTTAGCAAATGTTTAAAATCTATGCATGTAGACGCGGCTAAGTTAACCTAGATAAAAATCTGCGCGGTACATTTAAGTATTTTTGCCTCCAAGCTGTGTAGGTGGACAGAACAACAAACGCCAGTGGGTTTACCTCCGGTTTTTGTCTAAGGTCTGATAAATAATCTTTGAACAATTAAAGCGTCGCGGAAGAACCAAAATAAACCTATATAAGTTGATACTGCATAAATATCAGATTGTTTATTTTGAGGTCATCAACTTTCAGTAGGTACCAAGATCTTTGAATTGTATTTATTGCTTGCAATTTTTATAAACTCAAAATTCAGTTTAGTAAATGCCCATTTATATATGTTTCAAGAAAATATTTCTGTGTCAGTAAATTGTGTTAATTAAATTGAACCAAAAATAAATTAAATAAATGAACAATCCATAAAAAGCGCCATCTGTTTTTTGCTTCAAAAACTTTTAAACTCGGTGGACTGATAGCGAGTTGGTGAATATAACTCTAGATGGCGCTTTTAACACATGCGTTATAACGTCCAACGATACTACTAGGTGGCGCTACTAGGCTAACAACTCACTTTACAGGTTCAACTTACCCTATTTTATTATTTTTACGAGAAGTACTAAAAGTCGGCGAATAGTACCTTCTTACGATTTAAGGTACAGAATTATATTAAGTTTGTCCTTTTAAAAATTCGTTTAGAAGTAGGTACCTATCTATTAGTTTTTTCATAATAATATCAGCCTGTATATTGGTCCCAACTGTCCCGAGTCACTTCTTGTGCTGAAAATAATCTCATCGTACCTCTACAAAAAGTTGTTGGGGAATATTGCCACGCTTCATTAATGCTTAGCGATTTTATTTTATTTGTATCTATACCTTCCTTGATGTTTTTAGCGATCAAAAGTATCTAAGTGCATCTCTTGACACCATGGCTAATTAAATCATCACACGCAATTTCCTTAGGTAAAAGAATGATTGAAGAAATACTTATTTTTTACAAGGACGAGTAGACACTTTTACTTTTGAATTAATAGGTATTTAATATGGATCATAATTCATAAGCGGCAATTTTGACACTTACAGGTAAGAAAACCAGCTGTGCCTACTTTATAGTAGCTTGTTATTAGGTTGTATGACGTGAATATTGGCCTAAATAATTTCAATATTTACTTCCGTTTTCAATAATTAAGTATGTTCAGTGACAGAGTCACTTGAAAATAATACTTAAGTAGGTTCATTTAATCTTTCGATACCGAGTTTAACCATCATAAAATATAATACTTAAATGTCAGTACTTAACTGTTTTCCTCAGATGATTCATGAACAAAATGAATGAGTTTTTAGCAATGAGTGTAAAGCAAAAAATGTATGACAGAGATCAATTGTATCGAATGGAAGATTTTATAATAGCACCTAGTTTATACCAATCGTAAGTACCTAAGGAGCGACGAAGATGAAATTATTAATAGATTCAAATCAATGAATTATTAATTGATGTTATTAATTACAATGAATTTTGAATTTAAGAAATAATATTGAGCAGCAACACAAATTCAATTAAGACTAAATGATGCCGGTCTACCTACATCATGTACATATCCAGATAAAAAATATAATCAAGCACCATCCATCTTTCTGGTTTTGTAAGACCAAAAACGCGTTGGCCGTGTAAAATCGACTGCCCCTTGTTCGCTGGATCTTGTTTCAATTTTTTTTCCTCGTTGAAGATGTATCAGACGCATTATCCTGGAGGTTTGGTATCGGGTGCGACGGTCGGGAGGGGGGCGCTGGTACGCTGCGCCCGTCGCGTGCGCATAACTCGAGCGTGACGTCACACGAAGGCCCGGTAAAAAACGCCATGAACCCGGCCCGTCAAGGCCTCCAAGACTCCTGCATTTACATGTTATTATACCTACATACTAATGCGATTTGCTCACGTTTCGGTGTGCTACAAGGGCATACTTGCATGCCTAGTAGGCTGATTTGCATTTTTTATTTTATCTCTAGAAATCTATACCTTGGAGGCGAAAACAATTTTTTATCTCTCTCTTTCTATTGCTTTACGTCAGTAAAATTTTCCGATATTCGTCATCTTAAAAAAAAGATAATTGGAGTTTGCAATAATTTGGCAACAGCTTTAATCGTAGGTATAAAATGTGAGAATATTAAGGAATGTGGAAAGATATTTGATCAATTAACACTTCTTAGTAGTAAGATACCTGGCAAATTAAGTACATCCTTATTTTGGATTGCTTTTAATAAATTGTGTCCAGGTTTTTATTGGACTAGACGCAGACATCCTCCAGCCCTGTCCCATGCGAAATAATACTCAGTTCACTCCATATTTGGAAATGTTTAATTTGGATTCTTTGTATGCAATTTAAATATTCATTACGTGATGAAGTCTTGAGAAACAGCCATATAATAAAAAAAACTTACTTAATATTTTCTATGAGTTTTAGAAACAAGGAAAATGAAGCCCGACACGTCCGTTAGGTGCACGATATCAATTTCCTTATATCACGATCTGAGACAGTTAGAAGAGACCTAAATAGATCGATATCAGTCCATTTATATATCAATAAGATAGTAATATAAAAATAATGCACGTTTTTTATTATCATCAGTTAGATAAACGGCGCTGTGATTGAAAATCCCACTCACATGTAATTTTTTCAATTGATTTTTGTCAAATATGGGAGCCCGTTTCACGGCAAATTCGTCGTTTAATTCGATTCGGTACACCACGTATAGCTCACCTAACCTACTTTATAGACAACACGCAAGGGGTCAAAGATACCTCTTCTGTTTTGGTTGTAATTTGACGACATGCATTAAAACAAGTAATCAGAAGCCGCAAGCAATTCAATCATGGACTACCGCCACTTATGAGAGTCATGCATTAATGTAGAATTTTAATTTCTTGACCCAAACGTTTATGAACCGTTATACCTCACACAGTCACAAATACATGAAATATCTTGTAATTATACTCAAGGAATTATTTATCTTTGCAGGTCACAGTATGGGGAAACAATACAGTGGCAGAAATTGTTTGCGAGCCTTTAAACGACATCGGAGCAGTTTTAGTCGGTTCACCAAGCGGGCCACTGTCGGCCCCTCAATCTCTACCACTTGGCGGGTCTGTCCCACTGCCCGATTCGCCGCCACTCGCCCCGCCCGTGGCGCTGCTCTTCCTCGGAGGATCCAAGGCTCCAGTAGAACCCAGAGCGTCAGCAATGGTGTTGGAAGGGGAGGTGCTGGTCGTGGAATATCAGCCACCACAGTGGGACGGCCGAGATTTGGAGGCGTTCATTGCCTGGGAAAAGATTTATGGTTAGTACATAGTTTGATGTTTTAATAGTAATTTTATAACTTGATCAGCGTATGGCATCAAATCTGTCCAAATTACAGTTTAAAATACTGTGTTGTGTATTAAGGTTTGCAATGAACCTTTTTGTATGCTGTGAATAAACAAGCTGCAATCGAAGCACGTTCATTCAGTATTCCACTGGCAGACACAGCGAGGTTTGTAGAAAGCGGTTTGGCAATAAGACGTATACGCATGCTATTGTCCGGTAATCTTTCCTAGAAGGCGCTTTTATGCATTAGGTATGCAGCCGCCGTGACTACCATACAGTATTGGCTGAATGAAGTCGGTATATAAGTGATTAGAGTTGTAATAGGACATTAGTTTGATGTTTTAGGACTATGTATCTAATTGTAAGTTCAAGAAATGCAAAGTTCTAGGTCATTTAGGTGAACTTTAAATGCAAGGTGAATTATTTTACCGATGTGAAACGTGACCTCACTGACACCCACGTACATTTTTGAAGCACTATCCCATAATATGCAGATGTTTTATAAAGTAACACGGTCAATAACTGACAATTATATAAATTGGTGCATATGAACATAATGCAATTCGTATGACGAGTACTTTCTCTTTTATTACAGCTTCAACACTGTTTTCGGCGGTCGAGTTGTACGGGAAGCCGCTACTACGTGCCGCTGTCATCACCAAAGAAGAGTACCATCTGCTATTCTACTACTTAGAATCTGTATCAGAAGCCAGTGAAGCTCTTACGGAACGCATGAGAAAATACATAGATTCCGGCTTATTGATAAATGATTGCAACCAAGACGCAGACGAAACCAATTTATCAGATAAATCCATGATTGAAGAGCCGAAAAGCATATTAACCGAGCTCATTCAGGAAGGCGTGCTAACTCAACATGATGTTGATACGTCATCAGTAACAACAACCTCGGAATTCAACGATTCCAATACGACTGACAATCGAAAACTTGACGATGACAATCGATCTAGCGTGTCATCTGTCAGTCTTCGCAAAGTAATCGTCGACATACCAATAGAATGCGATGAATCAGTGGCAGAAAGTTCGATTATAGAAACTAACGATAATGTGACGACGGTCACTATTAGAAGCGGTGGGCAATGCTGCGATGATCACAGGATATCGGCTGATGCTACTGAAAACGTATGGGCTAATGTGAGGTGGGATTTCCTTAATCCAACAGATTTTGGTTACGATCAAATTCGTAGCGTTAAAAGAAGTCGTTCTGAATCAGCCATCACTCCTGTCTCTCAAAGAAAAAATGAGGATCTATATGAAAGGCTTCACGACCATGACGTTGAAGCTGAATCGTGTGGTAGTATAACTCCCTATGAATCGATAGAGGACTTATATGACTGCATCAAAAATGCCCAATACAGCAGTGCTGCGGCTGAGGAGTCCTCACCATCCACCGAGAGTCAGTCGGAGCCTCAGTATCCAGATTATTATGAAAAGGCGAGCACTGCACGCCAGAGTTCCGCGAGCAGTGAAAAAAGCGGAGCCTCATCCGCGTTTCCGTTTTCGAAATGCGGGTCGAGCGATTCCACGGACGCGTTTACGTCTTGCGAGTCGACTAGCGGGATAAGTACTTTTGCTACGAAAAGCATCCCAGAGTCGCTCAAGTGCCGGGAGCTACCGCCACCGCCGGCGGATGGAGATTCCAGTGAGAGTACCATCCTCCTGAAACAATTGTTTACCGGTGAACTAATGGACGCCTACGGAGAGTTCCTGTCAGCGTATCCTTACGCGCGAGCGCTGCTACGACGCAAGGCTCGGCGCGACGAGCACTTCGCAGCCCTCGCCGACATACGCCGAGGCGCTGCCAAGTATACTATTAGCGAATACCTCGAATTACCGGTAAGTACCTAGCTCTAACAACGGTATTACATACATTAGAATTAATGCCTGCACGTATTGTACAGTGACATGTGTTACGAAAGTCTGTAGGATAAATGTTTCTTCATTGCACTTGACCTTACACAGAGTTCGTATCTGAGTGTAAAGTGTAATGGGAGTGTCAAATGTGGTCATTACGTTTAATGACAAAGAAAACGAGAACAATGCGTCGGAGAGCGAGGCTTGAGGTAGATTGATTTAGATCGAGAGTAGGTTTAATCTGAGCTCGGCGCGACAATGATCCGTGCGACATGCGCTCGCGCCGACTATTCAATGCTAATCAACCGGAAGAGTGTGCACGTGTAGCTCTCTCTCGTGATCATTACAGACATTGTTTCCCTGAACACTCGATGCCGCAACGGTTTCAGTTTCAAACACAAAATGCATAAAACATGCCTGCTGACGAATTTGAAAATTAATAAATGTTTGAACAGAAAAGCGAAATACTTCATATTTAAGTTGTTAAGCTTATCCTTTTAGGTACACGTATGTGTAAAATATATTCGTGATTCTGATTCTATCGACGCGACTCGCACATTCAATGAGAGTTACAAAAAGCTTTACTCTAGGGATGCCAATATTCAATAATTATTATTTATTTTCAATGTAACGGTTATTTTTCGGTCCTACTAAACAATCAAATACTGGAATCTTTTATTTTATCCGTACCACTTGGTTTTTAGTCACGAAACTTTTATCACAGTAATTTCTTTTGCGGCAGCCCTAAGCATCGTGATGTTGCGATAGCCGCGATTGTAGTGATATGACTTCGTACTAATACTCGTCGCCTTTGCACTAGAACCATAGCTAATCATAAAATACTATGATTTAGTAAATAAGCTAATAAAGCTGAATAATATCCAGGTTTTACGATAAAAGTTGGTCACTACTTAAATTAGCAACGAGAAAATATTCCACAATTAATCATGCATGACAATACTATTCCTAAGAATGCACACGAATAATTATTAAGATGCAGATTAATGAATATATGTTTAGTGATAAATATGCTGAGATATTGCAAACGAAGACAACAGAAAATAATTAAAACAGAGATTCCTTTTTACGCACAGGTATTCAAGAATGTAACCTACTATAGGTAGTTAAAATACCTCTAATAAATAACAAACGGAGGCTTTATGAACATTGTAAGAAACGTCATATCGCTGCGTAAGTTAGAGAGTTTACAAGCGGCGCGGTCCATATCGTGCTGAGTGCACACTGCGCACCGATGCAACGCAATCACGACAAAAATCCCAATATTTATCGTTCATTGATGCTCGTATTTCAAACTTATGGTTTTAATGTAGCCACTGTTTTTATCCAGAAAATACATAGTTAAATATTATACATGTTTAATCTGAGGGTTTCAGTGTCTGTGTGTATAGGGAAAGTGTTAAAGCTAAAAATAGATACCGTTATTCAACCTCTACAGGTTGAATATCGGTATCTATTTTTAGCTTTTGACTCTACAGTCATGCTGAAATATCAATGAATGTCAAATCACATTTATAATAAGTAACTACATAGATAATTTGTTGGTACTTGTAACAATTATATCATTAACTCGATCACTATTTAATAGTGTTGTTAAAGGTTGAAATGCATGAATGCAGGCCAACCTTAACCGCCCACACTCGAGTATACAAATGACTGAACTTGACCGTCTCTCGTACGCACAAACTTAATCCTATTGAATTTGATACCCCGCTGTAGAAGAAGCAAGAAATATCTCCTTCATAAATATGTTGTTGCGAACATTATGTGTCTTTCCTTGCTTGGATTATAGAGATGGTAATGTAAAGATTGTTAATTTATACATGCCTAGATTATAACAATGAATATTGTCTGCGACGGCATGCGGTAATGTGTAATTGTTGCGATAATGAGCGCACATTCTTGTATCTAGTTTTAGTGGTTAGATTATTATCAAGGCTTCGTTGTAAAATGTCTTTAACAAAAGCTATAGTTTCACCTATAAGCTTTATAGACCAGCGTGTTTTATCCGCGGATGACGTGAATGCAACAATGTACAAATCACTATTTCCCGTGTGGTTGACAATATCTTCGTTCATATAATAAGTAGCCACTGTAGCCAGTAAGAACCATTACCGATAATTGGATTGGACTAGAAGCAGGTAGGATCACTACGACTTCTAGACAGTTACAACGACATGATTCTGATTATTCGTTATGTACGAACACCTATCTAGAAACATGATTTTTCTGCAGTATCTAGGCACCTTTACGCTACCACTAGATGATTTCTTGATGCGTTGTTATTATAAAGATGTCGCTGCTAAAATACAAAAAAAGATATAAAAGTTTTTTGATGTAGATATGTAATATTTTGTAAGAGAAGAAAATACGGTTTACGTAGGATATTAAACTTTTATTTTCGTAGGCTTAAACAAATATCTGTCGTCTAATTCTAAACGTGTGAATATATGTAGGTACGTGTAATTGTAGCCGTAGCCGCTACAATCAGTGGATCGGTATCTGAAGTGTGAACACATCGCGAGCCGGCACGGTTCGTGCACGGAATTCTAAACGATTCTGCGATGTGAGCTCTGAAATTTAGATAGGTAGATCATTTATCACCGACCATTATAAAATAGGCATTTCAGACGCTTTTACCAAATATTATATTGAATTAGTAAATTACATTATTTTAACTACATTAAGAGAGGATTACATTGTTATTTTAATGTATGTGACTTATAATATAATATATAGTTTACGAACTTACACACTTTATCAGATCCTATTTTTTGGTGCATTAAATTTCCCCCCTTTTCCTAGAAGTTTGGAAGAAATTGTTCGCTGAATGAATTTTCTGAAAACATCTATTATTCTAATTCTGTTGTAATCTCATTAAGAACTTTTACAGCTACGCTCAATATAAACTTGATGCTGTTCTCGAAAACATTATCTTTTTATTACCTAACACCAGCTACATTTATGTATATTTAGCAGGATTATAATATTGTTTTAAAACAATTATTCCAAGGCCGGGTGTTGTTTTAAGCTGCTTATATTGATAGAACAAACATTACCTGAAATACTGAAGGATACATAAAGCCAGGAATACTGCGTAAATCAGTCATAAGTTAAGTTTTTTTTTGGTTTTCAGTATTATGTTTTTTTATTTATGAAATATTATTGTTTTTACGCCGTGAACTAAACGTAAGGTGATATTGTTCCATGCCAAAGTCAAATATTTGCGGTGGAAAGAAGTGTTTTGATAATATCTAATTCTTCTCTTGAATTTAATCTTGTAACGAGTTTAAGCTCGCAGGAATAGTAGAATGACAATGCTTTTTCTACAGCCCAAGAAGCTATCTATTTCTGATCATCTTACCTAGCTCGTGTTTGATTTTATAAGATCACTGTCTCCAACAGAAAAGATAGTTCACTTAGATATATTTTCTGCATCATTAATCTATTACGCTACTGTCAAAAAGACAAATAGTTTCTCCGCAGCCCGCAGCATTTCCCTGGCACGCCCGCCTTCGTCGAGGCCACGGGCTAACATTCCTAGTCCATACTCTACCATCTACATACCATCTAAGATTGTGCCGATTACTTAGAGCTTGCTAACTGCTCGTATTGAGGACATTAGGATACTATCTCAATTATAAATCTGTTTTGAATACCTACGCGTCATTGAGATTTTAACGCCGTGCTCACTATTTTTAGATGTTATCTTATTAATGCGGCTATTAACAATAGTGGCTAATAGATAGTACTATCGCTGAAACAGATCGCTGACATAAATGTTATGACATAAACTAACGTCTAATAAATTACGTCAGTCATCTGCAACCATTTCGAAGCTAGAAATGTCTCGAGGCCATATAAACATGCGTAGGTACCTACGTTGATTTTGCATAACTCATTTGGGCGTTCATCATGAAATTTTTGTTCGAAGATGTTGCCATCGTCACGAGCAAGGTGTCATATTTTGATAATATGTATCGTCATGCCATTTGATATTGTTAGCTACAATCGGTTTGTTTTGGTGACTCTATTTTTCTATGACGCCATCCTTTAGCAAGGTCTATTAAATTAGTCATGTTAAATATCTGTAGCAACCCGAAACTATATTTGTCTTATGGGATATTAGTTACTTGTTGTCAGCTAATTCAACAATTACACAAATTAATTATTAAATGCAAAAACGTTTTAAATTGCATTTAGGATCTCTTTTATAAAACGTACAAACAGAAGATTGTTTTTATCATCATTGGTTTTTATCTTTTTGTTTGCATAATCTGTATTTTAGTACACAGAACATTTAATATGTAGATATTTTAATGGCCAGTAAAAACTCGAGGAAATTCCGACGTTATTGCACTCTTAAGTAGATTTTAGAGTTTTGCTTTTGAAAATCTCTCGAACATCCGGAGCGGACGTTCCATACATACTGAAAGATCGAAATAAACATTTCGGAAGCCTCTTCAACTCTTAATACCAAGGCACAAAGCTCAATATCGAACAATCCATTTCTTTACGCAAATATTTTAAACGGTGAACAGAATTACAATGAACAATAATGAATGTATTTTTCAAATAAACAAGTGTACCTATTTTGGGAAAAGACAACAGCCAGTGAAACCTATTTTAATAAAGAAAGTCTCAATAGTTTCACTTGGTAATCTTGGTTATGGGTCTGTTCCGTTTGACTGGAAGATTTAATGGTGACGTGAAATAAACAACAACAAGAAAGTATGCGCATCCACATTGCTGCTTCATTAGTTAAATATTATACATGTTTAATCTGAGGGTTTCAGTGTCTGTGTGTATAGGGAAAGTGTTAAAGCTAAAAATAGATACCGTTATTCAACCTCTACAGGTTGAATATCGGTATCTATTTTTAGCTTTTGACTCTACAGTCATGCTGAAATATCAATGAATGTCAAATCACATTTATAATAAGTAACTACATAGATAATTTGTTGGTACTTGTAACAATTATATCATTAACTCGATCACTATTTAATAGTGTTGTTAAAGGTTGAAATGCATGAATGCAGGCCAACCTTAACCGCCCACACTCGAGTATACAAATGACTGAACTTGACCGTCTCTCGTACGCACAAACTTAATCCTATTGAATTTGATACCCCGCTGTAGAAGAAGCAAGAAATATCTCCTTCATAAATATGTTGTTGCGAACATTATGTGTCTTTCCTTGCTTGGATTATAGAGATGGTAATGTAAAGATTGTTAATTTATACATGCCTAGATTATAACAATGAATATTGTCTGCGACGGCATGCGGTAATGTGTAATTGTTGCGATAATGAGCGCACATTCTTGTATCTAGTTTTAGTGGTTAGATTATTATCAAGGCTTCGTTGTAAAATGTCTTTAACAAAAGCTATAGTTTCACCTATAAGCTTTATAGACCAGCGTGTTTTATCCGCGGATGACGTGAATGCAACAATGTACAAATCACTATTTCCCGTGTGGTTGACAATATCTTCGTTCATATAATAAGTAGCCACTGTAGCCAGTAAGAACCATTACCGATAATTGGATTGGACTAGAAGCAGGTAGGATCACTACGACTTCTAGACAGTTACAACGACATGATTCTGATTATTCGTTATGTACGAACACCTATCTAGAAACATGATTTTTCTGCAGTATCTAGGCACCTTTACGCTACCACTAGATGATTTCTTGATGCGTTGTTATTATAAAGATGTCGCTGCTAAAATACAAAAAAAGATATAAAAGTTTTTTGATGTAGATATGTAATATTTTGTAAGAGAAGAAAATACGGTTTACGTAGGATATTAAACTTTTATTTTCGTAGGCTTAAACAAATATCTGTCGTCTAATTCTAAACGTGTGAATATATGTAGGTACGTGTAATTGTAGCCGTAGCCGCTACAATCAGTGGATCGGTATCTGAAGTGTGAACACATCGCGAGCCGGCACGGTTCGTGCACGGAATTCTAAACGATTCTGCGATGTGAGCTCTGAAATTTAGATAGGTAGATCATTTATCACCGACCATTATAAAATAGGCATTTCAGACGCTTTTACCAAATATTATATTGAATTAGTAAATTACATTATTTTAACTACATTAAGAGAGGATTACATTGTTATTTTAATGTATGTGACTTATAATATAATATATAGTTTACGAACTTACACACTTTATCAGATCCTATTTTTTGGTGCATTAAATTTCCCCCCTTTTCCTAGAAGTTTGGAAGAAATTGTTCGCTGAATGAATTTTCTGAAAACATCTATTATTCTAATTCTGTTGTAATCTCATTAAGAACTTTTACAGCTACGCTCAATATAAACTTGATGCTGTTCTCGAAAACATTATCTTTTTATTACCTAACACCAGCTACATTTATGTATATTTAGCAGGATTATAATATTGTTTTAAAACAATTATTCCAAGGCCGGGTGTTGTTTTAAGCTGCTTATATTGATAGAACAAACATTACCTGAAATACTGAAGGATACATAAAGCCAGGAATACTGCGTAAATCAGTCATAAGTTAAGTTTTTTTTTGGTTTTCAGTATTATGTTTTTTTATTTATGAAATATTATTGTTTTTACGCCGTGAACTAAACGTAAGGTGATATTGTTCCATGCCAAAGTCAAATATTTGCGGTGGAAAGAAGTGTTTTGATAATATCTAATTCTTCTCTTGAATTTAATCTTGTAACGAGTTTAAGCTCGCAGGAATAGTAGAATGACAATGCTTTTTCTACAGCCCAAGAAGCTATCTATTTCTGATCATCTTACCTAGCTCGTGTTTGATTTTATAAGATCACTGTCTCCAACAGAAAAGATAGTTCACTTAGATATATTTTCTGCATCATTAATCTATTACGCTACTGTCAAAAAGACAAATAGTTTCTCCGCAGCCCGCAGCATTTCCCTGGCACGCCCGCCTTCGTCGAGGCCACGGGCTAACATTCCTAGTCCATACTCTACCATCTACATACCATCTAAGATTGTGCCGATTACTTAGAGCTTGCTAACTGCTCGTATTGAGGACATTAGGATACTATCTCAATTATAAATCTGTTTTGAATACCTACGCGTCATTGAGATTTTAACGCCGTGCTCACTATTTTTAGATGTTATCTTATTAATGCGGCTATTAACAATAGTGGCTAATAGATAGTACTATCGCTGAAACAGATCGCTGACATAAATGTTATGACATAAACTAACGTCTAATAAATTACGTCAGTCATCTGCAACCATTTCGAAGCTAGAAATGTCTCGAGGCCATATAAACATGCGTAGGTACCTACGTTGATTTTGCATAACTCATTTGGGCGTTCATCATGAAATTTTTGTTCGAAGATGTTGCCATCGTCACGAGCAAGGTGTCATATTTTGATAATATGTATCGTCATGCCATTTGATATTGTTAGCTACAATCGGTTTGTTTTGGTGACTCTATTTTTCTATGACGCCATCCTTTAGCAAGGTCTATTAAATTAGTCATGTTAAATATCTGTAGCAACCCGAAACTATATTTGTCTTATGGGATATTAGTTACTTGTTGTCAGCTAATTCAACAATTACACAAATTAATTATTAAATGCAAAAACGTTTTAAATTGCATTTAGGATCTCTTTTATAAAACGTACAAACAGAAGATTGTTTTTATCATCATTGGTTTTTATCTTTTTGTTTGCATAATCTGTATTTTAGTACACAGAACATTTAATATGTAGATATTTTAATGGCCAGTAAAAACTCGAGGAAATTCCGACGTTATTGCACTCTTAAGTAGATTTTAGAGTTTTGCTTTTGAAAATCTCTCGAACATCCGGAGCGGACGTTCCATACATACTGAAAGATCGAAATAAACATTTCGGAAGCCTCTTCAACTCTTAATACCAAGGCACAAAGCTCAATATCGAACAATCCATTTCTTTACGCAAATATTTTAAACGGTGAACAGAATTACAATGAACAATAATGAATGTATTTTTCAAATAAACAAGTGTACCTATTTTGGGAAAAGACAACAGCCAGTGAAACCTATTTTAATAAAGAAAGTCTCAATAGTTTCACTTGGTAATCTTGGTTATGGGTCTGTTCCGTTTGACTGGAAGATTTAATGGTGACGTGAAATAAACAACAACAAGAAAGTATGCGCATCCACATTGCTGCTTCATTAGTCATACGGACAGTCATACAACAGGGATTTCTGTTAGAATATTGTGTTACTTTGGGTCCATAAGCATTAGTAACAAGAATGTATTAAACATTTTTGAAACAACGTGGTATTGTTTGCTATAGATTTATGACGCCTAGTCTAAAATAAATTAAGTGTGTAAAACTTGTTATACGATTTACACAATTGACAGGTCTACATAAATATAGAGTTATTGCAACACGTGAAATTTTCGTTATGTTGCAAGCGTTCCTTCGAGAAGATATACATAAGCTTATTATTTAAATGTTAAATGCAGCGATAGTTGTTCACATTGAAGTCTCATCTTGAATACCTATTAAGATTATAGTGAGACTTACACTTGACGGGACTGTTGGGCGTGGATAAGAGCATATATGAGAAAATACAGTTCATAAAATTATGATAAACGCGCCCAATAATAACGGCAACAACAAAAATCTACAGGCATACAGTGTTGTGGACTTCATTTCAATTAGGTCTAAAATTGTGATGCTATGGGCAGTGGGCTCCATTAATCTAAATTTGTTTTATGGGGTTTTACGGCATTTTGGCACGATTTTCTCCCCAAGCTTCGTGTTCAATCTCCAACATACTTAAAAATGTAGACTTGCCAAATCAAACCACCTGCAGATTAGTTGTTTATATGTCTTCGATTGTTGTCAATTAAGCAATAAGCACTAAATACATGGTACGAAAGATGTCTCCATCAGCACCCGTTTTTAAAATACATGGCCATTCTACAGGCTACATTGCTTTGTATCGTTGGTAACAAGGTACGAATCTTGTAGCATCATAGGGAATTAATTAATTAGAGTATAACAATATTTTTTATACGCTTAGTAATTAATCCTTTTTATTGGTCAATAATTTCAACATTAGGTACCATAAAAAAATAGGCGACCATAGTTTTGTGGGTAACTTTGATATTATCATCATCGTCATAATATATCATTATTTCTAAACTCAGCGACAGAATATTTTTGAAAAAACAATGGTGTCGGATTTCATTATCAATTACCTTTTAGAATCTGTAGAACAGATAATGCTGACAAATCCCTTTCCTTGTTTTGTAAAACCGTTTTTATCTGCCATATCTTAAGTATTCATCAGGGTGGTATTCAAGTGGTTTCATAAAAAGCTGAGTTTCAAAGCCCAGCCATAATATTTATGCCGTCAATGGCGCAAATACATGCTGTTTGACATCCTATTTATGTACTATGATTATCTAAGGATTCTAAGTTGAAGTATATAGTGATCGCAAGTTATAACCCTTATTCGGATAAGGTTAAGGTTTTAGTTTCGCAGATCCGCACATCTGCATTTGAAAACTATCTCGTAGGATTCAATTTGAATTTTTATTGTGATTTGAGATACCCATAAACATGTTAGACAGGGATCCTACAGACACTGAATAGGAACATTATGTTTTATAGTGTTTCAGAATATTTAAATAACACCCAAGTTATGTTCAAGATAATATATTTATAAATTACATTAAGCATCACTACATAGTATAAAACAAAGTCGCTTTCTCTGTCCCTATATCCCTATGTATGCTTAAATCTTTAAAACTACGCAACGAATTTGATGCGTTTTTTTTTAATAGATCGAGTGATTGAAGAGGAAGGTTTATATGTATAATAACATCCATTAAATAGTGGTGAAATACTTATAATATATATTTTATACCCGTGCGAAGCCGGAGCGGGCCGCTAGTATACTTATAAATTAGTTATCTAAACTCGAATTGTCTACTTAAGTCTTAAATCTATCATCATCTATGCATAAGTCGATACCAAATAAATAAATGTATAAATTATGAAATCGGAATGCAATTAAGCCAATAAAATACTATCAGACCATAAACTTGCATTTAGTGGAGGTGTCAGAAAGTTTAAATTAAAATTCATAAGTAAGCATATTAACGCATGCATTTTTCTGTCTTCATTTTATTGAATTTATTACAGAAATATGTTCGCACGATGAAAAAGCAAAGTTTAAAACAACCTTTGCCTTTTATGGAGAGAGAGGCTCTAACAGTCTTGAAATGGATATTCCAACATATTATTTTCCACGATAAGAAACATAAAATAACTTTTACGGACAACTTACACATAACAATAATATGTATACTAATGGGTGATGATAGAACGTGTTCGACTAAAAAGTACAACTTTTATATCTTAAAGGACAAATCAGAAGTACATAATCAAATTAAATTGCCCATAAGGATACAATTAACGGAACCATTCGATATGTAAATCGACCTTCAAAAGTACCCAAAAGTAGTAAACATTAACGGTAAAAATATAATTAACGTAAAACAACCCATCAATGGTTTATTACATAATTGATGTTGTCAGCGGCCGAATGCTTAATTCGTTAATGGAGCCAGTTCCTCTATCCTCAGCCCTGGTAATGGCGAAACATGTAACGGTACAAAAGTACCAACATTTGTTGATTGATGAACTTTTAGTTGGTGACGCAGTAATATTTACGACTGATGCCTTACGCCTTAGTGGCGAGTGATCGTATGTCATGTCACATCTTGAAAGCGTCTTGGCCGAAACCACTCTATTTTTGGATAAGATTGTTACCTAGCGGTAGACGTATATAAAACAGAGTGTTCATTATGCTGAAATGTCTTAGCAGCAATATAGTGCGCAAAAACATTAATTGATGCAACCTTTGCTCGTAACCAGATTGGCATTTGCTAGATGCTTTAGCTGAGTTGAGTGGGAGGTAAATGTAGTAACAGATTCTCTTTTGTGTCATCTTGTTGTGTTGGTAGAAAATCCGTAAAATTGTGTATCAATTGATTGTGTATTAGCATTGGTGCGTGTACGACTACCAACAGCCGCCCCTCCCAGTTCTGCTTTCTACACGCGCGATTTCACTGACGGCGTCCGCACCGCCGCCGACAGCGGTCCCAACTGCTTTTTGTACTAACACACGCGATTATTCACATATAGTTGCAGTTTTGACACTTATACGCTATTATTCATCCGATATTTTGTATATTATTACATGGTCTTGCATAACAACAAATTTCATATATCTCCAATGGCCAGACACAACTCTGCAACATAAATAGTCCTCAATCACACATTCTTTAGCAGAAATAACAAAACAATGAACAACATTTTATCTCTATTCTCCCCCGGCTTACCCAGTAGTATCAATGTACTAGATAAGACCATAAATTCTGCGGCCCTCACAATAGGATTCTTCGTACATTTCTTGCGCATGCGCTTCCACTTCGCTATCAACCTCGCCGAGCCTTTCTTTGAGATGCCGTGACTCATAAGCGAGTCAGAATTCAGATGATCTGACTAACGCTGAACCATTACTTATTATATCTTGTTTGTTCATTTCGTGCTTTTCATGTTAATCTTAATAACGTTTGATGTAGTATAATCTAAACATTCTGATTTCAGGAATTATTTACAACCGTCCGTAACTACATAGATGCTTTAAATTATGTTCTAGATTCTTCCCCAGTATCTAATTGTATTTTTAGATTTTACTGTAACGACTATTCGCACTACGTATTATAGTAGGCCCAACACAGTAAAAAAAATACAAAAACAACTTTTGTTTATCGATAAACAAAGTTACCTTAAACTCAGCGGCCTAAAAACGGGTTGTGTGCCAATGAGTCATGTCTTAGAAATGGTTCTTTTGCTTGAAATGTTGAATGCTGTGCTTAATATAAGTTAAATACAAATTATTGAAACTATTTGAAAGAATAAGATGATTTATGTATAATGCTATGATTGAGACTTTAAGTTGAATATTTCCGACAGATGATAGTTACTACGCATTACGTTATTGAAGTAAATTACTACTACGCGGCGGAAGCTCACATATTCCGGTCGTGTTGTGTCCAACATCCGTTCTATTGTGTCCATTCAATTATATTGCCGAGGTAAATGCACGCAAGCCTCAACCGAATGCAGATCGTTTTGTTTAAAAGCAAAATGCATGATTCCAACAGTAACAGTGCAAAAACTAACGAATATACTTAGAAAATTACCACACGTGTTGACGAAAGAAGATTTATGAAGTGTTGAAGAAAAATATATCTTAGAAAAAACAAGTTCTTATACAACCACATGTTTTGTGCATACAGCGGGATCTTCAAAGTAAATCAAACAATTTGAATACACACAGAATGAAGGACGACCGACACACGTGTCCGCAAACATTTTCGGATCTCTCTCTGTTTGTATAAAACTGAGGTCTTAATGATGTTTGTTGTTTGTTGATCTGTGGCCTGCCCTTACATTTTGTACCGAATTTTCTTGGGCGCTCGTTACGAAGCAAATTTATGTAGTGGTACATTGTTGGAGGCCATTTTTTGACCAGTACTCGTAGCGTAGGCGGTTGATGCGTCAATGACCCGTAAAACTTGCGAATCCGCATTCAGCAGGTAGCACAACGGCTTAGTTTTGATTCAAAAAAGCGATTGCCTTATTGTTTGACAAAATTCTATCGAGTTTGCAGACTAGCTTGAGTCATCGACACAATAGGGTTTAACTGGGCTCTTGCCAGCTATTTAGCTGTTTACCTTGTTTGGTAAGACACTTTCGGAATACCGCTCATAAACCAATGTGGTGGTGCTTGTCTTGGAGGAATGAAGCCCTAATTAAATTTTTACTAACTGGGTTATAATCCGAGCAATTCTTGTATTGCTCGTCGGAAGGCTTGTCATTTACAACTAGTTCCGTGACCTCGCTCACGCATTCCCGCGCCTGCACCTAACTGTACTTTCCCGTTGACTTAATGCCGACTTTGGACAGAACCTGATCTTAGGCAAGTGTACATTATAGCGCTGAGATGGCGATCGGCTGTTGCAATTTAATTATATTTTGTGTATGCGAAGCGAAGCGGGCGTTGCGTAGATCTCAACGGACCAGCCGAAGTCGTAGCCTCTGGGCCCGCGTGCCGCGCATTCCAGCCGAGTGCTGCCGAGGCCGGCCGAAGCGACCCGAGCGTGGTTGCTGCCCGCGGCCGACTTCACACCGGAGTATGCGCGAGCGCGGCGAGAACGTCTCGTCTGTCTGCACACGCTATCTGTCAACAAACTTCTCCGTCGAAAATAGCTGGCAGCTCAACTTTCGAGTGATCCTTTCCAATATTGACTGGTTTATTGTGTAGTGTGAGATCTCATCAGAGAACTCGTATTGTAAGTTCGGCATTGACTTTGTGGAAGAACCGTGTTATTTTTTCTTTTGGATCGCGTGCAACGCTCGCCGTGAGCTGGAACCCGCGGACGTGTGTGAGTGACTGTTCAGTCTACCTACATGGAAAGTAGCCCTTGATGAAGCTAGTGCTCCGATCCTATCCATCGGATTTTGTGATGTCTTATGATTTACGGTAAATAAATTTCTTATGTGTGAGTGTTATTTTGTGTTAATCCAGCGGGTGACGATTCTCTGGCCTCGATACTCGGACGTTGGAGTATTCCGTTAACTTAAAACATAGGGTTTTTTGAATTACAATCATCTCCATAAAAATAATAATGAAATAAAATAAGTTTGTAAGTTTTGGTTATAAATGTTGTAAATGATGGATAAGTAAGCATGCGATCACAATAAAGCGTGGTACAGGTATGTTCAAACATAATGCTAGATGATGAAATAGATTAAAAGAAATTCATTAAAACATTTTGAACTGATATATTAAAATAATGTAAATATATAAGCTTTTGTGATACGTTAAATTACATAATTTGTTATTCTTTATAGGACCTTAATTAAATATAAATAAGGTAAATAGGTAGGTAGGTATAACTATAAGTAGTTATTGTTAGTTTATCATATAATAATTTACGAAAATGTTATTTGTTCTACATGGAATCGAATGTTGTCAATAATATTCAAATCATTCTTAAAGTCAACAATACATTGAGAAGCTGCGACTCTAAGCCACCATAAATCTTTTGTGTCATACAAAATCCAAAAATAAATCACTTTCTATAGTGAAAAAAAACATTCAGGAGATAAAGTAAAAAAAATACATTCCTAGAACAATAACGTCATCGCTTGGGCCATAATTTTATTAGTAATCTGCCGCAGACAGGTTTTAGCGCGCCAATCATCAGAATGTTAAAACGTTCTTCAACGGAAATATTCAACGTCGCACAGGCTCAGACTCACTTAAAACCGGTAATACCATATAGGTAAAAGGTTATTATTATATTAATAATTCCACAATAATGCTCAATGCTGCGATACATTCAAAAACCACCTGTTCATTCGATATTTTGTACCTAATACGTAACGTCTATTACATTGCTTCATTAATTCCTATGACTATTTCTTTATGATACAATTGGTTACTAACAACATGTTATATTTCTAAACAGCTAGGCGCTCTTTGTTAAGAGATGTTTATTAGTCTCATGCCTTCCTACCATTGTTATTTATCATAACACCTCTAAACTCTCGTACATAATGTTTCATTGATTTGAATTCCTTCTGTAGGTTGTCATTGCCACTGTCTTGCTGTCTCGTGCATTTGTTTCATTTCATAGTACGATATTAGTTTACATTTATAATCAAAATTATTCTTTAATTATACAAAAGAATTCTGGAAACATGTCAAGTTTAGTTTGAATTTTGGCTAGAATTGCAGGGACACTACTAATATAAAAAATGAATCATCTTGCACAGTTTCAAAAGTTAACCACAGGTTTTTTCACTCAAAATGCGCGATGAGCTGGCAACCTGTCCACATATTTGTATAGTTATTTTTGAACAGAGTTGTTCAAGTTGTGCTTAAAGCATATAAAATGTGTAATAATAATCCTAATTGTATAGGACCGCAGCTAGGAATTGAAAGTGGCAGTTTATTTGCCTACCTATGCCTATGGTTACAGGATGTATAAACAACCTCATAATTTGACTATTTATAAGTCTTCCATTTTAACTCCTAACATATTTTCAATTCATTACTAACGCACACTGTGATATGTATTTGCATGTTGCTATATAATTGAAGGCAACTAAGTCCCTTGACTATAATTTAGACTTCCTCTCACGGGGAATTCACATGAACATCATCGTCTGCGCCGGCGTCGTTAGTGTTAATCACTTCTTATTCGTAACCAGTTGCTGCTTCTGATTTCTATCCCTGGCGTGAACATCCGCAACTGCTTGTAGGGCTTGTTTGGCAACTGACACTTTCTATTCCCGGACGAAAACACCGGATCCGGAAAAATTATAACCCGATTAGGCAGTGCCATTATAGTAGCCACACCACAAACAAATCTTTAAATCTTATCACAATTGTTTCAATAAATTGTATTTTCCGTAATAATTCTATTCATGTATTCAGTCTTGTCAGAATCCATACAGTACTTTCCAAATGTGCTGAATACACGATTTCTTGCTGTTTGGAAATTCACAATTTCGCCGTTGTAAGCAGTGTCGTGTCTCGATATCTGCGGCTCTTGCATTATTACGATCTTAATTCCAAGATTTGCATCAAGACCGTATATAAATAAGCGCTGATGTTATTTATAAAGAGATTTACTCATTTCATTCTATAGAAATATATTGCGAAACACTTTACAGGCTTCTCTAACATCCCGAGCATAACCTTAAAAGATTTATGAATGAAAATAGGTCGTACTACCTGGTCTAGTAAATAGGGTTAGTGAAGTAGGGCTTCACAACTGCACGTGTGTGGATGCCTTGACAACCGAGACCGGCCATGTTTACTCGCGCGTGAACATTGTTACCCATTGCCAGATTATATACAATATCTGTTGTTATCAGTAAAATAACATTGTTGCAGTCTTAAAAAAGATTGACTAGTGGATCAACTAGTTAACACATTTAAATCCTCATTACGGAAGCATTATTACGGAAGTTAGCTATACTTAGAGTAGTTTATGTTATTGGTATAAAAACGCCTAACAAATTACATGTTAATTCACCGCAATCTACATAGGCTGAGTGGTACAAATAAAGCACTGTATAATAATGCAGTAATTTAAATACAATCATCCAATTAAATACACATCATAATGAATTTGCAAGTTGCTTGACGTTATGAAACTTTCTCTGTTCATTTATTCTGTCAATAAAATGAGTAACAAAGCCGAAGGGCAAGAGTTAAGTAATATGATAATCTAAAAAGTTGTCAGTACTTTGTATTGTATTGAGTGTTCCATTTAAAATGATTCAGTTCGCTAGTTTAGTGCCGCACTGATGTCAGTCGGTAATAAATGAGTTTAGCTCCATGTTCGTGGTTTGTCATTGACACAGTGATTTCTCTAATTAACACAGAGGTCACTTTAATTACTCACTGTTCGGTATTTGTGCTAAATTAAATTTATGAGCATGTTTAGTTTTGTTGTTTGATGAATACACCACTGAGATTATGTCGTGTTATGATAGTTCATTTGTTGTTCTTGTTTAGTGCAACTAATCTTGATAACTAATGGGCTCAGACATCTTTTAGGTTCTTCATAATCTTAACCACCTTTGAGTAGCATCAATTTTTCGGTCGATGAATTTGACTGTAGCTGTCGGCCAACGTCAGTCTATGATGTACAGTTGGCAGTCACAGAAATTGTTGTAATTACGTTTTATTCATTTTGTCTAATTCACGCTTTAAATTGTTAGTAATGAGCGAACCACTTGATTCGGCAAGTCATCGTTTTGACGCCTCTTTTGATACCAGTTTTTGTTTAAGAATACTCAGAAGTAATCGATCGTTTCTTATGGAATATTCCACGGTATTTTTTGATGACAGAGAAAAGCTTTCATATTATCAACTTCTATTACATGTTGGTAATAATGTATTGACACCTCTCACTTTCAAACAGTTACTAGGCTATTGGTAGGATTTAAAAATATGCTAAGTAATGCACAAATTTCAATAAAAAAATAGTACTCACATTTAGTATGCGGACCTAAGTGGGCGGAGTTAATGATGCAAGATAAGATATAAATTGTCTTGAGTAATTATTAATTTTCACGCGTCTCTCGCTATTTATCAGTGAATAAATATTGTAAGCCTGTTTTTATCGTTTACGACACACACTTTGTTTCATAATTAGCTCAAACTACAAACATCTATACGAAAACCAGCCTGTGTGAAGGCACATCAGTACATGGATACGAAAAATTATCGACATTCAAAAAAGGTTACAACAAGGTACATTGTTTAAAGTGTTTCTGTGACTTCGAATGGATTAACATCTCATGACAAACTTGGGCTGCATTAGAACGTAGTTAAAAACGGACAGAAAGAATTTTTATTGGTCTCCGAAAAAGAACATAAAATTTTATTATTTTTGGGAGAAAGACAAGATAATTAACGGCCATCTGGAAATAAATACGGGGACATTTGTTGGAAATATGTTTTATAACATTCTAGTAACGGGTCAATGTAACAAAGTAGCTTAAATTAATAAAGGATAAATAAGTAAATCCGAGATTATCGAAGGTTTATGTGAAGAGCGGGTATAATGGAATGTTTCTGCCTTTAACGGAGAGTATACCTTAACGATCTAATCTAATGAGCACACAACAAAGTTTGTTTGACCTACAGAAGATGTTGTCCTCCCGTTACAAATAGACATGCTTGGTAAACAAGTGACATAGAGAAAGCAAGTCGGCTCCAACAAGGATTATTAGCTATTGATGCATAATTCCTTGACCTACAAGCTAGTACACTTAATACGGCAAAAACTGAGGTTACGAGTACCGGTCATGGATGTTATAAGTAGTAATTAATTAGAATTGAGAACATTATTTTGTGTTTATGACAAGTCAGTAGACCGACCATAGATTTTGAATACCAAGACCGACAAAGAGTATTTTTGAAAACCTGTATCTAAAGAAAATAAGGCACTCTATTGGCAACTGAGAAATAAAGATGAGCCACATGATATGTATATAGCCATATTTGCTTATAAAATATAAATATACACGTATTATTTAAGTTAAAAGAGAAAAGGCAACGTTTTAGCCTCAATGAAGTTACCTTATTCATGGCCTCGCATTAGAACATGGAGATAATAAAGATATTGGTAACTTTTAATATCCGTATATTGCGTGTTAACTTCTCATATATTTTTATTGACTCTTTGGTAAAATAAAGAAATTGACTGCATCATAGAGCCGTTGCAGAGCAGCGACCGGGTTATAGCGCTCCCATCGGCAGCGGCAGCGGTTGGAATCATTTAAATAACTCTGTCACGCTGTGGCTAATGTATACGAGTACCAAGTAACGGGTCCGCGCCCTTCATAACATCTTGAGGTTGCCAGTAAAGTAACTCGCCCCACTACGACATCACTGTTTGACACTCCTAAAACGTACAGGCTAATTGTTTACATAACTGAAGAGCCCCAAAACATAAATACACATAATACTTAGTCCCTATGCCCCACACGCAACTGTGTGACAAATGCGCTTATACTTGAAACAAATAAAGAAATATTATAACAATAAAGTACATAAATCAAAGCTCACTTCGCTCTACGGTAGCTTAAACTTTACGTCGCATAGATAACAATAAAATAAATTGGTGATAATCTTATATCTCGGAGATTACTTGAATATTGCTTCACGAAATGCTACGTAGGCGTAAATATTTCTTCGGAGTTGTATATTATGTTTATTTAGAATATTTTAATATAAAGTAAGATTAAATAAACTTGAGGGTTTTGGCTTTCACTCACGTCTCGTCATTAGAGTAAACGACTCCGTGTTCCGTGGTTACTCGCTTACTTTTAAGTGGCACAAATTCGCTAAAAAGTAAAATAACATTGTAAAGTAGTAGCTACCCGTAAACCGTACTCCGAATTTGTTTTATTGAAAATAATATATTAGGTATAATGTATTAAAACTTGGACTAGGCTTCAGTAGATTTTAAAATTATCAAATACTCACTCAAAATAGTTTAATTTCAAGTAAATATAGTTTTCACTGAAAGCATTTTCTCGATGATGTGCTTAGCGAGTGATAGTGGTGTCGTGCCGGGTCAACGAGACGGGCAGCGTGGTGGGCTGAGCGTGACGTCTGCCACCCGATAGCCCATCTCACGAACGACCCACTTCCAACTCAAGGTCACCGGCTGACCTCCTAAACTCCGTAACGTTTCCTTAACCTGAAATTAGGGCGTTGTTATATCACAACTGAAACATTATACAGGTGGCCATTGAACTCACCCCTATAAGGCAATTGGCCGGGGCCATTCTTCGACCGTCAAAATACTGACATGGCTTGAAGCTTGACATGATGTAAAGAAATAAAAAACCCACGGAATGAAAAGAAATTTATTATTCTGAATGCTTCATCGATCATGTACACATTTCAGTGGGTCCGTATTGGGATACACATGTTTTTTATTTAATTTTTTTCTTGGATTGTGTTGAGTGATAAGAAAAAAATTGGAATAGTAAGAAGCCTAAATGTTTCGGGTCTCAGATGTCAAGAATTGATGTCAGACTGAGGGCCAACTTTTATTTAATGGGAAGCCGTCTACGATACCAAAGTAAAGCAAAATGATGAACGTTTGAAGTTTACTTCTAAAAACCAAAGGACCACGATGAACCAAAGAACGTTGGGATGTCTGGATATGTTAATAGTGCGGTAGCTACGCGACAGATTTGTAGATACTTAGATAGGGCGCCAATCAGAGCGTGTGCGCGCGATATCACGGCCTTTCTGATACACAACACAACACACTTTCTAATCTACGCCTTTGTCACTGCGCTCGACTATTGGCTAACTTGTCTTTATGCCAGACTTTCGCCAATTGTTTTCACGCTACATTAGATTTCTTCACGATTTTCTTGGCTAAAAATGCAATATATTATTTTGAATAGTTGCGTCATAATTACAAATCATCTTTAACGCTTTTTGGCAGGCATAAAAATGCGCTGCAATATTTGCTCGCCAGAAAAATAATGCGACATTGGTTATGGTAATCTTGGAAGTTTACGTTTAATCTAAACTGCGGTTAACCTCCAGATTGTGTTGCCAACTTACGAGGAGCTAAATCCAATGACGAATTTGATCCGAGGGATGCTCAAAGTCGAGCGTTCCATGAAATAGGAGAACGGATTGACAAGAAGCTTAGCCGCAGTGGCTCTCTTGATAAGGTGACGTGTATGCGTGTATTTTAGAAGTGCGCGGGGATGTGGTGATGTGCGCGGGAGGGTGGGTGTGCAGGACCGGTCCGCGTACCGGTTTGCGTCGACGTCGCCGACTTAGGACTAACCGTTTTATTAGCTGAGCCATGCTCCACAAACGATAGCTACCGAGTGCCGGCCGGAGCTAGCAGCCCCGACTGCGGTGACGATCGCCTACATCTTGTTCCATTACATTCATACATTATTACAATCACGTATTATTCATTACTAATGTTGCACCATGTTATAATATGAACTTGAAAATTAGACTTACCTAATACTTGCACATGTTTAGGCTTTCGGTCACAATACCAGGTGGCCTACTTCGTTACCTTGTAAAGACGCGGCGCATTCACAATCGTCATAAAAAGAAGTAAACAATCGTCTTGACACAGGTGTAAAAGTGAAAATACAACCACGTTTCGTTTACGACTTGGTTGAGTGAAGTCGCGCATGTTTTTGCAATAGTTGGTTCATAAGCCTCAAGATTTTAAGCCCTTCGTAGAATACTGTCACGCTGGTAATCTCATTAGCGTTACCATGCTTACGTGGTTACGGCACTAACCCACTTTGAATGCCGCCTTTAGTGAAATATGCAAATACATTACTGTGTGAAGACAAACCTCAAAAAGTTATTACTATTAGGTTTTAAGTGCGTGTACCTAATGTATTTAATAAAGTCAAAGTCCTATTCTAGGTTTAAATATCAATTAGGTGAGTTAGAAGTTTTTTGCAATTCTCTGAATTGTTAAAAGTGCTTTATAAATAGTAATCAAACAATCCGGAATATTGTTGTAAGAATGAACTTGTAGACAATATGCCAGGAGTCTTCCTCGTCCATCGTATCTATTTTCGCTTTCAGTTATGGCCTTGTGTGTTTCTATTTCGACGCCTCGGTGGCAACCTGCCACCACAATGTTTTGGACAGTGGCACACTTTCAACTGTTTCGAACACGCCGCATCGTGTGATTCAGTCTCAGCATCATTTAATTACAATATTAACTCGGTAACTGGGTTAACGAACTTAATAGTATTATTCAAAAACGTGTGAACATGAACACTCAGCATACTTTTTTCGACACCTATTCTTTTCCACATCTAGTAGTACTATAATGTATATTATTCTGATGCACACGTTTTGCTTTAGGACAGTGATAGTAATATGCAAATGTGGACGCGTTTTGCCATTTCCGTCCGTCATGGTACGCACACTGTGTGAATGAATCACAAACAAAGCTATTTCGAGAGTCACTATCGTTCAGTCAAATGACAATACCAAAACAGATCGGTCAACGATCCATAAATTACCCATACCTGAGCGCGTGGCGTGATGTGTTCGCATGCTTGTTAATAGACCGATTTGAGAGGCCATGGAGAGTCGCCCCCGCTGCGGCTAAAGTACCGTCATCACAGATAGTAATGTTTGGTTGTAGGCGTTCCATCATACGGGATAAACCGAGCTTCTGCACATTATGGGTTTACGTGAGGGTGGCGTAAGCGCCGCTCGTGACTGGTCGTCACAGCATCACAGTGGGTAAAGAGAGTCGCCATGTTTGAGTCGTTGGTGTCACGGTTGACGTCACCGCCTGTGTCGCGCCGTCGGCACACCGTCCACGCCGCTCGGGAGGTATGCAGTGAGCCCGAAGAAGATGCAGCACCCGTACAACGTCGCTCGCGAACCGCAAAGCAGCTTTTGGATAAGCGAAGGAAGGCTCGCCTCTCATGCGCCGACCTGACCGCCGCCACCAATGCCGAGCCCGAGCGCTCCTCGCGCATGGATGCGCTGAAGGCGTTCTTGCCTCTGCGACAGTCCAAATCTCTCGGACGTCTTGATGGTCTTAAAGAGGTAAGTGTAACTTTATAGGATCCATACACAAACAAATATATTTAAACGTGCTTTATTATGTAGCAGTCAGGTTACCTATGTTAAAACTGTAAAATATTCCTATTAATTATACAGCGGAGGTACCCTTGACAGAAATTGTATGATAGAATGATGGCGTTACGGTAATCAGTAGACTACTTGCGACACTAGAGAACGCTACAAGTTGTGGTGGCCTTCGCATCGCTCCCATGCGCGTGCGCCGGCCTCGTACACCTGTTACGACTCCCCTCCTCTCCTCCTCCCCTCCAGTATTGCTTGCACAACCAGTAACACTTAGCATTACGTCTTGACCATTTTGTAAATACCACAACAGACACAGCCCGCTGAGCCCGACGCACCCAACTCTTGAACACGTCCGTGGTAACAACCATCAGGTTGCGAAACTGACAGTTGAGGGCGTTCCTCTGAACTATGACATCACACCGCCTCGGATAAGACAATACAAACAATACAAGGGATTCGACATTTGACGGCATGACTCGCTGAAACTCTGACATGAATCGTAATGCAATACGAGATTCAAGGAGCACGGTTACAAATACAAGTGTAAAAAACCTTCACTTAGATTCTTCTCCAAAGATTAGCTAAAACTTATTTTTATAATTTAGCCGTTGGGCACGTATTTTATATATATCATTTATTTCACATTCAATATAGTAATAATAATACAGTGTGGTTAAATGAAATGTAGATTAATACTCGCGGTTCGCGCGAATAGATTTCATTTGTTAAACAGATTCGGAAACGGATTCGTTTTGCAATGTTAATTTCGGCTAACCTGATCTGCATTGCTTTATAAAGGTTTTGAGGTTGATGGTCCATGACCTACAAACGTATGAATCGAGGACACGACTAAATAATAATAAATCAATGAACACTTCGACATGTTTGACACCTTCCTAAAACCGTAAGATGAATTGTACTTCATCAATACACAATCACATTCGACTTTGTGAGCTATTCTTTCAAGACAACAAACAATTGACTACTACAAACTCGCTATTTTATGAATGGATCTTGATTGTGTTGCGTGTGTACCTTCAAGCATTTAAATAAATTAAGATTTACGATTTCCTCGTTTTGGCAGTCTCAAAAACACGCACACAAATTTACCGTCTTGTTTACTTCGACAATATTTATAAAGCTTAATGTATTCAAAATAATATGTCGAACACTGAAGGTCTGTCGCACTGTATTACCATATTCATAATTAGATTGTCAATCAACGGTGAGAACTGCGAAAGATAAAGCGTTACACTGGCGAGGACAAATCCGTGTAAAGTTCAATTTGAGAAGCTGGCACGCGGGCACCGTTACGCCACACGCGCCGCGAACCTTCCGATACTCTGCAGATAGTACAAGAATGCGAGATAGGCAGGTAGGAGCAGGTATGCTCAGCGCGAGCGCAGCCTTGATAGCAGGTACACTCACACACCCACGCGGCTGTCACCACGGTCCCACCGCGCACGTCGGGGTGTGCGCGCGCTGTTTGCTCATGTGATTTACAGACAAATGCCACGACTCTACTCGCGCATCTGTTCGTCCATCTCTTTGTGAAGCCATCTCTATTGCGTTAACGCCTTTTGTCTGCTGCTTTGAATGGGGAACATGTGCGTTAAAAAAGTTCTTATTAAGATTGTCCATGATTCACGTACCTTTGGATCAAGGCATAATTACGGCGCGTACGTATAGAGCTACGCTTGATGCTTTTGATTGCTTTGTTTGCGTTCAGATGTATATATCGCAACTCGTATAGCAGCTATTAAGTGCGTGTTACCATTCAAATAATAGTTCTCGATGATTTTTTGTCTACTTGTAAGTGAATGTCAATGAATAGTCACTGAGACTGATTTCAATTAAACAGAATTAATTAAAGTCACGTCTTAAAGTTGACGAATTTTTAGCAACTTAATTAATAAAATTAATTATAAAAGGTAATTAGGTTCCAAGCAGCTTATTTAACGTTTAAATTACATTTTTATAACTTTTCAACTAATATGTATATGTAAGTACTATACGATAAATACCAACTTTTCACGTGTATCACTGAAAATGTTTATATTTTACGTAAAACGTCTAAGATAAATACAATGTGGTCACAAATGAGTATTCCAGTATTTATATTTTATTATTTTTATGTTTTCGTTTTTATCGTTTGGCCATTTTCAACGAACGTTTCATACTATTGGTTAATACTAGGTATAATTTCTTATCATTATTTATTTAATTTATAAGAACTTATATTTACGTTCTGACTTAATTAAGAGAAACGACAAAAGTGTGTATTTATGTCGATGTCAGATCCGAAATCAGACAAGAAAAGCGATGGTGGACTCTTCTAGAATGATTTTTAGACGACAAGCTGCACAGTATTTTACATGCTTTAAAAAAGTTAACCTTTTTTCACGTGTGAAATTCCTGACTCCCATCTTTTGCAATACCTTACACCCTCAGTAACAAATAAATTATTATTGACGTTCTGACGTAAATGTCTTTTGAATCTGGAAGCCAACTTCCAAATTAAAAACAGATTTACGTCAAAATTGTTGTGCTTGTCAGTGTCTCACAATATTGTTGTTTTTGGAACTCATTGGAATTTCCTGGAAGCATTAGACAAATCTGTAGCATACTTCTGGTGACGTTGACGTAGAACGTCACCAAAGCGAGTTGAAACCAATTTAGCAATTGCGAACCATACACAAACCGACTGTAAAGCTCAAGTGAGGGACATTCACTCAATCCATACCATAGATGGCAATAGAATAGCACCAGTATGGTCATTTGTAACTTGTTTGGTTTAATTATATACATTTCATCATTCCCAGAGACCCTCCAAGAATTGAGTAACTAAAAAGAAAAATGATATTTAGGTTTTTTATTATTTCCATCAACCATAAATTAGAAGTAAATAAAATACAAGCCGTAAATTATTGAATTTTTATGACAGCAAATTTTAGTTTTTTTTGCTACCTATACATTGAAGTCTGAATGGAATGATTAAATATTTTTTCCTGTCATTACTGTACCTCATGACCTGTACAGAACTTGTTTTAAAGCTGTGTTCCATAGATCTGTTCTCTATTCATATAAAAATATTTCGCTCGTGTGCTGATGGATAATAATTAAAGCGTATCAGTGTCCTAGTTTTTGTGTATGTGAAAAATACGACGTAGGTTGGTCGAGTAAAATACCCATAGTACAACAATTATATAAATAATACTTAAAAGGTGAGCAAAAAAGCAACTGAGATTAACATTTATAATTTGGTATTAAAAAAACAAAATAATATACGCCAAAGTCAATCATATTCCATCCCAAACATGGTATTAGACAAACACCGGTTGGAGAATGATTCATCTTTTTGTTTAGTCAAATTGAGGTCCACTATGTACAATACACATACATTATATAGTATAGACATTATATTAAAAATTGCAGTATATAACTGCAATTTTCAAACGTAATAACATAACTTGTATGAATCGTTGTACTTTTATTAATTAAAATGGAACTGTCTCCAATTTTAATATAATGTTATCTCCAGTAAAACGTAAGTACAAAAAATTGTATGCGTAGCACCAACCTGACTACGAACTGATAATATAAAAACTGGAATAACTATTAACGAAGGTATAATCTGCATACAGAGTACCTGGAGATATGAGTCTGCCTGGATGAGTACGTCAGGTATCGGTATAAATAAAATATAATTTTGTGGTTGTGCTAGAGCGAGCGGACAGCGTCGTCATTTGTTAGGTCCGGACAAAACATCGCCTTCGAAGAATTGCCTCATCTGCGATACGTGTCTTGTTTTATTTACATGTTGTTTATTTTTATCTGTTACATCGTTAGCTCGTAGCTTTGTTTCTTAACATTATGCGCCAATATTATATTATGGCTCCGATACATCTTGTCGATTAGATTTATTTCTACCACACCTTTGTTACTCAGCGGCAAACCGGATCAGAATTATTATGGCGCTCATTCTTATGTGAGACTTGAACCAAAATCAGAAGACTGGCAATGTTGTTCGTTTAGTTATTTTAGTTGTGCAACAGAAAGCCAAAAGGAATGGCCCGGAATCTACAACATTCTTGTTAAGTTACGTTTGTAACCGATTGTAGTAACTAGGCGCTTGCAAGCCTAGCGAATGTATATGACATTATATGGCCTAGAGATAGTCGTTACAATTTTTAAGCTGGAGTTTCTCGCAAAAATATCTTAGACTAGAACTTTGCATTTACTACAGAGCTTCGTTTAAGATGATAAAACTTCCCTCTTTAAAAGCAATTAGCTAGTTCTTGGCACTGTAGTTGGGAATCTTCCAAACTTAAGATATTATTTGGAGAGTGTGGAAGGCGAGTGCCTTGAGAGCGGACGTTTGATTTACAGCGGCTATTACACTTGCCAAAACGTTGTATATTCATTTATAACATTCACGTGGGAAGTGATTTTACAAGTGTTTATGGTTACAAACATTTGCCAGTGCACATAAAATCTGTATACCAATATAATTGTTTTACGCGAGGACTAACTGTTGTGCTAGTAACGGAGCATAAAGCTTCAGCAGTAATTTTCTTACAGTTGAATAATATTATAATATTAAACTTGTAATAAACATATCATAAATAAGTATTAATGAGTTCGTTGTTGGTTTTAATGAGGTTTAAATTATATATTCTAGTTAGCAAAGTAACTGTTTATCATAACAGTTTTTCAGTGTATTAAAATTACTATGAGAGGTTTAGTTTTCGGACTCTACTTAGTTCAGTCTTGGTAACTGTCATACAGCTGATGTTAGATTTATCTCCAAATTAAATTATAAGGGTGTACCTACTTTTTTTTTTGAATTCTTGTTGTGAAGGAACATCTGCATTTTATTATTGTTTTCGTCAAAGCAATAATTCGTTACCAGTCTTGTCAGTTTAATGAAATTTTTTAATGTATTCCACTCATCAACCTGTCACAGTTTGTTCTCGCGTTAGGTTAGGAAGAATCACAAAAGATACATGCTTGCATTTGCAAAGTTTTAATTTTGCATTTGTTTTTTTGATCATAATTTGTTAAAATGAAATCTGAGTAATCTCAATCATATTTGGCATCTGGCATAACTTTAAGTACCTATTTAAAGCCAGGTCCTGTATGTACATTATTTCTATTTTCGCATTTATTGATAGTGCGCATTTATTTATAGTAAGTCCAATTTCTATGTTAATGTTTATTATATTAAAGAAATCGTTGAATAAAGCTTTCAAGGTAATACATGTATAACTGTATAGCATAGAATATTTAATACTATACACGTAATTATATTGTCTGTAAAAAATGTGTATTTCGCTTAACAGTGAGTAGTGATGATAAAACATCGATAGTATAGTACTTTTGCTATCGATATATATCAAGGTTACATAAAACTTGTAAGCACATGTAAATAATTTACCATGAATAAGCTTTATGTGATATGTGTATTTTATTTTATGTGATACATATAATTTATTTACCTACACCCAATAATACAATGGACAAAAATCGTAGTTAGTTCAATCTCGTCTAGACAATCATTATTATAAATAATAGCTTTAAATCAACGAGTAAAGATATCTTAAGCCAGTTTTAACTGAATAGGACTTGACAACAAACATTTAAACTTCTAGTAAATAAAGTATATATTCACATTACTTACAATGAAATATGTCGTTTTCTCTAAATTATCGACGTTGAAGCAACACTACGGGCCACAGCTGCGACATACATTGTGAGGTTATTACACTCGGCACCCGCCATCCATCTCTCGCCGCCTGCGCATGTTAAACGTTACTTACGTTACGCACACCAATGTGTGCTTAGTGCTTAAGCATTGACATAATCTCTACACGAAGGCTAACATAAACGATGTCTACGTACGATGGATCAGTTGCAACATACGAGAAAGATCATTAGCTACACGTTTCACAAAGCTTATTTTCAAAATGCTTTTATACAATGATTACATACAATATTTAATTATTTTATTTATAGGATAAATACGTTTGTTATTATCACAGCTTTCCTCTTTAAAGTAGTAAAAAAGAGAAATAAATTTATCGGCCTCAGTTTCTAAAACCCAAGCGCCACTGAGAATTTCCGAACAGAAAACCCCAATGATACTGTCAGATCTCAGCTGCCTTGTATTTATTATGACCATATTGGCCATAAGAGAAATGCAGCGATTTGATCTTAGTTACCTCTAATGAGTATAATATAATAATTGTATGTTATGTATTTTACCTAAGACACAATTTGAAAGCAGTTTTGATCCGACTGTCTTACATAATTACTTGACACAAGTTATTTATTTCACTAAAAACAATAAATAATTTCGAAATCAACCAAAAAGCGTTGTCTTTGTTCCAATCGCATTTAACTTTCTATTGTTTCGTATAAATTCCTACGTAATAATTTACTGTGCACGAAAGAGCCAATCGTCCACTTGATTGTAATTAAATAATGATAGGTGTTAAAATAATGGTTGATCGAGATAGCTCGTGAATGGGTGATATAACAATGAGTGTCAATCTTGGTGCATTGCGCGGGCGCAATTCTGAAACCCCGTAGACACGCCCATTCTTACGTAGACGTTGCAGACAGGTGTGGGCAAGCGATGTAATTTTCTGTATTATTTCGCAACTAGGACCAATGTGACATTTGCTTTTTAATTTTTCACGAATACGTACGACTTTTTGAACACGAAAGTGTTGACTGTATTGATAAACAGTGGTTCCATGAGCGAATCGTGTAGGATGAGAGCTAGCTGTTTTATATTTTTTTTAAATATTTAGTTTGTCTGTATTTATTTTATAATATTTAATAGTATTTATGTATCAATGGTAAATAAATAGGATATACAATGGGAAACCTAGAATACATATTGCGTCGCACGAAACAATACTCTTTATACACCACATTTTAGTAAGTACTTCAAAGTTTATCATTATTAATTTATTTTAAATATCTATTTAAAGTTAGACGCTTTAAGATCATCGTCCTATAACTTGCATCGTTAGTCAGGGGCACCATTTAATTCTGATACTTTATGTAGTCTTCATATGGAACTGTTTGTTAGTTGAGGGAGGCACGTCATCGCCGCACAATTTATTAAGCGTCCTCCCCTCATCCCATAAAACATGCCCATCGTTATATAACAGCTTATAAGGACGTAAAATTCTAAACAGTTCAATGTCCAAGTTACAAGTATCAATAACGGTTACATACTCCTATCGTGATCATCTTAATGTTGTACATAATTGCTAATGCAAGCAGAAAAAATGGTACAGTAAGATCAGATGGTATCAGTTGACATTTTATATGTATGTAGTTATAGTTGTGATGTTGTTAGACGACAATCAACGTTTATACGGCCGCATCATATGCGGAAGAACTAGCACTGGTTAACATAGGCCAGTTTTATGACATCCGAGAAATTTTAGGCATTTATTGTAGGGACGTCAGACATATATTGTAGCTACATGGACTTTACGGTGATAAATGTACGCCAAGTACCCGCTACAAGCAAGAACATACTGAAATGATGATTAATGAGTATTGAAAACTTAGCGCTTTGTGTTGCTAATCTTAATAATAGGCATTACTAAAATCACACTAGGAAATTATCCCCCATGGTTACAGTTTTGAAATATTTTCTTCTTATCTTCAGACACGTTTTAAATATAGCAATTTATAAATTCAGAAATTTAATTATATACACATGTAAAATGCGAAAAATAAAAAGCCGCAACCCTTAGATTATGTAACGCTAAACACCAATTCAGGAAATCAATCCGGTCATCAAAGTTCTAAAGCCATCAAACGTTAATTATTATTTTCCATACATTCTCGGACGCCGTTTGGTTTCTCTTGCGGTCTGACTCATACAAGCCGTCGTTTTACCGTCATATATTTTATCGTAACGACTATGGTTTTATTAAATGAGACTTCTGAGAAACGTCAAACTCGTCGAACTTTCCTGTTGGGCAAAGTTGTTTATACTTGCACAACTTTTCCGTTGCGCAACTGAGACGCATTTGGAAAAGCGACGATTTTCATTTGTTACATAAGTTGTGATAGACACGTGACGCGGTTCTGTGTCGTCAGACACGTTGTATGGGAGACTATGGTTGGTGCGTTTATTGTGGTCAGTTCCATTCAATTAGGGCTGTAACAGACAATTATGAACTTCAATGTTGTTGTCAAACTATTAGATGCAATCAATAGGTAGTGATGTGTTAAGTTAGTTATTTTTGATCAATTTGTATTTCTTACGAAATGTAATAAAAGTTAGTAGGTATAGTACGGTCCTGCCGTTTATTTTTAATTGGTAACATATAACTGTAATAGGTAGCTAATGTATGTTATGTTTCAATTAATAATTAATGTTTAGTTTCTATGTGCTATGTGCAATAATAATAATGTCCACAGCAGTCTCGTGTTAGCTATTGTTAATTAATGATCACGTGAGTAGAGCCAGCCCTGCGCGTGGTGTGGGCGCAACACGTGCGCGTGAGTTGCGCCACGCTCGGAAGTAGACTGTATCAACATGACGGTACACCCACTACTGTCGGTTGCCGATTATGGTTCTGCTACCCTTACGGTATGTTACGTCATGCCAATATTATAGCGTACAGCCAAATAATTACATTAATAAGACATAACTGACATGTGGCAACGTCCAACTTTCTTTTCCATAATTCACGTTTTTTTAACACCAATATTTAAGTATTTTCATAACGACCGATTTCCCATAGCATGGCTACTTAGATAGCAGTACTTTCGTATAGGTATTATTACTTTAATTTCCGCCAAAGTGATTTCAGAGCTAACCACAATATTTTCATTCTACGCAGCGCTGAGTCGTAAGCGCTATTATCATGATGCTACAGTACCAAAGTAACAATTGAGATTGTTTAACAACATTGTGATTCACACGCATCTCGCTAACAATAGCATGCATGTGTTGACAAGAACTAAAATAACGCCTATGAGCGCTCCGCTCAGTGTAAAAAACGCGTCTTCTCATCGACCACACTTTTCCCGTACTTTCCGTTACTGTGCGCGTTTTTCCCTGCAACCTGTGCCTTACTTTCTAAGTCTCGACTAAGCAAGCCCTCGGCTATTAACCGTTAAAGCGTTTCGGTGATTCTTTGTCGCATAATAAGTGATTACTAAAAGCAATTACGCAGTAAAAGTGTTTTAAATTTCTTATATCATGTCGATCTTGTCGTTTATAGGCTTTAACGTCACAGCTTACAGTAATTACCGTAAAAGGTGCTCTGTTATGTCCGTATTACTGTAAACGTCGTGTAAAACTCATCCGAGTTAGATAGATACAAGACCTATTACCCCGAGGGCATCGCGTACTGATTGCAGGCATTTTCTTATATCTCGACGATGATCGTTCCTCATTCAATTTGCTATTAAGCATTAATAGAACGGGGCATGTCGGAGTTAAGTGCGTCGTAATAGTAACAGTACTATGGGGTAAATTCGAATTTGCCGATATGGCGGGATGGTCATTCATTGTTAAGAACACAGCATTCCATAGAAAACGCCATATAAATATAGGGAAGACTGCTGCGAGCGTTAAACCTTGTTCAGGTGTTTTTATACAACGGTGGGGTTCAATTAATACATGTTATTAAAAACGAAAGTTGCGTTATTGGAGAAATGCATTTTTTGCGTTTGTTTTTAATTGCCGTTTAATCTATCAGCTGCACGCAATAGGAAAACTAGTTTGAAATAATATTTTGTTTACTTTCGTTTCTAGTCAGTCGGTAGGCTGTATTAGTTTATCGGCCGATCTTTATATTCAAAACAGAAGACGTTCGTGTCATTCGGAACTAGTTTAACTACACTTTAATCAACATTCTACGACGTTAAGTATTTACGACTTATGTATGGCTTAGACCGAGGTTTGCATATTAACGTACGTATTAATTTTACGATAACATCCAACTGTAATTGCTTCACAATTTTTTCTTTATATTAATTTTATTTGTATAGGATATTTTATATTTTATTGCAATGTGAACGAAACGAGTCTATTTCGATATGAATGTATTTAAAATCTACATATAATAACGTTCACAGTAACATCAGAACGTGATTGGTTTTATAATGTTATATTCTAAGACGTTGCCCAACACAAACAACATAACAATCCAAGGTACTTCGAATATATTACCATATACGAGTTGTCATTGTCATATTTTAGAGCTATAATATTAACACACTTTATATGGATTATTGTTATTAAATCATTTTTTACAAGACGTATTAAAGTAATTTATAATCTCACAACGTATCATAATTTTTATGTTATAACGTTTCAAATGTATCACTATGTCATAATAACATAACTATTTAATACTTATCTTTATAATAAAAATATGTTTGTGCAGCATTTTTTTTTTGTAAATACTGAGCACACGAAACCGTGCATAAGTCTTAGTTTGTTGATCTCTTTTTCAGTCCACCGCTGCACCGGGGTCCTTTGTTGCATGAGGTATGGTCGCTTTATCATGCACGGAGTATCTCTGCAAGTTATGAATTTACATGTTTACGAGTGTTCTCAGCTGGTGGTCCGCCACGATTTGTCCCGCAAAATGGTAACCACATGACAGGTGGTTAACCGTCTACCATTAACCAAAGAAGCCCGGTTAACCATTAATACTGATGCCAATATTCTTACTGAGCGTATTTTATCATCGATTTATCCCGCCCGGTGGGCACAAGTTATCTTTCCTCCCTCAGAAATCTTTGAAACATAATAGCGTGGCGTGTTTTATTGGTGCCGGGTATTAATGAACTCCTTTTTCAATGTTGGTTGCCAAGGAAGTTACTGTAGCGCTTGCAGGAGAATGTGCGTGATGTTAGAACGATTATAATTATCTATCGTATTAGCTGGGCAGTTACTCGTGGAGCTTGATAGCTTAAACTCAATAATAAACATGGTGTTTTACCATACCATTACAGTAGATTAATAAAATCGAAATCTGATCATAGGCTTCGAGATCGTTGCGAGACAGTATTTTTGTTCATCATAAGCAACGTTCGAAGTAACACAAACATACATATCATATCTAATAGCATTCCACAAACTCCTGTAGATTTGATTGGATACAACAATTATCATAAGTATCAATCTAATCAAGATACAAAAGGCAGCAAGCATATTGCGGCAGAGGTCGGAGGTCGCGTTGCATCAACGCTGCACTTTCGATGTGCGCCAGTGAAAGGCTCATCCTCTCGCAGGTGCATCTGCTCAATCGCCTCCAGTCAACCGTTATGCGGTCATGCTATTGCAATAACATTTATTTGTCCGCGGTTATGTTTTTTCTGTTCACATACAAAAAGCTAATGTTGTGACCGGAAGCTTAGATAGACCGCGCTCATGATATTCCCATGTTATTTTACTTGTTTGTTTTATAGAGATAGAACATTTGTGAACAAATAAAAGCGAAGAATGGGCCTGTTTTTATGATCGATGGAATAACTATAACGGATCGTGGTCATGTCTTGTCGGATTGACAGAAGATTAATTATTTACAAATGCCTCGTGACTCTATTTGATTTAAGGGTGACGAAAGCAGTCATTAATTTGTTATCTCGTTTGATTTAATTGTCCACACAAATTGCAAAATTAATCGATTTTAGTGCAAACAAATGATAGTTTTTGAGATATATAGTTATGTTCGTTACACCTCGTTGTTTTTAAATTCCGATTCTGCAATTTTTTTAATTAAATTATATTTATTACGCTATAAACTCTTTTATGTGACTTAAAATGTCTGAAGTCGAAACATATTGCAGTGGCATGCTCTAATGTTGTGGACATTATTTTAATGACGGTCATTAGTCCACTTTGAAAGGCAACGTAATGATTACCTACCTATACTTTGATATATGGATTATTTGAATACTTACGGAATACATAATACAAGTGATTGTTTTGTAATCTGAAGTCATCGTTTTGTCATCAGGTTTGATGTGACACTTAACATATAACCAAATCCCTTCACTACAATTTAAGTTATTGCATTAATTTTCAGACTAAACTCTACATACGCGTACATAAGTTTACATTCCGCCACCTGAAGTATGCCGTCTTTGTACTTCCTTAGCATAACCTGCAATAAATAGAAAATATCTTGAAGTATTATTATAATGATGTACTGTACCTTAGTGAACGCTGTGGTCGGGTGTAAGGGTGTCGCTCAATCGCTGCAGTAACCGTGTTCGACTTCGTGCCCGTTGTCTCTCATTACACAGGAAGTTCATTATCGGCAGTCTGTTGTTTCATTAGTGCCGTTCTGTCATTACGAGGCGTCTCTGAGGTGCAACATGGAAAATTGTCACGGGCGAATGCGGCGTACATAACGGGAAATGCACCGCGCAAATTATAACGTCCGCATTGATGTTTCCACTTTCATACTCAGGGCCTCTGTAAAAGGCCGGCTTTTTGCAGCTTGTACTGCTATTCATTTGCAGTTTGCACGACTGCATCGCATTAGAGTCGTTTTCTCTCGGCGGAATGTATTTTTGCTGCTAACTTGAAGATGGTTTGTCTTTACTTTTCGCTCGCGCCTGATCGTTCACGTGCGATCATGAAATTGATATCGTCAACGAGATGCGATTCGTGAACGCCGTCATGATCTATAACCATGTAACTGTACTATTTGTTACGACTTTTTTGTAAACTATTACACAATAACTTTTACTTCTTACTATTACACACTTTTGATAATAAATACCGACATTGTTAGTTTAGCGATAGAAATCTCACGATAAAGTAATGTAATAAGCGCGCGCAATATTTTTTCTTGTTAGTTATATTTTTTAATAGCCTACTTTTATCAATTTATTTTATAGTAGGTTATCATTTAAAGTCGTGCTTTGATTATGTATAAGATCGTGTGTTTATGTGGATAAGATTAATTATGCCATTAAATTAACGATGGGTTAGCTTTTATAAGAGTGTTAAGTGTTAATAGATTACCAAATCTACAATAAATTTTCATTGAAATAGGAATTCTTTATAATGTCGTGGATAAAATCTCGTATGTGTGGTCTTCACCAGTTATGTTTATTATGATTTGTCGAGATGGTGTGAAATTGCTGTTACCCACAATACCCCCACGAGTGTCGCGTGCGCGCACCTTGAACAATGATCGTCAGACTGTACAAGGAGCCGCTACTGAAAGTTCAACACACGAATGCCGTACGACTGGATATGGCTATTGTTTTCTAGACATAAACGACATAGTGCATGGGCATTAGAATGCATATTCAAAGGTTGAAGCGAAAGGTGCAAAGTAATCTCGACTCTATTTATTTATTTAATCTTTATACATATACATAAGTGTACAAGCCGGACATACTTAAGTACTTGTCGTAAACAATAATATATTCTCTATTGTTTTATCCTTACACCAATTATTTTAGCTTTATTCATAAAGCTAAAATAATTGGTGTACACTAGGTACTTCACCTAGTGTCTACATAGTATTGCATATCGAGAATCAAATTCGTTCAGCAAAATTTCATCTTATTATTCTTCAAAGTAATTGAAACTAACGAACGTTTGTAACGAACAGGATGTATAATATACGTCTTAAGATTAGATTACTGGTTTAATGGTGTATTTTATACACCAGCATCAAGTTCCGTACCTCGTAGCCATAATGTAGAACTGGGCATATCTTATTATTAGCTTACTGTGTAGTGGGTATAGCATGAACACTTTCAGATTATTCTTTATATTCAATATGACGATATTTCAGTAAACGTGTGTGATGTAGCAGAAGCGGCGGGAGATTTAAATAGACCTATTTCAATACCGCGGCCATCGCGTTTATGACTTTATTTTTCATCTATTTCTGGACTCAAACAACGTCGGTATATAAAGCGCGTAACATCTGACATCTATGAATATTAAAATGAATATTATCTGTATTTCATATGTATTGCAAGGTTTGTTAGTTTTTATTTTTATTAACTGTTTGCCTGATATTTATTTCTTTTATTACTTAACACATTGACTGCCACGCACAACGCAATAGACATAATATAAAAAGTACCTTGAACAATGAATGAATTGAAAACTGTTTGACATTATATTAAGATCTTATTTAGCATATTTGAATTTCACTTGAAATGTTAATTGATAATTCATAGTTCTTAGTATTTTTTTATGTTAATTGCTTGTGTATATATTTTCAACACAACGAAAATTGTTTTATGAATAAAGAAATGAAATAAAGTATTTTGAGAGTCATCTTTTGACCGAGCTCAGGTTAGGTAGTTTATATATATCTTAATATTACGTACTTATATTCAATTCAAAGGTCCTTCTAGGTATCTTGGCATTCTATGACCTTTCTAGTCGCTCGCCATCTTCAAGTCTAGCGGTTTAACAAAGGAACAGCGTCTACCTCATAGTTTGCGTGTGTAATCAGTTAGTCTTATAAGAGTCAATCAGATATCCTCGTATACAAGGCGATAACCGTAGAAGTTGGTAGCGCGGAATGCCAACAGGTAATTAGCAACGTTGCGATCTGCAGATAGTGCAGATTTGCACAAGTCAACTAACATTCGAGTCGAATTTCATGTAACATAACACCTGACTAACTACTTTATGTTTTGGAAATGTAGAGCTAATAGCTTAGTAACTTTACAGTTGGATGTTATGACTGAGGTCGCGGGTTTGAATCTTGCATGGGACCATAAGGTCATTTGTGTAAAGCCTGAGCGTTTGTACACGTGTTGCATATCATGAAAAAGTAAAGTTTTATTAATTAAAAGTGCTACGGCACGAGAGCTCGTTTACTGCATGTAAATATATTATCACCTAATATTTGCTTTTCATTGTCGGTGAGCACGTAAAATAATTTTATACGCGCATTGAGTCTAAAGTGTGCCTTTTGTTATGTTATCTGATTCTGTATTGAAGTATTTAAAATAAAAAAATATGAGGCCTATTTATGTATTCATGTGTCGAACGACACTCATATGTCTATTCGTAAGCATTACTGTCGTGTGCGATAGAAAGCGATCAAGTTACAATTGAATATCGCGTAAAGCGTGAAGGAACAACGAACGACACGCGTCGTGTGATCTAGCGATCAATCCGCTTTCACAACTGCGTTCGACGAATGACCGAGAAAAGTCTATGATTGTTAGTATCCCGTGCAGACTGTAATTGGATCTAAACTACCCGCTGGACACGGCCGGGATTACTGTCTATTTGCAAGAACCGCACTGATATTTCAATCTTTGCAAAGTATCGTATGGCAGCGACTCAAATTTAAATTATAATCCTGAAGAAACTTGTTTAAGGAAGATAAAATGTTTTGCTCTTACGTTTTATCTTTTTAATAATGATATGCAGATTGCAGGTTTCCTCTATCAGATTATAGGAAAGGCGCATTCCCTAATATATATAAGGAGCATGTAGAGTTGTATTTTATTAAATGTCGTAGACTTGAGATACAGTCGGTTGGCAATATTTCAGGAGGCTTTTGCACAGAGGCCAGTAATTAGTGGTAATCGATCTCCGAGTTTACGCCTGTTCGTATATGGTATGGGCGGGGCGGCGACGGTGGCGCGGGCGCTGCGTTCGAGTGCATTCACTCGCGCACTCCTGCGCAGCTAATTTCTCTATCTTTAGCACGGTGTAACTGACCGCCAGCCCTGCTACCGTCTAAAGAGAAACTGCATTAGATGCGTCCGGTTTATGTGCACACGTCAAATAGCCAACACTTCCTTTTAGTTAAGCAGGAACTTCGAAATGTAAGGTACTTGCACATTCGATGTTACTTAAGATAGGTTAAGTTCCCGCATTGAGTTTGGTTGAGATCGAAAGTAGATCTGGTAATAACATACCTATTTGTGATTATCTCGGTAACCGTTAGTAATAAGCAGAGAAAATTTCCTTTAAAACTTGATGTTGCAATATCGGTGCAGCGTAACGGTTCCAGGAAACGGTGACGTACGTTTAACTCAGTTAATTTTCCACTAGATAATGTCCGCGTCAGTATCTGGCAACTATTCAGCAAAGTCAGAGATAAAAATGTTTTGAAACTTATTCATAATTCTAGTGTTTCTACATATTTTAGCGTACATTTCCATTAAAGCAATTGCCTACTTTATTATAATTTAAAACGTCATAGCGCGTTATGAAAATGAAATTGTGGTACATGAACACACGATTGGCATCTGTCACAGACACGTTTATTAAGTACATGAGAATTGTCAAACGGCGCATGTTCACACAAGTTTAACTTTCGCTGGTGTCGGCGAGAGTTTCCAGTAAACATCGGCTTCGTAATGCAACAGCATAATTATAGACCTTAATATTTACCTGTTTAACGTCGATAGTGCCGACACACGCGTTCATTAGCTCGGCTCAAATCGATTTTCTATTTATGGCCTGATAGAAAACTGATTTCAATCAAGAGTGTTGAACGTAAAAGTGCTATTCAGGTTCTTTTTACCTTTTTAGTGTAAACCATGAATGCAGTTTAAATGCTGGTTGTAAATCACAGAGTGCGTATTTATATAACTCACATTATTGTCTTTCGGTTTTATTTATTACTTATCTACCTGAATAATGATTACTTTGCTAGAAAATTTCAATTACTATTTGCATACTGCGTTATTTAGCTTTTTTCGTCCGTTTAAATTCTATTTATCAACACTAGATTCCTAACTCAAAATTTATTAAAAAAATGTAATTGCTGGTGAAAGTCTAAGTTATGAATTTTATGGCAGGCTGTGAGTTGGGGCATGTAGTCAGAAGATTATTTGTCAGATTTAGTTCAAACACGTAAAAAATGTTACATAATAAAATGATGCTTCACGCTCTCTCTAATTTTATCTAGACAGACGTTTATGATAATAGCTCGCGTTTAATTCACTATCCAGTATCTTAGAAACTTCACAAAGCCCACGTGGTTACCAGCGGTACGAACAAGGCCTGTTATATCACTCGTTTCGTAAGCAACACATAAATCCTTCACTTATAAACCAGTACCTACCTGACAGCTAGCAATTTTACCAAAACTTAAAAAAGTAGGTCTTTTATCAGCCAATGTTACGTTATAAAGTCACAATAGACTTGAGTAATAAGAAAACTTCTTGTTCGAGTGGATTAGCAAAACAAGTGAAAACGGAATCCTTGTCGCAACTCACTCGCTATGATTATAATATGGTGCAACGGAAATATCTGTTGGTATAAACTTTCGGTATTATAATCTTTATGGTATGGGATAAGTCTCTACTTAAATAAAATAGAGAAAAGCTATGCGTAGTTTTTCTAATAATAAGGCCTGTGTGCTCATACTTCAATCAATTGTACTTTTTTACTAAAATCGGATTGAACACATCTAGATATCAAGCGCGATTGGGCAACGAACATAAAAAGTTGCTCAATTAAAATATTAGTAAGATAAATTAAATTTGGAGTCATTGCACACGTTAGGTGGGTCAATTAATGTCACGCGGCTGCATGCGATCTACAGCGGATGTTGTGGCAATTGGCACCGCGGCTTGCGAAACTGATCGATGTTTAGATTGCGGACCGTTGATAGCTTCGAGATGGAATAATTAGCTTGTGACACGTGTATTGCTTTATCGGAGATTAACACCCATCGCTGGGTGCACACTATTAATTTAGTAATCATATTCTGTTTTTTCTTTTCAGGTAAGACTGATGCTGTTTGACAAATTATTTTTTATTATTGGTAAGATTAAGTTGTCTGTTCTAATGGTCATGGAATGAAGATGGGTATTTTATTACTAGTTTTATTTAACGGTTTTTTTTATAATATCTTTAACTCTGTTTTTTTATCATGAAAAAAAGAGTTATCTTGAACTCGATTTGCATCTCTAAATTCGAAAAGATAATTTGTTCTTATTTAAGTCATTGCTTGTGGTTAACTTCTGTCACGCCTGATGAGTGGCAATGATAGGTAATGGAACCAATAACTCAAACAACCTTAAAATTCCTTTTCCACTTTTTCATCAAAAAGTTCATTTCTTGCGTCGTATTCCAATGCATGATTGCCACGAAGCAGCTTATTAAAAATCTCTTTAATTGCTAGACCTTCAGCTATAGCAGGTTCATGTGAAATTTTGTCATAACCTCTACTTATAACTTCTTTGGTTTCTGCAAATACCCAACTGATTTTCTAAGGTTGGAACGTGAAGGCTGCAAAATCTCGATCCCAATAAACGAAGACGTATCAATTATTGAACTTATAAAAGTGACGTAGTGTCATGTTATCTGGCACCGCAGAGCATCGGGTGACTGCACCCATCCATCTGTGAGAGTGCGTATCGTGGTCTCATTACCGATCCTATTACGCGATGCCACTATTTATCCCTACCTCTCCAACTCTAGGACGTAATTACTATGGAGAGAGGTTATTATTTTGATACCGATGCAGCCGCGACCACTTCAAAAGATATAATAGTAATTTTCAACTCAGGTTCAATGCATTATCAGAGAAATTTCTCTTAAAGGAATGCGCGATAAGCTTTTTTAGAGTTCAAATTACGTATTTATTTTCTAACTTGACACGGCTCCACGCAACTTTATTTATAAGGCTCGATAAGAATGAGAAATGACTGCTTTCCCTTGTTCCTTGCATTTGCTGCATTCATAGAACAACTAGAATCACAGCTGATTACTGTAGACATTACAAATTTATTGTAAATTACCAAAGAAATGAGTAGCTTGCAAAATTGTAATCGGTTTACACTTCTACAGCCAATGTAAGAACCTGCCTAGTAATAGATTACAAAAGTGCAAATGTTAAAATAATTTAACATAATAAGATAATCACGTCTTCTGCATTGAAGTAGAACGAACGCATTAAGAATAACAATTTAAAAAATTAAAAGCGTAGTAATTACAAAGTTACGAAATTGCTGGAAAGGCGCGCGTAGTTTTTGCGCGTGCGTTGCGACGGCCAGCGCTGAGCGGCAAACATGTCGCCGGGTGGCATGCGCATGCGCGGCCGCTGAGGTTTACTAACAAACATGCTGTTAATTACGTGAATTATCAACCAACTGTCCCCTTGAGTGATGAAATGTATATAAAAAATACATTGCGTAACGCGGCATTTTAGACTCCTTTACGCTTTGCTTTTTCTTAATATTGTTTCATCTAATTAGCGTTAGGATAAAAACATTTATTGTTCTAATTTACCAGCCTACATTAGAGGCGCAAACGGTGCGCATTTAACGAATCTTATGAACAACAGAAATAAATAGGCAAGTTAAAAAAAGTAGTTTTTTAACTTGTCTATTTACTTTAAAGTGCTTTTTCGTAACTACGCAAATTCTTACCAAAATAACCCAAACTTATGTAATAATCGTAGATAAGATCGGATTATTAATCTCCGATTTGGAATTTAAGGGACCTTAGTTGTGCGTAATCGAGCTGCGAGAGCCAGCTTATTACGAAAGATGCGTAGAATCGAAAAATAAATAATTGGGCCCTAAAAGTGAAAGCTGTGAGTTACGACCACTAATGCGCTTATCTAATTCGCCCCACTCAATCATGGGCACTCGAGACAAAACGACGCGAGACACTCAGTACCTAATATATTTTAAATATCACTTGTCATTAGTATTATGCATCTATCTATATCTATTACGTACGTTATGTAATAGTCGTGAGACTCATTATGCAGTACGACAATCATTTATGGTTCACTATGTACATACAGGCGTCAACGTTATTATTCCATATAAATATTGTACAGCCCACTCTCGTCTTTATTTACAATAGGATAATGTCTATATCTCTATATAGAAATCGTGTAATGGTGTTATTTAAAGCCTTGTTGTGATGTACTTGTAGCGCTATTTAACATAATGGTACATGACTCGTGATTTCAGTGTTCTGTAAACTATTGTTATGTAATTATGGGTAATTAATTTATTTTCCGCAATTTCTTAAGTACTTAGCAAATGAGGTAGTCGTTTACTAATATAAGCAAATTTGCTTTGTCTATTAAAGTGCTTTCATTAGGCATATAGTAGGTGTTAAATCGTTGACTAAATACTCAATTAAAAAACTAAAATGAACCTCTTTTTAATGGCTTCTGTTAAGTTCATGTTACTGAGATCATGGAGGAAGAATACTTATTCTGTCTTTGCCTGTGTCAAATATATTCTGAAATCTTGAATAATATTTTTTTGAGAAATCAATAAATCATATTGTAATTTTTATTATTTACACTACAAGATGATTTAATCACCTAGAAATTAAATTGGATATTAAATGATAAAAAGCTAATTCGATTACTTATTACCGAATTAGAAAGTTAATATGTTTATATGATTTATTTACTCAATGATTCATAAATAAGAATTTGAATAACATCTTCAAGCATTATAGATAAAGTAATTTCCTCAGACATTAGCTCCGAAACCACAATATTTCTTTCATATCAATGAGATTACTGTGCACCATTATTTATAACTCAAATATTTTAATGCAGTGCAATTGCGTCATATTAAGATTAATCTAGAACCGATTTCAGTGGGCAGGTAACACTCGTGACGTCAGTTGGTCCGACCCATCTCTCATATTGAATGATAACTCGATGCCGGTTAACGAGACACATTAATCTCGGCCCAGTCAAAGGGAATCACTTTCACTCTGAACTCGATATATGAAACAAAGTTCAACAACTTTTATAATTAAGTGAAACGTTGCTCACAGTGAATAAACATATCAGATTTATTTACTATACCATACTTGTTTGTGCCATGTAAAGAGCAAGCGCTCAGTTTTTAAATTGAAAGCTTACCCTTGATCAAAATCAGCTGACTTATACCCTGTTGAACTGGATACAAAATTGGCAAATCGCCGAAGCTTTCGGTTTTTGGATTCAGGGTTCAAAAGTGCAGTTGTATACGAATAGTCAAGTATTCATCAATAAAATCTTAATACTAAAGGCAATAGGAATCATTGCTTTTATTGGTTCCTTCTCAGTATGAAATAGGATCTTTTTTCAGGCCTTCTCCCTGCAAAGGCACATTCATAGGCTGTCCTGTCTTTGCTAAACGTAGGTGTAACTAATGGTAGAAGATTAGACATATAACATGTAGGTAAACCAATAAATAAAGAAACATCAACTCTACTTGAACTTTAGATTCAAAAGAAATTTTACATTCATCGACTGAAATCTGGTTATATTTTGGTTAAGGGCAGTAGAGCGTGCACATTCTTATATTTTCTGCCACATAATATCCTTTTTGTCGCACCGTGTGAATATGACCTTTTAACTAAACCTTTTTATAAGCAGTGTTTTTAATTTTCATATAATTTATTTGAAATTTCAAAACAGTCTTGCGAACTCAGAATGTATTCGTGCAGAAAACTTGTAATGAATCGTTCGTGCGTCCAAATCTTATGACGCTTTAACTTTATTATATAATGTATTGCAGAACGGTGGAGTATCAGATGTAATGATCGACTTCACGGAATCCTTAATTAACGAGATGTTGGAAACGATTCAACTGCCTTTATCAGAAGCAAATCATATTATGTAACTGATCAGGCTTTTATTTTTATGGTTTCGTACTTCGTTAATCTGAAGCTTCTACAGATCTTCGGTCATACAATAGTAACTAGTTTGTGAAAAATTAGGTTCGTAACAAAACATATTATTGCGTATAACTTTGTTGTAAGTACTCTTTAGAGAAATTATGTACCATTTGCAGAACTCTCATGAATACTGATGAAAAACTATAATGATGTAACTTAAATTTACTCTAAGCATCGTTTATAACTAGCCGCTGATAAGCTTATTAGCATTTTAAGTTTTTATTATCTTACGTTCGTGCTCTACAATAACCTTTCTTTTATTTTAATATGTTGTGTAATAAGATAACAACACTAGTAAAACACAAAACTGTAGAAAAGTAGCCGTTAAAGACATTCTGCTAATCTTAAATCTAATGGGCTTTTATTAACTAAATATTTACAGTTTTGTTTATCTTCTGGCGTGAATCAACACAGAAACAAACATTTTAACCTACACTTATAATATTACAAATAGAACGAATCAATAATTTAATACTTACTCTACGAAGTACAAATCACTTATGCCGCGGGTCACGTACGAGGAAAAAAGGCTGTCTAAGAAACAGCGACACGTGCTTATCATAATAGCAGTTAGAGTAGCACATTAGCTAAAACATTTGCCAATTAAGCAGGCGAGATGGACAGGATAGCAGGCAGTATCTAGAAAGTCATCGTCTAATGGTCCTAACGGCAATCGTGACACATCATCCGCTATGTGGAGAAGTAATTGTTATTATATATTGTGTGGCATCCTAATCGCTGCCCAAAAAGAAATAACCTCACAATGTGAGAGATAAGTTTTATGTGCTTTGGCAGATTTTTTTCAAATCACATGCCTCAATATTTTTATTTTTTCGTCAACCAATTAGATGCTGTTAAAATTGAATGCGCGCTACATAAAAATCTGATATAAGTACCTATATTTCATACAAGGTACTCACAAAACATCAGTTCATTAACCTTTCTTTAGAAACTGTTTTAAGAAAACGTAATCTCGAATCGATACAATGTGAAACTTATATAATACTGATTAATTTAATTGAAATCTGACATTTATAACTTGTTGAGTTAGACCTAATCAATCTGATAACATTTTATTTCACGAACAACATTTGCTGACAATGAAGATTTAAATCTAATGTTATTTATTTATTTCAAATATGTATTATAAATGATTTACAACTTATCCATTGCAATCAGCGCGCGCGCATTCGTGTTTTTGTTCGCATCTAGATCGTTGGTTCGTCACTTATGTAACTGACTTATTTGATTTACATTTCTATTCATAACATGATTGCACAATGGAACTGACAGCGATAAAGAGGATAAAAGTGCTACTTGACTCTACCTAAGAACCTTTTTTATTCATCAATGACTCGATTAAATAACCAAATAAAACTCAATTTACATCGGTTTATTTATATTTATACTGAACTTAATACAGTAAACAGTGAGCGGTAACATTCCTTAGTCAAACAATAGAATTATATATTAATAATTTCTTGAGCCTCTTATTCGCTTTGTGTATTCATGAGCTAATTACTCTATTCAAAGTTATTCCAACGTCATAACTATCGGTCAACGTCGATATATCCCCTTCTAAAGTGTCGTGCTAGAGTGCGTAGGATCGTGACCAAACTCCTGAAATGGTCATATCGTCGTCTGTCGGTGTGGCCGCCGGCGGCGTACATCGCTGCTTGTGACCACACTATTCCCCCTATCACGATAGTAGTAGAGCATAATTTCGGGTGACAACTGACCTTGACGGCGCTGATATATGCTTGTATGAGTAAACAATCGATAGTACCGGCGAGGCGTGGACAACGAAACCTACCGCGCATGGCTAATGCGCGCGCGCAGCCACGCCGCATAACGATGAGGGTGTGCGCTGATACCGGCTAAGCTCTTCGACTATCAAATTTTATTTGCCGCAGTGTTTTATTGCCTCATTTGTATTCAATACTTCCTTTATTAAAACACCAAATATATTGAAACGACACTCGTGTCGAAACTAAGCTCAAAGATACGCGACGTTATAGTAATTATATTTGATTCTCAGACATTAAATCATATACAAGTACCTATCGTAATGCACTCGCACCGAGTAATTCGTATTTATTGGAGAAAGTCATGTCCGTGCGATGGGTGTAACACGAAGATTCTGTAGTTAAATCAGACTTTTCACGTGAGAACCATTGGGAAATGTTTTACAAATAAATAACGCTGTGTTAGTACTGCAACGTCATAACATCACTACTTGGATTTTTGACTGAGAACAAAATTGAAGTTAGTTGTTAGTTTTCATATAATATCATCATTATTAGTCTATTTTAATCGGGTAATCATATAGATTTGTATTTGCGTTTCTAATGTAATCCAGTTATTCTTTAACCCTAAAAGATCTATAAATAAACCGACTGCTCGCCAATTATGAATGATACAATAAACAAAGAAAAGTGTCCATATCACCAAGGGTATTACCATCACCACCATTACCATCTAGAGGGCACGCCCCGTACATTGTAATTGTGAATCTCATCAAAGGCGGCTCCATGACATATTAAACTACTTGAAGACATCGCTTTGTTCAAACAATAAGAACGTCGCAAATATTCCGTGAGGTTACTGGAAGAAGTACTTAAATAGTAAGATATTAATGATTTACATTAAAGATAATGACTCATCACTTAGCTCCATAAGGAAGTAACCAAAAACAGCATATTTGGCCGACTTTAAAACAATGGATGAAATAAAGACGATAGTAGAGTCTGAGAACAGTGAATCGCGTGCGTCTTAAGTCGATCACGCACGCTCCTTGTAATAGGAGCGGTTCACATAATAGACGTGGAACGGAAAAGTGGATAATGCCTCACAAATAACCGGACTGCGGACTCATGAGACCGACCGACCTATTTTCTGAATCCAACCGGCAGCACTCACTTGAGTATATTATACTTTATTAGCATTAGCTTAACATTGAGGAAACGCTACGTAAAGACAAAAAACAAGAGAAAATAAATATTATATTCTTTATGTGATAATTAAACTAGATAATATTATAAATGTCTCTAAAGCCTGCGGTTTCATTGCAAAATTTTTCATGATTACTATATTTCTTAATGCTAGGTATCGTGACGACCGCGACGTTTCGTAGCAGCGTTGCATTGCAAATTTGTACACATTTTTTTACTTGAAAGTTTGTTTACGATATTAATATCATCTGCATACTTAGTTATGACTAGGTAGTTAATAATTTATTACACTATTTAATACAAATATACGTCTTAATTGTTTGCATAACTGCACAGTGGAAAAGTTATATACTTTTAACTACTAAAATTATATTTTACATCATATATTTTTGTTATACATGTCTATGTCTAACTATGTGAAAGCTTATAATTAAATTTCCGTACACATATAATACTAAATATAGATAATGCACGTGCTGAATAACATTGCGTTGTTGTGACCTAAAAACAAGGCGAAATCGTCTACCACAGCTTTGTAAGCATTTTAGTACAAACTATGTACGTCGGTACTATAGGAAGCGCGGGGGTGACAAAATGTAAATGCTGCGAATTTGCATTAATAGCCAATTGTCGATTCAGCGCGTTCAGTACGCGAGTAGGCACTCCACTTGACGGGTTTGGATATGACACATGTTTGAGTACATGTATGTGAGTGAATATGAACGCGATTAGAATTTTAATTGAGCCAATGCGAAGATATGCGGACTATCATTAATATCGAACCGGACTGAACAGTGTACAAGCACAATTTAATACCTTATTTAGGATATAAAATGTTGGGACTTCTCCTTCCCGTGGGAATGCTTTGTCGGCCTATATAATATCATACAAGACCTACCGCGAGAAACTTAATTGGAGAATAGAATTGGATGCTGTAATTTAAAATCGTAAAATATAACAGTAATATTTTCTAAAGAATAGACTATTTTGTTTATTGTTCACATTCATTTACAAAATGGAACTTTCTTACAAACGCTGCTGAATCGTATCCAATTTAAATTACTCTCTAATAGTTCGGGAAATTTAAAAACGTTCATTTTAAAATTACGACCAATAGTTTTTAAATTGGTAGTAAGAGCAGAGCAAACTATACAAGGCGAACGATCGTCGTGCTCCCCATCGGAGCGTGGTTAGTGGCAGTTAATCGAATTACCGACGACAGACGGACGACGGCCAATGATATAATTTAACTGGTTTAATTGAATCGGACACAGTCGGGGTCGATGAATTCGGGTTACTCTGTCAGAAATACGACTCCTTCACATTGTTGTTGTTTATTTAGGTCGAATGTCATAGTCGAAATTCAATAATTGCATTCTTAATGGCAAGGTTGTAGAATGTATTGATTTGATTACACTCTTGTCCTCATTAAATACCATATTTTTCGTATGATATTGCTTGTTATCTCGACACGCTATGTAATATTATATCCGATGATAAAAACTGTCATCTCGTGACACTATTCAAATATTAGAATTAGTATTTAAAACTGATTACCCAACATAATTTATTCAACTGGCTAAGGTGACGACCGAATGGCAATCGATACCTACGAGTATGTGTCGCAACACGTCGGAAGTTTCGACACTGCGATTATTAGTCGTGGAATTAATATAAACATTGGTGTTATGGCTATTAATTCAGACTATATTATAATTCAGTTAACTAGCACGCTGCTCAGTTCGTTTCCTATTTTGCTCCAACGTAGTATTGTATTGTAACAACATAACGTAACAAACCTTTTAAGGCAAGGTAGGAATCTCCTACAGCTGGAAAGTGATAACATTAAATTAATAAAATGTACGCAATGGGCATGTACAGTTGCAAGAGATTCTCATACGTTAACTTCCATATTCTCGTAAAAGAGTACAACGCAACAATAGATCAGTTAAAATCCAGCTCTACAAATCTAAACTGAGGTCTACGCATTGTGGCGTAGGCCTGCTACATGCCTACGCTAAAATACTCAATTACTTATATATACAGAACACTTAGGCACAAGTATTTGAGCATTTCCAAACGCTCCTGCAGACTCAATAGCACAGGCTCGGGCAGAGAAGGCACACTTATGATTCCAAGAATCATTATAAGCTCTGTCTACAAACGAAATAAATCAGTAGAAGTCAAAGTGTCTAGGGGCAGTTCTGTCTATTTGCGAACTGATCTGGCGTTAGATCTGCGACGCGTGTACTACTCGGGTATGATTGATAAGTCGTGTGACATACTCCACTTCGCATCGCCATCGCCGCGGGCGCAGCGTATCGCAGATTGCGCGCGCGTGCCGCGTGCCGCTCGGTTCACTGGCATCACGAAACTCTTTTATTATATTGCTCTTACATTTACTATTACATTGATATGTTACACCGATGATTTATATAGTATCTGTCACTCGTAAATAACTCTGACCTACTGCATCTATTGTGTGTCGTGTATAGTTTTAAGTGTCCGAAGTAGGCTGGTCGTTTCTGCATTGACCGGTTTGTAGGACGGTCGCTCACTTGTTTGATGAGTTCAAAGATATCTAATTCATCAGCGACATTAATATCCCTGATATAAAATACGGCATTGTTAAAAAGATCGGTGTTTACTTTTACTTTTTTATTGCATCGATTTCTATAACCTATATCAGTTTTATGTAGAGATAAATTATAGTGTCCTCATAAAATTACCGAACAATGAAAACTTTACACTATTGTTCATTCAATAAAAGAGTATTGTGTGCTATAAAAATATTAACGCAGTAACAGATACGAGCTGGAAGTTAGGTGTATATTACGTTGTTAATAATTTTGTGATTCTGAGAACCTAGTGTCGCTTTAGGTATAAAAACGGTTTTTATTGATTTATTATAGACACTGTGTGAGGTGCTCAACATTTGGTTGTATCATTTGTCTCCATTAGAATGTGAAACGCGTGTAAACACTATTGTTCGCTGGCATCAACGGTCCGCCAATCACACAACCCAGTACTGTAAATATTTTCAAATAGCCTACGGTAACTTTACAACTTGTAAAAAGGTTAAAGACTACGTAATGGTAGAGCTAACCTTGCGACAATGTTTACTAGTTATACGTGACCGTATTTCAAACTATTGTTTACCTGGTTTTTACCAATGAATAAGACCTAAAAAAGTGAAATAATATGTTTGTGTATGAAATTAGTGATTGCTTGGAAGGATTTAAAAAAATATATGATGTGTTTTCGATATGGAATCCACCTTCACACAATGGCTAATACATAAAAACTTAAATAATGCTTAGTATATTTTATTTACTTATTTTCAATAACGAGTAATTAGGCGGGCGGGCGGTAAATCGTGAACGCATGTCTGGGCGGGCGATGTGCACACGCGGCGGGAGCGGTGCGGCGGCGCGCCGGCGCAGGCCGCAGTCCTCGCCGCGCCGCGCCACGGGACGCACGCCCGTAGCCCTTACACAACAGTGACAATTGCCCATAACATAAACAAGGGTCGAACGTGACCCCGCGTGTGATGTTCCCGTGTCAGTGACTACTACTTACTCACACAAAGGACTTATGATGCATGTGAGTGCTTCCGCTGTTTGCTACTGTACAAGGATTATTCATAGAGGATTAACTTTATTAACTGAGTTTATTTCAATGTTAAGATTGGTATTGGTTAACTTTGGTATTGGACAACTTGTTGCATGCACCGGGACTGCTGTTGTTATAACTCATAGGTTACCAGTAATGTCATCGCAACAATAGTTGTTTGAATGAAACTCTATTATTCAAGACAAGGTCGGTCACAATCGATTTCTTTTAGCTATTAGTGTGTTCAATATTGTCGACAATGCGTCAATATCTAAGCATTCTGTTTTTGTAATGCATCTGACGACCTTAATTGCTCCAGGACCCGACTTAATGTCAGCAATTAAGCCACCAACCTGTCATGGTATTTTCCTTGATGTTAGTAGAACATACTATATGCGTTATTATTTTCCTGTAATTGTTATCTCCTTGAATCATAGAGGTAATAGATGTATTTGATATTCAAATAGCAACTTATGTTGACATGTCAATGCTACTTATTGCTGATATATTGATCTATAGAAGGTTCTAATAAAGCACAACGTTCACTTTTAAGCCGTTCATATTCTTTCCAATTTCAGTCATGGTGTAGTTGTAATGTACACTTTTACTAACAAATAGTCGATATCCAAAGCACGATTGTTTAGTGTTTGTAAATACAATGACTGTTTATAAAACATAGTTCTTAGTACGATGGTATTGAATACGTAATGTATTGGTGTGAATGAAAAAAGTCGAGCAGATTTGCGATATTGCCAGGCGGACCGACGATTAATATCATGCAATACAATGCCCAACAATGCGTGCATAATTCACATGGAATTATGAGTATGATCAGATATAAATCAGACATACTGTTGTATGCCAAAAGCAGCTTTATTGAACCGCCCCGACGTGAAATATATAGCCTGGTTCATTTCGAATTGTATCAAGCGTAACATACAATATTATGCCGAAATATTCATGAAGTATCTAGAAGTTTTGAATACAAATTAATCAAGCGGATCTATATCAATTAAGATGTAATTTTGTGATGTAACCAGTTTATATAAATAAAATTAATCTTTACTACTTGTTTACATAGCAAATCAATAGAATATTTCAATGTAGTATAAATAGGAAACATCAAATCATAGTAAACAATACCTTGTTATGAAATTCTAAATAAAGATAACGCGGAAAACTTTTGTTTATGTATCTAATAGATATTTGTATCATAAAACTAAATTACAAATTGTATCTTATCTCTACAATCTCAATCTAAAAGAAAGTAATAGCAATGTTCGTAGTAAACAGGCGTCATCGTAAATGGTAAACAATCGCTGCGAAGATAACGACACCGACTGACGTCTTCCTTGTTTAGTAGTTAATACACCGCCAAACAGAACACCCATTCAGTGGTCGCCCCATTCTTACCTGAGCGCCGAAAACTTCGTAATTACCTAATGAATAGACACAACATGAGCTCGAGGCGAGTCGGTCCCTTTCCTTCATGTTAAACCGTAATTTGTTAAGCCCCGCGTTATATAAGGTAATTGGAAAGGTCTTAACGTATGAGCCTTCGAAGATACGTTAAATTGATCATATTTCATAATGTGCGGTAATTATCCAGTTTGAACCAGATTTATGGGCCCGTAACCCAAAACTCCATTTACTCGACTTGTTACTGTGCCTACGTAACTAGTGATTGATTGATACAGTTCATTAAATTATCTTTGTGCATCGATTCGCTGCTTGTTCTGCGGTTCTCCGTACATAAACCGATTAATTATTTATTTAATGCCAGTTGCAAAACAAGCTGCAACTCTAACAACTCTTGAAAAAATTGTGTACAAATAGCGATTTAATAAGTTTAGTATTTTTATAATGATAGGTAAATATGAAAGTTGAGTATACCAGACAAATCCTAACATGTCATGAAAAGTGTAGGCACCAGAGTTGAAATACATGTAAACAAGGTTCATGTGAATAATTCATTGTTAAGATGAATCTCATTAAGCTGTTTATAATTCCACTTTGAAAGCGCATCTAATTGTAGCCTACATAAGGTACCATGGATTTGAACTAATGCTGTAATTATCATGATTAATATCAACTATATAAACGAGACCATAGTTATTAATTATCAACGTTTAAATTTTATATACTCCATGGCTTACTTTGGTACTGACCTTTTTTGTAAGGCAAGCGTGTTGCTAGGACCTATTGTAAGTAAACTAGTGGAGTTAATAGGCCTTTATAAATATTGATAAGTACAACTAGTTAGCGCACCTGTCAATTACAAACACACCTGATAGACAGATAACTTGAAAAAACGTTTTCTTGTTGACAGACATGGCGTACGAAACAAAATTAGCTTGGCAAATATACATCAGTAGAATTTATATACCTTTTAAATGACGTTCGTTTTTACAAAAATGGCTACAGAAATTGATAAAGAATAGAAATGACGGTATAATGTGTATATCATCTGAATTGGACACGGGTCACCGAACGGTCGCGTGATCCGTAGATATCATTCTCAAGCATTTTATTATCATTTTCATCTCTTGATTATGCCCATCGGTTTTCATCTTTTTGTTTGAAGAGCAGATGCATCGCTCAAGATGTCTCCAAGTTATTAGCAAACAGCAAAAACTCCTTGCTGCGTACGCGCGTGCTCGCACGTCTGTTTAATGGGAATACTAATTAAAGATCTTATGTGCAAGATGGGATGGGCTGCCCCAAATGATGCGATAACAAATTTAGCACAAATGCACACCTGTAGGTTTGTATAGTAATTTGCAACAAATATTTTTTTTGTGTTTTATTCAACTTTAACAAATGAAAGTTTATTTAGTAAACATAAGTATGTCTGCAACAAATTCAATTGTGACACAATTTTTTTCCTACGAGAATTGCATGTTATGAGATCTGTAGGAAACAGTATAAAATATGTTTTTGTTGCCGCCGCCAAACAATAACGTTGAATTGGGTTTCCGTATTTGCCAAGGACTGTAATATTAACTTGAAATTTAGTATTTGCATTTGAAATGCAAGCATCGTAAAGTATTATCTATAAAATAACCTATTGCATTGTATGAATAATAATTAATCATAGGAATACCTGGGACGATGTACGAGAGTGCGTTGCGTCATGCATGGTAATAAGAAGACATTACAAAATTACCCACCATTGTTCTGGGTTCGCGGAACACTGTTTCTTGGTGCGCCCGCGCCGATCGGCGGCTAATAGGGCTCGCATCATTGTGCATCTCCGTCGGTTCCCACAAAACGAAACGCAAAACCAAACAACACCGTGAAAGCAACACTATGCGAAATTCTATGAAACAGTTTTGTATAGGAAGTGTAAACCGTCACGTAATTCGACAGCGATTGCGTTACGAGTTAAAAACTAGTCACGTACGCGACGTTCCCAAAGGACTCGCTCTAAAAATAATATCTCACTGCAATCTGTGCTGCATCTCCCATCTAAAGATAACTAGCGCCAACACGTGTTAGAACTGTAAGTTTAGTGACCCCCCGACGTGACGTCAGGAACCGTCCGCCGTCATTAGTCGACGTCCTGCGGTGATCTGACTGTTCTTTGTATCCTCCAGCATAACATTCAACAAATGCTTAGGTAATTGTTTTGTAACGAGGACATTTACAATGTCAGGAGTCGTGAATACGGACTAAAGAAACATCATTCTTTAGTTGCCATGCACTATGTAGTTAAATAACAAAAAAGTTTCTGGTTTCTGTTTTTATTAAAAAGTCAATTGCATACAAAGTTAACAAAGAGAAAGGAAGCTACTGAAGTTATCAGATCAAAATCTTATTCCGCATAAGTAGTTGAAATCTGACGTATGGATTATTCGTTCGTGTTATGTGCGGTACGTGATAGGGGCGCAAACGTTGGATGGTCAGTGATCAGCGTCGTTGGAGACACGGTCACCGGCTGCTTCCAGGGTAGGTTTACACTGTACGTGACCGTGAATAACACCGCCATGACAAGTGCACTATAACCAAAAAAGTGAGAATTAACAACTTCCTTTTAAATCTGACAAAAAGTGACCCCAGATTCCTATAGGGTCAGATAACTAATGGAAAAATACCCTTTTCGAAAATGTTACAGTTACTCGACGTAGATAAAAAGTCAAATAAAAACATAGACATTCCGCTGTTTAAAAAGTTTTTTAGTCTGAAATAACAGTTTTATTCATACCGACTCGTATCCACTAGTTAGCTAACAATAGATATAACAAATTGAAAAAAGCCTTTTCAGAATCTGAATGTTAGAAAAAATATGGTAGCTTTCAAGATGTTCTTAGAGCTGACTAGATATTTTATACCTATCAATTTCATAAGAAATAAACCAGTAAAATAAAATTATAAAAATGCTGACACATCATTATGTCGCCTCCTCGGGGAGTTAATTGGTAGTTTCGCGTTGGTTGCGTGTGCGCAGCGTTTAAATCATATTCCGGGAACCATGGCGCGGTGACCATGACTCGGTCCATTGCGTCCTTGGGGATATCCTTGTACACTCAACATTAAAAAAACACACAGAACTGATAACTAAGCAGACCTATACGAAAAACTAATGCAGTGAAAAATTATATTAAAAATGATATTTTTTCGGCCAGTCGTAAAATTACAACTTTAATCTTAGTATTTCATAAGAACTATTAGTAGTAAAGATAGTCTCTTCTTTCATGTAGTCTATGCTGTTTCAAATAAACTAAACATACATTGTATGGCTATGGCACACATGAACACATACGTACTCAATATCTATCGGATCGATCGTGATGGTTGCATCTCGTAATTGTAAATAATTATTGGTATTTTTATCCAAGGTGATGCTATGTCCTTATTCACAATCTATTTACTTCGTGTGTTGTAGCCATGTATAATTTGTAATTACGTAATGATGCTGCCGCAGCTGCGTTTGCCTCAACATTGCCGATACTAGACGTACACCGTACAAATCGTACAAATATCAAAAGTCAAATTTAATTAAGTTATTGCCTACTTCCATTGTTTTGAAATCAAAAGTCATATGTTTGATAATATGAAGATACATTGCACTATCTCCATTAATCATATTCGCCGACTAATCTAAATACAAGTTATCGCGGTTTACATAACGAGAAAAGTGGCACATCGATTTTAATATTGACACGCCGTGATTCTGCTTCCTTAGCGGTTCAATACTCTCTCATATTTATGTAATTTTGTTATAATGCTATATAACAATGACATTTTTTTTAAAACGTCGCCCCACACTTGGAATTTCTCCTGTATCATGACTGCGTTTCACAAACATGAAATATCACACACACAAGACACCCAGACTTGGGACGAACATCTGTGGATCCGAATTGAATTGAACCCGCAACCAATTAGGTCGTTAAAATTGGTATAAGTAAATGATTGTTTGTACTGTATTGTTAGTAAAACTTTTAAGCACAAAGTAGACTGACACCCGATTTAAAAAAATCGATTTCATTGTTAATTGTGTCCTCAATACAACGAGTGGAGTAAACTCCAAAAGTAGAACTAATGTTTTCGATTGTTATTTAAATTGTGTCGGTTTACTTATTTCTGATGAGGATTTCAAATAGTTTTTGAACAGTTAACAATGAAACTGTTAAGTAAGTTATATTTGTTTGTTTATTTTTTGTTTCAAAATTAAGTTTCTGCAAGCCACCATGCAACTTATTATAAAATTTATATAAATCATAAATACTATTATAATCTTTTTTATATGCCGTTAAACAATGAGTACCGAGGTTTATCAGTAAGTAGAAACACCGATAACTCAAAGTGTAAATTAGTGATGTAAATTGAAAAACAATACCGCGTTACGCAAAGAGAAAGCGGGAAACTGAAATATCGGCACTGTGCTTAGTTCTGCGGTAACCACTACAACACTAGTGATCACTTCATCAAACTTTAAGACTAACAAAAAGGTTTGTATCAAACTTACGTAATATAATTGCTGTTGGCCATGTCAGTTATCAAGTTAAACAACATATTCGTTTTTATAGATTCTTCTAACAGAAGTTTAAGGTTACTATCGAAAATAATCAATGTAATGTTAAAAAAAACCAAGGCAGGTAGCCACTGTCGCCTTCGTCTTACAATCTTACCCCATGCATCATAAGTTGACGTAAATCCGATAAAATATTTAACGGGATTCGGACTTTATACTTAACGCAATCGGATTTTTTGGTTATAAATATCTACCTGTCTAACGCGATTATTACGTAAACTAGCATGGTTGTTAGATAATACGTGTAGTAAACGTCGCGAGAATATAGGAATATATATCTGTTAACTGCTTTATCTCTTCGGCCCTGCTGGCGTAATCAGTATTGACTTCGAAAGTTTGTGGTTATAGCAAATATTATACACCTACTACAAGGTGGACGTGAATTTTGTTAATTTCAAAACTTGTTTAGTTTTTTGTAATATGAACCAAACACGTCACGTATAAGGTACTGAACCTTCACAAAAAGTCTATCCAATTAGTGATGTTGATACATTTGGTGGGACGGAGGTATAAAAATGTTAATCTGGCGAGGTGCTGGGGTCAGTCAGCGACCTACGGCTGAGCATCAATTACCCGGCTATACATGGATCACTAAGTTTCAGGCGACGGCGCGCGTCGAGCGTTGCGTGAGCGCCGCGGGCGCTGCACTTTCTCCCATGGACTTATTTAAAAACGTCTCCAACGCATGCTTGACGCCTCACTATTGTTAACTATAACATGACGTAACGCACGATGTGCCGTCACTCAATTTATTAGAAATGCGTTTGTTAATGTGTAATGATGCGTATTCTTTGTGCTTGCCATTTAATTGTTGGGCAATGGGTATGATCGTTTAACCTATGTACAAATGGTTACTAAAGATACGTTGATTTTTACGCCTCGACCACAGCTCACTTATTGCAGCTGTCAGTTCTGATCACAATGCAATTGATAAGCTTGATATTTTCTTTACCATCTCATGAATATTTCACAAGAAGTCTTCTGATTGTAACTTTTAAGTACTAGAAACAGTTTATTTTTTAAACTTCTTTGACTTAAATATTTTCAAAGCGCGCATATATCTCAAGTCCGTTAATTAGAACATTTGTATTCTTTATTTAACGTTCATGTCTTTATTTCAAAAACATAAAATGCCGAGTTAATTTGGTGTGCGCGCGAATAATGTTTTATCGTTGCCATTAATTGTTGTGAATTCTCGAACGCAATACAAGTTGGCATCTCATTTGAAAGATTGTTAAGTTTCATGAGGTTTTCCCGTCCTTGTTTCAAAATGAATGTGGTCGAGGAGAGCTCGGGGGTATAAGCAGGCCGTTGACCGCGATCTCCTGCGCGTGATTCGGCCCAGAATGCATTATTCCGAATCACCGCGGCAGTCCTACATCATTCCCAATCGAAAATTCCACGCTTGATGTCTTCTTCGGTAACGACGCTGCTTTCCTTATGATTTATGACCATTCGCCTTCAACTGGTAATTACCTGACATTATTTCATGCATACCTTTTTCGTCGTTATGATAAGTGATTCTCTTCTATTTAAGGTCACCTCAATTATTTATTTTACGCTATTTGCAACCATAAATGTGAAGAATTATTCAGGTTAGTAAAAACTGTTATCAACTTTTATTGTTTAAGATCAAATAAGTCTCCATACAAAAGACATCAACGCGCCGAAAACATTTCTTACGCTTACGCATTGTTTAGATAGCTACCCAATATTCCGTAACTCGCGTCCTAGTATTAATTTAGCACTTTAATTAACACAATTACCAGAGTTACTGTACAAACACTGGCGCTCTGTTCTAGTTACCACTTATTCTATTAACAGGCTGAGGCAAGTACACATTTATTTAGGTCACTGGGATGTAATAATCGAATAAACAACGCGGCAGTCAATATACTCGTGTGTTTCTTTGTAAGAACAACGGTGTAGGTTTTTCACATAATAATATTTTTGTACCTATTGTGTTTAATAGCTGTAACTAATATACACGTACAAAAGTAAGTCAGCAATGGATTACCTAACAGTATGAGAAACAGCACTGTATAAGTAGGTGAGTAAATAGAACGTATTCATAATTCAGTTTCTATCGCTGACCTTTGATAAAGAAATCACTTTTACTGAACGGTATTTTGTCCAAAAGTGAAATGTATTTTATCTGTGGTCGATCTTAGGATTGTTTTCATGGAGGATGAGTAAGCGGTTGGAGGATGGCACAACAATAGAGATATGTGTTGCGCCTGCGCGACCCCCCGCGACCCCCCGCGACCCCGCCAGATGTCGCAGCGATAACTTATACGAACTCCCTGTTCCGGATGAACTTTCCGAGTATGTAGCTCAACGCGAGTGCTTTTGCATCACGATAGCTCTTTGAACTGCTCAAGTTTGCTATCGCTAACTCAAGCCTTAGTTTTAGAACATAATAAAGTACTAGTTTGTTTTCAAAATGAATATTTAAAGAGCTAACCTTCATTTTCGACCTTTGAATTAATATCAAGCATTCCGACGCCGCCGCGTGAATTGCTTGAAAAAATCGAATTTGTTCTCACACAATTCATTCAAGGTATCTCAAATAATTCCCATATAATTGAATTAATTCATGAGGCCTTCAAACAATGCAGAATAAAATGAAGATGGAGTAATAAAGTCAGAAATCTGAATAAATTCTTCATAGTATTAACCTTTGCGAACATATCTAAATGTACAAATAAGCAAATTACATTCACGACCCTATTTGAAGTCGGTATTGCACATCCTTGTTCCGATCTCCAAGACCCGATGAATCACGCGCCGATTGCATTCCGTGAATCGATCTGCATACCACATTACCGTTAATAACCTTTGTGGCATTAAATTTGCCTTAAAAACCAATGTCAAGCGATAATTTCAGTGTAATTATGGCGCCTGGTGAGCTTTATTACAAGTGGAAATCACTTGAACATGTATTTTTAACCGTAATATATGCGGCTCCGAAATTCTTGGTCGGTTTTATTTTAAATTAACATTTCTATAAATGTGATAACCCAATTACTGCTGAGGTTGAGTGTGCTAAGTGACTTTAATTAGTGAGTTCGGCAAATGTTTGTATGGCCTACAAACTGTTTGTTTGTTTTATAGATGTAATTGCACTTGCCCTAAGTGCAATTACAATCATAAGAAATTAAAAAGAAAAACTCTCATAACCCAATGTAATCCTATATAGTAATGACGATAAATTTACGTAAAACGAAATAGCTTGACCTAGACGATGTCCACGCCCACAAACAATTATTAATTACATAAAACGCTCTCATAATTAGTGTGACTAAAGAGTTTTCTACTAGAGGTGGTCATTATAACACCGTATTAACATACTTACAGACATCTCTAACGCGTAGAAGACGAGGTCAATACTTTACGTAACAGAGCTCCACCCGATGCCACTCAACGTACCAAACAACAGCGTTTTAATGACGCCGAGCTCTTAACCCTTAACATTATCTAATTTGTCTCATTAATTACGTACTAACAGCGTTACATAAATCCTAATACAACACACGATGACAACTTTCAACTTCCTTTGCGCAATACTGATACGTTATGTAAGGAGAGCGCGCTGCGAGCCAACGATAAAACTTCGTATCATACTCCACTTTACTACTGATACAGAAAGTAACTAATAAAGATAATGCCCGACCTACATTAGGACAATTTTATGACACGTTTGACATGAAACTGGGACACGGTTTTAAATATTCCAAATAACGACACTAGGTGTGTCCACTGTCCACCCAAACAGGAAACGTAAAACTTCAAAGATAATGATAATTTGTAAAAAGCGCAGGCGGACAAGGCTGGACGGGGGAGGCGGGGCGCACGCGCACGTTATCTCAGTTTAGGACAGTTCACTCGTTATCTAAAAACTTACGCCCGAACCCACTTACTCTAAAGTAAACATTTGACTTAGAAAGTGCAGTTCCGTGTAACGCGTACAGATAACACTCGCGTGTTTGTGATGCTCTGGATGAGGCACTTGAAAAAATAACCCGAAGAAATGCTGTTCATTGAGAAGCAAACATGCTATCTCTTAACTTCAGAAAGAATTTTTAATCTTTACAAATTCTGTTTTATCTCGAAAATAAGCATTTGTTTAGTTTCTTAACAAAAAACCTAATCCCTTTTTAAGTACCTAATTGTTTGATTGTAAAAACTCGGAGCTTGAATGCAGTCCCCTAGATTGCCTCAAACATCTGTAGAACGATCTTTTGTTAAAATGGACTTTTTCTTAGAAGGAATTCATACAATAGATCTGTTTTAAGCCGAAGTTGAAATGATTAGCTTAATTATCTAACAACAATGTTAATGCCTAATGTCGCGGTTAGGAAATCATTAGGTAATTTACTCTTTCATATTCGTAATATATTCTACGTAATCGTAATTAATGTTCAATTTAACGTGAAGATTTACCAGATAAAAACTACCATTAATAAGATTTTGTCGATTAAATTAGGCACGTGTTCATTTTAGTTAACGAGGATTATTCAGAGCTGTTTAAAATAGTTCTTCTCCCAGTAATTGTGTGTTCCTCGCAGTTTAAATATGGTGTTAGTTTAATCTGGGTACAAAGATCGAGTAACGGTGCCTGTGTCAGGCTGTCCATTCAAATGAAAATCACCGTGATCGCGTCAGTTCGCGGTTGTGCGCACATTAATATGTAATTAGTAACAGTACAATAACTGCGCGTCACCTCACTTCATTGTGTAGGCATCCTTAATGGTGCCGTCAATAACGATCAATTTAGTTTTTGTGTCATCCCTAATAATAGTGAACTGCCTACAAAAACAGCTCGTATGATGACTCTAAAACCAAGTATAGCTATTATTATTAATAACTCGTTTGGTAAACTGAGTGCCTATTGAATCGTTTATAATATTTTTTATTAAACTCATAAACAGTATAAAGGCAGGATATTATGCTGCTAGTAAGAAACCATTGCAACAGTTTCTCAGAACATAATGCAAGCGCAGCACGTAACTGAGAACAGCCTAATGTTGGTCACCGCGACTCAAACGCATAATTTTACGATCCACTGGGCACGGCTACATATAAACCAAATCATTTGATACGATTGTAAAAGAAGTAATGGAAGTCTCCCCTCTCGTAAACACAGCTATGCTTTTATAATTATGTTCGTATTTTATATTTGTGTGAGTACTATTTTAAATTAAGTGCATTGTTAAAATAGTTACAGAATTATAGCAGAAAAGAAATATACTATAAAATCTAGAATACTATAATTTAAAAAAAAATACGTCGTTTCTTAATTTATCGAGTACCTAAACACTAGCGATTGCGGAGATTGCCAATTAATTCGTGACCTCTGGAATATAAAGAATGTAGTTATGTGTGAATCTACACGCATTATAAACAATTTTGCTTAAGGCTACGTGATGTAAGTTGCATACAATGAGTGGTGAATTCTCACGGTCCTTTGTCCTGTCATAATAAGGTATCATTGTCGTGGACACGGTTGAGAGACGCGTCGTGAGGGAGCACCCTCAGGACTCTTGTGCGACGCGATCAGAATTTAGATTACGTTTCGTTTCATATTTCAATAGATGACTTTAATTAACTATTGCCGCCTGAGCGGATATGAGCATAAGCCGCGAGTTATGTATAACGCATGGCAAGTTGTCACATACTTACAGTTACTGTTAAGCAGGAACGGGTATCAGTTTCGTCGTTAAATTAAATCACTTTGCAGGATAGAATATTAACTATGTTTTACATCATTTAGGATACAAGTACAAGATTAGACTGCATATAATTGATTTAAATGATTGCTAGTAAATAATAAATTGTAAAATGTGACAGGAGTAGGTAGGATTACTGCATCCATATAGTGCCTAAAACGCGTCTCTTCCGATAATAAGATAAGATGTTACGGTTATAATTATATACTCATATTTATATACTTTCCTCTGAATTATCAATTACATTGTTATAAATAATGATTTTCTATTCTAGATCGAGCGGCTCGCGCAATATGAGCGGCTGGTGGGCGGCGGCTGCGCTCGGCGGCGCGCGGCGCGCCTGTCCGACCTGGAGCGCGTGCAGGACCTGTTCCCGCACGACTACCTCGCGCTGCACGACGCCGATGCTCCCGCCGCTCTAGCCTCGCACCACGCACAGGTATCTATTGCGAAGTTTCTAGCTTTTGAGTAGTAGGCCAATCACACTTAGCCTCTTTAAAGATTGCTTATACCTAAAAACATCATATTTTTTCATAGAAAAGATTTTAATAGAATAAAACCTAATCCCCTTATACGGCAAACGTCGCTTAGTTGCTTATCCATTCTTTAAAAGTAATAAATGATTAGCTTTTGCCTGAAAAGAGGTAATCACTTATTGTTACAATCAAATTACGCTATCTATTCCAGAAACAAAAGAGCCTACGTAAACGCCCGAGCTTAGACATCGGAGGATCAATCAGCGCCAGCAGCACCTCCCTGTCTCCTCGCACCTTCATCATGGAGGCTCCGGTCCAGCTCAGCCCCCTGGGCACGACCTCCCCGCCGCTCGACCGTCACCTGTTCCTCTTCAGCGACCTCATGCTGGTTGGAAAATCCAGGGGAACCAACTGCTTTAAGTTGAAGGAGAGCGTCAGGCTCGCCGAAGTTTGGATCTCCTTGTCAGATGGTGACGATACCGGCTTCCTAATTGGATGGCCCACTGTCACCGGTGTTGCTAATTACCTCGCCATATATCCTACTCAGGCTGCTAGAGACACCTGGTATAGGTAAGATCTTTTCATCGGTAAATAGTTTTGATGCAGTATTGTCTACAGTAAAGGATGTGGTTTAATGTTTTTTATTTATTGTAGGAAAATCCAAAATGCTTTAACCGCTCAACTGGCCACAGAACCAAAGTCTACGAATATCCAGATATTCTACAAAGATGTTACGAGTTCAATAGAATTCGTAAGTATTACTTTATTATTCTTGATTCTTCTCATAAATGATAATATTTCGAAAAAAGAGTAGGTACTGTCCTTAATCAGTATTATCTAAAGAGAGAGAGATAATTGACCTATTGAAATACTGAGTAGATAATCCAAATATTATTTCTAACGATTTTCTTTTTTTCAGTGTAAGACAGTGTCTGTGAGTCCAGAGATGAGCGCGCGCTGCGTAGTGCGGCAGGCGCTGCACGTGCTGCAGAACGGCACCACCGAGGGGGAGGGCGACGGGGAGGGGGACGAGCACGAAGGTGAGGGCCGGTGGGGCGCCGCCAGCGAGTTCACGCTCTGTGTGCGAACTGGAAGAGACGCCCCGCCCACACCGCTCAAGGGCATCGAAAGACCTCATGCTGTTCAGGTGAGGATTATGATTTCATGATGATTATCATTTGAAACTAACAACTAAGGAATAAAATGAGCAATAAGTGAACGACAAATTCACCGTTGTCTCCGAATTCATGCATTGCAGGCTATTAGCTGAAGTACGGTTTATGGAGCGATCTAACATACCTCTATAAAAAAACAAGGGCTTTGTAAACTTATTGTATTCCTGATTTAATTGCAGATGTCGAGAATAAGGCAAACGTTGTCGAACGAAGACGGCTTTGACTTAGAACATGTCAACGCTAAGAATAATCCTTGTGGCCTGGTGTTCGAGTTAAGAAAGAAAAACCAAGGAATAAAAAAGTAAGTCAAATAACTCATTAACATCCTACCACTACAAACGGTGCAACCCAAATTAATGCCAAGAAATAATAATTCGACATACTTTTAGAGCAGTTGCATCAACACTACACTAACATTGGGACTTTGTTTACACATAACTTCTATATTTTGGACGGGTCTAGTTTATTTCTTTGACCTTAAATATGTATTTACCATCGAAACTAAATAATGCTTTATTTTGCAGCGGCAACTCAACCGGTGGTCGCGGCTTGCGGCTGCTGCGCCGCGGCGGTCGTTTGTTCGGCGTGGCGCTGACGCGGCTCTGCGGCGGGGCTCCGCCACCCGCCCTGCTCCTGGCGCTCCGGCGCCTGCGCGCACTTGCTCCCCTCACTCACGGCGTGTTCCGAAGAAGCGCTAATGCTAAGGCCCTCAGACTCCTTAGAGATAAGGTATGTACTCAATTCCGTATCTAGCCAAGTAACCTTAAATATACCTAGTCCTCAATCACTCCATTAGGTAAGGTTTTCGGTCAGTAAACCGGCCCAAAATCGTTATTGTTATCATTCTAATGTACTCAGTTAATTTGTTAACCTTCTAACAATGGTGGACAAAGTTTAATTACAGAAGGTGGTACGTGAACTCGTTGTGGCCATTAATTCTATGTACATATATAAAATCAATACTTAAACGCACTATTCGTCAGTATGCATAATATGAGATTAATAGTGAGGTGAGTTTTATAAATTTGACCTCCCAAAAGTACTCTTCAATTGATACAGTCATGGTGTACTTTTGATCCAGCATAACGAGTAACATTAGACAATGTAATGACGCTACCGTGCAATGACACGCGGCGATTGTGATGTGCTCGTCCGTTCAATGTCACATCCGTTCATCCGCCATTATTGCATTGTACTATTCATTTTTTATTAAGTTTTCGTAATACTTGGGCAACAATAAACTATGCAGAGTACATTAAACCTCATAAAAGACCTTTATTCTGACTGACGGCCACCGACGGCTCAGCATATTGCAAAACGTCAAGTGTCCTATTGGAGACCACATTCGACGTTCATTGGAGACACCGTCAGAACTTTAAAGAAAGAACGTATATGTAGATAACTTAAAAGACATTTGAAGGTCGGTAGTCATAAAGAGATAGTGACAAAATGCTGCACAAATATCATATAATAAAGTTAATTACGCGGTTAAGACCCGTTAACTCTTATTGTATGATATAGTAGAGTGGTTAACATATGGGATTGACATACATAAGTCATAACCTTTTAACACACTCACCATTCCATATATAGAAGTAAATATAGTATTTATTTGCAATTGTTTTAAATAAGCATTTGTTGTTACCACAGTTGGACACGCTGGGTCCGTGGGCGGAAGGTTGTCCAGAACTGGAGCGCGCCCCGGTGCTGCTGCTTGCTGCACTGGTGAAGGAGTTCTTCCGCGCGCTACCTCAGCCACTGCTTGCCACTGAACTATACCCTGCATGGCTGCAAGTTCTAAGTATGTAATGTATAAGTACTCATGTTTGCCCATGAATCTTTGTTGTTTAGTTTGAATGATTTATTTTTTTATATAACTTTTTATACCTATACATAAAATACGGAACCCTAAAAATAACTCTTTGATTTAAATTCTAGGGAATTGGCAATTATTGCCCTTGTTTTTTGTGGCCAACTAGACTAATAAAAAACTTTATCTTAAGACAATTTATTATACCTGATTAATAAGAAAGTTTTAGTTATCTTGTTCATAAAGCTATGTTTAATTTGATATTTGATCTTGTGTCACAACAATGTTTTAATTTTTGTTACAGCCTTATCTCAAAACGAAAAGGTGACAGCCGTGCGTTCGCTGCTACTAAAGTTGCCCAAGGCTCACTACACCATGCTGACCTACTTCATCTGTCTGCTGCAAGCCATCGCTAAGAAATCCAACATAAACCTCATGTGTCCCATGAACCTCGGCGTGTGCGTCGGCCCGAGCCTGCTCTGGCCGAACACTCCCTGTGACAAAGCTCCCAAAGCAGTGCCAATGATCGTAGAACTCCTTATTGTGAAAGCTGAAGTTTTATTTGGACCCCAAATCTCAGGTCTTCTAGGTAATGGCAACCCTGAAACATCGAACGCATTACTGGATTCAGGTGCCGAGGAAAGTGATAGTCTACATTCCGTTGGAATATCTTTAGATTCCATGGAACTATCAACACCTCGGAAGGAAAAACTATCTCTTAGCCGTGATTCAGGGTTGACACTTTCAGAAGACGATTCTAACAGCAATGGAGGAAATAGTCCTGCGCCCCGAAACATCCTGCACAGTTTGTCTGCTCCAACGTGCAACATGCAGCAAGAATCAAAATTAGTAGTTCGATACAACATTGACAACCATAACGTAACTGGTCTTCCTCAAGTTAATCAGAGGCAGAATATTTATTCAAACAAAGCAGAGCTTTACAGTACCGTTAACGATGAATTATACACGACGCCATATATGGGAGAGCGATATGTACACAATTCAATAAATATTGGAATCTCAAATGGTATTGATGAGAGGAATTATGTATCTAAAACAGCCTTACAGCGCTCAACTGCCGATATTTACGAACAGAGCCCAGCGAAGTATATAACAGGCTTGGAGCCCCAGAAACCACCGAGAAGCAACGTCTCTAAGGCAGCGCGCACCTCTAAAGTGTACAGCATGTTCGCCGAAACTCAAGAAACGGACAAAAATGTAGCCAATAAAAACTTCAGCAGAGCAAAAAGTTCTGACAATCTTTTAGAATCGAAACAGGAAAATATCGATAATAAACGCGACCTGGTTTCTAGTCAAGAAAATATTGTGTATAGCAACATACACGATCTAGCCATGTTTACAGAGAATATTCAACGACAAAATCAATACCAAGCGCATGCAGAATCAGTTTCAAATTCAAATTATTCCCGAGTGTACACGGGATGGGAGAAAAAAAGTGCTAACTATAACAGCAAATCAAATAACTGCAATGCAGAAAATATTTACGGGCAAATGACGAAGAAACAGGGTGAGACCTCGCAATCTAGAACAGATGGGAATGTAACACCGGCAGCCACCATTTTTACACGAAATGACTGGACTCGTCAAGCAGCGAGGACTAAAAGCTTAGAGGTCAGCGAAGAAATACATGCAAACACTGAGAAAATGCGCAATGGAAATTATGAAATTAATGTTACAAACTGCTGCCGGAAGAGACGGTTCGATCCTGCACACATGTGCACCAAAAGCTGCACTGTGCCACCAGTGGCCAACAGAGAGCATGAAAAACACAACATGAATCCTCTACAAAACTCCTACTCATACGTTGAGAACATTCACAATAATAATAATTCTGAGGAGAACAAAAAGTCAAGGCTACGTAATTACAATACAAATAAATTAAATCAATCCAAATCTCTGGCGAATATAATTCTTCACAGCGACTCGAGCAGTAGCGACACGTTATACCAGCCGCAAAACTCGTTCAACAGTCGATCTACGGAGTCACCGGCGAGTGAGAACTCATTTGAGAATTGTTACACCACTCAATACATTGATCCCTTATACACATCAGTATACAATCGTCGTAGGGATATATTCCACGACATGAAATCGTCGAACATGTTCCCTTCCGACATTTACAAAGCGACGCCCACGGCTGTCAAGCCTGAGTACAACAACTCTGAAAATGAACAGAATAATAATAAGAAACCTCCACACATGCCTCCGCCGGTTCCGCCTAGGAAAATGGTGTATCAAAGAGTACTGAAGAAGTTCCAACCGGTGCACGTGAACAAGGATGACAAGAACTCACGCTCCAAGTCTGTGCCGCGGCTGTACAGAGAACCATCCAACGGTGCTGACAAGAAAGGACAAAACAACATGATAGCTTTAGACGGCTCTGAGTCAGACACCGAGTCAGAATCATATGTGTAGACGCTGTGTAAGCACAAATTAATGACTTGCATGTAAATGGAGATATATTTAAATTATTAATAATGCGTACCTTTGTGTCAAAGTAATCATGATCTGTGTTGAACAAAATTGTTATAGACGTAGAATTAATATCGATATTAGACGCTTTAACGTTTTAAACCAGTTTGTACTACTTACTACGTTTTTAAGACGCTATGATTACATAGTAATAATATAAGGAATATCTTGTGAATCCCGCCTTAAAAATTATAATATGTGACCATAACCAGAATTGTTTTGGTGATGTAATTCCAAAGACGTAAGAATAGTTTCAAACTTAATGGTATTATGTAGATGGATGTATCAGTGGGATATAACTCTTTTTATTTTGTCCTCAGTAAATCAATTGATAGAGGATAATTATGTTTATGCCAATCAGCTATTAAATTTTAATTAACGTTAGCTATTTGTCGTAGTGTACCTAATACTAAAAGATATTAGCGCTGGTTGTTTTAGGAATGCTTTATTTCGTGATGGATATTAAATATAATGACAGATAAATTTAAAAATATGTTGACATAAATTATTATTAATCTCAAGAATTTTATTGATATTAAAATAATCATATCATTAAGAGGAAGTGTAAAATTTTACTTGGATTAAAATGTTGCTTATATGATGTAATAATTTTATTTTTTCTCTATTATATGTGACTAGCGCTGTTTAAAATATACTGTGACTTTTTGTGTCATCTTATATCCGGAAATATTAAAATATATTTGATGATGTAATTAATGAAAGCCTGCCTGTGTATATAATGTAAATTGTACGTACATTTATAATAAAATATATTAAATGGTTTTAATTATATTACTTGTTTTCATTACATAAACCTCGACCATAGGGAAGATATGGAGAGACCAAGTAATAATAATTGTATATAAATAAAGTAATTGGACTGGTCTGACCTAAATAATACAATTATAGACCTAGGGCCTGTTTCACCATCTACAAGCAATGTGTTGAATAGTTTCGGGTGACTTTAAGTGGCGGTTAGTCTACTTGACTCTTTACTTGTAGATCTTGAAACAAAAAAAAAACAATGCCCCCAATATAATTTAATATCATCCATGTAATACAGGGACTCGATAAGTTACAGGAAACTCACCTAGGTACTTGCATAATAAACCTTGCATATTTTACACAAATATATGAACGTCTGGGGTTGGCAACAAAAACAAAAATCTCATTAATAATGAATAATTTAATTATCTCTTATAAAATTCACATAATTCATTTTCATCATCATCATCATCACAGTCACAAATAAAACAAAACCTAAATATTGAAAGTAAACTTATAAAACATGGGTATATGGTAGTAATTAATTTAAATAATTAAGCTATTTACAAGAATATTAATAATTCGAAATCGTCCTATAGATAAAACGTGCTAAGCGTGCAATGATCCGAAACATTTGCCTTCGAATAAATTATGAAATTACTTTATGAGGTCGTTTGGTTAAAAATCTGATTTGTACGAGTCTCTACATATTACAATTAAATAACTTAAGAATGCATACAATAATTTTAGATGTACTTGCCTAAAACTGATAAATGTCATGTTAGATATTACCTATTTACCAAAGGTGTTACATTTTTGAATTTAATTAATATGATTTTTTAAATTAAACGTGAATATACTTATTGTTTGTTTTTAATACATCCTATTGAAACACTGTTATACTATTAAGATCCAGCAGTAACGGATGTAGTCACATAGGCACGTCACTGCAACATTGCACGCCTTCATTCACCTGCCATATAGAAAATCTAGAATTATAATTTACTTTATAATTACTGCGCCTGACACGCTATCAAAATATCGTCATGGTCCAGCAATAACAGTAACAGTTTAATGTCTTATTACCGGCGATTATTATATTTATAATAACAGTAATTTTCTGTTTACTTCTAAGAATGGGATTTTCATAAAAAAAGCATTTACAGCAATTTAAGAATTCATTTTTTTACCTAGTTGACCAGATCTTGAAATTACTAATTACGAAATAAAACAGTAGTTTTTCCAATTTGGAGTTAATAACTTTTGTGGATACATAATTATATTCAGTAAGGTAGGTACATACCTACCTCCTACCTAATAATACATAATCTAATGTTTTATATTGTCTTAAAATATTCGCCGTAGTTTGCCTAGATATAAAATATAATATAAGGAACATGGAAATATAAAAATTGAGGACGCTTTTGCAACAATTAAAGCAAGCAACTGTAAGTTGATGTAAAATTAACCGTCTAAGAAATTGAATATGGCGATGAATATAATAATACACACTTAAAATACTTGACTTAAAATTAAGTACTTATTCGGCAGACATAAGCCTTTCCGATTTGCATTAACGTGGACCTTAATATATAATTGTGATGGTTTATGTCTTCGGTGAGATCGTGACGGTGGTGTCTGTGGTGTCTGAAGAGTTGGTCGAGGTAGCGGGCCTCTTGTTCTCCTCCTCCTCAACCGGAGCGACGTAGTTCCAAGACTGCGTTTCACCCGTGCCAAACAGTATGAAGTAACAGGCAGACGCAATGTACAAAGAAGCACCAGTTATGAACACTGGACGCCATTCCGCAAAACCGTTCTGAAATGAAAGATATTAAAGTTAATTAAATAATATTCGTCCTGGTTGGAGCTTCCCTGTGAGTGTCCTATTTGAAAAGCAAGTAAGCCAATCAAATCTACTTACGCCATTCTTGGTGAAGTGGGCAGTAACCAATGGCGTCACAAAGCCAGCTGTGTTGCCAATTCCGTTAGCTATGCCGTATAGAGTTCCTGCGAAGTTGGGAGCCAGGTCCTGATGGTTGACCAGGTTCGTCAGCGTGGCCGCGCCATTAGACCCCATGGAGAACGTGATTAGGGCCACGGAGAGGATGGGTGCGCAACCCGTGTAGCCCAGCCCTATGAGCAGCAGTCCAGGCACCACGTGGGAGAACAAGCAGAAGAACTTCCTCATGAAGGTTGTTGATACCACGTTCTGTTTCACGATCCTGGAATAAAACAGCTTTATTAAATTTATTGCATTTACACAATATACATATATGATGATAGGTAGGTACTTAAATGTGATAAGTTCAAGAAGGCTTAAAATTCGCAAGTTTCATGCTACAACAAAAACAGAGTTATGGTATCTAAAGGTATTTGTAAGCAGTAACATCAATGTAGTCACTGAGACACATTTTGCAAACCACACACTGTAACATCCCTATTGTTATCGTTTTACGATCTACACACAAGAAGTGCTAACTCATGACCCATGACTGTATTACAATGATAAACGTTGCTAAGTTTGAAACACACATAAAGGCTTGTTCACACGGCCCTGTTTACTGCGGCAAACTACTCATATTAACCTTTTGACTGCTGTTTACCATTTAAAAGATTGCACTATAAGGCAATAAAAATCCGGTAGTTTGAAAACTACGCAACTAATCACGGTGTTCCATCGTAGTTAACGCGTAGCACGTGTGAATAAGCTTTAACAATGGGAGTCTCATTTGAATATAATCCGGTTCCGTACCTGTCACCGATGGCTCCGAATATAAGAGAGAATATCATTCTAGCGAGATACGGCAATGAGGACAGAGTGCCGGTAGATGTTAGGTTAAACCCAAGAGCGCTTGACACGAATTTAGGAGCGGCCGTCATCACGAAGTAGAGGCCCCAGTTGCTGCCGTAGTGTAGCACCACCATCGCCAGGAAGGGGAAAGAAGTGAAAATCTTTCTGAACGGCGGTACGATCTGAAAAAGACACTCATGTTTTACGTATTCTACAAATTCAAAAAGAGACAGTCCAAGTGTATATCTCTGGAGGTTGTATGTTTTTACAATATAACCTCCGACCTACGTACTTACGATTTATGAGATTATGATTTCATATAACAGAACGTACAGAGGTAAACTCGTATCCTGGATAAATATTATTATTAATAATATATAATTATAAGCTATGTTTAATCTTTTAACTTGTTAAATTATATTAAATTATGTAAAATACCTGACTATATAACATCTAGGTTGTTTGCAACCTCACTCAATCTTGATATACGATCTCACTTAGGTTGACCTACGCCAAAAAACCTTACGGTTTGGTTGATGCAAATCTCTGCAAGCAAAACACGTAGGTACCTTAAATTGAGGTCAAAGCTAAAAATATGTTTGCACCTAAAAGGTTATTGATGAAAACGTTAACTGCTACACAGCGTATTTCTACCGAAATAATAATGTTCTGAGTACCTAGTATAGTTTTATTGCCGTTTTAAGTAAGTATTATGGCACATTATGATTAAACAGGCTATTAAGCTAGAAGATTCTTCGTACGTGTAATGTATGACCTCGACAACGAACAACTACACAATTACTTTCCGTGAATGTCGTGTTTAATTATTGCGACATTAATTTCTGCATTAACTTCCAACGAACATACCTTGGAATCTTTAGAGCTCTGTTGCACTTTGTCGCCGATCGCCTCCAAGATGTAAGTCTTCTCGCTCTCGGATATGCGAGGGTGCTGAACAGGGGAGTCGTACACTAAGTACCACCACAGCAGGCACCACACTAACGCGATAGCTCCTGAAATATTTACACCTTTCGTTAGCCCATGAGTAATTTTAAAAATACATGTCTCTATATGGTAGTTTGTAACTGTCGGATCAAGTCAAGACTCCGAATTCCTAAGTACGAAATTGATGATGGAGAAAAGGAAAGATTATAATTTTGTATTCCTACTAACTGGCAATCACGTGGTTGCGCCATACTGTACTGAAGTATGACAAGTCTGAAGCCTACCCAAGCAACCCGGCGCACCCCGGGCCGCCAGCCCCATTATAAAGTGACTGGCCATTTCATATTACAACAGAAAGAATCGAGTGTAATTTAGCAAGGTATGATTTCGTAAATTAAGGTCATTGACTTATAGATTGATATAATAAGTTTATTTCACTAGCAATAACTATTTCAAAGACATCTACAAGCCCGTCACGCCTCAATTAACTATGTAGAAATCAGCACCAACAGGTGTGGAATTTAAATAGAGGTAATAAGAAAGCCAATTTTGTAACACTAGCGTTATCTGAGCTTTGACCGTTATCTAGAAGCATCTAGAAAAACTACAAGAACAGCACAGTGGGAACATGGTTGAGTTTTTGCTGGGGGTTCCAGCTTCGTTAAAAGCTGATGCTGGTTGTCCGTAAATTTTACTTGAAAAAATAATTACTGAAGTTCCTACTATTAGGTACTACGGCAATTGCATAGAATATGTAGATACAAAAAATACTTAAATGCCGATAACTACATTTGTATAAGGTTGAATGTCATAAACGTTTATAATCTCGAAAAGTTTCTCCGAAAAAGGTTCGGATGCAACCGTGCGAGTCATTAACCTACTGAAGCCTACGCATGTTTTAGCACCACGTAAGCATATTTTACCTGCAAAATGTCTTACTAAAACCTTTTACGCAAACGAATAAACTTGAAACCAATGTGGCTTAATTTTGATCCTAATTAAGTTACAGTCTCATCTTATCATTGCCTGTGCATCATACCACTGACTACCGAGCCTCGTTCAGGAAAGAGGTCACTCAACCCGCAAAAGAAATGAGCGTGTCGATATACTTATATGCAGTTTTTAAACCCACGCGTGATGCATTGGTGATTTAGCATCGCTGCATGTGCAACTAAATCGGGTTCAATGTGATAGGTACCAGTTACCACTCTGCTCCTACAGAACAAGATATTTCGTAGATCTCATAATGACAGTAAAGTCTTATTTCAATATCCTTTAAAGTAAAAAATACTTGAAGAGAAGAAATCTTGGAAATAGAATTGCACGAGCAGCGATCCTATATCGAACATATCGTACGATCGCGGTTTTTGTTTGTGTGTGGTCCTTGTGGGACAATGTAGTTGACGCAAACGTCAGTAAATTATAAATATTATTTCGTGTTTATGTATGTACATCTCATATTATCCTTGTACTTTTTGTTCTAACGGTTTGCAGAAATCAGCACAAGTTGGTACAAAAATAATCAATATCTACAGCCGTGGCAATACAGCCTACGTTGCTTGTTGTAGGTATAGGTAAGTTAGTCATACAAAGATGCACATAACTTGTTTTTTGAAATCGTGTCCGACGTCATCCGAGAAGGTTAAGAAATAAAATTTCTTTAAAATTAAGGTTAAGGTGATGTTTTATGTTTTTTACGATAATTTCATTCTAATAAGGCACAATAAAAAGTACCTCCATTTAAGTGCAATCATTAAATAAGGGTTCTATCAACATTAAAGGTAACTGTACTCTGTACATGTCGATCGTAAAACGAATACTTACCGGGAACATAAAACGCGTAATCCCATCCGAAGTTTTCAATAAGAGGTCCAGTCAGGGACCACGTGACCACTGTGCCGATGGCGCCACCTAGCAGCGCGCTTACAAACTTGCCCTTTTCCGCGGGGGGAGCCCAGTGGGCCACTAACGCATGAAGCGATGGAAATAGGAAACCCTGCAACAAATTACATTTTATGTAACATAATTGAAATGTCAACATAATTTGGCACAAATCTCTTTAACGTTCATTACATTAGTTATCCTCTAAAGGCTGTATTTTTTTCAGAGTCTGGGTGCTCTGCAGGAAATAGGTATTTGTCTTTCAAACAGTTATTTTAAATTTAAAAAAAAATATTTTGGATTTACCTACTACCAATTTAAGTAGAGCCTATGCATATTGCAATACCAAGTTACGTCACAAATTGATAAAGGCATTTAGTATAATTTACACTTTACAGAATATTAAAATAATAGTTTTTGCACATATCAGTAGGTACGTGCGTTGGTATTTACCGTTTAAGGTTCTTGTCACGATAATGTGCAAAAATATGTAGATAAAACGTTCGCGGCGATGACAATTGACACACATAACACTAAAGCACGTAACATGTAGTCCCATGGCGCTGACGTCACGTGTGCTATGGTGACACCCGGGACCAACATTGACCCCACCAAGTAACGAGCACTTCATACACCTAGTAAATACATACTTTAGGGTTGGGTTATAAATGTATCCTGGAAATATCTTACAGTAGACAATAAATTCGCGACAAAAATTTAGGAGTTTATGTTGTGTAAAATCCAGCCCCTTTACCATGAACTCTTAAAGCAGGACAGTTTCAGATGTGGAAGCGAGACACCGCTACGTGCAGTGTAATGCAGTGCCTCGCTTCCACCACGTAAACTGTCCTGCTTTAAGAGTTCATGGTAAGGGGGCAGAACATAACATTTCTGATTACTTTAGGAAATCTCAATCTAATGGTAGATACATATGATCTTTGATTTTAATTGCGAAATTATCAGGTGTTAGAAATGCCTGTAGTGTTGGTTTACACGCGGCTTTTCGAAATCGCATTCTCGATGAAAATCTACACAACCATACATACGATTATAATTATGAAAATACTCAGTAAATATAAAATATCCTTGAACTGTAATATAATGTACTATGTATCTTCTGTGACGTTACATAAATTAAATTCATATTATAATAACGTGTTGTCTTCCTAGAGCCTACACAATTCCCTGGAAATAAGTAACCATTTGAGCTAACATTATTTAATATACCTAGATATATACTTATTTAGTTCACGACAAGTTGTTACATCCTTATACGGAGTAAAGAACATTCCGAGATCTTCTATTCACATAAATAAATATGAAATTATAGTTTAGCCGATAATTGTGGTATGGCAAAAAATAATATTGTTTCCGACGTCATAAAATGTTCAACGGTATGAACATAAATAATACGAAAATCCTCCGTCACTTATGTTAACTGAATAATGTGATCGTAGAGACGTTAAGCCGTCGGCCCTGGTTTTCATTCGTAGGTCCTTATTGACTGTCGTTGCGGATCATTAAAAGCCCAAACAACCAATTTTACCGATGGGTATTGTAAAAGTTCCCAGTAACAGGGTTGTGGAAGACTGATAGGCAGTCGTTCCATGTAGAAACACAGGGTTGACTTGTAAAAGTGATTTTTTTTTTACAGCAATTATGTACTTAACTGGCATTTTACTTCGTTCGAAATTGGCTCATTAACGATAATATAAATATCGTAGTCGATGTGTCGAATTTATTGAGTGTATTACGAAACGCTCAGCGCTTTTGCAATTAAAGCTTTTTGATAAGTTCAATGCAGACCCAGTTTTATTGTGCGTGAAATATTATTCATATTGATTTAAATTGGTGTAAATATTGTGTGTTACCGCACAAATAAAATGAATCGTTGTTGCATGAACTATTTGTTTGTTATTTATAATAATAATGTTTATAATAACAGCCTATAACTGTCCCACTGCAGGGCGAAGGCCTCTTCTCGTATAGAGAAGGATTGAGCACTGATCACCACGCTAGCTCACTGCGGGTTGGCGATTTCAGATAATTAAATCCAGGTTATGATGTTACCCAGGCCTTACGATGTTTTCCGTCACCGTCAGTCAGTGGTGCCTTAGAATATCTATGAAAGTATTTATGACTTTGAAAAAGTCACATTGATACTTGCCTGGGTTTGAACCTGCAACCTCGTGCATAGAAATCCGGTATGTCAACCACTAGGCCACCACGACATGTTTCTTACAATGAAATAAGCAATTTGAAATATTTTAACGAAATTCTCCTTTTTAGATAGTTATTAATTAGATAGACCTGAATAACAACTGTATATTAACTGTACAGCTGTTTCTGTATTCTGGTTACATAAATGCAAATGCGATTGATAAAAATATAACGCTCGTGGGAAGTTAAATTCATTTGAAACACGTGTTTGATGCGGTAATGCTTTATGCTTCCGTAGTATTACTTTGTATGACAATAAGAAAATTGAAAAATAGCAAATTTATCTTTGCAATAGATTTCCCTTTATGATTAATCAACAAGCAAACAAAACGCTACGCTATGCTCACATTGCATTCAAGTCAACCAGCCTGCTACCTCATTAACAGATAACAATGGAAATCCACTTATTCACAAATGAATTAATCCACTTATTTGTGGAATTCGCAGTACTTTTCTAGGTTTAAAATTCATTTAGGAGGTAGGCACATAGCACTCAAACATGTTTACTAATGCAGTTATGTGTCCTATCTACTCAAACAAATTGAAAAAAATATTGATGTAGGTACGAAGGTGACAAGGAAAAATAACATACGTGCATATAAAAATATATATACGGGTACAGTTATACAGTTTTTATGACTGTGAAGAATTGCTTGTCGTTTTATTATAGTTTAACGTGTTGGAAATGGACTTCAAATAAGCACTTAAATAAGGTTCTTCCGACAATTACCAGATAGGTAATAATGTGGGTGACTGCGTCGCAATGCTGGATGCTCTACGTTTTTTTAGTTGTTTGAGGTTTCAAGCTTGAGATTATAAAACAGGATCTTCATTGCTTAGAAGGGTTGATCATCCCGCTTGCTAACTGCGTGTTAGTAATTTCACACTGTTTACGTCCAGATTTTATCACGATGTTTGTAATCTGCTCCTTCTGCGTAATTCAGTGGTGACTGAGATTACCCTGTATTATATACATGTCTCACAATTCAGCTACAATACTTGCCATCTTGTGCTAATTAAATTGTTGTGTTACAGGTCATAACGAAACTCCTGCAGTCCTGTCCCCTTACCTTAATTAACTTATAAGGCAGGACATTTTTGATGACTAAGCAAAACGCCGATACGGCAGTGAGTGTATTCCGGCGTCTTATCTCCACAACGGAAAATGTCTTGGCTAGTCCGGAAACTTCCATGCTAGCTATAGTTTTTCTATTTGACACCTTATACGCATTAGCAAGAGTAAGATAATAATTTGTAGACTAAATTGGGCACAATATGCTAAACAGGAAAAAAAAACATAGGTAAGTTTTAAATAATTTACTTGTGCGTAGTCTTTTAGTCAAACTACTAAATAATAGTATTAAAATGGTCGTTGCAAATCCAATACAGGCTTATACGGATGATATAAGCTTATATGAGATATCGGTGAGAACATGGATGGACAGTTTATTACCCAACTACGGAAAAACTGCGGAAATAGTAACTTAACCTTGATCGATAAACCCTCTTATTTAAAAAGACACTATTATTTATACATAATATTATTATTAAATATTAAGTTAAATTGCTATTTTATAGCTTAAACACTTAGAAAGAATTTGGCATTTACAAAAGTTGATCTGGTTGTAAGATTTAATTAAATGGTCAATGAACTTTAAACCATAATTAGCATGCTAATATATTGAAACTAAAGGACATCATGATTTTCTTAGAAATATTACAAATACTAAATCTGAAGCCTCTACTCTTTGTACCGGCTATCCACGGTATCTATTTCTATCGTCGTGAAAATCGTCAAGAGCGATTTTCTTGGAAGGTAGGTATTATCAGCCGGAAGACGTCCACTATTGGACAAAGGCCTCCTCCTTAGAACGCCACAATGAACGACAACTTGCCATTTGCAGCCACCGCACCGATTTCCCGCAACTCAAAATGAAATAGAAATGCTCAAACAGATAAATTTCTTACCGCTGCAAGTCCACTGACAAACCGCACTGCGACGAGTACCAAGTAGTGCAACCTCGCGGCCTGCGGGCTTAGTATCGTCAGGATCGCGCCGATGAGCATGGTGATGAACACCAGCTTCCGAGGCCCCCAGAACTCGGCCGCCGTGCCTCCCACCAGACAGGAGATGGAGTAACCCCAAAAGTAGCCCGACAGCACGTAAGCCTGCTGCTGCGCCGTCCACGTGAAGGTAACCACGCCATCTGGCTGCCAAACAAATAACTACGCTTAGCTAAAAGATAAAAATATATTTATTTATTATTGTACTTTCTGAACGTCATATACCTATAAGACAGCCACTAAAAACACCCACCCTTCACCGCTTCCTAGTGCTTTAGCTAGGAAGAAAATAGGAAAACAACGCAACGAACTCCTCAGCTTTGCGTTACACGCGATGATTTTAATTATCAGACAACTTGGCTCGAGAATTTTCGGTGTGTATCGTTTCCGGCCATGCAATATCTTAGGCGACTTTTAAAAACATATAGAAAAGACGGGGCGCGGGCAGGGCAGGTAGGACGTTCGCCCGTGCCTCGTCCGGGCGCGCCCGTGCCCCGTCCTTACTGTATGTTTTGCTTTACCATAGAGCGCAGACGAATAAACTTCGTGTCTGGGCCCCGTCTTTTCTGTGTTTTGCGTCGCGTACATTTTGTATGAAAGTAAATCAAAAGGGCAAACATCTGCGCCCCGCTTGCGACGCGCCTTCGTTTTACGTAACTTCTGTGTGGCCACCGCCTTAAGCTAACAAATGGCTTTTAATACAACCTCACACACACAATTTTGTTTAATTTAATTTTGTTCCTTGTCATGTGATTATATGAAAGCCTTTATTTTATTATTTATTTTACTACTGTGCGAGCGTTACTACGTTAATTTCTCTCAGTATAATATTATATTAGTTTGCAAAGACATAAGCATACAATATGAGCAACGTATTTAATGTTTGTTACGTATTTAGTTTGTACCTTTATTCTTTATCAAATATCGAATTAAAAAGTATGTTGCTCTTATCAGAGCCTTTAATCATGATTTACTACCAACTTATGAATAATATCAACAATTTAAAATTTTCATGTAAAACAACATAAAGACAGTTATAAAAGAGTTTAGAAGCACTTACTTGTATTTGAATAACTACAACCGCAAAAATGTTAAAGTAAAATTAGGTGGAGTGAATAGTTTATAGCAGAAGAACTGTATTCGTCATTTAGGTTATGTTTTATACCATTTTCCCATAAATTATTTATTTTTAATGATTATAGAAATCTTTGTATTAAAATAAAGAGTAAAACAAGTAACCATAAAAACGTAAACAAAACTACTAAAACTGTGTAGTCACCTATTATATAGTCGCATAAAATAAAGCTTGCTACACACATAGCTGACACTGCTGAATGCAGGTAGTGACCTAGCGCATACATTGTTACAGCAATAGTACAGAAGTAGCCCGCCAACGACGATAGCTGAACAAAAGAATCACAATGGCTGCTTTGAACAGTTATATTGCAGTAATAACCACGCTTAGCTAACAGTGTTATTAGTGTAGAGGATGCAACGTGCAACCCATACTGACACATTGCAAGTGTCGCAGTGACTATGTACTTACTTAAACAACATGTGTTATGGATTTGTCTGTAAACCCACCATGTACTTTTGAAGGCTGCATTAAAATTTTCTCTCACGGGAAATTCCCTGTCCCCCCAGTCAGTCCTGATTCCAATCTACTGGCTGGCAAATCTTTTTCCCACAAACAATATTGGAACTTACATCGACCTTATAGAAGATGCTTTTTATGAAAGCTTAATGTAAGAAAGTACTTGTTCTTAACCCCTTCTTAGATTGCAACCACAATACAGAAGACTTTCAAGTAACGCAAAGTTTACGTTACGTTGTAGTAACCATACGTTGTTTGGTGCTTTGGTGCATACAGTGTTCTAGCCTGGGTATCGCTAGGTAGTGTAGGTTATTGTTAAAGTGATTACCTGTCGCAGTTCCCGCTTGGTGACCACGGTACTGTTATATAATGAGGTGTCGTTGGTCACAATGGCCTCGCATTCGCTTTTCACCCTGTGAATTACAATGAAACAACTATTGAGTACATAAATATCAATGTCTGACCTATCTGATTATTACTACGTGTGACTACTTCGAAATAAGACAGCGAATTGTTCTCTAGCTACTAGAACTGAATTTATATAAGGATTTTACGAACTTATTATGCGCGTGACTGTATTATTGGCCATTTGCCTAAATGGATAACATTTTGTAAGACCTCTAATTATATTTAATTTCGGTTTTAAGAACTCTAACGATTTTTCTCTCTCGAGTGATCTGATTTTTTCTAACATCAAAAGCACGGCAAGAGCATATTATGTAGGTACTACTATTGAAGTAAAAATACTATTTATAATATCAGTATGTATCAATGTTTAGACGCAGTTAAGATTCATATTTACAAGTACATATTTTTACATTGCAATACAATATTATATTTTGAATTACATATAAAAAATTAAAATTATGTAATGAATTGTTTTAACTTTACTAGAATGTCGTAATAAGTTTCATAATCAAAATAACTGGAAATGTCATAAGTTACTTTTTCTTATCGCCATCGCTATTTATACATAATTTTAATACGTAATATACAACTACCAACTGCCGCGAACCGCGATACTTGGTTCAAGCCTTTAAGAAATCCAATTAATTTATGAGTTCCCTAGCTTACGACGACTGATGTAGTAGGCTAGTCCAAAAATTAAAGCTATAGTCATAAGGGCAATGCTAAGAGTCTCTTAGATTGAAGAGTGATCTGGCATCAGAGTGGTCGATATGACTAACAAAATGAACAAGATACCACAGCACCAATGACCACGAATCGACAAATAGGCCGTAGGTAGGACGGCCTAACAATGAAGGTGAAGCGATGTAGTTGTCAAATCCTGGGTGGTTGGTATAGTAGGATGATAGTTGCCTAGGATCGACTTGACTGGCGTATAGGACTGGAGAAAGAGAGAGGCCTACGTCCAGCAGTGGACTTCTAAAGGCCGTTGGTAAATAGACAACTAATTACATAGCCAGGCCAGTTCTGTAAAACGTTTACATAAATATTTAATACAAAGATAACAGTTCCTTTTATAAGAAAACTATTTAAGTAATGATTACAGCCATAGTATGATTGTGTCCGTTGATCGTGAGAATGTTGGCAGCACGTGCCGCGACACGCGTGGCGAACTGATGCGATTTGAAGCCATGGATATCGTCCGCTCACGTGTTAATCGCACATTTAATATGCACATTTATTTTTTCACCAAGGCCTACTCTTATGAATCATAATTATGTTAAGACAGCCTAATAAATGCACTTGACTATCATGAAATTTTTAAAATTTGGTAAGTTTAGAAGCTGGAGATTATTAGGTAGCTTAGAAACCAAAAATCATCGTCTATGGTGAAGAGTGTAACAAATACTAACATTCTTTCGCTCTGATTTTGAAAATTGTTACATAATAATTTTGTAATAATATGTACAAAATTCCTATCAGCAATAGCTTTTGTAGATCAGTATGAAAAAATAAGGTTACAGAGAACCTTCGAATTAACCTTAAGGTAACTGTCGCTCAATTATACGTGATTACAGGTTACACTATTGATTAGACATTTTATAAGAAATGTCATTCAATGTCGATCATAAAGTTGGTCTGTATTCATATTACCAATTACTATAAGAAGGTATGTGTCCTTTAACTTGTGAGCGTGGGTGATAGCAGCGACAATAACGAGATACCTACAGATCATAAAGAGGTGTTATAAATACCAGTAAGGTGACTTATCACACTATTGATTTCCCTGTAATTACAAAACTATGGAACTGATACTGACTACTGATTGGCATTTAACATGCACGAGTCTGAATGTTTTAAATTAATTTCTATCCGTAATTTGCACGGCGGCGACGATGCAGTCGGATGCACTTGATACTTTGCTCGACCATGCGGTCGCTATTCATGTCCCTTCACGCATCAATGCTGATTTAGCAAGTAACTACATCACTATCATCAGTGTCAAGTCTGTGACACACAAAGACAAATTGCATTCATTCATTTTGACAGTAAGGTACTAACACAACAAGTGGTAATCACGACATGGTCACGAAAGATTAAAAAGGGCTAATTTAACTATACATTGTATAGTAATGTGTGAATAATTGTAGATGTTAACAAACCAAACTGATACGGTAAATGTTAGGGATGGGAAAACCACAGATTTTTTTGTTGTTTTGTTGAAGAACAGGTTTGGAAGAATCGGAATAATAATTTGCATCAAGTTTGTGGATCGTTAGCTTTAAGTTTTAAGAACGAAAGTTTCTTGGATGGGCTTGAGAGCTTTTATATAACATCGTATATTTTGTAAAATAAAAAATCTATTACCTACCTATGTGCTTGTAAATGAAACCATTTAACACAATGCTATTTATAGTTTTGCTAGTTATTTTAGGACGCACAAAATTGAATTTCATCAACACATGACTAAAGGTATTCTATCAACCCTTAGTTAGTGATAAGTACCCCAAAAGCAAGTAAAAGTCTCTATAGGTTTATAAAAAGAACGAATGCATTTATGACATAACTGCACCAACCAAACACATCCAAGGTCGGTGATGTAAAAGATGTAAATAAAATAAAACCTTGGATGCTACTAAAATTATAACTTTGCATTTTTTTATGTCACAGACTCGTATTACCTTAAGTAATAATTTAATAAGATTTAGGGCCTGTTTCACCATCTTCAAGTAAAGTTTTAAATAGTTACTTATTGATTAACATGCAATTGCTGAATAGCAAGTAAAAGTTGCGAGTATCTTCCATCGTATCTTAGTTACAAACCAGTTTATCCCCTGATTAATGCTACTCAGATATTGTAAAATTCGTATGAGTAGTTACAGACTTTAAGTGGTAGTAACTTGTAGAGAACTTCGGTGAAATAGGCCTTTAGAGTCCTCGTCTAGTAGCTAAAGCAAGTTTATTATTCAACCGATTTAATGATCTTTCATGAGAATTTGAAAACAAAATACTACCACCCTGACCCACTTAACTCGAAATTTGAAATTGTCCCTTCAGAAAGGTTTACTTTAATACATTCAAGTTATCTTTGCATTTCATTATGCATCGTTTGTAATGTAATATTAATTGTTAGAATTAGCATAATGTAGATTCTGAACACGATTTACGTAGTTATATAAGTCTGTTCTAGTGACATTACTAATGTTTTAAGTATGCAACATTCTCCGAATTTATATTTGTGAATTCTGGTATAACCAGATTATAATTCGAAAAAACGAATAATAAAATAAACTTATAATATGTAAGTATCAAAATTGCGATTTTAAGTTAAATTAGACACAAAAAAGACAACCTTAATTTTCACAAACAATGCATAATAAAGAGAATCATGATTTTTATATTTTTCTAGGTACTGAGTATTCTATCACAGTATTTTTAGAGAAAGTAATGAAACAGCGAATCTATATCGGTGAGAAGTTACCTTATTTGTAATTCGAACACTATTCGTGAATAGTGAAGGCATAGTAACATCACTACACTATGTTATTCCCCGCGCACATAATATCATGCGTCAGCACACAAAAACCAGTCAAATAAAAGTAACAGTCGGATAAAATACTCAGTTTTGAAGCATTATCTTCGCAAGAACTCTTGTAAACACCTGAATTATATTATCTTACATATTTATTTTTTGCGTACGTATGTTAATCTACATAGATACATTACATAACGCTTTGTTGACAGTTTTCCTTCTCTATTATAGATAATTATGTTAAGTAAAGTTTACATACAGGCATAATCAGAGTGGCGGCGATACGAACGTGTTGATACCGCGGGAAGTCACGTACCTACAGATAACGAATTGGGTTTAAGGCCTATAGTAATGCACCACTTATGGCATTTTCCGACTTCATTGAGTTCCTATAATTCATTAGGTACATCTAGTGTCGTAAAATTATTATGAATCTATAATGTCTCATCGCAGAACTGCACTGCTGCAAGGGCCTTCCTACTCCCTTTCCAAATCACTGGTTTTCAAAGGCTGCTAATGTCATACACCATTTTGAAAAATAAATTAAATGAATGGTAGATACTAATTTGCTTATTTTCGATCGAATGCAAAAAGAATATCATTTTGAATTTTAATGGATCTTTGGAAGCGTTATCTAGCACTGAGATGATCATCGGTGATAAGTTAAGAGTCACAGTAATCACTTACGATGTCGATGTGGATACATCAGGAACCATCGCTATGATGTTGACGCTCATGTTAACCCGCATCATATAGTTGACCCAACACGCGAAGAACATCATCACGGCGATGTTGAACCGCGCCGGCACCACATCTGCAAAAGAGTACCCTTCCCATTAGCACTCACGAACCGTTACAAAAGTCACAGACAACTTTATGACATTTGAGAAATTAACGCATTCCAAAATAATAAATTCGAGGCATTTTCCTTATCGACAGAACATGTTAATCGACTTCCAGATTCTGTCAATCTATGATGTCATTAGAAGATACAATGACATTTCAATAACCTCGCTTAATTGGTAACTAAACAATTGGCTAAGTTACGTTCCATATAATTATGTTTATAGATGAGATCGTTTCGTCATCGGCCTTAGATGAATGCGGAAATAGACACAAGTTTTCGACTTTGGCAAATAGTTGTCGACAAGAATGCACGACCTCGCAGAACCCGTAAGTGTGCGGAACATAAACTTTCGAATACATTGTCAATATCAGACGGACACGCGTTGACAAACTTGTGGTCGGTTCATTGCACTGTATATAATTTGAAGCTGCTAAGAAATACTCCTATTATGAACAAAAAATAAGGTGAGGCGAAAGTAAAACATTTTTGACACATTAAACTAGATTATCGCCGCAATGATTCGACTTAATGCAAGTGAAATTAATTAATGTTGCTACGTTGAAGAAAAAATGACGCCTTCGATCGTGGCTCGCCTAACTCATTCACAACAAATAAAAATACAAGATTTCAAACGAGTATTAGCGGTACGATCTCAAAGCAAGTTCATTCGGATATGTAAACGAGTATAAAAACGTGCCTTTGCAAATTTGGTTTTTGTTCAAATTGTCATTGGTTTTTTACCTTTTGGACCTATTACCTAAAAAACATAACCCTTCCATAAGTAATACTTTAAGTATTCATTTATAATATCTAGTCTCTACCACCTATTTTACTATCTATCCCAGTACTTTTAAAATGTACCTTACCACTCAACTGATGTAGATGAGAAGGTACTCCACACTTGAATATTTATAAAAAGACCAACCTCGTAATATGCCATTGGTAAGCTATGTAGCGAATACCTAGTAACGTTAATCAGAATCTCTTGCAAAATATCGTGTTTTTCTATGGCCATGGCCTCGTTCAATAGCCCCGCGTGATGACAACAAAACAGCCTCACTCAACCACGATAGAGGTAAATATCGATTTTTGTTTTTTGGAGACCATTCCTGATGACCTCGGCGCGTCGAGCAGACGTTACTACTCTGACTAAATAAATATGACGTCACCTATCAGTTACTTCTCAAAATGTTAGGCTTAGCGTTATGGCGAAACTACCGATTATTATGCAGTTATAGAGTCACAAGGGTAAATAGAGCTAAAACAATGCAAACGGTTAAGACTTTGAATGCATTTACACTGTCACATACCAAGAAAGTTTATTTTATTATCTATTGTTAAAAGGAGAACGCCCACGTCTACGCCCAGTATGTTAAAGATATAATGAATAGTGACAAAAATTCTTTATTTTGTGTTAAACTGAAATCACAAAAATATATATAAATTAACAGTAGCAAAGTAAAGGCAGATAAATAATCATTAAAATGTTAGATTTTTCATGATTTTCACTGTCCAAGAGGTTTTATAGGTGTACCTACAAAAGTCATTGCCAAAGTGTAAAAATATTACAGAACCATTGTGATTCGATGTGTTTACCTACATAAATTTAAATGCAAGTGAATGTGTTTCCTTGCGATATTCGTGATTTCGGTGATTTTTCCGACGACTTGAATTCCAACGAATCTGTCGAAAATTGCGCTCACGTCTTACCTTGGCGACAAGACGGAATTATATCAGATAATTTGACAGATTGTTTAAATTACAATCTTTAACATAACCTTAGCTTCCAGCCCATATATCTTGATCCTGCCATTGTCAATAAAAACTGAAACTGAGGCAGCTTAAAGCTGATATTTTTGTCTAACAAATGACACTATTTTGAAACCTGTAACGGTTCATTATGTTTGGGCCTCGCGATGTATGGAAAAGTGGCGTCATTTGTTGTTGTTGGACACAAACTTCATTAATTTCTGGCTTCCAAAGTTCATTTGTAGTCGCGGTTATACCCTGCGTGTCAATTTACATGCTCTGAGGCAATTACAATTTCATCCATGTTTTGTTATATTATTTAATGTGTTTAATTTCTATACCATAACATTGTAATGTGTAACCGTTTATTTTCCCAAATAAAATAAAATGTGTTCTTATCGGAATATGGGGTAACTACCATAGGAATAACTAGGTAGGTATAGGGTTTCACCTATGTATATCCAAAAAACGTATTCTACATTATCTTTACAAGTGTTACTACATAAACCGGTAGGATGAGGATTTTTTAAACGAAAATTATTATTTGTATCTCCCGCATCGTTAAGGAAATTGTATTATAGATACCGATTCCAATTTGTTCATCTGATTCATTAATATACCAATTATATTATTATTGATTGGGAATTTGTGCGTAGTACATTTTTTCGAGGTGGTTTAGTTCAATCTTTTCGCATTTTGATGGACAACCAGTTGAGTTCTTCAAGCGACCACTTAGTCCAGTAGATGCATTAAGATGTCTTCAATTGTCTGCCATGTATACTGTGGGCGTATTTTGATGACATCACAGACATGTTCAGTAGGCAACTATTTCTTAAATTATAGTACGCAGAAACATATAACTATGTGCGGTGCGTATTCATTGTTATGGAAAATCTATTGTTATTTGGTGTTCTTATTATGCCACTAAGAATAGCCTGTGTCATTTACCTAATTAAAGAGTAGGAAGACGTAGTTATTACCAAGTAGAATCACAACGCAAAGCTGAGAGACGTAACACGCAGAATCGTAATAGCTTTTTGAAGTAAATTAAATTAATTATAAACACCCAAGTATCAAGTTTTGAGAAAAACGTTTTTATAGTATAAAACACCTATTAGACGTAGTTGAACTTTAGCATCAGATATTCACGGTAGAATTCAAGTTTCACTTCGTTAGACCTGTGACAAGGCATTTAAAACTAGTTGTGCGCGTCAATATATTAGCGCCGGCGCGACAAGACACCAATCAATTAGCTTTTGACTTTAACAGTAATGCAAAAGTGTGATTGAACGAGCTACTTAACCTCGCAAACACATGCTTATTTTAATGAGTTAGTAGACGGCGTCAATCATTTGCGTAACGGTGAGCTCGTGCTAGGCTTGCATTCTGGAAGAATCCGAATGTCTGTGTAGTGGTGAAAGTGCAAGAATGCAGGGTCTGGCTAAGCAGGCGCCGGCGCCGCTCGGCCGCCGCACTGCCGCGCCGGCCGCACCAGGCGCCAGCCTCTCACGCTAATGACTGACCATCCCGTTTCTGCCCCATAACACTTTATTAGTCTCATTCCGAATACTTTTAACATTGCGAGAACATTATGTTACTTTTATAAGTGGAAAACCTAAATGAGTTCCTAGCAGCCTTCTACAAAAGGATTTTGTTTCCACAGTTTCCGCCATTACATTAACGATAACGTAAATAAGTTGAGTGTTACTATGGTATACAATAAGCATATTCTATTCCATTAATTTGAGTAACTTTTAAAACTAAAAATAATAATACAAAGTGTTTTTGGAATTAGCAAAACAAAATAAAATGAGCTGTCCTTAACTTTCACTTATCACTATTTATAAACTAGAAACGGCCAAGGTCTTTGAAAGTAAACCAGATACTTTTTTCTTCGTAGTATCTTTGATATTTATCTTGCTCATACAATACCTACCTAACGGTGGCTGGAACGAATGCTCTTATCAATAGAGATAGTTATCTCGTGTCCGCACTACATCCGCGCATTACAATTAAAGGTTGAACAACACAAAGATTTAAAAGAATCTAATAAGAGTAGATTGTTTTTAAATAAAAGTTATTTATAGCTAAGTTTTTTTATAGTTCGTAAGCTCGTGAGTTGAATAATTTAACTACCTTCATGAGCTATAAAAATCTTTGTTACACGTTTGATTTGTTTACGTAATTACAATGTTGAAATATAGATGCTTTAGTCTACTGATCACTTTTAGATTTAACCCTAAAATCTTGACGTAAGACTAAGCCACCGAGATAACGGTGTCTACTTATCAATAACACAAGTGACAGATGTCGAACACAGAACTTTCATAGTGATTAAATACTCGCTATGACTTGTTTACAGGCTCTAACGGTACAGCCTACTTAAATTAAAAAGGTTAATGATTCATCTCGCACTTCGGCTTGCAGTTTGCAATTCAAAATTGTATCTTCGAAGAATCCGGTCATTACACTTTCATCCTTACAGCTTGCCAGGGGCGCAGCGCGGTGAAGAAAAATATACACGCAATTATATAAATTCGTAAATTAAGTTTTATTCAAAGAACATCTGTACCTTAGGGTTGAATAAAAATAACCTTGGCTACATCTCTACATCGTACTTACTGCTTATAAATTAAACAAGTTTTAATACAGTGTTCGCGCAAGTTGCTTTGATTTTAAAATGATTGGCTATTTTCAGATTGAAGGTTCCAGAAGCCAACATTATACTTTAATGAAGTGTTTTAAAGAGTCGTTGTAATTAATCTAAGTTTGAATTAGTTTTACACTATACCTACTAACTTCCAGTCTTCCTGTAACCCGGTACTCCATATTATGGTTATCTCTAAAATTCCGTGTGATTTCAGTAAATGCGCGTTATGCACATAAAAATAATTGAATTGATATTAATAAGAAGACCCTTTATTCATAACAAAGAGGCATAAAATAAAGGCAGTATATAGTACATAAAAATAGCTTAACGCTCGACTAGCAGAAAACACAGTAGAATAAAATTAAAAAGAATTTATAATGTTTTTCTAAACAAGATTCAGAACAGGTGCGTAATAGCCTGCTCGTAACCTGCGGTAATTGTACGATCGATTTCCTTGTTATTCTGATAACCTTCACAGAAAAGGCCTCTGCCCTTTATAAAAACTATCACTTGAAGCTCATAGCTTTATGTTTATAAACACTCTGCATTGACTACATCTTATATCAGTTCAAAACCTAGAACATTTTTTGTAGTCAAAGTGGCTTTTTACTTAAGCAACGTTATACATGTATTATGTATAGCCTTAAACTTAATTTATATAAAATAAACACAGCGGTTTTCCTCGAGGGTTACTCTCAATGACCTTCCTGTTTGAAATCTGAAATTAACTAAAGGTGCAAATTCAATTGAAAATCTGCGCATAAACTAGTGTTTTTTTAGTGATTTTGCGCAGTTTCATCTTTCTTATTGAATAAAATGTAGATAATAAGGACACAATCGAGCAAGGTTGTGGTTTCGGTAAGTTCACGTGAGTATGAACTTAAATTTTTTAGATTGTTGGTGAGGTAAGTGGTAAACAGTGATCAAAATAGGTTAGTCTCTGTCGTCGTATACGCAAATAGTGCGTGACAAAAAAAGTTGGTAACATCTACACATCAGCAGGAAACAAAATTGACTTAACTGTTTATGGATGTATCTGGCTGCTACACACTTTACTACTAGGAAAATTTTAATGGAATCTATATTTCTTACAGGTAAACTTTCCTTGTCTATTAGTTTTCCATTAGATCGGGTTTATTTATGAATGTCTGCTAAATATTCACATATTTTATGACCACTGTACACATTATATCTAATTGCATATTAATTTGATTGATCAATTATTACAGAATCTATTAAAACAGGGATAATGTCTACCATAAATAAAATAACAACAATATCTGCTAATTTTGCTGTAGCTTAGGAGGTTTGCGAACCACAAAGGTTTGTTTCCAGGCCAAGCACTAATATAATATTTTTATCTGATATGGGCTTTATATTTTATAGGACTATAAAAAGAATGGTTGCCCTGTTTACACGGGAAAAACATTGTATAGTGCTCTTTACCCTTTCTTAAAAGTAAGTACAGTCGCCATGATAAAAAACAGGATCAACTAGCCAACCCGCTGAACCATGCAGCAACGGAACCACGCATTTGAAGCCGTCAAGGACGTTCGTCATCAATAACTCAATGAACACAAGGCGTAAATAATGTTGTATTCAGTAAAACATAGGTTTTCTGCGAACGATGCTTAGCTTATACGTTATTTGAGTCTCGCAAACATACATACTATTCATTCGGAGCTTTTTTTTTTCAAAGATTGTAACTCGTTTTGATATGGTTTTAGCTCTCTCTTTCTGACTCAAGGATGTTTGAATCGTTGATCTCACGATACCAATACGAAAATCATGATGTCACTATCTTTATTTTTACGATTTAACTTTATTTTTACCAATGTAAAAAATAAGTAAAATGTTAAAGGATAACATTTTACTTATTTTTCAGTCAGACGCCTTCAGGACATGTTACATGCTTAGATGTGGCAGGAACTTACTGCGCAAAAGGTAAACCACAATGTTGATTTTATTCAGCTAGGTATAATTACATAAATTCACTTTCACTTCAAGTAAACATAAATCATCATACTCATACTAAAGTTCAATATACGAGTAAAATGTTGTTTATATCGTGAGAAAACGTAACAATATTTAATTATTACTGTCTAAGTCCTCCTACCTAAGCACCTCGTTCGACCAACACCGCCTGCCAACAACCGCCGGTCCGGCAATCATCCTCGTAACTAACATGGTGATTGGCCATTTTTTTGCCATGGGATGAACAAACAATTCGTGCCGTCATCGGCAACTTACCTGTGTATTATAGCATTATAGAGAAGGTATTCACAATCTTCGGCTCAATAAAGGCAAGTATGAAAAGTGACATTAAAATTTACATGTAAAATATAATGCACAAACAAATTTCGTTGTTAATGAATACATCGGTTCGACCAACGGAATTTGGTAAATATAAACAACCCAAGGTGGCGATTACAATAGCGAATGACACAAGTTACGTTGCGGTCAATGAACAGAGCATAGAACAAGGAACATTAAGCTTTCGCAGTCACGGGAAACCTACAATGTTTACTTAACTATGGTAAGTATGGGTTTATAGTTCCTGCTATTGGTAAATAAGGTCTACGCTCATGATCTGCCGCCGTAGCAAAACCATGGCGACGGGTAGGACGGGAGAAGGAGTTACGTTTAAGTAGTTAGATTATTTGAAGGTAACTTTTCACAATAAGCCTATATGGTATCGTTATTGTTACCATAATATAACACCTAGCTGTCCCAAATTGTATGCCCCGTGTTATCACAGTAAAGTGAGTCAATCAAAATATTATAAACCGCTACGCTTTGCCTACGGCATCAACAAATATACCGGAATATGATGTCAATTTACAAAAATGAGTTCTGACCAAGTCTCCACATACTTTTAAAACTATGTGATTCAAACAAATCTGTCTGAACTGGTTTTATCGGAAACAACAATGTATTGTACTCGTACCTACGAAGTGCTACGCCAGTCAAATGTGACCATCTGAATAACAAAGCATGTAACGCTATAATTATATTATTAACGCTTTACTATTTTGTTTTCAATGAATACTAAACAACAAACAAGTAAACAATAGATAATAAATAGAATTTAGCAAACCAACTGTCTTAATTATTCTCAGTAGACTATTTCTATATTCGTATCATAATTATTAACTATTCATGGAGGAAGCGAAAAATATTAGCAGTTATTTTCAGTTTTTATTAAATTTCATACATTTTTGTTATTGAGTATACCCTAGACTCAGTAGATATTTCCAAAGGGGAATGCCCACGGATGGTATCGCTAAAATTTGAATTGTGTCATTAGCTAAATATATTGAAAATTCCTGTTTTTATTTATAATAATTTTTTAACTTGTTATTAAACTTCTACTTCTCCGGATAAATTCTGATAAAGTAAAAAGCATAATAAATGACTAAATCCTAGAGAAGAGGAAAGCAGTGTTGCCATTTCTTAAGTAATTAATTTGAATAAGAGATAATTCCTTGAAAATCGATTAAACATAACGATTCCAGGAAAATATCTTTTGTTTTTAAGGAAAACACACTCATGTGGTATTTTAATAATTAAAATAGGTTTAATGTGTAATATGAAGGAAAAACTCGACGTAACCAAGCAATAACTGTGTGTATGCTAGCTCATTCTTTCATATTAAGCATAAATAATGTTGGCATGTTTAGTAAAAAAATTGAATTATAAGCGAAATATACGTGAACTGCGTTGTACTGCGGTTCCATACCGGGACCCGGTATGCGCACAGTCAGCGGTTTGACAGGTCATACCGGGAGCCGGTATAGCCCACAGACTAGGTGATAAAAAACAGATTGACCATAGGTTAAGAACGTTTCACAGTGTATTTCATGATAGTAATCATGCGACTAGTAGGGGATTTACCTCACAGACCAGGTATTTACTGCCTTACTCGATTATTTTGTCTTTAGCTATTGTTATAGCTCACAATGAGCTATTGAATCGTTTTCCATTAAGGGAGCAAGACTGCGTGTTTAAATTATTTATTTCAATAATAAAATACTAAAACTAAGAAAACTAGGTTTCTTTTCGAATGCTCGAAAGTATCGATTACATTTGGATTAATCAATCAAAACGCCTGGCAACACTGATGACTGCTTCTGTCATTATTTACTTTGATTATTTATTCGCGTTGCACTTTTGTTGTTTTGAATGTTTATGGGTGTTGTTGTGATTAGTTACAATCTACAAAAATAAGGAAAAGTGATAGTGAGACAGAGACTGTATTAGTTAACATGGAAAACCCACGGTCTGTTAATTGTTCACTTCGACAACGTCATATTATACGTTGGCAGTCGTCGGGGGAAGTTAATGATTCTGTCTACAATACTTTAGCATCTTGGATTGCACCCACACCAGTAAGTCGTGATGATTGTTACCTTATTCGTAGGACAGTTAACGTGGCATACCATCATTCAATAAAAATCAAGTATCGAATGGATTGCTTCTAAAAATGAAACATGCAAACTATTTTATCGCCAATATTAAAAAGATGTAATTATTTGACGTTACAGGTTTCACGTGAGGGCGTGATTTGCATTGAATGTTCAGTAGCTTTGCCAGAGGCTATAAACTGAACCTGCAACAATTCCTGAGTTTGGACATACTAGTGTATGTTTTGCATGTGGAGTATCTATAATGCATACACATACATCAAGAGTGCCTATATATTGTGACGAAAGGAATATTATAATTCAATGGATATCTCCTCATTTGGTAGGTACCTATGTAAAATAATGTCTATCAAAGGATTTTTGCATCCTGGCCAAATCAAATGCAGCCTGCACTTTGTGTGAACATCATTCGCACTATTCCACTAATACCTACATTCTATACACCTACTAATTTATTGATGCTACATAAAGCTTCATTCCTTTAATGCAAATGTGTTGTGGAGTGGTGTTCTCACCAGATACTAGGGAACGCACCGTGAAGGAAAAGTCATAGATGGACTGGAGGCTAGCGGCATAGTTGACTTATATTCTCACATAGTGCCGGCTGCATTCTATTTCACTGAACTGCAGAACATAGCTAGTCTGTCTGTGATAAATCTTTTCTTTCCCAGTTAATAGTTAGTACATTTAGTTATGTAACAAAACCCACATGACCCTAAGATACAGAAATGTCTTATTTTTAGGTTCCACATCTAGAAAGAGTGTGTCAAGCCTGTTGGATGGCAGCTAGAAGAAATGTGCAACAACATTTGCAACAGGATGCAAATAGAGATACTTCTGGTGCTGAAATAGAGAATGTACAGGCTCCTGAGCTACCACCGCTTCCACAAGAATCATTGTTTCAACCACAAAGAAGGCAACAAGAACCAATTATTACCTACACTTAGTAGATACAAGCGTGCTACTGCTAAAACAAGACATTTTATATTTCCAGGTTGTGAAAATGTAATATGCTTAATAGTTCCTATGATTTTAAAATAAATTATACTCTTTCATTTCATTTATTATTTTATTTAAATAAATTATATGCTACACTCAGTTTTTATTTCAATTTCCTATATTATATATTTTAGGTAAGATTTTAGGTTAGTAGAAAGGTATATTTCGATTCATTCTATTAAATAGTGGTTTTCTAAAGAATAGAATTTCTGGCAAAGTTATAGACGTTACGTTACGTCGATTCCAGTTTTTTCCTAGAAATGAATAACGCAGCGATATTCCTTAGATACTTTACGCGTTAGTTTTAAAGAAGTGAGTTTAGAGAGTAAGTGCGAATTGATTTGGCGTGATTGCGCGACGTAGCGTTAGGTACCTACTTACAACTGCGCGCGCAGCGTTAGGTACAATTGCGCGCGCAGCATTATTTAGTCATTTCTTGTTATTCATCACAAAATTGCCGTTGATTCCGGAGAGTTATCAAAATAATAATAACTGTATTTGAAAGTGCTGGAATCAAGCTATAAATTAAGCTACATTAGATTAAGACACAAAAGATTTTATAGCGATACTAAGTGTCATAGTCACTTGGGCATTCTCCTTTGAGTATGTAAATAGTAGCTAATTTTCAATGTACGTAACGTTCAATATTTCGATTGTTTTTTCAGCTGTACATAATAACAGCAGTGCGTACAAAGCGAGTTAGTGGATCAACGAAACATAATTAAAAATTATAGTTGTGTTGTCATTGTGCTGTGAACTGATAAATTACTATAATAACATAATGGATATGACAACAATATAATGTTGATATAAGTCTTACAAACAGTAGGTAGGTAGAAATCTACCATTTTCCACATCTTCCAGAAATTTGGCTACGAGGTAAGGTGTTTTTTACATTATTTTTCAGTTTTATTGATTCCAAGGTTTATTTGTATACCTATTTGTTACCATACTTGAAGATGTACAAATTGACAAATTAGCATCTACGAGTAAACACCAGTATTCAAGAGAATTGTCTTATAATACTGTAAACAAAACAAGCAAAAAGTTTGTAAGTCTCTGATGGCCAGTAAAGTTAATACTTTTAACAACCTCTCGCTTGTGTTTACTTAATGGATAAAACTACACTTTACAGCAATCACGAGACGTTATGAGCTAAAATCAGGGTCGTAAGAACTCAGAGACGGAAATGGTCGATACCCAACACATTATTGATTTTAAACATTTCCCACTATCATTATGTATCGTTGATGGTGATTACAGATACTTGTTTTAATAACTGCTTATCGTGTTAAAGCTACCTTCTTAGAGTGGTAAGAAATTTGCTTCGATTCCAGATATTTGTTTATTTCAGAATTGCATAAAACTTACCGAATAATTTGATATGAAATTTCATCTTGTTGTATTATGCACGAAACATGTAGTGAACACTAAACAGCCGCACTGATTGTAAGCACGCACGCGCGTCACCGGAGGTTGCGAATTGAACACTAGCGGGCTGCGCGCACGCTTGTCTTTCTGCGACTGCCTTCCTTTACGTCAATCGGCAATCGTCGCCTGCTTTTAGATCCGCACACTGCATTCAACGAAGGCCTCACCTCGCGTGCCACTTAAAAACATCCGATTGTCAATGGACATTAGCGCCGTAACTTGAAGCCTATGGCGCATGCTCACACGTTATATGATTTTGGAGACATGACCTGCTAAGTAAATGGACTAAATTGTTCTTCTGCGAACGCAAATGAAGCGCGGCGCACTGCGCTTAATTTGCGTTCGGAAAATAAGTTAGAGACATCCAGAGTTAATGGCAAGTGACGATTAATTTGAAACCCAAGATAATCACATACATTTTGAATACGACACGGCCATTTCCCAAGATGTTAAATCACATAAACAATCCAATATTTTTATAAGAATGTTATGACATTAATTAATTCTCAATGTGTCTCTTGACCTAAAGTCGTACAGTTAAATACTTGCTAATAGATTGGGTACTAAGTGCTAGTAACACAATAGAACATTACATCGAGGGCAAGTTAGATAAATCATTTTAATTGCTAACTTTGCAAATTAAATCATTCATTGTATTTCATCGTTACTGTCGTGACTAAAGACAATAATTAAAATACTAAAAGAAATAAGTAAGTACCTAACATTATTATTATGCTTAATTTATTTCATACCCATTGCATTCATGCACATAGAATCTTGGTAGGAAATATAATCGCTCCAGCTCCTGGAGTTCAAAAAAATTTCTATAGGTATTATGCAACGGAGGGCGAGTCAGTCCCCTTACCACGAAACCTTAAAGCAGGACATTTTTCGTTGCGGAAGCGAGACGCCGCTACGTGCAGTGTAATACCGCGTCTCGCTTCCACAACGGAAAATGTCCTGCTTTATGAGTTCATAGTAAGGGGGCTGTCCTTAAAACTTTACGTTATTTAACCTGAAAAGTACCAATCACTTTTGCAAACCGGTTTTTGCAACGTTGACCTGTAATCAATATTTTACCCACCGAGGAATGAATCCTGCAAAATTATATAGGCCGAGTAAATTATTTTAGTAGTAGTAGTAAATTATGTATGGCAATGAGCTGTGATAACTTTATCTAGCGTTTAGTTACTTTACGATGAGGTCACCTTAGTTCCCATACCCGATAATACTAAACCCGATTTAAACCACTTATATTGTCAGAAATCATGATGTGTGTATTCATTTGATTAATGGCGACGGCATGCTCCTTTGAACATCAACAATCATTAGCCAACTGTATAATAACTGCTTCACTACTTAACCGATGTCCTCTATTTACTATATATGCCGTATATGTGTTTTACTCGTGACGTGAATATTCGGGAATGCCCGACTAGTTTCGGACTCTAAACTATTCATGAACAGGTACTATATCTATAGTAAATAATGGATAACACGATGTCCATTCAACTACTGCTAATCTGTAAGCAAACCGAAGTTAGTCACAGAAAAACAGATTCATTAATAAAAGGGTATTATTTTTGTATAGGTAAAAGCGTTAAAATATGTATCTAAAACTCTCTATCAATAGCATCTGTTTTGTTCATTTGTACAAAATTATGAATGCTATTGAATTTTACGTCACTTTACTTACTTTTCTTTTTCAGGCAGACTTTAATAATCACGTATAAATTAAAGATTCAATAACATGTATTTTACTGTATCTGTAAAATCCAAGCCAATAAATAATGATAGTCTTTAACTGTCCTACTGCAGGACAAAGGCCTCGTCTCATACGAGAAGGAACGCGCCAACGGGGATTGACCGAAAAAAGATTAACGTTTGAATTGAATTTATGTTGAATTTTGGATTTTCTTGGAAATAACTCTCGTACTTTATTTGTATGAGATGAGGCTTTAAGTTTACAGTAGGGTAGTATAGTGCTAAATCAGAGATGGTCTCAGTCAATATTTTTATAGGTGGCGCTACATCACAATGCATTGATTTAAAAGCACAAAAAATCGCACCGACGCGATTCTTCAAATTGGTCGCATTTTAGTCATAAATATGAGAAGCAGGTACTTAATATAAAAAAGAAATAATAACGTAAGCGTAGGCTTAAACCTGTTATATACCCAACACGGTAGCAAGAAAACTTAAAACCAGCGTCTTTGTTGCGTTAGGAGTCCCAGCCAGCAGACTCATCTTAACTTTTTATAGTGCATTGCCTCAACCTTGGCTCTATAAAGCCTGTTTGCACGTATCCAGCGTTTAATAGACCGCAAGTATAGTGTTTAGCCCTAGCAAACTAATCCCCACTTACACAAATATTAAAAAAATGCCTCTTATTTTTTTCCTTCTTTTGTCAATTGTTGTGAGATAGTTAGTAACAAAATATTGTTTTTTAACTTTGATTAGAAACAGTTTTAAACTAGTTACTAATACTAAAATAAAGTAATAAATACTAAATTAGTAAGAAAAAGGGGATGAATGGATATATGGAACTTTAAGGGTGGAATTTTCAAAAATCCTTCCTTAGTAGTTTCTGCCTGCGATATAATACGTATTAACTGCCAAAAATATTAATTAGTACATATTGAACACAAGATCTTAATAACAAGCCATTGCTCTCAAGTCGATTGCAACGTTGTACGCTTTTTTATTTGGAGTTTCGTGTGAACGGTGGGAACTTACCATATAGATACATATAAGTCCAAGACCTGTTCTGGATGCGGCACAAGATCCCGGTATAAATTTATTCGACGTCAGGATTACAAAAAAACCACTGCAGAAATATTACACGTTCGAGCAAACATAATATCCATACTTTATATGTTAGCCAAACGCGTTTTAATTAAATTGCAAAAATGAAATTATTTATCGTAACGGGGTCACCCCTAGCTTTACATAACACATCATATAACAGCAAGCCTTATATTTTCCTAAGGGGTAGGCAGAGGTGTAGACATAGATACTACCCACATTTCGCCAGTAATGTTATAGGTCTCAAGGTAGTAGTGGGCGAGCCTATTGCCAGTAACCGGGCACAAATCCAGACTCCGTGCTGCTACTGTTAGAAAAGTCCAATAACACTTTGCCCGACCCGAGTATCGTCATCCTACATTGATACAGATTCCAGTCAGAGAGATCCACTCACGAATTTATGATAAGGCCCAGTAGGCCCAGGCCTAGGGCGGCCAATCGTAACGAAAAATTCACTGCTGATAACAAGAAATAACTCAAAGTACTAAGTACAATAGTAAATTCCTTAATGTATATATGATGGGTGCTGAGAAAGGAGCGGCTGATACTTACTACATGGCCTGGGGCCTAGGGCGGTTAAGACTGCAAATCCGCCACTGGACAGATCGAGAAAATAAATGATAGAGATAGAGATCGGAAGAGAAGATTTCAATAAAATACCTACCTACATTTTTTTTATTTTTGTTTGACAGATACTATATTTTGCCGAAAATAGTTGGGAACCCTGCCATGGGTGGTGATGTTACAAATAACAAAAATATTCTTAGTACTTATTGCTAAAATTATGCAAGCTATAACTGTTAATGGCTGCAACACAGTTATTTAACTAATGTAGCTATTTACGTACGCAAATAATTTGTAAAATTGTGTTTTTGTTCCAATAAAGATTATTATTATTATAACTGTAAGGAACATAAGAGATTACGTGAGATCACATAACACGTGACAAAATTAGATTCAGATAAGATGATCCCTATCTATCGCTTGTCGATTTTGGATATGAACCACTTGTGAAGTATTACAGCTCGTGCGCAAGTTTATTTACCGACATATTGTTGTGTACCTACAAAGTAAATGACGTAGGTACTTAAATAAATATGATAAGAATTAACATGACAGTATCCTCAATAGCATATATCTATGAGCCTTACAGATTTACCTATGTAGGTTACCTAGGTACGTAAAGTAAAACTAACTTAACATAACTAGGTACCTAAGTACCTACTTATTTACCGAATTCAGTCTAAACTCAAAAACTCAAAAGTATTGCTAATTCCAGTAAGTAGCTATACACAACGTGTTGTTTTTTTCCTAATTAAGTACTTACCACCGCGGACACGCCAAGCCCGCCAAAATTGCCTCTCTGACTCTGTGCCTCTGGGTACTTCTGGGCTCTGGCAGGGTTGGCGGTAGAATGCTAAATTGCGATCCAGCTTCCTGCTATCAGAAGCGCAACGCAAGCATTGTAGGTTTTTTAGTGCGTAGGCGCCTGTGGATCTTATTAGGTTGATGGGGGAGAGTCCTATATACTCCCGTCGCCTCATAGCGGTGCGGCGGGCACCTACTACTTTCCTACTTGTTGTAATTTTATTTACTATCAATGTAGGTAGGTTCTTTTCTATTTCTATTAGACATAATATGTAAACTTAGATAAATGCTACATTATCGTTATCAACTTAGTTAACTCTCCGTCGAAGTGACAGTATCTAACTGATGAAGTCTTCGCATCAGATAGTTTTTCAGATGCGAAGATTAAGAGCATACGAAAATGCATAGATAAACGTTACATATTCGTTATCACCTTTATAAACACTCCGTCGAAGCGACAGTATCTAGCTGGTGGTAGATCTCAAAGCATTAGTAGGCACTCTCCACAAAAACACCGCTAGTGGAAGGATTATATTTTCTTTCAGAACATCCATGATAAAGGATATAAAACTAGGGTGGTCTAGAATGATCTCCCATATCTTTGGTGTAAGTGCCCAGATTTGGAATAGACATCTGTTTGTTATCAATCATCATCAATACATCAATGTCATCACTGCTTATTAATAAAATTGTAGTGTTTGTAACATCAAAATAATAGCTTTTAATTTTTTCTCAATGCATTTACATTGCATTATACTATACATATGCATGATACCTACACTATACAGATAGATACAAAAAGTTTTTATTTGTCTGTCTGTTTGCTCCAGCTTATCTCCGAAACGGCTGGACCGATTTTAACGGCACTTTCACTGGCAGATAGCTGATGGTTAAAGGTGTAACATATTGCTGCTACGTACAGATTTTTTATTAAAAATACACGGGGGCGAAGTCGCGGGCGGAAGCTAGTCTATACATAATTCTTATTTACGAGCAAAAACTGCGGAAATCGAACCCGCGCCTATTGAAAGAATAGGTAGCCACAGTGATAATCAAAATTGCCAAAACATAGAATTATGGATTCTCTTAATTATGAGATAGTTTCTGTAGGTAGATATAAATAAAACACAGAAGTAATTATAATTAAAATATACTGAAAATAAAAGGAGGTATCTACACAAACTAAAATAAAGTAACATTATAGGATGTTAGCATGACTAGTTATTATTAAAAAATATTTCTATTAAGTACACAGGAGCGTAATATTACTTGGTTAATTCAAGTAAGGTGGGTTTAAAACATTAAAATATGTACACACAAACATAATATAAGTGCACGCTTCAATTCAAGCAAGGCATCTGAAAACTATCCAATTTAATAAACTATGATTTATCCAGAAATAGAATATATAATTAGTAGGTAGTATGTCTACCTATTAAAAAAAAAACACTTTTTTAATACTTATCATTTTGAACTACGATCGATAAATCGAACGAATAAAATGTTTTAATATAATTCGATATTATTTAGCAAATTAATGAATTTAATTTATATCAATACTTAAACATTTGTAAGGGCAAATACGCTAAAATATCTACAAACACAACTAAAAATATTTTTTAAGTGGAAAAGGAATATTGCTTTACATTTCACAAAGTACTTAGGTATGTCAAAATCTAAAACATGTAGGTTACAATTTCACATCTTACAATTTAACATACCTACATATCTTATGTATTTGTATCGTTTACTTTGCTCATAGGTCCGGTATAGCTGTTGTTGCTGCTGCAGGGGATACCCCAAGTGGGTATCCCCTGCGAAGGCCGTATCATCGAATTTCGTTTCTCAATCATTTTTAACATGTCTTTAAAAGCTGAGACCGCCATTCTTTAAAATCGTGTTAGGTATATCGTTCGTAGTAGGTACAGGTGTTCGTAGAACATTTTTTTTAGTAACACTACGTCGATTTAACAAGGTGTCACAGTTAGAGTTTTCATTGAAAGGTTTTCGAAGAAACGAAATTCGATGAGTACAATTGAGTACAGTCTTTCCGTTCGCGGTATAACAATATCATAGAGCACATGAATATTGTATAAACGCAGGTAGCCCAATACTGACTTCACTTCACTTCACATGACCGTTCACACGCTCACTATCCGGTAGTATGTAACAGCCATTCTCTTTACAAGGTTTGTTGCTTGCTACTCGTCTTATTCGTATTAAATAACAAAAGTCAGACTTGTTTACAAATGAATATGCAAAGATTCACGCTTCGTTCATTTATCCCACCTACGTTAAGTATGTATGTATAGGACTATAGGTGGGGCTCGTAGCTATGCAGCTACCCGGCAGATCAGTCGATCTGCGAGGTTAAGCCGTGCTCGCCGCGGTCAGTCTTGTGATGGGTGACCGTTTTCACATGTCGAGACCACACCGTGCTTCGGAAAGCACGTTAAGCCGTTGGTCCTGCGCCTGATCTCTCTCCGGTCGTGTCGGTCTACCGTCCCATCGGACTATGAGAGTAAGGGAATAGGGAGTGTACCTGTGTCTGCGCGTATACTTGTGCACTATAATATCTCCTGCGCAGATGGCTAGTCTCAACTGAGACAGGCCGCCGTGACCGAAATTCGGTCAGGAGGACATTATTATAGGACTATAGGTACTCAAAGCCAATTGTAGTTCTAGCTAACATTACTATCATAATTATTTTAATATGTAAGAAAGTTGTCACTAACATGAGTGCAAGCGATTAGTAAAAGTAGTATTTGAGCTGAACGCTTAACAGACTTAATTTATAATCAACAAGGATCTTTAAAATTGTAACTTCCTAAGTTTTCTAAAACGGTGTAACTTTATGTCGGTACTTGTAATGGAAAAAGACGCAATCGAATGTAAGGAGACAAAATGCACTAGTATCTGTATTTGTTAAAAATCTAAATAATAATACACACAAGAAGCAATGTTTAACAGATAAAATTGTTTTCAAAAAACATTACCTAACCAAAATTAAATTCTTAACAGATTTAGTGCCCACCAACCGTGCGTACTCAATGAGATCGTTGTTTTTGTTGCCGTTCTTCTTGCCGGCAGCGTGTCTCTTATACGCTTTGTACAGCATCACAGCCCCGTTCACCCACAGCGGTATGTAATTCAAATCACCTTGTTTCGGGTAATTTTCGTCTACACTATCGACATCAGGGTTCAGCCTCGAATAAGGCGTTGCATCTAACTTGGGAATACAATCCAATAGTGGAAACCATTTGTATGTCTCCGGACACAACAGATCAGATGGAAAGAAGTTCCCTTTATACCTCATTTTGCGACAAGAATGGATGTAGTACCCCATGTAGTAATACTCGATTTGCGGACATAGTGAATGCATGTGCCTTGTGAACTCGATCTCTCTAAAAAAATAAACATGTGTTACATTTTTGTTGTTTTTATACAAATGGGTTTTCACGCATAATTTTATTAAACAAGATTGCGCGAGGATTTCCATATTACAAACTAAACAAACTAAGGTGTCATTAAAATCTCATCACATTTTTTTAAATAATATCAGGTTTTCACAATCTACTAACTTCTGGTTTTAAACCTTCATGACTCACCTCAAGGCTCCGTAGGTTCCTAATGTAAGGTTCATGTACAGCGGGTCGTAGAAGAAGTAGACGGAGGAGACACACTTGGGTAGGATGTCGATGACCCCGACTGCTATGAGCTTCCCGTCCAGCCAGTACTGTTGGTGGAACGAGCCGTAACCACAACGAGGACCGTTCTCTCTGTGCTCCTCCTGTAACAGAATAGATTATTTTTATAAACTCCTATGAATATTATTAATACTCGTACATATTTTACATAAAAGTTGCGTACAAAGTGCCGTTGCGATTGACGAAAAAGGATACTGTGAAATATAAATTCCAATTGTGTCAAATATTAAAGCACTGGATAAAATTTGTAAACAATAAGATTAATTGAGGATATATACTCAAATTACTTGTTCTTGAGTATTCGGTTCGCAACCCCGCCGCGTTACCAGCTCATGAGCAAGAGCTCCTTCTGATCCCTTTCTGATAGTAAATAATACAACTTTATCTTTATACTGGTTATCAATCATCATTTAAATTATCATATTCTGACATGTAGTGTTTAGTTAAAATCTATTTATATAGTGCATAGTGTTTACTCACCAGTAGAGGACTCTGGACTAAGAAGTCCTTAAACTTAGGCTCTGCACACTTGTCTTGCGTGTCATTGTGAATGGTTGTTTGATACTTGACATACACCTCGTGGGTTTCTTTAGCTGTCGCCAGGTACTCAGGGCTAGGTGGGGTTGTCCTCACTAGTTTTATCTAAAATAGAAGTATTTGATAATAATTGTTAACTATCTAAATGTGTTTATACATTCTACGAGTTTAAATGTGGCAAAGTGATCATTTATTTAAAGGTTAAGTTTTCATGCTTCAGGCAATACAGACAACGGGTTTTTTTATATATACATATATGTACACTTTAATACTTGGTCACCTACATAAAAACAAGACAATGGGACACAAATTATTGAACATTCAAAAACAAAAGTTTAGAATTTTATATAAAATGCAAATTGTTATCAGTAAACTGATTAAAGTACCTACCTCCAGTTTATGTTTGGCGTCATCTGGCAACTCTTTTATAAAATCCTCAACTTGTTTTTCCTTGTTTTTGTTAGTGATATTTACAGGAATTACATCAATACCCTTAGTTTTGAGTTTTGCTAGTTTCCTCTCTAGCCTTAATAGTTTAGCTTTTTTGCATGGTGCTCTGGTAGGGTCCGGACCTAAATCTGAAAATGAGGTTTTTTGATCATTAATTACAACATAATTGTAAAAGTGTCTGAGCCAGAAAAAAGCAGACATCATTTAATATTTTTTATAAACATTATCTATCTATTTAAACCACACCGCCCAAGTCATTTGTTGTACAATCCATAACCCAAAGGTTTGATAACATTATTGGATTAAAGGTTGGGAAGGTCACCTAGCTGTTGATGTTAAATTTAAATACAATTGCTAGATCCGTTACAGAGAATTGACTGTCTAGAACTTCAATTTTATAGTTAAAGATAATATAGTATAGTGTGTATAGGATATTTATATATGATTTTCTTAATAAAACATTGTAATATTACCAAAAGTTTTGCAGACACTGTATGTGCAACATAATATAACAATAATCTTTAAAAAGACAAAAACTGTTTATAAAGATGATAAGACTTTCTATTTATTTATTTAATAATTTATGTACATACACTAGACAAATAATAACAAATACCAAGAGAAACATTAGGTACAAAGGTACTGCTTATTTCATAAAGAAATTTCTTCCAGCAGGCCTGCAAAAGGAAAGATAAATAAGAGATTGAGGCGTCAGTGTGCAAGAGAAAGAGTGTAATAAAAACAAAATATATGTACAAATAATGTACCATACATAAACAAAATATAAATACAAAGATAGAATACACAAATAAAATGTATAAATTAAAAATATATATATATATATATTGTACTACCTATGTGTTTTGCTTTGTTAAAATTAATAAAACAAACCTTTTTTAACTTCTTTCTGCTCAGTATTAAGTGGCTCTGGTTGATTATTTTTCAAAACATCGCTCTGAATGGCAGTGTTATCTGTAATTAAATTACAGTCATATCAGAATCTAAAAGAAAGTTAATAACTTCTAATAAGTGTGACAATATTAAGCTTCAAATTAAAATGCATGAAAAATCAACATAAACATTTGCACACATAATGCAGAAGTGTATTATTTGGTTTACCTCCAACTCCTTCACCGGCTGCACTGTCTAAAAGTTCACTGTTCTTAACTATATCTAAGTTGATATCTTGATGCTCCCTCAAAGTTTCAATGAACTGCTCCCCACCCTCATCAAAACCTTCCACTAAGATGTCACTGCCACTGCTACATGTAGACATCTTTTTTTGCCCCTCGGAGGATGGCTTTACCACATCTTGACCCCCCAAAAACTTGTTGACACCCTTCAACACTTTCTTCTGTGACTTTGAAGGCTTGAACTGTAATGCTCGGCATCTAAATACAGAATAGTCATTCATATTAAAATGATGCAGTACTAAAAGTATTTTATGTAGATACTTTGGTACAAAAGAAAAGCTAGAAAAAGCGTAAAATTTGCCAATTGTTTAATTAAATCATCTACATATTACAGCACTTGTGTAGAGAGTGCACACAACTAAAGCTTGCTACAATATGACTGACGAAGACGATTCTCTTTGTAACAATATTCATCAATATGAATCACAGAAATCCTTCGGATTAGTTGCTGAAGCAAATAGTGTCATCATATTTGTTGTGTGAGCCAAAAGCACTGGTGTAGTAGTTCTACAGTAAATATACAAACCGTATCGTGTACATAGGACAACAAGTTACATCCATAGTAGGTTTATAACAATATTTTCCTGATCGCCTCCATCCTCTGTCGATTAAATCTTGATAATCGCTCACAGTCAGAGCATGAGCCCACATACCTGAATCAAGGCAAAAACTTAATATATTGATAGAAGTTAACTAGCCAAAACAGTGTTTATAAACTTACCATAACTGTAACTAGTATTAGGGTTCTTACAGTAACCGCATCTATATTGCTCATGCTCAGCGTAATACTCCACAAAACTGCGTAGCATTTTATAATTTAATTATAAAGATATTTTCACTAAACTAAGTAACTGTTATACCTGTAATCTGAGAATTCTTAAGGGGCTTAAAGCCTTACGGTACAAAACAAAACCCATTCAGTAGGAATAAAGAAAAATTATGACAGCTAGCTAACAAACTCACATACTGACAATAACATATGTCATGTGTCAGTTAGAACTGTCAGATAACACTTTTTTAGCATAACACCCAGCCTTTTCAGTTTAGATCAATTGAAAAAAAACAATAAGATCAGAGAGACCCTCATAGTCCCATAGCCTCTTGGTTAAATGCTTTAAGCATAGCACTAAACTGTTTACAATCAAATCACACAATGAGCAGTAAATGTCTTTATGTCCTGATTTCATTAAGAGAAACAGTTTTTTTTTTAGTATAATCGATTATCTTTCTTAATTTTAATAAAAATCTTGGACCCTTAAATAAATGATTCCACTTTCTATTTTGGTGTCACTTTTGCAAGCGACGATCTAAGACTACCTTCTTCAACTTCTACAATATTCGACATTATTGATGGCATAGGATTTATCACGTATTTGCGCCTAGGTCTGAAAATTAAAAATAGGTAGGTTAATAATGTTATGACGCAGTCATTTAAATACATACAATAGCTAAGTCATTGTATTTGTAAGTATTGCATAGTCAATTATTATTGATTTATGCTAATCAGCTGGGTCTGCCACTTCATGGTCGAGAAGCATGTTTTTAAAGGGTGTAACTCTAATTTCGTCTTCGAACTATTCGCTTGTAGTACATAAATCCACCGACAAGTATATTAGATACAATTAACTACAGGTAATATTTTATTTAGCCACATTCTTCAAAATAATAATGTTACATATGGCGATATCCATTGATGTTGGAACATTCCAAATAGGTAGTTACATAGCTTTACAATAGAGAAGTTGGCTACCTATCTCTTCGTATCTGATTCCATGGCTGTACTTCAGTCTCACCCCATATCAGAAATACTAGTCCGCTCATAAATAATATTGAAGCATGAAAGCACCAAATATGCTTCCAAACGATTGGTAAATTCTTAAAAGAAAAATAATTTATTAGATACCTATATTTCATCATAAACAAAATATATTTCATTATAGCTATTTCTGAAAAAGGAGAATACGTCTGCCTACTCTTAGGGGGTCTTCAGGGATTTTAGGCATGACTTTAAGTATCTATCTGTGTACATTTAATTAATATCTCGTTCCTTTTAGTGCTTGAAAATTTTACAGTATTATTTTTATCGCGCCTGGCTACGTCCTCGTTGAATATCATTATATACCATACCTGAATATGAAGTAACATTACACAAGATTTACACATACGGGTTGTTGTTTTAAATAAATTATAACTTTAATGTTTTACACAAAGCACATAAGGTTGTTTGCAGGTAGTGTCACGCACGCACGTCCCTTAGAAAGTGGGGCAAGTCGTGTATGTGGCCAGCAAAACTAATCTAGTGCGTAGACTAGTAGTCCACGACGGATTTCGTCAGAATAAGCCTAACCAGCTCATCAGTCCGGGGTTCGCGAGATGCGCCAGTGAACTAAACTACATACCTAAGATCTAAAATATAACTACTTATTTAATTACAATAAATATTGAACTAATTAATACCTTATGCTTGTATGTTACTTGTCCAACGCAAAGAGATACGATTATACCTGAGGTATTTCCAATAATTTTGATGACTGCATTAATTGAATTTACAAAAGTTGGAGTAAGTTCCTGGAACCAGTTATTCTTTTAAGAATTATTTTAATTAACTTCAATATTTTATTCATATACCAAGTGCTTTTAATTAACTTTTAGCAAACCTAGTTTACTTAAAAATATTGCTTATTCTACTCTACGCACATAACATAAGTCCAATGTAAGGTCCATTCCAGCAGCCGTTAATGCAACAGCTAATGTAAGCAGAAGAGGTCCAGGGATGATCGGAAGCATCCACGAAATGCAAACCAGAAGACCCGGGATAACGTGGGCTGATTGATATAGAGAAAGAGTAATGTTTAAGTCAATAGTAGGTACTCATACCCATTACCTACCGGTGGAATATAGCACCGCCCGTTTAACTACACCTGTAATAGTACATCCTTTCGAATGGATATTTATGTATAGGATTTCGTCTACGTCACTTAAATAAGGGATTTTGTAAAAATGGTGCAACTTCCTCGTCACCAGCAGTAAGTTTAATATGCAAGATAAACCAATGTGACCGAAGAAAGGAGTTTATCTATTGGCAGGTACTATACTAGGACCTCTATAATCGTAATATATTAAGTCAATGCAAGCCATCCTGTAGGTAGGCACAGTGATGATTGACATCGTCACAATTTTAATGATAAATGATTTTATTTCTGCAAATAACACTTTTACACGTCATTTTTTATATACTAGTTTGAATGATGGTGTCGGCATTTCCTAACTAACTACCTCTGAGAAGAAATGCCGAAACAAACTCAGGGGTCAATGTCTCTTTTAAAGTCCAGACAAACGTAAGTTTGTGTGAGAACAATGTAGGTCGTCCGAGATGGTTTTTTTTTTTTAAGAAAAAAATCCAAAGCCGGCTTGAGTCGACCTGTCCTGACAGACGCCCCGTCTCGTACCATCTGCAGGACATTCGGGTAGGCCGTGTGAGATACTCAAACTGTCAGACATATAATATAGAGAAAAAGTTAAAAATAAATAAAAAAATCCTACATTATTCTCACACTTACAAGTAAAGTTATAACATTAAATATATAATTTCGTAAACGAAGTAACTACCTATTGCTACTAATATAAACATTTTGAGACTAAACAACTTACACACAAAAATAAAATATTTTCTGAGATGTTTAATCCGGCTCACCCTCGGCTTGTGTTTATAGTAATGGAAAGCTTGTATGAGAATTGTTCCCAGTACTAAACGCAAAAAAAATGGAAGTGCTGTTAGTGCTGAAGCCTGCAACAGATTTCAAAATAAGTTGGTTAATAAATAAATAAATGCACCATTAAAAACCTGGTTCAAGTAATATGGTATTCTACAACCCCACATGTCACTGCTTAAATCGTCTGTGATGGACCCGAATGCCAAAGATGCGATGCCTACTATTTTCCATCATCATCTACCAATCCTTTTCGGGACATGATGGAGTCAGTTCCCAGTATCTTACTTTCATAATCCAGTCAATGGGGATTCGCCTTGGTACGACTGTTAGTCGGCATTTCATTTATAATTACTGAATATATTATACTAACACTGTAAATACTATATTTGGTGACCTTAGAGTAATAGAGAGGTCCGTGGATGCAAAGGGAAATAATCATCCAAGAATAGCCAAAATTCAAAATGACCAGTGCCCAGAAGGGTACAGATCTTAGGATCAGTCTCCATGGAGCTTGAGCGTTCATCAACTAAAATACCAAAATATAGAACCATTAGGTTTAGAATATCTTACTGAAATTATCAATTAGGATTCCAAAAGCGGTTTATTGCTTACTTTGATAGGAAAAACATTTCCAATACTATTAAATAAATACGCCAATTCCTCCTCTGAGATACATGGATGTTTTCTTGGGAAATCGGTGACCATAAGTACCCATAAGACGGCCCACACAATCTGAGTCCCCCCAGATATGTAGAACCCTACGGGCCAACGAGAGTAGTAGTGCACACCGGCGCACATAAGAAATGTGCAGAAGGTTCCTGTAGTTATACCTGATGACAAATGTTCTCTCTTAATGGAGAAGTCTTAGAAAAGCGACATATAATTATCACAACTCAATTAGGTACTTATACCAACAATATTTAGTTCCGTAGTAACTACCAATCAAATAATGAGCTAAAACATATAAGTTTTCTCTAGAAGATTCTTCTAATTTAGAATTGTGTTTTTAGGCAAATTTTCAAACAATCATAATAATTTTCCGTTCCAACAGACACGCTATAAACGAAATTGGAAGTTTTAGAATATCCTTAATATGTATTGTACTTATTACCCTAGGCAACTGAAAACAGTTGAATCGCTTACCGCAGTACGCCCACATGAAATGGTTTCTTTCTATGGGCGGCACCCAGTATCTTAACACTTGTACCATACTTGGCTGCATAGCTCCCTATTTCAAAAAGCAAACAAATCATCTTATATTTATTATGGTAAACTTGTTAAAATCAACAGTCCTTGCAATATGCAAAACCGACCGAATCATTTGATCTAAGGATAAACCCCTTAACGTTTTATAGTGGCAGTTACAGTACATTACAAAATAATTATATTACAATGAATAGGATCGTATCAAAATACCTTTGCTCAACATAGATAGGTTTCCGATATTTGTATTTTAATTTTTAATGCAGTTTAAAGAACCACAAGTCAATAAGAATCGTATAGCACTCGAAGATGAATACTAACGGCACAAAATCCTTTAACCATTCGTACTAGGAACAGTGCCCAAAAGTGATAATAAGCTGACGCTGGTGTCAGGCAGCTCAGCACTCCTGAAATCAATCCAGCGATGCCAACCACCCACGTTGGACCTAACCTGTAATGAGTTAAATGACCTAGACTAATTAAAATTTAATATATAACAAATGTGATGAATTGACTTGAAAGTACAGTTTAGGTATGATTCAGCATTTTTTTTATTAATTAGCTTTTACGGATACTTACGGATCTGTAATCAACCCATTTTCGACCATATCTTACCCGCTAAGGTATCCACATCATCACGGCATGTGTCAGTATTAAGAAAAGAAAACTTACCTATCTCCAATACTATGAAATATAGGAAAGCAAATGCAATATCCTATGTGGTAGGCTGAAAAGAGTTTTCCAACTTTTGTATCATCCCAGTTTATTAAGTCAAACATCTGAAAAGTTAGAGACAAACCTAAGTCAACCCAGGCAATAGGACAGGATAATTAGTATCTACAGTACACCTAGCTTATTGTCATTTATCAGATTAGTGCGTTTGTAAATCCTGGTCAACCCCCTTGCCATGAACTACACCACCGCATTACACCGCAGCGGCGTCTCGCTTCCACATCTACTCTCCTGCTTTAAGAGTTCATGGTGAGGGGGCTTAGGTCTGGTTAATTGTAACTGTAAATGGAATCCAGGCACTCAGGATTACGCTCGAGTTTAGCGAACAAGAGATTAGTGAGATTGTCCCGAGTTCAAAAAAATGATATCTAAATAAATTTAATGTAAGCTTATTGAAATAAGCAAGTAAAGCGATAAAGGCTGTTTAAGGATTTTCTGTATTGTTCAAAATTATCATCATCATCATCAGCCCGTTGCAGTCCACTGCTGAATAAATATTAAAAAAAATTATAGACATCCCATTATTTATACCTACTTAGGTATACCTACATTGACAATTGACCTGTTACATGATCTAAATAATTGTTCTAAGTTGATATAACAATAATTTAATAACGCACATATGGATCATACCCCAGTTCTCTTGGCACAGCACTTCATCGCGAGGGTTTCGTTTTCATCGTCATTATCTCTTTTCATTACTTGAGCCATATCGACAATATGCACGCTGAGGTTATTGCGTACCACGTATGATAAGAAATACCCAAAAAATATCATAATTCCCACCTAAAATATAGAACATAGATTTGTAAAGAACAATTTATGAACAAATAATATGTTCTCAAGTGAAAACTAATCTTACTATTGCACGTATCCTAATTTTAATCATTTCTATTGCCAAAATTAATGTAGTATTTACTTTGAAGTTCGATGTGTTCCATGACCATACTGAATATATTGAAATGTACCCATTACTTAGGTACTGTCCAACGAGGACATATTTACTCAGCTACTGAACTCTACCAGGAAATAAAGGTAAAGTACCTAATATGATGATCTGGCCACATATGCGGGACGCACCTGGTCAAAAACTGCGAAGGATAGAGTGGTTTGGAAGAAGAAAGGGGAGGCCTTTGCCCAGCAATGGGAAACAAAATAGGCTATTAAAAGAAGTGACCCATCTACGTAGACCACTAAAGTACTTGTTATGAATATTAAATGAAACAATAATATTACAATTGACGTTTATTTTATGATTGGCGATGTTTTAAATAATTATGTCAAACTAGAATTAGTGTGTCCATTAAAATATAATTTACTAAATAACTAGCATAACACACTATTCGACAAGTAACCCTAAATACATTGATTTAAAACCAAATTGATAGCTACAATCTTCACTCGTATAAGCTGATATAAATATGTCATGTTTTATGTAAAAAAACTTTATAATTTACCTAAAGATACAAGGTACATTGTCCACTTTAATAATAATATCCTTGGGTCATTACAGTGTCTTGTCATGTTACTCCGTAAGAGTCATCTTATCTGTCACAGGTATGGCTATTCAAAATTTCTCGTATGATTATAATATTATCAATCTTACATTAGAATTCCCAAACTCATTGCAATATGCTCTTTGAGCTGGTATTATAATATGGTATTGGAAACTTAATAATAGCAACTTCGTTATCGGTATGACATCAAGTATGGTAATTTATTTTTACTGAATACAATTGTGCTGGTTGATCGACATACACTAGGCAAGATCAAAAACTAGTAGGCTGGCAAGCAGCAGAAAATATTGCTTTACAATTCCAGTAAAGGACCTACGGGGCAAAACCGAGCGAGAATCCTTTCGTAATAACGATCTATAAATAAATTTAATAATACCACTGGGGTTGCCTCCTATCTACCATACAAATAATTACCATTACATTTTTCATTAAAGATCACAGCGATTACAATGCATTTACATTATTTAAGATTTACGTCATTATATAATTTTAACAATAACTAGGTACACATAATATACGTATAGAAAATAAATAATCCATTATTAATACTAATCAAAACGGCACAATATTTTGTCACAACTAAAGTATAATAAAATGCACATTCATGTCAACATAAGGGCCCTATTAGAGTAGTGTACCAACGCAGTATGATATATCCGGGCGCTGTCCGGGTAATTTAACTATTAAAATTTCTTTCCTATTTACTATGGATTTTAAATAAAAAGAGAGCTGCACAAGAGGGTTAAGTACCTAGATATAGTATTGTAGCTGCTCAAGCCTGTTATAATTAATACATTTTATTTGGCTAACCTTTACTATGCTGAATTATATAATTAAGTAAACATGTTTTTTTATTATTTACGGGCTTACACCACTATAGTAGAGTCCTTAGCTTCGGTAATTATGTTAACATATCGTCATTTAAACTATTTAGGTAATTGCGTATTTTCAGAATAAGTAGTGAGAAACATATTCAATTCCGTCTATTAGCCTATATATAACTAATCCTTTTATCACATAATCTGCAGTCCACCTTACAGCGTTTTCATCAAAACCATTTCTATGCTCAGAACTACATAAAAGATTATAATATTGCCACTCACTAAAATATAAAATCTCATCTACGTGGTAACGTTTAGAGGAGTTTCTCGTATTTCTTTCGTGTCAACATTTTTGGTAGGAGAACCATTCATTTCCTTAAGATCTCCATTTGTTTTATCCTCTCTCCCTTCCTTGTCGTCGGGTGCAAAGTTCCACGGTTGAATGTTTCCTGTTCCAAAGAATATGAAGAACACTGCCGATATTATGTAAACCGATGCTCCCACGAAGAAAACTGGGCGCCAGCTCTCGAAACTGTTCTGAAAGTTAAATGATTACTTTTAATAAATAGTTTGTTTAGCATGTTCGACGAAGGAGCCAGAGTAATGACACAGATTAGCAGAAGCCTGGATTTAAGGACTTTATTAGTGAACAAGATATTATAATTAAATTAATACCGAAATCAGTACAGATTCGGATTAGAGTAGATTCTGCACTCATAGCGATTTTCTCTTGATTTAAAAATCTTCTTCTCTTATTAACATAAAGTTAACTAATACCTTAGTAATTGATTGAGCACTGATAGCCGAGTAATATGATCGTTGGATTGCCAAGTCAATGTCTTTTCGTATTCATGTGCGTACTATAAATTAGTCATCAGTTGCTAAAAACGGTGAAGGAATACATCGTGAGAAAACCGACACACCTGAGATATTTTTCAACGGTGTGTAAAGCGATGTCAGAGGCCTACAGGCGGTTTAAACTCTGACGACAGGTTGTTCAACCATACGATAGGTGAGAAAAATAATTTGATTGCCTTAATAATTAGTTTATTTAATAGTATTTACCCCAGAGCTTGTAAAGTAAGCTGTGATCATGGGCGTGAAGAATCCAGCAGTGCTGCCCACACAATTGGCAATTCCATATAGGGTTCCAGCATAGTTCGGCGCCAAGTCTTGGTGGTTCTGCAGATTTGTCAATGTCGCTGCACCGTTGAAACCCATAGACATCGTGATAAGTGATACTGACAGCGCCGTAGAACATCCGGCGTACACCAATAACACCAACAACACCCCAGGAAGAATGTGGGAGAACAGACAGAAGAATTTCCTTATAACAGTCGTCGACATCAATTTCCTCGCTAATATGAAATCTCCAACTACTCCAAATATCGTTGCAAGGAACAGTCTCGCTAGGTACGGCAGAGCAGATATTACTCCAGCGGCTGCTAACTCAAACCCAAGGACGCTTGATACAAACTTAGGTCCGACTGTCATTATGAAATACAAGCCCCAAAGGTTGCCGTAATGAAGGATGACCATGGCCAAAAACGGAAATGACGTTATTATACTCTTGAACGGTGGTAAACCCTGAAAATATGGAATAGCTTTATCAGTAATCCAATGTATGAGTTATACAATATTACAGTTGCAATTAGCGTATTCAGAGTAAACCAACGAAGCAAATATCTACTTTACACATACAATCCGCATTATTATAGATGATGTAATGGGGTTTTCGTTCATGTACAACAAGACGAGTATATTTTATTTGTCTACATATATATCTGGGCAAAAAAAATGAGACAACATTTACTCAAAAATTAATGCATAGGTATGACTATTAACATCGACATGAGCAAACTGAATCGCCGGGCTAACATAATTTTGTTGCCGAAAGACTACTTAGCCATAACAAAACATCGATAATGCAAATATTAGCTAACCTTTGATTTTTTGACCTTGTCTCCTAATGCGTCTAATATATACTTCCTCTCTGCATCTGTTATCCTAGGATGATCTGTGGGCGTATCAGCCACCAGGTACCACCAGAAAATACACCAAACCAGTGTCAACACAGCCGGTACGTAGAAAGCAGAAGCCCATCCAAACTTTTCCATCAGAGGTCCAGTTAGGGACCAAGTGACTACAGTGCCCAGAGTCCCTCCCATCATGGCACTAACGAATTTGCCCTTTTCCGCGGGCGGGGCCCAACGCGCCACCAACACATGAAGTGACGGATATATAAAACCCTGAAAAGTAGAACAATTATTTACCGTATACAAACGAGTTTAATATACCAATCCCGTTTCGACGGTGGCAAACACCTTTGCAGTCAGTGTGACGTCTAATTTCATACAAGGTTATAAAAATTATTTGGTATCTCATAAGGACCGGTCTTTTAAAATATTATCATTCCACTGATCTGCTTATATTACAATTTGAAATACATATAAGGAAAAAGTGTTATCCAAACAAATGCGGTTACGGCAAAAATCGTAATATCTGTCCGCCATGTATCATCCGGTGTAATAAATCATTTGTAAGTACTAATCGAATCGCGTGACCTGCCGCAGAATCACGTGCTTTAGCTTGAGTGCAAAGCGTTTCATGGTAAAATAAAGAACCCTAAAAATGTCATGCTGACCAGATTAAATCAATTAATACTTAACTTAAAATAAAGATGTGTGTTTACAGAATATTTGAAAGTAAGTACAAGATGATTAGTATAAACTATTTATACTCCTGCCGACCGTGTTTTGAATTCTTACACCGATGGGCAAAGCTAACAGGGTTGATTGAGCCAATATTGCCCTGGCAGGGTCATTGTACCACATACTGAGTATACCCGTTAGCATTGATTTGTGGAATTTGCCTTGCGACTCCGTGCAAGTCGCAAGTCAAGTCACTTTTGGCTGGGCAATGAACCAGCTCAGGACTCTTCCCAGTATACACATTCACAATACACATCCATAAATTACACGTTGTTATAAATACAATTATGCAAAGTACAATTACTTTCATTTTAATTATTAAGAATGTTATATGTTGAAAGATATAGATGACGCATGATGGAGATATTTTCTATGGTATAATTGACATTCCAATGTAGAAGAACTTCACTACCTAGTAGTTATATCATTCTAGACTAGACTTAACATGTTTATTAAACTTATGAGTGATATATGCATATGTTTTCTGAGTATCATGCGTTAGGATTATGCAAAGCGTATCTAAGTTCATAATTATACAAGTTTGATTATATTATAGGCTAGAGAATAGCTACCTACCAATTTACACACAAAAAGTAATAAAATTCCACAATTTTAGAAAAAATCGACCCCTGAGATAAAACCTAAATCGGCTGTTATATACATTTGAAAATTATTTATGACCCGTTTACACCATAGTGCCATTTCAATATTCTAGCGGCGTTTCTACTCCGCAAGGTTTCACTCGCGTTTATTATAAGTGTGGTTCCGCGGTCACCAACCCGCTTACCCAATGAGGTGATTATGGCCATTTATACTAATGGTATAAATAATATATTATCATCCCTTTATCGGAGAGGTCATCAGAAGTGTGTTTTTAGTAACGATGAAGCGGTCTGCCCATGTTGCGCCAGACTATCATAATCGCTCAGGCAAGTATTGGGGACTCATGTAACTAAACGGAGAAATCCGACTAAAACTGTATCATATCAGGTATATCTTTTTTCAAGTTACGAAATAGTTAAAAGGTATATCTACAAAAAAGAGAGCGATTCTTCTTATGAATGTCATAAGTTGTGACCGAAACAGGAGTATCAGGACGAGAGCATGTAATATTTTTTTATAAATTCAACTCAAATAATACTGAAAATTGACTGTGTCTTTAGCGGGATATAAAGTAGAACAGATAGACATAATTTAAGGATTTTTATGTTTATAAACTTACCCCAGCACATCCTAAGAAAAATCTTATAACAACTAGAGCTATGTAGTCCAAGTCAGCAGCGATTGGACTCAATGCTGTCAGTATAGCACTCGCAAAGGAGGTGACGAGCACTACGTAGCGTGGACCCCACCGCTCGGCAGCCATGCCTCCGACCAATGAAGTCAACGGATAACACCAAAAGTAGGAACCTAAGATCAGCGCTTGTTGCTCTGCAGACCAGTTGAACGAAGCTCCACCCGGCACACTCTGAGAAAACACAACATAGTAATTAATATTTCAAATTGTTCCGTTCATTGTACTTTGGGTCCTCGGAAAACACATAAGTAAGTAAGAAGACATATAAAATTCTTGTCTACTACCTATATTTTCTGCCTTGTTTACAGATAGAGATGTTTCCATTGTAGTTTAACATGGTCGCAGCAATAATCATTCTATTGTATGTATTATTTCAACTAGACTTAGCAGAAAAGTCAGCGATGTTCTAGTACCTACTGTCCCGTCTTTTAGGATCTTGACGGTTTTACCAGTTCGCAGAATTCTCAACGAGTAATAAAAAAAGTTGATTGGAACGATGACTTTCCTCTATAGTACATTAAAATGTAGATACCCAATAAAAAAATTCAAGTACCCATTTTAAGTCGTATCCTGCTTACTGTTTTGTCACAATGCAAGGTCGCAGTAAGAAAGGGCAGCACCGCAGGATAAGTTAGAGAATCGAATACCTACATAAAGTACCATCTGCAAAACTACGTAGCGGTCAATACGATTGCCTATATCTAGCACATACGAATATCCTAGAAACTGTTAAGTTACTGACATTACCCAATGCTACCTACTGACCAGGAAAATATATGACGCAACGTTAGTAGTAAAATTAACCACGAATAACGAGGGAATAAGTTCTTCTAGTACAGCCGCAAATATTCTGTTTGTTTGATTGATTCATTTATTTAATGTTTGTCAATGTGAATAAACATAACATAAAAACCTAGATTAGGTAATGTAAAAATAAGTACCCATTTATAATTTGAGTATTTACATCGGTCAAATTTAATCGTCTCTAAAAACAATTCTCAGATGAATTGCGTGACAAATTCTTATATTTTCAGACGGAATAGCAATAATTGTACAGAGTCAATATTTTTCAAAGTCACTTGGGTGTCAAAAAGTGTTTAGATACCTAACTAAGTAGCAGGAATTCTCGGACTTGAACGAAGTCAGCTGAAATTGTTTAACCGTTTCTGAGTAGCAAGATCTATCTTATGAATGAGGTTTTATATTTACCTTAACGTGAGATGCCTTCACATCGGTTCCATCCACATGACGTATTGTTTCATTTGTCACCACGTCATCTTTCGGTTCGCACTGAGATCGCGATCTGATAAGACATACAACACACATTAGTTACGCCAGTCATTTACGTGACTGATTGTGGCCTTTTCATAATTATTAACACCATCATAATACAAAACTTATTCTTATATAGTGCTATGTTAATATTTAAATGAATACTGGTTATTTTAATTTTAGATCGTGATTACTGGATGCACTATATGATTCGAAGGATGCTCCCATCCAAGAAGGAAATGCACCAGCAAATTATACGCTATGAACGTACCTATCGAGATCCAGGATCTTGCCTTAGATAATTTGTACATTTCTAATTCAACATTTTACCGACACCAGTTTTACCATTTGATAATATTTTTTTACAAATTCTTGAATAATAAAAAACTGATTTCAATATCTATTAAATAATAATCCAGCAATATTCACGCTCACGTGGATGGTGAATTAATGTTAACTAGATACATATTATATTCTTAATCGGCATTTATGCGTAACATAACCTTGAACTTAAAACTATTTGTCATATGAATATTAACTTACGTGAAGTTATTTGAAGATTGAGGAACCATGGCGATAAGATTAAGACTCATGTTAACTCGAAGCATGTACACCACCCAACAGCTTGTGAACAGCATGACCCACAGGTTGAAACGAACGGGGACAACATCTGGGAAATTATAACAATACAGCGTTAAATAAACCGATTTCAATATATCTAAAACTTATAGTAAGAGGAGGACGAGTAAGAGGAGTCACTTTGTTTCAGGCTGAAAGCAGCAGCTTCTCTAGCTTTAAGCTAGGAGCTAAAATTTTCAGCTCCATGCTGATAGTTTTGATTTGTTCTAAATAAAACTCTTTGAAGTGCAATTGCTTTGCCTTATATGAGGCAAGACAATACTTACTGAATTCGACCAAAATTCAATTGACATTAAATACCTTGCTGCCTCTCTATTAGTGGTATATTCTACTTTACAGGCGTGATAAAATATATCAAACTAAAAAATACAAATGTATTTTAATAACGTGTTTTTGCTAATATAAGCGGACTGAGTTTTTGAGCATTCGCTTAGAGCAGGTTTTAAACCCATAAACGTGACAAAAAAATCATATATCATATCTAGTTATTCTGTGGAACTCCGAAAAAGTGCAATGAACTATTGAACGCAATACAAACGCTCAATTTTTTTCAATGGTTTTGATGATGGCAGTGAAAATAAGTATGAGTAAAAACTGATACTTAATGCACTGTAAAGAAACCTTGAAATGACTTGGAATGGGCACCTAGACCCTAGGTTTACATGAATTAAAAAAATATATTTGATTTTTGTAGTACTTATATTTTCAAATTACCTATATGTTTAAAATTGAAATTATGTGAAATATAATTATTTAATGTAGTTAATACATTTTCTTTTGTGAATAGAGGACGTAGTTTTTGTTACTAATTAAAACAAAACTAGGTTAGTCTACTTACATACATAGATACTTTTCTATTTTTCTTCCTAACATTTAGATGTAGGACGTTATTATATGTTAATTTATACGAAGCTTGTTATATTATGTAAAGTTCACAAATAATTTTATGTCTATTATAAAAAATATGCAAAGACATGATTATAAAACCACTCTTGTTTAAATGATTACTAATTAATTTATTTTTAATTCCTAATTTTTTTAAATTGTGATTTGGGTAGGTTACATCCTTTTAAGAATGTATTGTTTTAGCGACCGATTGTGAGCATTGCATAGCATTTGTGAGCATTTTGCATATTGAAAAACATGAAAAAATAATATTAATAAAGAAATATTACCTAAATAACTATTTTTTAAAGTGAAAATAAGTAAGTTTGTGTTATTATTTCTATTTGCGCTAGTCTGAGGTGCTAGGTACAAAAAATACTTACCTGTTCCCCTGTCTGTCTCATTCTCATCTGATAATATTTCTTTGAAGCCCTGATGTGACATTTTGCATTTATATTCACAAAAGAAAATAGTATAACCTTAGTAAAAATAACAATTCAAAGTAAACTTGTCAAAATACTTACGTTTTTTTATTAAAAATGTCAAATAAAGGTTTGAAAAAAAAGATCTGTTATAATGGCATTAATAGGCTAAAAATCTGATTGCATTCGCCTCTACGTTACCTACAACCTGAATAAAATAATAAAGAATAACGCAAACGTAGCAGATCGTTGTGACATGTATTGATCGCAAATCATGGACTTAATCATCATGCTTTTATGCAACGACCATTATATGGTCGTTGCTTTTATGTAACCCATTGCTGGACATAAGCCTCCTCCCTTAAACGCCACATCGATTTGCTGCGCTAAAACTGTATGTAATATATTTCAGACACTGTTTCACATCCGATGTTCTGTGACCCATCTAATAGGTACTTACATACCAAAGTTCTTTACATGGCCTGGCGCAAAGCATCAACAAAAAATATTCTAAGACAAGAAATCTTAACGTGTGCTATGATGTAGAATGTTGATGATTCAATGGTACTTTTTATTTAAATGTTATGTTAATGTCAATTTATTTACAAAGAGAGATAATTCGATGGTCCTATCGCATAACGTAAGATGAGCATTAATTTGATATACATATAGAGTCACGCCTGTTTTCTGGAAATCCGTGGTCTCCACCATAGATTTCCATATGCTACGATCCTAATATACTTCCTTCAAGCCCGTTTCATCATCATCATCATCAGCCGGAAGACGTCCACTGCTGGACAAAGGCCTCCCCCTTAGAACGCCATAATGAACGACAACTTGCCATTTGCATCCACCGGTTGCCCGCAACTCTGACGATATCGTCGGTCCACCTGGTGGGAGGCCTGCCAACGCTGCGTCTTCCGGTTCGTGGTCGCCACTCGAGAACCTTTCTTCCCCAGCGGTTATCAGTTCTTCGAGCGATATGGCCTGCCCATTGCCACTTCAACTTGCATATGCTTTGAGCTATGTCGGTGACCCTAGTTCTTTGGCGAATTTCCGTATTCCGGATCCTGTCGCGCAAAGAAACTCCGAGCATAGCTCTCTCCATAGCTCGTTGAGTGACTCTGAGCCTCTCTAAAAGGCCAACCGTTTACTCTCGTCTTATTATTTTAGGGAAAATCAGGTCACTATTTCTTTAATAATTTATTTTTAGTTCGTGAGTTGTGTGTACAAAGATCCTTGACGTTGAACGTGTAACGCGCGGCAGGAGACGTTAGGTCATGCATTAAACAAAACATATCAATATAATAGTAAAAGTCAATGAATATACTATTATAAATCTTTTAATTGGTCAAAAAATCATACTAACTTACGACAGTTGCAGGAAAATAGCTTGTAGCACCCTAGTGCAGCACAATACCTACAAATGAATCTACTTTTCTTATTGACTTTACAGAATATCTAAAAGTACATTGAACACCTTTTTATAGGTCTGAACATGGACAGATATATTTATTATGTAAATATGTATATCACCGTACACAATGCTAGAATCGATAGCAACAATGGATTTAAAGCGTATCGTATTTACTTCACACATCGACATCACGTGTTTGTGGATATAGGTACGTTAAAACGTGCATAAACACTGCACATGAAGCTCAAACTATGAACAGTTTAAGATATATAATAGATTTAAATCCTGTAAAGTTTAATGCCCATTTACTGTTAGTGACACATTCCGTTGCATTATTATCCTACCGTACCTAAGACTACGTTGAATAGAAAACTGTCTACTTAGCACTTAATAATGACAGATAAATTGTCCCTGGAACATGATGAGTTATATCAGGTCCAAAAATAAACACAACTATTTACTATTTCCTGATTTCAATTTTGTAACTACCATCATACAAAATTAAAATCAGAAATCGTTAAAAGGTATTTACATTTGTCGTTCCGTCTATATTATGTATGCAAGTATTAACTACACTATATACTTTTTATTGTTTCAAATAATATATATATTCAAGCCGAAAACGCAGAGAAATGCAATTTAACTAACAAACATCGCATTTAAAACAAATAAAGATTTTTTTATGAAACTGAGGTTAAAATGTTTAGCAATTAGCAACCACGAAAATAATTGTGCTAAAATGATTTAATCATGTTTGCGGTTTCTAATTAGTTGTCTTCATAGAAAGAAGTACGTCAACTCTGGCGAAATCATAGCAAGTCCCTCCATAGTGACATTAGGTTGCTTTATTTCGTAAATATAAGTCCCCTTTTACAATGTATTCGATCTGCACCATCATGTAAAAAACCTGCCTCAAAAACCTACCTGTCATAAAAAAGATCCAAAAATTTCAAATACGCTCTCAATGGTATCCACGTCATTGTCCAGATTATATAATCTTAGATGATACTGATTTTTATCAGTAGGTATCATCAAATATTAAGGAATTTAATTAATAGATAAGGTATTATGGATGCACTTTAGAAAGCTGATAACAGCATTATAACACACATAAATCAATATTTATTTGTTCGGCATATGAAACAATAAATATCAAAATGAGAGTGAAATAAAGTCAGAAATATATCCACTAACTTGCTTATTGAAATTGAAGGCAAACAATACATTACTAAGAAAACAGATTGCTATTGTATTTGTTGATAAGCGTTGGTGTTACCTGGCACAATGTGCAGCTATTATATAACTTTTATCCCATAACATGCATTACAGTGTGGTTATTTTTCAAAAAAACCACTTAACGCCCGATACGTCAAAGTTGTTTCACCTTCTACGCTTTCGTAGCGTTTACAATGCCTCTGTGAAGGACATGACTAATATGTTTAGTGATAATACTTCTAAGGAATATACATATATTAAATATATTTACACGTACCTACGGGATGTAATAGGTGAGCTATTTAGACTTAAATCCCGTAAGCGTTAGCGCTTAGGGGTTCAATTTAAGTTAAAACCGGATTAAAATCTCTACATTGCTCCAAGCATAGATTTTGAATACCAAGTAGTGTATATCTGGTCTGAGGCCCTAAGTATCGCTTTTATTTTTTTTAATTGAACAGTTTAAAATCCAATTACTATACTACAAAAGAATTGCCCTCAGGTGGCAAAATGGCTCGAACCACCAACCTTTCGGTTACCAGCCGAACACGCTGGCCAAATGCGCCACGGAGACGTTATAATGTTAAATAATTGCGATAATTTATTTTTTAATTTTCACCTTTTTGTTATAATATGTATCTACTGTGTTATATCATACATACAAAATTATTATTTTATATTTACTTGCTATTTAGTATGATATATATACCTATATTAAATAACCGTATATTATATTATCACAATCATCGGTTATCACGTATCTACAAGTGTATTGGTTTTATTGAAAAGGTACTTAAGCACTTTTTGCTGCAATTTGTATAAAACCAATCCTTTAGCTATGTTTTTCTAGGCTTTATAATGAAAATGAAACTTATCTAACTAAAATTCATAGGTGTCTTAAAAAGTGGACCTTCATAATAAGATAAGTTTAACTTTCACAATTCCTATAGAATTCAAGTACATTTTACATGAATACCATAATGCGTTATACTATCACCAACGATTTTAAATAAACTCTAGTAACTATCAAGTATACAAAGCTATTTTTACCCGACTGTTACAATATACTCGTACATAACACATAATACGCGTTACCTCACACGTATTCCCCATGGAGTAAGGCAGCAGCTACGAGACCTCAGCGCTACGATTCTTACTAAGACCATTTGCTACTTCCGCATTTTACGCACTACATGTGCTACACATTATTACACGCATATTCTTTTAGTTAAATTGATCACTACACTATAATTATGTTTTTCTTTCAAAATATTGTCAAGCCATAAACTATTTTATGTAATAATTACGAAGTAAGTCTATGGACCTAACTATATTTTGTATAAAAATATTTGCCCATTATATTTTCGCCTAGATCCATTCTTATACCTTGCTATGCTACACAAACACTATACAACACATAAATGATAAAGATTTTTTTTTATTTAGAATCATAAAATATAAAATATTATTACCATGAAATCAGTGTGATGTTAATATATATCCAATTGTTATTTAAATAGGCTAAATTATACACAACAGGTTATTTACCTACTACCGCAAATTTATCTAATAGGGTCTTTTAAAAACAATGTTTGCATGATCATTACCACAATCATTTGAGGTTTTATGCAGAAAAAATGTACTTGGCGAAAACTGACAAAGCAGAATAAACATCAATAGCACATACAACCGAATGAAGCTAAGTGAAGCGTACGGCTGACATCACCGGCGTATACAACCATGGAACACACTGGTCGACATCACATTGTATTGTAAATACAAATAAACCGAATACAAATCACAATAAAATCGTTACTCTTTATTCTAACCTGAGTATAATTGTAGTCTTTGTTTTTACCCCAAGCAACTCAATCAATGCCACAATACCAAAGGTATCTAAAGGATCATGGAATGTATTCTGTGGTGTTTATTAAGTTAAAAAACGTCAACATCATTTTTTTTAGAAAACGCCCGGATATTCCACCAAGGTTGAAGGTGATTACAACAAATCACTGTAGTTCAATGTCATGGTATTTTTCAGATTGACCTCGATTACGCACATGCTTGCATTTTATTTCAATTGTTTATGTATTGTAAACCGCCGCATGTAAAGGACGCAATAATCGATTATGGACTTTGAGTAAGTTTTTTGTCATCAGGCATTCACTGGTCAAGCTCAGCAATCATGTTCTTAGAAAGGAATTGAACAGGATAGGTGAGATTTAAATAGGCAGAACATGCACTATGATCATCACGATGAGTTTAGACACCAAGGTAAAATTAAGCTTCTAAAATATGAGATAGGTACCAGGGTACTACAGGTGCGTTTATGTATATGCCAATATCGTCCATTATTTGCCGATATGTGAAGGCAGCACGGAGTCTGGATTTGTGCCCGGTTGATGGCAATAGGCTCGCCCCCTATTACATTGGGACTTACAACATAACTGGCGAAATGTGGGTGTACTATATGTTCTCCTCTGCCTACCCCTTCGGGGAATACAGGCGTGATGTTATGTTATGTTATGTGAAGGACAATGTTTGTCTTAGGCAGTACCTACATTATAATTATATAGGTATTCTATTTATAATGACATTATGATTTTAATTAATGAAGAACACCACTGATTGACCTAATAGTAAAATACCCATTCGTCGTCAAAAATTAAACAAAATGGTAATTATTAATAACCAACAGTTTTATAACTAGCAAACTTAAAAGCCTGCATAATTAAGATAAACTTGCAAGCTATGTGGTTTTAAAATAAAGATAAAATGAGCAGCTTTCTAAAGGTTAATTGATGCAGTATGCTTAGTAACAAAATAAATGCAGCAGCACTGTGTGCAAGGTACGGAATGCTAAATCAGATCAGCATACACATTTGCTCCGTGCATTCCTGCATTCCTGGTTGAAAGGAAGCAAAGATGCGCTTTTAAAATAATTAATTATTATTTAGTAAGGAATACTTATGACGTTTGTTCTGTATTCAGAAGCTTATATAACCTACCTATAATTATACATATATTTAAGTAGTTTTTGTAAATGTAAAAAAATGTTTTTGTAAAAAGTGTGTAATATTGATGTAAGAAAACTTTAATTTATTACAGTTGACGTTTATTTATGCTAATCAATATCAAACAAACAACTTAAGGTAATAAAAGAGTAGTTTAGTAACTACATAAAAGATTACATAACATCACGCCTGTATTCCCCGAAGGGTTAGGCAGAGGTGTACCTACCTATAGTACACCCACATGCCGCCAGTTATGTTATAGTTCCCAATGTAATAGAGGGCCGGCCTATTGTCATTTGCCATCAACCGGACACAAATCCAGACTCCGTGCTGCTATTGAGAATTACAACCCAATAACACTTTGTCCGACCCGGGATTCGCACTCAGGACCTCGTGCTCATTAGTCGTGCATAGTGACCACTAGACCAACGAGGCAGTCAGCAGCAGGCAGCATAGTATAGTAACTATGTAACTATTTATTACATCGTATGCTAATATAAATAAAGGATAAATCGTTTTCATAAATATATTCGTTTGTAATAGCCGTGCAAGTATGTGCATCGGTATGCAAACTATTAAATGTTCTAGCCATAATAAAATAAAACAAATCAATCGTTTTCGCTCGCGGCGAGATAAAAATCCTATAAAATCACGTTCAAGCCGCTCGGCTGATCGTGGTGCTGAGCTAAAATTCTTTATCGTCAGCGTCCTTTTCTTACCGTCAACATCGGCGAGTATTTGATAACACGCGGGCGACGGTCCGTCAAACCAATCCGACTGTTGACATAACTAGCATGTCGCTCGGTACGAAGGAATCGCTCCGATTTCACAAACATCATTCTTCTATGTCTTACGATTTTCCACAATTTTATCTGATTATCGGAATAAATATACACATGTCATTTATATCACTTAGCCTTTCCTGTGTAGCATGTGTTTCATCTGTGACGTGCAAGTTAATGATATGATGAGTCCTAGATGTCAGCAAATTAGTAGGGCGATTAGAGAACCTTGTAGAGTCGCTGAACACACCTTCAGACGTGGAAGTAATCAAATCACGAAGCGTGTTGTAAAACTATATTAAAACAACTTATGTGGAAGTCATAATCCTTATACTTCCAACTGGATTCTAGAAAAACTTGTGTTCATGTGTCAACACAAAAGTAGAAAGCCGCCCCACAACACGGCAATGCGATGGTTGGTTCCAGAACATTTTGAGCGGATAGTGATAGCAGTGCATATGTAATGGTTTCTACTAGTCGTAAAAGTACAGGTATGCGTAGAACCTAATTCGCTAAATCAAAATTAATTAGATATTCTACCTGCACTGCACATACTCTTACCGATAACAGACTAATCAATTTCGGTTGTTGAACAAATTAAAAATTACGTTTGAGGTATTAAAATTACTCATTAATCGCTCTATTATTTGAAAATTAATTTCCCTGTAGTTGGGTATATTGCAAACTAACATAACACGAGAGAAAAAGCGTGTAGAGACACCTATTCTTCGTTATTTCGTTACTCCGTTTATAACTTAGTAATATTTTAACCGATGAACTCATTCGTAATCAGTAGAATTTGATATAAAAATAGCGTGTTTTCTGAGACAAGACATAGCCTACCCTAATTCCTGGAAAATAAATGGGAAATCTCCCACTCTAACATAACCAGAAATACACACATCATTTTTACGCCATATTCTTTAACAACATGGTGTCAATGACACGAACCTTTCTCATTAAGAACTTTCTTTTGAACAAGAGGATTGGCTTAGCGGCTAAGCATATTAGCCGTCGCCGCTAAATTCTCTACACGTAAATTATATTATAATTTGTTAAGAAAACTCCAATATTATTACAGATAAACCTCTGGTAATGTAACTAACATAAGAGTAATCAGAGTGTAGATAGAAATGATTTAAATGAAACATTCGTTCGTGTGTGGAACACTCGTAAAATGTGTTTTCACTTTCCAGTAGATCTGCATTCACATAGATAGACCCTTCTAGATCAAATCAAGCTTGTCAACATGCGGCCCACAAAGACACGAAATCTGCGGCCCATTCAATTAAAAAAGTTGCAAACGTGTCATTCAAATTTAAAGCAACGATAATTTTGTAAAATGTTATAAGAAAAACAACAATTACGAATACTTTTCTTTTAGGCCCTTTTTCGGAAACGTTTTTACTTATTATTTGAACAAAACTATAGGTAGATTTAATTCTTTATGTATAATGTATAACACTAGCGTATAAAATTCTATCGAAAACTGAAGACCAAAAATAAAAAGCAATAGTTATTTTGCTTTAAGTGACTGTTTTAGTGTAGACCTACGTTTTTGGTGGTCTGTAATTGAAGCTTTCAAGATTGCCGAGATGGCCTTTTTTCAACCAATTCTTTCAACGTAGAATTAGTTTATTTGCTATGATAAGTAGTTCTGAAACCTGAAGTAAAACCGTTCGTAGGGGTAGGTAATTATCATCATCATCCGCAGCCCGACTTCACCCACTGCTGAGTGTCATCATTATCATCATCAGTCTATCTCAGTCCAATGCTGGGTATAGGCCTCTCTTTTTGTGTGCCAGTATTCGCATTTTATAGTTGTTGAACAATTATTATTGATGCTCGATATCGATATGTTATAGTTTTCTGTGTCTCTGGGTCGTCCTATTATACTTAGTAGTAGTAGTAGTAGCCTACTATACCATATACCCATATTTTGCAAAAATATGTTTAATTAAGCGATAAAAAACTTGATTGTATTTGAATTGTACGTTTCAGCATGACAGGAACAATCTACTGCCTATAGGTACTGGAGGTACCTAATAAAGCATGACTAAATCAACTCAGTATTTTTGTTACTTTTTATTTTTCCTCTTTTTGAAACCAACAATTCTACCAGATGTCAAGTCTTTGAAAGTACGGAATCCTTATTGCGTTACTTTGAAAATGAATATGATAAAAATATTGAAAAGGACTCACAAATTACAGATAAAAAACGCATTATGCAAATATCAAATACAAGTTTGTACTAAATAAATTCAGAATAGGTAGGTAGGTATTATTCACATAGTTTTATTTTTAAATAAATATAGCTTACAAATTATTTAAATACAAAAAGTTGACAAGCAATATTATTAATAACGTTGTATATAAATTACAATAACACGTGGTACTGGTATGAAACGTTCTCACCCATCTAATAGAATTCATTTATTTGTTCAATGTATGAAGAGTAGATACCTACCACCTATTATAATTGCTGTAAAGTTTGTAAAGCCACACCCCTGTAAGTAACGCGAGCTATTTTACAAAGCACAAATAAAAATAGCATTTTATTTGCGTTGCGTCGTTACATGAGAATAGAAAACAAGCCTCAGGAAACAGGATCGACGTATTCCTGACGATTGACCTCACTTGAGACTAGTTGTGTACAAACAACATGTGCAAAGACATGTTTATCCCATATTACCACTTTTACGATACTAAAATAGAATAAACAGTCACTACGAAGATTAACTTCACCTGTCAAATGTCTAAACATATTAAAGAACGGTTGGTAACTAATGGCTCCGAACCATTAACATTTTAACACAAAAAGATTCCAAAACTTCAACTTGATAAAAAGTTGAAACTAAGTAAGATAGCAATCATGGCTTTTTATGGCATTCATAAAAATAGATTTTTTTTACCGGCTGGGCAGGATGAGTTTATGTACAAAGAGATAAATATGAGTGTGAGGAGCTCTTCTCCAAAGAACTGTTGTAAGTCGTATTCAATTTCTTTTATCGATTTTCTTTTACTATGAACTTTAAAGAGGGTTATAGAAAAACTAGACCATCTATAACTGACACCTAAAAATAATTAATAATGCTAATCAGATCTCATGAGTGGATCGAGAAGCAAGAGAATTTAGAGGACATATGTAGTTCCACGTGCGTAATAATATATTAAATCAACTCTCACGTTTGGCGACACTTCTAACATTTATATAACGTGACTTCTTTGTTGTATCTGAGTCTAACCAGAAATAAACAATACATATTTATTTATGCTGGCATTCTAATAAATTAACGGAGTCTGCCGATCGCGGCTATGCAGTTTTAAATATCCAAGTATTTTTCCTACCCAGATCATTTAAAAAATGTGATCAATGTCTCTGTCGTTGTTATTCTTCATTATTCAGTGGTATAATACTTGCAAATGCGATCTCGTTGTGATATTATTATCACAAAATATAAAAATTGAGCGAAGGAACAATAGTACTCCATTGATTCTCGCTCAATTTTTAATTAGCTTGTTGCATTTCTTTATATTTTAGAGTAGCGACAATTACAGTTGGTGAGATAGCGATCGCATAAATTGATTTTTAAATAAGATGTCGAAAAAGTTTATTAATAAGATATAAGAAACAGGTTTAATAGTGTTCATTTAATGACCTTTGGATTTAAATAATATAATCATTTCCATTAACTCTAACATCTTATTATTGGTAGGTTTTATTATTACGATAAGAACAGATCAATTCTCATCTACTACAGGTTTAATAGCCAATGCAAACTTCACAAACAAATTAAAATACATTATCTACTTTATATATACTTAATAGTGAATTATACATCATTAATAACAAAAATGATCAATTATATCGCTCATTTATCATGTAAATTCATCATTGAACCCCGTGATGACTTAAAAACCTACTTACATTAGACCTTAAAAACAATTTGAAGATTCAATACACTTTTATTATGACAAGTCGTAACTACTGACCGCAAAGTAAAATATTGTATTAAAATACACTAGGACAATAGCATGGTATGCTCAAATTTTATAACAATCTATAACGTCTGTACTTACACGTAAGTACATACAAAGGTAAACAACACTGATTGTCACTTCAAGTTATGTAAGTTTGCAACCAATACAACACCTTTGCGTTGAAGTCGGTATATTTTTTTCGTAATTACTTAGAGCATGTTGGTTAAATGCTCTAAGCGTTATTAGCTTTTAGACGCGTACCTACGTAGATATGTAATCGAGAAAAGCGCACCCCTGTTTAAAAGTATTAAATGTGAGGGTCAAAACTAGATATGGTAAGCTCTAGACGAAGCAAGATCTATTTTTAAATTAAAATAAATGTGTCGTTATATATCTTCGCTTAACCATAAAGCTTTACCACGTAAAGTTCATTAAAAATAAAAGTTATAATTTGCGAAGCATATATAGAAGGAAAAATATCCCGGAATTGCGCAGATTTTGATGCCTTCTGCGTAGAATATAGACGTTGGGTTTATCCGATAACTATACCACAAACAACAATTAAGTTAAAAAATTGATCGTATGAAATGCATATATTTATTGACTGATTTTATTGAAAGATTAAGGATAAATGACTAGCACCAATCAGAGTCCTTAACTTCGGGATTTGAATTCATCATAATATAAAAAAGAGAGAAGAGCGCATTACTCACTAAATATGAATTAGGAACGTGTCATTAGATACTAAAGGACATCGTAACTTCACGCCCCTTTCCTATGAGTGTGGGTACAGACAGAGACTTAACATCGCCAAGTGTTACGATCCTTACATCAACTTCAAATTGAATTTGTTCAATACTTATCTTGTCTAATGATTATAGCGGTTAGTACATACTGTAGATAGTCATCACGTTTTTATTTCATATATATTTATTTTGTTCCTGCCTATATGCTAAAAGAGCACTGACAAAACGTCAAAATCTTTAGTTTCGCGGATCCAAAGTCTCATATCTATGAGGCAGGAGGAGAAGAACAGGATAGAAACTCCAAAGTTACTCTTTTCAAAATATAGCTGAAAATCTCTCATACGTATAATCAACTCATACATAATAATGTTTTAAAATTTTGGTACTACATACACCAGTCATTTGAATTTGTAGACAACGATGCCGGCATCGCACGCGCTGGTTTGAAAAATTGTTTCGCCATAGATATTCGGAAAATTAACTACTTTAGTACCCTTCTTTATTTTTTAAATTAAATTGTGAATTTTTATTTTTTTTTTATTTAAGAAATTTCGCTTCTATAAGTTTTCATAATTATCAATTAGTTTAAAAACTTGTAGACCCAGTTTAAATCGTAACTTGGGTTTAAGTACAATAATTGAATTGTCCATTTGGTTAAATATGCTATGCTATAAAGGCACAGGGGTGTAGTTTATAAAATGAAATGTTTAAGTCGGCCATAAAACATAAACAAACGTAGAAGGTACTCACCGAAAAATTTGATAAATATCACTGCCATTTTAATGTATTATATTCAAATGATATAACTGCCAATGTATCACAATTTAACTGTCACTCTAATATACGACCATGTTCCGAATTAAACGGTACATGACAGTTGGTGCTAGGCTGCTAGCGGACAGATCGCGTCGACTGCGGACTGCGGAATAAACAAGTGGCGGGTCTGAGTTCTGAGCAGCGCCGGCGGTAGCGAGGTACGGACCTACGGAGGCTACGGACGTTGTTACATCAACAATCACCGAGGAGGCTTCGAATCACACTATCGCCACACTTCCGCTGAGACAAATGTCATGCAAATACAAGCCATGTTTTTTTTGCCGTAATAGCCAACGATTTATTGCGTGCGTAGTAGGCGTACACAAGTTTAGCTGTAATACGGCATATAGGGCATAATGTAACTACCATAGAATAAGATAACCACTCATATACTTATACTACTGTCTTACATGCACAATTACGGACTAAATCTGCTTTTGTGTCAATTCAAACTATTGTCAATATTCACTGATCGCTAAATGCAGGTAATTGAAGTCCTTGCACAACCTACCCTAACTAGGTAATAAGAGCTTAATATTTTTAAGTTTATGGGGTTCATAATGTTCATATTTCGAGTGTTCCTGATGTATTTCTTATCTTTAGCAAAAAAAAAACAGGTTTTGTCATAAACGTCGTCGTAGGGGGAATTTTTAGGATGTTTGGTTAGAAAAAGACTAAACAACGACATTGTTGACAACATTCGTAATAAAAATCCGTTAATATTCCATAATTCTGTAAACGATAATATAGGTATCTGATACTAACCCAAACAGATCTGTGATCCAGGCTCAATTCGTTACACATTAGGAGGATCAACCAGGGTTCCAATCCAGAGCTGCAAACTGATTTCGGTTGAACAGCCGTTACAGCAACAGTTAATATTTGTTAAGTTCTATTTATTATGAGAGACAAACAACGCTCCTATGCGACAGCGACTAGCAAGTTAGATAATGTTTCGTAAGGTGCGAAATCGCCTCGCCTCTGCTACATTACACAAATAATATACAATATATATTTAGAAAAATTGAAATCATCCATCATCTACCTATAGCAAAATATCAAAATAATTTCGGAGCCACACTTCACGACAGAACTACAAAATGAAATAAAAAAAAAAAACAGTGTAAATAATTATGATTATGGCGATATAAATCATTAAGCTGATATACCTAAAATACCTAGGTATTTGTATTTATTAGACTTAGTTAAAATTCAACACTAGATGGAAAAGACGCCAACGTCCAAGGGGAGTTTACGATTGGACCGTAGCTTTGTAGTAGAAAATCACAAGGTTTGAGTATCGCCTATATTAGCAGGATGTCACAAGAATTTACGGGGAATTTAAGGTAGTGTCAAATAATAGGCTCAAACGGTTTCAATAAGGAACTTTCTCAGGTCTTGATAATGGTGAAAAGTATACTCAACTTTTAACAATGAGAGCTCACAGCTCCTGACTGCAATTACGTACTACTTATGTGGGCACTTACGTTCATCACAGACCCCATTTGGTTTGAAGTGCCCTCCAGATTTTTATGCTATGCGATTATGAAATTCGTTCAACATTTATTACATCTTTTTTATATCAAAATTCATTTATTTATGTTACACAGTTATGTATCAAGTAAGTACTTACACACGCACTAGAAGTATCTTTAACTTAATAACATTGCGCCGCTCTTAGACTTGGATTTGTTTCCGATTCCACATAGCAATTACAAGATTATTATCTAAAAGCTTTATTTTATTGAGAGTTATATAATTACTAGTTATATTATAACTTACCTTACTTAACCTTAGTATTAACCCATGACAACCGCGTACCGCTTGTGTTAACATCAGATAGAGACTCATATTGACAGTGTAGATACTATAATTTCGCACGTGTGCCTACCCTAAAAGCACGGTATGTATTGCTGCCTTATTAAAGGCACACTTTACAACAGCAAGATTAATGTAAACGTCAACATGTACGTTTAGTTAAAAATTTTAATGACCTAAGTAAGAGTAATTTTTCAGACTGACATTGGCCAAAGATCGCTATCTAGAGTCATCTTTGGCCACTACGAGATGACCAACTGCGTATATGAGAGTATACCCTTACATTATTATTAGAGTAGGCCTCTACTAAGGATATCAATACTAGACGTTTCTAATATTCGCCATCTAAACTTACCGCTATGACACTAACATGAGATTACACTTGCAGTCGCAACGCAATTTACGTAGGAACGTCGTGATTATTTAAAACCAATGCTGTGGCTTACTTACGCTTTGTAGAAAAGGTTGCTTTCCCTTGACTCACAAGGATGTCACAAATAACCATAGAAAACAATATTATATGCAAGATCTGCGGTTATTTTACGACCAATGTTCGGTTAGAGTCTCGAACCGAACATTGGTCTTCAACATTTATCTCGAACTTCGAGATAACATTGAAACGAAGAACTAGTGGTGAATAGGGAGATTAGAATTTGCAAACTGATGACTTAAATATGTATAGATAGATACGCACGCATAATAACAAAGAGAAATAATAAGGTTACTACTATCGTAGCACTGTCTGTTCTAGAATCTACAGAAATGCCTATTTTGAAAGATCTTTCATATTTTTAAAAACTTTACTTTCATTTATACTTACTTTCGATTAGAATACTATTACGTATACACTTATACAGTATACATAATGCTTAAAGAAGAATTCAATGTTAAGAATTGATAGCGATCATGACCGTGTAACTCGGTTTGTCATTCGTCCAGCTGGTTTGCTGGTTCCATGCCCAAAAAACGTTACAGGTTTTAAAATATAAATTTAACATTAAAACTGTTTCTGCTAAAGAGCTACATGCTGAATGGGAATCCCTGTCTTCTCATAATAACAATTGTCCGAAAGTCATAATATTCACAATATCATAATATTTGAATCTCATATTATTGTTTAGTATTAATATTATTAATTAAGAGTTGATTTCCAAAATATTTTAATTGCCTTATAGTAAAGAAGACTAATAAGTACAATTAGATAAAAAAAAACTTAATGTAAAAAATATGTTTCAGTTTATTGTAAAACCTTTATATTCTACAGGCTCGTCACGGTACTTAGGATCTAAGATTAAAATACCAATGGCTACATAAATCTACTAGGAAAGTTGTGTGATGGAAGTGGAACAAGTCAAGAACAGAGAAGTATTTTTCGTTTATTACTAAACCAAAATTAACGTTATTAAATTAGAAGCTGTTTATATTACATAGATACATCACGCTTCACGCTTGATTCCCAGAAGAGTAGACCTAGAGGCTAGACCACAGATTTCCGTTTGCTACGATGGCACACCTCTTTCGTTCCGGCCACTGTCATGCCACTGTCACCTCATAAATTCCTCATAATTATACTCTCTTGTCGGTTTAGGATATTCCTAACCAAACAATTCACCGGACATTTCTGATCTGCCCTCTTTGGTGGCAAAATGCTTGACGAATAGAAATCGAATAGAATGATAAATGTATGGGGATGACATAATGTTTCGACTATAATGTATCATAATAATGTCCTCCTGACCGAATTTCGGTCACGGCGGCCTGTCTCAGCTGAGACTAGCCATCTGCGCAGGAGATATTATAGTGCACAAGTATGCGCGCAGACACAGGTGCACTCCCTATTCCCTCACTCTCATAATCCGATGAGACGATAGACCGACACGACCGGAGAGAGATCAGGCGCAGGACCAACGGCTTAACGTGCCTTCCGAAGCACGGTGGGGTTTCGACATGTGAAAACGGTCACCCATCACAAGACTGACCGAGGCGAGCACGGCTTAACCTCGAAGATCGACTGATCTGCCGGGTAGCCGCATAGCTACGAGCCCCACAATGTTTCGACTATGTTATGGATGACTCATGTCAATCCCATAAATTTTTCAAGCTTTTTGCCTCTGGTCTAAGGGGGCTGGTTAGAGTATGCTCGTCGAGGTCTTCTATTAGTTCGTCTATCTAATTTAGTATCTAACACCTGCCTCATACAACAGATATAGTTCCCGTCACGTAAAAAGAACGCTGGCCGTTTAGTATTTTTTTTTAATTCCAGAGTATTCCAAAGATTTACGTAACTAGTAAAGTACCTATAATGATTATACAATAAATCATTACACTTGATTATAAACCACATTATCCTAGGACGATAGGATGCGACTATATCCAAGTGCAAACACAGTCGCTCAGCGTTCTTTTTACGTGACGGGAAATTATATCTAACTTAAAAGAAGACGGATCGGCGGCGTTGCCATTGGGTTACTTGCACTAGACAAATATTCGTATAATCCGCATAATATATTTTGTGTAGTTTCATGTAATAGAATAAGTCAATGAAATGTTCTGAGTATAGGTAGGCGACTTTCCTAGTGTGCACGATACGGATTTTTATTAAAGCCTAACAGATATCTAAAAATACAGATCAATTATTATTAAATTATAATAAAGATTCAAATATTGTGAAAAATTAAAATAAACATACATTAACATCACGCCTGTATTCCCCGAAGGGGTAGGCAGAGGTGAACATAATTATAGTACACCCGCATTTCGCCAGTTATGTTGTAAGTCCCAATGTAATAGGGGGCGAGCCTATTGCCATCAACCGGGCATAAATACAGACTCCTTGCTGCTACTGAGAATTACCTAATGGAAAACTCAGTAACACTTTGCCCGACCCGGGATTTGAACCCAGGACCTCTTGCTCAGCAGTCGCGCTTAGCGACCACTAGACCAACGAGGCAGTCAAAAATAGAATAGGTCATAGAATTGATCGTTTTGGCACCCTCCGGAGTTCTCCAGAGTTCTGTTCACATTCGGCTGTCGTATAGACTCTTGTATTAATTATAGACTCAGCCGGATAAAGTCTTGCCTATAACTAAAGTACGCAAAGTTTACATAACATTTTTTAATGAAATCAGATTTTAAAATATATTTCCAGCAAATATAATTTTTTATTTACCGTTTGCTTTAAAAGCTTGCTTCGTAAACACAAACTGAACGTCATAAAAATGCAGAATGACCAAATCAAAAAAATGAATGTAATTAGTAGTTTTTTAAAGTCTATCAAGTGACGAAAAGCTAAAGCATATAGATATGATTTTAGATAAAATATCTTAATACTACTTTTTAACTTTTGCATGCTGTCGTCGTTAGAGCTGAGCATGGCTTATACATAACCAAATAAAAATAATACAATGACTCTACTTGCATATAACAGTATTTGTCAGTTTGAGCTATGTATGACGTCATTTACAGGGAAGCTAATAGCATAGAAGAAGTGAAAAACCGCTGTCATTAATTACAATATGACGTAGTTTTGACGTCAATCAGCACACCGCGTTTATAATAATTAAGCAGACTTTGTTTCATTAGACCAATCTGAACTTGGTAGAAAATGAATATTCCAATTTTGGTAGAAAGCATCGTTATACGCGCTAAATCTGAAGTCTAAAGTTTGGACATGTTTACTTCTGAGGTCAAACTTCAATTTGTTCAGATATCTGATTATTTAGTTATCTAGTGATACGCTACAGTAATTGGTGTTGTGTATTACAATTTACGTACTTTTATTGTATGATAAATTGTAGTCTACCTACTATTAACTAATCCGCATTTATCCCAACAAGGTACTTCTATCTTTTATTATTATGGCCATTTATTTACACTTTGATCTTTGGTAATATAGAGTCAAAGTTTGTTTTATTAGTTTTCGACCAGAACTCCGAAGTTTGGGGTTGTTAATATCTCCAGCGTAAATAGATAAAACTGATTTTAAATAATTAATTTGAAATGTTATTAGGAAGACTGAGCCAGCTGTTCATTAGACGTTCCATTCACATTTCGCCGAAATTAAATCAAGCAATGGGTATCGACGGCAATACAATTTTAGCGGAAAGTTTGAAAAAACAGGTGAGTACTATTTGTTTGTAAAGTCGAATAAAACCTTACTTCTTTGAGTCACTTTAATGACTTTCATTTGTTAATACAACAAATTAATAAACTACGTCGTAAATTATACTCTCAAAATTATTATTAATAAACTAATTTTGTATGCAAGGTTATGACCTGATTACATTACTGCTTTTACTAATGGATCTAGAAGTACTGAAAAAAATTGGCTAATGCATTTGTACAACTAAAGGTTTTTTCATGGCTGACCACTTATTTACTTAGTATTTAGAATATATGTACTTACTTTTATATCACATTCATCATACTAAATATTAAATTCATTCAATACATTAAATAAATCATTTTTTTAAATTGTATTTACATAACATTACACCTGTATTCTCCAGAGGGGCAGGCACAAGTGTATTTATAGTATACCTAAATTTTGGCATGTTAGGCCCTAGCCCATAGTCCTATGGCTGTGCTTAATAGAATTATAGTTCAGCATACTCAAGGAAACCTGGTTCTGTTATGTGGTAATAGAATCAAAGATAACAATATGCACATTTTATTGCAGTAACACTGGAAGGTTCAGTACAAATTGCAAATGACTTAAAATAAATGAAGAAAATCTTATTGTTTTATTTCAGGGTGTACAATACGTATTTGGTATAGTTGGGATCCCTGTGATAGAGACAGCCCTGGCATTTCAAATGGCTGGCCTGAAGTATGTGGGCATGCGTAATGAACAGGCTGCTTGCTACGCTGCTCAGGCTGTTGGGTATCTCACAGGTAACCTTTATATCATCTTTTTTTTAGACCTCGCCCCACACTTTGTATTTCTCCTGTATCATGGGTGCCTTTCACATCTATGTAACATCAAATCTGTATATAATTATGTTAAATGTTTATTGAGTTGTATATTATATTTACTAGTGAAGTGCAGGAGAAAAACAAGTGACCTCACTACATGTGATTCATAGCTAGGAATTACTTATAGACAGCATTTTGCTTTAGATTCTATTTTATTTTACTTATAATATCTAATTAGAGTAAAACCTATTGTACTTTATTATTCTAGGCAACAGATAATTTTATCATTATCTAATTATCATAGCCACTAATTATTTTAGCTATAATCTTATAACAAGATATGATAATAATACATTCATATATGATAATTAAGATTAAAATTGTTTAGCAGAATTAGTTTCTGTATACAGCTTCTTGACCTCATTATCAATAGAAAATCAATTTACGATTCATTCAGTACATGATTTTAAATATAGATAAAGATACTTATAAAAATTATGAAAAACAGATATTGTTGTACTGTTGAATTCCTACTATTACTTATTTCTATATCATTGGAAGTACATACTGGCACTCAGGACAATAGCATAACTGACAAAATGTGGGTGTACTATAATTCTGTCCCTGAAGAGTTCTTTATGGAATTCAGGCATAATTTCATGTTATGTTATTACTAATTTTGTTAAATAAATTCCAGGCAAACCAGGAGTATGCCTTGCAGTATCTGGCCCTGGTCTGCTGCACTGTATTGGAGGCATGGCCAATGCTCAAGTCAACTGCTGGCCTCTCATTGTGATAGCTGGTTCATGTCCCCAGGATCATGAAGGCATTGGAGGCTTCCAAGAATGGCCTCAGGTATATGATAATACATATTAGTGAATCTAGCAGGGGTTTACTCAGTTGTTTGTGTGTCGTTGGGTTTAATCAGTATGAAGATTAAGACTAAAATAAATTAAAAATTGTTTCCAAGGAATTCAATTAATTTAAATTTTGTTGAATTGTTTCTTTATATATAAAATAAATATAATAATATAAATAAATTTTTAGTCTATGGACAGCAAACATATGAAATACCAAAATGCTAAGTACACACACACTTAAAAAGTGTACACAATTTTACTAAAATTGTAATTCCTAGATATTTTACCAAATTACATAATTACTTAAGTGTGTAAATCCCTAAGAATGGTATGGCGCAATACCAACGTTTCACAAGACTTCATTACAATATTTCGAAACATTTTCGCGTCGGAAAGTAATTAACAAAGGTATAATCATAAGCCGCATGTTGTCGTCTCAAAATACGCGTAGCTACGACCTTGATTGTAGATTATTGAGTAACTATCTTGTTAATAAGTACAACTTTTATGTTAGATAAGAAAAATGTTTAATACATTTTGATTTACCTAAACATTTCGGGCAAAGCATACAACTACTAAGTTGCCACTGTATTGCATAAAAATTAAAATAGAGCCATGATCAGACTTCACAATGCATTTCTCTTATATTCGTTGCAGTGTTGCTCTGACGACAATAATACCTTGGTTTACGTCGTTTTGTCGTGCTTGCTGTTGCCTATTTACCTACTAATCTTACAAGCCAAAAATGTATATGTTAAAAAAAGGGTTGCATGTATTTAAAAAAAGGGTTATTTACACTGGCTCAGCTCAATAATTGATCATGATGAGCCGGTATAACTTTTATTTTCACCACTTCTGTTTTTGAGATTTGTTTTGACATGCCTAGGTGGAGTCGAGTCGTCTATACTGCAAGTACACCGCCCGCCCGCCTTCACCGCGCCTGATCCCTCTGCACGTGGAGCGAGCGGTGCGCCTCGCTGCGAGCGGCCGCCCCGGAGTCTCCTACCTCGACATGCCGGGAACTCTGCTTATGGTATACACAAACAAATATATTAGGGAAATGTTATACAACTTATTTCAGATCAAAGAAAGCAAGCAGAGAGCCTTCACGTGTGATGTTATCTACTTAACTAAGTCCATCGCAAACGGTGATCAACAATCCTTGAAGACATATATCACCATATGTGTAAATTATGTAGCCGATCTGTTGAAGAAGCCTAATAAAATTTACAGACATATTTTACACAAAATGTAGGTGCGCCTACACAATATCTACTAGACTACTATTAATTTATTCGAATACAGCACTAAAGAGAAAGGTTACTCACTAACAAGTTTATTCACATCAGGCTGAAGCCGATGAAGACAAGGTGCCTCTAGACTTCTACAGCGCGGAGCCCGTGCCGCCGGCGCACCCGGCCCCGGCGCTGGTGGCGCGCGCCGCCGAGCTGCTGGGCGCGGCGGCGCGCCCGCTGGTCATCGTGGGCAAGGGCGCCGCGCACGCCCGGGCCGAGCACGCCGTCCGCAACCTAGTGGACACCACCAAGCTGCCGTTCTTACCTACTCCCATGGGTACGTGTGGGAACTGGGAACTCGTTGGTCTATCTCATTTATTTTAAAACATACCCCAGTTTTAGAGTACTTTTGAATCATTGCTCTATTACATTGGACATGGGTTTGCACTTTGCAGTACATTTTTGTTCACCCTTTAAAAAGACGTAACGTAAGGTACGTTACCAGTTACGTGATCAGCATGTGATTCAAATACGAGCCAAAAGTATATTTATATATAATCTCTTTTGCTTAAGAATTATGCCTATATCAATATTTTTTTTATAAATTATTTTTGACTAAGAAAATTATTATTAAAAAGTACAACAAACGAGCGGGAATTTCAAAGTAGTTGAAACGCAACGCTGTCAGATGTACTGTGACGTAATAGTCTTAGATGTCGAAAGTGTATTATACATTTATGTACACTTAGTAGGTTTTACGTTATTTTTCGTGTTATAATAGTTGTAAAATACAAAACATTGATAAATAACAGAGCACAATAATTTTACAGCTATTTACTAGTTGTTCGACTCTGGGACTTTTACGTCACGCCAAGCGCGCCAAAATGGCGAGCTTTTAAAATACGGCTATTAGGATATGTATAAAAAAAATTCTCCCTAAATAATTGTTATTTGGCGCTGATTTTATTTTACAATTTTAAAACGATGTAAGATATCGTATGAAAAATAAAAAAATATATGCATATTCCCTATTATGTTTTATATTATTTACTTTTAACAGTAGTTATGTAATAAAATCCAGGCAAAGGAGTGGTACCAGACGAGTCAGAATACTGCGTGTCTACGGCGCGAACGCAAGCTCTTCTCAAAGCAGATGTCATCCTTCTGCTGGGCGCGAGGTTAAACTGGATGCTGCACTTCGGACAGGCTCCGCGGTTCGCCCCTGACGTTAAAGTTATTCAGGTAAATATAATATCTAACATATTATTTTCCATTTTTTTAATAATTTCTTGTTTTGTTTAGATACTAATTTATAATTGTACATTATTTTTATAAACAATAGGGGCGACTTCTTGTAAAATCTCAATAGATTCTTCTATACATATAATATGGGTGGCTACAATACCTTTTTTAAAATCTTAGGTAGACATATCACCTGAAGAATTCCACAACAGCATCAAATCTGAGGTGGCTGTCCACTCCGACATCAAACCATTCGCTGAGGCCCTTACACAGAAGCTAGCTGAGAAGAAGTTTTCGCTGCAACCTGAGAGCAACAGCTGGTGGCAAGCCTTGAAGCTCAAACAGAAGGCTAACACTGAATTTGTACAGGTACCACCTTTTACTTTTACAAAAAATACATACATTAATACAGGGCTTAAACTTCTACCTGCCGCCTACCCTTTCGGGGAATACAGGCGTAATGTAATGTATGTTAGTGTATATATGTATAACACACATAAATGCACGCATGCATGAATTTTGCAAATTTCCCACTAATTATGTATTTCTTCTTTCCCCTAGGCACAATCAAGCAACACCACTTTGCCGCTCAATTACTTCGCAGTGTTCAAGACTGTACAAGCTAACATCCCCAAAGATTCGATCATTGTTAGTGAAGGTGCCAACACGATGGATATCGGCCGTGGAATGCTGCTGAACAACAAGCCGCGACACCGACTAGACGCCGGCACCTTCGGCACGATGGGGGTTCGTTAATCAATAAAAACAAAAGTTATTACAATTATATCCTAATTTAGCAGCACAGGGCGCAGCTAATACACCATAGGAACTTATTATTGATCATGTATATTTTTAAACGTTTTCCAAAAAAACATACGCTGCATCCCATTTAATGAAGAAATTGTGAGACAATCAGAAATGCAAAATTGTTTTAAAAGTAGACAACCAAAAATTACATACATGATTGCTATATCAACAACCACATACTGCATTGTGTTATAAGATTCTAATATCACTAATTTACTCATAAAGGTTGGCCCTGGTTTCGCTATAGCAGCAGCGATGTGGTGCCGCGACTACGCGCCGGGTAAACGAGTCATCTGTGTGGAAGGAGACTCGGCCTTCGGATTCTCTGGTATGTATAGCAAATTATAAGTACAATGTTTTTAAAACATGTTTGATATTTAAACACTAACAATATTGAAAGAATGTCAACAATTACACGTTACAATAATATGAATTTTAATTATTATTATGAATACCTGAGCACTCTTCAGCTTGAGTCATACCTACCATTTTATTTACAGTATTATTAATGTTGTAAAATTATATTTCTTAGGAATGGAGATTGAAACAATGTTCCGCTACAAACTACCTGTTGTTATCGTAATTGTAAATAACAGTGGTATCTACAGTGGCTTCCCTAAGGAAGTTCTGGAAGATATACAGTCTGGTGGCGATATTGCTCAGTGGTTGGTATAATTCTACATTCTTTTATTTACATCAGCCTTTTCACAGCGCAAAAATACATTTATTTTAGCTCTACACTTTAAATCACTCATGTTAACATAGTTATCTTCTTTCAATTTTAGCACACCACCAACTGCTCTCAGTGGTGAAGTTAGATATGAGAAGATGATGGAAATGTTTGGGGAGACTGGACACCTCTGCCGCACTGTCGAAGAAATTGAGGCAGCTCTCAAGAAGGCACTAGCAGTAACAGACAAACCCAGCATAATCAACATATTGATTGACCCACAATCCAACAGAAAACCACAAACATTCAACTGGCTGACTGAATCTAAACTTTAATATTATTGCTGTCTTTGGTTTTCACTACTTTTATATGAACATGACATAATTGCATGGTGGTGGGCACAAAGATCGGAAAATTTTAAAACAATGAACTTTCATGTGATATTTATACCAATCGTATTTATATGGCATTTATAAAATGTATATATTCTAATGGGATAAGTTGTAATAAAAATAAATAATACTTGGACTTTGATATTGTCTGTAATTGAGTCATACTTATTTATGGTCACATTGTTGTAATTTGTATATAATGAACTTAAAAATATATATATAAATTTACATTATAAACTAAATCCCTGTATTTTCATTTAACTCCTGGAGGCAAATGAATCTGCTGTCTTGGTTGACTAAAGCAACATAAGATGAGCAGTTAATTCTTTACATTTTACTGAGGCAGCCAATCAAAAAGTTCTCTATCACAGTTTGTGCTGGAAAAAACAGATTGATTAGTCAATGTAGGATAACCAATAGCTATTTCAATGAACACTGGAAAATAGTTACCCAGTTTGCAATTATTGGTAGTGGTCAATGTGTAAGCATCTTGGTCATAATCATTGGTAAGTGTGAGGTCAGCTCCTCTGATGAGAAGCTCATTACAAGTATATGGAAAATCTGCTGCAGCTGCATACATTAATGCTGTGCTACCAGACTGTAACATTATACAAAGTAGAATTTATAGTATATAAAATCTTAATTTGGAAGTGTAGCATATAAAATTAAAACAAACATTTTTTTACATACATCATCCTGGATGTCAGCATCAGCTCCTTCATTCAAAAGAAACTTCACAACCTCATGGTGTCCACCTGCCGCTGCCAGGTGTAGTGCCGTCTCTCCTTCAGGACCCCGCATGTTAACATTGGCACCACACCTATATAATATACACTCAGAAGTTTTTCCACATTTTACCATAAATATAGCAGTTTATAAGTTTAAGTTCTAATTTTATCTTCTTAAATGGACATTGAAATTTTAAATTAAAATCAATCTTGCTGGCAGACAAAGAACAAAGGAAGTTCTATTGAACTCACCATACTAAGTCCTGACAACTGTTTAACTGTCCATAGCTTGCTGCCCAGTGCAGGGCAGTGAGGCCATGTTCATCAGTGATGTCAACATATTGCTCCAGTTTCACGTCGTCACGGGTTATTTCGCCGCGGCCAGCCTTAGCGTGTAAGCTAGAATCTGGCTGGGGTAACTCCGGGACTCGCGCCTGCGTATTACCTACAAAAGTGACCTTGAACGTTTTACTTACCTACTTTTAAACCCCTAATATATTCCTAGAAATCAATAGATCTGGTCAACATAATAAGCACCAATTACGTTTCGAAATTGCTCATACCTCTTTGTAAATTTGTTAACGCAGTGCACTGGACCGACTTGTACGGCGTGAATGCACTTTTTCTTACACCATTTAAATTGGGCGCCCATCGCTGATATCCTCCGCTACCACTTTTACTACTATCCTGACTTCCCGAATCGAATTCGAGCTTATAACTATCCACATTTTCTTGCTTGATATCTATATTTTTGCCTTCATGCTTGACGGACACTGCTTCTTCCATTATTCCGATTGTTTTTTGTTTTCAATCTGCAATCAGCCCAAAAATATAGACAACAACGACTATAGACAGAATAATAACTTTTATTAGACAAGGAATGACACATTGGCAGTTTCAGTTCGTTCCATTAAGTTGGCAAAATCCCTTTTCTATTCTCTCAGCATCTATGAACACGTTGAGAATATCAGCTGATGCTAAGAAAGAAATTTAATTTCTAAATTTATTTTTGAGAATACAGTAAAATTTAGGTTTACACGCCGCAGATTTAGTCATTACTTTCCAAAGAAGGGTTTTTAGGCCGCTTTAAGCGAATAACACAAAAAAAATCTTCTTATCGTATGGTTGATGAACAACCTGGTGTCAGAGTTTAAACTACCGCGCCTGTAGACCTCTGACATGGCTTTACATCATCATCATCATCATCAGCCTAGCTTAGTCCACTGCTGGACATAGGCCTCTCCTATGGCACGCCACTGAGCCCGATCTTCGGCCTTCCGCTTGCAACCGCTGCCAGCTTTACATACCGTTGAAAAATCTCTCAGGTGTGCCGGTTTCTCACGATGTTTTCCTTCACCGTTTTTAGCAACTGTTAACTAATTTATAGAACACTAGCGGCCCGCTCCGGCTTCGCACGGCTATAAAATATATATTATAAGTATTTCTCCACTATATAATGGATGTTATTATACATATAAACGTTCCTCTTCAATCACTCTATCTATTTTAAAAAACCGCATGAAAATCCGTTGCGTAGTTTTAAAGATTTAAGCATACATAGGGATATAGGGCCAGAAAAAGCGACTTTGTTTTATACTATGTAGTGATAATAGAACCTATGATAGAACGCACATGAATTCGAAAGAACAATGGTGCGTGCCGAGGTTTGAACTAGCGACCATTGACTTGGCAGTCCAACGGTCATACCATTCGGCTATCAGTGCTCCTAGTAATTTACTTTTTTTAATGACATGGCCGAAATAGTCGTAGTAAAGATTATATTTCTGATGCCAGGTTTAAATGCTCGTCACGTGACACGCCTCGCGTCTAGTTGCGAGATGTGGACGCGAACTACTGTTTACACGCTCGTGAAACATTCATTATGTGTTGGACCTCGCATAAATGGATGTTATGGAGATCGTTACTACTTTAGCATTATCTTTGCTAAGTCTTCAAAGTTATTTACCGATTTTACTAAATAAATTTAAGAAAGACATCGTAAAAGAAGATGGTGGAAGATAGCCATTCATCGCAACAAAACCTTTTAAGTAGCGTCATTGTAAATTAACATAGCTGCGAAATTGAAAACAACACGTTCGCGTTTGTCACGAGCACAGATTAAATGTATACCCTGACGAGTCCCCGTTTGACTAGCTTCGTTTGGCAGTTATGCTGAGTGCTGTCTGCACGATTCTGTCAAATTGTTTATCTGTGTCCGACTAATGTCAAATTGTCAATGTCAATTAGAATTTTTAAAAGTTGTCATTGTTACAAATTGAAATTGTGAACGATAACACTGTTGCTTTTAATTTAAATATAAAAAATATCTACGTAACACGCAATCTAAGTAACGAATACTGGATGTAATAATTATAATGAATACACATTAATAATTGTCCTGACTGATTTATAAATGTCTGTAATAATGTCAGCATTGGGAAATGTAAATCAAGTAACACAACAGTTACAACAAGATTTACAAAATGAATTGACTACTGCTAATCAACTGCTTCGTCTTATGTAAGTATTGAGTATTCTGTGCAATTAGGCACTGTTTAGCCTATCTTAGGATAATCAAGCAGACAAATAAAGTTTGGAAAGACTTGTTCGCTTTTGTGAATGCTGGATAAGTTGTACTCTTTCTGCTGTACTGGAGAAGTCGCTAAGTGCGACATGAAGTCCTGGGTTCGAATCCCTGGTTGTGCAAAGATTTACTGGGTTCTTCCATTAGTTAATTCTCAGTAGCAGCACAGAGTTTCTATTATTATTGTACCAGTTACATTTGGCCTTACATGCTGAGCCGGTTTTGTGCCCGGTTAATGGCAATAGGCTCGCCACCTATTACATTGGGACCTAAAACATAACCGGCTATAAAATATTATAAAAGTGGGTATACTTTACACCTCTGCCTACCTCTTCGGAGAAAACAGGTGCTATGTTATGTTAGTAAGTTGTATAATATTTTCTTATTTGATTGCAGATCAGTAGAATTACAACAAATTAAACACCTAACGAACCCTGATGGAGAGTTTGAAAGAAACATAAAACAGGTAAACATTCAATGAGTTATGTACTTAAAATGACATTAATATTGATGTCTGTTATCTTGTAAGGCGATGGATATATAATACACATACCTTACCTCCTGGATACATTGGAAGCCATCAGGAGTCAGAATAGGCTTTCAACCTATTAAGTAAATGTTACTATCATATAAAAACAAATATAATTTAAGGGCAATGATAAAGGCCTCTTCAACCTACCTTTTGCAATATAATGGATGTATATATCTAATTTCTAATTTATTTATTACAGAACCAATCTTTGATCAAAACTCTGGCAAATCAACAACAAGCTGACATAGAAAATATTCCTCCATTCACTAGGAAACAAATAGATATGAGTGTGCATTCAAATAAAAATGTTTCATATGAAGAACACAATACTTTTAGAAATGACTCTGAAATGGAAGAGAGTCATTAAATAATTGGTTAACCTTCAATAAATGTTTTATACCAATCTTTTAAACATAATAAAATATTGGCACGTCTTTCATTACTTTGTATGAATATTAACTGCAGAGCCCTAGGCTACATGTTCTACATACTTGCCTATGTTATCCTAGTGGGCATGTAACCTATTTAATATATCCCTGGGGCTATATTGAATATGTTACATGCACAGCTATGTCCATTTCCAATTTTTTACCTACTCATTATTTTGATGTTTGAGATAGGTAGACACTTAATCATAATAATTGAACAATCTTTCTATATAAACTCTTTATTTCTTTTGTGACTTATTGATAGTTTACATCACAATTAACTTAAGTATAAAAATCTTTGTTAACATAATTACATATACAAGGCATCATGCATTTTAATTCTTCAATAACTTTAGGCCATATACAGTAAATAATAGAAGTTATGTAGGTATTGCATAGTAGTAACCCATTGATATAAACTATTTTAAGGTATAACAGTGGAAGCAACAAGATTAGGTCATTATCTAAATATAAATTCATAAAAACAGTTGATTTTCATCCAAGTAAAACTATCTAAATAACCCTTTCTTAGACCATGGGTACATATTCTAAATAACATGGGCTTAGTAGCTTGTATGAAGAAGATGTGTAATACCTTTGTATATTTTATGTATACATTTCTCATTCACATCAATTCCATTCTTTATCTTTTACTCCAAATTTCACAAGTACATTTTATATTTCAGATTTCCCAATGATTCTGATCACCAGAGCAAAAAAATATAAACACAAGTTATACTTTTGCGTAATTTTCATTTTTCAATAAAGCCTTGGTAACAGCTTAAGACTAGATAAACTATAAAATAACATTATGACTTATTGAAATAAAGCTGCCTTTTCTTTAAATCTTTGCCTTCGGACAGCCTTCTCCTCCGCTTCCCTGCGTTTCTCTTCTTGTTCTTGAATGATCTCATTGTGGAATTTGTTACTCTTGGCGAGCTCTTCAATTTTGGCTTCGAAGAAAGTTTTAGCGCCGTTTACGCCGACTTGGTCCACGTTTATTTCTGTGAGTCGCGCGAAGGCGTCTAAACCGGAATCAGTCTCGAGTTCCCCCGCGCGGGCTTTCCTGAAAAACAAAATATATATTTACTATGATAAAAATATTGTAAAAGGATCAATCACGTTCGTTAGGGTAGGTTTTAAGATGGTCATTTCAGAAACCTTTTAAATTTGACTTAACTTTCTAGCTCCCCCAAGTTGCTGTTGATTGCTTAAATTAATTGATGCATTTACTAACTGAAAGGTAGGTAAGCCAGACACAGACTTTCCCCGTAGGTGCCTATAGCTACTTACTACAATATGTACGTTAAATATTGAAGGAATTAACATACAAAGTGGTTAATCCATTATTATAACTAACAAAGTAGCTGCTTAGTTACTAGGATTAAAGAAACATTTAATAAAATGGTTTTCCTCGTATAAAATTCACAAATACATTACGCGGGCCGTGCGTTGGTATTTCTCCTTTACGACAACAATGTAGGTATCTACATATATAGCTATGTTATCAACTTTACAAAACAAGTGGTCTACAAACAAAATATTACTCAGATTGGTAGGTACCTAAGTATTCTACTATTTTGTTTGCAATTTGATTGAGCTATACCTACAGCTTGAGGCTTCATGCCCTCCGTCTTGAAAAATCTACTTTTTGTTACACTACCCTCCACTTTTTGAATTAATCTATTATAATCAATGCATGTGATATTCAAAAGTAGGGAGGTATTGTTACCTGTAAATAAGTAAGAATTCCCTGAAGCTAATTCTGTTGTCTCCATCCTCGTCAACCTCTGAGATCATAGCTTTCAGTCCAAGATGAGTCTGCGGTGCTCCAAGGCGCTCCATCATACGTTTCACCTCGGTCAAATCTAGATAACCATCGCGACCTTCATCGAATCTGGAATTTAAAAAAAGATATTATGTAACTAGGTAAGTTTGCAAAAAAAGAACTACCTATATAAGACGATGAAAAGGCAAGTATTTTTCTTCAAGATTGGTCATCAGAGTCCCTATAGTGGCGATAGATTTACTTTTTCAGGGGCACTGATAGCCGAGTGGTATGACCGTTGGACTGCCAAGTCAAAGGTCACAAGTTCAAACCCCGGCACGCACCAATGTCTTTTCGAATTCATGTGCGTATTATAAATGAATTATCAGTTGCTAAAACGGTGAAGGAAAACATCGTGAGGAAACCGGCACACCTGAGAGATTTTTCAACGGTGTGTAAAGCCATGTCAGAGGCCTACAGGCGGTTTAAACTCTGACACCAGGTGGTTCATCAACCACACGATAAGAAGAAGAAGATTTACTTTTACATAGCCTGGAGTTTAAAAGATGCAGATAAAGGTGCATTTAAATCTTTTAAAGTAAATGTTAATAAAAAAATGTGTTTATTGCAGGCTTCCTTTATTTTGAAAAAATTTAAATAAATAATTTCCCAGTCATTCCTTATGGCCACTTGGACTACAGCAGCTCACAACCGAGAGGAATGGAGGAAGGAAAGGGAGGCCTTTGCCCTGCAGTGGGACGACCATGGCTGAAATAATAATAATTCCTTATGGAAATACGTATAATTACAGGTAATTTAAAATTCATCCAATAGATAGACGTGATATAATACGCATTAATAATGATGCAGGTCAATGCTATTAATAGAGGCTATGTTTTTATGTCCGCGTGGATTGATTGTTAACAGCTACGGAAAGTCTGCGTAGGCAGGTTTCTTGAGTAAAGCTCTCTTTTGCTCTCTGCCTCTACGTAATCTTGTTAAAGGTTTTGTTATTCCTTAGGACTTATTTTGATGATTAGGAGATTTATTCGAATACCTTCACAAGAGGTTGGCTATTCATAACTCATTATAAATAGCAAAAAATATGCTATGTTATCTACATAATAGTAACATAAGTGGCGTCAATACAATAAGGAAAGTTCTTACGTAGCTTATTAGAAAGAAGACACATTGTATGCCACATAATGAACCGAAAGACCGTTACGGTATCCAAAATGTACGGGGAATGCTAATTTATAGGTATACGTTTAAATATGCCACACTTTCGCTTAGTGTTATGAAGTGTAGTTAAAAAAAAATTACCTAATGTTTGCGTAAAACACGAAAATCCATATATAATTAATCAATGAACTGTGCCACATCAGTATTCACATGAGTAAAAATATTAATATTTGAAAGTTACGAATTGTGGATTATATCATGGTTATATCACTTTGCTCATGAACCTAATTGTTAAGTTAGAACCTTATCTTCCGTGATTAAGTGATCGGACAATTAGTTGCGGTTTAGCACAAGGACATTTTATGCGTTTGCAGTCGCTTCATATTTGGTTATACAGTCATAGTACCACTGGCCCACTGTACCATTCGTGAAGTTTGGTCAATCGCAACAAACATGACTAACTGAGGCATAGTTGATATGGACAGCACGTACAATGCTTCACCTAGTTACATTCGTTGAGTGAAATATTGTTGTTGGTAAGACTAGAAAAATAAATTACGACAATGACACACAGATTTCCCGTTTGATTTTTTTGCATTGAATGATTTCCACTTGCATCCGCAGTGCCATTATTATTTTTCTCAATCAACACTAGTCATTTGCTATTTCTCATTACAACTAAAAATGTTGATGCTTTAGCAACTGTATACAGGATTATATTTTTTCCAGAACCATCTTTTCAGTTCCTGGCTATGGAAATGGACTTAGTGAAAATCTATTGATAACGTTTTAGTTTACATTAGAAATATGTATTTTTGCAATTCTGTAGATACAGTTTTGGATATCATCCACTCTACGTTTGAAAAATTTAAGGTGTTTATGCCATAAATAATAGGTATGTGGGTACCTACCTACCCATAGCGGATAACGTCACATGACATAAAGGTGACACAGTTTCCCTGCCCACGCCGATGTAACATCTGAGGTAGTTAAGGTATTCTTATCTTACATTCTTTCTAACATCCGTATAATTAAAGATCATGTATCAGGCCCGGTTGATGACTAAGTGCTTACCCTGTAGTGCAAAAGGTCTCAGATTTGTTTCCCACATAGAACTACCTACTTACCTACTTGATATAGTGATATAAGTCTATTTTTGTTCACGTCAGACTTTGTCCATGTTAGGTACCTAAAGGTTTATGACGCTTACGAAGTAGTATTATATTCATCACGAACATATTTATTTACATGAGATCTTGCTACGTACTTAGTTCTTTTAATCAAATGTTAATTTGGTCGGTATCTGGTTAGGTGTGGTACCCATTACTGTTATACGTATTATTCTGGCTCATTCCGCTTCAGCTATCAGATAACGTAAAGTACCGAAATAATGATAATGTGTGTGAATGGTACCTTTAATTTGCTATCAGATTGTTTGCTAAATAAGCCATAATATGTGAAATGTGATTCGTTTATTGACAAAGCATTCGGAATTATATCTGTAAGTTCATTTTGTCAATGTTTCATGGCGGTAGGCAAGAACATGGCGATTTAGTCAACTGCTGAGCCACTGGCCAAATTGGAAAGTCATTAAAAAAAAAAAAAGACTTTTAGTATGTAGCAAAAATACATAGGCAATTAACGGCCTATAATTAAAATACTTATATACCTAGGTAGTATGTAAATGGTAAAGTCTTCTTAAAGTTTTTTTACACTACATATCTATTGACAGCCTTCACCACCTATATACCCACTGTTTTATATAGCAGATACAACATATTTGTATGCCAATATATACCTTGACCTGTCTGACTAATGTTTATAAAGCGTCAAATAATGCTAATTCGATATGTACAGCTTGTGAGTGTCTTATATTATAAGGCATATATGTGTTACGAGCTAGATGTGTGACTACTGTGTAATAGAGTGGCACAACCAAGGCCATCGTATGTCCCCTTATTCCATTAACAACCGACTGCGATAAAGTAGTCACGGGAAGTGTAAAACTATGATTTGTTGTATCCTTTCGAGATACTAGGTAGTAGGTATTGAGGTACTGAAAAATGTATTTAAAAAAATCTAAATTAATAATCTGGAAGTTTCTGAACCTAAATAAAAAAACATTAGATTCCTATTACCCTATTAGATAAATAAGGGTCAACTGCGTTACAGTTACTTCGGTTTTTTCTTTACCAATCGCCTTATTTTATAACTAGCTTTTGCCCGCGACTTCGTTCGCGTAGTAGTCGAAAATGGTTCTAATACGATTTTTAAGGACCAAGAAATCACGTTGTCCCTTACAAGTTTGCCCCCCTTTTTCACCCTCGTAGGGGTAGAATTTCGGAAAATCCTTTCTTATCGGATGCCTACATCATACAAAGAACACACCCTCCAAGTGCAGTCAGTTCACGATCAGTGGTTTAGGCTGTGCGTTGATCCGTCAGTCAGTCATTCAGGACAAAACATTTTAAATGTATAAATAAAGCCCTTCTGAACATTATTTTACCGTCGACCTTTCCAAAATCTCAAAATATAACATGGGTAATTTATTTTTATTATGTTAATAGCTACTTTCGCATTAATATTATGGTTTTGACATATAACTACATAGACAGTATACCTATGTATCTTAGTTAAGTATAAACATGTTTACCAGCTATTAACACTGGTATCTGGTAAGTGGTACCTATATATCTACATAACATAGTATTAGTGCTAACGAAGCGAACAGTGTCGTGGATATGGCGGCGGGTTACAAATCGCATTGTCTTGGAAGGCGTTTCAAGGTAAGAGAAGGCTAGCCTGCCAGTCTAGCTATACAAATCATATTCAAATTATTCAGAACTAAGTAGATATTATAATTAAACATAATTGCTATTTTTTTTAAGTTTGTTCGTCTTACAAACACTGTCATTGACATTGAGGTATAAGGTTGCATAGACAATGGACATTGGACAATATACTTAGTATATCCACATTGTGATAAATATGTTGTTTATTGTACTTTGTGTCACGTGCTCAAATAGCGCCAAATATTCATACCTCCATACAGGCATTTTAATAATATTTATCACCCGTAGAAAGCTAATTAATATTTTCAGTTAGTTCTTCAAAAATGTTCATATACCACACCTACTGGATACCTAAGTAGGTATGTATAAATGAAAATTACTTAGGTAGGCACCTGACTACCTGTAATTTTTATTTATGTAATTTCAGTTTACTCCACTACGAAATGCTAAGTATTCGCGTTTAGATAATAACTTGGTTACGTATAAATTAAAAGTAGAATACATTAATGATAAACAAAGAGACTATTCATTGTTATGTTCTTACTCGCGTACAAAAAGTTAGAAATACTTGGCACTTACGAGTATCATGCAAAGTTCAGGAAAATAAGAATTTAGCAATTCTGATAAATAAGCAAGCGATGATGTGGTGACGTATCTTGAAGGTCTAGGGATATGAGCTGTGGCGGACAATTCTTATTACAAATTGTTCCAGAACTTGTGACCATAAGATAATTTATCCTGCCCCCGTACCATGAAATCTTAAATCAGGACATTATCGGTTTTGGAAGCGAGACGCCGCTACATGCAGTGTAGAGCTGCGTCTCGCTTCCACAACGGAAAATGTCCTGCTCATGAGTCATGGTAAGGGGGCTGTATCTTGACATAATATCTGTACTTACTCTACTAGATACAATTTCACACAATCTGTTTAAAGCAGATTCTTACATTCATAATCTTGTTAAACTTGTTTGTGTCAGGCACCTACACGCATTAAGATGTAACATGCTGGACATGAAAATATTTTTTAGCTCTAATCTATTTTTTATTAAGTCCAATTAATTATTTTATGTATAAAATATCAAATTGTAAATATAGATGAAGGATAATTATAATTACATAGAGAATGTTAAATACAAAAGTCTTGTATAACTATCGGATAGTATATAATATTACTATATATTTATTAGTATCTTCTAGGAGAAACTAGCTTCCAAAACTAATGTATAAGATAAGATACAGAATTGGGAGTGTTTCCTTAACTTATTGGATAAATTCTTCAGTCAGCTAATAGACTGTATTTAAAGGTGTTTACTATTTTAGATACAAACATCAAGTATCGAACACCCAGTGACGGAGTTCCCGAAACAGTCACAATTCGCTGCGGGGGACACTTGACTCATATGTTTTTACGATGTGAGCGCAAACAACCAATATTGTGGTTTCATATATTATACAATTATCCCAATGACGCAATTTATAACAATGAATTAAGCCATGATTTAATTAGTTCTGTTTAATTAAACACGATTGATGGACTAAATGACAAAGAAGGAGTGGCCCCATTTGTTACTTAAACACTGACACAATTTCCAAAACATGAAGCCCGAATTTAACTGTTTCTCCCTCGTGGTCTAAAAACAAGATCCGAATAGTATTCAGCTCGATGTCAGGTGTCGTAAGAAACATTACATTAGCTGTCTTCTAACACATCGAAATATAGAGATGGACAAAAGGACTAAATATTTAGATAGCAGCCATAGCACGATCACAGCTGTTCTTTGGTGGTAATGATACTAGAAGCAGCTCTAGTCTGGGACTACCACGAACTCATAATATAACAACCGTTTTCGTTTGTACCACAATCACATAGTAACGGCTATTCTGTTGACAAAACAAATTCTGCATCAGAACAAACGCTCTCGAATACGATAGCTTTTTTCCTACTATGAGTCTATCTCACGTAGGCCGTAAACATTATTATTATAAGTTGCTCGAATCATGTTTACCTACTTATAACACGATTATCGTGCATGCCACGACCGACTATAACACCAATGTCTTGGATCCAACCTATAAACACCCACGGAAATGAGGCCAGTGATAATAAAATGCCATTACAGTGTCCTACTAAAGTACAGACGCTTTTAATGAATTCCGCAAACTCTGAGCCTTCGCCTATCTATCAAAATTGTACATATAATGGGATGTGATGCTTGTTTCCGGATAGGTTTAGCTATTAATCATTTTGTCAGACCTATAGGTCGACCTATATCTGTGTATATTGAAATAAATTATAGAAATGGTTTAAGACTACATTTAAGGTCCAAAAAAGGAGTCCTTCTTTTAAGGGGATAGACGATTAAAGCGTGTCACTAATTATACTGTGGGTATTAATATTTGAACTTCACACAATGAACCCCCTTAAGAGTGCTGCCGCGGCTTTAGTTTGGCTGGCTTTTTTCCCTACGACGCTATTGTTTTCAATGCTCCTTTCAGTCGAATAAGTACCCACTTTAGCTTTTATATTGAGGTCAATCTTGTTTAGTACAAAAGTAATCGACCAGTGACTTAGCCTCATGATTGTTATGATATTGTCAATTACTATAACAGCTAACCGTCACTAACAGTTCTCTCCATAAATGTCATGTGACATACTTTTATGTCGACTGTTAGGAAATTGTTCGCAGACAATTTTTTTTTTGCCTTCTATTAAATCATCTACATTCATCACAGTCGCTACTGTTAGAAGAAATTGGATGTGATATAAGAAAGACCAGGTTAGCTTTTGTAAGACTATTTTTATGTGTCATAACATAAGATGCATTGCATTTATTACATGACTATAGCGTCAATTAAGTCATGATTACGTAAACACATTCCAATTTTGGCGAAATTCCAACAAGCTACGCGTTACTGCAAAGCAACATTTCGAATAGGTATCTGGCGATGCTCGTTATTTAGGCCGGCTTTTCATTTCCATTTATGGTGGACATAGCGTACTACATAGGTCTGTAAATAACAGAAAATAACGTTTCGTTACCTTTTTATTTTGGAGCCCATTTGTTTCAATGCTATTCTGAATATGAGATCTATTAATAGATAAGTTCGTTCGTTTCTACTTCTCATATTCAGGGTTTACTTAATGAGTGGGGACAAGAATTAAAAATTATAAGAAATCTTACATGTTTCATAAACTCAATCAAACCTAAAACCTGTATACAAGAGGATGCTATGCTTTAAATATGCGGTAAATTTAGATGAGTCAATTATCTTTTTCAGTAAGACGCGCGCTGTTAGTCGAGTAGTTACTTTGTGATTGCTATCCTGATTATGCCACCAGACTATTGCTGAGTATACATTTTCGATTATGACACTTTTGGTGTTCTCATATCAACTGCATTCTACGTATTCTCTGCAATCTTTATAAGTAATCGACCTTATGCGGTACAGACTGGGTCATCTGCCATTCTTTTTGTTTTGTAAACAGCATTTAGTATGCCTCGTCCACTAGAGTCTAGAACTCTAGAGTAGTAGTACTATTCAAAACTCTATTGACCACTGTTCAATGTTCATCCTACATATTTGTTAGTTATCGGATCTCTATAATATTCAGTCATTGGTTTAAATTGTACTGTAGCCTGATTTAAGGCTCGTTATCCATATCAGCAGAGTAGGTCATGACATTAAGAATTTTTTTGTTTATATAATATACCTATGATTTCGACCTATTGCTATACTATAACAACGTCGTACTGTCAACAATCAATGGGTTTATAACCTTGAACACATACAATATGTGTAAGGAACGGAGTTCGTAGGAACGGCATAATCAATATTACAATGATGGTCACGTCCGAAAACCCCATAAGAATCTAGTTTCTCTTCCTGTCACTTGCTTGTGCGTTTTGGAAGTAAAGGAATCTAAATTCATTGGCTGTGGTGCACCGACCACCGTGCTGTACGCTGTTGCATGGCAATAGCAACCGCAAAATGAAATGTAGTTGCAAGTTGCAACATGGATAGAATGTAAGTTATCTGCGAAACGAAACTCTGTCTCAACCATGTGCTCATGTTATTGTTATTGTTCTTACGATATTGTAAAAATAGGCAATCCACCTGACAAATGATTAGCAACAGGTGCAATTCGTAAAAGGTATAAAACAATTATGATTAATTGCAATAAGGTAAGTGGCCAGGCCTTGGATGATAAAACTCAATTAAGATCCAGTTTATTGTCTTTTCGGACGAAGAACGACCAATAGATTACTAAAGCTCCGAGATACATTTGTGTATTTATGTAGATGAGTGTTACATAGTTACCAAAAGTAACACAGAAATGTTTTCAAAATATGTATTTTGATACAAATATATCCATAATACGAGTTAATTGGTCATAAATACGGTAAATGTGGTAATTTAACAGCTATAAATAGACCTATCTGTATTAAATTTATATTATGTAGCTCAATTAATATGTACCTACCTACCTATTGCCTCATACTATTTAAAAAAAGATAACTTTACTCTTTTTGAAATGAATCAATTTAAAATTCAAAACGACCATTTGAAATTTTGGTTTGTTTAATTTCATTGTTTTCAGGAATCAAAATCAATGTTAAGTAAATTCTACACCATTTACGAAATGTTATTCGATGTAGAACACGAATACGCGGTATTTTAGTCTATAAGATTTGTATAACAACCGCATTGCTTTATTTGGTTCACACGTGCCTTTATTTGAAAATATCACACCCTTGCATGTTAGTACCTAATATAACTGTACAAATATCGTTATCAATAGCTGTAAAATTTATATTATTATTTATTTATAGCCTCATATATTACTTACTTTCGTGCTAAAGTCAATTAGTATCGAATACATGTTTACCTTTACTATTTATTTGTAAATGCTTACACCTATATATTGCTGTAACTAACTAAAAGGAATTCCACACTTAGAACCTGAACTATCTATGAAACATTACATAAGAATCTATATTATACTTAGTTGTAAACACCGAACTGCTGTTATTGAACCATTATCTTGATCAATAAAAAACTTAACGCTTGTGGACTTTATCATAGATATGACGAAACATGTTTCTAAGTATTTTATTTAAATAACTATGTTTAGCGCGAAACATGTCATCGAAGTAGGCTCTAACTCGTATTAGTCGCATTAAATGTTCTATCGAAGTGCAATTAAGTGGTCATCGGATGTCGTCAACTACCCAGCAGGAATGAGTCCATCTGACCAGCTAACCAGCTGTTCACCTGTTATGATTCACTGCGTTATTAACCTTAGTTTGCTTACGTCCATTAAGTATTACGTGTTGGTTCATTATTATTCATTGCGGAAACGGGGGTCAACTCGTAAAACAAAATACATGTGTAAACTGTGATTCACACCAGCGATCATTGATTTTGTCGTGTTGCACTCTATCGATACCGGTTCTCGAGTCTCCACGCATTTCCTTCCGAATGAATCAATAATAATTATGTACCATAGCATAGCGTTTGATAATGGAAAAGGTTTTTTTACTTTAAGCCTTTTTAACTCTAGGCGGTTCCGTTAAGCATGTGACCGATGTTGTTTTGTGCACAATTCACAAGCAATTTTTATAGATATCGCCCCTATAATTTTTATACTATACCTACCAGGGTCCTTAGACAAGTGACAAAACGCTTGATGAAATAGAAATCGAATAAGTAGCGTTATGGGGTTGACATAATGTTTTGACTATGTAATAAATGACATGTCAATCCTCTTCATGTTTCATTCATTCTATCCGGTTTCTATTCGTCAAGCGTTTTGCCATTTGTCTAGGGCCCCGGAAGGGAGGCAACGAGATTGCTGTCAGGTCAATAATTATGGCTCGTGCCGACACACACACAAGTCATAGTTATCTGTATGTTGACAAGATAATTGTCACAACATTTAACGGACTACTGGTAAGTGTTAAGCACGTGTAGTCATTAGGACTATTCACTTCAGTGTTCCTACAGTGAATCACTGTTATCGCTAAGTTTGACACCTTTCGTTTTGCTAAGAAATATGACTAATGTTGTAACATAAACTCACTAAGTTGCTTCCGATATAAGGTATTCATCGAATTCTTAAAAAAACTGAACATAAACACGCTCAATGAGGACTGAGGAGCATATCATAATCCATTAGGGCTAGGCAAATTATCGGTGTGAGGGCAATCAGTGACAGTGGGTTACAATAATCAAACATCTTGGTTTGCAGTATGCAATTGCACGAAGTAGCTAGGCATTTATAGTAATCACAATTGCACATTGTTGTGATTTATTCATCACATTAATTTGTTTGAAAAATAACGATGACTGTATTAGTTATTGTTTTAGTGGCAAACAGTGGAGACACAGTAAGCAATTTGTTTGCATTTTATCTACTATGTTTGTTTTATGATATTGACTGTAGTGAGGCATAGATAAGTTGGCATGCGGGCTGCTCTGTTCCGGTGGGCCTCACAACCGTTGATAATTATGCCTGGGAATAAAATCCATTCTCATAGGTTATAATAGACTTTACGAGTTAGATAAAATATAATTATGTTGCGTCATTAATATACAAATTAGTTTAAAAATAAACTGAATATGTATCCACTTGTAGGATCTGCCAAGTCTAAATACTAATGGAGTAGGTACTAAAATAAATATGCTAGATCGTTTGAATAACAAGAGCTGGACCCTAAAAAACCTTCGTTCTACGAAATGGTCCTAAATTATAAAATAACAATCCAGAGGGATCCCTTATACAATTTACAAAGGGTAAAGGGTTAAGGACAACGCCCAAATTGCCAAACGTTTTTGACAACAAGTACTCAGGTATTCGCAGAATCTACATAGTTTGCTCTTTCATCTTGAAGCAAAATAAAGATATGTTAAAGAAGAGAAAATTATCTTATTTTCTAGAAAATTTATTTCAGTCTTTTAGATGGATAAACATGTTTCTTCATCTCTTTGGCGTATTCTACACTTTTTTCTAGCCGTTTGGTTTACCCATACAAAGATTTTTAGATTCCACGAGGAATACAGCGAATTTATCTAATGCAACGAACCTGGCATCACTGACCAGTCAACTTAAATTATTCAAATATAAGCATAATATGATGATGAAACCACAATAATTACCCGCATGTAGAATAAAACTAAGAAGTTTATTGAAGCCAATAGAGTTACAATTAAATAACCTAATCTTCGTTGGGAGTAAGTTTCTTTGTGTGATGATGTGTGAGTCTCGTGTGAATTCACTATACTGTGTTATCTCATTACCTAGTTGAATGAAAGTCGCGCGATGATGTAAATTATAATTCTCGTAAACATGGCGTGTTTCTATTCATTTTCGTCTCCCACGACGATGCGATGTCATTTCACCTAATAAATTACACTTAAATAATGTAACGTTTTAATTTAAACTCAATTTATGTAATGTTTGTAAACTTTTACTTTGTCTTTGTGTAATTATACGGTTACTAATAAGGTAAATTTATTATATCGTAAGATTACATTAGAGTTCACGACAAAACTTATCTATTAGGGTTTTAGGTTATCTAGTTAAGTGTCTATAATTATAAACCAATCATTTGTTTACAAATATAAGTCAAGTTTTGTTAAATCTTGTGTCTGTAGATACCTAGAATTATAGTTTCGTATATTGCCTATCTTTACTACGTTTTTTTCGGAGCACTTTGCAACGTTAGCTTTCGATATATAGGACTGTAAGTCATAACAAGAATTACAATTTATTAGCTGAAGTGCGTTATAAAGATATGAACCAAATTATTATGCTTTAAACTATAAACAAATCATTTGCTTTGTATTTTAAAGTCCAATCATTTCATCTCTACCACAGCTACTATTCTATGGATGAGCACAGAAGCGCGGTGATAAATTAAAATAATTCGACAATCTTGCTAGGTATTATATAACTAATGCAAACGTGTGGATTTTTAGAAATTTGGAAGCTAATAAGTTACTTAATGACGCCGTTATGGCTCCACGCTGTATTTTGGATACAGATTAGCCCATTTACTTACTTATGAAAATATTTAAGCAATGTTTAGTTACACAATGTTCTGTCAACTTACAAATATTCGATATTTTCGTTTAAATAATGAAAAGACATTACATTATAATGTTTGTGTGGGCATGATTTGGGCTCTATATATTCTATTTTAATTTATTTAAATCAGAAAGACTCTGCGTAATTAACAGACCATTGTAAGTAATTAGGACTTTTAGGAATCTCCCGTTGAGCCCTAAATGACATGTCTAAGTTAGAAGTACAAGAGTTATTTCTTAAGGGTTTGATTATTTCATATTGTTTATTTCATAGGGTAGCCTTGTCCACCCAAATGCCAGGATGAATGGTGTAATTTATATGAGATAATTCTGTGAGTTTAAGGCACTTTGGCCATGTTATTCTTATGCCTGTAAAACTCACCCATGCAAAGAAAAATATCACAGATTAGCAAAATTTTCAAATTCATAGTGTTAGAAAATATTTTTGTTGTGTAACAAACATATATTTCCTAATTTGGTTTGCAATTTTAAATAGATAAAGCATTTCATAGAGTTATTTCTATCAGTTTTATTATCTGATATTGTATCGGAAAGTGGCACCTAATTTAAATTATGAACTCTACTTTCATGAACTGCCGATCACTCATCATACCTATCTAAATTGAATATATCTACTTATTTCCTGCTTATCTAGGTACCGCTGGGTAATATGTTATTATGCAGATAGTCAGCTATTTCCCCCTAATTCGGCTAATAAATATTAGCCAATAATAAAATATAATTAAATTTAAATACCTATCTACTTAGGTACTACGGTTTCTTGTTTTTACTAAACACATACCGCTGAACTTATTGTAATGTTCGCACATAAACAATGTTAAAATTAATCATTTTTAGTTATTTTTACAAATTTATAGATCTAAAGAGTCTGATGACTGTGACTTGTAAGCATGGGGGAATAAGAGATGATGATCTTTAAAGACTACCATGTCCATAAGTCAGAATAATAGTGATTCAAACAAAAATAATATCCTTCTTACAAAACCCGCTGGATATATCGAATGCCATTTACGCCAGCTTCCAATAATATAATTGCGAAAGTATAAAGCAATTTAAAGGTCAGTAGCGATAGCTCAGAATCTGTGTTCTACTATGTTAGTATCTTATTTATATTAAATTATTATTATAAGGTTAGTCACCGATGTATACAAAGTAACAATATGTATGTATATCAATTTTCTAATTTGTTAAAAGGGAGTTGTTGAGCCTTTGGGGCATAACGGTCGTAAATTGTTGGCAAATTGAGCCGTAGCACCGTAAAACGAATTAAAAAATTATTTTTTAGAAACAAATTGAGTATTTACAATTATTATTGCAATATTTATTATCCTTTAATATATAACCAACCAGGTTTGTATCTATTCATATACATATTTATCATGGAATATTCGTGGGTAGTGGCACTGATAAACAAAACCATTTGTGCATTTGGGAATATCTTGTAATTGAAAGTAATTTTTAGTCGAATATAAGTCATAGTGAAGTTCTTATATTGTGTACAGAACCAGAATTAAACTTAATTTGAGAATAAGTTCTCCTCGTTAAACCGACATAACTGCTCTTGGGATTGCAAACTTAAAGAAACTTGCTCATTAAGGCGTACCTATAAGTATATCCATTAGAGAATTATATTACCTACAGTTTTTCTGATGATGTCTATTTACACATAGGTACCTACCTAATTACTAAAGTAATAAAGGTCAGGTGATGCCGGTTGGTATTACGACTTTCTGCGAAGATGCCGCTTCGCCGATCTCCCAGAATCGAGTTTGATAAAATAAAAAGCCCACTTACTTGTTGAAGGTCTGCTCGTATTGTTTTATTTCCTTCCTGGAGAACTCATGAAATTCCGTATAAACGTTTACGAATTTATATTTCGGTTTAACCTCTAAGCCCTCCTCGAGTTTATCATTGATCTCTTGTCTCCTCGAGAGAATACCACTGAGCTCCTCTGTAGCAGACATCGTGATATTTCGCGCCAAAGAAAAGGTTGAAAAATGTTGTTTTTTAATCAGGTAAGCGTGCGTCGGGCGCCGCGAGAGGCTGCCTGCGGCTACGACCTTGCAAACACTGGTTGTGCGGGCCGGCGCGGCGGGCCGCCAGCCGCTAGTCAGTGCCTCGCACTCGCTCCCTCCTGTAATCAAGTCGCGGGCATTGCGGGGGACGGATGGATCGACGCGCGTATGTGCCGCGCACCGCTTTATGATCTGCCTAATCTTATTGCAATTACTGTAACCCTACAGAAATGATAATTTAGTGACCCCTTTCGTCGAATTGCGACGATCTCCAGAACCTATTCAAATATTAATTGGTCGTTACTATGAAATCCATGACTGCGACGTAGGTACTATAGGATCCTGTTTGAACGCTACTATTTTGGGAGTGGTCTACAGCGTTAAATTTTACACTGTAAATTTACAGAGCACATAACATACTTTTTACTCATACATAGGTACTATACATAGTTTACTACCTAGCTACCAGCAGTCGCCGTGGCCGAAATCGTCTAAGATGTCACTATCACCAGCATTCACTATTATCACCTCGTGCCAGTATATACTTTAAATATTTTAGCGTAAGTATTGCTCGTTGAATCTGCTCATCTTTACTGCAGTCCAAATCTTATTTCTTTGATATTTATATGGTCAAGGGTGACAAAAGCTCGTCTTCACATCTAGTAGTGGCTGAAAAATCTTCAAAAAATGGCAACTTTATTTGACAGTTTCCAAAGTATGGAATGTCAGTCTTTTCGTTTCTTCTCTTCAATATTTTGCTTTATCCCAACGGTCTAGACTTAAAATCATTGCCTCAGAAAACGTTCAATAGAAAATTATTTTCGTTATACCTTTGTCAAGCACTGCACTTGATCAAGTGCAGAAAGTCAAAAAATACCTTTTCGCATTACTTCAGGCTCCAATGCGAATATGCAATAAGTTAAGGGAGATTCTTTTTTGTTTTAGTAATCTAAAAGTAGAACTATCTACGTATAAATACTATATACATATAGATTATATGCTAATTACTTTGAGGTTAAACGTTATGATGTTGATAACACTATTATTTAATATTCACCAAATGCGGTCAAAAACAATCCAAATAACATGTTTTCCTTACACGAATTACTTACAAGAATATATTACATAGACGTATAGGCATAAACTTATACCTACATCATTATTTAAGTTTAGTGTTTACTTGATGTTAGTTAGGCCTTACATGTGTCATTAGCTAACTGGATATCTTATGTAAGCTGTGACAAGTTCGGTGGCAATCCTAATATTTCTTATAATATTTTGTCAGCGATTCAAACAGCCATGTGGCCCCACGAGTAGTAGGCCATTTGAGGCCGTGAGGCAACGTTTAGGCTGTACAAGAAGTATGCGGTTTCGTTACAAGCGAATGAAGATTCAAGACATGTCGGTGTTGATGTAAATTCGCTGGTGAGACCTGCGCTCTGTAAAGTGGAAGAGAGTCGATTAGTCAGTCCAGTTAGAGACCTGTTGCATCCCTAGGAAAACTGGTTGGAATGGAAAGGAAAAAGTGTTCCTTTGGGAAATTTGGACTAGTTATAAAGTCAAGCCTTGCATAGCCACCTCAGATGCCGTTTCAAAAGCGTACGCTGCGTCAACTCCTTATTAAATTAATAACAATATTTCACAGGCTTTTTGCTCGTATTAGTTAATCAAAACTATATTTTCTACTTGGACATTGATGTAACCAGATGAGCAATGGGTATTGTCGTTAACATAACAACAAAGGCAATAATTATGCAGCTTAGCGTCATTATGAGGTGATCAATGTATCGCACAATCAAATTTCTAAGACAGTTTGTATACATTCATGTTCCTAACTACCGCTGTAAGAAACGCAGGTGACTCAACCCCACAACTCGCTTTGTCAGTCCTTTGCATTGCTTTATAACAACACTACACCTAATTCAAAAACAGTGAAAATATATTTAAATTTTAAGAAAATATTTCTAGTTACATAATTTAATTTGTACCTTTTTTATATGCAGTTTTACATTTAAGAACGCGTAGTGGATACAACGCTCAATTTTCTTTGATCAATACTGTGCAACAACTATATTAACTCTTACTATATTAACTCTTCATACTGAAGTGACATTAAAATCGGTTGTCATGGCTTTTAGGCTCCGTATGTAAGATATCGAAGATCAAATGGTTTGAAGAAGTAAAGAAAATCTCTGAAATAACGTGTGCCTCCCAAAGTATAAAGTGGTTTTATAAGCATAAGTGCCGTAATATATTATGACTTACCTACAAGAAGTGGGAGACGACCAAATGGATGCATCGTCAAACAGATATAGTTCTGAATGTATGGAGACCAAAGTTTTGCAGTCTTCGATTCACTTTCACAGGTTTGCAAAATCTTTTGGCGGATAAACCTTTTCTAATTTTTGGGTTCATCACTCCGTTGTCCGTCTGTCTGTCAACCCCTTTTTCTCAAGAACGCGAGAAGGTATTTAGTTGAAATTAATATCAAATACTCGGGTCTGCTGTCCCTTAAAGCCGTCACAAAATAAAACTTCTAAGTTAACGCAATCAAACGGTACGAGTAATTATGTTGATTTTGTTTGTTGTGTGATGTTTTTACAATTTCCGCTTTCAAAATCTATAGTTTTCTTCCCGTTAACCTTGAAACATAAAATTTGGCAAGAAGCACAAGTAAAAGAATAAATCTGAAAACTTTAAATTTTTTGTTACATCACATAGAAAATAAGAATATCTTGTTTGCAGTTGTTAAACCAACCGCTACCTACTTAAATGTATTGGGGTAACAGTTTTCCAACGGCAAAGTTAAGTTTGCCTGTGAATTTAGTATATTAACTTTTCGTTAAAACAATGTTATTGTTGTAAACATAATTTAAAGTTTGCACAGAATCCTCGATGCGCGAGTTACTATACGCTTACTCGCACTTGACCCGGTTTTGTAATGTCTAGAGTCTAATTACCTACCTAGTCTTTTTATTGGGATTAGGAGAGAGAGAGAGAGAGAGAGCTTCCTAAATGAACTGAAGTAAAAGATGCTAGGCAGGCCTTAACAAATAAATATTTTTTCCGATGTTCAATTAATTGTGTGTTACTAATTTCAAAATTGCTACATAGTCTTATTTAACCTGTATCCATGCTCAATGAAGAATCCTAAAACGCTCGTTTGACTAATTGATTGTTCAAAATTGAAAGCGAAACACTCAATTACTTCGGTGTCCATCTATCATTTACGAATATTTTTATAGAAACTGTTACTCGCAAATGTTTAAATACAATTTGGCCTTTCTATAGGAAGTAGTTAACCAAACACCGACAGGAAGTAAGAAATAAGGTCATAATGTGGGGTGTCCAATTCAAGCCCTTTGCATGAAACTTTCGATAGTGCACAATTGATTTGTTCGTCGGCTCTTCGTTCGGCTGTGTTCGTCGAAGGAAAGGTAGAGCTGTAGCAGGTCCTAATTTCGGATTCTTGCCATTTATTGGCCCGTAAATTAACATTCAAATAACTAAAACAGATTATTTAAATGACATTTAAAATATCTACTGACGCTACGCGAGCAGGTCAGACAGTTTACGGCTTAGTTAAAGTTAAATTTCACACAACTTTAACTTTACGGCAAACTTATGTTTTATGGATAGCAAACTAGGTTTTACAGGTGGCTTAATGTTGTGGTGGTTTAATGCCATGCAATGCCACGATTTAATGCCATTTTTAACAAATTATGTTAATGGACCGTTTAATATATTGATATTAAAAGTTCAAACTTGCTTTTGGCAATTTGTACTTAGCTTATCCTATACAATAACTAAATTACAGACTTTTTTTCTATCACCTCTCTAACTATCAGTAATGAACTTTGACTTGATGTTGTTTCATATTCAGTCTGCTACGTACATTATATCTGCAAACTAGTTTCGTTTAAAGTATCAGATTATATGTGAATTCGTGTAAAACTAGTATGATGGATGAAAGCGACACTACATCAAGGAAATCCCAAATTAGTTTTGAATTGAGGAATACCAAAGCATCGCTCGGGGCAGCTAATTTTAACAGGTTTGGAAATATTATTCCAGGACATAGGGAATGTTATCATTTACCGCTTGCCACGCTTGACCGTATATTTTGAAATAAAATCCTTATTTTGAAAATTCGTAACGTCTAACAGCACCTAAATTAATAAAATCGCTATGAAACTAATAAAAAAAATTAGTAAGTAGTTTTATTTTAATGTGTAGTGACAGAAATTAGGTACCTATATTTTATTTGTTATGATGTCATAACACGTCATAGCGGATGTACTTAGTTTAAAATTTTCCGTATAGGGAATTCGGTACATGCCTACATAGCGTGTTAATTTAGCAACTGCGCCTTTAAAAACAATGAAAAGTAGAATGCATAATTAACAGAAAAGTTAACTAATTAAGTAATAATTGTATATCTATTTGTGTCCCAACCAATACCATGTCGACACCTCTCGTGGGAAATTGTTTAAGTGAAGGCTTGTCAATTATCATGCATGTAGACAAAATAATTTTTAGGTTGATTTAACTAAGTAGCCTACCTTTAGACTTACCTAATGTACTATGTAATATCCAGTCGATGAGTCCCGACGGTTTTGTGAAAAACGTTAATTTCGTTACCAAGGTTTAACCTTTTGATCTTGTCAAGGGTTACTGCAATGTTCGAGTGTTCGTGTAGCTATTCCGTAGGGATAAAATTTTAAATTTGGTGCTAACATTTAATTGCGTAATGTATCTAAAATTACGTAATAATTTGAATAATATAGTTTTACTAGTTACGGATGAGATGGACTGCGACACGGTAAAATTATAATATTACTGTGACTGCGACTGGCCCTAAACTAGATTCAAGTATTCTATATACAAAAATAAAATACGTTAGGTACACGGTTGCAACACACCCTGACGAGAACTTTTTAAATTTAGTAGGTACTGTAGAAGTATAAATAATTGGCACCTAATGTACGTTTGCACCTCGTTAGCAGTTGAATATTCATAAACATCTACAGTAATATGTTGAACAAATATAACGTATTAGTCAGCATTCTACAAACTTTAATTTAGTAATTGGCAAACACGTTCCCTTGGGATAACATTAACAGTTATACGCCTTTCGCCTACCAAGCCCAAATTAACAACATATTTTGTTTTGAGCTTATTCAGTGTAGTCTTCTCTGAGCATCATGAGGCGACACTCGAGGTATCCCTCCTACCTAACACAAAGCTTACCGATGCACATTTAGGACATTAAAAAATATTTTATTGTTTTGTAGGACGGAGAGCTTTGGAAAAATTCCTGATGCTGTTCAACAAGAAGTCCCTCGCGAAATACCGAAAAAGAGAGGGAAGCGCAGCATAATTAAAGATTACCTAGTAGATTATACGAGCAATTCAAATCTTCACGGACTTAAATATATCGGAGAAAAAGAAAGAACTTATGTTGAAAAGTAAGTTACTCATCGAATAGAAATAAAGTGCGTTAAAACAAATACAACATTTAAACAAACTCTTATTTTAGGGTGTTTTGGCTCTTCATGTTTACATGCTGTGTAGTTCTGTGCGCTGGATTGATCAGGAAAGTCTGGATAAAATGGAATGAAAGCCCTGTCATTGTGAGTTTCGCAGAGAACCCTACTCCGGTTTGGCAAGTAAGTTTTTGGCAAAATTATAAAATGCACGATGTTGGCCCTTAAATATGCAGTAAACTCTCATCTCAGCACGATTGTTGGCGCAATAATAAAAATTCTGAAAATTCTATATTTGTCATATATTTTATTTTTAGATTCCCTATCCAGCAGTAACGATATGTTTTGAAACAAAAGCAATGCAAAGGAAATTTAATTTTACGGAATATTACCATTTGTACGCTAATAACCTGGACAATCTCACATCAACTGAGTAAGTAAACGGTCCATTTGTATTAAATTTGTTTGAATTCAGTGTGTTTCTTTTCACGTCAGTAAATTGTATTTCCACAACAAACTCAGGTTTTCTTTCTATTGTTTTGCAAAAAGAAATTATTATATTCAGCATGTCCTTATTCTAACTGAATTTCGGTCACGGCTGCCAATTTTAATTGGAGCTAGCTAACTGCGCAGGATCACGATACACGACAGAAAAGAGATCAGGGGCAGAACAAACGGCTTAACGTGTCTTCCAAGACACTAAGGGGTCTCGAATCCCTATGTTTGGAAAAAAACTGTTCCTATGCAAGGCCGTTACAACAGCGCGGCGGGAAGCGCTGCTTAATCCGTAACGAGAGAGAGAAAGACATATGCCATGGCATATCCAATCGTAACAAGGAATAAAATAGCGACAACAAATCTGGAAACATAATGTTGAAGTATTAAAATGCTGTTAAATATATTCTCTGTTTTAGAATAAATCTGTTTGAGGATATTTCAATGGTGTGTGATGATCATCTTGCGCCTCCTAATGGTCGAAAATTTTCATCTGGAGTCGATACCGTAGAAAATATTAAATCGGTTTGTAATTTTCTTTATATAAAGCCATGCACAGTTAAGATTATCCTATTTTTCAAAGTATATTGATAATGTTTATTATTTTAGGTCTCCCCAAACCTAACTGAAGTCTTCTTTGGATGTAAATGGAAAGATATCCCCAGTGAAAATTGCTCTGATTTGTTTTCGCCTATACTGACAGAAGAAGGGCTTTGTTACACTTTCAACACTTTAGGCCCAGAAGAAATGTTTAGAATAAACAAGTAAGTATAGCAAACTAGCTAGCTATGTTGTATCATTTGTCTATTCATAAAGGAGGTAATTAAAGGAGGGATAATAGAAGAGTAAATCTTTTAATTCAAAGGGTTTTAATTACCTATATACTTACATTTGATTGTCTTATTATTTTTGTATATTAACAGTTTACACGACAACTACCCTTATTTGGAACATGATAAGACAGCAGAATCTTGGAGTTTAGAGGAAGGTTATGCGCCAGGAACACCTATAGAAACCTATCCTCACAGGGGTGCAGTGAGTATCGACTAATCATTCTAAAATTCATAAAATCTTCATCTTATACCAAAAAAATATTTTGTATTTTAGGGTTACGGTGTAAAATCTGGACTTACATTCTTATTGAAAGCCAAAAAGATTGACTTAGACTATCTATGCAGAGGTCCAGTGCAAGGTTTCAAGGTAACTTGTATAAAATGCAATTCGTCGATTTCACAATAAGAAACAACAACAAGTTTTACGTATTTCCTCTAATGTTTGTAGATATTGTTGCACAACCCAGCAGAGCTGCCGAGGCTTTCACAACAGTTCTTCCGATCGCCACTATCGCAAGAGGTAGTGGTTGCGGTGAAACCTAAAATGATGACTACTTCCTACGGCCTTAAACCTTACGAACCGACCAGGCCAGTACCTACTCACATATTATTATCGTTAATATTTCACATACATTCGTTCTTAATTAAGATATATAAGATAGACCAAAATATATTTGATAGCTCCATAGCTACTTAGTTAGGTATCGAATGCTGGGTTAACTTCAAGGTACAGAACCAATTAAACGGTTCGACAATTAAGAACTATAATACCGCTATAGTACTTGAAAAACTGTGTTACTTTTACTTGTTCACAGGCGACAATGCTATTTTCCAACGGAGCGCTATCTCCAATACTTCAGAGTGTACACCCAAGCCAATTGCGAGATGGAGTGTTTATCGAACTTCACCTACACCCGATGCGGGTGCGTGCATTTCGGAATGCCATGTAAGTACTAAACTAAACAGACAAATTAATATTGTGGGTAGTTCAGTATAAGTAATTAGTAATTATAGTAGACTCTGCTACCTACGTATAAGTATAAACAATCATGTTTGATACAGAATCATACGTGACGATACGTGAGGTGTAAGGTACTCTACTAATGATCACTGTTTTGAGCGAAGAAAAACAACGTTTGATAAAAGATGATACTGCAAGCTATATTAAAATAGGTATTTTTAACGCATCCGAGCACCTACATAGAAATATATACGTACTAGTTAATAGAACGGTCGTCGCTCTGTATTTTGTAACACTGCTTAAAAATGCACTTTGCGTTTCAGACGGGCCAAATATGGAGGTCTGCAATGCTGGCAGTAGAGAATGTATTAAAGCAGCGCAGAGTAAGTCGGTCATCGGTCTCTGTAATATATCTATCAATCGACCTGTCAATATACGCTTAAAATTTAAGAAACATGCACTTTTGAACATTCACTTTATGTAAGATAACATGACAATTCTTTTTCCTTTTAATCTGTTTGAAAATGTATTTTTTTCGATTTGACTACTTTTGTTAATTTGTATGTTTGGGTGGTAGGTAAGAATTTATAACAATGTTTCAGTGGAACTGGTGACTATCGAAATTCAGTCCGGACTTGACAGTCGAATGAACAACGAAACCGATTCGTTAGGAGAAGCTCGAGAAGTCTCTTCTCGATGCCAGTGTCTGCCAGCGTGCACTTCAATAGAGTACGAGGCGGAAACATCTCAGGCCGACTACGATTGGGCAGCCATATTCAGAGCATATCGATTATACAACGTATCTGAAGAATTGAAGGAGTGAGTTCTTAACTTGTTTACACAATCGAATTAATTGCGTAAACCTCTTTCAATTATTTGAGCATGCTTTTAAAGTAAATAGCTTTAATTTGCCTGCGTTATTATTAATTCACTTTGGTGCTGTACGTATTCTGACCATGACGTAACCGTTCTGATGTGATTGTGTTGCAATAACCTTCAGCCAGGGACTTAAAACGTTATTAAGAACAGAATTTTTATCGATATAATAACGTTATAAGGGTATCGGTACTTAAGGAAACATATTGTTTTCGATATTTTTGAATAACGTTCTCGAGTAACAGAACGAAATTTCTGAGAGTAAGTTAACGTTATTATAACGATATAAATACGCAACGTTGCCAAACTTATTCGTGAGAAAAAGCGCGCGAGTTCCTGGCACTGGCCGCACCGCTCGCGCTCCAGAAGCGAGCTGGCAACGATTTTGGTCATTAGCAAACACCAATCACCCGCGACGGGAAGACGAGAACACTTTTTCTTTTTTTCTTCTTGAAATTTCTTAATTAGGTAGTACCAAATTTTAACTATAGGTACGTATCTACGTTCTTAGTTGCGACTATTGAATTCGGAGATGGGTCGTAAAAAAATTAATAAAGTATATAGACATTTTAATCTTTATGAACAAAATAATTCCCTGTATTGGTTAATCAGTTTATATAAATTTATAATGATAAGTATCCCTTATCTCCTTATAACATTACAGCCTGCTTACATTCTCTCCGTGTCCCTTACGTCTATTTCATTTGTGTGGTACTTTTCACTTCGTTCAAAAAGTTAAGTATTTTTATGTAACATCTTGTTCTCATACATGGGTTAATATATTTTATCTCTTCAGTTAGTAACTAGGTAAAATATTCATTTCTTCTATCGTCGTTGATATAAGTAGCACAACATTCAGGCTTCGATATTTGAACCCTTAAACGTGTTTTATTCATATATTGGACCATGTATGTCGTAACAGTCTAACAGTGATGAGGATTTTGGACGATTAATTGGTTCTGGGTCCATCAAGAGAAATGCTTCGCTTCATATCTAAAACTAATTAGATGCAGAGACGTTTGTTAATTCATAATTAATGTTTTTTTTTTTAAACGTCGCCTCACACTAAAAATTTCTCCTGTATCGTGGGTGCGTTTGACAAACATAAAATATCACATACACAAACACCCAGACTCGGGACAATCAAATGTGGATCGCACAAATTTTTACCCCGTGCGGGAATCGAACCCGCAACCCTTAGCGCAGCAGTCTAATCGCTTAGCCACTACGCCAATCAGGTTCTTACACATACAGAACCTTATGTAAGTTTAATCTCATATCTAAATCTTAGACCATTGACAACGGAAGATGCCATACGCTGACGTTCCTTTCGGCAAAAGTAGGTACATACCGGCCGTATACGAGAAAATCTTTGTAGATCGGTGTGCGTGTGTCAGTAAGCATTTTGGTTTTGCATTAGTGTGTGTAGATAGAATATGCTTTATTGTACACCATAAAATACATGTCATAAACTTAATTTGGGCTGCGCTAGGAGTTGTGGGTTCGATTCCCGCACGGGACAAAAATTTGTGTGATCCACAGATGTTTGTCCCGAGTCTGGGTGTTTGTATATGTGATATTTCATGTTTGTGAAACGCACCCACGATACAGGAGAAATTCCTAGTGTGGGGCAAGGTTTTTATTAAATAAAAAAAATACATTATCGTTAATGCAGTGGGTACAATGGCGGCCTTATCGCTTAAAGCAATATCTACCAGGCAACCTTTGGAAGGAAAAAATGTAAGAAATTGTAAGAATAGTCAGTGGTGTACAGCAGTACGTAGATTACAATAAAATAGATACGAAATAATAACGATGAGAGTCTCAACAAGATACATATATATAAAACATACATATAATAATTTATATACATATATTTATACATATACAATAAATATCAATAAATACGCTTTTGATAGAACTACATAAAAATACAGTAACCGTTAATTCGTTTAATTAGATAAGAAATGAATCTTAACTAATGTCCTAAAAGAAGCTATCGTTTGTGCTTGTCTTATAGCTAAAGACAACGCATTCCACAAACGTACAGCCAGTACTACAAAGGATTTATCCAGAAACTTTGTGGAGTGCGAAGGCATCTCCATCGTCAAATTCTCCGAATATCGCAATTGTCTAATATGTGTGTCATGAAGGAACTTAAAACGTTCTTTGAGATAAGAGGGGACAGCAGGATTGAACAAGATATTATAAAGAAATGATAATATATGAGCATCCCGGCGAAGGCGAATTGGCAGCCACCTGAGCTTATTTCGAAAATCTGAAACATGATCATACTTGCGTAAACCATATATGAAACGGATGCAAAAGTTTTGGAGTCGCTCAAGCTTATCTAGCTGCTCTTCAGTAAGGTCAGGGTAACTTACATGGGCATAATTAAGGATTGGAAGGAGAAAGGACTGGGTGAGCGCAGTTTTGGTGGCAGTAGGCAAGAAATTGCGCAATCTTCTTAAAGACCCCGCTGACGCAAATAGTTTGCGGCTTACTTCTTGCACTTGCGGACCCCAAGAAAGGTCTCCATCAATTAAAATGCCTAAGTTTTTTACGGTATTGCTGTTAGGAATGGAATGTCATTAAAGATAATCTTGGGGATCTGCAACCAGTTTATTCTTGAGCGTAACTTAGAGCTACCAACAATGATGACCTGGGTCTTAGTCGGGTTAACAGTTAACCCAAATGCTTTGCTCCAATCGGAAATCTGAGCCAAATCTTTATTCATCATTTTGACAGCCTCAGACAACTCTCCTAGAGGTCAAAGTCAAAGTCAAAGTCAAAGTCTTTATTGTGGATCATAGGTAGGTACATGAATACAGATGGAATATAAGCACATTAATGTTCAGCTATGTCCCGCCCTTGGGGCTTACAATATTGGATTATTACAGGGTAATTATGAAACTTACAGAGATATTAAATTAACTATTATTATTGTTAAATAAACATGTCACTTCTTAAACATACACACACACACACAGAAACACATCATGACTCATCGACGAAGAAGTCTTTAACAGAATAATAACATTTGTTTACTAAAAATTTATGTAGATCTCTTTTAAATGCTCTTATATCTGGAGTATTTCTAATAGTCCCTGGAATTTTATTAAATATACGGGGAGCCGCACAAAATATACTCGAATGCATAAAATGAGTTTTACTTTTAATTGAGTGTAATTTATCTTGATGTCGTTGACGCTTTCGATATTCAAAGAGATCTTTATTATTCTTGACAAATACGGCAACCTCAAACAAGTATAGACATGGCAGAGTTAATATTTGTTGGTTTTTAAAAAAAGGTTCGCAGGAGTCAGTATCACACAAACTATATATGGCTCTTATGCAGCGTTTTTGTGCGATGAACGCTCGCTGCCTGTCAGTGCTATTGCCCCAGAAAATAATCCCGTATCTGAGGGTAGAGCTAACGTAACCGTGATACGCTGTTAGCAAAGTTTTTTCATTTGCGACCTTTCTTAATCTATAAAGTGCGTAAGAAAACTGGCTTAGTTTTTTGCAGACATGGTCTATATGGGTTTTCCAGTTTACTCGACTGTCTATGTGTAATCCTAGAAATTTTGTTACATCAGTTTCCTCAACAATATTTTCCAAGTAATGAATATTTAAAGGAGGTGTTTGTCGAGTTCGTATTTTAAAGTTCATTATATTAGTTTTATCAAAATTAATCGTCAAGTTATTCATTTTAAGCCAGCTCATAATGTCTATTAAAGTTTGATTTATGTCAGATTCTAAACTAATTGAATTATTATTAGTAAATAATACTGTGCTATCATCAGCAAATAATGTAATGTCATGTTTTGTTATTGAAGGCATGTCATTTATATATGCTAGAAAGAATAAAGGTCCTAAGATACTCCCCTGTGGGACACCACTTTTAGCACTTCCAGGTTCAGAAGTGTAGATTTCTTCAGTTTTTGTGACAAAATTTACCCTTCTTATCTCAGTAAACTGTTTCCTGTTTGAGAGGTATGATTTTATGAGGTTATACACATTGCCCCTTACGCCATAAGCATACATTTTCCTTAGGAGAACATTATGGTCTACACGGTCGAAGGCCTTAGACATGTCCATGTATAATGCTACAGCTGGTAACCCTTTATCCAAATTTGCTATTACCCTATGTAGAAAGTTATATATTGCTAAATTGATTGATTTATTTTTTCTAAAGCCATATTGACTAGGAGTTAAAATTTTGTGACTTTCGAAAAAAGTGTACAAACACCTATACACCACTTTTTCAAATTTTTTTGCAAAGATGGGTATGAGTGCTATAGGTCGATAATTATTCAAATTTGATTTCTCGCCTTTCTTAAATACAGGTTTTATAACTGATATTTTAAGTTTATCTGGGAAACAGCCTTCTTGTATGCACAAGTTAATTATGTAACTTAAGGGTTCGGATATAATATCGGCTACATCTTTAATAATAGGGGTGGCAATGCCATCATAGCCAGTACTATTTTTATTTGTCAAAGATTTTATTATATTATGTCATTAGGATTGGTAGGTATCATAAATATGGAATTACAATTATTAAATAATTTACTTGAAGAATTACTGACGGTTATATTCTGATCAATTTTATTGTTACTTATTTCTCGAAAAAAGTCATTAAATTTATTCGCGATGTCTTTAGGGTTACTTATTTTTTCATCACGGACAATCAGTTGATTTATGCTTTCTATCGGATATTTACATTTAACCTCATTTATCACTTTCCATGTGGCTTTACATTTGTTGGTAGCAGATTTAATATAATACTCATTCTGGGATCTTTTTGTCAGCCTTATTACAGTTTTATACCTCTTCGCATATGACTATAGAGGTGCTTGGGAATATATTTGCAGATCATCAGCATAAAGGTGGTAGGATGAGAGAAGTTCATTGGAGATAGAGTTTATAAATAGAAACAGAAGGGTTTACAAACAGAAGGGGTGAGAGAACCCCCTGTGGTACGCCGGCACTGATATCACACCATGAAGAGAAAGAACCTTCGATGCAAATCCGTTGCCGACGGCCACACAGGTAACTACGAAACCAATCAATCACCGATGGAGATATGTTAAGAGAGCCGAGAATGCCGAGTAGAACATCGAAATCGACGGTGCTAAACGCATTACTAAAGTCTAATAAGGACAGAACCGTCAGATTTCCATTCTCCATACCCAGTCGTATGTCATCCGTAATGTTAACTATGGCTGAAGCAGTGCTGTGCCTTGGATGAAACCCGGATTGGAAAGGATTGAGGAGAGAGTTTTTACAAAGGAAAGCACTGAGCTGGTTATGGATAAGACGTTCTAGGACTTTGGAAAGAAATGGTAATACGGATATTGGGCGAAACTCCGTGAAGGAAGCAGGATTACTCTTTTTCGGAAGCGGGGTGACTTGAGCTTCTCTCCATAAAGATGGAAAGGCGCTACAAGATACGGAGTGATTGAGGATATGGCAAATTACAGGAAGAATTTCATCCAGAACAGGGAGTATCATCTTACGGCTGACACAACTGCGTTGGACGTGATGGATAATATACTCTTCTTAACATCACATACGGAGAATTGATTAAAGACAAATGGTGAAAAATCAGGAGTTGGAAGAGAAGAAAGATAATTTAGTGTATTGGCTTTAATAGATCGGTTGAAACTAGGCGAATTGGAGAAATGTTGATTGAGAAGTTCAATATTTAAATCTTTAGGAATTGAGTCTTGACGAGGTTTTCCTACTCCCATCGATTTTAGAAACTTCCAAGACTTTGGCTGGGTCACCGTTTTCAATGGAATTATGAATGTGGCGGCGTTGCGTTGATTGAAACAACGATTTTATACTACTGATTGTATATGAATATTTTCAAATTCACTCTTGTACGATTAAAAATATGCTACCTACATGTGACTGCAACGAAAAATCTAACCTATTTCTACTTAGAAATATCAACTTTCTTAATACTCGCCAAATGACCATAGTAATAGGAAGCGTTTGACACCAAAACGTAAACATTGCCTCATTAATACTTAGCCCCATTTATGTAAGTATAAAATATTGAAGGTGTTTATATCAATGGCACCTATCTATATGAGATTGACTTCATCATGACGACCAAGAAGCGTATATTCAGTGATATCTCTGTGATCGGGAAGGTGAAAACCGGTAGCGATTTTCGTATTGCCAGAGGCACACTGAATATCAATGTTAAGCTTGAACGGTCTCGTCTGATGAAGTCCACGCTCCGTTCTGGTCCTGATCAATTCCAGAACCCCGAAAGCTTTCCGAGATAAACAACGGGTTGGTGGAAGCTGTCTAAGCATTGGGGTCCCAGTTCTTTAGAACCCCACGCCGAAAAAAGCCTTAGAAACTCTCCAATATAACCATTAAGTTAATGGAAGTCCGGAATGAAATGAAACCGCAATCTTCAGCTGACATGTCGGAATACGACCAACTTAATAGGCAAATTTCTAACACCGCGCGTCACGATTTGCGCTCCTTTAATACTGCTCGTATTAAGGACGCAAATGAGCGGAACCAGAGCTCCAAAGTGTTCGCAAGGAATTCCTCTGTTGGGAAAAGCCAAATGACGAAGCAGGAGATCGACGATGGCAGTATCATCTCATCGAAACCGAAAATATTGAGAGAGTTCGAGAGGTTTTACGGACAGCTGTACACCTCGACAGGGGAACCTGTTGTCGTTGTGGGGACTCCAGAGCTAAACGGATCCGACACTACTCTGAGGATATCCCAGACATCAGGCTGTACGAGATTAGAGTGGCGCTGAAACAGTTTAAGAACAACAAGGCGCCCGATGAAGACGGAATCACAACGGACCTTCTGAGAGCGGGTGGAAAACTGGTACTTTAAGTCCTCCAGAAGCTATTCGATTTCGTTATACTCGAGGGTACTACGCCAGAAGCATGGCACAAGAGTGAGGTGGTGCTCTTTTACAAAAGAGGTGACAACACCTTGCTGAAGAATTATAGACCCATCTCGTTCCTGAGCCATGTGTGCAAGCTGTTCTCGAGAGTCATTACGAACCGTCTCGAACGCAGGCTTGATGACTTTCAGCCTCCCGAACAAGCCGGCTTTCGAAAAGGCTTTAGCACCATTGACCACATCCACACCCTCCGCCATATTATACAGAAGACCGAGGAGTATAATCGGCCACTGTGTTTAACGTTTGTGGACGATGAAAAAGTCTTCGATTCAATCGATACTTGGGCTGTATTGCAGTCCCTTCAGCGATGTCATATTGACAATAGGTACATCTAGGTGTTGAAGTGTTTGTACAGTAACGCCACCATGTCGATCCGGTTACAGGACGAGAGCACGAAACCAATCCAACTTCAGCGTGGTGTGAGACGTTATTTCTTTGAAACTGTTCACAAATGCGTTGGAGGACGTTTTCAAGCTCTTGGACTGCAACGGGTCTGGCATCAACATCTATGGCAAATACATCACTCATCTTTTTTTGGCCGATGATATAGTTATTATGGCGGAGTCGGTCGCTGGGGGAGCTCAATACCATGCTCAGCAACCTCAGTATCTTTTCCCAGCAGGTGGGTCTAAAATTAAGCATGGACAAGACGAAGATCATGTCCAATGTCCATGTCGCACCCGTACCGGTTATCGTTGGGAACGGTACTCTCGAGGTAGTTGACCACTACGTCTACCTTTGACAAATTGTTCAGTTAGGCAGGTCTAACTTTGACAAAGGGGTCGCCCGAAGAATCCAACTCGGATGGGCAGCGTTTAGGAAATTTGTCTGACAACAAAGGTTTTTAACCAGTGTGCGTTGCCAGTGATGACGTATGGCTCTGAGACGTGGTTGCTTACGGTTTGCGTTTTGGAGAGGCTCAGAGTTAGTTAACGAGCTATGGAGTGAGCTATGCTCGGAGTTTCTTAGCGCGACAGGATCCGGAATACGGAAATTCGCCAAACAACTAAAGTCACCGACATAGCTTAAAGAATATGCAAGTTGAAGTGGTAATAGGCGGGCCATATCGCTTGAAGAACCGTCAACCGCCAGGTGGACAAACGATATTGTCAGAGTTGCGGGCAACCGGTGGATGCAAATAGCAAGTTGTCGTCCATTGTGGCATTCTAAGGGGGAGGCAGAAATTGCCACTACATGCGAAAGCGAGCGGTGGTACTTGGGTACATCGAATGGGTATTATTACCGAGTTCAAAACGAGGTGGCTCTTAATCCGACTATAAGTGTGAATCGATTTCAAATAGGTATTTTTTTTCTTGATAGGGTTATAAAAAGTAGGTTCCTATTTACTTCTTTTACGCCGAGCATATTCAGTAGGTAGTAGGTACTAAGTGCCACCGCTCGCGTTCGCACGTAGCGGCAACTTCGCACGCCACGCGCTGCTGGTACCTAGGTTTAGATTCACTAAAATCGGTTCAGTAATTTTGACTTTTAAATAAAAATACCTGAGTGTAAAACTTTATAAATAATTTAAATTTTAGGGTTGACGGCTTGCCGCTGCTACTATAACATTCATCGTCTATCTCCCTACTTGAGCACGGAATCACGGTAATATTATAATACAGTAGTGTAACTCGGCCGCATGATAGAAATAAATGCCTACAGCCGCGCGGTACGTAAACATGCGTTAGGGCTGCCCGTCTCTAGCATTTTAATTACATTTGCCTACTTTCTGTTTCTATTTAGTTTTGTGATTGTAAATATCCTTTTTATATAAAATAAATGGAATACTTTGTGTATTGAATAGGAAGTGTTCAATAAAAACTCGTGTTGTTTTTTGATTGGTAGATTTAATAAAAAAAACATGTTTTTGTTTGAAAAACAAATCGGGGTTATAAATTTGCGACCGAAAAATATTTGCGCCTAGACTGAGTCGTACGAAATGCTTTATTGTTAAATTTTAAAGTATAATAAATCCGCATTCTTATATAAAGCTTAATTAAAAATTGTTTTGGGAAACAAAACAAAAAAACAAACGAATTCATACAACCAAAAACAGCACAATATTTCCTACTCGTCATGTTAACTGATTTTTAGAGAAAAAATCGCGCGGTTATTGTTAAAAAAACAACACACCGTCCGTTCGCGCGCCCCGAGCGCACCCCGAGATCGAGGCGCGTAGGTATAGCCCGCGTTTCGTCCGTTTGTATGAAGTTGGAGTACTGTAGGTATTATAATATTACCGTGACGGAATCTATCTTGTGTTTGATGCGTAGGTACACGGTCAATTAGGTAGATAGACAATGAATACAAAGTCCGTCATTTGTAATTAACAAATGAAAACAAACCTTTAATCTTTAGGCTACCTCTTTGTTTAACATTTCTCATAAACTTACATAAATCATATTTTCACATTTTGCTATAAAAAGTTCGTTTAACTAAAACAACAAAATTCTGGTAGTTTACATTTTCATCATACTAATTCTTAATTATCTCCTAAACGCGTGGACCTATTTACATGATCCAAACGGATAAAATGTTTTTAGACCTAGACCTTTCATTTGACACCAAAATTGTTAAGATATTTCAACAAACAAAAAATCACATTTTCAAGTTGCTCTCGTAATTATCCAACATGTACATATGAAACGGGTAAGAATTGCTTTAAAAACTATTGTATCAAACGTCCGCCAAATGAGCAATAGTTTAAACCAGCCATTCTTGTTGATCACTATTTGAAACTTATTATTACTTATTATATATACGCGCGAGCGGTGGTAACCGACTGGCGGAGTAGAGCCGGCACTACGCGAATTGTAGGCATTTATCGCTGTAGGTACGGCCGAGTGGTGGAGCCTGGAAGCCTGTTGTATGTTCTTCTAATGAACCTATGTGAAATCTGACTGTCTCAGTTAATAACTAAATTGCTGCGCTGACGACCACAAAACGCGCTATAGCTTTAGAGGACGTTCGATATAACATACGAAAATAAAGAGACAACAGTATTGAGTAAAAGAGATAGCATAGAACAAAAAAAATAACGTTATTGTTCAGTTTTAATTTCGATTTAGTTCCGGTAACTGATAAATGTAACGTAACGTAACTATAACGTTATACACATACAAAGCTTCGCATAATATCGTTTTCATGTATCAATACTTTCAAACATAACGTTATCTCGCACTTTCGTAGATAACGTTACTGGATTTTACCGGTATTTAAGTCCCTGCCTTCAGCAAAAACATTGAATACGCCATATTCATTGAAGCAAGAAACATAAAAACGTACCAACTTATCTACAATTATGCCTATTGTATTTTGTAAATGAGACAAACCTAACTCCTAACAAATAAGATGACTTCTACACAAAAAAGTCTCTTATAATTTAGGTAGGTTACTAGTTAGATACGTCATTGAAAATAGTTTATAGACAAACTGCAACGAAATGCATTGTTGGCTTATTCTAAATTACACATGGCGGCTTAGCTGGTAGGTCCCAGACTCGTACCTACTGTCGAACGAGTACATAGTGGCTACCATCTTTTCTAACTCCCCGATCTTAAATTCGTCTAAGCATAGTTTAATTGCACTCTACTCTAGATTGCATTTAGACAAAAATAATTATACTCATTATCTGGGTATATCGACCAATGAATTCAGGCTTAGAAAGGTCTGATGTTGGTTTAATATTAGGCCTGTATTGTCCCAAGGGAGGCGCGGGCGAGCTATTCAAAACACGCCAAAATACTTATTTCACACAACTCCTAGTCAGTAGTCTTAGAATAAGTACCTATCTATCGACGACCTATCAATTTTGAATGAGACGAGAATTTATTTTGCAATACTACTGAGTATCAAAATATCTACTTTTATAGAATGTTTAACAACGCAACACATCCTACTGAAGTACTGACCACAGGTCTTACGGAAGGCGGGTCGGCTGTAATATTGGGATTTTCTCTATGAAATAGGATATCACGGAATGAAGTACTGGATTAGATAGAAAATCGTGGTGCTGCCCTAATACTTACAATAATATCGTCCCCGTAGTTGGAAATTTAAATAACTCTGATTTGGTAGTTCTGAGATAAACGCGCGTTTTTTTTTCAGTTAATGTACATTTATTAAAAAATGTGAGACAATTTTACCGTCGGAAATTATATGATTACCTTTTACATTAAGCTTTAACAAACTGAACTCTATCATTAACTATAACTTAATAAAACATAAACAATCAAGTTGTTTAATTTTGCCACAGCTATTATTTATAACGTAACTACTTATTTTAGCTGTTTATTTAGTTTTCCTACCAGCTAAATCCATTTGGTAGAGTAAAATTTGATTAAATATTTAATCTATTTGACATTCAACTCATATCATTGACCACAGTTATTGATTTATTTACTGTTATTTATATTTCCTTCAAAAATTGTGTTAGTCTGAAGATATATTATATTATTCCATCTGTCCTACAAAAATGGGTATATTTTTAGAACGGAATAAGATACGAAAATACCTATAAGACTCAAATATGCGGCATCTTTTAGGTGTTTTAAAAATAGGAAAAAGTCAATATCGCCAAAACCGGACTTATTTAATTATCCAACTACGGGGACGATAATATGATTATCATAGGCAACTATGCATAAATAATAATGATACCAGCCACCTATTTATTAGCGTTTGTGGATTTTATTAAATAATGTATACCTTTAAAGGCTGTTATTAATTTGCGAAGCACCACAAAATTATCCAATAAAATTATTCTTACATTTAATTTTCACCATAAAAGTTAACAGTTCTAAAATTACATTTCATATTCATATCGCAAAGTATAATTTTGTGTTCCACACACGACTGATTTCAAGTTAACGACCTCTTAAAAATAAACTTACCGGTCAATACCTTCTTGGTAAGATGTAATAAAACAAAAAATATCGTTATATAGCACCCTGTAAAATATAATTTGTATGAATCACTTTAGTACAATATCAGCCTGTACCTATAGTGCTGTGCTATCTTGAACAAAAATGTCTAATTAAATATTGAATCTCTACACTTCAACCTTCTTTCGGGTTGGCATGTTTCATGATCGGAAATCAACTGAGGTTCATTTTTGTTTGAAAATTGCACTAAGTTCTTCTACGCCCCTATGGGTCTTCGTGATTATGCGGCCGTATTGCTTTGCCAAGAAATATACATACCTCTTTTTGTTTTCAGTTTGACTTACTCACGCGTCATGGTGTTCTTCAAAGAAGCCCAGTTTATAACATCTCGACGTTCAGAGTTGTACGGACAAACTGATTTCCTCGCCAACTGCGGTGGTCTACTCGGACTCTTCATGGGATTTTCTATTCTAAGCGTGGTTGAAATACTATATTTCCTAACTTTGAGGTAATTTGTGTACCATCATTTAAGTAAGTAGTAGGTATTTAAAAACTTTGTATCCTACCCTGATCAACGATTCAACAAAACGTACCATATTAAAGCAGGTATGTAGGTAAGTATATCATAATCTGTCAGCCCTGGATATAGACACTGCTCACCCGCGACCCGCACCCGATGCCCGCGCTACATAAATCAAAATTAGAGAATCAAGATGCTACACCATCGCCACAAAGCATAAGGCCGTTCAACACTTGTGAATGCGGTTCGCCCTTATAATTCACGGGAAAGCATAATAAGTATACGATAAGGTCGTACGGATTTGTCACTTTATTTTAAACTATTATTCCACATTTCAATTTCAGATTATGCTGCGTTCTATGGCGTCGACGTAACAAGCAGCGGCGTATTGATTTAACTACGAGTGAGAACATTCCTGGACCTAGCCCAAGCAAAGTTTTACACCCGTATATTGATTAACTTAATAAAACTACAAACACCTGTTCATCATGTTTAAATTACAATGACTCATATTCTCACGTATAGGAGAGAAATGAAGGTGTACTTATGACTTTTGTAATTAAACACGCTCTTTTGCTATTATTCACAAATTCTCGCGTTCTAAATTGAATGAACGTTATATTTTAAATGTGTTGAAATGCAAATAAAAATCGATTACACATACAATTGTTTAATTACTATTTCTGCCTAAACAGTACTTGGCCCACTAGGTTTTTTCTTGGGAGCATAGCCGATTCTGTTATGTATTTCTTCAGTGGTTTTAGTGCCTAAACCTAACGATTTAGGTGTGTCTTCTTGCATTTCGGTAGCAGAAGACGAATTGTTTCCTTGTTCTCTCCGAAAAGCTTCATATTCTTGTAAATCATCTAATTTCAAAGTTATTTCCGTCAACGGTCTTCGAATCATGATTATAACTGAAAACAGAATTGTATATCATTATTATGTATCAAATGGATAATAAATAATTAATAGGTATCAATGATATTTTCGACATATTATCACTGATAGGTATTCATTGTTTGTTTCATCGTGTGTGATGAGTACCTGAATGCTAAGTTATTTTGAATGCAGTAATGTTACTGATATCTAAGAACGCATCCTTAAAGTTATTGGTTGGTAGCACTGTTCACGTCCGTAGTGACGTACCCATAGTTGAATAAAAACAAAAATTTATCGATATTAAATATAATGACATATTACTTTTTTTTTACTTTACAATGTCTACGACAAATATGACGAGAGTAAAACAGGTAAAAACATAAAAACGTATGTACGTACTTATCAAACTTGAAGGACTTGATGGTTTAAGTGATATAAGTATATATAATAATGTTAGAACAGCCGTGTTATTCTTTACACATCTTACGAACTCACTTCTAAATCCGCGGTGAGATTTCACACTAGCCTTCGATCAACAATGTACTAGATTACCGATCAACGCTTCAACAACAGCCTGAGAAATAACACAGCACAAATAATTTTGTGGTCTTATTTAAAGTTAGCATGCTCCAATCATTAAGACGTTAACATACCATAATATTGTATTTTCATTGAACCTGTATACCTAAGTATGCACAATTTCATTTCTAATTTAGATTGCACGATTTGACCCGACAAACAAACATACATATAAATAAAAGCTTTTAATTAAAGGTAGGACTAACATATTCTGTAAACAATTAAAATCTTTTCAAGTGTTTTTAATATTTGTGTAATGGAATATGATTGATTAATGAAAATAGATTTCTAGAATCATCTACGACTATTATAAAAACTTATAAGAAGAACGAATTATTGTGTTACATTATTTAGACGTTTTTTCAGTAAAATTTAATTTATATTTATATTAAACTATAATATAACTTTATTACCAGATTTTTACTACGTTATCTTTTTAATTGGGTGTTATTTTATTAGCACTGTGAGTGACATGTCTTTTTGATATTGCGCCAAAAATTAAATTGCGAAAAAATCTGCTGCTCTATACATTTATATACACTTGACTCCACAAAATGTATTTTTTTCGATTTCAGAAATAGCCCCATAGTAAAAGTTGTTCATAGTCGAATACTGAACAACCTCCTTTGTGATCGGACAGGTTTTCGCAACACACTGTATAGATATAATTCGGTTCAAATATATAAAGCCAAACTATATTGTAATTTGTAAAATATATTAACACGCATATTATGTTATAAATCACTAAGAAATATGTTTTTTTTTATAAGTATATTATGTATTATTTTGAAATATTATTGATTGTTTATATTTATCAAAATTTATATCCTGCACTCTATTAGACAGTCGAATTCAGCTAAATTGGTTGCGATGATAGCAGAACTAGGAGAAACATACTCGGACTTAAAGATTATATCGATATGAAACATTTACAGTACGATAGTCTTTCCAACACTAGTATCAACAATTTTCTCGACGTGACGTCGGATATTGTACACGTCGATAATGCGTAGTTCTAATCGCGATTCCTCGTTCTTCTGTTTTAATTACGTGAAGATCTAGTTGATATTACATCTCGATATATATATTACGTTTAAAAAAACTCACCAATATGCTGTACCTCGAAGATTACTTAGAAAGTAAGATGTTCTTTGTTCTTCTACAGTGACGTAATTCCCTGCCGATATGTTGGTAGTATTGTGGCGTGCCCTAAAACTACAAAAGTACCGCGCAAATTTAAAATTATGTTTACGTATGCCCGCAAGTGTATGTCATGTATTATATTGAAAAATATTAGTTTTATAAAAATATTTCTGTCATTACAGTGATTGAGCATCTCCCACAAGAGCTGAGAGATAGATTTACTGAAATGCGTGAAATGGACTTATCAGTTCAAAGTAAGTTTTTTTCATAAACACAGTTTTGTTATTGAATTAAATATGAAGTCTTACTACCATGAATTTGTAAAATATTTCAATGAATAATTTTTTACAGATAACATGGATACATTAGAGAAAAGAGTGCGCACTCTTTTCGGTGGATGTAGACGAGGAGACATAAATACTGACCAGGCTAATACAGAATTTACAGACATCAAGCGTGGATACAATAAGACTCTTGAAGAAGCTGATGAAAAGATGGCTCTAGCTAATCAGATGTATGATTTAGTAGACAGATATTTACGCAGACTTGGTAAGTTATCAAACTCTTATTACCTACATAAAATTATACTGTTAGGAGCTCATGGTTTGAATATATTGATTTGAATGTGTCATGAATGTGTCATTCATCCTTAGGTCTGTATTTTCACCAGAAACCTGATCCTGATATTTTATTAGAAAATTCCCACATTTTATATTATGTAGCGAACCCATAATTATTATTTAAGCACAATTTTATTAATCTTTGTCAGTGGTGTCTTAGAATCAGAGATTTTTAAATAAAAATCTCATACTATAAATAAAAATACCTACAAGGACTTGTTGGGAGGTTACAAATTGCATGATGTTGTTTAAATCCAGTGCACATTGTTATTATTTAAATTACTGTTTGCTGAATAGACTTTAATTTTTTTTACTTCATAGATACTGAGCTACACAAGTTTAAATGTGAACTGGAGGCAGACAACAAGGGTATTACTGAACTACTAGAGAAGCGCTCACTAGATCTTGATGTGAATACCAATCACACAAGCACATCTAACAACAATCACTATAAGGACAACAGGTATTTCTTAGTTGTATGGTTAAACATAAAAAAAATGTTATTGAAATCGAACATTTTATCTGGTAATCACAAAAATATTATTACTGTGGCTGATTGTATCACCGAAACTACTACACCGAAAACTATATTTATAAATTTGAGCTAACTTGAGTAAATCTTAATAATTTCAATTTATATCACTAAACATGTATGTTGCAAATCGCAGGTATCGCATCCGTGCCGAAAAACGGCGCGATAGCTGGGGTAACCGCGAGTCTCGCGGTCACGCATCTGGTAATCTATCCAGAACAGACTCTGCCATTCAGGTAAAACCTATTTAATTATCTTTAGTTATAACAATTATGAGAATTAGCATGGATAAAACTCCTGTCACATTCTGGTACAACAAAATATTAGGATAAGATGTTTATAGACTTGCGAATCTTAATTTTTTTTACTTATTTGATATTGATTAATTGCCTAAGTACTTAACATTGAAATATTGTCCTCAGGCTGCTTTAGGACGCGATTCCTATTCGCTGGGTCACGCTGGTAGCGCTATCGCTGCCGCAGCTAGCCAAGCTATAGCAGCCACACAGCAGGTAAGATTATAGTATATTTAATTTATATATTTATTTATTATTAGTTCAATAATAAATATTTAAAATTGCTAAAAACACGGAGCTGACATGCATTAACAACTAAGGACTAATAAAAATATATGCATACTTGCATAGTGTTAATTTAAAATCTGTACTGAAGAAACTTGGGACATTAGGCATAGAAAACTAAGTGCTATATATAGCCTGTTCGTTTTTGTATAGATGCAGTATGGTCGCCGCACAGCGTCCTTGAAAGCATCTTATGAAGCGGTGGCTGGCGGAGAACTAGCTCACCACACGCTGCAAACTCATCACACTCATCATGACCATGGTAACACATAGTCACATTCACATGATAAAAAAGAGTTTCATAATATGAATGTGGAAAATGTATGTAACATGTACGCTGGTCATATCTGCATCGTCGGAGAAGTTTTACCAAGGCAATTTATCAATATAAGGTCAAGCTCAGAAAGAGATATCCCTAATAATTATTGCCTGTATTTATAAAACTTCTGTAAAACAGACACTTTTTGGAAATTAAGTACCTAGCTTAGTAGCTATAGCACACTCAATGTTTATTTTTTCTTTAGGACATGGTATGTCAACAAGCCACTCTCAGAGCAACAGTGTTCATGGGCATCACACTACCTCTCATGGACACAATAATTCAACCTCTTCGACTAAAAGAAACAAACAGAAGTAAGTACAATAATACATAACCCTCAAATGCTTTATTATTTACCTATTATGCTTTAATCTGCCTTAGATGTGATTAAATCCTACAAATACCATATTTCGACTATGGAGGTTATTTAATTGACTGGTGTTATTATTTTTGTTTCAGGAAGAGCAACAGCTACAGCACTTCGGGTGTGTCTTCACACACACAGCAGGCTGTCGCGTCGGCCGCTAGCCGTTCATCTTCGCCTACTGTTGTGTATGTACCTTAAACATCCTCAGTCTGTTAATGTATTGGATTGAGCTACATAACCATTGACATATTCCAACGAAAATCCGGGTAGGATTTTTGTCAAGATTTCTTTTTTAACCCGTATTTTATAATTATTTTGCTTTAATTCAGGGCCATAAACACTGTCGTCAACAATGTCGCCATTGAAGAACCAATGGAGGAGGAATGGACATACGACCCCAACGAACCCCGCTACTGCATCTGCAACCAGGTGTCTTATGGGGACATGGTTGCTTGTGATAATCAGGATGTGAGTATTGCTTTAAGTACACTGAAAATTAAGTCTTAAACTTCTGACAAAGGAAAACTATGCACGAAACAGTGAGTTTCAATCATGTATGTGTCAATACTTTATGTTAAAAATGTTTATTTATTATGTTACAGTGTCCGTACGAGTGGTTCCACTACCCGTGCGTCGGCATCACCGCCCCACCGAAAGGCAAATGGTACTGCCCTCAATGCCAGACCAACATGCGTCGCAACCGCGCCCACCGAAAGAACTGAACACACTGCGACAATGTTACTGCTTAATCTCACATCGTCTTTATGCCATTAATCTACCTGTATATCTTATTCAATAAATAATTCCATGTGTATTTAATTGTATTATTTAAACATCAATTGGTTTATTGTTGGTGGCTCCCTAGAATAAATATGTACCTTGGGCCTAGGTCCAGGTTGGGCATAGTTGAACCATGACACATTTCCGATGAGATCTTGTTCTACAAGATCTCATCGGAAATGTGTCAGGTAACCTCGTGACGATTCTTGATTTCCGGTTACTTAGCCACTTCCCTGCGAAAAGTGTCATGTATGGCACAAACTCGCTTCAATTTCCAATAGTAATAACTGTGGTTATACAAAATTATCTGATATGCTTCTGATATAACTATGCTTTCAGTACATATTTGTCAATTATTATTATAAATTGTTGTTAGTCTATGAGACAATTGAGGAATTAACCAACAGTCGTAAGTTTCAGTACTTTGATGAATCTCAGTAATATGTTAAGTTTGTTCAAGGTTTAAATAAATTATAAAAAATATTTAGATTCATCCGTAAACTTTAAGTTTTAATTTACTGTTTAGTAACTATTACTGTGGCAACACTGTGACGCAGATCGAAGGTTGTAGAATTTTCTAAATTATTCATTCATGATTAAACTCAAGTTCTAGAACGAAATCATTCATTCATTGAATATTTTGAGTTTCTGTGTCTTTGCTTTGCGATTGCGATTTGCATTTTGGTAGACAATTAGCGGTGAAATACATAAATCAAATTGTCTTATTATAAACTATTGATCAGTTCTTGTGACGCAGACTAAAAATTTATAAAATGTCTGAATCTAGAATGAAAGAGGTATGTGAAACTTGAGTTTATTACAGTAACTCATCATGTTTATCATCAGATTGAATAATGTAATGTAATGCGTATAACCTATTTATTAACTATTTTGTAGTTACGCAGCGACATCGATGAGCTCAATGAGCTTCTAAAACAGGCGAAAAGAAAACGAGCACAGGATTTAATTTCTTTAGAAATCAGAAAATTGGAAACAGAATGGATAAAATTAAAAGAAAGCAATGCCAAATCGCAGACTGAATCCTCGCCGGCACCATCTACTGCTAGCGCTCAAACCAAGAGATATCAAATAAAATTGAATGGATATGGTAAATCATTATTTTTTTGTGAATTGTAGCAAGTCACGCAGATACTACCTACCGTCAAGTTTACTATAACAATGTTTAACACACATTTTATTCATTCAAACCTATTGTCCTTTACAAATCCAAACAAATATTACACCGGACCTTTGCAACTTTAAACACTTGGGTTTGTAACACTCACTTAACCTAATATTTAATTCCAGGTTGGGATCAATCAGACAAATTCATCAAAATTTTCGTAACCTTAAAGGATGTACAGTCATTGCCAAAGGATCAAGTTTACTGCAAGCTCACAGACAAATCCATGGAGTTACATGTAAAAGATCTGGACAACAAGGACTACCTTCTTGTCATCAACAAGTTGCTGGAACCCATTAATGTTGAAGAGAGTTATTGGAAGCAGAAGACTGGTAAGATTCATTGATTAATTATCTACTTACTAGGTACCTTATTAGATAGGTGTAAAATCTTTTGCTTTGAAGGATATGGACCAATGAAATTCGACCTTAGTCTAAAGTAGCAGAACTTGAATACTCATACTTGTATGAGAACATAAAGCATACAGTAACATCATGCCTGTATTCACCAAAAGGGTAAGCTATGGTGCATAGTGTCCAAATTTGTCAGATATGTGGGGGGTGAGCCTATTGACATTAACCATGCACAATTCTGTGCTGAGAATTACCTAATGGAAAATTCCAATAATATTTGTAAGATGAAATGGCTTTTTGTCTTATTTAGCTACTTTATTATAACAAAATTCATCTGTGTATGTAAAATAATATCTTTGTAGATATGGTGGTAATATTCCTGGCGAAATCCAATCCTAATTCAAAATGGTCTCACATGACTGAACTTGAGAAGAAGTTTGAGGATCAGCGTAACAGCAAGCTTAAACCAGCTGCTCCTGATATGGACAAATCTGATCCACAAGAATCCATCATGGGTCTCATGAAAAACATGTAAGTATTGTCTCTATGATTTGAGAGGTCAATAATTTATTTACTATTCTTAAATAGTTCCATAACTTATTTTTAATTGGAAAGCATTAAAATCAACTTTATTAGACTTCATCTCACTATTCACAGCATTATTGGCCATATTGGCTTTTCATCAAATAATCCCTTTCATCAAATAATTAATTGCATAATGAGATAAACAAGCTCACTGGCTACATAAATATACATTTAATAACAGTTATCAAAATATTGGTGTATCTAATAATACTCTAGAGTAAATGAAATGGCAATGCTAGGTTCACAAGTTCTTTATGTCAAGACCAATCAGTATGGCAAGACTTTAATATTTTATTTTATTTTATTCGGAAAACTTACAGCTAACTTAAGAATAGAATGTACATTAGTAAAGGAAGGCCAATTACAAGTTTTCACAAACAGCGTAGTAACATGACAGAAAGAAATAGACAGTAGACAGACAGTTGTAGGTATAGAAAAGTTCGGTGAAAAGTATTTACAGGGTGTTGAAGAAGTGTTTGAGAAGCAAATTTCTTAAGACAGGAACACTGGTATGGAATAAGTCAATATCCACTTTAATAGATATAGAGTTATATGATCTAGAGACCCTTATCATACAAGCATTTTGTCTATAAGTGCAGTGCACGGATGGAATACTCAATAGCTGGTGGTGCCTTAATAGAGCAGATGGTATTCGGAGCCCAAGTTTGCCTACAAGCTCAGGACAATCAATTGAGCCATTAGCCACCTTGAATAGCAGGATCATATCAGCCACCTTTCTGCGTTCAGATAGGGGCAGAATATGGAATTTCTTACAGCGACTGAAATAATTAGGTAGAAACAAATTTGACTTATACTGGATGAACCTCAAAAATTTTTTCTGTATATTTTCTATGCGATTAATATAAAAATTATAATTAGGATTCCAAATAGGTGAACAATATTCGAGATGACTGCGTACAAAAGAGCAATATAAAATTTTTAGTGTTTTCATATTTTTAAAATCAGCTGAAATTCTAAAAATGAAACCAAGTGCTTTGGAAGCTTTTTTAATAATATTATCAATGTGTACGTCAAAAAGTAGTTTTGAGTCAAAAGTGACACTTAAGTCCCTAATAAATTTCACCCTAGAAATTATAGTACCAGCAAATTTATAATCATACTGAATAGGATTTGGTTTACGAGTGAAAGTGCATATGTAACATTTCGAAGTATTGATATTGTTATCACACTTAAGATTAGTGGTTCATGTGGTTATATCAAAGGACTCATAAATTTATATTAACATACTGATAGTACAGTCAAGTTATTTATTGAATAATTTTCCCTTTTTCAGGTATGAAACAGGAGATGATGATATGAAAAGGATGATATCAAAGGCCTGGTATGAAGGTCAACATAAGAAGAAAGATACATTAGATTTGTAGAGTGTGCTCATCTTATGAACTTAGAGTTTGTAAAATTTTATTTTTAAGGATAAATAAATCAAATCTTTTTATAGTCCTTGGTTTACTTGTTTAAATAAATACGGTACCAATTTAACTATGGAGATAATTAACACACTTTGTATAACACACAATATTTATTTTCTATGAATACAATATAATAGAGATCATAACACTGAATCTATAATCTACAAGATGAATATTAAGTCAGTAGGTAAATTTCGTAGTGTCGTCGTTTAATCCACTTTGATAGGATTGTAGTAAGAAGAGGCAGGTAACCAGTGTAGACCCCTGAAAATAGAGAATGAATTATTAGTTTTACTAATTCAACAAAAAGTTTTTTTCTTTTTTCTAGGATAATTATTGATATAATACGTACATTAAATTTGTTTTTTCGGGTCGGTTTGGCGTCATCATTTGTATGAAGAGAGCACACAGGTAAGCACCTTGCAATGAATACATAATATATTGCCATTTGCCAATTATTGATTCGTTTTCCGTTTCCATTTTTTCATTTATCATGAACCTAATATTACGGGAGCGAGCGTCAGTTGCTTCGCGGTCCCTTATTCCAATTTTATGACGACGTTCAACTCTGTCAAGTGTTTCTACATTCCGTTCTAATGCGGTACGTAAGCCAAACCGGGTTGGCCCGAGTTCATCCCGAATTTCGCGGAAGTTTTGGCGGTCAACAGACCTAGCTGTTCTGTCTAAATACTCTCTTTCTAGGGAATTTACTCTGTTGGTCCTTGATTCCGATCGTCGTTCTGTTGTGAACTGATCGTCACGAATTTGTCGAGATAACCTTTCGTTAAATTGAGTTTGCTGTTTGCTATTTCGAGAAGTCACATCATTTATAACCCTAGATAAACGGATATTTCTTTGGTCCAAGCGCCTATCTTCGCGAGACAGTTTAAGGTCAAGATTTTCCTTGTTAGGAGCCCTAATTTCTCTTGATATTATCTCGTTTCTTACATCCCGGCGGTTTTCTAATTCCCTCTCATTTTGGGCATTCATTAAACTTGATTCGCGGCTATTCCTTCGTTCTACCTGCAATCTCTCACGAGACAGCCTACGCTCAGGACTTTCCATATTGTGAGCCCTAGTTTCTCGTAACATCCTCTCGTTTCTTTTTTCCTGGCGGTGTTCTACTTCCCTCTCATTTAGGGCATTCATTAATCTTGATTCGCGGGTATTCCTTCGTTCTGCCTGCAATGTCTCACGAGACAGCCTATTTTCAGGACTTTCCATAGTGTAGGCCCTAGTTTCTTGTAACATTCTCTCGTTTCTTATTTCCCGGCGAATTTCTACTTTCCTCTCATTTAAGGCATTCATTAACCGTGATTCGCGAGTATTCCTTCTCTCTATCTGCAATCTCTCACGAGACAGCCTACGCTCAGGACTTTCCATATTGTGAGCCCTAGTTTCTCGTAACATCCTCTCGTTTCTTTTTTCCTGGCGGTGTTCTAATTCCCTCTCATTTAGGGCATTCATTAATCTTGATTCGCGGGTATTCCTTCGTTCTGCCTGCAATGTCTCACGAGACAGCCTATTTTCAGGACTTTCCATAGTGTAGGCTCTAGTTTCTTGTAACATCCTCCCGTTTCTTATTTCCCGGCGAATTTCTACTTTCCTCTCATTTAAGGCATTCATTAACCGTGATTCGCGGGTATTTCTTCTCTCTACCTGCAATCTCTCACGAGACAGCCTATGTTCAGGACTTTCCATATTGTAGGCCCTAGTTTCTTGTAACATCCTCTCGTTTCTTATTTCCTGGCGGTTTTCTACTTTCCTCTCATTCAAGGCATTCATTAATCTTGATTCGCGGGTATTCCTTCGTTCTGCCTGCAATGTCTCACGAGACAGCATATGTTCAGGACCTTCCATATTGTAGACCCTAGTTTCTCGTAACATCCTCCCGTTTCTTATTTCCCGGCGAATTTCTACTTGCCTCTCATTTAAGGCATTCATTAACCGTGATTCGCGAGTATTCCTTCGTTCTGCCTGCAATGTCTCACGAGACAGCCTATGTTCAGGACTTTCCATATTGTAGGCCCTAGTTTCTCGTAACATCCTCTCGTTTCTTATTTCCCGGCGGTTTTCTACTTCCCTCTCATTCAAGGCAATCATTAATCTTGATTCGCGGCTATTCCTTCGTTCTGCCTGCAATGTCTCACGAGACAGCCTACGCTCAGGACTTTCCATATTGTAGGCCCTAGTTTCTCGTAACATCCTTTCTTTTCTTATTTCCCGGCGGCTTTCTATTTCCCTCTCATTTAGGGCATTCATTATCCGTGATTCGCGGGTATTCCTTCGCTCTACCTGGAATCTTTCACTATGATCGGGACCTTTCCTATTTTCATTGCGAATTTCTGTTATCAACATTTCAACGTCTCTCTTGTTTCGGGTTACCAAATTATTTGATATCCTATAGTCGCGAATGTTACGTCGTTCCATATTAACTTTTTCGCGAGAAAGTCTACTATCGCCATTTTTCCTATTTTCTGAAGCCAACCTGGACAGCAACCTCTCGTCGTATCTAATTTTTCTTAGACCGTCAACGTCTCTTTCATTTCGAGAAATCATTTGTATTGTTTCGAATTCGCGAGTATTTCTTCGATCCATCGGGATAACTTCGTAAGAAAGTCTTAAAACTTGCCTCAATTCATTTCGGGCCGGTAGTGACGCTTCCTTAAATAGAATAGCCCGTTTTAGGTTATTTTGCCTATTATTCCCCATTAAAATATCATTTATTGTTCTAAGTTTATGGAAATTTCTGCGATCCATCTGGTCCCTCTCACGAGAGATTCTACGTTCGGAAGATATCCTAGTTTGGTCACGAGTATCTCTAAGCAGCCTCTCATACATAATTTCTTGACGTATACCTACTGTTCTGTCATTTTGGGTATCGAAATTGTTCCCTTTTTTAAATTCTTGAGTATTCCTGCGAGATTCTTGGTTTCTTTCTCGGGAAAGTCTACGGTCAGGATTTTCTTTTAGTTGGTCCTTTAATAGTCGGATGTCGTTTGTCTTTTGAGAGTTTTCAACAAACCTATCGGTGGTTAATCGTTGAGTCGCCGTATTGCGAAAACGATTTTCTTTGTTTTCTTCCCTTGAGTTGAGACGAAGACGCATATCAAGGATTCGCTCTACTAATCTCGTGTTACCAGTAAGGGACCTTCTCTCTAAGGGTTCTCTGTGTTGGACTTGATCTCGGCGTTCCTTATTATTGTCGTTGGAATGCCTTGTAATAACTGGTGATTCACGTCGAACAACACTTACCCTTTGCCTTGTAACGTACTGGCGATTATTTGAATTCATTGACGCACTTTCGTGTGCTAAATAGCCCCTTGTATGGCTAAGAACACCTCGCGCTTCCCTTTCCGGTGCGAAAAGAAGTTCTCTATTCCTTGATTCCTCCCTGAACATTTCAAGTTGAGAATTAAACATATTTGCAGCCAACCGTTCATTACTAAAACGGCCGTGTCTGTCACCGTCTCTATCAGCCCTGGTATTACGGTGTTCTAAGGCATCTCTAGAGATGCGATCAACAATTCTTCGAGATTGATCCTCGTATTTTAGATCTCGAATATTTCTTGTCTTCCTTTGCTCGACGTAAACTTCCAGTACCCGGCCGCGATTTCGGTCATTTGTAGTTCTTTCATGGCGGTTTTTAACTCGAGTAGACCGAAATATTTCTGTTGGATCTTGTCTTGCGGCCCTCACTTCGATATCCAGTAGATGTCTCACCGCAGCAGAGCGACTGAGAACAGTATCAAGCTGCCTCAATTCATAACGCCGATCTGCACGAATTTCATCTCGGTTATTTAGATATCGCAGTTCAGACGGACTTTCAGTAAGCCGGGATCCATGAAGTGTAGATTTTGTTTCTCGAAAAGGAGCTGGTGATTGACGGTCGCAACACTGTTGCCTTCCATCAACGAGGTTTCGCTCGGTGAACGAAGCAATAGGTTGAAAAACCGCGACTACCGCAAGTAGTAGTAAACGCCAGTTATTCATAGTAACTGTGTGCTATATTTGAGAGGTTTTCTTCCTTTCGCGATGAATCCGTTGGAAGTGAACCGATGGCGGTCGCTTCCGAACTGAATTTTGAAGAGCTAGAACCGCCTTTTATACAGTTCGGAATTGTGTCGATCCAACGCTTATTAGGCGCTAGAACGCATTCAATTTTCAGCTTCCCACACGCGAAATGACTTCGATGTGGACTGTGTGATCTTCATCCATGGGAGTTGCATTTTTAGCCCCAGAATAATTTAGTTACCTAAGTTTTGAACTGGAGGAAAAAACTAAATTCTATATAATAACTTATAGCACAATATCTTTATACAAATATTTTTTGTATTCTTCTAATCATCCCATCAAGGAGATTCCTAGATCAGGCTTAACTGAACTAGGTTATATGTACCTATTGCCTTATGAATATATCCCTTCAGGTCTTTACTCGCGGCACTTGGTAGAAAAAAGTGTTTAAGGGGTAGTCAGCAGTGGCGTTAACCTAAAGACAAAACCTAGGAGCGGGAGGGTAGTTTTTGTAGATTTTTTAAACAAAGTATTTAATTGCTTTTATACATAAAATAAAATATGCTTTCCATAGACTCTATTCGAAGTACGCCCCCTGTACCATATATGTTGGTAACTACCATGTAGTTATTGACGGGGCGGTGCATTATGCATATTTGGAAGGGTGCTTGCCTAGGTGCCGTGGAACTTTTCCGCCTCTGGGAGTAAGCCTAATCCTTAACCGCCTAGCCGGGCACAAATCCAGACACCGTGCTGCTACTGAGAAGTACCTAGGGAAAATCCCAGAAGCAGAATAACGAAAACATTTGTTTTAATGTTCTAGGATCAAGAAGTGTTAAGTTCTTATGTTGCGAGTATTATCGCAGGACACAGCTGCACAAGAAAATTTGTCCCCGCGCGTAAAATAATTATCTGATTGAACCCGTTGGAGCAATAAATAGAATCCATAAATTGATTTTCTATGACGACAATGCTGAAAACGTTGTTTACGGGTTCTTTGTTATAAGTTTATCGTTAACTAAAATTATTTATAACATAACATAACATCACGCCTGTATTCCCCGAAGGGGTAGGCAGAGGTGTACATATAGAACACCCACATTTCGCCAGTTATGTTGTAAGTCCCATTGTAATAGGGGGCGAGCCTATTGCCATCAACCGGGCACAAATCCAGACTCCGTGCTGCTACTGAGAATTACCTAATGGAAAACTCAGTAACACTTTGCCCGACCCGGGATTTGAACCCAGGACCTCTTGCTCAGCAGTAGCGCTTAGCGTCCACTACACCAACGAGGCAGAGATCATTATTTATAATATAACCAAAATAAAGGATATTAGATAATGAATACTTTCCGGTACCTACCTACTAAAATAATGTTAATAGCTATTTCGGCTTTGAAAACTTCGAAGTAGTTAGATAGGTAGGTACATACTGGAGACCAAATTAATTATAAAAGTGTCTTTATTTCCACATTCATTTAAAACAATGACTGTTAAGAATTGCATTGGCATTTAAGCACGGACGAAAAGGAATGAAGGTAGGGTTAAGGTCTTTGGAATTTTGTCTAAGCATATCTAATACTTATTATTATCATGTCATTAATAATATCTAAATAAGTAATTGTACCTGAGTATTCTCTTTTACTTACTTTAAATGTTTGTATTATCACGAATTTAGTCGTGCAGTTAAGAGTAGGCAGATTAGTGCTGCTAATTGCTATAGGCACAGCCACATTTTACCAGTTAGTGAAGTCCATGTAATATTGGCAAGTCCATTTGAACAGGTACCTAATGTCTATTGTCATCACATCATCTACACATTGGGTATAACCGGCGTGTTTATATGTGATTAGGAAAACGTCAACACGTGTGAATTGTCTAGCACCTAAAGCCTAATGCTCTAGGCCTATAAAGGCGGTTTAAATTCTGAAACCAGGTTGTTCATCAACCAGACGATAAGAAGAAGAATCACTTACACAGTAGTAGCATACCTCTAAAAATATCCGCTGTACCTTACGATTTATTCTAGGTAGGTACCTTCATTAGTTCCACATCATGGTCTCGTTTGGGGATCGAACCTGTTTGATCTCACTTGTGGTGCAGTAGGGTTTTACTAACATACAAACAACGATTTTAAAGCGTTATCTAACTATCTTTCTTTGGATATGATGAAGTTATAAAACACGGAGCGCCTATCGATGCAAGGAGCTCATAATTATCATTTTCTAGAGTAGTGGCTTATGTTCCGCAACGGTAAACTCTCGCCACTCACTATAGGTACCTATTTGCTTATGCCCGCGGTTATCAAACAGCACAGAACTTGATTTGGAATAAAATAGCTTATCCTATCATTTTCAGTATATTGATACTTTGGACCGAATCACTTTCAGCATGAGGACCAACACGCTTATTGTTTGGTAGGTGCCTACTTTGTTTTCTATTCATTTATGGTTATTTAGTTGCATCGTGCATCCATTACGACCACGTCTTAATAAGTAGATACAGTAGAAAGCGCGGCTGCCAAATTTAAGGTAAAATTAACTTTCAATGAAATTAATGTCTATGACTGCGGTGTTAGTCGAGCGGTCACTAGGCGCAAATGCTGAGCATGAGGCCCTGGGTTAGAATCCCGGGTCGTTAGGTAATTCTTAGTAGCAGCATAGAATGGTAGCAGTACGGAGTAACGTAGTCTTAGGGCTCTTTCAAATTTGCCTGCGAAAGTCGGCCGTGCGGCTGTCGTACGTTTCATACAAATTGCTAAACGGACGTCTAATATTTGTATGAACCGTACGACAACCGCACGACTATCGCAGGCACCTTTGAAAGAGCCCTTATATATGATATTCTTTGGTACGGAGTCTAGATTTGTGTACGTTTGGTGGCAATAGACTCGCCCCCTATTTTCATAAGGGACCTGTAACATAATTGGCGAAGTTTGGGTTTACCTATAGCTCCTATAGGTACATCTCTGCCTACCCCTTTAGGAATATAGGAGTGATGAAATTTATTTCTATTGGGTACCTCGTTATGATTGTAATGAAAATACAGTTTGGGCAACCAAAGGTTTTTTATTATATTCTCTTAATCCTAATTGTATCCATAGGATTGGATGACTGCGGTGAACGGCGCTGTCGTCTTCGCAACCTTCTCGCCGGATTCCTTGGTGATTCGCTGTAAAGATATAATGGCCAATAAGATAACATTCTATTTCACTTAAACTATAAAAAGATTTTTAATATCAATCAGTAAAAGGTAATTTTCATTTGTAATCAAATAATGTAGGTAAGAATGTAATCATCATACCAAAATTCTTAATGGTATAGTATAACAAAACATATCCTAGAGCAGTTATAAATTCTGTGCAAACCTTCAGCTTCTTCTCGAAGGCAACCTTCTTTACAGACTTGATCTTTCTCTTGTCCTCAAGCTTGCGGACAACTTCACGGTACTTCCAGCCGACCTCGTGGGACAGACGGCCAACGTGACAGTACTGTAAACATCAATTATGTTTAACTTATGCGTGATGACACCACAGTGAATAAAGTCGTTATGTAAGGTCTCAGAAGATTATAAAATTGCAACATGGTTATTCAGTCGCAAATTACCCAAATAAATCATCATAGAACTATAAAAATCCTGCAATATTTTTCACTTTTATATAGACTGTACAAGTACACATGAAAACTAATATAATAATCATGATTCAAGTTGCAATATGTGATACTTAGTAACATTTTCAAAGTTTGTAAAGTTCTTCTATCTATAAAGGGAGTTAGTAAATGGTTCAGCTCTCATACCTTACGGCCGGGCTTCAAGCAGAAGACGCGGAGAGCCGCAGGCACGACAACGCGACGGCGGTTGTCGTAGGGAGGTGGGCAACCGTCGTAAGCGCGGAGCCGTCTTAGAGCGCTCTTTCCACGCTCAGTTTTGTGTGGGATCATGCCTTAAATACAAAAGACCTTTGTGAACATCAATTTGTTCAATACAAAGTATTATATTCAATTTATGGGCATCATAATAGTTTTTATATCACAGACATCAAATAATGTAGGTAAAAAAGAAATAATCATTAGCAGCCACATAAATAATAACAGATGACAAGACAAAGATGTAATTATTTTAGTCACTCATAATATTTTTGGTTAAGTATTAAATATAAGACACAAATAAGTTAACCATTAATTAAAACTTAGGCATAATTATGTTCTAAATTTTATAGGTTAAAACAAATAAACGTAAGAGCATACCTCTGACAGTCTTCCACAGGATCTTGGAAGGTGCTCTAAAGTGGAATGGTCCACGAGCAGGGTTTACATTGCACCTCTTGCGAAGGAATGACATGAACTTCAATTTGTTCCTGAAATACTCATACTTAATCAGAACAGAGCACTAAATAAATTATATGAGAGGCACTAAACATAGAAAATCAGATATTACAAAGTAACAACATCTATAAAAAATATTCAGTCGCAAATTACCCAAAATATAGCATCATTTAAAACTTTTGTTATGGAATCACCACTTATAACAAACTTAAGAATATCAAATTCTAGGAAGTTCAAGAATATGGGAAGTACTGTTATAACAACATAGTGAAAGCACCACCCAATCCATTGAGATTAGATCATAATAGCAACAGACATAAATGTGGTGTTACAAAAAATTAATGCCTATTAGGCGATACAACTTTAAATTTAACTTTTGGCGATTTATTTTGACAGTATATAACGAAACAACATGAAATAAGATAACCTTTGATTCTTACCTGAAGAAGTTGCCAGACATGTTGATTTGCTCACATCGTACAACCACGACTTTGTTACCTTCTAACAGGACCTTAGCAATGACTGCGGCCAGGCGGCCGAGCAGATGGCCACGGCCATCGATCACTATGGCCTGGAACACAAATGATCACACTGGTTAAACACCATCGCTGACGTACCGCATAACCTCAAAATAAGTAACGCTTTTCACAATTATGATTACTTGTTGGCTTTATATTTGTAGCCAGAATTTAAAGATGCTTTATAACAAAGAAAGTACATGCCGTCCGATGCAATACTGCTCTTTACCGAGATCTAAACACAAGCAAGCACGTGTGATGCATGCACGAATTCATGTTGTTAAAAATCTTTCACACAACATAATTACTAAAACTACAGGATACAAGGCACATATTGGTTATTTATTCATTATTACGTCCACTAGAGGATATTTTACTTGATTTTCATATTTTTTCTTCTCACCTTATTGCTAAAGCCCGTCATTTTCACGACAACAAAACGGAAAAGGATAACTTTTTAAAACAATATGGCTACCGGACATAGGATCAATGTTGCCATCCTCAAGTAAAAATAATTTAGGCGATTTATCTAATCGATACAGAATTACAATGCTAGCAAGCCAAACCGAGTCATATTTTAATTTCTTAGTTTACTTTGAATAAGACAGTAGACACTTGACATAACAAAGGTTGACGGAATTATTATGACAGCAGACAGACGTAATGTTTTGGCTCTAGTCCCAAATAGATAACCAAGATTTGAAAATTACGTGTACGCTAAGTACTAGATGTATCAGGCAGATATTAGTTGGGCGAATATTATGTTTCTATTCTGCACAAATTTGTCAATATAATAAAAAACATGGAGATTCCTTATAGAAAGATTATGATTTATATTTTAACTTTTGTGGCCTATGCATACACTGGCATGGGGTCTAGTATGTTACGAAATTTAAAGGATGCAGTTCTATCAGCTGAGTCCGTGTTTGGTGACATGTTTAAAAACGTTATTACAGTGGCTGAGAAGTTTAAATCTTTGCATGAAGTTTTCGATGCAGCTGTAGAAGAAGAATGCATTTTTAACTGTCTAGGAGGTATGTGTGAACTTGCTTTTATATACAAATTACCGCTGATCTACTACACAAACTTCTACAGTATCATGGGTGTGTTAAACTATAAAATACATACTTATAAAACAAATGTATATAGGCTACACAGATATTATTTCATTCGGTAGTAGATACATGCTGTTGTGTAGAATGTCAAACACTTGTGAGTGAGCTAATAGTTGATATTATTTGTTTTCAGGTGGTAAACCAGTCCGTAATAGGAATCATATACCAAAATCAGATGGTTGTGGTTCACTAGGCTTTGAAATAGCATCGGAATATTTGCCTCTTGAAGAAATGACGAAATGTTGTGACACCCATGATATTTGCTATGATACTTGTAACAGTGGGAAAGAAACATGTGACTTGGACTTCAAAAGATGCCTCTACAGCTACTGTGAGACATACAAGTCAGTGAATGTAGCAGGTGACACTATTACTAAAGGTTTGTCTAATATATAATTATATTTATTGTTAACTATTGTTACACTTCAGAATAAAACTGGTATACCATACCATACAAAATTAGTGTGACGACAAATATTGGGCTATCAACATGTTCATTTCATTCTAAACTAACCCTATCAAACATTAATCAACAATAACAAATTACCATTAAGAAAGAATATTTTTCTATTTAAAATATAAATTTTATTCTTTGGGATCTTTATCCAGCAGCAATATAATAAAATCTACTATTGCCAATAAACTGTTATACAGTTTGTCAATTTTTGTTTTGTGTGGTAAATGTATGTTGAATAAATATGTTGAAAAGCTAATCATTTTACATATATTTTTTTTTTCAGGTTGCAAAGCTGCAGCAAAACTATTATTCACTGGCACACTAACACTTGGCTGCAAATCATATTTGGATGCACAGAAAAATGCTTGCTACTGTCCTCCACAAAAAAATAACAAGTATAAGAAATATCCAGGAAGTGGGGATTTATAGTAAAGTACCTTTGCCAATGTGTATGTGATCCAAAGAAATAAAATATCTTATTGTCCTTTTTATTGTGATACTCATGTAAGATTTTATTTATTTATTTATATTAAACAAGGATAATGAGATAAAGATACATACAAAAGATAATTGAATAGTTCATACTTATTTCTCACTGATAAAACAAGTCTGGCTTTCATACTTTTATGGTAATTACTAAAGGCAGCTGTAATTATGGTAGCCTATATCAATTGCTTCACAACTAAGTAGTAAGACAGTAAAAATGTTTAGAGCATAATATAAAAGCTAACTATGTATAGGTATTACACTGTTAAGTAGTAATTTTTCAGTTTAATAATATTATACTATTTGGCTAAAATTTGTTTACTGGTTTGTTTATTGTTGTCTGTAGGTAAAAGTAGGTTTATACACAAAAATGATATTATGTATTCGTAGGTATTAGCATTTCCTAAAAAAGTGTGTAAAAATAAAAGTTGGTTTGTTTATTATCAGTTTATTATTTTAGCGATAAAAGTTACATCTTATTATTGGAATTATACCTTAACATTAAATAATTTATTTGCTAAATTTTGATTATGGGGCTTCATACAAATCTCACGCAAGCACTGGAAGGATGAGCTAACCATCACATTTCAAGTGATTGCTATAATTAACCCTTTAAGAGGGGTCAGGCCATTATAGATACACAAACTACAAAATGGACGCATAATCAAATACATATTTCAATATGTTGAGCATATAAAAATAATTCATTACAATGTAAATAAATGCATGTAAAAATATTTTATAATAGATTAATTTATTGTTTGATCTTAGTGATTTTTTACCTCAGCATCAAAACATAAATGTGAGCGATTACTTGTTACAGATCACACAGAGATCATTCTATGTGAGAAGTTCTTTGATTTCATCTTTTTCAGCTGCTTCAAGGTATGGTGTTCCATCTGGGGTTTTTCCATTTTTAGAAGCACCCTGTAAGTTAAGGGATTGATGACATTAAATACAAATAAATTATGACATACACTTTATCCTCTAGATTACATACATCACTAGGTCAATAAATTCTTAAAAAAATGTGGGTATATAACCTTGTATCTGTCTTTATGTTTGCATTTTTGCTATAACTGCCAAATTGCAAGTCATGCATATTCATTATTGGACTATGTGTAATTTACAGTTATTGATCCTACTTACATTTTTGAGCAATGTCTTAACACAGTCTGTATGGCCCTCCCATATAGCTGCTAATAGCACTGAGATGCCATGTTTGTCAACCATCTGAAACAATTTATTATTATAATTATTACAGTGGGTGGTTTTGCTTGTGTAACATTTTATTTTACTGTCATAAATTCATACTTACATTTGGATCAGCTCCCTTGTCCAGCAAATAGTTTAGAACAGCTGTTTGGCCATAATCAGCTGCATAGTGAAGCGGCACTCTACCATCAATTAGAGCATTGACATCAATATTCTGAAAAAAAGGCAGATTTTCCTTGTACTTGCATGCATATTTTAGTCTTATCAATTAATTATTATTGTAATATTACTTAAAAGGAAATCATCTACATACATTGAAGACATATGACACCACTCTATGAATAATAATTAACTATAACAACCTACCTTTTTTAATATATTTGTTCATGTTAGCAATTACGGAATTTAAGTTACAGGCGCTTAAAGCTTACGTAATTTTATTTCAGATAATATGAATGTCTTAATTTTCGGAGGAAAAGAGTTCAAATATATTAAGAATCGTCGCTTTCTCCTGCCAACAACGAAATATTCATGTAGGAATTTAAGAACTAAAATTACAGCCTTGTAACGCTGTACTTACCTTATTTTCAACTATGTCCTTAACTTGGTCTATGTCGCCGTTTTTGATTCCCCAAACTAATTCACTCATTATTACGTACTTTCTAAATCCTGTACACTATTTTCTTAATATTCCTATTTCAGTACCGAAATAACAATGGTTATGGCGTTCTTTGACAACATCTGTCAAAATTAGGGACGTAAGACGTTCACGATAATAAATTTAAATGTCATGTGTTGCCATACAGATAACTCTCAGATTTTATGATTTATACGTGTAAATCAGTATACCCATAGCTTAATAAATATAGAAAAGCGATCTGCCAGGCCCAGAATAATAATAACTAGAGCATTTAGAATATGAGATTGTAACAGCTTCCTGCTCAAATGACGTCAACTGTGGCACAACTGACAACCTGAACCTAAATCAAACATACCCACGTTATTAGGCCATGACTACACCATGCTACACCCACATGCATTGAACCCGCAGCAGTGATATTTCAAAAGAAATATGCCACCAACAGTGTTAGTGTCTTTGTCAGTGAGTTTATGTGCTTGAAAGCAAGTGCACTTAGTTATTTTGTATTTGATTACTATCTAAAACTGCTAAAACCTAGAAGTTATGGTAATAATGTTTACTTCAGATGTATTAAATAAGTACCTTCTTTTAACTTTAAATCACTTATTACTTCTTCAAAATATCATAATTATGTTGATGATTTCTATATAATTTATTTCTGTTGCTTGCTTGATTTGCATTTTTATCGATGACCTAATTCATTAGATTCAGAAACAGCTCTTGAGGTCATGACCTAGGGTCTTTCTTGACTCTCGAAGTCTTTGACACTCAGACAAAGGAATTTAATTATATGGACCGATTATACCTACAAAAAACGGGTGCCTACCTACTGTCGCATAAGTCGCAAAGCATGGCATAAATCATAAGGGATGCTCCAGATAGAATGGTCAAAAGGTCATCGATATCGATAATTTTTTTTAAACGAATTTATGTTATGAACTAGCTTTTGCCCGCGGCTTCGCTCGCGATAATGAAGACATCTATTGTCAACATTTAGAACTAAAAATTATTTTGTTCATCTTATTTTATTCGTTCCATTAGGTACTGATAGGTTCAAAATAATACATTTACATATACATCCTTTCTTAGGGAATGCCTACGTCATAATAGCTTTATGCATGTAAAGTCTCAGCCCGATCGGTTAAAAATTGACAAAGTTTCATACAAACTTTCATCCCCTATTTTATCCCCTTGGGGGTGGAATTGATCAAAATCCTTTCTTAGCGGATGCCTACGTCATAACATCTACCTGCATGCCAAATTTCAGCCCGTTCTGTCCAGTGGTTTGGGCTATGCGTTGATAGATCACTATGTCAGTCAGTCAGTGAATCAGTCAGTCACCTTTGAGTTATATATATATAGATAGATAGATAGATTAACTTTTAAAAAGGATGTTCCATGTTAGTTTACATATTTTTAGGGATCCGTACCTGTAAAAAATGTAACTTCTAAGTCAACGAAATCAAAAGATACTTCTACACTAGAGTATTTCGGCAAAATGAAACATTTGAAATAGTTATTTATTATAATTAAACCAGTTTTTTTGCGGAGCTCGTTACAAAGTTAAAGCCTAACAGGTCAACCGCAATTTATTTACTACTATCAGTATCTATCAGGTTTAATGTTAGCTTATCACGGCTGGTCTGCGAATAGGCGCGCACGTGAAACGCGTCTCATGGCAGTCTCCCTACCTAAATACTCATGTTTAGCCAAATTTGGTTAGACTGGAGAGCGACAAAAGTAAGTTGTGACAAGGGCTCGGAAGACTTTGTATAGTTAGGTATTATACCGACTAGGTTTAATCATTGCCCTTATATATAAACACAAGTACCTAAGTTGTAGTGGTAGTAGAAAAAAAAGGCAAAATATGTTATCATTTAATAAACAAAACAACTTTAATCATTATTCATAGAAATGAATAATGTTAGGATAAGAAAACTTCGGTGCGACACTTTATCGTTTATTTTCTTTCCATGGTACCTGAACCTTAAATCTATATAACACTTCTAATGAGCAATAATCGGTGATTTATATTATGTTCGACTTTATTTTCAGTATAAAATAGATATCAGTGTTATCAAATTCAACGAGAAACTGTAATTATGTAGGTATAATAATGCTCTAAGACGTTTGTTGTAATTAAAGACGCCTGATATTTTTTTCTGATTTTTATAAATTATATTCCGGACACCATGAGATGCGTAAACTAGGCCGCCGCTTGATTAAAAAAAAAATAGTGTTATATGCTTGTCTTATGAAGTCGTAAGCTTTCGGCAAGAGAAAATGCAATTTCAAGGCGAACTTCCGAATTTCTTTTGAATATTTTTGTTGCAAGGGTAATGCTTTGGTCTTAGCGATTTGCCTCCTCAAGCAACAGAGATTGTTCATTATTAATTCTATTTTTTTCTTCAATTCGTCAATAACGATTTTTAATAAAGCGGTGTTTTCCTTGATAAAAATTGTTTAATAAATTAATCAAGATTTAGGCATAATCGTAGAGTTAATTAGGGTAGACTATTTCAAACTAGATTAAAACCAACATGAATTCAAACTAGATTAGTGTGTATAAATTGATAAAGGAAATTTGAAAAATTATGGACCGAGCGGGATTTGAACTCCTCTGGGAAATAGGCGTGACTATAAGTATGTATGTAAATGATATTAATCGACAATATCGATAAAAGCAAAGTGGCACTCGCGTCATTATTGTTTGTTTACGTATTAGCATGTCAACAAACAGTACTAGTAGAACCGAAGACACCGAATTTCAAGCTAAACGTAACTAATATTACTTAATGACCAGTGTATAAGAGTATATAGTGATAAATATAATTAGTCATTTGTAATTAATTATTTTACCAAATAAAATGATAAAATGATTTTATTTCTGCAAATAGGTTTTTAAAAAACACTTTTACTCGTCATTTTTTATATACTAGTTTGAATGATGGTGTCGGCATTCCTAACTGACTACCTCTGAGAAGAAATGCCGAAACAAACTCAATAATTCATGAAAACGAACACTAACCTGTAAAATGATATGAGAGGCCGATTTTCGTTCTTACGAGAGCTACACTGTATTATCTGGGGGCACGGCAGTGCCCCCGCCAAGTCGAGCAAAAAAGCGGCACGGCCGTACCATCCTTTTCTTGAAGCACTGAAGTGCTTCGAGAAAAGGATGGTACGGCCGTGCCGCTGCCATTTTCGACCCCCTATAACTTCGTTGTGAATAAACTAGAAGCCTGAATTTTTAGTAACCAATTAGGCATTGTATAAACACGGTATATTTCAAATTTCATTCAATTTGAACCAGTACTTTAAGAATTATAACAAGTCAAAGTTCGTAATTTTGTCACTCACTGACTGACTGACTGACCGATAATCAAAATGTTAAGGCACTTAATGAATCAGTGCAAAATGCAATTAATGAATCAGTTTACCTGTTTATGTATAACATGATGGAATATGGCTCGTAGCAATGTGGCTACCGCGCAGATCAGTCGATTTGCGAGGTTAAGCCGTGCTCTCTGCGGTCATTCTGGTGATTGGTGACCTTTTTCACATGTCGAGACCCCTCCGTGCTTTAGAAGGCACGTTACGCCGTTGGTCCTGCGCCTGATCTCTCTCCGGTCGTGTCGGTTTACCGTCCCATCGGACTTTGAGAGAGAGGGAATAGGGAGTGCACCTGTGTTTGCGCGCATACTTGTGCAATATAGTATCTCCTGCGTAGTTGGCAAATCTCAGATGAGATCGGCTGCCGTGACCGAAATTCGGTCAGGAAAACATTGTTATTATTAATGGATAATAGGTGTAGATACAGGATTACAAAGTTACTCTTGCAGTTAATGAATCAGTGCAACTGTATATGTATAATATAGTGGAATAATAGATGTAGATATGTATATAGATATAATTATGTTCAAAGGTAACTTGTAAAATACTCAACGGAATGAAAAAGCGAGAATGGGCCATATTTTATGAAGTTGTAGGTACCAAAATTTCGCAAAGTATTAAGTAGACTAAATCACCATGAAATGAAAGTGAGAACAATAATAATTATAACCGCGGGCGGCGGAGTTCGCCTGCCCGCGCCGCGGCTTCCACGCTTCCCGTCCGTCACGGAAAGGCGGGTTCTTTCTTCCAGGCAACCTTTGGGTTATACTGCAATATCGCAGGTATACACACATCATGTTCTATTATTCTTACGCACATTGTATCAGTCAGTATGAGTATAAAAATTTAAATAATCTCTACATAATTCTATGGAGAAATAATGGGTTAAGTATTTCATTAATTTAAAAAAAACTTTGTGTACGACAGTGAGTGCCGTACATTAAGTTTAAGTTAATCCTCTTTTAAGCTTGATGTTGTAATTTTCTGTTAGGTACATTGACAGTATTTATAGTGAATGACAGATAACAATTTTACATAAGGATTAACTTGAAACTTACGTTTGACGAGTGCGGCCCTAAGTATTACCATGTATTACTAACTAATGCAAAAATAATAACATTTCTACAAAAAGGAATGAGATGCCATCAAAAACATATCTGTAAAAAAACCAAGTCACGCAACTCAGTTTTTCTACCGTAAAAAGTTGTGAGATCCATATATCTCTAATCTATTTTATTTAAAATATAAAGGATTTTTAATGTTAATATAAGATGTTGTTCGGTTAGTTATTTCGTAATAACTTAAGATAGAAGGTCCCTGAAGTAGGGACTTAATAAATCAATCGACTTGGTATTATATATGTTCGCGACGAAGCGTCACAAACCTTTTGATTGTTATTAGTGTTAACTTAGAGTCATTTTACAATAAAGAATAATATTAGAACAGATAGTTACGGCGATACTTCGCAAATAGCGTTTTAGCTAGTAAAACATTGTGATAGGTTTTCTGGACAGTGAGTTACTGAAAATAGGATAGTTTAGGTCTTGTTTTAATTAGTTAATAAACTTAAACTCATAAATACAGGTAGTCATACACCTAGAATAGTCTCACAACTTTTTATGGTAGAAAAACTGAGTTGCGCGACTTGTTTTTTTTACAGATATGTTTTTGATGGCTACTACACTGAGGGATTTTGGAATTCAAGCCCAGACTTCTTCAAATTCAATAAAAAAAAAAAAAAGATACGATAACGCAATCACTTGACAGCCAATATACCATAAATCGATAAAAAAATATGGCGAAATCGGCACCCTAACACATTATCGTGACGTCACCGCTCAAATAGAGAAGGGTGAGCAGTCCATGGGAGTCTTCTTAGACCTAGCAAAAGCCTTCGATACTATTTCGATTGACTTACTTTTGAAGAAATTAGAAGCAGCAGGGGTAAGAGGCACTTCCCTGGACTGGTTCCAGAGCTATTTGTCTGACCGTAAACAATTTGTTAAAATTAGCGACCTCACAAGCAGCACGCTTCCTATCAATTTTGGTATACCACAAGGCAGTACCCTCGGCCCGACACTTTTCACATTATACATGAACGATATACTGCAACTTCAACTTACCAACGCAGAAATAATAGCCTTTGCAGACGATACAGTCATAGTCTTCCACGACAGAACTTGGCAACAAGTATTTGACCACGCCGAGAAAGGCCTACTTACGGTCGCTAAGGCTCTTGACCATAACTTGCTAACGCTGAACATTAAAAAAACCAAGGCTGTTACCTTCTTTAAAACTGTCAAATCAAGTCCCCCCCAGCATTTATCACTCAGATTCCATACATGTAGCAGCAGCACAAACCCATCACCCAACAACTGTAACTGCACCCACATAGATCGCACAAACTCTCTCAGATACCTAGGCATTACACTAGACGAGAACCTTTCATTCAAAACACATATACACACACTATCCAACCGAGTGAGAAAATTAATGTCCGTCATGAAGAGACTTCGCGATTGCACTCCATCCACTACTCTCCGTGTAGTTTACCTAGAACTCTGTCAGTCTATCCTGCAATATGGGATCTCCGTATGGGGCGGAGCTGGGAAGACCACGTTTATTGAAGTCGAAAGAGCCCAAAGGGGCGTCATCAAAGTAATGCTCAAAAAGCCCTTCCTTTACCCCACTGACTTACTATACAATGACTTCCCGGTCCTTCGTGTACGACATCTTTTTATTCTTAAAGCCACACTTTTAACACACAACAAAATTAAGCACCGATCAGACTTCCATACATTGAAGACAAAACGCACGTTTAGAATACCTCTTCCACAATACAACTCCCTTCTATCAAGACGCTGTCCTGACTACCTACACCCATTCATATACAACAAAGTACACAAATGTTGTGATATAAAAGACCTTAAACTATTTTCATGTAAAAAAGTCGTGGAAAAGTGGCTGTTATCACTTAGTTATGATGACACCGAAAACTTATTCAGCCAACAGTAGAACAATTATAACATAACTTCACACGTTATTACACACACATCCCTTTGCATAGATACACTTTCACACACACACACACACACACACGCACGCGCACATTTATGCGCACACTCACACATACTCACACACACAGTCACGCAAACACGCACATACACTCAACACACCCAAAAATCTTAGAATTGTTTTTGTTTTATACCCTATTTTGTTCCTAGTCTTTAGTATTTTTAACTTTAATTTTGATATTGTTATTTAATTTTAACAACAATTATGTTATTTTAAGTTATCTCAATTCATGGTACCGCAACTCTGGTCCCCAAGATACAGGCACTGCCTAGTTTGGGGTCCGCCGACAAAGTTATCCTGTAATTGTAATTTTATGAATAATAAACGATTATTATTATTATTATTATAAATGTTGCCAGAATTAGCAAAAACAATCTACATGTTTTTTGTTTGTATATATTTTTAGTTTTAATAATATAATAGGTAGTATAAAAACAATCGTGTGTATATAATGTAAATTGTTCATCTACATGTCATTTCGCTTTCCTTATGTAAAACTTCACTAGTTAGAAAGAGACAAACAGTAATTTGTTTTTACCATGTCGATTCCCTCAATATCTGTATGTAAAAGTTTATAATATTGAAGATTAGGACGCCTCCATAGATATACCTCAATGCTTTGACATTAAAAAGTTGACTAGACTATAATCGAGTAGTTTCACTAAGTATACAACTAGCGTGAACTCCCGTCGCACCCTCAGCTGATGAACATGAGTATTTTAGGTAAGGAGACTGCCATCAGACGCGTTTCACGTGCGCGCCTATTCGCAATCCAGTCGTGATAAGCTATAAAATTAAAACCTGATAGATACTGATAGAAGGAAAATAATAGCGGTCGATCTATGTAGCTTTAACTTCGTAACGAGCTCCGCAAAAAAATTGGTTTAATTATAATATATAACTATTTCAACTAGTTTCATTTTGCCGAAATTTTCTTATGTAGAAGTATCTTTTGATTTCGTTGACTTAGAAGTTACATTTTTTACAGATACGGGTCCCTAAAAATATGTTAACCAACATGGAACCTCCTTTGTCAAGTCAGTTCATCATAACATTAAAAAAAATTATCGATATCAATGATCTTTGACCATTCTATCTGGAGCATCCCTTATGATTTCCGCCATGTTTTGCGTCCTAGGAGACAGTAGGTAGGCACCCGTTTTTTATAGGTATAACCGGTCCTGTATTCCATTGTCTGAGGTGGAAACTTGCAAACTTGTTGTTCTTGATTGTCAACACTCAACGGTTTCTGACAAAGTTATGTAGTTTTAAAACTTAGAAACGTTAAGGTTTAAAGTCTTATAATTTTTACGTTTTCAAAATAAAATTATGGAAGAAGCATTTGAAGATTTGTCTTTACTGCCACAAGATGCCCGGGCGGCTACAAAACATGTATTGGTAAATTAAAGTTTCTATAATATTTACTATAAGTATCTTTATAGTGAATTGCTAACTAATTCATCAAATCATATTTAAGAGGCTGCTGCTGGATAAGATTCAGCCCTTGATACTTCGCTTACGCAATAAACTGTTGTGCTATGAGGAAAATGAGGATATCAAGTCAAGAGTTCAAGATGTTTACACATTATGTTCAAGTCAAATAAACAAATGTTTGATTTATATATTTGATGTGTTTAAACTGGAACACCACCATCAAACTTATTTACAGGTAAAATTTTAATATTTTTATCCATTTACTATCAGTGAGTCTTTGACGACCATTGATAAAATATAAATGCCTCAAATTTTATGCACCAATTTTCAATAACTCCAGAATTAAGTCGTACGATTTTAAAAGTTAACTGGATTAGTAATTGAAGTACGTATATATAAAACCGTAATTTTGTATGAGATTGATTATGTTTAGTAAATAATTATCTTAAAATTATTTATTCTCTAATATTCCAGGAAAGTAGACAGTACACAGTGGAGAGACTGTCATGGTGTATCAACAGATTAGTCTCCATTGAGAAGTATTTGGAGAAAGCATCTGTCTCATCAGACTTAAATGAAAGTGCTAATGACTCCTTCAACATCACTACCATGTATTTTGTCAACTGGATTGACCACACATTTGAGGTTCTTGGTAAACTAGCCAATGTTATATATAAGACTGACTATAAGGAGTCTGAGGAACTATATAGTCAGTGGAGGGAAGATGTAAGTTATTATATTGTCATGTTAGTGTTATTGGGCTGACTAAATTACCACATTAAATGATTTTATTTCTGTAAATAGGTCTTAAAAAAACACTTTTACACGTCATTTTTTTTAAAACTAGATAGATGGCGTCGGCATTTCCTAACTGACTACCTCTGAGAAGAAACGCCGAAACAAACTCAGGGGACATTGACATACAGCTGACACTATAAAGCCTCTATCACTGACTCTGATGACTTCAGTAGGCAAAGGGTTAAAAAGTATTGTAATTGCAGATGGTTGAGTGTGTTACTGAGCTCCATGTCTCAATTGATGAACTCTTGCTGTCGGCAATGACTCTGTGCAGGTACTGTCTGCTAGAGGATCAACATATAGTCAAGGCTCGCTGCCAAGTGGTGTGTATACCTGTAAATTTTATATTGATATTCAACATATCTATGAATACCTCTAACTGAGTGAATAATTTTCAGGTGTTGCGGGAAACAAAAGCATTGTTGGGTGAATTGGTTGAGGGAGACTTCAGCTCTGCAGTCAAAGCCACACCAGAAACATTAAAGTTGCCTATAATGCCCTCAAACGTCAATGTCCTCATTGATGTGCTAAAAGATGTGCTGTATGCATTAGAGACAAACACAAATACCGCACTACTAGCGTTAGTTGGACACTGTTTTAGTAACAACATGTCTCCAATTACCATCCTTAAGAATCATTTTAATAATAATACAAAAGGCACTTGCTCATGTCTTATAAAGAGTGATGATGAAGTTACAGAGAATTGCTCCTTTGTAAAAGATTTCGATTTGTATAATGAGAGATTGCTGCAAATCGGAAATTTTGCTGTGAGTTGTTCTTCAGACCAAAATAGTGAGTAATTTATTTTTATGTGTACCTGTAAAATACCTTATGCAATTTGTGCAACTGACCATTCTTATCTTTGTTTCTATAAACTTGGTTTCTTTATAATTACTATACTAAAGTATTAAATAATGATCATAAAATGTATATCTTACGATACAGGAATCTTGACGCTTCGCAGTGGTCTAGCTAGTTTGGAAGCCCTGGATCCTCACTTGGTGCCTACATTAATGATGGCTCCAGAGAGCCACCATGCCAAACTCTTGATCAAATCTTGGAGTCATGAAGTCCAAGACATTAGGGATAGTGTCTTTTTAATTGTTGACCCATCTGCTTTTGCTGAGGTATCTATATGCAATGAATAATTTTTTATTAAATATTGAGTAGCATAAAAAACAAATGTTCCATAACACTCCATCCACTAACTTTTTCCCTTTTCAGAAAACAAAACAAATGATGCACCAGAAACTTTTAGAAATACTCGATGAGAATTGCTATAACAATATGAATGTGTGTTCAGTAATCAATATGGGATGCATGGTGTATGACTTTTTCCATGTGTATGACAAGTGTGAGCCTGATGCTTTGGGCCATCATGATAAACTGTTACTTTTATTGGCTGACTTAGATAAAGGTAAGATAGTAACCAAATTAAACAGATGTAACTTTTAACCTGCTAATTAATTTTAATTTAAAAATTATATAACGTTTTTCAATGTGATGTAGAGTATACTTTTATATTATTTGTTGTACAAACTGTTACAGTGCAAAAAGAATGCAAAATTGTTAACAATCTCCTGAGTTCGAGTAACGATTTCGCATATAATGTGAAAATGCCAAAAAACAATAAGGTGTCCTTTGATCAACTTCTAAAAAGGCTAAAACTCATGTACACCTTGGTCACTCGAATACATGCCTTACACCATCCAAAGGATACGGACGACCAGTGGCTAGGATGCGAAGGCGAAGAGGAACCACAGATGGTTTACAAGAACGAAACACATACAGTGATTAAGAATTACGATACTTACGTGAATTCGCCAAGGAAGCTTCTAAACAACATGACCAGGAGTGTGTTCGCAAGGACCAATGTTCGTTCGTCAACAAGGAATTTTGCTCTATCAAAATTAACGAAGCATATAAAAACAAAGATTTGTACTGAACTCAGTTTTTCTGTTCAATTGGACCATTTGTTTAATGGTTCGGATATGCACAATGGAAATCCGGATTGTAGCGACACAGTGGTGGTAAACAAACAACTGGATAAAGTCAGGGATTCGTCCATCTCAATACTATACAACTTTTCGCCAATAAAGAATCGACCCTCATTGAGGAAAGCTGTTTTAAGTAGACAGTGCAAAATGCCTGTTAAAAGAGTCATGGAATCTAATATTGATAATAATGAGACTTTTGATAAAGACAGCTTCATGGATGAGACCACAAGTCTACAAATAACAGGCAAGTATTTAAAAAGGGAAGCATACTGCAGTTGGAATAGATTTCGTTGCAATAATACATTATTTTTCCTAATGCTTTGGCTACTGAGCATGTTCTGTTTCGATCTTATGATTCCGTTTGTACTTGTAGCCGTATATAAAACGGAATGATGGAAACATATTAGCAATGCAGTTCAAACACAGTTAATTATTTTAGCGTTAAAAAATATTAATCATAATGAGAAAAATATTAAAGAAACCACGACATAACAAAGCGCAGCATAAATACGATAGCTCAGTTAGAAGGTGTGCCACGGAATTGCAAAGGGCGCAGGTTCGAATCCCATTAGCGTCCATGATTTTTATTGATTATGATAAAGTAACCTATGAAAGACCATCACTGCAGTAAAATTAATAACAGTAATAAAATTTACTAAAATAGTGATTTATTTTGTTACAGATATTTTGAATCAAATGAACGACATGACGAGTGTGTTATGCACCACGAAGTCAACCAAGCAACCAGAAGAGGGTACAAACAGAAGTGTAATTGACAAAAGAACAAAGAATGTTCTTAGTATCAACATAAACAACCAAAACACAACGGTAACTAAGCACGTGTGGAACATTCCAGTAAACACTAGTATCGTAGAGACGCAGCTAGAAGACAGTGCGTCCAACGTGACTCAACCCTCAAATGTAAACACTTTGGAAAGGATTCATGACTTAGACTATGTGGAGAGCAAACTGAACAGTCTCAAGTCACAGTTAGAAACAAGTTTGTAACTTTAGATACGTTTATGTCAATGTGACTGCGCAAGTAGGATTGTAAAATAAGAACATTTTGTATGGTACTTTTAATAAATATTTTATGAATAAGGTATAGCCGTCCAATATTGTTAAGTCCACATTTTTATATATTTTATGTAAGGTATACCTAACCTAAATGTTATCTTGTAAGTAATATTAAATGTCCATTTTTATTATTTGCGCTATTGTTTTCTTGATATGCATTTACAAAACACCCCTTTAATTTATTCTATCCTCGTTGCGGATGTATAATGTCTGTGCTCGTTAACGTGCAACGGCTGCAACAAGCATTGCCCCATATTAATCGTCGTATTTACTAAGACGTAGAGAGGAGAGGAGATACCTATGAACGCGAAACTGGAATGTCTACATTGCACACAAATTCTTGAGCACCAAATATGCATCTCGTCTTCAAACGAAACAAAATCATCACGAGCAAATCGAGATCCTTTACTAAGCCTGAACGGTTCACTTTTTACATATGAATTGTTTTCTTTTTGCTCATCTATTATTCGAGTGTGACGGTAGGAAAGTGTTGACATTGCGTTGGACGCGTGTCTGCGTTTTTTGCTCAATCAATTAGTCGGTCGACACTCTCAAGTATTCCACACGCAAGACTTATCACTATGCAAATAAACGACTTTTAATCGGAGATGATAGGCAGATTTTCTTGAAGTAGATTGTAACTATGCAAATTATAAAAAATATTTTTGCACATGATTTTTTAAATGAATTGCAGAGCTTTTTAAATAAAACGGTAGGACTACTTACATGCTCTAATTAGGTATAAATAATGAGACATTTTACGATCGATGTAAATCATCATTTAACGATGTATTTCTCACTTGATTTTTTCTTACTTAGATATCTTTTGTAAATCGCCAATTTCTTCAGCATGCAAAAGTGTATTTACATAATTTATTCTGCAGTATATAAGCACGGTTAATTTTACATGTCTTGCAATATACTCTGGCCGAGGTTGGCTGCTAACGTTCATAGGAGCTCTGGCCGCTCAAAATATTTAGATATGGCATTCACCATACTTTTAATATTATTGGTATTTTTTTCATGTAACTTAAGTTACGTTATTATCGACAAGTTATACAATTAGATATTAATCATTTGTTCTTTTCAGGTAAACTTGGTTGACATTCAAGGACGAACGGAAGTTGGTATGTTTGTGAATCCTTTTGTTATACTAATAAGATTGGGTTTCGTTTTTCATTCGTGAGTCAACTTACAAATAATTTATTGCACGTGTGCCCGATGGCTCACTATTTTATTAGCTAGGTACATGCGACTTGTGTAATGCGGCGAAATGTGGGTGCATTGAGCTTTCCCTATGGGTTTTTAGTCGGGGAATATATCCTGTAGGCCACGTGTATATTTTAGGCTAGAAACAAACTGTTCCTACGTACGCAACGCACTATGGTATCTGAAGACACAATTTTGTATGAAAATCAAAGCAATAGAGACACTCAAAGAGTATCAAACCACTACGTGACACACTTTTTGTACGTAACGTTGCGTTGGTGGGACTAGTTTGTTTCTACCCTCATACATGTTCCAATCTGCAGTATTATTTTGTGCCGATATGGATTTTATTATAGGTTGCCTTTATTTGGCTTAATATGTAGGCTATCCAAAGGAGTCCCAGCATTTTCCTCTCTGTATTACGTAACTAATAGTAAATATAGACGTCACGCACTCAAATACCAACGCGCTATCTAGACAGCTGACAAATATCTGCAGGCATTAATATAACATAGACAACATATTGCTACCTCTTACCCAATTTCTTTTATAGGTCGTAGGTACAAATACTTATCGGCCCAGGTCGGTTCTATTAGTTTTATATCTGCCTTTTATATGGTCTTTTTTATATGGTCCATTTATTTTTTGGTAGAGCATAGATGGTAGAGCACCATCTTTGGACTCTACTTGGCCGTATATGTTTGCAGTTGCACTGGTCCAACTGTCCATGGTTATTTCATTTTATGAGTATACCTACGAAAAGTTTAAGGTGTTAAACTTGTTTATCTCCTTAAAATACCAACTACTTGTATTTGTAGGACGACGATTTGTGATTGTAGGGTTTATATTCGTAACTTTTGTTTTCAGGGGCCGAGTTTGGTTTTCGACCTGATAATCTGACACACTTCGATGCCTACGCTAGCGCGCTCAGCAAGGCACATTACAATCCTTGGGCTTGCAGTTATAGGCATGAGGTAGGTTTAACATTAAGTGGGTAGGCAAAGCATTTTAGGGTTGTTGAACGCAGTTAGCGCATAGAAAGTTTCTGTTGTCTTTTAAACACTCGGTAGTATGCCTAACGTAATAGGGAACTGCTTTGGTGCATTTTAGAGGCATTAAAAATCACATAGGTTTTAAGAAGGACAGAAATCATGGAGTAAATTATCCTTCTTACAGTACGTAAAAATAATTTGCTGTCCGATCACTAAAGGGTCAAAATATTTAAGGAAAATCGAAATATATTTAATTTGAAGAAATCAAATGGATCTCATAAAAATTGGTATTAGATAGGAACTTAAGAATTTGATAAGCTTTAAGTACGTAACTTGTAATCATAATTCCTTTCCTATATTCAATGTTTTTATTATTTACAGCCAGGATATAAATGCCTTAGTTGTCATAAGGCACTCCATTGCTATCCCGGTAACTTCGCGCTCCTAGTCCAGTGCGCTGGACTTTTCCCATACTGCCGCAATGGCTACTGCTCTAGATTCAAAACCGATGGCTGTGTTCAAGACACTGACGCTCATGCCGTGAGCCAGTACAGTACTATGCCGCCGTATGTACAAGGACAGAAGGACAATAAGACAACACCAGTAACTAGCCAAGACAGTATGCTCACTGATATGAATGGTGTTCCGGACGAAAGCACTTCTGACACGGTCGTCACTGCGTTGAACGATCCCGAAAAATTAAGTGAAGAACAATCAACTGTCGCAGCAGACGCTGTTACACCCAATATTGAAGAAAAATCAAGTGCATGGGTTCGATTAGGCGAATAATGAATTAGTTTTAAGTTTATTTTATCAAAGTCGAATGTAATAAAGTATTTATTAACGCGTTTTAGAATTTTATTTTGTGGAGTGCACACGATTTTCTTTAGTTTTAGTATTCTCTTTTCCCGTCAAACCGACTGCCTCGTTAATCTAGTCTTGGGTTTGAATCCTGGGTCGGGCAAAGTGTTACTGGGTTTTTCCATTAAGTAATTCTCAGCACGCAGTCTGGATATTGAGCCAGTTGACGACAATAGGCTCGCCCCCTATTACATTGGGACCTAAAAGATAACCGGCGAAATGTGAGTGTAGGTACCATTAGGTGCACGTCTGCCAACTCCTTCGGGAAATACAGGCGTGATGTTATGTAATCAAACACCAATATAAACCTCAATCGCTGAAAAACTACACTTGAAATAGTAAGTATTTAGTTTACAGGATCCATGTATTTCAAAAATACGTATTATTTTAAAGCCAAAATAAAGCCAATTTAAAATAAATCTGATTGCAGATTATAAAATTGCACCGACATCCCATACCATATTGGAGAGCTCATAATTTAAATCACAGACAGTAACTAGATATCGTAGGTCCCGATGCGTCCAATCAGGATATGATTTGTATCAACGGAGCGTCGTTCGGGGAATCCCATAGACCCCTAAGTACCATTGCTGCAAAGGTCACTTTAGATCGAGGCCGGGCCACTTTGAATATCTTATATCTTGATTTATTAGTAACAAGTTTGCTAGCGAAAACAAGCTCTTAAGTAGTTTTTTCTTTTATTTACTCTTTTTCATTACTTACAAAAAAATCAAAATCATTTTTGGACCATTATTAGTTAAATATGAATTTTGCGTTAACAGCTATATTTTCGGAAAACTGTGTCGCAACTGTTAGCGCCCACCTCCAAGATAGGGACATCAAAAATATAGGTACCGGTAGAATAATAGAATTTATAGCTAGTGTGAAACTGAATTCTATCCAAACTCTTTCCGGTATTGCAACATTTCACAACGACACGTTCTTTAAAACTTTCTGAAACTCTTTTGCAATGTTTTATTTTTTAAGTTGAAGCAATTAACCAATAATTTACTACAGAAGAATGAAGGTAACCAAATAACAAATTGACCTTTAAACTTTTTCACTTTATTGGCGTGAACATCAAAGGCAAAGTTGGTTGCTTAGCGGCCAGTTTCGGAAATCTTTGTACCTAACCGCTTTAATTTTTTGTGGGCACCGAAATTTTACTTCAGAAATCACGTTTTGTGAAAACCTGGGGTGGCTTGTCTAAAGAAAACTTACAACTGCAGAGTTTCATAACAAGGTACGAGGATGTTTTTCAGACAATTATTAGAAACCAATGAGGGGGAAATTTTAAACGGCAATGTAAAGAAAAAAATTGTAAGCTTGTATAATATTGGTTTTACCTGATACTGACCTATTTTTCACAAAGCTTAACATATGACACAATTTTGTTTTTGAAAAAATAACAACAAATTAGTATTTAATGTGATATGAATAGCTTGATGACAACATGTAGGTAAGTTAACACTTAGGTATCAGTACGGCTTTTTGACAGTTTTTTTGTTAAAGCTGACGTCGGTCGTCGCTTCACTCTAAAGACAACTTATAATAAATGTCTCATCTAATCGTTTAAATCCTATTTAGAAATAGCAATTCCGTTCGTTTACACCCAGGTGTTATTTTACGCATGCAGTGACCTTACTATTTCCAAAGATTAATTGATGGTAAGTAGGGTGGCTACTAGCCAGGAAGATTTGTACTTCCTATACACAGGTTGTACTTATCAAAGTTTTATTTTGTTTGGTGTAAAATGAAATAATTGTACCGTGAAGCATAAAAAATTACAAACCTATCGAATCGACAATCTAAGGGTACCTAGACTGAAAGCGAAAAAAAATTATTGTGTAAGGTTTTTATTGAATATTTGAAGGTCGCTTTCTGTAGTACATAGGTACTACATACCTACCTACCTATACAAACCAAATCTCATATTTAAGTGTAATAAAAATAGTAAAATAGTGTACTATGATACTCGTAAGACAATCTAAACGGGTTTTTAAAAACGTCACCCCACACTAGGAATTTCTCCTGTATCTTTGGTGCGTTTCACAAACATGTAATATCACATACACAAAAACCCAGACGCGCAAGTAGTTAAATTTTTATCCCGTGCGGAAATCGAACCCGCAACCCTTAGCACAGCAGTCCAATCGCTTAGCCACGTTAACCAAATGCATTAAAACCAAGGGGTGAAATTAACAGGATTCATTAAGTGCAAGGCTCGCTGCTTTTTTAAAAGGCTAGAACGCTCTATGCAAATTTTAAAGCTTTTAAAGAAATACACTCACAATGATAATTTTTAGTTACCCACAGAAATGCATACAAGTTTCTTTTGTTAAAATAAATTTGCTTTTACTTATCAACCCCATTTCTTGGGTTGGCACATGGAAGGAGACAAGGCCTACAGTTTTATTTTTGGCTTGAGGCCATTATGTTTCCCTCTCAGTGAATATTGAATTAAACCGTTGCCCTATGACCTTAAAGCTTATTAATTAAAGTGCATGTATACTGTGTGGAAGCATGCTCCTCCCTCATGTAATACGCATGCGCATTTGATGTGTACATTTCTATAAAAGCTCAGTAATTGCCATCCAACAGCCATTCCCGCCAAGAACTCCAACTAAACGATTAAACAGTGATACATTTGAAGCTCTGAAGTTTAAAAAAGTGTACAGTGGCTGGGAAACAGGTCGTCCAACGTGAGTATTTGTGCATTAATCGTCTAGTTTTCCATTGCATAAGTTTATAAGGCGCAATAAAATATTCCAAAAAGTTTTGTTTTGTTCTCTCGTAAATAGGTTTTCCCTATCTTGTATTTCTGTTAGTGAAATATGTAAGTAGTGTTGACTAGCACATTTCTGTCTGTTGCATAATTCAATTAAATACTAACTTTACATATTTTAATTAAAGACTTTCTATTTAACAAAATATTACCTAATATCCGGATATATTATAATGCTGTCAAAGTGAAATCTACTCGTAAAAAAATCAGTATCGAAGAATAATTAGCATGGGAAGAAGCTTTTTAAAAATAAGTAGAATTTAAATTTTTTGTCAACTGGTTTTATAATCTAGTTTAATAATTTAGTGGTCATGATAATTCATTTTAAATAAAATGTTAGTATTATCGGGAAGATTGTGCTACTTTTAGCTCGTTTTATTATGTTTACGGGCCTAACCCATGTTAAGGATTCCTGTTGTGTGTTGTGATGGTTGATGAAATGAATTGAATGATTCTATTTCATTTTCGTCCAAATATTTTTATTTTCCGGTGGATTTGATCAGTGTATATCAAATTTATTATTATATTGTTGAGCCTGCCCTAAATTATAAAAGGAGTATGAAGACACAACTTAACACTTTTGATAAATAAAAACTACTTTAAACACACATAAGTTAATTAAATAATAGGCATATGGATATGTTTTCAACATTCTATTATTTAAGGAAATTTGTCATGTTGTATTATATTTTCGTAATGAAAAGAAGTGCAGCGCTTTTCTGCTTCTTTTAGAATGCACTGTATTGTTATGAGTCTGCTCGTTGCCTTTGACAAAGCTAAACTACGACTTTAGCCCTTAGACACTTACTTACTTACTACTTACCTATTTACTTAGGTAGTGTGATAGGTATTTTATATTTGTGATTATTAGCATAACGACCATTTACGATGACGTTGCTACGATTTGTTTATTTATTAGGTATGTGAAGAAAAGAATCGTTATTATAATCTGCTAAACTGACATAAATCTGATATCCTGCAAGAGGCTGCTTTTTATAGCGAGCTTTCATCCAAGTTTGTATGAATGAACCTGACTTCGATATTGTATTGATTCGCAGTCAACGTGATAAGTTTGATAAACTATATAACTATGTGTTTATAATAAAAAAGAAAATTGTGAGAAAGCTACCATAAGCTCACTGATCCGAGAACCATCAAAGAGCCAGTGTCGGCGACACCAAAAGCTCACTCGCACATTCGAGAAGCTTGTAGTCTCTTGCTTTTAGTCGTAAGCTTTTTGTAAACAAAGATATTTCTATATTGTCTCTCAGAACACTTCGTTTGATCAACAAATAAGGCTGCTGATAAACGAATAATTGATTGATTTTTGTGTTGGGTTTTCAGTGTTGATTTCGTTTTCGCATTCGCACGTAGCATAAAAATAATTTCACGTCGTGGTTCATAAATCGCATTTTGTGGTTCTATCAAAGCACTACACATTTAATTAATTTTTTAAATGTATAAACATCTTACAATGATATCTTACAAAGTAATACCTAATTTTACCTATAGGTACCTAAGTATATAGAATATACGAAAACCATCATATTGCTGGAATAATCCCTTTACCGAGACGAGTAGCAGTAGCACAGGTGCTTCACAGAGCATACTTCCGCGTAATTGAATCTGCCAACTTGATATCCATTCGAGTGACAGACTATTATGCAAGTTCCGTCCCCTAACGAGCTTTTATTTGAGTCCTGAGACAGTTCAACTTCGCCTTTAACTATTTCAATTCAGTGACACAAATCTATTAGTCAAATAGACATTTCACAAAGCTGCTCTCTTAGGAGTTAGCTCAGTTATATTTCTGTCTATTTGTTACTTGGTTATCGTTGTCACGCATTCTTTATTTTATTCTAGGCTTAAGATAAAAGCGTTTACATTCCACCACTTATTGTTCAACTGTCGCAGATGACCGACGCACGGACGAGGATTGGGAGACATCACGGCCGCCTTCTGCTTTTCGCTGCTTTGGTGGTGGCGTTCTCCTCTTACATTGAACAGGTAACTACTTAATTAGTTAACCAATAACAAAACTTGGTTGCATACAGCCAATATATTATAATATAATAAGGGTGATTAATGAGGTTACTGCTAATATTAATCAAGTTTAATAACATTGTAATATTCTATTTCGTCTCTTTATCAAAAATGTTATAAACAGAACGGTTTTAAAACCGTGTTATGTACCATCATGTTATTGTTCTTAGGTGGTGAGTTTACCAGCTGACCCCATAAGCCAATGGCCCTCATTTCCTAGAAGAAATATCGCGGCGTTAGCCCGGGACGGGTACTTGAGAAACACTGCTTCTAAAGCTTACAAACGGGGCATATCAACACTTGCCAAAAATGGATTGCTGCCAACGTACAGGTCGCCATATGTAGAAGCTGATAAACAAGATCAAAATCAAGATGAATCGCAGGAAAAGAGGAACATTGCTTCCATTGCTCGACTTCGCAGCTACGCAGCCATGAAAAGGAATATTCAAGCTCTTGCTAGGGATGGTTATCGTGTGGGCAGAGGACAGTACAACCCCTCGAACGATAAACGCAATATTGCTGCTTTGGCGCGTAATGGCTTAATTCACAAGAAGGAAGAAGCCAACGAGGATGAATACTATTTCCCATTCTATCAAAACCCCATCGCGCCACTATCTGAAATCGATCACCCTTTCGACGTTAATGAAATGTATGATTACCAACAATCTGTTAATCCAGATATGTTTCCTTCTATGTCCCAGGTGTACAAGCGGAGTCAGTTTGACCCATACTATGAATATTATAATCAAAAAGATTTGAATGATAACTCGTATTTCAAGAGAACCTTTGCCGGTAGCCCGGTTCATGGTTTATACAGACCAAATTACTTTGAACCTAATACTAGGACCAAGAGATATGTGCTTCCATTCCCTGATAATAACGAAGGAGACGAAGGGCTCGATCAAAATGAAATTGACAGTGGGGAAAAACGTTCAGTAGGTAAGTTAATAATATCGCAAAAATTAAAAACCCATTTAAATTCAGAAACATAAATACGATGATTCTCTTTCATTTAACTTAAACAAGTGGATAAACTCGTTTAGGTTGTGAGATAACTGTTTTGTTTTATATGCAATTGTTTCAGATTATGATGACATTCGCGATAATTTTGAAAAACGACATATTGGCTCGCTTGCTCGGTTAGGTCTATTGCCTTCGTTTAGGTACTCAGGAGGACGATACAGTAGATCAGGAAGAGCCAGATTGTTATTACCTAGCCAGGAATTATACAGGTCTCGTAATATTCAAATGTTGTAGTCATCGATGTGTGTAAAAGTAGAGGACCAATCGTGATGTGCTTTATGTATTGAGAGATCGAGTAGATGAACGAGAACAATAGCGGCATGATATATGTTAGTGCATACTTGATGAACGTTGATGTTTTAATGTACATTCAATGGGTAATTCGTGATGTCCATAATGTAGTAGATTATATTGCTTCAGAGTAGGTCGTGAAGGGTTCTGTTTGTAGAGGTAATCAGAACGATCTTACCTCCATGTCGCATGTTACATAAATGTTTAGCACTAACCGATACGGAATAGATATAATTATGTACTTGGATCGGGAATACAAATAGTATATGTTAGATAAATGTTCGATGTTAGTAACAAATGAATTACATGTTGTTTATACCATTTTTTTCAATTGAAAATATTTTTCAGGAAGCATTCCTCTGACGAGAATTTCGGAATTAGGTGAGTTATTATTTTTTTAATATTTCAGACTTTGTTACTATTTTCAGTGATTTTATTTGGTAGTATTCATATAAATGGTAAATACCTTGAAAAGATAATTTTAGCCGTGGCACACACGTGGTACACAGGGCGAATAATAACATTTCCCAGTAACAATGTTACAGTTATACAGTTTCTGGGAAATGTAACGTAAGCCCGCGCCGCACCGCCTCTCGTAGTTTTCCGGATGTTGGTCGCGTACCGGGAATTCTAACTTCACAGGGAAATAAACTACCACGTGCACTGTTAGTTCTATTTGTGTTGTGTGTTACTTCTTATTTTTAATGTCTAGTATAAACGTAGTTGTTGAAAAGAATGTTTAATGGTTTTTAAACAGGCGTGCAATATTATTATATGGATTAGGTATTTACTACAATTTTTTAAACTTGTTCGCAATGCAAATATGTAGTTTAGGCCTAAGTACCTATAATACTATCACAGATACTATACCTATTATACTACGAACTATTGTTACCGAGCCAAGTTTTGTATCACATTAACATTAATATTTTTCGTTGCCGGCAGGGAATATCTCTCTGGTCCCGAAGCTGACTCAACAGGGAATACAGACGACGCCGACGTACCGCCGCCGCCAGTACCTGCTCACTCGCACCCGACCGGTCGGATCCTCCACCGACCGCTGAACAACGACCTTCCCAGCTCCAACCCCATGCCTTCGCCACCACTTCCTTCACCCAACTACGCAGACGTGTTTTCGAAGAACCGCTGGCAATCGTACTCTAAAGAAACTCCAAAGTTTTACTATTTTAGGTCTCTAAAGGTTCCTTACCATACTTCTGGGAAGAGGTACTTATTGCTTCCAGCTGTTGACAACATACTGTTGAGGAAAGCTTACCGTAACAGCAGTCTGCCAAGCCGTCGTAAAAATCAGTAGCTGTGCCAGTGTCCGCTGGGCGATGCTAAGCTCTACAGCTCCGGCTACCCTAGTAAATGAACTTTGAGGTGCATACAAGTATACTTGGCTATCTTTCCAACAAGTCTTCTTCACTCAATTCTAAAAATTTAATTGGATCATATTAAGTCTTTTGTGTATTCAATTAGCTATGAGAATAGAGTGCAGAAGGTAACCTTGACTTTGTTATTTACATGTCGTTGTCAAGACGTAGGGAACACGGATTTATGATTAAAATAAGACAATAATATTAAAACAATCTAAAATCAATATGTTTGTATTTCATATATGTTAAATGTTGTGATTATCAAGATTATCGTTTTAATTAGCTAATAAGTAATAATGTAAGTGATCTCATTTTTACAAAATACGACTATGGCCAGCTTAAAACAGAAATCGTGCTTATAATTAATCTAAGTGTAGATTAATTTAAGATGTCAATCGCAAATATATTTAATTGTATGTACTAGTATAATTCTTTATGATAATCTATATCAAAATACTGAAAATATCCTTAATACTTCTACAAGACAAAAAATACGGAAGATAAAAATATCTGCAGGAGAATGTATATTAACAATCCATTATATTGGAAATTATAAAATTACGATATTATTTTGAAAATGTATTCTTGAATAATATCAATCTATCATTCTATTGACTAGATTTACTTAGCTGTGTTTGACAAATAACTTTATAATATTTTCAAAATTACGGTTATTTATTATGAAGCTTTAGCTTTAAAATGAAAGGATCAAAGTTTTAAATATTTAAATGTAAATTAGTTGAATATTTACTTAAATGTAAACCAACCTACCATTAGAGGAGAAAAAGATCGACAATAAAAAACATTTGCGACCACATGCTGATAATAATTTTTGAAATAATAATATTTAATGTATATTATCTATAGCGAGTAGATTAATATTGAAAATATTTTGAATTTGAATATTTAAACTCATTGAATTTAGTATTGTGTTACTGTAAATAAAGAAACCGGTATAAATTATTGTTTTATTTCTACTCTTGGTATTTACCCTATAGTATAATGTGGATACCCAGGCCAAATCATTATAATTCAGTCAGCGTTTTCAGTCAAGTGAAAGAAGTAATGTCAACCATTAAAGTATAAACACATTGTTCATGCGAAATATTTTATTGGGTATAAATACAGGATATATAATAGATATATAGAAACAAAATGTATTTTCATATCTAATCGACTTGTAATTGTGACTGCCAAAAGCTCGGATCGCTGAAAACAAATATATATGAATATGAATAAATATGAATATATAAACAAAAGGGCACACTGTACACATTTTTAAGAAAGTATGAGCTAAGGCTTTTAAACATATGAAATTAGAACATTATTGGCGGAACTATTATACATACATACATACAGTACATTATATATCTACAGCATATTCAATTTGAATTTTGTAGTACAATTATGGTTTTTCGTAACCCCTCATTTTAAAAAAAACGTTGCCCTACACCAGGAATTTGTCCTGTATCTTAGGTGCGTTTCATAAGCATGAAATTTCACATACACAAACACCCAGACTCGGAATAATCAAAAATTTTGCCCCGTGCGGGAATCGAACCCTTAGCGCAGCAGTCTAATCGCTTAGCCACTGCGCCAATCAGGTCGTTATTAAAATCTTTGTGGCTGTTATTTTGACATGGTCGAATATATCCATAGGACCACATGTGTACAGTATGCTATGTATAGTTAAACTCATTATTATTAGTTATATCGCAAGACCTACCTTGATCTTATTCATCTTCTGATGATTCCTCAGTGGTCGTTGTCGAAGTTGAAGTGCTTGATGACGACGAGCTGGTTGAGTCCGAGGTGCTAGTTGAGTCCGTTGTACTCGTTGAAGTAGAGTCTGTCGTGCTAGATGAAGTAGACGAGTCTGTGGTACTGCTTGAAGTAGATGAGTCTGTGGTACTAGATGAACTGGATGAGTCCGTTGTACTGGTTGAGTCGGTTGTGCTAGTGGAGTCGGTTGTACTAGTTGAGTCGGTTGTGCTAGTTGAATCGGTTGTACTAGTTGAGTCGGTTGTGCTAGTTGAGTCGGTTGTGCTAGTTGAGTCGGTTGTACTCGTTGAACTTGATGAGTCCGTAGTACTGGATGAGCTTCTTTCTGAACTGGACGATTCTGATGTACTAGATGAACTAGAAGTAGAGTCAGATGAGCCTGAAGAGCCTGTTGTACTGGACGAACCAGATGAACTTGATGAGCTTGAAGAACCTGACGAGTCAGTGGTACTAGATGACCCAGACGAGCCTGATGAGGCAGTGGTACTTGATGAGCCTGATGAACTGGATGAGCTTGAGGAATCGGAGCCGCTTGACGTAGTTGTACTCGTTGAGGAAGATTTTCGACAAAGTTTACCCTTCCTCCTGGAGCAACGACCATTTCTACAATATGGAGTACGACCGCTGCACTTATATTCCGATCCGATGTTGAGTCGATTACAGCGACGGACTGAGTTGCAAGAAGTGCACATAGATCTACCCTGGAATGGGAGAAAATATAGAATTTACAGTTATTTATAACCCGATTAATATCAAATATTATACGATAAGTCCTAAACCACTGATAACATATTATACACACACGTATAGAATCTCATTTCTTGTATTCTTCTTTTAAATACGGCTGGAACGTTGTAAGTTATATCATTATCTTAAAACACCTAGAAACAAGGAAAGGAAAAGCTAACAACAATTTATTGTCGGTAAATCCGACAATAAATTGTTGTTAGCATTGTTAGGGCTCAAATGTAACTTCTGAAGTATAATGTGCTTCTGTTATGAAGATGGGTTTGGATATACATATGTATATGTAGGTACTTATGTATTTACCTGCTTTTTGTAGTTGCATCTGACTGCGCCGCGGTTACTCCTCTGTGCAACTGGAGATCTCTTCTGCCGAGGTGGCCCTCGGAAAAATCCTCCACCAGGTATTTGAGGCAATTTGAATTTGTCCATCGGCCCAGATGGTGGTGCAGCCCCTGGAGATGAGGATTCATCTTGAGGAGCACCAGACGACACATCTGAAGATTCAGCGGCCTCTGAATTTGACTCTTGAGCCAAGATTATTGCCGCTGGAACCTGTAAAGCATTGAAACAAACATACAAATACCCCATGAAAAAATTACAGATATTGAAACTTGCAATATTACTTACCAGGATAGCGAATAGAAATAAAAGGTTTTTGATGGAAGCCATTTTAGCTTTTATCCGGTCCTCGAGATGCTCAGACGATGAGGTTGATGGTTAAAGTGATTATTACATGATCTTATATACCGTTAATATATAATAATTATGTTAATTAATCCTTTAATGTAGGTAGGGTTGTTGCATACCGCTATATAACGCAATCTACATTGTTTCCTACTTGACTCATTTAGTAGTGTCGCGTCGGTAAGTTTTCTTTATGTCAGTTTTACTCATGTACCTACATATTGTAGCGTTCTAAGGGGGGGGGGGGGGCTTTTGTCCAACAGTGGACGTCTTCCGGCTCATGATGATGATGATATTCGGGAATGCCCGACTATTTTGTGACGTCGCGACTTTATGAGCCGATCTCCAAGTTATGTCATAAAAGTAACAAAGGTAAGTTTTGTTTCGAGAAGAGAAACATAATCGTTAAAAACCTAGCTGAAGTAGACGTAAAAAAAAATTATATCACATATTTTCGTCATATTTTATTATTTGTTAATTATATGAGTTTTTTAAATGTTTGAGGTAAAAATATACGTGTAATGCATCCTTGACATTTATCAATACATCAACCGAAAGTATTGAATTTAAGAGCCGTTCTGTAAACAATCACAGCAGCTATAGTGTAACGGAACATGAAAGGCGCTTTCATTGCATAGATATGGTTACTATGCCAATTGTTCTATACAATGAAAGAACATAGGTATACGCATGAATAGAACAAAATATTATTATTCGTCAAGTCGTGACATTTCGTTTTTGATACATAAAACAAACGTGATTAACGTAAAAGATTTGTACTCACAATATACTTGTACTTACTATATAAATTGTTATCCTTTATTCTACATACAAAATGGGTAAAAAGAATAAGTGGTCTTGATGACTGACTACGTATTCTTTTTACCCATTTTGTATTTAATCAATACATTTACTGAACATTGTCGTTTCTTATATTGATTGTGACGAATTCCTTATCCTTATTATTTATATTTTATAATAAATTACTTCTAACTAACGTAGACCAGTATATTGCCAACTTCATTATGACTAACTAAAACATTAAATTAATCTTAATTAGTGATAGTGATGAACCCTTGAAAAACATATACATAGGTACTAAGGGCCACTTTTGGGTTAAACATAACTACGAAAATATAAATGTTGCGGCTAATAAAGGACAGGACTATTGTAACACTCGAATAATCGGACCTCCTATATTAAATATATTCAGTCCTTGAAATGTAATTTTACACAATGGCCTGACATGGGTTGAAAGATATTAGAGGCGCCACCATATACTCCGGGCAGGAATTTTGATTAAATCAGAAACCGTTTTTTGTAACTGTCGATGGTAAGTAGATACTTTTCAAAGCTACATTCATTAGTCTTGTTGCTAATGTAATTAAATGCTTTGGGGTCTGATCGAGAAGTTGTAAATCACTAAGAGATTTTTAATTCTAATTAGTATTGTCGTTGTTTATAAGAAATGTGTAGGGTTGCGGAATCTTTTTGGTCTTTAAGTTATTGTCAAGGTATTATTGATCTACCTATTTTTAAATGCCAAACGTTCGGCTTAGATATTTGGTAGATTAGGTAGGTAGATAGAACATTGCAACGAAGCGTCCACTTTATTTTGTATGAACAAAACACCCCTGAGGAGTAGACAGAATAAGATTGCCTAGAAATCAGCGTAGTACTAGTTCATACTCGCCCCGGAATTTGGTGTTCTCTTGGAGAATTAAATTAATATTATTACTTTTATCTGATACTAGCTTTTGCTCGCGTTAAGAAGCCATCTATTGTCAACATTTAGAACTAAAAAATATTTTGTTCGTCTTAATTTATTCGTTCCATTAGGAACTGATAGGGTCAAACTAATACATTTACATCCTCCATCATCCCTTATTTTATTCCCATGGGGGTTGAATTTATCAAAATCCTATTTAAGCAGACGTCTTCATCATAGTAGCTCCAATCTTTAATTTCAGTTCAATCAGTCGAAAATCTAAGAAGATCTATACAAACTTTCATCCCCTATTTTATCCCCTTAGGGGTGAAATTTATCAAAATCCTTCTTAGGGGATGCCTACGTCATAGTAGCTTTATGCATGCAAAGTCTCAGCCCGATCGGTTTAAAATTGACAAAGTTTCATACAAACTTTCATCCCCTATTTTATCCACTTGGGGGTAGAATTGATTAAAATCCTTTCTTAGCGGATGCCTACGTCATAACATCTACCTGCATGCCAAATTTCAGCCCGATCCGTCCAGTGGTTTGGGCTGTGCGTTGATAGATCACTATGTCAGTCTGTCAGTCACCTTTGAGTTATACATATACATATGTACATATATTTAGATAGGTGCTCCCTGTTTGACATGACACACTCGTACAGAGAACATGGGTAAAACCAATTCTATTTTAAAACATAGGGATTTAATAAGTAGATGCAGATAAATAATGTTAAAATAGTTTATTTAAAACATAAATTAGGTACCTCGAATTGTTAGCAAAACACCTCTAAAGAATTTTGCGATTTAAATATTTACTATCTACATAAGTTTTAAGCACATTCGAAGCTCGGCACAGACGAACATACTCCGTTGTTGCAGTGTGGTCTGAACGTATTGTTGCAGGCTTTTATTATTCCTCCAATTTGTTTACAAATAAGTTTTGTGCGACAGTCGTAGCACGAGATCTTTGGAACTACGGTGAAGTCACAAGTGAGGGTCTCTGGAGCTTGTCTTCGGCCACGGCCCTGGTTTTCATGTGGTCCGCCTTGCTGCACTTGAGCCAGTGTCAGGCTTAGAACGCACTAAAATGATACTTCAATATTAGATTTGATTTAAATGTTTGAACCAAGGAAATGAAAAGATTTACCTGGGAAACATTTTGCAAATTATTGCCTACTTAAGAAAAATCTTGTAGCTCGATTATTACTCCTTTAATGGTTGATCAAAGCAGCTAAATTAGTATTGTTATTGACATTAAAACATACATACCATCGTCAAAATTATCAGGACATTTTGCATGCGAGCCATTGTTTCGGTGCTGTTTGATGCGTCTACTGAACACAACATCTTTTGTCCGCCCTATTTAAATGTTGCTTATCTCGATCTCACTCATTAGCAAATAAATCTAATTCTCGATATTCTCGATGTAGGTTTTCCCTGTTTTTGTTTTTAAGTGGGTTTCTCAGAACTAGTAGATAGCTACTAGGTTTTGGAAACACAACAAGACCGACAGAGATTCATATTATTTTTATTTTCATTTTAATACTTAGTGCAAAGAAACAACTATGGAATATGCCATTGGGCTGTTCTAAGCTGTTAAATTTAACTATGTCAGGTATGGTGTGTATCTAGTTTCCAAACAGGAGTGGTTCTTCGATACCTAAATTCAGTTTCAGTATTTGAGAACATGACAAGTAAGTCAGTCCCAAATCTTTATTAATTAACTCTAAGGCACTGGCTTTTGGCATTCGATCTAGTGTATATTTAACGATATGGATCACTTGATGATGTACAGAAGACCTAAAACGAGGTAGAATATGGCCATCAATATCCAATATAAGATGACATCAGGTGACAAAGAAGTTAATAAAGTGGGAATAAGACATATTCCCACTACATTGTAGTCTGGTATATAATGCACTATGTATATCTAAACATACAACTATAATAATATATATACCTATATATGACAATCGATCATGATTATATTGATTGATTAATACTTGAATATTCATGGTTTATTACCAAATTATTGTATTATAGACAAAGATAAACACATTTAGATAATAATAATAATAGTTTGTTACTGGTACTACAGTTTATTTATGATTACATGACACTAACAATATTCATTAGTGTTCATATTCAATGTTTATTATGCTAATAATCTTTGTAGATCCATTCAAATTCAATTTTAAAACCAGTTAGTTATGCAGGAGTCTATCAGAATTATAGGTGTAACGCAAAAACATAAAAAAAATTATGCTTCATATTTTAATCGGAATAAGAATACAGGATAAATTGATAGATAAATATATGTAATCGTAATTTCCATGTTCATTTGTCTCGTTATTGTTAAGAGCTCCGTCCGCTAAAAATAAAAGAAGAATAATAAGATTATTGTTCTTACTCTATGCTTCACACTAGGATAGGAAGGTGTTTTGTTGTTAAATTTAACAGACATGTAATAATCAAATGTCACATATTGTTGCATATGAACTATACTCACATTGATGTTATCCAGTGAATTAAGATTTGGCGGTAGTCGAAGTAGTTGAGTCTGTTGTTGTACTAGTAGTCGAGTCAGTTGTTGTACTAGTGGTTGAGTCAGTTGTTGTACTAGTTGTTGAGTCTGTTGTTGTACTAGTGGTAGAGTCTGTTGTACTGGTAGTTGAGTCTGTTGTGCTAGTAGTTGAGTCTGTTGTGCTAGTAGTTGAGTCTGTTGTGCTAGTAGTTGAGTCTGTTGTGCTAGTAGTTGAGTCTGTTGTGCTAGTAGTTGAGCCAGTTGTACTAGTGGTTGAGCCAGTTGTACTAGTGGTTGAGTCAGTTGTGCTAGTGGTTGAGCCAGTTGTTGAACCCGTGGTACTAGTAGTTGAGCCAGTAGTACTAGTAGTTGAGCCTGTTGTTGAGCCCGTTGTACTTGTGGTTGAGCCAGTTGTTGAGCCAGTTGTACTAGTAGTTGAGCCAGTAGTACTAGTAGTTGAGCCTGTTGTTGAGCCAGTTGTACTAGTAGTTGAGCCAGTTGTTGAGCCAGTTGTACTTGTCGTTGAGCCAGTTGTACTTGTGGTTGAGCCAGTTGTTGAGCCCGTTGTACTAGTGGTGGAGCCAGTGGTTGAGCCCGTTGTACTAGTGGTTGATCCGGTTGTGCTAGTGGTTGATCCTGTCGTACTAGATGATCCTGATCCGCCTGATGAGCTCGTTGTGCTAGATGATCCTGATCCGCCTGATGAGCTTGTGGTGCTGGATGATCCGGATCCTCCTGATGAGCTTGTTGTGCTAGATGATCCTCCTCCGCTAGAAGTACTAGATGCGCCGTTTGTACTGGATTTGGTAGTGGTTGTAGTACGTTTTCGGCAAAGTCTTCCCTTAGTCCTGGAGCATCTACCATTTCTACAATATGGGGTGCGGCCGGTACATCTTATATTTCTACCGACATTGAGTCGATTGCACTGGCGTGCTGACCGGCAAGAAGTACACATAGACGCACCCTGGGATAGGAAGAAAGAAAATATTTTATAAAAAGAGTAGAAAACAAAAGATGTGTTAGTAAAATTGTTCCTGTGCTTAAAGCTACTCCTCTGTTTTCTGATTTCAGAAATGCAAAACGTGCATATTAGATAATGGGACTAAAATCTTACAAGTAAAATTACATTAGTGATACTTTAAAACAATATAGAAGAATTGCAATGAAAGAGAGCAGAGAGATTTGGAAACATGTTTACCTGTTTTCTATAGTTGCATCTGACTCTGCCATTATTTCTTTGCGCAACCGGAGATCTCTTGTGCCGAGAGCCGCCACTGAAAAATCCAGCCAGTCCAGGTAATTCAGGCAACTTGTTCAGAGGTCCAGAAGCAGTTGCAGCCGCTGGAGATGAGGATTCATCTTGAGGGGCACCAGCCGACACATCTGAAGATTCAGCGGCCTCTGAACTTGACTCTTGAGCCAAGATTATTGCTGGAACCTGTATAACATTTAACATTAAGATTTTCGGAAATTTTATAATAAATAACAGTATTAAGAAAAATTACTTACTAGAATAGCGAAGAGGAATAACAAGTTCTTAATGGTAGCCATTTCGACTCTTTTCTTAGATCCTGGTGTTGCTCTGATGAGAAAGGTGATTAAAATGATAAGAGGTTGGGCTTATATACTGTTAATACATCATTATTATGTTAATGAATCGATTCTTGTTCTTAGGGTTGTTACATTCGGCTCCAAATAAGATTACCAATAGTTTTAATAATACGTCATTTCGCGCGTAGGTTATTTCTTACAATAGTCACAATTGGTTATTTGGGTTTATTTTTGTTCAATGAAAAGATAAGCACAGTACTATAAACAAAATATAAACTTTTAGTGTTAATTAGATTATAAAATTAGATATTTAATTATTTATTATTGACATATTGGTCAATTAAAAGTATCACCTAGGATCTATGTAAATCAGCCCTGACATTCATCTACACATCGCCGAAAGAAAACAATATGTATAAGAGCGCCGCCGCCCTGTAAACAATCACAGCTATAGTGACGGAACATGAAAGCCGCTTTTATTGCATAGAGAATCGTCACAATTCCGTTTGTTCTACAATGCAGTATAATAACAGAACATGAATATACGTAAGAATAGGACAAAGTATTGTATTAATATTGTTTGTTAAGTCGTGACATTTATTATATAGGTTTTTGCCTGCATCTTTATCCATGTGGTTTTCGGATAAAAACATAGTAGACAATAAAACCAAACGTTCATTAAAAATGTAATAAGAGCTTTTTAGAAGTTGCTAGTTAGCTTAAAAGCCCTAAACTATTCTTGTGTTTTGGGATAGATAGATTACTCATAGATTGGTTAGGTATGCCCCACAGGGTTAGTGAAGGTATATTTTAATAGTTCACCCTCATTTCGCCAGGTATATTGGAGGTTGTTGCAGGGGGCGAGCCTATTTCCATCGGCCGGGCACAAATCCAGGCTCTTTGCTGCTATTGAGAATTAGCTAATGGTAAAACCCAATAACACTTACCAGATTCGGGATTCCAACCCAGGACCTCATACGCAGCCTTTAGCAACCACTAGACCACCGCGACAGCCACTAAGTATATTAAAGCCTAAAGGCTTGGGCAAATACATGGAATCGGACATTCTGATACTTGCATAGTATTAGTTTGATCGTAAGTAAATGCGACCAACGTAAACATTTTGTACACACTTTTTATATACTCATCATACTATGACTAATGCTTACTGTGATATTTAATTTTGTATGGGATATATGTAATGGTCGTATTTTAACACTTTGACTGTCCGCGTAGCAGACACGATAGGTAAACAATCTAAATGTACCATAATTATATGGCTCATGAGACTGGGTAAGGGATGAATAAAATAAATGTATTTTAAAACTAGTATATTTTCAAATTTCACTGCCTCATTGAACAAGAAAAACTATGGATCGGCTATTGATTTTTAACGAATATAGTTATTAAACTGAATTATAATTTACTTTATAAATCCTAATAATATTCAGCACAAACGCCTGAGTTAAAAAGGAATGTCTTTAAGCTGGACAAGTTTCTATAAACAATTTTTTCTTGAAATGATTCGTAGATTCGTTTCTGAATTATCAAATACAAACATGTTCATTTACATGGGTTAAAGAAAGTACTCATATTTGCCAGTTAAAATGTTTATAAAAACTAATACAAGATTAAACATATGAAATCGATGGATTACATATTCTTGGATATGTAAATATTGTGTAACATTTATTCACATTCAGCACTTGGTACTGACGAGCAAACTCCGCTGTTGCAGTGTGGTCTGAACGGATTGTTGCAGGCTTTTAATATTGCTTCAATTTCTTTACAAATTATTCTGGTATGACAGTCGTAGCACGAGATCCTTGGAACAACAGTGAAGTCACAGGTCGTCAAATTATCGATTGATGTTTAGATGTCGAAGGTCTCCGGAGCCTGTCTTCGGCCCAGGCCCTGGGGTTCGTGAGTTGCACTTGAGCCAATGTCACAGTTATGGCGGACTGGAATGATAAAGTAATGTTAGATTCGTTATGGATACTGTAGGTGGAAGTTAACTGCAGTGACTTTCGTCAAACAACATCATAACTGCTATTATGACATAACTCACTAATTTAGAATTTTATATGAGGGGTGTCTTCTAAAACCTTAAGGTTCGTGTACATTGAATACTTATTGAAACTGTGTATGTGATTATACCTAATTATGTTTAATGAAGCTGTGACAGCTGCAGCATATGTAGACGTATGGAGAAACGCCTAAGTACATGTTTATTATTGAGATACTTACCAGCACCATAAAGATCAGGATATGGAGTTTATGAGCCATGATTACTTTCTTGCTATTTAATGCGTCTACTGAACACAATATGTTTTGTTCGTCCTATATAAATCTTGCTTATCGCGATATCGCCATAGCAAATAGCTACATCTCGAACTCTCACGAGGTTTTCCCTATTTGTATGCCAGAGGGAAATTTCTTAGCATGGAACTTGTTTATAAACACCTTGCAACTATTACTAATTATATACATCAGTTATTAACATCGGCCATAACAACTACCTCCTTTTTCAGTACTGCTAATACTACGAGGAATCAACTTTTGAAGGAATCTGCTCTCTCTACTGAACTAATGCTACGTGTAGCTGGCTACTTCGAGGACGGGCATGGTGACTAACTGTTAGAGTTGTTAGACCATACGTAAAGAGACTAGGAATTTTTATAGATTAATCTAATTATTAGTGTTGCTTTTAATTTTCTAATGTTAGGAACTCTTGCTCAATTATGAGGTATACATACCTACACAGAACTCAATAATTCTACCCATGACGTAAATATGGTAATCGAAAGTTAGGAGGTCTGTTTATGGACATCTGTATTAGTATGAAAAAGTTGTATAGGTACTAAATTTAACAATAAGACTTTATAATTTCTTGCCATTTTGTCAAAGTTTTCAAAGGTAACCCGAAAGACACCACTCTTTACCAGACATTGTACTCTAAAATTACTGATATTGTATAAATATTAAGCACTTGTATGTATTGTATAAATATTAAGCACAAATGTAAGAATAATGCACCATTTTTATCTATCTATATCATAAATTATGTTTACCTATGCTCTTCTAGTCAGTAGAGTATTTTAGTCTTTTTCTCAGCCTGTGTTATACCACTGCAGAGCATAGGCCTCCCTTTCATTTTCTGTATTTTAGTTAAATTTGCAAAAATGTGATATAGATAATTATATAACATAGGTATTATTCGTTCTATCGACGACATGTTTGTGACTAGTAGAAGTCGAATCCGAAATCTTTAACAAAGTCGTATACATTTAGCTAGTTCAATATGGACTTCGTAATCATTTGTGTGTATTCTTTGCTTTTACTATGTACATATATTTGTAAACCTATATTTATTATGGTCATACTAACTATTTCTATGTACTAGGTAGGTACAGCAACATAAAACGAGTGTTCATGCTTAATCTTTTATTTGGTATACAGGATGAACAAGAATTTATTTTCATGTCCGGACAGTCCGGTTGACTCATGATTGAACCTCGGACCTCTGAAAACAAAAGAAAGAATATTAAGGAGGTGTAAATTCTCACGTAGATACGTTATTCATCATCATCTTATTATTTTTGAAAATATCTCATAGTGTCTGTAAGACATTTGCTACACTTTTTACTGGTGTAATTTACTAGAACAATCTACGCATAACTTACATATTTCAATGTTCTTCAGCTATGTAGGTAGTTTATTCGTCAGAATCATCTTCATCATCACCTTCAGTGGTGGTGCTAGAGGTCGTGGAAGACGATGATGAGCTAGTAGAGTCAGATGTACTAGAGTCCGTAGTACTGGTTGAGTCAGAAGTACTAGATGAATCCGTAGTACTAGTTGAGTCAGAACTGCTAGATGAGTCCGTAGTGCTAGTTGAGTCTGAAGTACTAGACGAGCCTGTTGAACTGGATGAACTTGAACTAGATGAGTCGTCTGTAGTACTAGATGAGCTACTGGATGAGTCATCTGTAGTACTAGATGAGCTCGTTGTACTAGATGAACCTGACGAACTAGATGTAGAGTCTGAGGAATCGGAGGTGCCGGAAGAGTCATCTGATGAGGTGGTGGTAGTCGTAGATTTAGACTTCTTGCAGAGTTTGCCCTTCTTGCTGGAACATTTACCATTTTTGCAGTATGGCGTATTGCCACCGCAGTTTATATCTCTACCCTTATTCGATCGATTGCAGCGCCGTACTGAGTGGCACGATGTGCACATGGATTTACCCTGGAAAAGAGAAAAAGTATTTTATATTTAGAAATTCCACTTGCGAATGAAAGATATCTGCCAACTAATTCCAAACTTTTAACATGAAATTTCGAACGTGTGAAAGTTGGAATGGACACCCAGAGCTTGACTGTTCGTAAGTAAGGAAGTTTTTGAAAAATCTTTTCATTTATTAGTTGATGCACATTGGTTACCTGCTTTTTGTAGTTACATTTGACATTACTAGCCCTCTTTTGACGAGAACCGCCACCAAACAGTGCAGCACCAGGTATTTGTGGCCAGCTAAAGAAAGGCTTTAGTCCAGGAGCGGACGACGCTGCGGCAGTGGAGGATCCATCTTGAGGGGCAGCAGACGATGCCTCTGTCACGTCTGAAGATTCACCACCCGCTGAACTTGACTCTTGTGCTAAGATTATTGTTGACGGAACCTGTAAGTATAATAATAGTTATTATATTCGTGATTTACATCACGTTTGTTTTTCCCGAAGAGATAACTTACTCATTTCAATAATTACGTTAAAGGGCTCATGGAATAAAGGATGAAGCTATAGCCATGATTTGGGCAGTAATTTAGTCCCTGGGTTGTAGATTTACCGAATCGAAAAACCAATAACTGGGAATCAAACGCATTGCATTTAAAAGATAACAGCCCCCTTACCATAACCTCTTAAAGCAGGACATGTTACTTTGTGGAAGCGAGACGCTGCATTACACTGCACGTAGCGGCGTCTCGCTTGCACATTGTAAGCATTCCTGCTTTAAGAGTTCATGGTAGGGGGCAGATATGGAATAATTTAAAATTACTTACCAGGATGGCGAATAGAAGGAATAGATATTTAATGGAAGCCATTTTTACTATTTTCCGATCCTCGTGTTTCTCTAACGATGAAGTTGTCTTAAGTGATTAGTACTTGAGCTTATATACCGATAATATATAATGATTATGTTAATCAGACCTTTTTATGTTTGTAGGGTTTTCACATTCGGCAGTAAATATTTTAATCTTATATTATTTGCATTCAATTGTGGTTTATAGCGTTCATTGTCCTCGTAATTTTTAATTTTTTAAAATGTCGTAACTTATAAATCAATTAAGCATTATATACCTACAATTACAATAATCAAAGTCTTAAGGATTTCATTGCGGTTTATTTACTTGAGTAATACCCAACATTGCAAAGCCTTTGCAGGATTAATGGTTATAAGCAAATTAAGATGGATTTTTAGTTAGTGATTAATAATTTTATTCGATTCGTAAGTATTTTTCGTAGTTTGTATTGTATATTGTCGCTTATAAGTTTCAATTTCAATTAGATGTAGATGTGATGCAGCCCTGACATTCATCAACACATCAGCCGAAAGCAAACAATATAAGAGGGCCGCCGTTCTGTAAACAATCTCACCAGCTATTATAGCTATAGTGTAGCGGAACATGAAAGCCGGTTTCATTGAACAGAGTAACGTCATCACTTTGCTTGTTCTTTACAATTAAGGATACGCACAGACATCCTATTACCTACGTTACAATCGAACAAAATATTTTATTGTATGTAAAATCGTGACATTAACTATTGGGTAGGTATTGTCGTTTTTGCTTGATATTTTGTCCGCGTAAATTGAGGACGGAAATACAGGGAATCAGTATCTCCTGGCATAAACTATCTCTTGACACGACTCTTTAGGGGTCGTTGAATATTCCTATACTCACTTTGGCCAACATTCCATTGCAATAGTTGTCAGGATTATTAATGTAAAGCTAAAATGTGTAATTTGCTATCAAAAACTTTCTTCGTCTTAAGACGTGTTTTTTGAATAAAGATCATTCATTAGTCTTGAATAGCCTGTAAGGAACATACCTAATCTTTAATTTTAATACTGATGTCTTCAGTAGATTATGACAGGCAAATTATGTTTTGAAATAAATAGTCGATAGTCCGTCTCTCAATAACCCTAATAAATAAAATATTCTACGACTTTGTTAGAAAAAAACTTAAAAATAAAGTACCTACACCGCTTTTTCAAATTCAAAATGTTTTACAGGCACTTATGAAACGTGAATTTACTAGTTTTCTCGGTAGCTCGGTATGCGTATGTCGTTCCTATAGGAAAGAACCGGCAAAAAAACTGCAAAGGTAACTCTTTTAAATATCCTAATGTTACACCACTTTTGTTGGTAAATATATTCTGATGTTGAGCCTAATTCTTCTTCCAATAGGTCAAATTAATATTACCGTTGGATAAAGAGTCTATCTCTATTAAAGGAAATTCTTCATAAGACTTTTGGTGTCATTTTAGCATGTTGCCCATGCTACACTAATTGAATCTAAGGGATTTTTTTCCTTTATCAATATCGATTTAAGCTTCGCATGGGTAACATGCTAAAATGACACCAAAAGTCATATAAATTTGGGTTGGTATTATCGTTACTGTGATTTATATCTGTAAAGGTATAACACCGAGTTGGTAATTATAGATTCCAACAGATAATACCTGACGTCACCCATATGACGTAAATACTTAAACGGAACTTGAAATTTGATGGGTGCGAGCAGCGACACGATCGCTTAGTTGGTTTGAGCAATCTGAAAAACCGGCTCGTGTCAATCATTTTTAAAATTTCCTTTACCAATTTAGTAGTATATATGTATGTACAAATGTACATAGTATATATATATTAGCAGCGCCACGGATCGGCGAAGGTCGCGGGTTCGAATCCCGCTCGTGTCCATCATTTTTCAAATTTCCTTTATCAATTTAGATTCAAGCTTAGCATGGGCAACATGCTAAAATGGCACCAAAAGTCATATACATAATTATGTTAAAAAATGTTTTAGGTTCTGCTTTGTTATATTGTAGATATCTGTAATGTAGACCATTCATAAGTTTATATTATATTGTATGTACATATACATATAATGTCCGAGACAGCTGCCGCAGTAATTATTTTTTAGAAAATTATTGTGACTTTTTTGAGGTGTCTGTTTTTAGAGGATGTCTAAGCTAATATGTAGATTATCCTCTATGATGTATCGAAACCTGTTAAAGATCCAAGTACAACCCATGAAAAACCTCAAGTAAAAACACAATTTCTTCATGCTCAATATTTTATTAGGTATAAGTTTACGGAATAATATTAGATGAATACAGAAAATATTTTTAGGTTTAGTTGACTTGTGTTTCTTACTGGAAGCTGTCTGTTGCATACGCAATATACAGGGCAAAAAGTTTAATTTCATCTTTTCTTAACAATATACATAAATATGCTGTTATATTATTGAATTATGTGGTTTAATAATTGTCGTTATAAAATATTTAGAAATAAGTCCAAAACATTCTTTGTGGTTGATAATTTATTTAATTAATTGCTATTATTGTATTTAATACAGGTATGAGATAATCTAAAAAGAAGTAACTAAGTACTTCTATTTAGATTATTCTTATTTACTATCAACTACTATAATATATAGCAAGTATGAAAAAGCAAATCGTAGTGTCAACAGCCAGAGCTCATGTATATCATTTTTATTCCTCACTATCATAATATTCATCACTGGCTGTGGTCGAAGACGAGGTAGACGAAGACGAGCTACTGGATGAGCCTGATGAACCAGAGGAGGTCGATGAACTAGATGAAGAGTCTGAACCGGAGTCGTCTGAGTCGCCCTGCGATGAAGATTCGGTGGAGGTTGTAGTTCCCCGGCAAAGTTTACCCTTGCTGCTGGAGCATTTACCATTTTTGCAATATGGGGTATCACCACTGCAAGTAATATCAGTACCACGATTCGATCGGTTGCATCGGCGTACTGAGGTGCAAGATGTGCACATGGATTTACCCTGGTATGGAGAAACGGTAAAATTAACAGTTAGTAAAACATTGAATCAGTTTGAATTTTCCATAAAATTATGATTTAAATCAATATAGTAGAATAGAGTACAATGCCATGCTATGATAGTATCACTGATTTCATTAGACAAATTAAATTACAATTCAGGTTTATAAAAATCATATCTTACTATTGTAATGATTTATTTGATCGTATTTTACCTGTTTTCTGTAGTTACATTTGACATTACTAGCCCTCTTCTGACGAGAACCACCACCAAAAAATGCAGCACCAGGTATTTGTGGCAAGCTAAAGAAAGGCTTTAGTCCAGGAGCGGACGACGCTGCGGCAGTGGAGGATCCATCTTGAGGAGCAGCAGACGATGCCTCTGTCACGTCTGAAGATTCACCGCCCGCTGAACTTGACTCTTGTGCCCAGATTATTGTTGACGGAACCTGTAATATAATGTAAAGATCCTGTATCAACCTATTTTATGCAAATAAACTTTGATTTGGTAAATATTAAATTTCGATATTATAATTTAAGAACACTTATGTACCTAACTGTGATAACACATTGATTTGCCACTTACCAGGATAGCGAATAGAAGTAACAGATTTTTAATGGAACCCATTTTCGGATTCTTGAGTTGCTCTGGTAATGGAGGCAATAGAAGTGATTGTGTACATGAGTTTATATACGGACGGCGGATAATAATTATGTTAATCGATCCATTATTGTTTATAGGGTTGTCTTAATCTGTCCTATGAGTTTATAGTATACATTATTATCGTTATGTAAATGTTCGTTTCAGAACTAGGTGCTGTACTTACAGAGTAACTATGGAGTTTCTTGCCGGTTCTTTTCCATAGAAACGACTTTTTGGAACCGAGCAACTAGTTTTGACGTTTTGTAAGTGCTCTTTTGTAGGCTATATGAAATAAAAACATTATGACTATGACTTGCACTTCCTAGCAAAACATTGTTAAATAAAGTTTGAGAAAGTGAAAAAAAAAACCTTTAGATACGTCATAAATTCATAATATGCGTACAAGTATTACTTTGGTCGTATATGTCTTTAATATTGAAGCTTCATTAGTGAGTATAAACATTCGGTGCTGCTTCCTTTATATTTTTAAGCTGTTTATTGGTCTTAATACTACATTTCGAACTTTCTTATTCGTTTAGAAGTGTACTCTGGTAATACAGCCCTGAAGTTCATCTACACATCAGCCAAAAGCAAACAAATAAGAGCGCCGCTGTCCTGTAAACAATCACAACACCTATCTATAGTGTAGCGAAACATGAAAGCCCCTTTCATTGCATAGAGAATAGTCATCATGACTCTTTCGTCTTAACAATAAAAGAACATGTGCTTTAATACACGTGAGAATGACTTAACTAGAGCTGCTGACGCAAGGGGTAAGTTTCAATTCCCTGGTCAAACATATCGTTATTCGGTTTTTACAGCCTTAGGATTTTGCTTCTGCCCATATTCCACCGAACTTATGTTTTATTGGCTTAATGTAATGACAACCACCACCAATTCCCTGGCAAAAATAATTTGTTTTTGTTCCTCGCAGCTACTCGTAACTCAAATCCCGTTGAAACTACCCTACTGGATTATTGGCCAGACGAAGCAAAAGGACTCCAGACTATACTTTAAATGGCCGAAGAGAAGGGAAAAGGCCCAGGTTATACCCCTTTGAATATTTAAACGTATGCAGAATAGAGCAAAATATTATTGTTTGTCAAGTCGTGACACATATTATTGGTAGAACCTAAGCATGATCAACGTAAAAGATTTGCTTACTAATTGTGATAAGATAGCAATTGTTGACATGCTTGTTGTTGAATGTGTATTAATTCAATAGAAATGAAACAGAATGAATAAATACGTAGTTAAAGAATACTCTAGAATTTCCAATTCAGGAAATAAAACGATGTTATACCCTATAAATAAATTTGAATATTCTGCTTCTTTTTCTTACGTTCTACGTTCCATGGGACTTACTTACTATTTTATACCGTTTACGAAACCTTAGGTAAACTTCTGGTGATCTTTTTAGATATTATTAGATAGATAGACTATACCTACTGACGTAATGAAATACAACCTGGGATACATTTGCACCGCACAGAAATGTGAATAGGTGTAGTAGCGATCACAACAACGACACCCTGTCCAATTTGTAAGCGCGCTTGTGCACTCACGACGTGTTTTTATTGAATTTGGGGTTGACGCAGCTACTAATTATATGGAGCCACGGGAGTGTTGAGTGCGCTTGATTCTGTAAACAAGGTACTCGAAAATGCTAGTTGTTGAAAAGCGGTGTTACTGCTAAAATTATTATTTAACCAAATTTTGTCGCAAAATTATTGAGGAAATGTTACCTTTTAGGTAAAATTCAAATAAAGGAAAGTATAACAAGGGTTTGCAAAGTTTAATAGTGCCTGAATACATTTTTAAAGGTTGACAAGATAATAATTTTTCAAATCGCACTTCAGCTCCGGAACTTTATAAACGCAACCAAAAAGCGGTATTATTCCCTGAATAGATTATTTGCACGTGCATTCTTGCCTAAGATATTGCTACTTTTAGGACTTTCTTAGTATTTGCACAGAGGTAATTAAAGTTGCAGATTTTTGGTAGGAGGATAAGTTTTGAAAATTTAGCAGTATTTCAGCATCTTAGGCACACGCTACGCTTGGTACAGGTGAGCAGTTTCCATTGTTGCAGTACGGTGCTCTGAAGCTCGAACAACTTCTTAGAAGCCCGCCATTCGGCTTACAGATCACTATTGTATTACAATCATAACAGCGTTTTTTCGGTATTTCCGAGAAGTTACAAGTTACCCAGTTAGGTTGTGATTTACCAGATAAGTTAAGGTTCGGCGTTTCTTGGACCTCTCTTTCGGCGTTTCTTTGGTCTTGACCCTGTATCTCCTGAGGCATGTTTTGGGGCACTTTCTGACCGAGGCTCGTCCCTACGACGCACTAAAAGAAAAATATAAGGTTAGATTGATTAAATTTTTTGTTTGTATTCTAGACATGAAGGCCTAAAACATGACAATTATATTTTTCATTTGTTATCATGTTCAAGTCTATAAATATTTTACGACAAAATTGGTAAAGTTGCCGAAAATATACAATAGTTACTAGATAAATTAGTAAATAACGGTCGTATAATACTGTACGATAAAATTAACAAGGTGATCGGTGTTAAGAACAATAAAGAAATACTTACCAGTGCTACAAAGACGAGAACGTTTTGGATATGTGTCATTGTTTGTTTTTTGTTTGATTCAACTGCTGGTTTTGGTACCTTTTATACAAGCCAGTTATCTTTATATCGCGTGTTTATCATAGTCTCTTAAATTTGTACAAAAAAAAATATTGATAAAAAATTCTTTGTGACTCAACCTTAAGGCGTGACTGGTGTCCGTGGAGTCCTGGGTTGGATTCTCCTTTCGGCCCAGGTTTGTGTACAAGTACACATACAAGGTTTACTGTACTTCTATGTATCACGTTCTTTTAGATCCAGTTGGACAAGTGTCACGTCAGTTTGAATGTTTGAAAATTACAAAGCAAGGAGTTGGTAACTATAGTCGTTTGTTTCATCAGCATTTAACCACTAATCCTTGTCTCAAACCATTTGCTGGTACATTTTTGTCTTAACGTGAGTCACGTTTATATTGTCTGATAAGGTTTACTTCATCATAATCTTTTAAAGAACCATAAAACATTTAAACTTCATATGACCGTCTCAATGTGTTTCAAAGTTATCTTTGTTATCAAAAAAGAGAGTGAAAGATATTGTAACGTTTGTAATAGGTACTTAGGTAATAATAATAAAAACTGTGTTCAAATAATTAATTTATTAATAAAACAATTACAATGTTAATAATAAATTAACAGAATATACACAAATAATAAAATACATTTTGGTAATTGCTCGTAAAGAAAATGTTGAAGCGATCTTGAAACAAGTTAGTTACAAACTATATCGGATTTAAGAAGCGAATTTTAGACAGCGGCAGCGCGGGGAGCGGCAGCAGGAACTCCACATCCTGCAGATGGGGTGGCGGAGCACTCGCCCAAGTTGCAGTATGGCAGGGTGGGGTCAGTGCAGGCGCGTTGCAGGCCACCGATCTTAGTGCACACCAGCCTTGTGCTGCAGTCCAAACAAGAGCTGCCGATAGCGGTACAAGGAGTCCACTGGGGGATCCAGGGAGCAGTTGCGATCCACGGGGGAATCCAAGGGTTCACGCCTCCTGCTCCTCCAGCTGGTCCGGCTCCTCCAGCACCCCCCCAGGCTCCAGCGCCGCCCCATCCACCAGCGCCTCCCCACCCTCCGCCGCCTCCTCCCCACGCACCGAAGCCAGCGGTCGGGATTGCGGACACCACTGCGACCTGGTAACAAAAGAATACATTATGAGAATAACCATGGTATACCAACCAACTATATGTTGTTAGACGTATCTAATAAGCATTATTTAAATTAAAGATCTTTCTTTAAAATATGGGATAAACAGAGGTACCTACAAAAGAAAAGTTCCTCTTCCTACTTATCACTACCTAATAAGAGTTACCGATACTTAGCAACAGAGATCAAAGATATACGATAAGATTATGTATGAATGACTTACCAATAGACAAATAACCATTACAATCTTGGCAGACATGTTTGAAGTATTATATTATTCGTTATATTTCGAGTTCGTAATACAAGCAGGTTCACTTCGTTTCTATTGTTAATGAGGCAAAGTATCTCCTTTTATACGCTTAATATTTGTCTATTGGATTACATGTTACCACCTGTAGTCTGTATGTATACATACACAGAGGTTTTCCCAAATGGAAAGAGTAGGCAGCCATAAAACTGATAAGAACTGTGTACTCAACAACACCACTTGTTTGTCTAAACAGCAGTGAGGAGAAATAATATTATGTGTTTATACAAATAATTATAAAAGGGGAAAGATTTGTACTATTGTTTTTTAGTAATTCCCATTAGTTCTAATCCTTGTTTAAAGCGTTTATTATTGATACACTGAGGATAGATTCATCGTTTACGATAATATTTATTTATTAGCGAAAACAAGCCGGGAAATGTGCATTTACAAACTTTTCACTCCCATCAGACTTAATTATCCCAATTAAACAAAATTATACCCTCTAAGAACGAGCTGCAGAAGCCAATTTTAACTACCTGACTGGTCGCTGCAGGCTGATTTGACTAACATGAACCTTCAAACATATCTTGTGTGAGGGTCTAAGTGGAGATGTTGAGTGGAGGCTTGTACTTTACGCTCTACAGTTTCTTACTTCAAGACTACAAAACGAACGAAGTTGGCATTGGAAGGAAGGACATTACAAAAATAAGAAAAGAAGTTGTAAATATGTATTTTGAGTATAATATAATAATGTATAATGATAAAATCCTTTTTTTCATCATCATCATGTTTGTTGTTGCCAAGATTTATGAAGATCGCTTATTCAATATTACTAGAACAATCGCACTATTTTTAGTGATATTATGTAATGTACTATATCTGGTCCCTAAAACGCATGATCAATATGGTCAACAAATATTAGGATAGATAAGGTATAGAAGTTAAAGCCGGTAAGCGAAATCTTTAAACTAATATACTCGAATCAGCCAAACTTAGAATGATCATTCCGAAACGTCATCTGAACATTCTTCTGTATATTTGTTACTGGAAAATAACTGAGATTACATTTAATCATTTTATGCTATAGTAACTGACATGTTTAGTAGAAATGTTCTATTTTATAATAACTTTATCAAAAGTAGAGGCAGTGACAGTCTTCACATAATAATATTGCTGAAAAAAAATGAAACACTTTCTCAGGAAAATTAGTGATTACACAATTTACTTTTACGAATTTAATATTGTAGATACTATATATTATGAATTCAATAGTAGTTTAAAGTAGAAGTTAGGGTTTGATGATTTTCGATGTTTTTGTTGACAACTGGCGATTACAATGAAGGTCTACGTTTAAAATGTCCAAATATCTCAATCAAAATTTGACTTGGAGTCAGTCAGTTTTCGGCTTAATAAGTGATATATTCAAATCGCCTTTTATTACTTATAAAGACATCAACACTGTATTTAAAAATAGGCATTTTAAGTGCGCAATAATTTACATACGCATTAAAGTTGTTTCGATAAAATGATAATAGTCTGTATTTTGCCAAATCTTTGTTGCTCTGTTTGCTTACTTGACTATACAAGTTTTGCATGTTATACGGTAGGAAAAAAACTATGAATACGAAAGAAGTGGCCGTAGTAACAGTAAGAGCTAATATTTGTTTAGGCTTTAAAATTTTCCCCCTAAATGCACTGCAGATTCTTCAGTAAATATGCTTTTGTATATAGATTAACTTCGTAATAGTGAACCTTTAAAACTGTAATGTGTAAGAAGCTCATCTTATCAGCCCGGTATTACCCACTACTGGGTATAAGCCTCTTTTTTCTTGTGCTTTACTTCTTAAAGTCGTAACTTATTATCGTTAGTCTCTTAGTAAAATAAAATAAGATTGTAAAAAAGCATGTTGAAGACAAGGGTTAGTCAAACTCATCAAAGATGAACACCAATGCAAACTTATTTTGATAAAATAATATATGTTCTGAAGGACAGCTAAGTTCTAGACAAACGAGTGTGATGAGGGTGAATGTGGTGAAAGTTGGCAAATTGAAATCCGTTGCTTTTGCCTACTCGTTTCGGAAAAAGAGTTCTGTTATTTGTAGAGCATCCTTTAATACCATGATACGAAGGCTTGGATTATTACTCTATAATGAACAAAAAGCATTGAAAATCATTCTGTTTTAGCCGCAAAAGTGCACATGCTTTGATTTTCTCATAAGTAAGTAGGCGAAGTAACAAATAACTGGCTTGCAAAGCGCCTTTAAAATTTGGAATGGCACGGAATAGTAGATGCGTGCTCGGAAAGTAATGTGAGCGTAGGAACTGACGCAACCATTTCAAGGTGAAGTAAAATGGCTTAAGCGCAGATTAAATTGACTGTGATTACTTTGTTTATTACTGTAGCATTATTATACGTAGTATTCATGCCTTATCTTCGTAAGTTATTCTGCCTCACCTATTTTCTTCCACGGAGACCAACATTTCCTGCGACATGATCTTGTAAATAACTCTTATGATAGCGTAATACTTTTGGTACCTATCGTTTTTATTTACTTTTATTCATGAGACTTGACACGTGCTTTTATAAATAGATACTTCAACGTAGGTACAGCTGCAACCTACGGAGTCGCTCAAGTAGGTTTCCTTTAAATAAAAATAGTTGAGGAACTTGTAATTATCTAAAGGATGTTTGTCTAATTATAAGTATATATTTAATTGTATTTATTTACGTTCCTAGAATATCATCTTAATTGAAAAGTTGAAAACCTTATATTAATAACAATGATGACATTAAAATAGTTAAAAAATACACATGTTTTTTGGTTTTTCGGTTTGCGCTATACGTGTTGATAATAATATCCCTGTCTGTCAGTCAGTCAATCTTTTCATTTGACATAAACATTAGCTATCATGCTGCAACCATTTATTTAGAGATTTAGGTAATGTTTGCACAAATAAAGAAACACTATACGTTAACACATCCCTTATTTTACATCTAATGGTAATTCTTGTAGAGTACACAGAAAGGTCCTTTTTCTCTGCCTTAAAGTAAATAATAAACGTCGATTCTCAAAAACAGCAGAAACATCACAGTGATAATATAATTATTACATTCTACTTTGGAAATAGCCACGAGTTTTTTTTAAATTTTGAAATACTTTTATGATTGGACTCGATTCCCGCATGGGAAAAAAATTGGTGTGATCCGCAGATTTTCGTCTTGAGTGTGTCTGTGTTATTTCATGTGTGTGTGAGAAATATACAGGAGAAATGGAGAGTGGGGGGCCAAGTCCAAAAAAAAAACCTAATAGAGATTTCTCCCAGAACGTCAGAAATAAACATACATGATGGCATTTTATCTCATATTGCCACAGTGATGTAGTCATGTAAATGTTATTATATTGCTATTTATATTATTGCAACCAAGGTAATAACGACGTTAGGCAATTATAATAGAACACACCAAAAACAAAAACATCAGAGTTCGAAAAATTCTGCGTTAGTTTCTAAGAATGTTAATATACAATTTCCGACAGTCGTTTGGTGTACAATGGTTAAAGCACGCAAACAATGTAATCTCGGAGATAAGTTTGGAAGACAAGCAAATGCACGTGATATCGTTGCGTAATTTTGTCCTAACTGACCCTGACAATGAGATTTAGGAGCACAAATGGAATTTATAATGGAAACCAAAATACCTCTACATTTTCTTGTAAATAACATAACATAACATCACGCCTGTATTCCCCGAAGAGGTAGGCAGAGGTGTAAATATAGTACACCCACATTTCGCCAGTTATGTTGTTAGTCCCAATGTAATAGGGGGCGAGCCTATTGCCATCAACCGGGCACAAATCCAGACTCCGTGCTGCTACTTAGAATTACCTAATGGAAAACTCAGTAACACTTTGCCCGACCCGGGATTTGAACCCAGGACCTCTTGCTTACCATACGCTCTTAGCGACCACTAGACCAACGAGGCAGTCAATCTTTTGTAAATAATATTAATAATAATATATAAGCTAGGGGGCTTTCATAAATGGGCCCAATTCCTTGAATGTAGATTAAATAGTTTACGAGTTGTGAAGGAGTCAAAAGTAGCTCGAAAGGGTTCGTGGAATATCACACACAGCAGCTCCGTCGCCAGTTCCTTTTTTTTCACTTGGCTGGACACACTGCTGCGTTTCTAGATTATTTAAACAATAACTTGTAGCCGCAAATTTTCGGGTATCAAAATTAGTGTAGGTAACATCTTTTCGTAGGTTCAAGCAGTCTTCGAAATTAATTTAATTAAAATAGGTTAAGTAGATAATCGTGGAAACGTAACAAACGCAGGAATAATTATTTAATCAAAAGATTGAAAGCCCAAAACTTAACGAACTGCGCCCCCATGATCAAAATTCTCAATGCATACAACAGTCAGTCTACCTAGTGTTGTAAGCTAGTGGCCGATTCTGGACTACTTTAATTTTCTAATTAAATAATATAATATAAAACGTAACATCACGCTTGTATACCTTGAAGGGGTAAGCAGAGGTGTACCTATAGTAAACCCACATTTCGCCAGTTGCCATCAACCGGGCACAAATCCAGACGCCATGCTGCTTCTGAGAATTATTACCTAATGGAAAAACCCAGTAACACATTGCCCGACCAGTGATTCGGCTCAACCGTCGCGCTAGCAGTTGCTAACTAGACCAACGAGGTAGTCAAATTAAATAGCCAAGAACTCAATTTGGAGATTTTTGCCAGCTATTGGCTTTTATGGAGTTTCTTGCTGGTTCTACTTCATAGAAACGATATTTTGAAACCGCGCAGTTATGTTGTAAGTCTCAATGTAATAGGGGCGAGCCTATTGCCATCAATCGGGCAAAAAATCCAGACTCCGTGCTGCTACTGAGAATTACCTAATGGAAAACTTTGTAACACTTTGCCCGACCCGGAATTTGAACCCAGGACCTCTTGCTCAGCAGTCGCACTTAGCGACCACTAGACCAACGAGGCAGTCAAACTTCTTTTATTAGGAATTCAATTTGACTTTTTGAAAGGCAACATAATATTTTCTGTTCAAAAACTATTATACTGACAATCTCATCCTGCAAAGTTATAAAGTTTGTAAAGCGATAACCAATTGTTTAGAGTGTATGCATTTTTTTCATTTTTTTTAAACTTCGCCCCACACTTGGAATTTCTCCTGTATCGTAGGCAGCATTATTACACATGTACCTAAATTCTAAAGGCACTTTTATTTTACTTAATTGATAATTGATTGTATGGAAGTAATCAAAACCTCCTAACTAATATAACTATGTCTTGACGCTAGAATTTCAGTGTAATTAAAGAAGCCATTTTGAGCCGGATTGCTGGGTTGGTTGATAATAACAATTTGGCTTACAACCCTCGCCGGCTGCTGCGACAGGCTTGCTGTGTAACAATGCCGGCCTAACCTAGTTAGGTTTGCGTATAATATCTGCAAGTAATGGCGCAATTCTATTACAGCTGCATTGGGTTAGTTTTCATAGAGCCAAGTAGCCCTATATAGCCCAAGTAGCAATTTTTTATATTATATGAATTGTCCTGGACCACGGTTTGGGTTGAGCTATAAAAAGTAGAGAATTATGTAATTTGTATTTGTAAAAATTGTGTACGATCTTAAACACTACCCTGAGTTTCATGACTGGTATATCGGACGTAGGCAGGAAAAGTGCCTAATCAAAGTGGGAGTGGGCTGGCCATGTCGTGCGAATGGACCCGCAAAGATGGGCTAATATTACTACGAAGTGGATACCCACCGCCGCGCGCCGCGCCGGCCACCGACGACCAGGCAGACCGAGAAGGCAATGGAGGGACAATTACAACAACACCACCTTTGCGGGAAAGACATGGCCGGAAATGGCACTGAATAGAGATTTGTGTAGAAATGAAGGGGAGGCCTTTGACCAGCAGTGGGACATCGAATAGGCTAATTTAAAAAAAAAGATGGTGCCGTGTGGTATCCGGCCTAGAATTGACCACCCCCTTTCCTCCCGTGGGTGTCGTAAGAGGCGACTAAGGGAAAATTCGGAAGATGGGTAGCAGCGTCTTCTGTAACTTCACCACCAATACTGCGATCCCCAAGCCGCTTGCCAAGCGTGGGGATTATGGCAACACCCACCGCTTAAACGGGGAGGCCTATGTTCAACAGTGGACGTCTTTTGGCTGATGATGATGATGATGAAAAAAAAAGATCTTAACATCTGCAAATAATGGTACTGTATTGGGTAAATTATAAAACCAACTAGCTGTTCAGAATATTATATTCCGATTAACTAAAAACTTAAAAAAAATAACGTGTAATAGACAAGTGCTAACGGATGTTACATAATTATGTATAATAGAATTATTTATTCTATTTCCGTTCTGGTTGTTATATTTTATAATATCAAACATCCGCTTGTTTGTTCATACCGTATAGTTAGGACTTTCTATACTCTATCAGTAAAATTGTCGTCATAAAATTGTAACTGGTGTTTATTTTGAGTCACACATCGCGAAAACACTTTGTTTGGCGAAGACTTTACTACGCACTGGTTATCTCAGCAGGAGCCATTATCTAACGTTATCTGAGCTAATTGCTCCGTAAAGTATAAAAGGACATGTCTACATTATTTCTAAACAAATTTTAACGAACGATCTCATACGAAACACAAGTTTACTAATATTTACTTGCCGTGTGAAACGAACGAATTTCGCGTTCAAAGAAAAATAATTAAAATAACAATATCTACCAATATTCAAAATGAGGATTATTTATATACTACTCCTTGTAAGTAATATTACAACTTTTAATTCATACTTGTATTAGCACCTTGATATAGTTGACATTACAAATAAAAAAAAAATTAAATTGTGTAATTATAGTGTAGTACTATGTACTAGTTTTACTAACACCGTGTTTACTCAGACACAACTGCTTAATAATTTTGTTACAAAATAAGCATCTTACGGTAAGGTTTTGATCATAATTACCATATTGTTTTTGAACCGTAACGTGAAGAGTCGGAGTTTTTAGGCACTGTCTTATGTATGACGATCAGAAAGTGCTATTTGAAATGTCTATACTGACTAAAATATGTTTGTTATTTTTTTTCTTCTTTTATATTTCACAGACAATTTTATCTTACCAAATATACAGTAATTATTATGGTTAGTAAAGTAAAAACTAAATTAAAGTTTTACTATAATTATCTTATATCTTTCAGGTGTCCTTGTTTTGTCTGGTAAGCGCGAAATATCTGCCAGATGAAAGTGCTTCCAAGGCCCTGCTACGAAAGCAAAGATCTATATCAGAAGATTCTGCAGAAACAGTTGAAAATGATAGTGATGAAGATGAAAATGACGATGAAGACTCTTTAGAACGTAAACAAATTGAACAATCACTTAAATTGCAAGAGAAAAGAGAGAAAGAAGAACGGAAACGATTAGAAAAAGAGCGTAAACGACAAGAAAAAGCAGTAGAAGAAGAAAGCAAATTACAGGAAAAATTGGTTGAAGACCAACTGAAACGACAGGAAAAAATTGAAAAGGAAGAACGAAAGCGAAAAGAAAAATCCGAAAAAGAGGAGCGCAAGCGTCAAGAGGAAGAACGCAAAAGACAAGACAAACTTGCAAAAGAAGAACGTAAACGTCAGGAAAAAATAAATAAAAAGCTTCAGGAAATTGAAAAGAAAACTCTTGAGGAATCAAAGCCTGTGACTAATGACTCCTCAGAGTCTAAAGAAGAAAATGAATTAGATCTAGAAGACATTTGGAAAAGCTATGTTTATACAAAGTATGCTTTACCCGCAAGCAGCAATGAATTAGAAAAGGAAGCCGCTATCAACAGATTTTTACGAGAAGAACTTGGTCTTGATGTCAATAGTACTAAGAGCGAATACCGCCAAGCCGTTTTAGTATTAATTCAGAATAGACTGTTAAATGATACGGTTTCTCAGGACGGTTTTCATAACTACTTAACTAGTCATGTCAATGCTGTTTATATACAAAGGCTGAGTACAGAATTAGAAAACAAAATTGCTGAATTAGATAATGAAACCGCACTTCTTCAGAATGTAAGCTTACCGTGGGTATCTGAAGCACAGCAGTTTAATGAACAAAAGAAAACCATTCTTCAATCCATTGTTCAGTTTTTGTCTAACGTGATTCCTAATTGGATAACTGGAGGACAAGCCAGTTCATCTGATGCAAGCGCAATCAATTCTGGTAATACAGATGGCGCAGTACTTGGAGGATCTATTCCTGTCACTGCAACTAATGAAGCTGCTAGTAGTTTACCTAATGGTATCGTTACGAATGGATTAATTACTGGATCTATTGGTGCTGAACAGACGGTATCTTATAACGTTGGGTCTGAAAATTCTTCAGATGTCACTGCTTCCACCTCTAATGTTTTGTCTACTAGTGAACAATCCTCAAGCGCTGCTTTAAACGGCATAATCATTGACAACGGAGCTTCTGTATCTTCTATCTGGCCCGGCCTTGAACCTCCTGCAGCTGTCCTAACTGATGCTATTTCTGGTGCTGATGTCTCTGTAACTGCTACTTCTGACGTCGCCCCCACTGAGGCTTCTCAAATCGCGACTACTGCAACCAGTGCTTCGGTAGATAAAATATCAATTGCCGTGCCTATCGATGTAAGTGCTTCTATACCTGTCTTATCAGATGTATCATCTGTTGATGTCGACGTATCTGCAGTTGTTCCTTCTGACGTCGTCCCCGTTGAGGCTTCCCCCACAGTAGTTGTTGAATCAAATGCAGTGTCTGTTGATGCGAATACGTCGGTAACTCTCCCGTTAGACGTAGCGTCCACTGGTGCTGATGTCTCTGTTACTGCTTCTTCCGACGTCGCCCCCACTAAGGCTTCTCAAATCGCGACTACTGAAACCAGTGCTTCGGTAGCTGAAATATCTATTGCCCTGCCTGTCGATGTAAGTGCTGCTATACCTGTCTTATCAGATGTATCATCTGTTGATGTCGACGTATCTGCAGTTATTCCTTCTGACGTCGTCCCCGTTGAGGCTTCCCCCTCAGTAGTTGTTGAATCAAATGCAGTGTCTGTTGATGCAAGTGCCTCAATATCTCTCCCGTTAGACGTAGCGTCCACTGGTGCTGACGTCTCTGTTACTGCTACTTCCGACGTCGCCCTCACTAAGGCTTCTCAAATCGCGACTACTTCAACCAGTGCTTCGGTAGATAAAATATCTATTGCCGTGCCTATCGATGTAAGTGCTGCTATACCTGTCTTATCAGATGTAACATCTGTTGGTGTCGACGTATCTGCAGTTGTTCCTTCTGACGTCGTCCCCGTTGCGACTTCCCCCTTAGTAGCTGTTGAATCAAATGCAGTGTCTGTTGATGCAAGTGCCTCGGTATCTCTCCCGCTAGACGCAGTGTCCACTGATGCTGACATCTCTGTTACTACTACTTCCGACGTCACCCCCACTGAGGCTTCTCAAATCGCGACTACTGAAACCAGTGCTTCGGTAGCTGAAATATCTATTGCCCTGCCTGTCGATGTAAGTGCTGCTATACCTGTCTTATCAGATGTATCATCTGTTGATGTCGACGTATCTGCAGTTGTTCCTTCTGACGTCGTCCCCGTTGAGGCTTCCCCCTCAGTAGTTGTTGAATCAAATGCAGTGTCTGTTGATGCAAGTGCCTCGGTATCTCTCCCGTTAGACGTAGCGTCCACTGGTGCTGACGTCTCTGTTACTGCTACTTCCAACGTCGCCCCCACTAAGGCTCCTCAAATCGCGACTACTTCAACCAGTGCTTCGGTAGATAAAATATCTATTGCCGTGCCTATCGATGTAAGTGCTGCTATACCTGTCTTATCAGATGTATCATCTGTTGGTGTCGACGTATCTGCAGTTGTGTCTTCTGACATCGTCCCCGTTGAGACTTCCCCCTCAGTAATTGTTGAATCAAATGCATTGTCTGTTGATGCGAATACGTCGGTAACTCTCCCGTTACACGTAGCGTCCACTGGTGCTGACGTCTCTGTTACTGCTACTTCCGACGTCACCCCCAATGAGGCTCCTCAAATCGTGACTACTGAAACCAGTGCTTCGGTAGCTGAAATATCTATTGCCTTGCCTATCGATGTAAGTGCTGCTATACCTGTCTTATCAGATGTAACATCTGTTGGTGTCGACGTATCTGCAGTTGTTCCTTCTGACGTCGTCCCCGTTGCGACTTCCCCCTCAGTAGCTGTTGAATCAAATGCAGTGTCTGTTGATGCAAGTGCCTCGGTACCTCTCCCATTAGACGCAGTGTCTACTGGTGCTGACGTCTCTGTTACTGCTACTTCAAACGTCGCCTCCACTGAGGCTTCTCAAATCGCGACTACTGAAACCAGTGCTTCGGTAGCTGAAATATCTATTGCCCTGCCTATCGATGTAAGTGCTGCTATACCTGTCTTATCAGATGTAACATCTGTTGGTGTCGACGTATCTGCAGTTGTTCCTTCTGACGTCGTCCCCGTTGAAGCTTCCCCCTCAGTAGTTGTTGAATCAAATGCAGTGTCTGTTGATGCAAGTGCCTCGGTATCTCTCCCGTTAGACGTAGCGTCCACTGGTGCTGACGTCTCTGTTACTGCTACTTCCAACGTCGCCCCCACTAAGGCTCCTCAAATCGCGACTACTTCAACCAGTGCTTCGGTAGATAAAATATCTATTGCCGTGCCTATCGATGTAAGTGCTGCTATACCTGTCTTATCAGATGTATCATCTGTTGGTGTCGACGTATCTGCAGTTGTTTCTTCTGACATCGTCCCCGTTGAGACTTCCCCCTCAGTAATTCTTGAATCAAATGCAGTGTCTGTTGATGCGAGTGCCTCGGTACCTCTTCCGTTAGACGCAGTGTCCACTGGTGCTGACATCTCTGTTAATGCTACTTCCGACGTCGCCCCCACTGAGGCTTCTCAAATCGCGACTACTGAAACCAGTGCTTCGGTGGCTGAAATATCTATTGCCTTGCCTGTCGATGTAAGTGCTGCTATACCTGTCTTATCAGATGTAACATCTGTTGGTGTCGACGTATCTGCAGTTGTTCCTTCTGACGTCGTCCCCGTTGAGGCTTCCCCCTCAGTAGTTGTTGAATCAAATGCAGTGTCTGTTGATGCAAGTGCCTCGGTACCTCTCCCGTTAGACGCAGTGTCCACTGGTGCTGACGTCTCTGTTACTGCTTCTTCCGACGTCGCCCCCACTGAGGCTTCTCAAATCGCGACTACTGAAACCAGTGCTTCGGTAGCTGAAATATCTATTGCCCTGCCAGTCGATGTAATTACTGCTATACCTGTCTTATCAGATGTAACATCTGTTGGTGTCGACGTATCTGCAGTTGTTCCTTCTGACGTCGTCCCCGTTGAAACTTCCCCCTCAGTAATTGTTGAATCAAATGCAGTGTCTGTTGATGCGAATACGTCGGTAACTCTCCCGTTAGACGTAGCGTCCACTGGTGCTGACGTCTCCGTTACTGCTACTTCCGACGTCGCCCCCACTGAGGCTTCTCAAATCGCGACTACTGCAACCAGTGCTTCGGTAGATAGAATATCTATTGCCGTGCCTATCGATGTAAGTGCTTCTATACCTGTCTTATCAGATGTATCATCTGTTGATGTCGACGTATCTGCAGTTGTTCCTTCTGACGTCGTCCCCGTTGAGGCTTCCCCCTCAGTAGTTGTTGAATCAAATGCAGTGTCTGTTGATGCAAGTGCCTCGGTATCTCTCCCGCTAGACGTAGCGTCCACTGGTGCTGACGTCTCTGTTACTGCTACTTCCGACGTCGCCCCTACTGAGGCTTCTCAAATCGCGACTACTGAAACCAGTGCTTCGGTAGCTGAAATATCTATTGCCCTGCCAGTCGATGTAAGTGCTGCTATACCTGTCTTATCAGATGTAACATCTGTTGGTGTCGACGTATCTGCAGTTGTTCCTTCTGACGTCGTCCCTGTTGAAACTTCTCCCTCAGTAGTTGTTGAATCAAATGCAGTGTCTGTTGATGCGAATACGTCGGTAACTCTCCCGTTAGACGTAGCGTCCACTGGTGCTGACGTCTCCGTTACTGCTACTTCCGACGTCGCCCCCACTGAGGCTTCTCAAATCGCGACTACTGCAACCAGTGCTTCGGTAGATAGAATATCTATTGCCGTGCCTATCGATGTAAGTGCTTCTATACCTGTCTTATCAGATGTATCATCTGTTGATGTCGACGTATCTGCAGTTGTTCCTTCTGACGTCGTCCCCGTTGAGGCTTCCCCCTCAGTAGTTGTTGAATCAAATGCAGTGTCTGTTGATGCAAGTGCCTCGGTATCTCTCCCGTTAGACGTAGCGTCCACTGGTGCTGACGTCTCTGTTACTGCTACTTCCGACGTCGCCCCCACTAAGGCTTCTCAAATCGCGACTACTGAAACCAGTGCTTCGGTAGCTGAAATATCTATTGCCCTGCCTGTCGATGTAAGTGCTGCTATACCTGTCTTATCAGATGTATCATCTGTTGATGTCGACGTATCTGCAGTTGTTCCTTCTGACGTCGTCCCCGTTGAGGCTTCCCCCTCAGTAGCTGTTGAATCAAATGCAGTGTCTGTTGATGCAAGTGCCTCGGTATCTCTCCCGCTAGACGTAGCGTCCACTGGTGCTGACGTCTCTGTTACTGCTACTTCCGACGTCGCCCCTACTGAGGCTTCTCAAATCGCGACTACTGAAACCAGTGCTTCGGTAGCTGAAATATCTATTGCCCTGCCAGTCGATGTAAGTGCTGCTATACCTGTCTTATCAGATGTAACATCTGTTGGTGTCGACGTATCTGCAGTTGTTCCTTCTGACGTCGTCCCTGTTGAAACTTCTCCCTCAGTAGTTGTTGAATCAAATGCAGTGTCTGTTGATGCAAGTGCTTCGGTATCTCTCCCGCTAGACGTAGCGTCCACTGGTGCTGACGTCTCTGTTACTGCTACTTCCGACGTCGCCCCTACTGAGGCTTCTCAAATCGCGACTACAGAAACCAGTGCTTCGGTAGCTGAAATATCTATTGCCCTGCCAGTCGATGTAAGTGCTGCTATACCTGTCTTATCAGATGTAACATCTGTTGGTGTCGACGTATCTGCAGTTGTTCCTTCTGACGTCGTCCCTGTTGAAACTTCTCCCTCAGTAGTTGTTGAATCAAATGCAGTATCTGTTGATGCGAATACGTCGGTAACTCTCCCGTTACACGTAGCGTCCACTGGTGCTGACATCTCTGTTACTGCTACTTCCGACGTCGCCCCCACTGAGGCTTCTCAAATCGCGACTACTGAAACCAGTGCTTCGGTAGCTGAAATATCTATTGCCCTGCCTGTCGATGTAAGTGCTGCTATACCTGTCTTATCAGATGTAAAATCTGTAGTAACTCAAAAGGATACCGTCTCCGTTGGTACTGAAGTGCCAGTCGGAAGCTCTACTGAAGTGCCTAACACTATCTCTGTAGTAGTAGGATCTGACGCACCTGTCGCTGGTTCTAGTACCTCTGTGCCTGACTTAGGAAACATCACTGTTATCGAAAACATTACGACAGCGAGCACACCGCCAGGTGTCCAAGAGAACACAAACACGCCTGCCGTACCTAGTGCAGCACTTGGCGAGAACTTAGCTTCTGGACCTTTTGAAAGTGGAGCAACATTACTGGAAGTAACAACACAGCCTTAAGAATTTTTTGTTTGTTCAACGTTAATTTAGTTTAGTTATTTTTTATTTGATTTTTATCTAATTAAATAAGTGATGGCATTTTATATTCTGTTTTATTTAACTCTTACCTTAAACAAGTGTGTGATATAATCTAATAAAACAAGTACAATAATGCTTAACCCTTTATTATCTAATGACTCTCTTACTAACAAATTTACAAATGTTTGGTTTTATAGTAGGTATAATTAAATGGAATGCAAAATAGAGGTAATTTCTCACAAACGTTCATTATTAAAATAATTACACTATAATATAATTTAAATAAAGTTAAAATATATTTACTAAAACAAAAATTTGTAGTAACTATGTCAAATCCAATATTTGTTTGCAGCATTGGGTGGATTTGGATAGTTATGCTGTGAGAGCGGATCAGACACGTTTGGAAATGAATATGGATCGTTCATATATTTGTACTCACTGGATAGACCAGCTAAGCTCATGTTTAATGAATTGTGGGAAGGGCTCCAGTTCGAAGCCGCAGTCGGGTCTCCAGAGACTTTAGAATAATCAGCAGGAACTTTCGGATATTCATTATTTGGTAATGATTTTGCATAATCATCTGCAGTAGGCTTTTCAAAAGCGTCGTCTCTTGGTTCAATCACTTCATCACTGTTTACTTTATCGTCACCATCAGCCTCTTTGGGTAAGTAATTAATAGGTTTGTTGTAAATGTCACTACTGGGATATCGAACATAGTCGTTTCTAGGTATACCGCTGTCTAATATTTGACTGTGGGGAGGGCCATTACTAGCAGGAACTAAGTGACCAAAAGTGGAGCCGGAAGTACTAGGAAATGCAGCATTTTGGAAAGCTTGATTCAAATGTTGGGATTGAGCCATGAGTTGGTTGTAATTGGCGTATTTTTGGTGGTGCCAAGAATCTGGGTGCTGGGGATGATGTTGGGATAATGAAGGAATTTCCCCAGCCGGATAAGGACATGGAATCTGCGGCATTGGTATGGCAGAGTAGCCACCAATTCCTGGACTTGGATTTGATCCGGTATGCTTTCTTAGACGAGCACGTCGATTAGAGAACCAAACCTGTAACCAGAAAATATTGTATTGTAAATTCTAAGGATGGTTGTTCAAATATATATTTTGTTTCTAAAGTACTAAGCGTAGCGATTGCTTATTATTACGCTTTTCAGAATATTTACGCAATAGTTATAAACGAGATATTATAGATTAATAATATTTGTTCATCATAAAAGAACGGAAAGCATAACATCTGCTGTAAACATGTTGAAAGTGACAGTAAATACATATACAGTCAACACTGTTGATGAGATAAAAACAAGGTCGTTTGAACAAAACTCTGTAGTTACGAGTCTTACGAGTAACTTATAACAGTGAACTACAGGATCTGACAGGTGATCTTGGCTTCGATGAGATTATTATTGACTACTTCTTCGTAATCGTAAGGCTCAAAATGTTCTGCTATATACATACGCTGCCAATAGATGTAAGTTGCAAACGTTAATCCCAAGTTAAGAATATAAAATATTCTAAACTCAAATGTAACCAATTAATTTTAGTAAACAGTACCTTAAATTTGTTGCATAATTGTAGTCTATGTACGTACAATAAACATTTTTATAAGGCAGACATAACTATAGTAACATTTTGTACCAGGTGCATGCATTATTGTCATTTCAATATTTTCAAATATTTATTACTAGACCGGTAAAATGTGTTACTGCCAAGTTGGTCTAGGGGTGGCAAAGCGCGGCTACTGAGCATGAGGTCGTGGTTTTGAATCCCGGGTCGAGTAATTTGTTATTGGGTTTTTCCATTAGGTGATTCTCAGTAGCAGCACGGAGTCAGGATTTGTGATTAGTAAAAACAATAGACTCACCCTCCTTTACATTTGAACCTACAATATATCTGGCAAAATGTGGGCGTACAATTCACCTCTGCCTATCCAATCGTAGTATAGAGGCGTGATGTTATGAATCTATGAATGTATGTAAAATTTGTTAGCTTACTTGTATCCTAGCTTCAGTAAGTCCCGTCTGTAGGGCCAGCTCTTCCCGAGTGTACACGTCAGGGTACTGTGTGCGGTGGAAGGCCCTCTCTAAGGCATCCAGTTGCTCCCCAGTAAACGTGGTGCGCGATCTTCGCTGCTTTCTCTTCAGCGTCAGTCCCGGCTCCGAATCTATGTCTGAAGAATCCGAACCTCGTCCTGGAGAAATGAAAACCACTTTCTATGTATGTATAGTCGGACTAAATTGAATTTGTTAAAAATCTTATTGATTGAATGATTTCAAATGTTTTTTATTGTATTTTCAAATTGAATGATTTCAACGTAAAGCTTGAAAATTGAAAATATGTTTTTTACGTCCAAATCTTATTAAAACTAAGTTATTAAAATTGATTATAATATTAAATCTTCCTCCTTTGTTGTAGATGTGATTTTATAAATTCAACAAGGAGACTTTACATAAATCGATGTTATGGGAATAAATACGGGATTACAAATAAGTGACATCCATTGATTGGTTCTTATTTGTAATTGTCGCTCTATCAGGGATCGTAGGCGAATGCGAAGTAAGAGACTATAATATATTGTAGGTACCTGTATTACTTAGCAAGTGATTTTGAAGTCTAAAATTTTATATTTATTTTATGAAGCCTGACATTTCGTCAGACGGTTACGTCCCATGCTATTCGAGGCAAAGCTATAGCTATTTATGTTCAAATAACCCTCATGTGTATTGTTTAACATAGTATTAGTATCTAAATATTCTTAACGATTAAGAAAAAGATGATAAACTGTCACGATCCTATAATTTATATGACATTATATTACAGCAATTTGTCTTCATCTCTTTTTTTGAAACACGCGTTATTTATTAACAGTGTTTTTTGTATAAACCCACATCATGTTTTAATTCGCCTAAATCAAGAACGGCAGGGATTGGGTCGGCCTCATTTATAAATCGGTAGCGGTATCCTACGGAAACTGATTAAAAAACACCCGCAACAATACACGGCTTTGGCCTTAAAACTGATTTTAAAAAATGCGGCTTATATTAATAGCCTTTTGAAAGAAGTCAAAATTGAATGAGATGAAAAAATAGGGGCTCAGCGTGGCGCGGAATAAGGAACACCCAGCGCGGCGGCCCCTTTGTCGGCCTCTTTGCTGTTCGGGTGACATTTTGGCACCATTCAATATTTTGGTGTCGCGAGCTGGATTTATGACATGGAAGGCGAAAGCACGAGTTTAATACGACACCTACAGAATTAAATTGGTAGGTGCACATAAATACACGTGCAAAATACCATAATACTTAAGTGTTTAGTTCGCGGTCAGCTTGACAGATATTTACTATAGTAAACTACAGTCGCACATTTTTGTAAGTCTGTTACATTATTTACCTACTTATTTAAAATGCATTGATGTTCGACATTTCCTCTTCGTAAAAAATGGCCAGTTAGCTCTGATTTAGGTAATTATACCTCAAATCTGTCACCGATTGCCGGTAATTTGAGATTTTAATTTCTATTTGATTACTTTCTTACTCGTAATCTTAACCACCGCGTAAATACAACCTTGTGGTAATTTAACTAACTCTAATAGCTAAAGTTAAAAAAAAGCAATTTAGAAGTATTTCACAGAGGATTTCTTTTATTGCCAATGTTTTATTGTCAAACTTGAAGTATAAGTATATTGTACTGATTTATTGCATATTACGGTACGTTGTTTTATTTTACTAATTTGTTTCCTCATAATGATGCATCGAAATAATTAAACGCACGAGGCAACATCTCTAAGCACAAAGGCTGCGACAAATAAAAAACAACGTATTGTAATAAAATGATTTACATTGCTCAAATTCTCCGGCTGGCCGAGACAGGGACAGATTTATTTAGTCTTTTTTGTTCCGAGTCCTGATCATAACGTATGAGGCTAAATACAAATCGAAAATACGAAATAATCGAGAGCGATTTAAAACTTTATGACGGGGTCGTAAAGTCCACTCCGGTTGCTTTCATTGTCGAGGAGCACTAAAGCAAAACTATGAGGGATTTAATGTTCAAAGAAAGGCGAGAGGTTTATGGATGACTTGTACGTGGGAGAGGGCGAGAGAAACTTTGGCGATTGCCGAAATGTGACCCCGTGAAGAGGCGCGCGCGCGGCACCGCTCAAAAGTCATAATTTGGGAGTTGAAAGAGCGGCGGCGAAGGTTTAACACCTTCATAATCTGGGTTCATTAAAACGGTTGGGTCGGCCTTTGTTTCAGCGGGTTGTTTCAATGTTAACAGATGGTCGGATTAGCACGTCTGCGTTTTGTGGGCGGCGTTGCTTGTTTCTTACCGCACGCTTGTAAGCTTCTTGATTTTAAAATAACACCACTAAACCTTTTTCGATATCAGGATTTGTAGTTCGTAACGTTGCATAAAGTTTTAGTATAACATATACAATATAATATAATAAGTACCTAAGCGGTAAAATAAGTAACCACAGTTAAGTCTAGTTATAAATCATTTGATTGGAATATAGTTAAGTAAAGCTTAACTTGCACTTGTAGAACAAACCCAGAAGGGGTTTGTTTTGTTATAATTGTGTGGTTGACAACACAAAAAAATAAATGATATAACATGTTCTCTTTTTAAATATATTATCATTGACTGGCTTTTACTCGGCGTTCAATCTTTTTAAATTGTTTGGATAACCTTCCGGCCATAAGTTAATCCGTAAAGCCGGATGATTGAAACTACCAACAAGAGAGCTTTCACCGCTTTGTTGTTGTCCAATATAATTTGCTCCCACTTTGCATTAATTGGTTTATAAAACTCGTGAAAGTATTCATCTATTTTGTATAAGAACGAATTTGGTTTTCAAGTTCATACTGTACCTATACGTTGTGATAATTTGATTGCTTTTAGAAACGAATGCTGTTGTTGATGTTAGAAATGACAAATACACATGCGAAAATATTTACAATTGAAAAGGATTGTTTCTAACGTAGGCCTTTGGTGTATGTGTCATGTTTATTTCCGTGTTATGTGGTAGTTTATGAGATGTAGCCATCTCATATAGCGTTGACGCAAAATTATTTACAAGCAAGCGTATAAACATTTAGTAGAGATTATCAGACAACCAGCATGACATTTGTGAATATGTAAATTTTAATAATTCTCACATACATTATGCGTGTCGTATGAAACATTTATAACATTACACAAGTACAATAGTTTTATTAAAATAAATTGTATAAGGTCGTAAAGCATCACCATAAAGCTATGATGTAAGCTTGTTAATACTCATTCAAAAGCACTCCGCCTCTTCTTTGTCGGCCGCGTTCGACCACTTCCGGACGGTCTCGTGTCTTCTGGGAGGCCCTCATTGAATAATGTGATGAGACAAAATTGTCTTGAATACAACGCGAGGTAATAAATGCCCACTAAATAATTGTGATGCTCCGCGTTAGGCTTCGGCCGAGGTTTATATGGACGCTCAGAGTGAAAGTTTATGTCGAGTGTCGCAGAATAAGATTAATTTAATGCTTCGAATTGCCTATAGAAATGGTGATTGTCATCATTTCTCAATCTTGTCACAAATTGCAATATATATGTGACAAGATTAAAAAACATAGTGCTGTTGTTGGGCTGATGTGATAATGTTATTTGGCCAACAAAACTAAGCAATTTAAATGTTTTGGATCCTAACTTGACTATCAATTGTCAAACAAAATACAGGCTGAATTGTATTGACCGTCAAAATTGAAGTAACGGAACTGCATAAAAGACTTTGAATTTCCTAGACAATTTGACTGTGACCTCAAATGGTCAGCTCACTCAGCATCTAGATAAATCAAGAAATAATGTCGGAAGAAATAATGTGCCCTAAGAGTTTGTAGAACTTTTTGAAAGCTGGTTGGTCATTGCAGTAAAATATTCTATAATTCATATTACAAAAACAAGAAGTCACATTGGTCCATAAGGGGCCGAGACCACACCCATTGTTTACGCACTCAACACTGCATCTGTAACTTTAAACTCAAAGTCATATAAACCAAAGTTAATCCAAGTCAGATATAGAGCGATTGTGAGACTTGGTGGTGGTTCGATAATTGCCTTTGCGGCCGCAGCGCGACCAACGACATTAGTTGATTCTAACGACCGATGTTATTAAACAAATGCGAGATTTTATCGCCCTCCCGCACTCTTTTGTTTTGCCTTGATGCTCTGATGCGGCTGTGAAAGCAGATTGTTCGCTCCGTCGCGTCGTTTGACGGTAATGTTTTATTATCAGAGGCACTTGACGCAGAAATGTTTCGTTTCTAATTTAGACAATAAGTTGTGTTTTTGCACAGCACTTCACAACAGTATAATTTAATTTATTAGAGTGTGAGTAAAATAGTTTAAATAATTCAATGGCTTCTCCGTACGAGATATGTAAATGACTCGTAAGTTGATTAGTAATGACGCGATTTATTATGCACTAATGCATATGACTAAAGGCGCCATTGTGAGTGGCTCCATAATAATGTGCATACATCTTTAAAATATTTTGATGTGTTTTATTTCGTGGGAAAGTGCCTAGGTGTTTTAAGGTCACATTACTCCTCTCATGTAGTACGAAGCCTTTTGCAGAGATCTCTACATTTTTAATTATAATTATATCTATCGCAGATGGTAGTCAAACACGAAGTTTTATGTTGATGGGGATGTTTACTTTTTTAAGATTTACCTATATGACGAGCTTTCGTCCTGAAAGGTTAATTTAATAAGCGGTCGGTCGATAACTGCTGGATAGCAGCTATCGACCTGCTTTGTTACGCTGAAAGGTAATGTTAAAACAAGGATTAGGTACACATGTAGGTAGGTATTAGATTCTCTTGAACTACTTTTATCCGCGCCTACCTATACTTGTTGATTACATTTCAATGGGTCATAAATTTGTTATTAAGCCGTAATTATTGCTCTGATTGCATACTTCAACCGTAAAACATAGTTATCAAATACCTAGTAACAACAATAATCAATTGGTACATAATTTTCACACTTTTTCCGCCGTTAGGGGTGAGTTGAATAACAAATAATACCTATTAAGCTATTTTTAATAGAACTTGTATAAAATTTGATAACCGAAAAATATTTATTACTGAACTTTAATAACATTTTATTATATTAGTATTGCTGCTTACAATTGACAACTAAGTTTATCAGTTACATTAAATTGGCTATCGATTTAACTATTCCAATTTATCAATGAAATCAACTTGGACGTGTCTGGACACGGCACTTTCAGCAAACCAGGTAGGTAATACTGACGAGTTTTATTAATAAGAGAATAGAATCGGCACTACAAAACGAGGTTAAAGTGGATATCTTTCCGTAAATAAATGTATGTAAAGCCTCTATAATGTTAAAAGCGGGGTGGGCGGCACTTTGTCCGGGATGCCGCAAAGGTAACAGGTACATACAACACATACAGAACACAATTAAACTTGGCGACAAAATAGAGCAACAATGACACTACAACCAAAACATGTTACGTGGATTGTTCGTATTTCAGCACTATCGAGACGCGCGGCGGGCGATCGCGGTGCACTTTGTCGGTCACCTTTTTCACCCATTTCATTCGCCAAACGCCGCCCTTTGAAGCGTCGAGAACAAACTTCAATATTTCAAATGGCAACAATGACGACGTGAAATTTGTGTGCGGAAATTGATTTTTTGAACTCGGCCCGTGAGAAAGCTTTGACAGGTTGCGGCATTAAAGTCGGCGCGTAACCTTTTGTGGACTATGGGAAGTCCGAAGTTGTGCAATGTTTGGTTGGATAACATAGTACCATCGGAAGTAAACTTTATTAAAGCATTGATAATTAGCGTTACGGAAAACTGAGCTTTTTTGTTAGTGGGTAAACTCACGGTTGATATCGGTACACAAACATTTTTAGAGGTTTACCTAACTCTTTAAAAGGGTAGATGTACATGAACGATATCAATATTTGACAGCTAAATCCATTGCGGTATTCAACGTCACGAATAGGAGGGATTTATTTAGGCGAATACGTGTTTTATTTTTGCGTGTGTTCTTTTAGATGAAATCGAATGTGATATAAATTGCTTACCTCCGAGTATTCCGTCGATGCTGTAATCTTTCTTTCCGTCTGGGTCCCGAGCCCCACCGCGCAGCAGACGAGATATGGACGAGATGCTGGGTGGGTCCGACACGCCCTCCTGTAACCGAACACGTTTGTCTCTCACTGCCTTATTATCAGAAATAAAAGGTGGGCTCGTTGTATGGTTTGATATATGAGTGCCTAATACAAATAAACACTTATTCCGTTTATCCAGTTCAGATTTAGTTCTTTATTTTTACTGATTACCATCCATATATGTACTTCTGTTTATACATTATCTTTAAATTTCACTTGCATATTTATCTAAGCTAGATTAATTTACAATAAGCAAGTACAAAAGTAGACCAGTTTTTTTACTGCGGTTTCGTCTATATTACAAAACTTATAAATCGTTTTGGGTTTAAAGCAGTCTAGGTCAAATCATATTGTCTATCTGTCGGAAGGCGAATCAAAAAATTTGTTGTATAAAATAATACAATACAATATTATCTAGTCAAAAAGTGCATAGGTGATTAGGTCACTATTTGTTAATTAATTCCGTTGAGATGGAAATGCAGCTTCAATTAACTCATACGTACAATTTTCCTGATAGCCTACTGTCAAGCGGGTTTTTATTTTTATACAAAGAGTGGGCGACTTAATGTTACTAAACCTTTTAATTTTAATGTTTGTCTACATGTAGGTGGTACGCAGTGCAGAAAATGAATAAGTAAAAAAAATATCGAATATCATGAAATAATGGGTACTCATCATAAAGAACTATTAGCTGGTTGTGAAATAAAATTGAGTATGTACCATACCTTGATTAGTTTTTCACGTATTTCCCATGAAAAGATTCCTGGGTTTTGTCTCTTCAGTTCCTCGATCCTCGCTTCCACCTCAGGTGTCGCGACCCTTGGCTTCGAACCGCCAATCACGCCTGGTCTAATGGAGCCCGTCTCCTAGGCGAGATCGTTCGTTGTTTTATTATATCATTTTATTAAATCATCAGGAATTCTTCTAAAAATCTGTATAGGGGATCAATTTTGTTGAACGCGATTGGCTGAGATAAAATGATGATGATGATCATCATCATTTTATTAACCACACATTTCTTTAATAGGCGACGTTATAGTGTGATTTGTTTTAAGGCAACTTGAAAAACTCGTCTGCATATCTATTCATTCAATTCAGTCGAATTTCTTGTTTTTCTGTCTTTGCCTAACGAAACTAGACAACGTTTAATTAATTTTGTATAAAAACGATAAGCAATTTAAGTACAAATTCATTATAAAAACAAACAGTATTGCTTCTAACATTTACTCAACAAAGCGTTCCAAAATTGGTATTTTATTTGTCGATGCTAATGTTCGCACAATCTTTTATTGGCTCAATAGATTATTCAAAACAGGATCAATAAGCAAATAATATTATACTTGTGGAAAATTGCTAGATGTGAAAATTGTGTAGAATATTATGTTATAACAGTTTTAGTGATTCTAGATGTATAGAAGCAGGTAGTAGGTAGCTGAGGTCGTTCCCTATACTCGCGGAGCGTAGCGAAACGCTTCCTGGGCGAAACAATCGCTATTATTGTAGTGTGCTATACTGGGTATAGGAGCGGTGGTGAAAACGAACCTTCAGGCTCGGCTGGGCAAGAGATCAATGGCGATTGTTTGCTGGCTGACCAGTCGATATGCGTAGGCGGCATTTCAACCACATTTATATAATACTCTTATGTCTATAAAAGTCAGGCAACGTTGTGTTTTGGACACAATTGTAAGTTATTGTTTCGATGTGTGCATTTTATGCCCTTGAGCTGACAACTTGATTTGTTAGTTTTATACACGAGATTATTATGTGTAATGGAAATGACAGTAGATATTATGTATAGCTCGATACTTGGGTTTCTACGGCTGTTACAATTATTATACAATACATGTTATAATGGGCAATTAGAGGGATTTAAGAATGACTTAGAAAGATTTCTTGAACTATAAAAATAAGGGCAATGAAGAGCCATTCTGCATTGAAATTACTTTTGAAATGTTATGAAATATTTGCTTATTGATCATTATGTTAAATATTTACTTCTAACAAACTCCATTTGAGTAAGTATTGAAATTAAAACTTTACAGCTGAAAATTAACTGCCGGGTTTGTTTTCGAACAGTTACTTACTTCAGGCGCCATTCTAGAGTTATATTGTAAATTTAATCCTGATTGTGTTGCAGCTTACGCTATTTGGTTTGGAAAGCAAGCTTTAATTTGAGGCTGCAATGATGTATTCAGTACAATGGCTAGTTTTTTGTGTGTTCATCGTAACTTGTTAGTTGTCACTCACCTGGTATCTGTTGAGTATCTTGGAGACGCAGCCGTGCGAGACGCGCAGCTGCCGCGAGATGACGCAGGGGCGCACGCCGGCCGCCGCCATCTCCACTATCTTCAGCCTGATGTGGTTCGGCAGCGGACGACCGTTGATGAACAACCCGCCCAACTGGTTGACGCGCCCTTGCCCTACGGTAAAGGAGTAGTTAGACATAGATAGAAGAGTTTCGAATACGTTATAGACACATGCTTCTTATTCCGTTTTAGTGTGTTGAATTTGAGTCGAAAGTAGCGACGAATGTTTCCTATTTTGTTTTTTCGACACACAATGGTAAGACAATATGATTTAGATTTTGTATCATTATTATAATCGATCATGGTTTTCAAATAAGACGTGGCCAATCTTACTGGAAATAAGTGGCAGTTTGTATTGTGTGGTTGCACAGAAGATTAATACTGAAAAATATTATCGAGATTATTTTTAACACTATGAGCTGGTATGGCCTATAGGTACAATTACTTAAATATCGTAATAATCTTTAATATCAACTCCTACTTAAGTAAAAGGTAATGAATATTGCCTCATAAATCAAACTTTTTAAGAATTGTCGAATGTTAGCGCGTAACAAAAATCCATCGCGCCGTCGATAATTACTACTTAGTACTAAATTAAATAATTTTAATTAAATTAAAGGTTTCAACTTCATTTTATTTAATAATCTAGACAGTTGCATAATATTCATACAATTAATAAAGTTGTAATTTCAACAGTAATAATAATAAAAAAACTTATATACCCTTACCTACCCACACATCCATACCATTTTGGTGTCGTTCCATAATGGTATGAGATTCAGTACAATTCCATTTAAAGAGACGCAAGCACAAAGTTTATATCACTGTTCTCGAAGTTCAAACATATTACCGCCACACAACTATCAGCTAGCTTTAACAAAAAACATCCCGCCGAGCTTTATATTATTTAAAGCGTTAACACCGTAAAAACGCCACGAATAATGATAAATATCTGTTTACATTAAATTAAGCGAACGAGATCAAAACACATAATTTAAATTGATTATCACCCATTTGTATTTACATAATTAAAACGACATGTTTAATTAATTACGATGTCATAAATATTGTGATCGAAATAAATGTCTCGGGGTCTAGCGACGCGTTCGATGGTAGACGTCAATTCTATCCAACTATATTCATGAAGGCTATCTGGCGACGTCGTTTTTTGGATTTGGAAAAAGATCGATAGATCGCGTTATCTTTTTTTACTGCGCGTGAGTGCAGTAGAGGAGGTTGTGTTGTGAACTGAGAGTGCCTGTGTACGTACGGACACGGCAGGGTGTGGTAGTGTGCGTGCGCCGTCGAGGAGGCTGTGTTGAGGGCTCGCCTGTCGCTGTGTTGGTGAGTGCATGGTACACTCCCACTATGCGAGTGTGAGGCCTGTAGAGGAGCCATGCGGTGGGACCGACTATTTTCAGTCAAGTATCCACTAATAAAAATCTGTGAAGTTCAAAATTTAAAACATGTTTACTCGCTGTAAACATTTTCTGTATTAATAAAGTTTATACTACTTGATTTAAAGTAGTCATTTATACTATTTTTACTTCTAAACAAGGAAATCCTTATAAAACCTAGTAATAAAGTACTTATGTATTATTTTGGAAGGACTGGAATAATAATATTTATTCAGTTTTCAAGTCGGAAAAATTGTTTGTCACCCGAGTGTTGTACCAAAACAGGCGCTTGCGCAGATGGAGGGGGCAAGTTCTGCCCACTCATTCAATGTATAGTGACGGAAATATACTTGTCCTCTTCTAATAAACTATGCTTGGCATTCAAGCGGTTTTTTATTTCAGTATTGTGTATTATTCTGTATGACTATAAGCTTATGTTTTCAGTGGAATGATTTGTGTGTATGTGTACCTGGCAAATAAAACATAATGAAATACATTGATTTAACAATGTTATATTATGACATCTGTTATTAAAAATGGTATATATGACAAAGGATTTGGAAAAAATATAAATAATTTTATTCCAGATAATCAGACATATGTACATAGTATTGAGAATCTACAAATTAATTTAAAAAAGTAATAATATAAAAAGCATAGCTTTTACTGATTAAATTAATTAAAATGTTGCAAATATTTGTATGTTTGCAGAAAATGACTACATATAAGACATATTTTATTTATTAAAGTTTCAGCAATATTATCCAAGTTTCAGGCTACATACCCAAATCGAGTATCGAGTATCTATCATATAGATCTAAAGTATTATTTAATTATAACAATACAAATATTTCTTAACATTAAATAAACATTGTATAGAATTTTCAATTTCATCAATCAATTTATAATATATACCTATAAAATGATGTGTTGGCCGAGGTGTTTGATAGATTCGCGCTACACTTCGGTTGAATTATTCATAGATGGCGTTAGCCATCATTCATACATACATCAACGTTTTGAGCGGAGAAGGCCTGCATGGAAAACGGGTTGTAACCAACTACGCTTAAGAAAAGTATTTTGTAATTACAAGGTAATTTAGGTATCAGCAAAAAATCTTTACGTGTTTCCATCCACGAATGGGACTCTTAATATTTTTCTTTTGTACCTAAAGGTAATAATAATCTTTCTTCTAAATATATATAACTCAAAGGTGACTGACTGACTGACTGAATGACTGACATAGTGATCTATCAACGCACAGCCCTAACCACTGGACGGATCGGGCTGAAATTTGGGATGCAGGTAGATGTTATGACGTAGGCATCCGCTAAGAAAGGATTTTGATCAATTCTTCCCCCAAGGGGATAAAATAGGAGATGAAAGTTTGTATGGAACTTTGTTATTTTTAAATCGATCGGGCTGAGACTTTGCATGCATAAAGCTACTATGACGTAGGCATCCCCTAAGAAAGGATTTTGATTGGAGCTACTATGATGAAGACGTCCTCTTAAATAGGATTTTGATAAATTCAACTCCCATGGGGATAAAATAAGGGATGATGGAGGATGTAAATGTATTAGTTTGAATCTATCAAGTACCTAATGAAACGAATAAATTAAGACGAACAAAATATTTTTTAGTTCTAAATGTTGACAATAGATGGCTTCTTAACGCGAGCGAAGCCGCGGGCAAAAGCTAGTATAATAATATATTTATTGGACACATAATTATAATAAATGTATTTTTATGAACTCTGGTACACAAGTAAAGATTTAACTTGAGTTATGGGTACCAGCATTCTATGGAAAGGTATGTAAAGCCTCCGAGGTTATAACTTAATTAAAATAAATGTTTAAGTAAGCTACGAGATGGGTCACGAACTCACGAAATAGCAACACAATTTCAACAGGAGTGCATAGCATAGATTGAGAGAAGGCCTGCAACCTAGCAGTGGAATATTGAAAGATGTTGACTGCATCAATAATGGTGTTTTTAAAGTAGTATATTTAGAATTTATTAAGGTATTCATGAAAATTTTTTATTGGTAGGTATACCTATAAAAAAAAATCATGAATACCTAATAATTCTAATATCAACCTTTGGTGGATAAATTCACTTTTTGTCATTAATGCGTTTACTACCAATGCTTAGTGCCGAAAGCTAACCACTTAGCCATTGTGATAAAATGAATCAACTAAAGAGTCAGTACAATGTTAAATATATAAAAAAAATATTGGTCGACAAGGAGCCGCGAAAATCATAATTAACATAATTTCGGAGCCTTTCGCCTCACAATACAGCTCCAATAAATTATGTAAAAAAACACGTCACTCTATCAAAGAAGGACACCAACAAACACATTATGGCATTTAAAACATTAGTGAGTAGGCAATATGAGCAGATAATATCATTAAGGTTGTATAAGGACAAACTGCATTAGCAGTTTCCAGCAAAATTCAGTATATGTACATTAGCGAAACAGTCGTCACAGACAGCAATCGTGTTGCCAGGCAACCGCACCGTTTTCCGTAAGCTCGGAGTTTTTGTGAACTTTTAATGTAGTTAGCCGACTGCATTAAAATTGATACCAAATTGCAGACGGTTTAATGCCTCTGTATATATATTTATCCGCCAGTTGTTACTGGAAACACGTGTGATACTGTGCATGTAAGATTTTTTTGTATGGTGAAAGATTAGGTATGTTTTGGTTACTTTTTCTGAAGCGCATGTTAGCAGTTTTTACACGACTGCCCAAAAAAAGGAGTGTAATGTTCTATCAAACTTCTAAGCTGTTATCTTTCGAATAAGAATTTGTAAAATTAATTAAACCGTCCATATTTATTGCTGTCTAAAGTAGGCACTTTACTATCACGACAAAAACACTATAGAGATTTCGATGGATTGATTAATTAGCAAATAAGTAAGGTAAATTAAAATTAGATAAGGTGAGACAAGCATTTTAATTTTACATAATGTAGGTACAGTTTCCGCAATAAGTTCCATGCACTGTTCAAGTTTCACAAAAAGACATTTGAAATTCCCTAAGTATGCACTACTCATGGCAGTCGACTGTTCAAATAACACAAGTTAAAAACTTTGAAAAGTTTCGGAATTCCTATTATGATTAAGGTTATCTACTTTATCTTTTCTTTAGCAATAATTTCATCTCAATATTTATAACGTAGATAGTGATGAAGAAAGCATTTTTGCAAATTTTCATGTGAATTATCGGATTTACTTCTTTGATTTACTACTTATTTATGCATGGTATCCAGCTAAGAACTTTTCTCTAATCGACTATTATAAACTTTAAATTCTTTTGGCCATAATAATTTTTATATCTTACCCTTATCAGGACCCTTATCAGCCATTATATCTTTTATATCTAGTAACAATGCGATGAAATACCTACATCTAAAAAGGGAAATGAATCATGTTGAAATGGAAGTCAAAAAAGACTGGCCTAGGAATTTCTGGACAGTATTACATAGAAACAATATAATCTCCAAACTTCTCAATCGATGAAGGAATACGACCACTGTTAAAAGAAAACAGATCGATAAGAAAAGTAAAGGAAAATAAATCAGCATTTTCGATAACTCTGAAGAATAAAAAGCTATACCGTAGAACTAATTAAAGGAGTTAAAGTGGTGGATAAATATTTGCTAAGTCTCCTAGGGTCTCCTATTTTTGAAGCATCTTATGCAGATATCATAGACGAAAAAATTCAAAATTTTAATATGATTTCGGAAAGACTTTTCAAATTTAACGTACAACAAACAAATTGTTTCAGCAAAAAAATCATTTAAACCTTCGTTCAAGCGCATTGTGGAAACCTGCACAATTATTAGAAAAAAATGACTAAATTATCCGTACCACCCTAACGTCGATTTTAAACGTAGCTTTAGACGACCGAGCTTGGTCTCAAGCTACGCTTCCAGTCCGTATGGAATCCGCACTGTTTCTAGTTTAGGTTTACCGGATTTTCTGTCCTCAGTCCACAGTGCTGAAAAATTAACCAGAAGAATTCTAGCGTCTTCCTTGGTTAATTTTGAAGTATCGTGCTTGACTGAGGCGATATCCGCTTGGAAAATGGCTTGCCCAAATACCGAACTTCCCAAACAGGTCTTCTCCCAGAGACAGTGGGACGAGCCGCTTTGCAGTTTGATACGGAATAAATTGATAAATGCGTCAATCAATACTGCCGAGCGCGCTCGTCTGCTAGCTGTGGGAGGATGGGAGTCGGGCCTTTGGTTGCAGGCACTTCCGTCATCCAATATTGGGACAATGTTGGATGACAACAATTTCCGCATTGCTATTAGTTTACGTTTAGGGACTCCATGCGTCACTCCTCATCGATGTCACTGTGGTGAAGCAGTTTACGGCTTCAGACGGCATGGTCTATCATGCAGTAGGAGTGCAGGTCGCATACCGCGACACGGTAACATAAATGATATAATTCGCCGTGCTCTTGTCACCGCCGGCGTACCAGCCTTACTAGAACCAAATGGCTTGGTACGTGACGATGGAAAGAGACCTGATGGTATGTCGTTGTTACCCTGGAAATTAGGAAGGCCTTTGGTGTGGGACGCAACGTGCGTCGATACCCTTGCACCTTCTCATGTTTCTGGCTTAGCAATTTGCGCTGGCACTGCTGCTGCTGCTGCGGCGTGCACCTTTAAGCGGCGGAAATACAATAACCTAATTAGTCATTGTATTTTTGAGCCGTTTGGGGTCGAAACATTTGGACCATGGGGTCCGAGCGCTCACGCGCTGTTTAGAGACATAGCGAAACGCTTAGTTGTCTACACGTGACCAAAGGGCTGGTGCATTTTTTTGCCAAAGAATAAGCATTGCTATTCAACGTGGCAATTCTGCCAGTCTTTTGGGCACGTTACCAGTTGACATCGATGGAGATCAATATTATGATGCTTTTTAAATGTTTATAATTTTGTGTGTAGGTATTATTTTTAATCTTTTTAAAGTCTTCCCTTAATCGATTCTACTTTTACTTGATAGGCTTAGTCTAATCTACATATTGTATTTAGTTAGGAATTCGAAATAATTCGTATGTCTATAGCCTACGGAGTACAATCGCGTATTATATCACTATTCATTTTGCGTGATGTCCATGATGTCACTTGCATAGTATACAGGTTAAAGTAATAAATTACTTATGTATGCACGTATTTTCTGTTAGGACTAAAAACAGAAATTAAAATCATACTAAGCCTCTTCGTCGATGCAAGATTAGTTTTATTTGGTCGCTCGTGATCTATTTTCTACTCAATACAAAAAGATAATCCTGTTGAACTTTTTATTGTATCGAACATTTACTATCAATAGAACCCTTTATGATATTAATCCTGCAAATCATAATGCTTTTCAGTTTATGGGCAAATATACATTTTGCAATTAGTTATAAATAAGTGTTATCAATATACCAAATACCTAAGTAATGGAACTCTTTATATATATCGTATGAAAGGTATGTAGATCAAAAAATGAAATTAAAATATGCATTGGATGTCTACAGCTAATCATTTGCCGTAAGCTAAACAATAATAAGCAACCAAACTACAAAATTGTAATTTGAACGGTGTAGGCCGCTGGTAACGATGGAAAATCGACTTAAATTGCCATAATTAATTTATTCCAAACAGAATCGGCCTCACAAAGTGCCTTCAAAGCATTCAATTTTGCATTGAATTTGTAATTTTCACGGCACAATAATTTGTAACTGTAACATTTCGCTTTACTATTTTTTTGGTTATCATCTAAATACTCACTGAAAGTTCAGAGGAGAACGTTTTCTCACGGTTTTGGAAAGTAAATAGTTTAATCTAGCTTTCTTTTTTAGAGTTCAGATAATTCTTTACCGCTATAGGCAGGCACACTGGTTCTTTTTGCGCTTTCCGCTTCAATTCCTCTGAATGAATCAGCCAGACACTGATATATTTAATTTGTAAGCACAATTGACTGTCTCAGCTTTAATTTGTATACATAGTCTCAGAACAAACGGGTATACTTAAAGCATCTTTGCACTGCTTTTTACATTATATTTTAGATTATTTTTCTTATTGTACTTCTTAAGGCGTTTGACTGCCTGATTAGTAAAAACATATTGTGCATGTCATACCTAAACATTTTATTATATTTTTAGATACACATTTGTCAAACAAGTGAGTTTTTTTAGACCTTCCTTTGAGAGGAAACCTATACAGGTATGGTTTATAACCACAAAAGACTTTTCTGTTATTCTTGTTTCCCAAAATTTCCCTCAATCAAACGCAGTACGTTTGTTTAGATTAAAATCTCAGTAACGTTTCAAAGTCTTGTGAAGGCTTAAACCTTCATCAATTATTAATTAAAGTTTCTTCGCAAACTAACTCTGTAAAGTTGTTGAAATTATAAAAGAATTAGTATTGTACAACAAACTTTATATTAAAATCTGTTCACGAGAAAAGGTTATGACGAATAAAACTATCTAGTTTTACAATAGACGTAATAAAAAGTACGAAGTGATGAAGTGTAGGATGTCGGAAGTATTCTGCCATCACTCGTGAGATAACCGTCTTGTAACACTGGTAGCATCAGACTTATCAATGGATTCCACGGAATGAAATGCTATTGTAAACGATCTTTCATTCCAAAACGAACCAGAGAATTCTTGCTTTGACGGAAAATTATCGCTCTTAATTCAATACATTAAGGGCCACGTTTGTTTGGCAAATCAAGGGAGTTTTTATGCGCTCAAACCTACGTCAGAGGCTATCAATGAAGTCCACTATGGTGTTTGTGTTAAGTCATCGCATTTTAATGAACCGTCGATGACATGCTATACGGGTAATAGACTCACGGTGTTATTCTTTTTAGCGCCGAATTTTTTAATCGGTCTTTTTGGGATGTGGAAACAAAAATAAAAAGTGTCCGATTCGATGTTTTTGAAGTTTTTTGGTGCGCGTTCCTGGGTAGGTGTCCTGTTTCGTTTTATTAGCTTCCTCATTTTGATTAGTTCGTGCAATCATTAGTCATCATTAAGTTTGGCACGTTGATTATGTGGTGTATTTTTGTCGTAACTTGTATGGTGCTAAATATTTTTCGTACATTGTTGCAGGCTATTTAAGGACCCGTTGCATCTTTAGTTTTCTCGGGAATACTATCTAAATGTACAAAGAGCTTACGATCTGTTATTGCGCTGAAAGATACCTTTTGCGTGCAAAGAAGTTTAGGTTAGGTAAATAAGAATTCATAATTAAAAATGCCAGCTGGTGTGAATCCCTGCAATGTTCATTTCCATCGTCCACCGGAAGCCCTTCTAAGTCCACTGGAGCGCGGTGATCTCGTTACCGACCCCCATTCCACTCCTGACTCATTTCCTCACTTTTTTCTCAATTTTAATCTTAACTGGAGTAAATGTGTTTCTCACAGTTACAATTAAACGTAGATTTAAGTATTTGGTGATAATAGGCAGCTCTCTTGGGAACCAATTATTGTTGTTCAAAATAGACAATCTTGGAGGCTGCAATTAAGTAATATTATTTTTTACGACGTCGACGACGTAAACGTTTAAGATTTGTAGGTATCACGTGTTATGTGTCTAACTATGCCGTCTATTAATTCACACGTTGATCTGAAAACTATTGTATTCACACGAAGTATTTGAATATGGACTACTAATAAGCTGATGATGAAGCCGTGTGGTATCCGGCCTAGAATTGACCACCCCCTTTCCTCCCGTGGGTGTCGTAAGAGGCGACTAAGGGAAAATTCAGAAGATGGGCAGCAGCGTCTTCTGTAACTCCACCACCAATACTGCGATCCCCAAGCCGCTTGCCAAGCGTGGGGATTATGGCAAACCCCCCCGCTTAAACGGGGAGGCCTATGTTCAACAGTGGACGTCTTTGGCTGATGAAGAATAAGCTGATGATGATAATTCGATACTAATAATGACGTCCTGGTTTACTGGTTTGTTGGTGTGTTTGTTTCTGATGCAAGAAGAAGCAATCATCTCTAAATTTTTTCAACTTAGGAAATTGGCTTATTTTCACATTCTGATATTCCATTAAAAAACCGATATCGACGCTGTCATAAGATATTTTACTTTTCCATCATGTTGTGTACCTGTAAAAGCTAGTCCATCCTTTGTGTGAATCTTCAGGCGTATAAAGTTGCTTTTTAGTTTGGCGTTTAACGCCAATATATTTCATCAACTTACATGGAATCTACGAGTATCGTATATACCAGTGATTTTACCAATACGCGATAAACCTTAGGGTTATTTTCATGGTAAATAAGGTTAAAGTAGGTGTTTAAGATATATTTCTATCTAGTGCTAATAATATTTTGTCAACAATTACATTTAATATGGAAATGTTGCCAACGTGGGACGTTAAACCAAGTAATTTATAACATAATTTATAAAATGTTAAGTACTATCCACTAAAATTCAATCTAACACGCATTAATTGTAAAAATGGATAAAGTAGTTATTATAGATAAGTAGATAGTTCTAAATAATGCAGATATTGGAGCACCATCGGTTACGAATTACGTTAAACCGGTCTACAATAGTATAAATGTATGTATCTTAGTCCTAACTTAAATATTATTATTTTATTTAGTTTACAACTAAACATACACTAACGCGTATCAGCAAAAGATAAGAAAACCAAGCATTGAAAGCATGAAAGCAAACGGCACAAAAGTCAAAAGAACTTAAATCATAGATTCCAAAGTGTAACTCATTCAAACCCAAACGCATGAAAAGTTACAGAAATGAAAGGGTTTTAGCAACACGATCTAATAAAAAAATCACTGGCAAACGTGTAACGTGTAACCCAATATTAGCTAGTACTAACCTACCAAGTAATTATAATATTTTAATTGTAGCTTGGATATGTCTGAGCAACCTATATTTTTCAATTGTTATTTTTGTAAGAACGATCCGGGTTTAACTATCACAAAACACTAAAGCTTAGCAAATGCCAACGTACAACAATTCAAATTACATAAAAGTAGAACAGAAATGTAAAGTAAAATAAATTGATACTGATAATATTACATTTGCTATGAATTTTCTATAACAGGCAACTACAGAGCCAATTATAAAAATAAGTGTGTTGTGTACTGGAAAATTGTAACATATTATTGTAGAGCAAATGCAGTATTATTTTATAAATAATTGGACGGATGATTTGGGATTTTACTTTTAAGATAAAGACTTTAGGCATTGCAACAATACAGAAATATTCTAATGCTATACTCATTGTTAACAATTTAAAATAATTTGATCTTATATCCAGATAGGAGACTTTGGACGTGAAGTTTTCATCCAGAGGTACTGGACCTTTTGTTGAAAGTTCAAAAAACTATATAAGCTTAAAGAAAAATAAAGTCTATGTTCAATCTTTTTGTAAATCTTTGTCTTGTACAACTGAACCGCGTATAGTCGAAATCCATTACAAAAGGTTTATTAGATAATCTGACATCACACGCCAAAGGTGACGCAATAATAGTAAGTCATTCAATAAATAATTGTGTCAACAATAAGTTGGAAACGTCCTAAGAATGTTTTTTACCTCTCGTGACATTATTTGTCATAAAAACTAAAACGTTTTTTACTTCATCCGTCTTAGGAATTTCTAATTTCCGGCCAAATTTAATTGTTAAGTTTCTAAGAACGATTGTGGTCGCCAAGTTTAATAAAAATCCTCCTGACGCGTGACAGTAATGCTACCCAGTATGTTATATAACACCGGGAAATAACTGGAAGGGTAAATATTTCAAGCTTCAATAGTTATGTCGTAAGACTAGGTTTGCTTTGACAAGGACGAGAACCAACCTTACAAATTCCTCCATCGCAGTCTAAAAGCGTAATGAGGGCCTTATCAATAATAATAAGTAAAATACTCTTTTTATATCTTTAAGGATTCATTTGCCAAGTGTTGAAATAAAGATTATATTCGAAGGATCAAGGAATCGATAGGATAGGTCTATGAAAACCCACACTCTTTATCTTTTGCGACATGAAATGAATCGGATTAGCTAAAAATAGCTAGCCAGCTCTACATCATTGCTACGAAGTTTTTGAAAACGTCTAATATTTAAAATTTAAAGTCATTGTATATAGTACACAATCATTAAAAAGTATAAATATTATCTTTTCGTAGCTATGGCCTACGAACTAAATATACTGTTAGATACACAAGTATGACTATCTATATGTGTTTGGATGTAATAATATGTTTGTACACGCATAAAAAGTGCTCTATCGGTCGGTCCGTCCTTTGTTAAATAAATTAGTTTCGGTGTCTACCAAATTACGCCTCGGACCTATCTATATGTACAGCACATTGGATCTTGGCAGGGAAATATGCTCTACCTATTATCCGACAGTGAATAAATTAACATACATGAGGCTCGGTAACAAAACGGGAGTTGAGACAATAGCAGATCATACATCATTGAAAAAAGCTTTTAGGAACACTAGTAGCCGAATACTATTTGTTTTCATTGATTTATTCATGGTCATACTGTAGATACAAGGCGCCGACAAAGACGGTCCTTTTGAAATACCAACATTTTCGAATTTGTAATGAGAGTTTGTATGAAACGTTACAAAATAACAAGGCACGTACTGCCTACCTAAAGTGAAACTGAACAATTGTTTAAAGGGATACAAGAATTTGGAAAACAAATAGCTTGTAGGATTCCACTCGGTAATAGAGTGCGCAGTGCACGTGTAGGTAGTTAGGTGTTTGAATAATAGCTATTGTTTATTTAAGTTTCTTCTCATATAAAATTTATCAGTGCATTCTGTGATAAGGCCACATGTGATAAATTGCCTGTTTCATAAGGCGTTCATTAGAAGCGTGCAAAATGCGCTCCGTTGCGCAGCGATAACTTCACCGATAACGGTTTTATTGCCTCAAAATATTACCTATTTGCGTATCTAAAGTTGCTTTTTGTTTTCAAAATATCAGAGTGACAATGGATAGAAGAAGGAAATTTTCAATTTCGATTTTGCTACATTTATTACTTTGATTTATTTTCATGGGCACGAGTAGAATTGATTAATGCCTACATGTTTTTTGATTAAGATTATTCAATGTAGGTAATAAACATAAAATATAATTTGATAAGATTTTATTATGTGATTTATGTAATTTGAATGATGAGGTCAAGTTCCTGAGAGTAATTTTGGCGTCAGAATGAGTTTATAGTTTGTAGAGCTTATTTCCTATCGTACTGCGACGTACTCTACATAGATCCCCTCAGAGTCACCGGGGCTGCACAGACGACGTAGTGCAAAGCGTCGATGTATAAGACAGAGCGACTCATACCCCCAAGATAATTATTGTTTAGGTACTACTTATTATTGGTGAGTCACAGCTGTTAGTAATTTAACATTATAAACGACCTTGACTTCTAAGAATTATATTCAGCCTCTTGTAAGGCCCCCGCGGGTACGACATAAAGAATCATTAAACGATTTCATTGGCATACCTAACCCAAGATATTAATTAATACTCGTCACCCAATTTCCTTATACATCTTAATGATTAGCGATAAATATTTATCATACACCAATAAAACAGAAATGAAAAACTACCTGAGGTTGATGGATCTTGAACATTACAGGGATGGTATTAGCTGCTCTCAAAACTTCTTGTACAATGACGAAGATTGCAGCTGACTTGCATTGCCGTATGTTATTCACTTCTTTAATTAACTATCAAACCGGAGGCACTCTCGATTATAAGACGCGGCTACTCGGCTTTGTGCCCGCTGTGCCTACCTGCCGGTGAACTTAGCATTGAAAATGTTCATCAAAACAGACGAAAAAAGACTCTATCACACAGTAATAAGGTTATTCGACCGGATTTTAAACTCCACTGGCGACTGGATGTCTCGACTTTGATATTGTTTTTTGTATGTGGATATTAGGAGTTCGTTGTATGAGCATGATCATTAAAGTCAGATTTGGATGTGTAAAACGTTAAAATGTAGTTTGTCAGGTAAGTGCCTACATCCTCTCGCTTTTTAACATTGCAGATGGTTGGATGTGCACAATTAGCCCAATAAAATATGTATTTGCAGGCGCTTATGCGTTGTTAATTTTATGATTTGATATGATGATGTTATAATTGGTTGACATCAAGTGTCAATTTCACTAGTAGAGAACTGCTGTTAATTGAGTTATTAGTTATTTACAACTACTATTAAAGTAAGTTTATGAGATATTGATTTGATATAAGTAATTAAGCAATGTTTTCTTTTTCATCTTATTGTTTTGTAAGGTAGAATTTACTGTTTTAAGAAATAAATTAATGATATTTGTGCCAAAAAAGGACTGTTTTCCTTAAGATTTTTCCTTATAATATCAAAAGATATTACAATATTCACTCTTGTGTTTTATATACCTGTCCTGCATATTCGAGAGCGGCGAACAAAGAGAATAACATGTTTTTTACTAATTTTATTTGTGTTGCCGTATGACTATCAATAATTTTGTTCACACCTTTGGCCCAAAGTATGAATTAATGCATTGTGTGCATATGCACCTATATATACGTATTTATTCTTAATCACTATTATCATCAGCCTATTTTAGTCCACTGCTGGACATAGGCCTCTTCTATGGCACGCCACTGAGCTCGATCTTCGACCTTCCGCTTCCAACCGCTGCCAGCCATTTTGCGTATATCGTCGCCACATCTAGCTGGAGGACTTCCTAGACTACCTACGTTTACCGAGTCGTGGTCTCCACTCCAGAACAAGAAGCACAAATCCGAGATCGACATTCAGTGCCTAATGTATATTAAATATGAGTTATTCTTACTACTACTAAAATACTTACTAAAATTTAGGTTGTGAGTAGGTATCGTAAATCATACACAAAAGCATTTTAGTACGTCTTCCAGTTATCCATAATAACGCATTTCAGATAATAACAAAAAGTACGTATTCATATATCAAAGGTGACAAATCAAAATAAACAAGACACGCATTCCGGTTCGCCGCAAGCAAGAAGCACAAATCCGAGATCGACATTCAGTGCCTAATGTATATTAAATATGAGTAGACGCCTTACTACATGGCATTCAAGTGAAAAACAGTGCAAAAACAGAATGGAATTGCCATTATAGCTTATAACTCAATCAGTTGCGACCTGCAGGCGGCGTGGCTCGATAGGAATTTTATACTTTTTCATCCATTATCTGCATTCTTGTCGCGACTGATATGTCGGCCGGCAAAGCAGACACCTTGACAAGTGAACGCTTTAGAAAATAGAGAAAATTGAACGCAATGTAGAAAATTCCGAGCATTCTTCAACTTGATTTCTAATACCAACATTTTGTCGTTCATCACGAGCAAACCATTCAGCTGTTTTATTACAAATAATAACGTAATGAACCAATAAGAATTACTGCCGTTATTCGATTAATTATAAATAACATATAAACGTATAATAATTCCTGCGCTTTAGTGCTTATCTGCTTTAATAAAAAATAAAAGTGTCCCAGGGTCAAAACACATAAGAGTTTAGATATTAAAGAATTTTGTCAATACCGTCTTCTTGGTAACCTCCAGACGACAATATGTAATAGAAATTACGGGCGCAAGGATGCGAGATTCACATTAAAACAAACGTTGTGAGGATTTCAGTAAATTTTGAAGACAAATATTTACCTATTCTTGAAACTCAGTAATGAAAATGTTTTGTCTAACTAAATAATTAATACTCTTTGTTATATATGTTGTTAAATATTTATTTAAACGTAAATAATCATGCTTATCGTAAATATAACATTATTAACTTTACCAACTTATCTCCGGCTAACTTTGTTTTTTTACACGGATAAAGTCACGGACGACTAGTTCGTGATACATAATTTTCAGCAAAGCGATGTTTTTCGTAGGTACTATTTATTTTTATACATAAATTACGGAAATTCTTTCCTCGGTTTCGTATGACAAGAATCCCAAAAAGCTTACTGGGTAAAAAGGAAATATTGAATAAAACCACTAAATAGCGTTGACAGAAAGGAATACGTTCAAACGACAAGAATTTAATACAAGACCGGTATGTCGTTGGGTTCTTTGTGGCAATCTCGCGCACAACAAATAAACTACGAGCGTCATAACATATATGTAATTAATCATGCGAGCTTCTGCATTTCTCTGTGATTACCATTGTGTTTCTCTCAATGGCTATACGCGTGGAGATGAGACCAGCTCCCGATTTAATTTCAAATCACAATCATTGTGCCACTTCACTTTTATTTTCTTATTACAGCCTATTTAATGAATGTTTTAGTTTAATGAAGAGAACTGAATAGTTCATCGGGCCTGTATATAGTAACCAGCATAATAAAGCCGAGTAATCAAGTTTCAAATCGCTTTTTGCACACAGTAACTATCATTACGTAATTTAGTTCATTCTGAATGCTTCCTTAATTAGACTGCTTTATATCGCATTTTAAAAAGAGAACTGATTTCATATCTCATTTCTCATTGTCGTGCGCACAACACATCAGCGCGAATTTTATCAGATGCGGCAAAAAGTACTTTGGGTGAAAAAGGTATTACCGACACACGCATATAATATGGCTGCGCGTACGCTGAGACAGTTTTGACGGCGTTGTGAAATGATGGACGGTCATTACGATGTCATTGACATCATTTGTTTTTCATAGTCCTTTTACTTTGCGTTTCAAGTTGAAAAAACCGCAAGGCTATTGTTGTGGTCGACTACTACTCAGATTATGGTTTATGTATGGGTTGAGTCTACAATTGAATTGAATACTTATTTCAATGTCTTATGCATTTACGATATTGAAAGTTTAAGACGAAACAAACGCAATAGACTGAGTAGGTGACTCTTCGTTGATGATTTCTTTTTGGTACTCTTTTACGTCGTTATTCAAAAAAAAATTTAAATAGGTGGTCATAAAGTTATCCAGAAGGCACTAGGTTAAAGATCCAGCTTTACGGTTTTTTTTATGAAATAGGATACATAGCGGAATTTGCAATAGGATTGCATATTACTAATACTTTAGGAGCAAAATGGAACATTATAATACAACCTATGTTTGCTTATGGAGCTACGGATACTATTTACATATTACGTAGGTGAACCAACGGGGTATAAAACTATTGTGATAAATAAATTGGAATCAAAATAAGTTTACATTTTAAAGAACATGCAAACACTGGCACTGGCAGCTTAGTTAAATGAATGCAGATACAAATAGTGCTACTTAATTGAAGAACATTATGCTGCGATACAGACAAACAGATAACACAAGATTTCATCAGCTAATCTACGAGTAAAGCGTTGGATTCGTCCAATTTCAGATCAGTTACTCGGCTTTGCTGCATCATCGGTGATCTAATCATGTATCAGTGGAGATTAAAACAGGCCGGCCGGATCGCATCAAAGGCGGTATCACACTGTTATTTTGACTGATTGATCTCCACCAAAAAAAAAGGTTGCATCGCTACCGAGATCGACAGTAGCCGAGAAAAAACAAATTAGTTGGCTAAACCTTTTCATAAAGCATTGTTATTATCACCAGCTATCCTGTCCTGACCAGAACGTGTTGTCGATCGAGAATGTGCAGCTCTCGGTAAGTGTTCTATTTAAGGTTCACAATTCGACTGGGATCGATATATCGGTGGCATGTCGTAATCGCCGAAGTCCGCTCGTAATCCCGGTTGTCGAAAGGCGAAAATCATGCTGCGTTTGCGACCTTGCGTTCGTTACAAAAACCGTGATTTATTTTTTGGAGAAATGTTTTTCGGTGTCAGATGTAGCGGCTCGAGCTTTGATTGTTGAGATTCTCATATTTAGTTTTAATTGGTGGCTTTATCGAGTTTACATTTTACGGTCGAAGTCGATGAGAGGTTAATAAGCGGCACTTTGAAAGGTATCTTCGTTTTTTAGAGTTCCGCGTTAATGGGTAGGTAATAGAAATATGACTGTGTCTGCATCGTCGTTGAGATTTTATTAGGGTTAAGCAAGTTTATAATATTATGCTTATCCCCGGAAAAGTATTGCTATAAATTTTTCCAGTCAATTAAGTGCTACAATTCAAGCCATATTTATAGCTTTTTGTATTGCGTGCGTTGATACCTCCACTAACATAATTAGAAAATCAACATGCTGCATAGTAACAACGAGAGAGACATTAATTTACAGAATCTCATGAGACTACGATAGGAATGTTATAACAATTCTTTACGGAACCGTTCATGGAAAATAAATGTAATGTGCTGTGCCCAATTTTTTATTGTTTAGGCAATAGTCGATATTGATTTCGGGTCTTTGATTCCGACATATTATTGCTTGTTTTATTGGTACCTGGGAACATCGTAATTAACCATATCGGGCTTTTTTCTCATCTTTCTGGATCCTTTCGTGTCTACGGACAATAATAATTAGATGCTCACCTTGAAAGGCGTACGCGCCGAAAATTGGTCTCATATTGTTCATCGAAGACGTAGTTCCTGTTGTGTAATCCATTTTGATGTTTACAATTACAACTCTGTGTCTTTCACTTCACTATCATGATGCTTGTAGAACAGTATATTAAAGAAATCATTCGAGTTACGATCACAATGTCTATACCTATATAGATTTCCTTGTACGTGACTTTCACATGCACAGCACTTTACGAGCCTATTTATTTTAATGCTGAGACTTTTATGGGACACTTGAAACACTGACTATGTTTGAATATTGCACGAAGGGTACAAACTGAATTAAACCGTACGTTTGTTGCGAATGTAGGAAAGCTCGATGCGTGCGACATAAGTGAATCAATTACAAAGTCGATGGCGGCGGGTGCATTATCTTTCGGACCCTACTCATAGCGTGTATCACAATAGCATTTCGCTCCACCTCTTTGCTCCCCTACCACTTTTTATTTACTGGTAATAATAGTAAATCACAAGGAACAGTCGCGTATGTGTTACTGCGTCAAAGGGCGAGCATAAAAAGGGTGTAAATTTATGTATAAATGCTTTATTGCCGTTCAGTATGTTAATGACGATTGTATATATACTAACAGTTACATCATCTCTTAAACACTCATATATTCCCATAAGGACGTTTGTTGAATAAATAAATTACATGATATTTCTTAGCTTCCTTCAATCACTTATTTTCATCAATAACAATAATTACTGTGCCTGTGATAGCAAGATACATTTATGGAACAGAGTAGCACGCCTCGGCCTATAGCTAATAATTTCAGAATGGAAAACCCCGAAATAATTTTTTGCCCGACCTCAGTATCAATCTGCAAAAAGCACTGCCGAACGAGAGATACGTTGACAAAGATTTGTTCAAACATACAAAAGTTTGTTTAGTTTCTTCAGAAGCTTTAATTACCTTACAATCAAAGAATTTGCTAAATACTGTTAAAGACTCCATTTTTCTTCGGCATTTTTGTTCTATCATAGAAATTCTATCAAAACTATAATTTGCAGGATCCTCAAGCGCTCATAGATTAACGTGCAGCTGCCACAGGATAGTCGACAATACTATCGATAAAAAGCCGTCATGCAAATTATCGACTATTGTATAGCGGTATTGTACGATGTGCGCTCTGAATGCATGCGACTGTCCTGTGCTGATGCTGCGCACGATTCGCTCCGCGTTTAGTTTTTTGGGGAATATCAGTATTTCTAAAAGCCAGCTGTAGTAACCTGCATGATGTTTCAACGTACATACATGTAATTTTTAAAAAGGTAATAAATATTGGTGTCACAACGATTTTAGGTTATTCACTCTTCGAATAGCCTTTTACAGTTCAATGTGAAGTAAAATACAATTTATTGAAATATTTAGAGACCTTCAGTACCTAACCGTTTTCATCCAGGCTGTCGTCAGTAGTAACTTGTTATCAAACTTGTAAGGATAAATATTATGCATTCTTCATCATTTCAATTTGTGCTGACTCATGTTTAGTTATTATGAGCTTTCATTCACACTGAATGAAAAAACAAGTTGAATGAGCACTTCGATTTGGTTGTTGTTAACGAAGTGATGTATCAGGAGTTATGAAGTTCCAGTGGCAGGATCGTTGTGACACGATCGAGTGTGTCAAAACAAAATCGAGTGGCGTCTTGGGATTAGACGATTATTCGGACACGGAATCACCGACTGTGTCGGACAAAAGCAAGAAGTTGTTACTTAACTCAGTTTTTGTAAGTATTCTATCTTAGGCCAAGTATTTTTATCGGAATTTAATTGTCAATTTGGTCAATGAGAGACCTTTTCTGCTTTAGAATATGTAATTGTAAGAAAATTGTTTCTTTTTGACGCTTTGACAATGCGATTGAACTGATAGAATTTGAATTTTCTGACAATGTCCGTAAAATTAGTTGTAATTTATAAACCAAGAAACGTAAGTGTTATAGAAAGAGTTGGAATCGACCGCTACAATGAACTTAACTGTACATAGGCACATTAGTATGTAGGTGCGCGCTATGGTGGGCTCTCTACAAACAACCAGTTCCCATTGTTCTTCTACGTGGTGCGTTTGTCAAGGCACTTGAAAGCCGAGGACCACTTTCACCGGCTCACATGCAAATCGCTGGACGTTGCCTGTATTACAGCTATTAAGCCTCGCCGGACGCAACTATGCGCTGGGCTCTATTTAAATAGGGATTGAAAGTAGCGACCACTTCACGTCGACACCGTGTCATGTTATTTGCTCAATGTTAGTAAAAGATGATTTCAGTTTATGGCTTCTGATTTTACAGTACCTATGCGATATTTGGTCAGAGTAATAAAGTCATAGTTTTGTCTATTTAATTGTATTGTTATCATCTTTTACCGTTGTTCATGATTATATTTTACATCCTTTCTATTTACGGAAATTAATCGCATAGCGTCGTCAACAAAATAACTCATAATATCCCGCGCGACCTTTCACAGTTAAATGTCAGGTTTACAGAGAAATTATAAAATATGTGAATGTTAATTTTCGTCATTAGCCAAGAGTCAAGTTGAGAGGATGCCGACGTATAAAAAATATGTTAAGAAATGTGTGATCACGCCGCCCGCGCCGGCGCACGCCTCCACCGCGACCGACACTGTTTGTGGAAACAAGTCAAATGTGTTAAATATGGAACATCGACTGCAAGGAGTTGTTGTCGTCTGCGCTCCTAGAAGAGCCAATATAAGCAACTTTATGAGATGATGACGTGGTTAACATTGATCATTCGTATAAATTATAGTATATTTCCGATAAAAAAAGCTATATACTTTTATTGTTATTGTTAAAAACTAAGGAAACACTAATATCAAAAAAATCTTCTCAAGACAATACCTGATGCTTTAAAATCGAGGAAGCCTTTAAATATGCAATATCTGCCTAAGGATATAACCTGTTTGGCATAACAAAACGACGTGACTACGTCGTAAAACATATTTTTTGTATTATAAATAGTTTAAGAAATCGTTAATTGGTTTTGGTAAGTTTTTATTGACATTAGCCAATTATTCAATTACCTACCTGGAGGCGTTGACGGAGTGTATAGAGAACAGGTAAGCTTGAAATTAGCAAGTGTACATAAATAAATGTCGCTTCTATGGTTTTGTGTCTGTGTTTAGCCCATTAGCTTATTCAATTCACCCTGAGTGAATTGGATTTTCCTTCCTATAATGGACTCTAATCCGTCGGCACATGTCTTCAAGGGCGATCTAATGCCCCTGTTGCATGAGACACTATTACTGTTTTTAGTAACGGACCATTACAATATCTCATCGTGACATAGAAAAATTTAACGTCATTTGGACATATTTTTACGAGTGTTTGTTTTTCACGTGGGGCGGGCCCATTTCACACGGTGTGTTATAATGCCACTCGACGTTTCACTACATTTATTATGACGTAGATTTTGATCTTTTACACTTTTAATGCCGCTAGTTAGTTTCTTTGTTAGGTCGTTTGGTTCTATGGCGTGAATACTTCACATAAAATGCATAAAAGACCGTTGAAAACTGGCAGAAGATTTAAGTTTCTTTCACATATTTGACTACGATCTATGTAAAAGCTTTTGATTAGATCGTTTCTAAAAAGTTGATTCTTACTTTTTTCTTGTTAGAACTCGACATCGAACTATTTCGATAAGTTTCAGTTTCGTAATATCAATTAGAAATCGTTAATATTTATTTATATTTTACCTGTCTTGTGCTTAATACTTGGCTGAGCAACAAATGTACCTAAAATTTAAGACTAGAATTTATTAGTGCCTACTCGAGAGGCAACATTGTAACCATTAGTGTAGTCTTATATGAAATATATATGTAATTCTATGAATTATATCCCCGGAACAGCGGAGGGCATGTCGAATGGGACTAATTACCGGGCCACGGACCTGCTGTGACATGTGGCCTATATACGACATATCAGTCCGACTTATTAATGCGTTACGTTCATTTCATACGTTTTTGTAAGGAAATACTTTAGCTGTATTGTTAAAGGGGTGCGTTAATACAACAAGTTTAATTATACTACCCATTTACGTCAAATATGTAATTATGAAAGGAATTCCTGTTATTGTAAAATTATCTTTGATGCCTTTTTTGTGCACTTAGACTATACCTAGACCTACTATCAAAGCATCTCATTACAGATGTGTGCTGAAATGTTAATTAACCTTATTTCCTTTGAGCTGTATGTGTCGTGCAACACTTTTTTGTTGTTCAGCAATTAGTACATCGTCGCGTGGCCCTCGTCGCATCCGCGTTTGTAATTTATCGCCTGTGCAGACCACCGACCGCCCCTCATTAGCCAGGACTACAAAAACTGGCCGTGTTTTATTTGCGACGTGAGTCACTACGATTCAAACAATATGAGCCGCGTCTAAACAATAGCGAACCAAATAATTTATCTGCACGTGTTGCCCGCTTTGATAAGCTAAGAGTGATTAGTTACACCAATTTGTAATTAGTGCTTTATGATCTTTGATTTCATGAGTATAAAATCCATTTATCTAATCACTTTTGTTTCTTGTTTGGCTTCGAAGTATCTCTGTGGATGATGCTAACCGAACGAGCTTGTTTGGAACTCATGGGAAAGTGTTAGTTACTCGTTAAATAAATCTATGAAAAACCTAACAGTTATTAGCAGCTGTGTAGTTATTATTTTTTTATTCCGCAGAGCATTTTGAGCACTTTCTATGAATTTATAAAATGATATCTACTTTAATATCAAAGTTGAATTTTCAAGTTGACCACAACCAATTCACTAGGATATGATAGGCCTTGCCAATTTTGAATTATTTGCGGCGAAATTCAAGAGGTTCTTATTAAAGTTTTCCAAGAACTACTAAAAGGTAATTCAGTTTAGAAACCGTTCTTCTATCACGTGGCATAAATTTGAAAAATTCCGAATTTTCAACCTCAGACTTCTTTGATTCTTATTGATAAGTATTTTAAGAATTCTTGCAAGATGTTTTGTCATTAACACTATAAATGTTATCCAAACCAACAACACTTCTACGTGTGCGGCCCATCAGCGCATAGCTTCAGCGGCATCTTTGGCGCGCAATGGGCCCTGAAGCGTATGCACAACGATTTCAGCGCATTTCACGCCTTTTTTGTGCGCCTTCGCAAGCGACGCGTCACTCGTATGAAGATTCTTAATAACGCGTGAAGTGACAACTGTAGGTTTAATTGCAACTGTAAGTTATTAGTTGTGAACTTATGTCTACAAAGAGATGGTGTGAAAGATGGTTTGTTGATGTTAAGTATTTATACATTTTGCATAAAAGTGGGGCAGTCATAACAATGCGTTTGCCAGGCGTGTCACTTTGTAGGTACATTAGTTCATTGAGTATTCATAGGTACCTACTGTTGCTACTTGTTAAAATGCCCTACCTATATATATACCTACAGCAGGTCATGTTTCCCACTGTTCATTTACAATTTATAAAGAAAATAGAACCTCCTTCTTTTTTGAAGTCGGTTAAAAAGAATACTTAATGGTCTAAAACTTTATTTTGCATCTAGTGTGTTGGCATCCGAATCGGTGAGAAAAGACCAAGGTCTTTTCTAGCAAGCTATGGTTCCAAGCAGATAGTAGAATAAGTTATGGGGTTACAAGCGCTCAAAATTGTTTATTGTAAAATATTATAGGAGGAGGCTTGGGTAGGTATAATTATTTGTTATCAAAGCTGTTAATCGAGTCTTAAAACCTTAGCTGAACTGAATTACCTCATTGACGCTATTAATGTAAATAGGCCAGCCACAAATTAAGGGTTTTGTAAACCGCAAGCGCGATGAAGCGTTGGTTGATTTTTAATTAAAATGTTGGTAAGTCGACTCAAGGCTGTCGTGTTAATGAATCGCCGATTTCTGTTCGTTTCGATATTGCATTGTTTCCTGTCTCATTTATTAAGGGCCTGTGTACATTTGGTTAAAGTATTCGGTTCATTGTTCTTTTAAATATCCTGTTACACCACGAATATTTACGTGCTCTTGTAATGTTTTGTTCAAGCTATGGCGGCTGAATTAAATTTGATTAAATAATATATGTTATTTCTTTGTTAATCAGTTGGACTTAACAAGATTGGTCGTTAACTGTATTTCAAATAGGTTACAACATGTTTTAAATGATTCTTTCATTGGGCTTTCTGTAGGTACATAGTTTTAAGACCAGGCCTTTCAAATAGATACAAATCAAAATGTACGTAGAGCGTCAATATATTATGTTGGTGACTTCATTGAATATATGTACACTACAGAAACGAAAATATAACATACAACAGCACTTTTCGGAAAAGATTATTATTGTGTGACTTAAAATCCTAGACACTAATTAAGACTAGGAAATTCACATTTTTCGTTCTAAATTTTTTCATATTTTACACGTGTCTGTACAGTTTGCAATCAAACATAATTTATTCTAAACAACAGATTTCCTCAAGTTGTTTATGAACTTGAGGAAATCTGTTGAATTTTGAACACTGAATACCAAAATACCTTCATCCATTTTTTTTGTTAGGTATTTTAGCCATTTTTTTTTATTTTGTTTAGGTCTTCTTGTTAAAACCAGAAAGATTTATATTAGTCTGCCTTGCGTAATTAAATAAGTATATTGTTATAAAAGGAACCTAGCGTCATTTTTCTTTAAAAAGGTTTCATTAAAAAAGGATTTAACTTTTTTAATGAAATCTATTTTTAGGTACCTAACTACAAAACTTATTCGTAGCGATTACCAAAGAAGCATCTATATTTGAACTTCTAATAAACCTAAGTGGACTTAAACAAATTATCTATGCGAGTTCGCCTTTAGCTAAGCTTTGTTATGCTAAGTCGCGCGGTGTGGAGGAAGGTTTACACCGAGGCACTTACGAAACAGCGGCCTTGTTGCCGTGCTAAATACCTTAAACAATACTGTTTACCTACCAATGACACGTTCACTTAATTACTAATAAACCTGCTCATAATTACCGTTTTTTAATTAGACACTTAATCTTGTGGTCCAAGTAGGTATCGAAAGCTTCTTTCAGTTAAATAATGTTAGGTATTTATAATGAAAAAGTTAATTTTGTATAGACTTGGTAGCTGGTACAAGTAGAAAATTATCTTAGGCGGTAACTTGTAGGTAAGTGTACCTATCTTACACACTATGACTGCATTGGTAGGTAGTAGAAAAAAAATATTTCGGCACGTATAGGCATTTTGTTTTATTGAGTAAACCACCATAATTATGAAGCGAGTAGTAGTAAGAACACGAACCTGTGACATTTTGAATGCCTTTATACTTAAGAATATTAGGTAAGCACTTACTACAAAAATATGTACTGTAAATATATGTAAGTAATATTTAATTTAATAATAATATTGAAGGTAATAATTACAACTAATCCTATCCTGAAACAACTGAACACTATTCCGAACTTTTTCATAATTTGAAACTTAATATTGGTACTTAAATCATACTATATAATACCTACACATTTTATTATTGTCCATGATTCCATAATGACACCAGGACGGAGTGTTTTATTTAAAATACTATAAAAATCATACACTTTGAAACTAAATTTGTCCTGTACACGAACACAGATCGACATTGCAATTAACTCACACAACCATGCAACAACATTTTCTTGGTGTGCTTACAAACTCCGCCCCAAACAAATTTTGTCCAATCCACGATCGATGCGGGCATAGATCGTTGAGGCAACACGCCTCGTGTTTTTCGTCACGGAACAGCGACTCAGGCGCGACTCACACATTGTTAATGTAAGCGTTCTTCGCTTTGAAGATACCGGATCCGAGGCTTCGTGCTATCTCGTTTCCACACCGGTCTGTACTCGGGTACGCCATCGATGGCTAAAAGCTTATTTAAGTCCTCTATAGAAGTTAGAACATATGGTTAAGGTCTTTTGGCTAACACAAAATTAGGTAGATCACCAGTATTTAAAGAGTATATAACTATATTGGCTGATTTATTCAAAAATTCTGGGACCGGCAACACGACTGTCGATGAAAACAGTCGGCTGGTAGAAAGAGACAAACGATCAGGTTGAGCGGTTTTGAAGGCTGTGGAGGCGGCCAGTTTGACCATTTTTTTTGGTCCGTTGATTGTGAAAGATTACACTTGAGAGTCGAAATACATCTTTACATCACACGTCAGTGGGCACTGAGCTGTCTTCAAAGTAACACGGATTAGACACACGCAGTTTCCTTTACGTAATTATGTCTGCGTTCATGCTGTGATAGTGAAAGACTGAAATAGTGATCTTCTGGGACTTTTGCATATGTTCGGATTAATTTAGTGTTAAATACTACTCGTCTTCTTCACTAAGCTCTTGAATCAGTTGTATCCATGGCTGTATCAACACTGAACATGACACCGTACTTCACCGGATACTCTTTTCAAGGTAAGCCTTCAGCAACTATGTAATAACTTCCTATTCATTTATTGGTAATTACTTGAAAATAAAGTTCATATTCTTTTTCCTTATTTTTTTCCCTTTTTGTAACTTTTATGATAATATTAGTTAATTTTTTTTGTATACTTCTATATCTTTCTCTTGTCAAGTTCTAGGTTAAACATCATATCCTATTTCTTAACTTAGTTACTTACCTACAGCTTTTTCAAAGTCTTGAGTTCAATCTGAAACTCAATAACATCATGCTTCTTGATTTTTATTAACCTTACTAATTCGAATCTATAACACATCTTTCAAAAAGCTCATGTCTGCCTAGAGGACACGTTATCTATAATATGTTGTAAATACTTCTTACTTTTTGTTTCAATGGTCATCCAAAGAATACACCTTTTTCCTAGTCAATGTTACCTCAAGTTATGACCAAACCACAACAGGGCCAATAAATAAATATGTTGTTTCACCCATGATTAGCGGACATTTAGCAGCTGATTATGCATCGGTTATACGGGTTAGATTTTAAATTATGTCATAAACACGGACAACCGCTCTTTCGAACTAAAGGGGCCGAAACGATCATAAAACTATAAAATCACGAAGAAATTACAAAGTGCCTTTTACAGCTACCAATATAACAATATTTCATCTTCGCGCGTCGGGCACAAGACAGACGAATAAAGTATGGCCAGCTTTTTTCTTGTTTATAGCTGAACCTTGTTTAGACTATACTTTCTGGAATGGTCAAGGACCGGGCGCTATTCAAAGTATTCTCTGTTTCAAGAACGCATTTCTGTCACGACTGATCCATTGTCATATTTGAGTCATTGTGATCTTGATCTTAATTGGAGACGGATAACAGTTATAATGGACTCTATTTCATATATTTCAACCTCTTTTGACTATTCGATGCTCAGGATGTGGTTCTCTTTGCATTAAGCTTCTTATGATGAGTACATGAGAAGACTGCTTAGTGATGATGTCGTATGTAGTAAACAACATTTTAGTTCTTGCCTGATGTCTACATCATAATGTTATGTGCTTATCCTGATTAAGAAAGTTGATGTAAAACTGTTCTGTTGTAGAAATTAAATATGTATAGGGTTGTCGAATAAAGGTTACCAAAATACATTGGTTTACAGCTTTAAAATTTAAGAGAAATTATGACCCGTCGTAAAATTACTGAATAACTTTTGTTTTCTAAGCGTCCTGTCGTTTCTCTGTATCGAGGTTTTATTACTAGCGACAGTTTTTTATGAGTATCTTAAGTTTCATGGACAACCGAACGTAAATAGTACTTCTGTTTTCATTTCCATTTTTTGTCCACACTTAAGCAGTTCCTTGTACTATTTTAAACTTATTTTCTGAAATGTCATCGATAAAAACAATTTAAACAAGCTAGACTGTTGTTAAATATCTGAAACTGGCGTTGAGTTGTACCTATTCGGTGTAATACCGTTTAAATTTAAATATTCAATTGTTTCCCCCGCGGCTAAACTTTAAGATCATTTCTAAAGCTTACTGTGTATAAATAACAACGTATACTGCTCCAAAAAGCTCTCGCACTGACGGTTTTACACATAAATCATTACCATACGAAAACATTTCGACGGCATTGTTAAAAATGTCACTTCGACTTATGACCTGTTTCGTCTAAGGCAAATTAAAAAGAAAGAGACAAACATATTTGAAAGGGTTGAGAGAAGAGAGCAATAACATTAAAGAATGCCGACGACATTGGTATGGATACCCCGTCATCTAACTTTATGTTATGAGCTTGTTAATAAATAGAAATTATGTATGAAATCATTTAGAAGAAGAATACATTTTAGCAACGTCTAGAAAGTATGTTTTTTTTCTAGTATGCTATGTAATGAGTTTTAACTTAATACCAATCAAAAACCAACTAAAGTACATATTTAGAAAAAATAATATAAAGTTACATACAAAATAATATATGTGAGTAAAATAATATACTAAATCATAGTAATTCTTCTAAAAATGTTCACGTACATGTTCTTCTGGTATGAGTCACGTTTGTCGTACTTATACCGAGGCGGCCGCGGCATCACCACTGCGGCCCGAAGGCCCTTTTGAATTACTAAAAATGTCTCGATTTTTTAATTCGACTTCAAATTATATGACTTTTTGAAGTACGAGAATAAATCGGGATTAGTGTCTTATAATTCCATCTGATGTGCTCGTGAACGTCACAAAACGTTTGTTCAAAGCTTTAAGAGGATGGAAGATTATTTACAAATACGGAGCCATTTGTAATTTGTTAAAATTAATTTTGTTTTGCATATAAAGATATATTGTCCTTAAGCTTTAGTATTTCATGCTTACCATAAGCGTGTAAAATACTTTAAAGTAACATACTTGCGATTAAATCTTAAACAACTTACATAGCGATTTTCTAATGGTAAGGGTTAGTGTATAATGATGCATTTGCGTATAGTTTAAGTATGGAAGTTAATGTCGATATTAGTTGGCATAATATCTGCGATGAGTGGTGCGGCGCGATCAGATGCGCCCGCGGCTAGGTGACGGCGATGAAGCGCGATACCGATCGCCAACGTGTTGCACCTTGTAATTTTCTTCGCGAACGAGAGTGCATTTTTCATATTCCTTATTCCATAAACATTTTATTGGTCGTCACAAAGATTTGCGACAGCAATTACGTTTGTTTTTAATAACTCGGATCAGTCGTAAATTCTACTCTCAATTAGACTTAAAGAGTTTTGGATGAAGCCAATTATAAGAATGATATTACCTACATCACGGACCATTGGATTTCTGACCTTTATGTGGAGTTCAGTACCATAATCAAGGTTTAGTCACATTCATATCACGGGCCGACAAGCGGTGCACATCTCGCGCACACGCACACATCTCGGCGGCGCGCCCGCGCAGATCAAAGGCACCGACAGGCTCTTTTAGCCGCATAATATGACGCGCCCCCCGCCTCCGCCCGCGGCCGGCGAAATGCCTTGCCGCCCGATCAACCTTCAGGGCGCTTACTTGCCATTACTTATGCCGATCTATTAATAAACAAATTGATATAACGGATATTTGAAGCGGGAACTTTGATTTAACGTCATGTTATTATAATCAAAATCAGTTTATTAGTTAATTTTGTTCAGAATATACATTAGAGATAACATCATCCTTACATCGTACAAAACTACGGCACTAATTAATTGCGATTGGTTGATTAGAGTAATATACAGATTATAACAAAATAGGCTATAGGAATTAGTTGTAAGTATTTACTTAAATTCTTAAAATGATGAATGACTAAGTTAATCCTCTCTGATTATCAAAATCGCAGAAATCGATACAGCGTATAGCTCAGGTGTTGAAACTTTTAAAGCGATTATCAGATTTGCCGCGGCCCACAAGATCAAAATCTAAAGAGCCCAGGGCGCTGCGCCTCTCTTGACAAAGGTAAACTACCTTTCTCTTGCACAATAATTCTTAGCTTTAATGATTACTTTCCAAATTCAATTTGCTTTTTACATAAACTATTTCTTCTTGATATTTTACCTGTAGTCAAGTTTAAACAACTTGACTGGCCTTAATCTTTCCTATCAGGTTTTAAATTTTCTCTCAAGCTATACCTAAACTAAAACTTTTATATACGGACTATTCCATTCGGTTTGGTATTGGCATTCGTTTGCATTAAAATCGCTCACGCAATCTAGACTAGACCCATTTGATAAACCTCAATAGATCATGAGTTATAATAGGTAAATATAGGATAATATGTAGTACACATACTTAGGTATCTGAAGCTAGCTTACCTACATTTGAATTTTAATTTTTTTTATTTATTCTGAATTTCTTATCATCGTGAAACTTATGGGTCACTGTTACGGGACTTTTAAGGGGTATTTCACCTAATAGCTACCTAATAGCACCTTAAAGTAAGATCTAGGGTAAGATAAATTATATTAATTGATAGATTAAAGATACCATCGGTTTTTAGTATTGAGGTATAATAGAAAACAAACACGTTTAATGACCTGTTTAATTATTGAATAATTATACAGAATAGATAATTTGAATAGGCGTGTTTTAATAAGTGTTTACGCATATTATATGAGTATTTTGCGTTAGCAAAAAGTGTTAATATAAATATTACATAGGTACTTGCTAGGTTAATGATTATAGTAGACTAGAAGCTGGTAATACCAGTGTTGTTTATTTATTCGCAACAAGCTGAAGATTTACCAAAGCATATTTTATTTAATATCTGTGTAAAAAAACCAAAAGCTGATTAAAAAGAACAAGGTTTTCAACTAGAGGACCTACTGAAGAAGTAGATAATTATATGCAATTCACAATTTTGTGTTATTTATTGGTGCTAATTTCCCAAAAGGGAAACTTTAATTAGCTGACCAACCAGGGCATATTTCTCATGAATTACAATTGACAGTCTATATTTGCAATTTGTAATATTACTTTCAACAACAGCATCTTTCAGACGGTTCCTCAAGGTGTGATAAATACTAATATTAAATGTATAATAAGATGTATAAAACAAGTGAAGTTTAATACTTCTTTGATGCGTTTAAAATTAATAAGTCCACACATGCCGTGTGGTATCCGGCCTAGAATTGACCACCCCCTTTCCTCCCGTGGGTGTCGTAAGAGGCGACTAAGGGAAAACCCAGAAGATGGGCAGCAGCGTCTTCTGTAACTTGACCACCAACACTGCGATCCCCAAGCCGCTTGCCAAGCGTGGGGATTATGGCAACACCCCCCTTCTAAAAGGAGGAGGCCTTCGTTCAACAGTGGACGCCTTACGGCTGATGATGATGATGATGAAGTCCATACTTATTGCAACGAAAATCATAAAATGAATCGATGACTGCCACGCTACTTATTATTAACTGCTCATTACCACTTATAATAATGTAACTTTATGAATCAAGATTAATACCACCAAACAACGCGATCAATTCAGGGTTACTTTTTAAGGAAGAATACAACTACGGCTTTATTTATTAGTTTCTTGAGCGAAAACCTTTGTCCAACCGCGGCAAGTGACGACGTCAAAGAGTCCATTTCGTGCAAGAATAGAAAAGAATCCGTCAAATTAGTACATAACGCGTTATGAATACGGAATGAGGTCAAACAGGGCACTCTCAAACATAGCCTATTATATTGAAATAAAATATTCAGTTCCATTCATTACCTACGTAGGTACATTATATTCGGCTCTGACATGCCGAAAGGCGTTGCCTCAGTTTGTACAGTTGGCAACACATTCAATAGGGAGACTCGTGTTTTAACAAATTAGAAAGACTTTTTGTATTCTCTGTAATAGATGTAGTTCCGCTTTACGGGATAAAGATTACTAAATGTTTATACTTAGTGATAGTAAAAATCTAGGTTGCAATCGAGACGTCCTATTCCAATCGAAATCCATTGTGATTGTACTTTTTGCTGTCAAGTGGCGTAAGCCGGTAGCATGAAGTGAATTTCATGCTATCAGCATTCAAAGCAAATAATATTTAGAATTTCCGAAAGCTATTACCCAAATGAGAATAAGCCGCTATGAGCTATCTAAGTTGCTATGTAACTCGTATGAAAGTATAATAGAATTGATTTGATATTCGATTGCTACATTTTGTGGCTGGCGGAGCGGCCACGCGACCACGGGCCACACAGAATACTTTGAAGACTTGAAGAAGGCTTAATGGAATGACACAGCCTTTGTGAACGCCGCCCAATTCTAATGCCTATTCAGATGGCATTTCACCTCTCATTGTTGCTTGATTTTGGATAGTAATAGGTTATTTTATTAGCGTATAGATGATTTTTTAACGAGAATAGAAATTCTTTGTCGATATAAATTGATGGCACATTGTTATTTTATTTACAACGTATTGAAATGGATTACCTAGCTATTAATGTGGAGCATATATTGTTGGGAACTTCGTCTTGTTAATCGAATTAGATTTTGTATGCTCTATACACACTAGCTGATTACCTTTTTAATATTTCTTCATACACTCGTATTTAATTTATTTTGCACAAGCTTTTATACTTGATTCTATCCCTCTTCGAATTTAAAAGGTAATGATTATCATCCTATCTAATATCTGCATTACAGTTTGATCTTTAAGTATATAAGATTTCGTACGTAAAAATTTAAATCATAAATCTTCATGTTGTTTCAAACGGTAATGCAGACGTTACAAGATAGATGCTCGTTTAAATCAAGTTGTAGCTTCATAATTATGGAAGCGAGAATCCAATGCGAAAGAACATTAATTAGATTTGCTGAACTATGACCAGGTTTCGTAGAAACTACTCGTCGTCGTACAGTTATCGTTGGTATACAACTCATGTGGAAGGAAAGCGGCGTGGCGTGTGACGTAAAGCCCCATATAAATTTTACTATAGGCACATTAATGTCGCTACGTGAAATTGATTTGCAAGCAGAAACATATTATGATTGTGAAAACGGGGTTTACGATTTATTTACACAATACGATATCGACTTCAAACATTATAAACTATCACTGTACCGTTGTTATCAAGTACTTGTGCCAACATCGCGAATAGTTTTTTGTACCTACAAGAAATATATTCACAGAACATAATTTGTTGACAGCCGAAGCGTTTCATTGATTTGTAATCGACATCGAAGAAAACTAACAACTGACACGAAGAGAAAGACTGGTTATATTTTATATCCTCTATGAACATGAAAGAGTTATTCTAATTGGTAAATAATGGACACTGTTGTGTTGCAGCCCAGGTGCAATAGTGTGTATCGCTGCGCAGGTATGAGGTCGAGATATCTTTACGCCTATTGCGCTCATAACTTTTATTGGCCGTCATTCCCGTGTAGAACCCATGGCTAGTGCAATAGTAATACCCTATGACATCAAACGTTTCAAACATAAAGTGAAATACTTTGAAAACAAAATATGCCATTAATACCGGTTTGAGAAAAACAAAGTGCAACGTTCTTTTTATGTGTTCTTGTTGGAATTAAGAAATACAAGTTGTACAAATTGAAAATGAATTTCGTTATAGCAAAGATGGAAGGTTAAGAAATTCAATCTCTATCCGACAATGGAAGTGATAACCCAAAAGTACTACGAAGGTTGATGAAAATGTGATTGTTAATTAAAGTTGACACAGAAATGCGAATGGTGAATTCAGAATCTTCATTTATTCGGTCACGGTTTGCCTCTTGCGTTTAGCATTAAATGATTGACTCTGTTTCAATTTCGTCTAACACGAACGCAACAGTTGAACGAATCGGAACACGATTATGTGATTGTGAGAAAATTTTATACTTCAACGGTGCAACGGTGTCTATGTCTAACTTTAGTGTGTGATTATGTTTCGAGCAGACGAGACTTGCTTGCTATGAATAAAACGCGTGAGTAAAAAATATTGACAGCTAGAGCATTGATACATTCAGCTACTGAGTGCACAATATCGACCTAGTGACTGATATTTTTTTGACAAGTCTACTTATTCTCAGCGCTTCTCATTGACGTGCCACCCTCGTAGTTTCTATTGTTGGGCGCAACTTGTGCATGATCCAAAAGCACTTCCGGACGATTAGGTATCAATGAATGTTTAAATTTGTTGTTAACTTCACCTTCTTTTGCGTTAATAGCGTTACTATGTTTGGGAATTCTATTACGCATTGTGAGTTTGAGATCCCTATTGTGATTTCATTGTGCAGTTTTCATCAATTACGTTTTTGGATTATCCTTTTAGTTTGGCTTATATATAGAGTAAAAGAAGCGTTCAAAATATTCTGTACATATCACGTTATAAAACTTGATTAGTTTTGGATACTTCTAATAAAATGAATAAATCATAGCTGCTAGGTTATAGGATATTAAAAATATCATTGAAATTATATTCTTTCAAACACAGATAAATAATATATTACTAAAAAAGCTATTAATAGAGCTATATATATTATGGTTGTAAACTACATCGCCAATATGAGAACTATATTATAATGAAGTGATACATTACTACAAAGCCACCCACATTTGTATAGCGGGGTTGTTATGGACACGTTATGCGTCATAAATATTTCGGGAACATAAAATTAACGCTCAAAAACATGGGCTTTCGAGGCACCGCAACGTCTACGGCCTCCTACAAAAAATATGGGGATCGCTTGCAGAACCACGGTGTGACTTCGGACACCACAAAAGCACTTCCTTCGACTTTTGAAAATAAGTTGTGTCATAATAGACGGAAGGCTCAATTTCCAATATTATTCATTGCTTTCCTGTTAGTTAGGGAGTTTGTATCGATAAATGCAAATGTTAACTCTGTGATGTTTGTGTTATGGTCTAATTTTGATTGTCTGATTGCAACAAGTCTCGGTTTCTTGTCTTATCAAAGAACATACTTGTTGACATGTTGTTTAATTGATTGGTGGTTCTCAGTAGGGGTCTAGGGCCATACATGAGGCGGAACCTTTGAGGAATTATTTGAAATTGATAAACTATAAATGCCTTCACAAGTGGAACATGCCACTGTTAGGTTTTTTTTTGTAGAAATTAGTATATTTTCGGACTTTGTTACCTCTAATAGGTACTTTGTAAGGGACTATAATGATCAAATTTAACTTATTTTTATGCTTATTTTACTAAGAAAAATAATTTTCATAGATAGGTTAAATAAAGGTTTTCCAAAAATATACCTACCTATTTAGTTTGCGGTTTATTATATTAATTCATTATTATTACTCTTCGTCACCAAGATAATTTATCATAATCAAATCGTATAAAAATATGCAACCCAATACAGTAATAATATTTTTTACGTCATCTCCTTCCCAATAGAAGCTAACATGCATGCACAAAGGCGTTGCAAAAATCGACGACTGGCGGCTTCCTTTGACGTTAGGTGGTCGTCCAACCACTGGCCGCACGAATGATGTGATTATAATAGCGACACTTTACGCACACATAACCACATTAATATATCCAGAAATAATACATTTCATATTCCAAGGGATTTATTCGCAAACACTATCGAACGAGCCAACTTAATTACCACTCACGATACTCATCGTTATAAAACATTAATTAAATTTTTGATGACTTTCTTTTCACTGTTGATCAAATCGAAAATGATTCATCAATCTTAAAGAATACTCAATACAACGAGCTGATATAGAGGTATATTTAATCTAGGAATTACATATTTTTTGTTAGAACAGAAGTCGATACTCGTAAAATGTAACAAGTCGATCCCAACAAAGGCCAGAAATAGTTTAAGTGTTATCGTTTCTGCTTGACCGCACTCGTGTAAAAGAAATTGGATACTCTTGCTTGAGAACACTGGCAATGAAACGTAAAATTACGAGGTGATCGAGGCCTACCGATGACGTAGGTACATATTATTGTTAAGCGTATAGCATAGCCGACGTGCAACCGTGCCGCAGCTTTGTGATCCATAATGTATTGTTGCTATTGATACTTTATGCATTATTTGAGTTTAATATAGCTACTGGTTGGCCTACTAATACATATTCAATATAAAGACGTGCCTTCTTCTTTCAAACGACAACATCACAAAACATTTTGCAATAATCTAATATATTGAAGAGGATATTTAGATCTATAGAAATGCAATTGTGCCGCAGAAACCATATGAACGTAAAGAATACTGGAACATATTCTTTACAAGTAGAATACACACAATCAGAGAGCTTAGCTTTTATAGCAAAGTCGACTCACAACTGGTTTCCACATACGTACACTGTTTATTTTCAAGTTTGTGGGTTAGGATTATACGTAGGTGCTGTAAAGGCGTTGTGCGCACATGGAGAAGTTATTAAAACGTCATATTTTCACAGGTCAGGGTCGTATGAACCAGTTGGGCGGGGTGTTCATCAACGGTCGTCCGCTGCCGAACCACATCAGGCTGAAGATAGTGGAGATGGCGGCGGCCGGCGTGCGCCCCTGCGTCATCTCGCGGCAGCTGCGCGTTTCGCACGGCTGCGTCTCCAAGATACTCAACAGATACCAGGTGAGAACACTTACATATTTTCTCGTACCTCACCCAACAAATATCTAATCTTGTTTTATAATCGACGCTTATTGAATTTCCCCTAGAAATTGTATAATTATTAATTTGGATTTTTCTTTTGTCATCAGGAAACAGGATCCATACGTCCTGGAGTGATCGGAGGATCCAAGCCGAGAGTAGCGACTCCTGAAGTAGAGAACAGGATCGAAGAGCTGAAGAGACAAAACCCAGGTATATTTTCCTGGGAAATTAGAGATAAACTAATTAAAGAAGGCATTTGTGATAAAAACACAGCACCGTCTGTCAGTTCGATTTCGAGACTAATAAGAGGAGGCAAAAGGGACGAATCAGATCCTAGAAGAAATCACAGCATTGATGGTATTCTAGGTAAGTTATACTTACCTCGGATTATAAAACATTACTGCATTAATCCTACTTAACTGCTCCCTACATAGAAAATATGAGATTGAAAATGTAGAAGTGACCTTAGGTATACACACCGCGGGTATTTGCCGTACAGCGGCTAGCATAGTTTGTAGGAGCACTTTACCGCTTGAAGAGTCATCTGTACCGCGTAGTGTGTTTGCATAAAACTTTATATTGCTCTAGTTTCTTGTTGTACTCTCTTGATAAAGGATTAACTGTGCTGTGGTTTATTCTGAGTCTATTATTATCCACGTGCAAGTTCACCGCGGGTAGGCATTAAGAAGTATTTAGCAATATTTCGCAATCTTTGACGGACAATATTCAATCGTTTAAAAAGGCTCTGATGAAACCTTTGACGTAATGACGCGTAAATAACTCGGCGTGTCATCGTAGTCCTTAACACTGATTCGAGACCATAATCACTTAATTTAGTTCAAAGCATACTATTATTATAAATTTATTCCTATAATGAGACTGTCGGAACGTTTGCAAACTTCACAAAATGGCGTATAAAGTTAATAATCCACGTAAAAGTGAAGCGGGCGCGGCGCGCGCGCACGCCACGGCAGCGCCCCTTGTGTCGGCTTCGAAATTGTAGGTTATAAAAATGAAATTAGTATCCAAAGCTGTTATTATCCCATCGCGTTTGGCCGCGGGGCTTGCATTACGACAATCTGTCCGTACTGCACGTCTTGTGCCGTATAGCTATCCAATATAAAATGGCGCTCCTAATATCCCGGTTCAGTGACGGAGCGCGGTTTTGCCGGCGAGATTCTGCGCACCGATAAGATTATGCATATTAAGTTGTGCGCGGCCAAAGTAATATCTACACTGGAAAAGCGGCCCCCTTTACTGCTCGAACTCGCGTATTGAAAATTTGCTGTTCGTGCTTGTCCTGTGACGGCGGGTAACGGTACATTTTGGTCGCGAGTTTTTCGTGGAAATATTTGCATACGCGCGGACTTTAGTAACATCGGTGCGTTGATTATTTCAGGGTCTGCTCTTAAACAAGCTTAATTTACGTTATGAATTTCAATTGAAGTTGGTTTAATTATAATTAATTTTCTTTGCCTTCTGTATAAAAAAATGTAAAACTTTTTTTGTACATATTTTAAAAACAACAGTGCTGGTCATAACATAAGATAATGACGCGATCAAGTTCTCCATAATCTAATACCATTTTACTTTCAACTAGCACAAAGTAATATTTATTAAGGCCCTACGAATTCATTTGATGCTACTACAGGCGTAGTGTAATGTGGTTACGTTTAATTTAATCGAGGCCGCGTGTGGTCCGCGCGGTACTTCCAATAAAATCGAAGTAAAACAAAACCAAATGAGTAGTTAGAAAGACGCAATGAAAAATGTTACGGTGACAGTTTTTAGATCATAAGTTGTACAGACGTATGTATTGATGGTTAGAGTTTTTAATGAAATGTAGTTTAAGTTCATAATATTAAGAACCTAAACTTGTTAACAGCTGTGCTAACAGAATACGTTTTATATCAACAGGTCCATCATCTTGCGAAGACTCAGATACCGAGTCGGAACCAGGGATCACACTGAAGAGGAAACAACGGAGGTCCAGGACTACATTTTCTGGAGATCAACTTGAAGCTCTTGAGCGCGCGTTCACAAGAACCCAATACCCCGACGTGTATACTCGAGAGGAACTCGCTCAGAAAACGAAACTCACTGAAGCTAGAGTACAGGTATGTACCGGCAGCAAAGTCGAAACAACTCGAGTGTATCAATGATAGATAGACGCAATTAAACAAACCTATTGTTGGCGGCACTCACTTCCCGCCCCTCCAAAAGCGTGGCACTAAAAAACATAATTACCTTTATAATTAATCACAACAATAGTAAGCGCTACCATATGCTGCTCATCGCTACTGCTGTTTTATCAGTTTTTGTTCAATTAGTAGCCCCTCGTAATTGTAGGCTTCTATTAGATGTGCAATTGACTTAGGTCTATAATTATATATTGATGAGTTACGTATTTGTAATATAGAAGACGTATAGTAGGTACCTACCTATTATTTATAAAAACGTCTCTTAAATTCTAAACAGTTTCTACCCAAAATATTAATGTTTTTCATCCTACATTAAGTGAAGACTTAAAAACAAAATTATAAACGTAATTAACTGATTGGATTTCTGAGTGAAATTGAATCAAACAATCAGTTGTGTTTAATTATTTCTAACAAGGACATAATTAAAGTTTATTTTGTTTAGGTTTGGTTTTCTAACCGAAGAGCTCGACTCCGCAAGCAACTGAACTCACAACAATTGAGCGCATTCAACACCATGTCTCTGCAGTCAGCGTTCCCTTCCGTCCACCAGCAGTACGAGCCTCCTTCGACTTTCAATGCACAATGTGCGTCGTGGCAACAGTCTTACTCATCTGCGCTAGGTTCCAGCTCAGTTCTCAACTCCGCCTTGGCCCCCTCTCTGCATCAATCCGCGTTAACCGCTCCTTCTGTCTGCCAGTCAGCGCTAGCAGTTTCATCGCTGCATCCGCCCACATCCAGTTCGTTCTCCTCTGGCAACCTAACCCCTCTGTCCCATTCTTCGGAACTCGCTACACCCCTTCAAGCTCCCACTGACGCTACCCCGCCGAGCGCAAGTCCTTCTACGACCAGTCCATCGGCGAACCAGAGCAGCGCAATTACTTACCAGCACCCGACTTACGCGAACCCAAGTGAACCTGTATCCCACCCCTATGGATATGGAGACTACTCAAAACAGGAGCACGCCATGTCAGCACATAACCACTGGACCTCCAGACAACTTAGTGGACATGCGCAAAACAAACTTGCCGAAGTCAGCGCTTGGCCTGAAAATTATAGGTGAGTTTATACATTCCAACTTCCATTTTATATTTAAATTTAACTTTAATATAAAACAAACAAGAATTAAGAGATCTCAATAATCCCCGGCGGCAACAAAGTAGTTCTATGAATTATTGATGTCGAGCTACTCATATCTGACTTGGCTTATGCGGATGAATATGCAATTACAATAAAGTGACCTTTGCTGCCGACCATTTAAATAACTATCTATTATGTGAATACTAGACACGAGTGTTACACTAATAGTAGGTTTAGGGCGCACATTTGCAATGACATCATTTCGTGTTAGTCAATAGGTATTTGTAATGCGTATGACGAGTCGTGTCGAGATCTGCGCGCTTGTACTGATCGCTAGGATGCGTGTAATGCCGCGTCCGGTGGCTATCGATCGGGCGTGGGCTCGATCGCAAATCGGGGTGCGTACGTTTTATTTCTTTTCACCTTCCTTTATCATTAGCCGAAGCGGCCGCTAATCAATTAAGAGTGTAAGAAGTCGGCCATTATACGCCGCGCGGGTGGTTATTACAGCGCGCGCCTCGTAATACGCCGATGCGATCGTGAATGCAATAGGGCTGCGAATTTTATAGTGATTTTGGATCGATTTTTAATTAAAGTTTTTCTTAGTTATTTTGAATTCCCATGCGATTTACAAAGTATCGCTGGCGGGATCTGAGATTTATTACAACAGAAAGAAGGTCGTAGAAAACATTTCACTCGTGTTCGTGTCGATAGTATGTGTAACTACCAAAGTGAATTTGTCGAATGACAATGTGACAAATACATTGTCGCTTTGTACTGTATACGGCGACGACATTTATCTGTGTTATCGAGACAAAGCACGTCTATAAACCTCACATTGGACCACACACAATATCTTAACTTGCACAATAGCAGACAAACTAATAATATATGGGTTAGCTACGTTTATGTGTCGGTGTGTCTTATCTAGTCCTTTACGCGCGCTTGATTGACGTAACACAACGTTTTAACTCTATTTGTTATTTTTGTAGGCCAAATATTGTATTGTGTACCGAAAGTGTGGCTAATGAGGGTTTCATATCTTTTTGTTAATAAGAATAATGGATGAAATGTCATGTGCATTAGGTTTTTGTGCACAGTGTCGGTTCTGCACGACGCCGACGTTGCTTTAGCCGGAAAGGCTATATCTTCCACAATGTCTATGAGTCATTATAAATCAGTTACCTGCCTATCTATTAGTGGTGAGATACGTATCTCTATAATTAACATGGACAGTCATTGACCATAAATAGCGATTGTGATTGTCACTTCATAGCTTATTTCGTTTGTCATACTGGCGCGGTTCTTGAACAGTTGTATTTACGAGAATTATCGTGCAATCGGTCAGAAACGTTTTTAATGGATCCAGTAAAAGCTTCATATTATATAAACATAATATTTATATATATATACAATATTTTTGTTTTAAAACAATAATTCTTGTCTCTTTAACGTTTACTTCTGTATTAATAGTTAGCGTGTAAGTCGATGTACTCTTAAAATAATAAATAGATCATAATATATTTTCGGAAAACTAGGTAAACTTAAAGCAAGTCACTATAGTTATCAGCAACCCCTAACTTTCTGCACTTTGCCTCCTGTGAATAACTAAAGTTAAAAACGATAACAACAGTCAACAAATCTGCGTTTGTTTAGATTTATAGTTTCCAAGTAATACCGCGGCCAATCATTTATTGATATTAGAAATCTACGCCGACACAATACGTAGCGGATAACAGATAAACACACGTTGCTTTGTGGCTGGCTGCGGCAATTAATGAGAGGCCGAACGTGACATTAGTGCAGTGAACCTAAGCATTATGCTGAGGCAAACCCGGTATTAAAACTTATCTGCAGCTATTTGCATTCGACTTCCTAAACTGCAGTAAGCCTCGCGTGCGGTGCGCGGTGCAACCACCTTGACTCGAACACTTTCCACGGCAGAAACGCTCGCTTGGTTATTGTTTTCGCACGTGTTTCATTCTCATGTTAAAATGTTTATGCACATATTTACCATAAGGGTAAACTATGGAATTTAGGATTATTGAGTTTAACTAATAGCAGTAATAGCCAATCGGCATAACCTGTCTAACTTGCTCACGGAAATAGCTACGATAACGTTTGCAGATAGTTTTAACTGCTCGCTAAAGTAATTATGTTGTATTCAGAGCAGCAAAATGTAGGTTTTCATTGTGATCGTGATTTATAGCGTGAACCTGCACAACATTATATTCGGCCTTCGTAGTTTGTAAATGATGTACGACACTAATGTACCTTAATAATGTATTAGCCACTGTACTGAGTATAAATTAATATTTTATTCCACGCCCAGTCACGAAATGCTTCCGAATATTCCGCTTCTGAGTCAAATGTGTGCATATAGAGACCTCAACTAAATTATGTAGTTCGGTAGGCTTTATATACGATAAGTAACAATTACAAAGCGGCATTACAGCTTGCACTGTGTTATTATTTAATTATTTTTAGTTTAATCGATATATTCTCGGTATAATGCTTAAGAGCGCACGTTCTATGAAGCAATTATTACAATATTATGAAGACAGCGCAGTATCCCACGCTCGCGTTATTAATAGTAAAATATACCTTAATATTTTCTAGGTACTTAGTATATTGACGTAGACGAGGAAATGAAACTATTAGAAATAAAAAACGGTGCCTTTCATGCAGCCTCCGATCTTTATAACACGACATAGAAGGTACAATAAATAGTCTTTAGAAATACAAGTTGTGAAGTTAAAAGCTTACGAGAGCTGGAGTGTGATTTTAATGTTATTTTTCCTTTTGTTACAGTTCTTTCTTCGGGACTAACGCGTCACATTACGCTTCGCACGCGCATTCGCCTACGGAGGCCAAGTCTGGCTATCCTTACCTAGGACAACTAGGTGGCATGGATATGGGAAGAGTACACTAGAAACGACATGAGTGCCTTCTTATACAGCAATAGTTTGCTACACCATATAGCTCCTGGACATATCTTAACGTGCCTTCATGATACAGAGTGTACATTTTTTTTCTACATACAGAAGATATTTTGTATATTTACTATATTTTATGCAATAGTGTTGTATATAAAATTGACCCCATAAATAATTTGAGAGTCTTAATTAGTCCTACCTTCACTGTATTATAGAGCTTTATAGTAGTTTATAGAATCATAGTACGTTTTATATTTGTAGTATTTACGGTTCCTGAACTTGAATGTGCACACTTAATACAAATTTTCCCTTAGGACTTTATACCTGTTTCAATATAGATCGTTACTACATTTTATAAGTTGTTATATGTATATTGTATTTTAGATATAAATCAATGTTAGTAAGCAATGTTGTAATAATGTTTAAAAATCAATAAACATAATAACCCAATAATAAAACGCGGTTTCTAAAGGGCAGACAACATTTCAAAAGCTTAATTCCCAGTGTTTTTGACTCAGAATCAAAGATTTGTCAATTGTTTTCTGCCTATTAGTAACTGCATACTAAATATTGGTCCTAAAATTGCCTTGAATGAAGTTGTGATTTTATATGGATAATGTATTTATTTATAGGTATATTAATGTAACTTAGATCTTAAGTATAGTTACTAAGCACTTTGTAAAATAACGGTTTACCCAGAATAAATGAATTCTAATGCGAATAATGATGCTTTTTAATTAATTGAACGCTCAGACCAACCGACCACCATCATAATTTGTAGCGGTAACAAAGCCTCTACGCGAACGATAATTATTGATGATGGGTAAATTCCTTTGTTTTCTGGGGGCCTAGGCTTATCTACGTGTGTGTCAACTACAGGTGGCATATCATTGGAGGCTAGATACGCCGATCACCGTAGCTTTGACATTTTCGTTCATCCGCCGTCTATCCGTACGTCTACCACAGACTACCGACCATGCAACATAAGTACTCCCGTTAATCCCACAGATATTGTCTATCCGGATGTAAGTCCGTAAGTATTTCTCATAAATAGTAATGATTTTAGAGCTTCATTAAAATACCTACCAACATCAACATTAAGGAAGTGTTATTAAATACTTAAGCTTTTAAGAAAGCTCCTTTTGTTTCTAAATATGAGCTTTGTAGCAAAAGAACGAAACTTTTGGAAGCTGGTAAAGCTTTATATTTTGGGAGACTTGAATCTTACCTTTAAATCTTAAGCTTATGCAAGGAATTGTAACAAATTCTTACTAAAACTTACTTTAAGCACCTGCATAAGTTTGTTAAGTACAAAAAGCATGTCTCGAATTGGCTGAAACTCTAAATATAAAGAAAACTTGAAAGCTGGTTTAAGTAAAACTTTCTAGTAATCTAGAATTATGATTAAAACATACGCTTTGCTGTAGTTATGATTCAAAATTTTGAAATTTTGAATATGTTTACCTTTATCAGCAAAACCTACACACACTTTTTTAAAATTCAGTATTCTTTAGATAAGTATGATAAATTAGTATAATTATTATAAACTCTACATTGGATTAGGCAGATGAAACAATCATCCACAAATGATATTATTGATCATATTATTTTCGAGTGTGAGATACAAGTAGAAGCTAATTCAATATGTCACTACAAAGTTGGTGTAATCTCGGGGTCTATTCTGTAAGATTTCAGTAAATAAAGATAGAATATTTTAAGGTTAGCAAAACCCTAGCTATAATAATTACTGATATTAAAAAGCCGCAGAGATTTTTTGGTTGTACGAGCTTATCTCAAGAACTACTGGCTCGAATTGGAATTTTTGTGTTGGATAGTCCATTTATCGTGGAAGGTTATAAAAAATTCGAATTCCACGTGGACGAAGTCCCTGGCGAAAGCTAGTATATTATGAAATGCATAATTATGTGCAGCTTTATTGACAAATATTATCATAATATTTTATACAGTTAGAGTGAATTCAAACACATTAACAGGAATCCGCTTACACATAGACAATGGCACTGGCTGTCTTTCAGCACTGTATGGGCGTAATTAGGCAGTCAAACGCAAGACTCGTGTTAATTGGTTTAATACTTTTGAGGATGTCTGTGCTAGCTTATTATAACGTAGTTTAAGTAGGCGGTATGCAACAGTTACAGAAATAACTGAGATACTTTCATCGTTAATGTTTTATAGTAAGCATTGACTGATAAGATAACCTTATTTTAGCTCCCACGGCACAAGGATTTGCTTCTTCCTTTAAAATATTGATGAAATATATGCGTGTTTATTTTAAAAGTAGTTTCGAGTCTGTACTTTCAGTGTTAGGACGGAAAAAGGACACATAAACCTATATGAAAAGTATAACATGATGTACCAGTAGCTTAAAGCTTTTAACTCATGTTAAAGTTTTAACCAAAGCTCTCTGAAAACACGTCAGAGCCAAATAGTGACTAACAAACAACCAAAATACTAACAGAACATATTATGTGAACTTTGGTACATGAATTTTGAAGCCGTGTATGTAGTTTAGTATTTGAATAAGTTAAACGATGCAGCTGCAAGGAGAATTAAGGTAGAAATTATTCAGACAATTTTAAAGTATGTTAATAATATCATTTTAGGGCTAACATGTACCTTCTTTTTTAATCAATATGAATAGATTTTAGTTGTGTCACTTTCATTTGATATAAATAGATCAAATGCTGGGTATGGAATTACCTCTTTTCGGACGAACTAATTTTTGCGATATAGGACTTTTGAATAAGAAGGTGGCGGGACGAACTTGACTTAAGGCCACATGGACTACTGCAGCTCACAACCGGGAGGAATGGAGGAAGGAAAGGGAGGCCTTTACCCTGCAGTGGGACGACCACGGCTGAAATAAATAAATAGGGCTTTTGATCAACTGAACCAGTCCAGTTCTAGCGAGCCCAGTTAATTATAAAGCACTAAGTTCGTATATAATTTTAAAGATTATTTTATTAAAAAGACCTGCAAGATATAGCTCTAAAACAAAGCACTTTGTGTAGAAATAAGTCTGTAAAATCTCTCGTGTTTTACAAAAAATATCTAGGATACAGGCAACATTTTATTAAAAATGCAACTGTTTAGATATTTTAAACGCATAGTACTAAATCTCTTCGTAACGGTGAAATATCTGCGTACTCTATCTTTCCTCGAGGCAGACCGACATGTTACAAGTAAAATATAATCTATCCATGTACCTACATTTAAGTCTCAATTTATAATTTGAGTACGTTCCCCGAGCTGAGCTTACAAGAAAAAAAATCCTTTTCAGTGATAACGAAACGCAGTTTAAGAACAGTTACTAAAATGCCTATCCGTTATGAGGTATTCTAAGAGGATCAAGTAAAATATGGAAAACTAGAAAAACAATTCCTGTATTTTATAGAATGCCTTTGAAAGCCTTTTGAAATTGGCTCACGATCCTTTCAGGACCTAAGTCTACTGTTTACAGACTGAACTAAAAATAAAAGGAGTCTGGCTTGTTCCAATCTAGCTGAAACAATAAAGCGCGCAGCAAAAAGTGGGTATTTCAGATCTCGAACAGTTTTAACTGCGTATTTTTTATTACTTTAAGATAGCGCTTCATTGGCGTTATTTAAATACAGCGATGGTTGTCGATATCGCTAGATGAGAACAGATAGCCACTGCAGCCCTCGGTGGTAGCAAGAAAATGAAGATGGACGTGTTATGTTTTATTTTGCCATGGTCTCCAACTCTCTATTTGTGGTAGAAAATATTTTGAAATATAGGAACTGTTTTGTATATGTATGTAACTTCATCAACGTCAATTGACGTTTCCGTTATAATGTGCATGTTAAGCGCTTTTAGTGAGGCTTAGAGGTAAAGGTCTGTGTAGAAAGCTTAATCCTCCCAATTTACTTCCTTACACTATAATTGTTACCTGTAACTTACAATAGATACACTGCGCTTAAATGACTTTAAATGGCTCAAGAGCTCATGCTATCGATGATGCTCATGTTTCTAGACCTTGAAGGTACCTTTTATGGTTATAGCAATCTGGTTGCCGCAGTGGAAAGTCATTAAACAGCTGCGCTACGTCTATAAAACGCACCAATTACAAGGAAAATATCTGAGTAGTATTAGGTAAGTATAAACTGACTGACTATCACTGGACAACTCGTAAATAGGCCAATGGAATTGGCACATAGGTTCGGTGAAGACCTTCAGGGTTTAAAACATTGGTATATTCATGAATGGTTTAAAACGATATATTTCACATAACGATAAAAGCTCTACATACAATTTGTTCATGCTTTAATTAATACTCCTACACATAGAGTTTGATTAAAGGTTATGAATGAAAATAAATTTCTATTTGTTAAAATACGAATATTCGAAAAGTATTTTGATTTATGGGTTTATTAATACAAATATTTGAATATTCGTATTTTAAATACTATATAGGAATCAAGAGGGTTATTATTATTATGGTGGTTTGGAAACGCTGGAATACGTCAGAACAGAATGTCGAATATTTTCTTAGACTTATTATTTTATCTGAAATTTTGGATAAGTTTATATTTCTAAATTCTGTATTTAGTTGGGTGGGTACAATACTTAAATTGATGGCATACAATTACATCATGAAAAAACTCAAGCCAATGGTATCATACTCAACATATTGACGGTTTTATTTATAGAAGCTTATATAATAATAGCAAATCGGTCATCATGTCAAAGCGCACGCCGCGGCGTACACTGTCGCGACGTTTAATCAACGCGGAAGACGTAGCTACATAGTAATGCTTTTGAATGGAAAACGTGATTTCAGTCAGGTTTTTACCACAAAAACGGATTGTTGAACGCAAAAAGTATTCGGTAAGGCACACGCGTGGGAACCGCTTTACTTGACGACGATATTCGTCAGTGCCGTGGAATCATTACGGTTGGATTAGAATAAGCAATTATGTTTTCTGTGTCGTAAGAACTTTTTGTCTGGTGTGGTTGGTATAGTACTTTATTATTTAAACATTAGGAGTTTGTAAGATACTGAAATGTATTTTTTCAAATGTATTTGATAGAAAATTTTGTCCTGATTTAATGTGGTTTTTTTTAAAACGTTGCCCTACACTAGATGTTTCTCTTGTGTCGTGGGTGCGTTTCATACACATGAAATATCATATACACAAACACCCGGGACAAACATCTGCGGATCATACAAATTGCCCCGTGCGGAAATCGAACCCGCAACCCTTAGCGCAGCAGTGCAATTGCTTAGCCACTGCGCCAATCAGGTCGTCAAACATAATTAGACAACTAAATCAAATGCATTGATAAGAGGTGAAACGGCTAAATAAAGCTCAAAGGGGCAACTTAGTATTATTGTAACTGTATAGAATGTAAAGTTTTATTGCGAATTCATATTGAAATGTTGAATGCACTCGTGCGAATAGTTTAATTAGCATAAATTCATATTTGAGCTATTTCATTAATAATTATGAAGTAAGTGGGATTTAAATGAAAATTAATTTGTTTCCATGAAAGCGAAGCATTTTGAATAATATTTGCACGTTATAATGAAGTATTGCGATATTCACCCACGTGTAGTTTGCCTCGCTAACAAATTGCACAGTAAAATAAGAATACATTTATATTCGTTCATTAAGTCTCTGAGCTTTTGATACCTGAAACAAAACTCTGAGTCCTACTCATATTGTGAAAGATGGAATAGCTTGGAAAAGGTTAAAACATGTTCATTAATTCCCAAACGGACATATACCTTTCCTTATCCTAATCTTGGCTAATCTAAACTTTTATGAAGGCCGATGAGAAAAGTCGTGGCTCCGTTTTAATTGGACATGACGAATCAACTTTGTTGGAAAAACTGGGCGGGGACTCTTTATGGAGGCGGATGTGGGTTTTTGTGGTCTGCGAGCCGTCTCAATACTTCCACTGGTTTGTGTCAATCGAAATTCTTATTGGAAGAATGACAATAAATAAATACAAAATTGATAACTTCTCTAAGGAAAAAAAGTTGTAACCTACACTATACTACACAATTTATTACGCATGTAATACCCGAAAATCTAGACTCAGCGAAATGAGGGGGTGTATAGACTCTATACACCTATTTCGCTATCATAAGTCCTATGTAATGGGTGTTGGCTTTTCAGCTGTATTGCCATTTATAAAGCCTTCACCAATTGTCTCTTACGACTAGACGACGGCAGGGTTGAATTCCTAATCAGACCACACAGACGCTGCCAATGTTCGATTTTAGCTCACTAAGCTGGCTAAACCAGGGAATTACTAAGCTTCCACAAAATCAAAGGGTACAATTTCATCATGGAGTTGCATTTTGCCTGGTAAGTGATCAGGGATTGCTATAGAAGCAGAGGTATCCCAGCTCATATTCTCAAAGGTCAGCCACGCATCTATCACTCCTTTACATGAGCTTACCATCAGATGACGCAAATGTTTGCTCATCCTATGTGTTATTGAAAACAACAATATCAATCTTACTTTGAAGCCAAACAACAACAAAATCTTTTGCAGGTCGACTGTGGTAGAAAACTCAATACTGGATAAAGCTTGCTTTGTAAAAACATACTGTGACCCTGTTTAATTAATAAATTGAAGAATAAGAATGGGGAAAAGTTTTGTCTCTGTAAACCAGTAACAATTCGTGATAACTTAAAAGTTATATTAGTATAACTCTTAAAATAAATGGTATCAATAATCGAATTACCACCGTGGTACATAACAATTGTTGTTTGAATTGCGATTTCTGTTTCCGGTATATTAAAAATACATACCAATCTTGTATTTGCGTATCGGACAGCGGTAATCGTATCTAACGACTACTAAAACATGTAAAACTCTCTACATGATTGTTCTCACACTACAGCGCGTGAGAACGAAAAATCACAAAATTGAATTACGGGCTAACTGTTCGGCAATTAAACATTCAGAAATATAAGCGACAGTTATAGCGGGTCGGGTGTGATCGCAGGTGCTCCGAGGTATCTTCGGGGGCGGAGGGGATCGTCACGTCGGTAATCGGACGTCGGCTTTGGTTTTTCGGAAAAATCTTGTCGGTATTGGATCGATTTTCACAGCGGATAATTCACGCACGTGTCACGATCCGACCCGATGAGGATTAGACACACTGTCGCTACCTGATTGAGCTGTGTCCACTACACGCCGCGACAGGTTGTTTGCTAAAAATTGTATCATCGAACCCTAAAAAATATGTATATATTTCTTCTGCTCTTACTCGGACTTTTTACGAATGTTATGTTCTTATCAAGTTCTTGATAACTGGTGACATAATATAGTATAGGAGGGGAGGGTATAGTTGTAGTAAAATCATTAATAAAAATTATCTATAAATTACAGAAGTATATTTAAATTTAACATGTGTCGTCACTATTTAGATACATATCTATAGGTTTCATCATTATTTGTATCTAATAATGAAATATAGACGTGAATATTATTATATAATATATAAAAATAATAATTAATCAATGTTTGACACAATTCCCAGGATGTACTCAAATGAAATAACTTTTAACATTTGGAAGACATTTAAAATTGCTTCTCAAGAAAGCTATTTAGTAGCGTAACGAAAGCATTTGTTTAGCAAAAATTTACAATCACCCAAAAATATTTGACGACGGCACTTGACGCTGGTAGCCGTTCATCGGTTCTCACGAGAAATGATTCGGCGGCATTCCGGTGTCCACAGAGACTCTATCAAATGCCAAAGTCGTGCATGTCCACTGATCACTCGACCAAAAAAGTCAACACAGATTCCTAGACTTTTTGTGGAATATTGACTAAAATAAAATATTTTTTTCGGCTGCCTCCATCCGAAAAGCGAAATAATAAAAATGAATAAACTAAAGGAAATAGTGGCGCTTAATGTGTCAAATTGTTTACTGCCTGAACATGTTGCACAATTTCTAGTGTTTTCTAGTTACTAACCATTTCTTGCAGAAGTAGAACACTGTAATTTATATCGACATGTATGGATTGAAATGCAATAAATCAGTTTATTGACGTCGTTGTTGTAAACAACTGACGACCTAGGTATTTCTTACTGTAAGTAGTTAGGTACTGTAAGAATTATGTTATATAAAGTTTGCATATTGTTATTATGTAATCAATAATGTAATGAAAAGGATGTTTATAAAAGTACAAAGTATTATTATATTTTTTTGGTGTACATGGAAAGAGAATCAGAAAGTATAAGTTTCTCATTTATGAGCATTGTGACGGTTAAGCTAACAAGTAATAATTTATAAATAACGGCCTTCATTATCGTTTTAAGGCTCGCGTCACAAAGGGTAACATTCGTTCCGTGTTTTTGTTTAACATTTTGACAGTACAGAAATTGAAACAGTACTAAATAATAGATGCGAGGGTGTCGACACGCCGTTTTGTTTTCTAATCAACAATAGAGGAGCCTTCGACATTCAGTTGGACCTCATACTGTGACCCTATATCGGGAGTATAGCTTGCCTTGTTTTGAACAAATTATTAGTCTGGTTTAGCATAGAGGGGACAACAATCGGTCTTGATTCCTGTTAGCACCGTGGAAGTCCGGGTAACAATGATGTATTTATAGTATGTGACTCATCGGTAGCATTAGTCTTGGACATTGTCTTAGCAGGTCCTCGCAGCTCACAGCTGGAACGCTTTGCATGTTTACAAACATTTTATTGAGGTGTTATGTATAATGGCTCCTTTAGAAGGTGATCGGCATTGTTTTGTTGACAATGATTGACTGTATAGGCACCTATGATTGGAGTTCAGAAATAATAACTTTAGTAAAGACTTTGAAAAAATAGTTTTGAAGGAAATAAATAAAGAAAATACAATATTTATATCTATCTTCTATCTATCTTCTATCTATCTTATATCTTATTATAAGTATAAAATAAAATTTGTTAAAACATTCTTATCTCAAGAACTGCAGGACCGATTTAATTGATCTCTTATTTGTTGGATTCGACTCCGCACCGAAGAGCAGAATAACTATTAAAACTTCAAAAAAATTCACGGGTAAAATGAACAGTTAATTTTTAAATAAATTAAGTTTGTTACCGCCATCTTTCGCAATTGACAGCTCACGTCACGCTACTTTTCCGGGCAGGACGACGTCTGCCGGGTCTAGTACTTTATAATATTATAATTAAATATTTATCATATTATATTATCATTAGTACAACGTGATGTACGCATGATGATGAAAGATAAATGAATAATCTTGGGCGTTTCAAAAATCTATAAATGCATAAGATGAGAGACGCAAAATAGTCATTTCCAGAATTCCAGACATGAGTTGTTAGGTATATAATGAAAGCTAAGTTTCTTAGTGTCATTAGCAACCTCCACTAATGAGACTTATTCGTAGAATTTACAGATCAGTTTGTTATTCAAAATAATTGTGTGTGTCTATATTCCTGGCCTTCTAGCATAGGTATTTCTTATACTTAAAAGGAGACCCTTACGTAAGATTAACTGTATTGTGAAAGTGAAATAAACATATTTTAATTTTTTATAATGGGCGAAAGTATTTCTATATGATATTTTCAGACTTAATATATATATCATAGCAAATATAAGTAACACATAATCATAATAATATAAGTAACATATCTTAATATGACCTGCAGTAAACCGCCACAGGAATTTAATTTGATAATATTGCTATTTCATAATTCGTGGAGTATTTTAAATGCGAACAACAACAAAATATTAAGTACAAATTTGAATGCTTTCAGTCGGAATTTAATTTAAGCGGAATTCTGTCTGAAACAAATGGAAATGTGTAATACATGAAATACTGCATTAATGTGAAGAGGACAAAAACATGAGTGGTAGAGTTTATTTATTTATATTTAATAGGGTTTACATTTTAACATTTTGTAAAGATACGGTAAAGGTTTTAAATCAACAAGTTTCTACTAACTAGACTCTACAGAGGAACCTTTAAAATCCCACTACTGGCCAACGGTCTCAAACTAGAGTAAACTATCTGTATGATCTAGTTAATCTTGTTCTTAAGACTATATTCCAAAATACCTCGTTGGTCTAGTGGTCGCTAAGTGCGACTCCAGAACATGAGGTCCTGGGTTCTATTTCCGTGTCAGGCAAAGTGTCATTGGGATTTTTTATTAATTGGTAATTCTCAGTAGCAGCACGGAGTCTGGATTTGTGCCCAGTTGATGTCAATAGACTCGCCCCCTATTACATTGGGACCTATAATATAACTGGCGAGATGAGGGTGCACTATATGTGCAGGTGAACCTCTGCCTACCCCTTGGGAGAATATACAGGCGTAATTTTATGTTATGATATTTATGTTATATTCTAAAACAATTTGTTCTTCACGGATTCTTGGTTAGAAGTTACTTGAAGTGGTAGGTAGACACTTACACATTTCTAGTAACTAGATATTTTCAAGAGTTGCGTAGGTAGTGGAACAGCCCCTGCTAGTAATTTAATGAATATATATAATATATCGTAGACTGTATTCCCCGAAGGCGCATGCAGAGATTCCCCTTTGTACAACCACATTTTCTACAAATCTTAGGAAAGTTCTAGGACGTAGGGGTTAACATAATACAGTTCTAATATGTATAATATCTGAGCCATGTGACATTAAATGAAATCCGAAAATATTAAAACATTCATATAAGTAAGAGATGGAGCAAGTTAACCTGTCCGCTGCATTACAAAATTCAGTGTTGTCCAACGTCTTCATTTGTCATTCAAAAACAATGGGAGGCAGTTACGGCCAATGTCGTCGATTGTGAGTAAAACACAATAAAGTACCAGTGTAACAGGACATTTTTATTGTTTTACTGCACAGCTCCTGCACCCGTAGGAGGTAGCACCCAAAAACATTGAGTAAAGACGTTTAAGCTTTAAATGCAGGCAATTAAATAGATTTACAACCGTCTACCATGTTCTTGGAACGGCGACGAATTTCGAATACAGATTGTCATTTGTTTCCTCGATTGTTTAATTCGTGATAATCACTGTTTTGTGTTGAGAAATATTTAGATGATGCCATTGTTGTGCTATAAATAGGGATAACTATAGGGTGTATAAAACTATTAGATCTATGACGCTTAGCTTACTTTAGAAATAGGCCTAAACGGTAGACTAGGGAATACAATAGGTTAAAAAATTCAACAATAGGTTTTTTTTTTCAAATATTTAGCCATTTGTTTCATGTATCCAAACTATAGCGAGAAACTTTACCAAATATTAGAGAAATGCCGTTGTTGCTTTGAAGTTTACGGACTAGAATAATATACATACGCACTTAAATACTCTACTTTGCGGGTTTAAGCTGAGAGAAGTACTAAGACCCGTGGCTATATTTTGCATTGGAATAAGGGTCCGATTAATATAACTTCAGTAAAAAGACAAAGTCTACTTCTTAGTACCGTTCTGGAAGGCGACTTCGGTCGGAGAGTCGAGAGTCGGCCCATATAATCATTATCTTATTAACGACTAAATCACATTTTTTTGCTTTCGTTTACTAAACAATGAGTCGAAATAATTGATTGATGATCATGATAAATAGAGATTTTATTTTTTTTTGCTTTTATTTATGTTTTAGAGGACATTAAGTTTTTTAGTTTGGTACTATTTATAATCAAATTTATTTTAAGATATTGTTAGATACGGTAAGAAATTGTTGTTTATGTCGCGTATGAGCAGCATAGTTTAAAAAAACATTCGTTCAATTAAAAAAATAATATATTGAATGTGCTAACATCGTTTTAATGATTTTCATTCTATAGCCTAGTAAATAGAGAGCATTTACAGGATCGTCTCATTGCTCCCAATAAAACCGTGTGTCGATGTCGTTAAAGAAACAATAAACCTTGTCTATCAGCCTTCGAACATTTGCTAAAGTCTTGACTTTTACGGACATTTACAGGTGCCACGATACTTCTAAATAAACCTACTTCGTGAAACGGGTCTAATAAAACTATTGACATAACGCCAATTTGAACCTTATGTCAATGGAATAGCGTTAAGTAGATCATAAAAGAGTAGAATACTTAACAACGTATAGATGCGGATGTTGTTAAAACATTTGACGACTCACCACTCGATATTCAATTCTAAGACATTAAAACAACGTTCATTCGATTTGATGCGCTTTTGTTATTAAGGTCCCTATAATCGTCGACCGCAGTCGTCAGTCTGAAATTGGTTTTGTTAATTACTACAAGTGAACTGCAATTAGAACTATCCTTCTTCGAAATTCAAACAATCTGTATAGTTTGTAAGTCTTAATTTGTGGTCTGTGACATTCTTCCAACCACACAATTATGGACCACATGTCGAGATAAGAACAATGAGTGTCGTACTACTGTTCGGTAGCAAGACGCGACCCCCATGATGCTACTGTGTTGAATCAAAAACCACAAACAAGACTATTGAGACCAGAAACATGCCTCCGGACGGCTTCGCTTTGTCTTCGGATGAAAGTACATTTAAGTGAAGTGTATTGTTACAAACCAAACTATGATGCTACCGGTGGGTGGTGGGCTATTCTGCTGTGTGGTTGGCTTACCTGATGACAGATCTACGGCTGGTTATTGATCGCTTCCGCGACAAATATGTGATTGTTAGGATTTAAGGTGTTTGCGCATTGAAATAAATACAAGCAAAAACAATACATGTTAAAACTCTATTAGGTACATTTCACTAGGAAAAATTCTAAGTATTTGTGTAGATTGCATTCACTGCGTAATTTTCACTGTGTGTTTTTTCTGGTAAAGCTAGGTTTCTATTATGAAGCCTAAAATAGTGATAACTAAATAGATTGACGACATTACGAGCCATTTTTAGATTATAGCCCAAAGAAATTGTGGCTATGCCTAACGAGAGTTCTTAAAATTCAAAATTATTCAAAGTTTTTCCATTAATCACGTTCTCGGTGTGAAATTGCCGAAGCCTAAAACTCTACTAAAAACCTAAAATTTTAACTAGAGACAGTAACCAGTCACAACACATAAGTCTTAACTTCATTCCAAAACCACCCAGGCTTTGCCACACACAAGCAATGGGCGTAACTACTTTGTCACCTTGTGAATACGCTCAGATAGCATCAAAGGTATTATGTATCTGTATAAAGGACTGGCCGACTAATTCGTAGCTAATACATCAAATACTGGCAAAAGAGAATGAAGATTGTTCGATTTTTGAAAACCGCCGCTACAGTTATTGACATTTATGCTGCCGTCATTGTGTGTGGCGTCAGAGATGTGAATGGAGCCGGGGTGCGTCGTAATAGGTGTGAAGTGTCGCACTATTGTTGTCTGTTTTTCAAGACAGGTATTCGAGATGCGCGAATAATGTGCGATGTGTGACGTCTGTTAGGTATATATATGTGTGTATGTGAACAAGCAAGTGCCAGTGAAGTAATCATAATTATCTTTTTGTTGCATTTGTGTTATTTAATTATTAATTTAATTAATTAATTTGATTTTTATTTGTAGAATTGGTTGTTGAATTTGACAATCGTCAGCAATTCGATTCTAACAGTCGTAAATACTAAACCTTGACATGAAATCAGAACAGACATTTTCAAATTTCTCTTATGACTAAACTTCAATGTCTGAAGTTTTGTGAAATATAATAATCATTTTGTTAACACAAGCTACGATAATATTTCAACTTTATTTTACTGGCGGGTAACCGTCGTCGTCGAAATAGCTGAAACAAGCAATAGGAATTTTGTTCAAGGTTATATGGGTCGGAATGTTTCGCAGCCATTTCACAGTGTCACTTGTACCGAGTTCTTCACATTGCTGTATGTCCAATTTCAGTCTCTTAGTGTCAGTTTTAGCATACGTATATTGACGTACTAGGAATAATAAACAAATGTCATTGAAACCCGTTATGTCACTAATAAAGCCTTCCTTAGTTTCTTTAGGAATGTTGTAATAAGTATTCAGAAAATTTGTTGTTTGATGACTTTATGCTGGCTGCACCATGTAAAATGTTATTTAGAGTTACACAATTTGGAGATATGTAAATATCTACCCGTTGAAGCCCATTAAACCATCATTGCTTTTGAAAGTAATTTTCCGAGAATAATTACCGCAAACATTTCAGTCGCTGAGATTGACGAGGTTTTATACTTATGAGTTATAAAGTACTACTACTATGCAAATGTCCAATAAGCATATAGGTAAAGGGCCCTGAAATATGAAACGTGAATTGTTATTGAAATTCTTTTAACGTCTTCTACAAGGCGATTTACATTGATGTAGAGACGAGGTAGCAAGGCATCAAAAACTTATATTCTGTAAGAATTGGCATGTCTGTGTTTTTACATATTTGTGTAGAGGTTACCTTAAAAAAAATTAAAAAACTCGACTGCTATGTCAAATCTCTGACTAAAAATGTAAGAGGTAACCCAACAGCGATGGAACTTATTTTTTATTTACTTTTTAGTGCGATTTTTGACATGGCAGTCGGATTTTTTAATTTATTTAATTACATTTTTTTTATTTGTGTCTTTTTTAGGGTTCCATACCGAAAGGGTAAAATCGGGATCCTATTAGTAAGACTTCGCTGTCTGTCCGTCCGTCTGTCTGTCACCAGGCTTTATCTCAAGAACCGCGATAGCTAGACAGTCCCATATAACAGACATGATGATTTGCCGTTTTTATAGATAATGATACCGGTCCATTATCGGACGGAACCCTTCGTGCGTGAGTCCGACTCATACTTAGCCGGTTTTTATATCTTATGTTACTCGCAATGTTGCAAGAATTCTAACGACACTCGGTGAAATAAAAAAACTCACATACATACCTACATGAACCCTGAAAACATTTCACTCCTTTTTTTGGGCAATCGTGAAAAAATGGAGTATGTTACTGTTTTGTTTCTCTTCCGTTTTTCTTACGGTGAATGTAACCCAACTTCGGGTGATTGAGTAGGTAGCCACTTAATTATGAATCCTACAATGTAATAGGTAGCTACTTTATAAATCTTACAATGTACAAGGACGAAGCAATCGATTAAGTGCATTAATGAATCTAAAAGGATGATATTAAGGTCGAGCTGAATCTAATCATGATAATGCATTCCATTACCCACATGTCTGAGATCCATTTAATCTAATTAAAAGCCATGATCTCCACTGTCTAGATCTATTTACGTCTAGATGTTTAAGATCCGAATGTTAATTGTGTGTTTACTGACATACCTCAAATTACAAGCGTCCAGACTTGTAGATCGTAGATTTGTAAATCGTATAATTAAATGTCCAGTAAATAAATCAAATTCTTGACTGTCACAAAGCGAGTATTCAAAAACATTTGAAGCTTTTGATTAGAATAATATAAATACCTAAGTTTTCATGAAAGTCGTCGACAAAAGACGTAAAACTGTTCCAAGTTACAGTGAATATTTCCGAGAAATATAAAAATAGTAGCATAATATCGAGCAGTTGTGAGAGCATCTCTATTCGCGGTGCACTTTGACATACACTTGCAGGAAATGAGCTTCTGTCGCGAATGTTGAACGCTAAAACTTGGTATTTTAATTCTCGCTTTCAGTGACGTAGATTGTAGATATTGTAAGTATGTATAGGTATTAACAACATACCTATATCTATAAAAAATGCACATTTTAGAATGTATTCATTCCTAGGTTTTTTACTCGTGGGAAGCCAAACACTACCAGTACGGTACTAACCAAGCTATAGTTTAAAAAAATGTTGCAGTGACATTGAATAAATTAGATAAGACGACTCTGTGGCAGATTTTTATTTGAATTCTCCTAGCAAGATATCATAATATTTTATCTTTAAGTTGTCTGTAATTGCTTGTAATAGTTTCCAGATCTTACGTAGCTTTTTAAACACCAAATACGAGTATGTTACAATACCTTGTCTTTTTCTTAGTTCCCATATTTTATGTAGAGTAGCCGGGCATATTGACGTAAACTACAACTGGACTAACAGCCACTAGAACTGTGACAAGAATTATAAGTGACTACTGCGATGGCACCCAGACTCTCTAAGCCGCGCATAATAAGTATGGAGTCGCGTAGATCCACGGAACTGTTTTCTATTTGTTATTAAGCTGCTGACAGTTGTAGAGAAATTACTGTTGAGTAGATAATACGATAGCATAAATATATAACGTTCCAAATACCATAATTGTGTCGAGTCTATATCAGTATTAAAAAAAGTCTTTCGCTACGAATAATATGTACCTAGGTATCTAACTGTGCCTATATAACTTCCAACTTAACAAAGTATGGAATGAAACAGTGCAGTGCAAAACTGTGATAAAACCAAACAATAACAGAATTTTATTCAAACAGAATTCCATATTTCACGTGCCACAATAGAAAATAAAATTTTAGCACTACAATTCTACATCCAGTATTGTTCCTTTTACCTATTGAACTACTCCACACGGCTCGCTTAACTTTGTTTCAAACGCCATTGACGTGATATCCGAACTAAATCCGAACAACCGTCGGGAACAATCGCCTTCCCACCCATTTACCTACTTCCAATGTCAATGTCAAGCCGAGAGTTGTGTCGTCGGGAAATTCACTTACGAAACAAATTAGGGAGGGAAATTCACCCTCATCAAATTGTTTGTGAGCGTAAAAGCTGCGGTAACTCAGTTGTGTGCCTGATATTAAGAGAACAACCTCTGTACTTGTATTTGAGTTTTTGAAGGAGTTAATGGGGTATATTCGTAAACTTTTGGTTTAAATGTCTGTTGAAATGTATTATTGTTGTATTAATTTTGTAGGTTAACTTATGACTAGCAGCATCTCAAGATGATCCAAACGTTACACAACAGATCTTGTTAATCCGCAAATGAATTACAGTTGTTACAAACTGTGAAAAGGCTGAAAATTTTACGTCTACCAGTTCATTTTGGTATCGGTATTTTCCAATAACAAAATGTAACATCAGATTCCGTGAGTCAAATACTACCTGTTGATGTAGGAAGCAGGGTTTAGGCTTCGGATTTCTGTCGCAAATCGAGCGAAAATGGACCTACATGATACTTTAAGCTTTTATTTTTAGGCTGCAGATAAAACTTGGCAAAATGTTGTGTTAGAAGTACTACCACCGTCTGTCCCGCAAGAAAATTCCAGATGCTAAAAGAAGTTTGCTATTTTTTTACTCTTTAAAATACATGTAGTGTGAAAGTGTTCATAATTTTGGCTTTTCTAGCACTATTACGAAAATGTTCGTAACGATTTAACTTTACAAAACTAAGTCTCCCGTTGTTTTTTTTTAACACGCTGTTATTGTTATTGAAGCTGAGAAAAATAATGAAATCAAAATGGCGTCGTCAATTTAGGGTGTATAATAATCAGGGCAGTAATGGTAGCCGTTTATTTACTTTTTGCGATTTATATTTAGCTGGGGTGGCTTGGAATTTATTCGATGGGGTTTTGTAATGGTAACGTCGTTCGGTTATGCCTCGTTGAGTAGGGGATTTTATTGTTTGGGGATCAGTGACTGGCTTTCACGCGGAGTATTTCACCCTGATGTTTATTGAGAAGTTTTAAATTATAGGAGCAATTTATCACTCGCGCTAGGGCTGCCGGCCAAGTTGGAGTGAGCAACAAGCGGCTGTGTTCAGTTATACTCTGTTATACAAACGTTAGAATATAGTATATAAATATATTATTATTTTTATGTTCTCGTGATTTTAATGCCTGATGAACCCCAATAATGATAAGACTTCAGCTTAGGAAGCTACATATAAAGTTGCATAACGAACTTGTACGAGTTCCGAAGTAATTTATTTCACAAATACACGTTAAATAAGGGTTTAATATCCTGTCTAAAAATGTAGGTTAGTACCTGCTATCCTCCAAACTAATTAATGTCTTTTGTACAAACTTTCATTTCAATTTGCGAAATTTTGGCAATTAGTAGAGATGAATAGAAATGTCTTAATTAGAACTGTACCTACTATTTACACAATGATCAAAGTTTAATAGATTAGAGGCTTATAATTTAGTTTTAGGATAAAGCGGCAAAATGGGTCAACTAAGTTGACTTACTAAACAAAAGTGGTCACGAACATTTTCATAATTTTGCAGGACATTCTTGTCAAGACTGGAAACTTTAGATCTAAATAGTTTCCTTTGGCTGTGCTTTGCTTAGTTCACAAACAAACTACCGCAATGGCTGTTTGTTATATAAGATAAATAACTACTAGTATTTTATGGCTTTACATAAATTAAGTTTGGTCCTCAAATAATTAAAAAAAAAAACACAAGTTCCACAAGTATGCGTCATCTTTTTGAAGTAGGAAATCTTGAATCTTTTTAAATTTTTTTGCTTATGTCGTATAGCTAATAACTGTTATCCGTTTTATTTTTTAGACTGAAACAAATAAGAAACGTATTCCTTACATATCTATCTTCTCGTGGCTAAAACTTATCTAAAATAATAAAGTGAATATTTTGCTACTGTGATTTTCCGCAGCTAACAGTAACTTGGCCTTATTTAAGTTTCAATTTATTGTTTGAATTTAGCGTTGAATGTGGAACCCAAGTGAAAAGCAGTGACATTATCGTCTTGATAATGTCCGTGAGAGCGTTGAAGGTACCATTCCTTTAGTTATGGAATTGTTAGCTGATCAAAATGTTGTGTTGGCACTAATTGATTTCAATACAAGTATGTGAAAATATTAGTGAAAGTTTTATTGTTAGATTTTTCGTCACGCTGAACTCAATGAGAAAGAATTCTTTAGTTTAGTTTTATGAATGAAACGTACCTATATTGATTCAATCACGGCTAACGATAGTGACTATCATTAAGGAGTGTTGTCGATAAAACAATAGAATGGTTGGTCGGTGTTCCCACAATAACACCACGCTATTAGGTATGGTTTAGCAACAGTGATAATAAAAATTGACATTAACGATGAACGCATACATAAATATGAATTATTCAACGTCTTCATGCTTGTATTTTATATGACTAAACGATGCATGAAATTATCGATAGCTTCGAAGAAGTTTGTTATGTTACCTTCTTTGATTATAATGGTCACAAAAATGACGCGTTACCCGTGAAACCTTTTTGGTCGTTCTAGCGCAGAGTTACGGAAGAGTACTCAAGCTCTGCGCTAAATAATATGAGCTGTAAGAATAGGCAATACATATTATTACGGTATAAGGTATTATTTGGTCCCGTGAAATGCCGGGCTAGATTAGCACCTCCCTTTTTCGTACCGTAGGATGTCGTTGGAGGCGACTAAGAAAATCTATAAGATGGACAGCAGCGTCTACTTTAATCACACTACCAGTACTGCGTGCTGCTGGCCAAGCGTAGGGATTATGGCAACCCTATAAGGGGGTGGTCTTTGTTCAACAGTGGACGTCTTCCGGATGATGATGATTCTTTGGTCCTTATTTACCTAAGAGTATTTAAAAATGCTCTAAGTTATTTACCAACCAACGTATAATTCAGGTCTAGGTCTCATATAGAGGACACATAATTAAGTTGGTATTATTATTGTAATCGCCAACGCCAACATCCCTTTCGATCAATAAACCGGTACTCATCTAAAATATCAACTACACGTTCTGAGTGAAAAACCAAAATAGATGGTTTTATCAGTAGTGTGGGGCGTGGGTTCATACCTACCTACTTATTTTATTTTTGGTAGCGGTTAGCGAATTCGTAACATTTCTGGTATGAAATCCCCGTTTCATAAAAGAGTAACTCTTATAAGTTTTCCTCTATTCAAAATTGATGTCATTTGTACTATTTGCGGAAAATTTTAGACATTTTTGTTTGCAATGCAATCCGTTTCTGAGATTCTTCATATAAGTTACAAGGTTAAGTTTACTTACGTAAAAGCTTTTTCAAGCGATAGTCCGAGGGCAGAGTTCGTGATTTACTTCATCCTCATTTACATCTGTTACTTCGGGATGACAACTGGTCTGCAGCTTAGAAACAGGACTTTTCTTAAGAGTGTTCGTACTGCTTTTATATTACAAACATCAGACAAAACGGCATGCAGCAGCCTAGTCATTATTCTAGAGAGAATTATGAAGTAGAGACAGTTTTCTGGTGACTACAATCAATGCAAGTCTATCGAAACTTGACTGTTGGATACCAGTCATATAGCTTTTCGGTAAAAAGTAGTAAAACTATTTACTAGAACTAGCTATTATTAATGGACAACCACACTTTTATCTCACAATATACCGACATACGAATAAGTTATATAGATCTTTTTCAAAAGAAGTAGAGAATAGTGTCCAATACACCCACTTCACAACAGTAAGTCGAATGTGGGCGAAAATATTGACATTTAACGGATGTAGCTCCGAATCTTGGACCGCAGCTGGAAATTTCTGTATAGAAAATCTATTTATTTCTCTGAGACAGAAACACGAGGTTTTGTTACATTTGTTTATCTATTCCTATTTACAATTGAGTTATTAACTTTGAAACTTCCTTCTCATATGTGTACTATTTACAACTAATCTAATGATCACTAGTAGGTAAATAAGCGCTGACAGGGATTTAATTAAACCAGTGCAGCTGTATCGGATTTTCGCGTTAGTCGCATGGAAATTATGGGATCAGTGGTTTGCTTATAACTAAAGCTATAATCACTAGTTATTAAATGTGTTTAGGTTAGTTACGTTCATACAATCATGCCTATAAACCCGGAATTGGTCACCAAAAGAATTTTCTTTTCTTTAATACTACCTACTGCTACCTACACATTTCACTGCACACAGTTCCGATGCAATAAGTGGCTTACCGTTTGCCAATCATTGGGCCAACACAGGGTTTGTCAAACGACTATCTTTGCTAGGACTGAAAGCAAAATCAATAAACGGTAAATAAATAAAAATAAATAATTCCGTCTAAGCTAATTGTAACTATTAAGTTGACTTTCGCCTGATCATCTCCATTTTTATTTGCGTGTCAGCAAGAGCTATATTATAAGACATAAACAGCTCATCATCTTCTCAAGAATGCCTGTAATTGCCTTCGTGAAATAAAAACTATTAAACTTGACTAAACATACCTTCTTTATAAACATCTGCAATAATTAATACTAGAGGATAATTGCTATGATTGCTACGCTCGGCGGATTATGTAGTATCTAGTTAATTATAATTTAATTATGATAGATTAATAAAATATTAATATGTAATAGGTACAGAATACTTTTATCGCTGAACGTGAACCTTTGGAGAGCCATCTATCTTCATTCCAATTACAGTAAGGACTACTTAGTAGTATTATTCTCCTATACTACACATCGTTAGAGACTGCTATAAAAACCGTATAAGAAAGAAAATCCTCTGTACAATTCAATTTTAAAATATGAACATTTCTTGAGTACCTACTTAGTACTTAAACGTATGCTAAGGTAATGTAAAGCTTATGCTAATATAATTGTGTGACGGCTGCCAGTGTGTCGACGGTCTAACATAATTTGCTAGTAGGCATATTATGTGTAATATTATATCTTAATGTAAATTAGATCTATTGAGACAGTTGTATAATTGATCGTTATATAATTTACCTACGAATAACAAGACAGAGAAATGTAATTTGAATGATTGATAAATTATAAAATTATTATGTTGGGTATCATGATAATGTACAATGTACATACCTAATAAAGTTCCTTTTTAAATTAAAGTTGTGCGAATAGGATCGTATCTTAGTGACTCTTACGATCTTTTTGTTAAATGAAAGTTTCTCTCAGACAGGCATTACTTCGCAAACCATTTTCTTTAACGATAATGAGGTAACAGGTATGTAGTATGTACCAAGGTGGTACTCTTATAACCGTTAAATTAAAACACACATTACTTCGCGAACTTACCCGATAATGCGTGGAAAAGCTGACACAATTAAAATTAATAAACTTGACGGTAGTCCTCGGTAAGTATTTTAAGCATCCGTCTCACCTGCTAGCATGTTTCACAAACTTATGTGCCTTTAAGCCGTGTCAAATTAACATAAGGGATGAATTTTCACGCAAATGATACGCATACCCGTGTGTACTTATTTGACGAACGTGAAACAACCGCGCCCATGCAGGCTAATTACAAACGAGTTTTAATTTGCCTTCATTCTCTACCCTTAATTAAATTTACCCAAAACAATTTGTCGCTGTTTGTATGAACATGATAAATAAATAATTAATAAGTTGTTAACTTAAACCGCAAATGTGTAACTAAAGTATTAGCATACTGCATAATATTGTAATACTAAGTAAATAATTTGTAAGTATTAACTTGCACGCGTTATTTCATTAGGCATACTTTCAGTCGGCGGCGCGCTGTTGCGTACGTATAACATGATAGAACTACATACGGACCACGCGTAAAATCAAATGTATAATGCTAAGATACGTGTAAAATTAAGTGTTAAAAATGAGTGTTGAAATGCTGATTAGATCCAGGTATTTAGTGGCTGTGGTGCACGATTGAGTGGTCACATCTCCTCCATAGAGCACGGCCGACACGCATCTGACACGCCGTCATATCACAATTCTATGCCTCGTTTGTTCCATTGTGATACCCGTTGAATTCATGTCATATGCCTAATTATATTACACTAATTTTAAGTGTGCTTAATCGATAGTCTCGCCTTTAACCGGATTGGAACAAACCTCTTTATACAGCGGTACACGACATTTTTTTAGTAAATTCAAGTTATTTCGTTGAATACTTTTGTGTATTGTTTTGGGCGGGTGCGACCTTGTCTGGACAATGATGGATCTCGGTGCTCGCTGTGCTTCATTATAACGAAGAATTGACATTTAAAGAGGCCTTACGCTTTTGTTACTACGAGACTACTAGTATTACACATGGGAATCACCAATCAAACTTTGACGTTTCTGAGATCGTCGAAGTGGTGGCAATCAGTCTTTCTTCATTTCTGAACGCTCAATATATTGTGGCTCGTCAATCATACGGAGTGGCTTCTGATGTTGGCTATTTCTCTTTTTTATTTCAATACTGGAAATAAATTAAAATTCCGCACATACGTTGTATTGAAGGACAACATTTGCAAAGTGGGACGTTTGTCGTTTGTTTAAAAGTTATTTTGAATTTCTATGACGTCGATATTGAATTACTGACGCCATAATTTCATTTTACCTAATTTAAACAAAATTTGGGGTTCAATTTGCAAAATTTGGGATTTATTAAAATAACTTTGGATATTGGATTAAAACCGCTATTATTTTATGACCAAGGAAAATCACACATTTTAATACAAGAAGAAGCGCCGATGAAAGGGACTTTTCAAAATCACGTTGTCTTTTATTCGATGTATACGTCCTCCTAGATCCCGAATTAACAACGGGAGAATAATGATTGTAGGTATTGGAGGTGTACCTAGGTATACTTCACTAATATCTTATTCAAAAAATATTATTATACTTATACTCCATTGGTGTATGTTTTTTTGTTGTTTACACAAAAAAAGGCGTTACAAAGCCATTTTAAAATTGAACTGATCATTTTATATTATTAAAACAAGAAAAAAATATTAATTTAAGGAAAAAAAACGTAGATTAATCTGGCAAATCTGATTTTTTAATAAAGATGATTTTAAGTAATGTATCAGCATCATCATCAACGTCGTGACATAACAATAAAGAATTGAACGTAAAAATTAATTATTCGCTATCGGCACGCTATTCTAATAATCATAAATAACTACTGCAATCGGATCAAACGCGGTGGGTCCGTTTTGCTGACGAACAATGTGCGAAACATTAAAAATATCAACAAAGGACTTTTGACTTTCATAGTACATACACCGAAACAAATTATTATGAAGAACGAAAAACACTAGTTTACACGACTATCAACCCTAATGAATGAGTCATAAGGTACCTTATTTTCGCTATGGAGAGCAAAGAGTGAATGGTTTATAGCTGTCGCTCGCGCCAGCTGGCGTACCGTGGAAAATCGATTTTCACGTGAGACCGACGGATGTCGCATCTGCGCGCGACTGTACGGCCGCCGCTTGTCTGCACCCAAAATACGCGACGATCTGTAAAGGGAAATCATGTGAGAGCATATTAAAAGCATACAGATATTTACGTACCTACAATTGAGTAGATAATAATTGGTTTTAATCGATGCACGTGTAGTGTGGTTGGTACTGCGTGCAGAGGTAAATTCGTGTAGCCACCTTGCGTGTTTTAAATTATGTAGTGGTCAAAGAACTTGCAACTTTTTTAAAGCAATCTATGTACCAATTGGTCAAATGTTAACCAAAAGTTCGTTGGAAACGACATCTATATACAAATTCTTTAGGTTACAGTCGTCATCTGTTCGTGGGAAATAAGGAAGCCGTTCCGTTTGATCACTCAAACGTCAAATTATTGACGGGCGAACTAATAACAAAAAGCAAACAAGTAATTATCCAAAACGAGCGCGAGACCACACAGGGACAGAAACATGGGCGAAATTCACGAAAACTATCACCGTTACAAATCGTTTTAACGCAAACGTATAATCGGTCGTGAGCCGTTCTATTTGTTTTAAGTTGGCCGTAACCGGGATTTGGAATAAAAACATCAAAGGGGGTGCGTAAGAGTAAACCCGAAGGAGTAATTATGATTTGTCTCGGTTAAGCGGAAATAGTTTGTGTCGCTATTAATCGCGCTCGTATTCCGGGAACGTCGCGCATGCGCGCGTCCTGCGCGGAGGTCCTGCGCCAGAGTAGACGCGGCGGCTGCTCACGAACCGGTAAAACACTACTATATGCGAACATTGTAGTATTAACGTTACATAATATAATTACATGTACAGTTTTGCAATAGTTGCTACCGCTGCATAGTTACATCGGCTTATATAAACTGCAAAGTTTTTAAGCAAAATATACGAAGAAGCAAGACGAATGCACCTAGATGTGACGAAATCAGCTAAGATCTTATTGGTTTTTATTTTAGAGTTAGAGGATATCGGTATATTTCATAACTTTATTTCGTACCTTAGGTAACTAGGTATGTATTACTTAAAAGGTAAATCGTATGTACAAATATCAGTTATGTAAATATCAGTGTTTGCTTAGACCGCTTTGTTAATTCCAATTTTACTAAAGATATTAAAATCATATTCGCAGTGACGAAAATATAACTACAATGTGTATTTTTTGTTTTGTTATCTATAGATATAAATTAGATACAAGTTAAAACATTTGAAGACGTATCTGGTCACAAGAAAGTTGTATGAAATTCAAGATAAACCATTCTCGCATCTATAACTAGGGCTCAACTTCGTCCATTTAATGCAAGACCGCGCAAAGTTACAAACAAGATTCAGATCCAGTTAAGGCTTCGTCTCAAGACAGTGTAAAATGCTCTACCCGTTCAACTTAATGTTAAGCATGTATAATACTATAGCGCTATAGTAGTCTGTAGTAGCTTTAGTTACTAGTAGATGTCAAAAAAACTTTTACTAAAAGTTAAGAATCCTAAATCTTTCGTCTTCTTCATGACGTGGAGATTGGTTTTTCAAAGAGGGTACACCTAGGAGGTAAGATTGATCTCTTCAGGTGCGACAAATACTTTTAGGTACTTAATGCCTATACAAAGTGCAACAAGATTGCCTCTACGAGAGGTCGTAGAGGCAATCTTGTTCCACTTTGCGCGCTAACCTGAATTCTTAGTTAAGTAGTAAAGAAAATACAAATTATTAACTAAAAACGTTAAATCAAACAATATGTGTAGTTACATATTTACCTTTTATTTACATTGTGACTAGCGTCCCACGTGAGCGGGTGTTCGGTGTTACGGACAGCAGCGGCCGGTGCGTGGATCACCGTGTCGCATCGCGATTTCCACGCATCCATCCCGACGAGCCGGGCCTTTGTCACAAAGGAAATTAACTAGTTATACGTAGCGTGTGTGTGTGTGCCTGTGTGCGTGAGTACTGGTAGCAGACGAAGCGTTGTTTATTTTTAGGAGGTGTTTTATTTTTATTTTGTGTTGTATTAGTCTAGGCCGTTCTTATGACATGGCCCGCCATGCAAGCGCCATTACAAGGCGTCTGGTTTCTTCATTAAGTGACCGATTTGTAAATAAGTAGGTAAGTATTGTTTATTATCTAAATGATACAATGTATAGTCTTATCTACAGTGTGACTATGACAAAAATAGAAATTTGGAAGATTATAATTAACCTTATTGAACGTTGAACTTCAGCGACAGGTATTTTTTGTTCAAATAAATCTTTAGTAATCTTTAGGTATTTTGAAGACGCCGATTTTATTTCGGGAGCGTTATTTAAATACCTCCTTTTTAAAGGTTTATACTTCTGTCGGGACCTAAAACTAAATGAACGATATGTATATTTATAGATACACGGTTATGATTATGAACATTAATTTTAACGTCGATCTTTAGTTACTGATAAAATTAGTGTAATAAAAAAAGTCAGCAGTTTTTTTTGCTATCCGTAACTAGGCAGTAATCAAACGTCACTGTGCCAATGAAGGAAGAGCTATTGTTATAAAGTTGAATGAAAACTCCTATTTAAGAAGACGGTAGGTGCTTTTTATATATTTTAAAATTATTTTCAGCAGATGTTCTGTGTTGATGGATCACATTTACGACCTTAAATAGCATTATTTCTAGGGTACTGTGAAATTGTCTTTATTGAGGCGGCAGTAGGTGTAGCGTCAAAGTTTTTACAATCATCCTTGTAATTATCGAGAATACGTTTCTATTCTTCGAGTATGAAGTTAATTGGACCCTCTATAACTAAGCTAATCTAGTAGTTAATCACATAACATAATTTCATTTACCTATCTGTGATTTACCACATCAATTCGTTAGATAACTATGTCAACGTTTAACATAGTTTCCTTAAAAAAGTTAATTTTAATGACTTGATTGCTAGAATTAAAGCAAATTTAATGATACAGTGAGATTTGGCAGAAAATAACCGTATTTTAAAAGCCATTGTTAGTAAATTAGTAAAAAATTTAGAGATGATAGTCGCGTTTGCGGTTCTGCACAAGACTTACAAATTCATGATTTATTTGCTTTCCGTAGGGAATGTTACGATAAAAAAAATACGATGCAATTTATTTCGAAAACATCAATAATAAAATGTTTGCAAAAATTTCACGACGCGGAAGCAAATTGAATTTTTGTTACATGTAAGTGGACCCCTAAAAATGAACAGAGGATTTCTTATTGGCCAAAAATGATTGTTAATAATATTGTTTTCGGTGGATCTATCGTTTTTCGAAACCGTGGGAAAGGTTCGTTGTTTATTTTTCTATGTTTCTGACAAATGACTGTTTTTTCTCTTTTGCAAATTACGGCTTCGGCTGACGGAGCAATCGGTTCTGCGATTCACGATCGGCAAAGATTATAAAATAGGTAATAAAAATAATTACTAGCTTCGGATTTCGTATTCCGAGTAAGTAGTGCATATCATTTGCCAAATAGTTCTGTATGCAAAGATGAAACTGGTTCATTCACAGGCGACCCATAACATTTTGCAACATTTATTTAACGCTTGTTTGCAATAAACGAAAATGTAGAATTAAATATTGAAGCAATAATGGCTGAAGCTATCTATTTAATCTCTGTTGATTTAGTTGACCTTTTTTTGGTCTAATGGTTGCATTGTCGGACTTGCTTTTCATTTGAATACGGTTCAATAAACTCTCAAAGTAAAACGAAACGGATGAATAGAATAACAATAGTGTTTGTCTGTACAGAACTTATTGAATGTAAGAAATATATATTTTTTCTTATAAGAATGTCATTACTTATACCTGTATATTCAAGTTGGAGAGTAAATTTTATTGGAATTTAAATAAACTACAGGGTAACGAGTTCTTTTTCAATTAATTAACAATCGAAATTAGATCAATACTATTTTATAATAATTAGAATAATTAATAATAGAGTCTAATTCTCTCTATTATCCAATCAATAATTAGATAATAGAGTCGTGATATCTTGTTTGTGGCTCGTGTATCTTGTAAAAGAAACTTACCTATAATTATTAAAGCACTTGTTAGGTTACATAAGGATTTTAAAGATGGCCAGTTTTTAGTACTAGTTAGTAAGACTTGCCTAATTGTGAACAAGCCTTATTAGTTCATCGTGCCGAAAATTAATATTAGGGACAATAGCTAGTTCAGACAATAACTCAATTGTGTTGCTTTATGTATAGGGCTGCTTATTGACTTTGTGTCGGTCGGAAATTAGAGACTTGCTCTAGAGAATGGCCTTAGCCTATAGTAAGTTATATAGCCTTTTTTTGTTTAATACTGATATTAATTAGCCGTTATTTATAGTCTACACTGATATTTTAAAGAGGATTATAGGTTTTCACATCAATTTTAACCGAGATCATGCTGGTGAAAGTACCAAACTGCTAAAAATAAAAATTTGTAACCATAGAAAATCTAAAATAATTTATCTATTGAGTAAGTAGAATATTTCGTATACAGTCCGAAATTACTTAGTGAGACAAACTTGTTAAATGTCTGTGTCTTCGAGATGTAATCCTCTTGTGTGGTAACGATAATTATGTAATCAGTAATCCATTTACCAATAAGTAATGATACCTTTTACGGTTGTTTTCTTTGGAATATTAAAAAGCTTCTTACCGTTTTTCTTTGTGAATACGTCAAGATACAAAATAATATTGCGCGGCGCATTAGGCGAGCGTTGTTTTCTAATGTAGGTTCTAAAACACAACAACTGTGGCTATTATTTGTAGGTAATGTAACAATTGCCGAACACACGAACACATGCCGTGTGGTATCCGGCCTAGAATTGACCACCCCCTTTCCTCCCGTGAGTGTCGTAAGAGGCGACTAAGGGAAAACTCAGAAGATGGGCAGCAGCGTCTTCTATAACTCCACCACCAATACTGCGATCCCCAAGCCGCTTGCCAAGCGTGGGGATTATGGCAACCCCCCTCCCCCCGCTTAAACGGGGACGCCTATGTTCAACAGTGGACGGCTTCTGGCTGATGATGATGATGATGAATGTATCAATTTGCCCCGTGCGGGTATCGGCTAATAACAAATAAATATCATTCGCATAAAACAGTGTTTAATATCTTCTCATTGTTAGTAATAATTAAGAAATTAACTATAATAAGTACCTTACTAAATCACTAGAAAACTTTAAGCCAACTATTGTTCAATGTAAAATAAATAATGTAATATTGCAGTTTTGTAATATGCAAATTTACCTTCAGGCGTCGATTGCTGGTTATAGTGTCATTGCACCCGCTTTTCATAACAACGTTGACGAATGATGATCGTTAAGTTTTTATTTCTAAATAAAGAAGTCACTAGAAATTTGACTATATTTTTATTTATTTTATGTTGTTGCAAACGGTTCATTCGTCACACTGTACTGTAATTAAATGGTTACAGTAAACATGGTAGGTTTTAAAGTAATTGCATTTGTAAGTTGCTTCTAACAAGCTTTTTGGAATTATATTTTATTTATAAACAGTTTCATATTACAATAAAAATGATACACTCAACTGACAGAATGGAAAATGACAAGAATAAATAAATATTTCAATACGCTGTAGGTTTTCTTTTCAATCTCAGCAACCAAGATTTATTCGTATAGACCACATACACGTGTATCGATGGGTAATATTCAATAAAATGTTTATTTATTGAACATCCAATAACGTATTCAACTTCTCCGTAACGTGTACATTGAGAATGGCTCCGCGAACTGGCTGTGCCTCTTAACAGACTTACTAATCATATGCAAAATACTCGCGTTCATTTCATCCCGACGTTTACTTTTAATATATTGGCGAGTTTATGTGTTGCTCGGGTGGTCTGACGTCGATGTGCCCTTTGAAACTCGCCCAAATATCCACGAATAGGTGAAACAAATTTGTAAGCAGTCTCTCAATGTGTTATTGGGCTCTGTTCCCTTGAAGAGAAGTAAGGACATTGGTAAAGGTAACAATGCATCTATAAAACTTATCGCTTGTTCTTTGCGCGCTTGTTTGTGAAGGAAGAATATTGCGTCGGGAATTTATGTAAAACGCCTTTGGGTGGTGTGTTGATGTGCAAGAGTTTTAAAGGGAAAAACGATAAGAGCGTCTTTGTGACCGATGTATGTTTTCACGTTGTTAATAATTCGTTGTTTTCCCTTTAAGATATTATAATAAATATAAGGTACTGGTTTTGTCAATTTTCATAATGTCTTCCGATAGCTTCACTGGTTCCTTAAAATAAAAACATAAATTCACAAAGTGGTGTGTCTGATACTGTGATGAATATTCACTTAAGCACCGGATCGTGTCATCGCAGGCCTCGTGACAAAGCTAAAGTGAATATAATAATGTAATTGAAGGTAATAAGCTGTTATTTACTCCACGCCCGCCTATTACCGGTTACGTGATGCGTCCTGCGCCGAAGCCCCTTAACGGTACACCGCACTTTCAACAAGTCTAAACTTACTATGTAGGTGTATGATTTATTATAATGGACGTTAAGTATGTCCGATGATAAGTATGCTACAAACATACAATTGATGAGATACTGAAGTTATCCTTGGCGTAATTTGGAGAAGGCAGTACCAATTTGTGCTCCGTATTTAAGTATTAAGTAGAGGACTACTGAAAAAAGTCTAATCATTTATACTCAATAACATACTTCTAATGACGAATTTAAACGCTATCTTATCGCTCTATGCCGTTGGAATAAACAAGAAATTTCCATCCAGTTTCGAACTCTCGAGTGGATTTTGCAAATTTTCTCCGACCTTAGCATTTCCCTTGGCTTGCTTGGGAAGTAGATTGGCTCGTGTCATGTCAACTTGTGTATACGAGGCCTCGCTCTACAAATGGCTCAAGGTAGCTAGTCCTTCACCTTTCACACAATATCCGTCCTTCGAGTCAATTTAATTATAAAATGCGCTTCAAAGATGCTACTATAAAATATAGTGAAATATATTTGCAGAGACAACTCAAGGCATTCTGAATGTAATCTTAGAAAACTGTAAAGTGTTCAATGGTTAATGTAAATTAATTTAAATTATTGTTTGATGTGATTTTATCTGATATGACCTTTCTTCTAAAGAGTGGAGCGGAGGAGTATAGACTAACTACGGTACTGTAAATGAAAACTTAAAAGGTGTTGTTAATAATAAAAAAAAGAAACTGAAAGCGTGTCAGTAAACAAAAGATTATCATAAAGATTACAATTTAAAGGTTCACAAGTATCATCTTCAATGTAGCATATTACATCATTGGTATAGAAGATTAAACGTCTTAATAACCAATATTGGTCGTAGAAAGGGTTTATTTGAATTACCATTCGAGATGTTTCCCGGAATATTTATAACAAAATTCTAATATTCGTCTCTTACTGAATATTTAAGGAATTTATTTCGTAACTCTTTTTTGTGTATTCAATTTCTCTATAAAAGGGTATTAAAAGGATGAAATTATTTTTCTCCAAGGCGACGCGAAGGGAAGTTTTAGCATATTTTTGTGCTGTCAGGCTATCTTATTCCTAATACACAAGCATTGGGTTTCATAACTGGCTGCTTAATGGTTCATGCTGATACGTTTGTACACTAGACATTTATGGTCTCTAGATATTTTATTATGTCATAAGTGAATGACGCACACTTTTCCTTATATTTTTCAGCAGCTAGAAAAATGTATACACCTTTATATTATACGTTTTGTACTTGCAACCTACGTAGAAAGCAATAGCATGACTTTGCATGTAAATCAACAGCAGGTAGGTACGTTGGTTCTGATTAGGCATTAGTTGTCTACCGAAACAACATGTGAACGAGTCATCGATTTTTTTTTGACGATGACTCTTGCTCAAATGTAAGAGATAATGTTTTAATAAACGTTTTCAAAATATGTACTTGGTAGAAAATGTTAACTTTACAGATTGTATCTTATTCTTTAATTAAAAGATTAAGTCAATATAAATGTAATTTTATACACAACATTTCTTATAATGACATCGTCAGCTAACATACAAATAACCGGTGGAAAATCATAGGGGAATACGCTTTTAACTCTTTGGAAGAGTAACGCTCCCCTTTTCTGCAAGTTCATCACAAAATCAATAAAAAAGATATCATACCGACGCGACGCCTCTATCTCATAACCGGGATATGGTGTGATAAGGGACGATTGTGACGAACCGCTCGAATGACTTGCGATATTCGTCATTAGAATTACGAACTAGGGTTAATATAGTTAATGACAGTCTCCCATTACATGTTGTTAGGCAAACGACACATAACGAACCGACGCCGAAACGTATTCGCCACGCTGCGTTTACGGGACCTCTGGTGTGACGTCAAACGTTTGGACCATTAGCGATAAACGGTGAGCTTGGAACTCCGCTAGTCACTATTTGCAACATTTTTCATTTTTAGCAATACGTTTATGTAGGGTCTGTCTGGATAACATATCCAGTACCCATCTGCCTTGAAAATGGAATGGATATTTCATTGCAGATCATCAATCAGTAGTTTTATATTGGCGTGACATTAATCCTAATTCCTAAGGTATGAAATATTTCAAATTGTATTGATTTATAGGCTACAATTATCTTAGGACCTATTTATATAATGGCTACTGTATTAGTATTTACTTACACAATTATTATAACCAACCTGTCTTTTGAAATTACTTGTAACAAAATCGTTTACATTTAAAAAGTATTTATTAACTCAGAAGACAGTTACTGTTATCGCTAATTTATATTTTGTAGGAGCTGTCAAATTGTTGATACAAACGCACCTTCTTTTGTAAAAATCTAAATTCTGTTGGTTCACGCGACACTGGCCAATCGATAGTCGATTGTTTTTAAAACAAATACAATTGTGTATTTTTTAAAGATGTACCCTGTAGTGCCTATATACCTACTGATGTAACGACTATGGTATTTTAACTTAGGAAATCGTAGTGGGTGGTAGCGGGTATGGATCTTATGTAACGAGTTTCACTAGTTTGTTGGGTTGGACATGATTTTATCTAAAACTCATAATTATAATTGGTGGTAAGCAAATGATGAAAAGATGCTGTCTTGATCGACTGCTGAGCGAGAGGAACTGGGTTTGAATCCCGGTTTAGGCAACGTGTTGCTGGGTTTTTCATTAGGTAATTCTCAGTAAGAGAACGGAGTCTGGTTCCCGGTTGATGGCAATAGGCTTGCCCCCTATTGCATTGATCACTATAGGTACACTCACATTTCGTGAATACAGGCGTGATGTTATGTTTTATGCAAATGATTCATCCTTACCCGCAGTATAGAAGTATCTGAGATCACCAGGTCCGTACAACATCCGTAAACTACTGAACACGGCCATAAATTAGGTTACTAATACAGGTTACTGGTCAGGTTGGTAATACCGGTTCATTACCAATTCTTTAAACAGAGGAAAAGTAATAAGGCAAGTTACTCTGGTATTATACTAAAAATTGTCAGCAATGCTTTGAGATGTAGAAAATTTAGATCTAAGATTGGCTACAACAAATATTTGCATTAGTCTGTTCAGAGTCCGATCTTTTTAAATATTTCGTTGCCTAGTAAAGTTATTATCCCATATCTACAAGAATTTGGTATTGTAAACGATTCAAGTAAGGCTTTTTTTGTAGAGTGACATAACCTACATTGTAGAAATCAGGTACAGTATTTTGGAAACATTTCAAGTAAAATCTTACATTTATTTCAATTAGAAAATCTTGTTGGCAGTGTTACGTGGTAAATACTTGGTTTTCTGGTAGATCGTCTTCTAGCAACCAGTATTGATTTTATTTAGACAATTCTTATTTGCTTAATGTTTGTTATCAAGCAAATTAAAACTGTCTAAATAAACGAAAACGCACGTATATTACGTTTTGCAGTAGGTAATTAGGTTCCTACTCATACACTCAATTAGGTTTCACTCATATTTCTTAAACTCATCAACGGTATGTGCCTTCATTAGCATGCATGTAGGTAACAATCTGCCTAATTAATTAGCCAGTCCTGGCTTCGACCAGGACGTAGATATATTTCACAGAGCTGACAAATGCGTCCGTTCCATCACATCGGATAAAATATTATTAAAACAAACAAATGAACAAAAAAGATAGCTTTTCGAAAGAGCCGAAATCAATGTGCGAGCTCTGCTACATTGCCGGCTCTCAATTATCAAGCCTTGAACGTCGTATAATATATCAAGATTTGTTTTGAAATGGAACGTTATGTATAGTTGTTTAGAGTTGTTATTAACTTGTTTAGTAGGGAGATAATAAGTACGAAAGGTCGATCAGTTCCGTGGCCGTAATTTAATGTAACAGTTAATATGACAGCGGGCATGAGCGTGCCAGCGGGTCGCCTGTGTATTATATTTATGCACTCACACCTGGAGGTCTGCCGCTCTCAAGGGTATTTTATTTTGAGTTGTTGTCTTGATACGATAGAGAACACGGTATTTATGTTGAGCCCAATAAATAAAGACTATTAATTACTGATTGTGCTACAGTTCTGTTAAATTACAGTGATTAATTGGTGCGCTATCATGTTAACAGTGTTGGTCGTACTTTGGCAGACCACTGCCTGGGGTTTTTCAATATGGATCTTGTTTACTCATTTGTAAAGCTTCTCAATACACTTGATCTTTTGTATCCATTAGGCAGCGCAGCTCAATGTTATTTGAATGAAAGTTGACACCTGTAATATCTGCGTGAAGTATTTGGACGCTTATTGACTCTGAATACGAAATTGCGCCATCAATTGTAAATCAATTCGAAACTCTTTAGAGAACACAAAGTCGGAAGTTAAATCTTCGGTCTAGTGTTATTATTGAATTATTAAGTAGGTAAGTGAAATAAAGTTGTGGCAAATTGAATAAATAAATATAAGACATGATTCAAAGTGAAAAACTGTATTAACCAATGATGAAATTGTAAATTGCAATTTAGCATTGACAAATCAATATTGACGTAAAAATAAGCTCGCAAACAATTTGTGTAATAGACGGAAGTGGAAAGATTGTTAAAGATAACTTCTTTACAAATACTTAAAATACATCTATTAAACTAATTCAATAACAACGTGTTACAGGCTAGGTATCGATTACAATTCAATTTAAAATAGTCTCAATAAATTAAAACGGAATATCGATTCAGACTTTCGACAGAAGTTTGATATATTTCAGCAACAATACCTACGTCTACAAAATATATATAAACTAGCGGCCCGCTCCGGCTTCGCACGGGTATAAAATATATATTATAAGTAATTCTCCACTATTTAATGGATGTTATTATTATACATATAAACCTTCCTCTTCAATCACTCTATCTATTAAAAAAACCGCATCAAAATCCGTTGCGTAGTTTTTAAGATTTAAGCATACATAGGGATATAGGGACAGAGAAAGCGACTTTGTTTTATACTATGTAGTGATAATATACTCGTAGATGTTTTATGCGAAAGTATTTTTTAAAACTCTATAATTTAGGGTAAAAAAAGCGAAGTAAATTTATAAACTAAAATTTTGCTAAAAGGCGTAAAAAAGCTATCCGCTTAAACTATACCTAGGTAAGTACCTCATTAGCAACACCTCGGTTTTTTTAAGAAATCTACGGTGTGTATCTGGAGGAAAACGGTAAACTACCAACCTGTTGCTCGACCTGAGCGAAATGCTTGAATAATTGGTTGTCTACGGACGGATAGTGCTAAATTCGCAGCTCCGATATCAGGGATCAGGTGTTAATATCCGTGTGGAAGTCGTGAGGAAAAAATTACGTTTTCCCCGCTAACTACAATACTTTCATGCAAAAAGAAAGTTTTGCCACTTTTCAATCATTTTACAAGTGAAATATCGTGAGGTTATTAAGTCATCCATGGACGGGCCAACGGAATATTCATGGATTTTTTCACAAGAATTGTGAGATATATTTTATTGATTGCCTAAAGCGAAATTCGGAGAATACCTACTAAATCCTGATATTGCTTACGCGCTTGTGAATGTTCGATTGTTGCTGGAACTTCAACAAACGTGTCCGTCTTATGAGTAAACACGTGTAATTTGAGATGAAATGTGAACCGATTGATGTCTTTGTTCAAGTTCGGAAACATTTTATGGTCTGCCGAAGGGCTGCTGACTAAACTTGTAAGTTACATTGTTCTGGTTAAGACGGTCGTACAAAAGTCGAATGCTGAAGTGTTGAAGTCACATACATGACAGAATTACAAGTAGGTACTACCTATAAGAATCGTAAAGAAATTTCGACACAAAAATGTACCACAAATTTTCATACTGAAAAACCTCCACGCCTCGGAAAACACATTAATTAGTAGTTAGTGTTACTACCAGAATTACAAAGAGGCATGCTACGCCATAGTAAATGGGTCGTGTTAACGAGTTAAATTATAAAAATAAGGAATTATGCTTCGTAGAAAATGTAATTCTTGCGAACATTGTCATAAAAGATAAGGAAAATCGCATTATTAAACCGTCATATCATGTTTAGGGGAGTTTGTCAGTGGATGCCTATTAAAATTATTATGATCGAGTATGTTACCAACATTGTGTGCTATTCCAGAAATTCGGTTAATATGTAGCAAAGGCTTGAGTATTAATAAAATAAGGTTTTCAAAGAAAATGTACACAATTTAACCAATTTTTTCATACAGACATAGCGATAGCTGAGATGACTCCCAAGAATAAGTAAAAAAATAAACAAAACTGGGTTCCAATCGCGGGTCGGACAAAGTATTATTTAGTTTTTTTTTTGCATTAGTAAACTCTCAGTAGCAGCACGGAGTCAGGATTTACCTACGCCCGGTTGATGGCAATAGGCTTGGCCCCTATTACATTAGGACTTATTACATAACTGGCGAAATGTAGGTGCAACGGCAGATACACCTCTGTCTATACTCCTACGGGGAAAGCAGGCGTGATGTTATGTGATTTATTTTATTTCTCTATACAGTGAGGTAAATGGTCTTATTATAAGGTAACAACATAAACGAGTGCCTGCAAGATCGATTAATGGTGTTTCTTCCTTTTTAATTTTATTCACCGTAAATAAGACATCATACATAATTACGTATCGACCGATCATTACCATCCTTGTTTCATTATGATGTGAAAGAGTAATAACATAGTAGCGAAACTTTGGAGATCATTATCATTATAGTAAAAGGGTTTAAGATAACACAAAGCTGTAGAGTAAGTATAGTTAAGATTTTCAAATTAATTTCAGGATTAAACATTTATTATATACCCATCTTTATCTGTAAGTTGAACATGATCAATTGCGTTCTTTTTAGTGATTACCAGCAAGATTTTGCTGTTTCAAGGTTCCATACAATTTTAGATTAGCTTGTGACAAAAAATTTACAAAAAGTTCATCACGTTTTTATCTCGCAAAAGATGCATACAATTTTCGACACGGACGAAGCCGCGGTCAGAAGCTAGTATTAATATATTTATTAATATTCGACTCAGGACCTCATATAATAGAGTCTTTGAAGTAAGGAAAAACGCACGGCATAAGAGATTAGGCAAGATCGTCTGTACTTAATCCTGAGTCTACACTCTATTCAAACATCTTTCGTAATATTCTCGCTCTTTGATGTCTCTTGATATAATTGGAAGATTCTTCTTTAAGCTGTTCATAGAATATTCTACCGTAGGTAGGTATATGATTTAAGCCTCATTCAGTGAATACCATAATAATTATGTACAAATAAATATCATAATTAATATTATTACATCCCCTCTTACTTTCTGACTTACTTTCTGACGATGAGGGTGTTTAATTAAATATAAAAAATAACTATTATTGCTTCGAATCGTATCTAAGACCTCTTTATATTTAAGCAATAGAAAAAGCTACACTTTTGACAGGTTATGATTTGAAGCCTGTAATTGAACTAAACACTGCAGGGTAAAGGCCGCCCTACTCTCTTCTAACTTCTCTCTCTCAAGGGCTGTCGAAGTCCAGTGCTTCATGAAGGATTTTTGACATAGTGCTCGATATTTTTGTATCAATATGACCTAGACCTACGATCTCTTTGAATTGCTATTTAACTTAGAATATTGATCCTCATTGTAGGAAATTTTATTTCTCCTACGACACGCCAACGCTTCTCTCTTGTTGCGCTATTCTAGTCTTTATAACCTTCCGATATGAATTCTATAGCAAACAATATTCAGTGCAGGTCACGTTTTTACTTTATCTATTCACTCTTCATAGCTTACTACGCTGTGAAATTTTAGTATTAGACATTTAAAACAGCTTTACGAGTGGCACTAATGATACTGTGATGCGTAAACGACAAAAATAAAAGACGGTAAAGTTATGCCTATTTCAGACTAGTTAATAAATATCAAATTTTTTCTCACGAAACTTACGTAACAAAACCATTGTATTCCCACAGGACTTAATTAGGTGCCAAAACCCGGACACGCGTAAACGGCATCAATTAACAGGCAATTAAGTCAATTAATACCTAGACAAGCGTCAATAGGATCAACATAATATAGCGTCGAAGCATCGGTGGGCAATAAAGAAATCAATCAGTGGATTAGGTATTTCAAATCAATAAAATCAGAAAAGGCCATAATATTGGTTGGACATTCATAGCGATGTAGAGATCAGCTAGATGTGGTAAGGTGTAATATGTATCAACACCGACATACAATATTGATCTCTTTCTTGTACAAAAGGTAACTATAAATTCGTGTTTTATTTTACGTGTATGAGCCTCTAAACAATATCAATAGGTACATTTTTTATTATTGTATAATGTCTTTGATGTGGTCAAGTGAGAAATATGCCAAAAATAATATATGTATGCTTTGTAAAAGGCACAAAACCATGTTGTTCGTTTAGACTTATCACTATCAATGGCTCTTTCAACTCTGCTTCAAGATGCTCTTCAAATACGCCTATACCGTATCTAGTTTGTCTATACAATAGTCTGGTCGGTTTTTTAGTTCTCATGGGAGTATAATATGCGAGGCGGCTCGTATGTTACCGAGTGGGGGGTGTGCGGGTGGAGGGGGGCGGTGCGTTTGATGCCGACAGCACAGGTGTGATGCGCGCCCGATGCGGTCCCGCTGCCCGACGGCCGACCACATCAAATTGTTGACTGTAGTTAGTTAATCGACCGCAAGTTAACGCCGAGACGTAATTTGTGTTTGTACACGAGTCAACGTGAAGTTTAAACTTAGCTAACCTAAATTTGTCACCGGTGCCAGAAAAGACAATGTTGAAAAGTCTGAAATCCTTGACACGTTATTTCTTGAATATAATATCTAGGTAGAAAAATATTCAGTAGAAAAAGGTAATAATAATTCAGTTTTAAAAAAAGGCGAAGTAGAGAGAACAGTGCTAAGCTCTTAAAGAAAAATATTATGGTCACCTTTTTTAAATTAAGATCCTGGTTAAACACCATACTGTGGTGACCATGAACTTGTTTATTAATTCTTACAGACACCTAGAAAAAATTAAAATACTCGAAATTAACACAAGTTTGACATAAAGGTAAAATCTTAATAATCTTTTAAAATAAAGTTAACTAACGCCTTACAGTACAACACACCCAATAAGGTTCACGCGGGTCAGTTAATTATAATACTGAGCATTATTTTGCTGTAGTTAAGCCGATACGTAAACGAATTGGTACTTTTATACCTATTTGTTATCAATTCACACTGTCTGGGACATTTTATTGTTAAGCAACAGATAAGTGATCGGCAGGGTGACCGTGGAGGTTATAAAACAACTGTTATTATTTCTAGATAATTGTGAGATATGCGATTCTTTTCTTAAATTATTTAATTCGAGTCATAAACGAGGTTTGATTGTTATGGTCATATAGCACGAAATTCGAACTTTGAAGCGTTCCATCGTTCCGAATGGTTCCCGTTAATTTAATGGGATACCTTAATGTGTGGTCGACACGACTGAGTTTGGAACAGTTTATGTGTTAATAGAATTCTCAACGAAACCCAACATCTAAGGATGTTGTAAGGGACTGCGGCACATTAAATTATGAATGAACGTTACTTGAGATATTAGTGAACAAAATAAATATGTTACGGATTTCTTTGTTAAGATTGAGCTGTAAAAATTGATTTAGATACATCAATACTTATTATATTCAACGCCTATCTTTGTACACCACTACGACAATGTAGCGTGTCTAGCTAAGCAAATGTTATCATATGTTTTTATTATATATGTATATTCATATTCATCACGCCTTGCTAAAGATGAGGCTTAGATGCGTGTTATTTAATTAAATTCAATCACCCATATTATGCTAGTCAATAAGGCCTACATATTTCCATTAGTAAATTGAAAAACCTTGCAAGTGCTTTAATTTATAGAGAAGCCATAAATAAACATTGAATCAAAGACATACCATTCAAAAAGTCAAAACGACTTAGAGTTAATTTATTTTCTTGTGCACCACATAATGTTCACTGTAGCGGAACTTGTTAGAAAGAAAACAAGCAAATACACAAATCCGATTGCGGACCACTCAAGTGAAAGCGACACTCTAGAAAACAACATGTATTGTGACGTTAACAGGATAATTCTGTGGGATAATCCTACTTAAATGCGTCATGTTGACATTTTAATTTTCGCTTTACCACCCTCAAGCTGGCCCTTGAAAAAGAAAGTGCTTGTAACAATGATATAGATACGATAAGACCACCAGTTGTGACACAAAATTGACAAAATATTTTGCGGATATTCTTGTTTGTTGTCAACTAATCTTTTCATTCTTTATACGGGATTATTTGAGCTTATTATTGACAGTGTTCGGATGAAGGATTTTGTAATAGAAATGTTAGTGAGAGTTGGAGTTCCAAGAATTATGTCCCTAATAAAGGATGTTTGATCCTTTCGACGGTGCCTATGTTCCGGCGATATGTTGTGTTGTCAAGGCTTAGTTATGCTGAGGGCATATAAAGGGTTTAATAGTATATGATTATATAAGTATGAGATTATATAGTAATTAGTTATTTGCGTATTATAACTATTAGATAATAATGTGATTGAAGTATGACCTTAATTAGGTAGACGAATGCTGCATCAGTAATTTGTATTTTTTGGTCAAGGTTTATCTTATCATAAAATATTTGCCTATTTATAAAATATAATTTTTTACATAGATGCCATTAAAAGAGATTAATGAAAGCCTATATTCTTCATGCGGGTAAACACCAGTACCGTACACAGAGCACTCATGTCGACATTGCAGATTGTAGTATTCATTTTACAATCAACTACATGTCTGTGGTTTATTAGGATACCTTTGTTCAGCAAACGTGTTCAGAATAATATTAGAAATTAAATTGTTTTCAGGGTTGAATAGAATTCATAATATGAATGTACAAACTTAATGCGTTGGCAAAAAACAAACATGAACAAAACGAAGCACATTTCACAAACCCAGCTCATAAAATAAATGTAAAAGTTGTGCATATTCATTCTACGTACATCTATTTGCTAAGGGCATTTAACACTACAGTCTTATTACTAATAATAAAATATAAACGAACAAGGCTCTCGTTATTTACAAAGACAGTGACGAGTGCAGAGTTCAATGAATGCGTGCTCATGCATGGAATAATTAATACATAGCCATCGGTAAAGTGTCAGAGCGAAACGGCGTCGAAAACAAATATATGAATATTAAATGAGACTATATATCTCGCGTCAAGAAATTGTTGTCGTTAGGTGAAGGATTTGTCAATTTTCAATATCCTTATTAAATCATTTTATGTTCGATTGAGGCGTAAGCTGTAAGATTCTTTACGTTTCTGACTACCTTATTACGATAAAATATGGTACCCTTTTGTCAATGAAGAATTTCTGAAGAATTTAAATTAATATCTAGAAGTAAAGTGTGACTATATTCGTACAAATTGTATTTCCCAAGTTAGCATTCTCTACGGCTACGAAATATTTAAAAGCACGATTTTGTAGATTGCACATTTGTTTCAGGTGTATCTGGAAGCGCTCAGAATATTCGGGCTTCCACATTTTCACTGCATATTTTAGTTCACATTGCAAGTATGGAACTCGTAGAGCGCTGATGTTAACAGGCAAATGGAATTTTAGTAGCCGCTGCTGCAAATTGTAACTTCCATTTCTCTGCTAATGAATATTTCAGAAATGCACTAGCGTAATAACTTGTTAAGTAAGCTATGCAATGTGAAATTTAAAATATTTAAGATCATTAATTAAGGAACATTACAGGAGGATGCCAACCTTGGCTTACCTACGGTCTATTAAAACTTTATAAAAGTAGATTTGGCTTTTATTTATTGCAAAATTCACTGAACAAAAAGGGCGACCGCTTTATCTACCGAATAAAGTTGTCAAAATAATTAATTAGACTGCATGAGTAATACCTATACATTAGAATTTAAAAATACATCAACGCACTAAAAAGAGATTACATGTTTTGATTGAAAACATGCATACGATACGTTGCCGCCTAGAGCTCGTAACATACCCGTTTTATTATCTGTTTTAGGCGCGCAAGTAGCGAGTTAATATTGCGCCTCGGGCGATGATCATTTTTTGCGGGTGCACCCGAATCAACCACCTTGAGCTCAACAAATGTGTGGGCAATCCGGTAATTTATTTTTTTAGCCAATAAATTACTCATACGTCAAAACTTCGGACGTGGTCGGGCGGCGCGGGCCCACTCGAGTGATATATTGGCCCTTGTCACAGCACTCTACCTTTTCCTAACAATTTTAATATGACTCTCGATTAATAAATTGCTCATTTTGGATGAACAGTTTTACTAATGAGTCGGCGTAGACTAGAGAACTTCAAACTCGGCATATTTTCAATTTAGGTCAGGTTTCTCTGAGTATTGTATGCGGAGTGTAATAATGCCTTGTTCACTTCATTAAGCTTTGTAGCGCACTACGAAAGCGTTTTCCGCCTCTACACTCCTTTGCTACAAGTTACGTAAAATACTTTACTGGAGATTTTTTCCGTGCCCTACCGTTTATTGCATTCTCGACGCCTTCAAGTACAGTCTCGCTGCATGTAAAAGACATCAAGAGATAAGTTAAGCCTTTAAAAAGACAGGCTTTTGAAATCAAAGGACTTATTTTCTTTTCATCTGAAAAAGTAGAAAAAGTTAAAATTGTGAGAAAGATGAAATAAGCAAGTGGAGCAATAATATCTAGTGATTATAATTTTTTTCTGTGAAAACAATACAATATCTAAAGTCAGTCAAGTAATTAAAATCATTCGTTAGTGCAGAGTGCACAAAAAATATAACAAAAACCCATTGTTTTGATAGATTTGCAGAATAGTTTTCCGTTTACGTCATTTAACATAATATTAATGCAATTTTATGTACAATGATCCCAGAAATCAATTAAATCGAATCAAAAGTGTTAAAGCAACTGCAAAAACTATGAACGTTTTTATTACTTTGAGTTAATTGTAATTCGTAATTTTTTTATTAGTATTTCCGGAACATCATCTAAACATATTAACAGCCTGTCTATTGTTTTGCATTTGAATACGTTTATTAACCGACTTCAAAAAAAGGAGGAGGTCCTCAATTCGTCGGGATCTTTTTTTTTGTTTTATTTTTTATATAATACGTACATATACGGGTATTGTGTTAAAACTGTATAGAGCTTTTGCTAGTAACTTCGGGTCACTAAAATGTTAATGTTTGTATCTACCTAAGAACATGAATTTACTTTTACAGTAACATAAATTATAATGAATAATACAATTAAATTACAAACGCAAAAGTTTAAATTACACTCATTTGTTTAGGTATATTTAACTTAATAAAAATCTAAACACGCTCCAAACTTAAATCTGCAAATGAATTGTGGGATGAATTCCGAAATACAAGCAAACTTATAATGATGTGGTATTCTGTACATTTAGAATTTATATTAATTGTAATGCTTCGTTTTTTTGAATATTTGAATTAATACGAGGTTGTATTTTAGGTAGGTAGATACTGATAACGCTAGGGGCCTGTTTCACCATCGCCAAGTAAAGTGTCAAGTAGACTAACCGCCACTTCCCGTTACTACTCATACGAATTTCACATTATCTAAGTAGCATTAATTGGGGGATAAACTGGCCTGTAACTAAGCTACGATAAAAAAGACTAGTAACTTTTACTTGCCGATTAGCGATAATCAAGAAGTAACTATTCAACACTTTACTTGTAGATGGTGAAACAGGCCCTGGGAATAGGGGGTGTACCCCTAAACTTTTAAACTTTTATGTTTCGTTAGTCCTATAATTTTGTTAAAATTATCATTATTGGTTACGTAGGTATTAGACACTGTGAAAATATTAAAACAGCGTAGCGTAGCGGCTCCTTAGTCAATAAATAAAATACGTTACTTATTTGGCACTTTTGTATGATCAAATAAATAGTCCCCACGACAGTAAGTAATCGTAGGCACTGCTTCAATATTTTAACAACAAACCAGAGAAAGTTTTCACAACATGTTTTGATAAATTAACCTCAATATTCATTAAATTTAATGAGATAAGGTATCAGAAGTTGACCTATAGTAAATAAATACAAAATATAACGCTGTATTCCCCGAAGGGGTATGCAGAGGTGCTTATATACTTAGTACCCACATTTCGCCAGTTATGTTAGGTCCCAATGTAATGGGGGGCGAGCCTATTACCATCAACCGGGCTTAAATCCAGACCCCATACTGCTACTGAAGATTTATGATCGAAAAACCCAGGAACACTTTGCCCGAACCGGGATTCGAACCCAGGACCTTATGCTCAGTCAGCAGTTGCGCTTAGCAACTGTCCAAGTCTGTCAATAAATGAATGGAAAAATAAGGTATTTTATTTGCACCTTATCGAGGGATTAATTACCAATATACAATAATTCATTAGTAAACACAATTATATGCCTAATGGCATTGTGAAACTATTTTGCCCTTTTATATAACCAGCGTTTTGTATTGATTTCATGGATTACAGTGCAAGTTGAAGATATTGTGTAAATGTCAGTTCTATTATTCGTTATTCAAACCTCGCGACTTACCATTGTCATTTCGAATTTTTGCGCGAACGATAAATTAGTTATCAGTTGTTAACAACGGCTAAGAAAAACATCGCGAGGAAACCGGCACTCCTGAGAGATTTTTTAACGGCGTGTAAAGCCACGCCAAAGGCCTACAGGCGGTTTAAACTCTGACACCAGGTAGTTCATCAACCATACGGTAAGAAGAAGATGTCAGTTCAGTTTTTGGATACATGATACATGTAATATTGGGAAGTTTAACTTGTAATTCGGCGTTCGTTAGATAATATCCATAATGTATTACGTATTCATTACGCCTGTATTCCCTGAAGCAGTAGGCGGAGATGCGCGGCTGGTGTGTATGTGCAGTCATACATACCAGCCAGACATTATGTATTACATTCCATGTAATAGCTATTGAAGCTGCTTAGATACTTTTTTTCTTTTCTTTTTTTTTTTTTTTTTTCTTTTTTTTTTTTTACTTTATCTCGGAAAGCTATCAAATTGCCAATTATACTAGCAAGACTTATAGGTCAATTAGTGTCAAATATGAGTCAAACTTAAATTTGTCATAGTTGCCGCGAACTTGATGACGGAATCTCGAACTATGGTGACATAAGAGGATATATATTATCAAGACCTAAAGTAAAATGTATATATAGGACGAATCGTCCATTTTTCTTTGACAATTTTGTGTCCGATGAGTAATAACTTTCTCGCCCCGTAATAAATGGGATGGAGAATGTATGGGATGGGATGTAATGATGGGACCCCGTAATGGATGGGATATCTTACGAAATGTGACTGAGTATCTCTCTGCCTACATTTTCATAGCATAGGCGTGATGTTAATATCTTTATTCATAAATAACATCCCCGAGAAATTTAATAGCGCGTTTTCAGTTGTTTAATCTGATGAATATACAAACTTTAGTTTTCGTTTGGCGTTGCGGCAAAACTTTCGTTGAAGGGATCGCAGGTTTGATTTCCGTTGCTGTGAATTCATGTATAATAATTAAAATGTGATACAAGATGTCGGAAAAAGAAAGCGGCAATGGTTTAAAAGTAAACGCTATTAGATATGATTAGGTTTATTAATGTTTCTTATGAGAAAATAAATGGAAACTCTTATCATAGAAAGGCAAAGCTCCAATAGGGTTCTAAAATTTCTTTCATCGACGATCTTGAAACAGCTTCAAATCAGACTTCCCAAATTAACATGCAAACACAATACGTCAAATACAAAGCTTATTCCAATAGGACATTCTCTTCTAGCAGTCCTATGTGGCAATTCAAGCAATTCTAATACAGTTGAGTTTTAAGAAAATCTGAATGAATAGGAAAACGGGAAGGATAAGGTTCTTATAATACAAACCCAACCCAAAATCAACACATAATATGTAGGTATACATAATTGGCAACTGTACTCGCATCAATGTTAAAACCATCTCAGTTGCCGTCAATCACCTATTGTTGGACCCTTATTGTTTAAGTTCGTGACTTCGACTCCATCAACCGGAAATTGTGTATGAGTAAACTTCCACAAAGTACTACAACGAACAATATAAATAACTACTACTCCCTTACAATAATACTCAAACAATACATACCTAATAGACAGATGGAGAATGATATTGATCCGTCGTTATCTATACAGAATGAAAGTCGATTGTTCGTCACCTTCCATCTAATTTATCATACTTTTACTACAACGTGTTCTTTGATAACTTGACCAATTAATAGGTGACCTGCGATAAAATGTACCTATAAATATGTGTTGCAGGAGATGCATCGGCACTGGCGAACATGGCTCGTTTGGTGTTGTGTGCACTGGCTCTTCTAGTGGCCGGGGGCCTCTCGGACCCCGTCAGGAATAATGTCTCGCAGAAATCTGGTAAGTTAACCATGTAATAACAATTCTAACTAGCCAGCCCTTAAATCTTATGGATTTCACATTATGGTCTTAAAAATAATTACTACTAGAAGTCGACGAAGATCTAAGTAGTATTCAGAAAACATCTATTTCCAGGGATTATGTCATTACATCATCTGCATTAGTATCAATGATAATATCAAAGATGAGGTTTAAATTCTAGTAAGTAGGTAATTATTTCAATCCTGCATCCATAAACACCATTTAGTTCTCTTACTAGCTTCGTTAACCGTCAATCTTTTATATAAATATTTTTTGTGTTAGACAAAATAATTCCTGTTACATTTTTTTTGTTATCACCTACAGCAGACCCAGTCTTCCTGCAACGCCAATTGGACTTGATGCTCTTGTATTTGCACATTTATGAACCTAATCATATTGAAGCTTGCAAGACAATTTCTAACACATGGAGTATTGAGAAGAACATTGAACACTTCAACGTAAGTATTAGCTTATTTAGACTCAATTTACTTGAGTTAGTTCAAATTTAATACACAAACGAGACTTTTCTTGTTATTTACATGTTGTTTACGTTTCAGAATATAACTGCAGTGACAACTTTCATTGAGATGATGGAGCACCAGTGGATGCTCCCTCGCTCTGTGCCGTTCTCTATCCTTGAATCCGAACATCGGTTTGAAGCAGTTACATTGTTTAATGTTCTGCACTCGGCTAAAGATTACGATACGTTCTACAAAACAGCCGTGTATTTAAGGGATCGCGTCAATGCTGACCTCTTCACTTACGTTCTTAGCATTGTTATCGTAAATCGTCCTGATACCAAGGGAATCTACATCCCCCGTATCTATGAGGTCTTACCGTCATACTTCAACAATGGTGAAATAATGACTACTGCTCTAAGAATTAACACCCACAGCGACCGTATGCTGGAATACTTCCCCTCCACCTACAAATGGAACGACAATGTAGTAATTAGGTGGAACACCACGATCTGGCCATACTACAACAGTCAGAGCACACCTGTAGCGTACTTTACACACGACTTCGGTCTCAATTCATTTTACTACAATGTTCATCTTTCTCAACCTGGTTGGCTGCAAAGCGAAGATCTTCCAGTGAACCAGCATAGACGCGGAGAATGGTTCTGGTTCTTGCACAAACAACTGATCACTCGATACTACATGGAAAGACTGTCCAACGGTATTGGAGAAATCCCTGAACTGGGTCATGATACGGTTAAGGAGGGTTACACTCCCGGTCTATTGTACCATAATGGCATTCCCTTCCCAATCAGGCCAAACAACTTCAAACTTGACCAACCGGAGTTCGTCAACGAAATCGAAAAAATCAATGACTACGAACGCCGCATCCGCGACGCCATCGAGCAGGGATATGTTCTTAACGTAAATAAATTTGTCTTTAACCTATAGCGATTGCAACAAACTAGCAACAAGCTTATTATTCTAATTAACATTTCTTATATTTCAGCACCTTGGCGAGCATATAAACATTCGTACTCCCGAAGCTATCGAAATCTTGGGTCGTGTCATTGAAGCTAATGTTGACTCTCCTAACAAACAATACTACAGAGACTTCATCAGCCTCTGGAAGAAAGTTTTAGGAAACTCCCTTGTTCAAGAGCACAAGTATTTCCACCAGTAAGTGTATTCTGTTATAAATATGTCTATGACTACTAATATGAATAAGTACCTATACAACTACATAAATATCTATCATGTTCACAGCTTCATTCCTCTGGTTGTTCCCTCTGTTCTCGAGCATTACCAAACGGCCCTTCGTGATCCTGCTTTCTACATGATTTGGAAGCGTGTCTTAGGATTGTTCCAGTTGTGGCAAGAGAAACTCCCTCAGTACAAGCGTGAAGAACTTGCATTACCCCAAGTTGCTATCGAGAAAGTTGACCACAACAAACTGTCGACTTACTTTGAGTACACTTACTTGAACATTTCATCTGGATTGCCTTTGAACGAAGAAGAGGGTAAATGTTTTCTCAACATTTTACTAAAAACATAATGTTATATTATTAATTGTATTTATAATGGATTTGTTTGTTTCCAGCCAAGCAAGTCTACGACCAAGTAAGCGTGTTAGTTCAGCACCCCAGGTTAGGTCACAAGCCTTTCCAAGTTCGCGTACACGTCAAGAGCGAAGTTGCTAAGACTGTTCTCGTCAAGTTCTTCCTGGCTCCTAAATACGATAGCCACGGCTACGAAATTCCCCTCCACGTTAACAGCCAAAACTTCATGCAGTTGGATGAGTTCGTGTATGACTGTAAGTTTATAACAAGATTACGTAATAAATCGATTGAATTATCAATATTTAAGTACAGGTAAATTTTTAACTATAGATAATGATAGAGCACTAAACTATACATAACAAGCTTCTGTTTTAATGTCAAGAAGTTCAAACAAATATCACCACAATGATATTATCCATTAATAGTATCGTGAACGTAGAAGGTTTTCACAATTATTATTATTTCAGTGCCCGAAGGAGAATCTGTTATTTCCCGCGACTCTATTGAAAGCACTAGCAAGGACTGGGCATCGGCTGCCCAGGTCTACGAGAGCGTTGAAAAGGCTGTTAAAGGCAAAGGAACTTTCTCCGTCGAGCAGACTGAGGGCATGGCGAAGTTGGCTCAACACCTCCTTCTCCCCAAAGGTACCTACAATTTTTTATTTATAGAACTGAAAGTACATCTACGTACTTCTCAAAATCCTATTTTTTTGTCGCAAGTTACTATAATGATTATTGTTATTTTAACAGGTCGCGTCGGTGGCATGCCTTTCGTCCTAATGGTCTACATTTCCGAGTACCGTGCACCCAAGGTCACCTACGACGCCAGCACCGACCCCACTCTGTCTCTTGGCCTGTCTTCTCTCAACCGCCAACTGACCGACGAGCCCTTCGGCTTCCCAGTCAACAGGCCGATCTACCCCTGGCAGGTAGAAGGCCTTAAGAACATGTACTTCAAGGATGTTCTTATCTTCCACAAGCATACCCCCGAAGTCGATGTTCCTCACATGGAATGAGCGATTCTCGAACACTGTTTGGTGCCATATAAACAACGCTTCCGTGACTAAGTAATTTTATGACTAAGACTTTGATAGTGTTGTGTAAATAATATCGGAGAAGTCATTAGAATTATTATTTTCCAACAAAAGTATGGAGGAGCACAATGACTTTATGATCTTTTCTTGGTTGTTTTCAATTGTGTGGCGTCAAACTGTTTTATGCATTTATATTATTGTTGACAGTATATTTTCTATAAGTGTACGTATTTATTGTTAATATTTACATATGTTCTAATATTGATGTATTATGTAGTCAAATATACATTATATCAAATAAGATCAGCACTGTATTGCCCACCAAAGATATGAACAATTAATAAAGCCTTATGTATGTATATGATAATATAATATATGGACCATTTAAAAAATAATAGTTTTGAAAATGTGAGGCAGTTAGGTTCTCTTTCAGTCAGCTAGATAGATCTCAGATTCACACATAAATATATTTATAACGTGTTATGTATTAAAATAAATAAAATATTATTTAAATATGCGATTGTTATTGTCTTTGTTCCTTTCATTCGTTTACAATTTTAACTTTGAATCTCTTAGGATCCTGTCTTTAGGAATTGCGATGGCAAAGCAGCTTTATTAAAAATGTCACAGTACAAAGAAAATAGTTTATTGATTGGTTTTAAGCATCTATCCTATTGACCGATTTTACGATCGATAAACTTACTTCAGAACGTATCTATAGTAGACAATACTGACAGACATATTGAAAACACCATCACACCTATCCTACTGGCACTTCTGAGAATCGCAAATGGTAAAACTTAATAGCCCGGGAATCAAACACAAGACCTTAGCAGTCACGCTTGCGACAATATCAAGGAGACAGAATAACTGTGTACTTAAGGATGGAGGAAAATAAGAACGTAGATGGTATATTTGTCTTCCAATAAGATCATCATTCTGCATTATTATGTGAAGTCCTTATAAGATTTTAACCGCCGCACTCAGAGACGATAATGATTACTTAAACTGACAATAAGTATAGATTTCACAAAGAAAACCTTTACTTAGTGATAATATGTAATCATTAAATGTCTCTGAGTTTGGCGGTGAGCTATTTATTGGGAACCTACTTAAACATATCTAGGTATGTCTTGTATACTTATAGTACCTATTAATCAATTGTTATAAATTAGGGTTAGTAATAAACTTACCTATTATTTACTACGTCTTTCGGTATAATACCTACCCATAGAGGTAGTAATTAGGTATGTCTAGTAGTAGTAGATGTAGTATTTAGAGATTTGAGACTATAATAGTGGTCTCAAATCACTCAAACTATTGCAGGTAGCTCCATCTGAACGTCGATTTGTGAAAAATTTCAGCCGACACCGCTCAATACTGTGCACAGCGCCATCTACAGAGAAAATTTTGCATTAACGAGAACGTAACTGTTACGCTAATACTACTCTTTTGTAAGAAAATCACGGGAGGGCGCTTATAGCGCCTGAAAAATATTCTTCGAACAGGGATCAGATATATTTTAATTACACATTACTATTCCATTATTATATTATTGTTGTTGATCAAAATAGTTTAAGTAGATACCTAATGACTAAACACCTACCTTCGTACCTGAAAGGTAGTAAAAGGGTAAACTTATAGTTAAAAATATTACAACTAATTATACACAATACTCAATATTTTATTGCATTCCATAATATCATAGTACATAGGTGGACTTATAATATTACAAATCATTATGGACCCTGTCGGGCACAGCAAAAGCGGAGAGAAAGAGGGTTAACGTATGTAGGTACTAAATGGTTAGTAATCCCCAAAAAAATTACAGCATTTTTCCCAGAACGCATTACATATCCTTTTATTATCATAATATAGGTATGCCCAAGGTCCACTAGTGCCAAGACAACAAAGTATTTCATCCTAAATCGAATTAACCTGTTCCACAATAGGTAATGTTTAAAACTTCTTAGTCGGGGTTTCTTCAGCTTCACTTGATGCACACGTAAATGTGCAAAATGGCGATACCAAATTTGTTTTCTTCTAAAGGCCTTAATAACGTTTTTTTTTTTCTACTATAATAGCAGTCCTAATAACGTTGATAACCGGGTTATTTATGCCATGAACCAACGCTTCACATTTTACGTATGTTAGACATCCTCTGCAATCGTTATTTTTTGACGTAGATACGTACCTATGTAACGTTAACAGACTATTTGAAGCAACCCACCCTTAGTCTTAAATTGTTAAGTATATAAAGCGTGAGTTAGATAAAGTATTTGGACATCATAATCATCAGTCGGAAGACGTCCACTGTTGAACAAAGGCCTCCCCCTTAGAACGCCACAATAAGTATTTGTATCTGGACAAATGTGATAGAATTTGTAAAATTTACTATTTACCTGCCCCCGTTAGGTTCGCGTATTTTTAGGGAATGTCTAAATAGTTTCGGACTCAAACCAAGCCCTTATTTATGAGCTAGTGACGCAGCGGGATTGCACTATACGAACCAACATAATTGAAATATTCAAAATAAAATCCAGCTTGTGTCCTTCATTTTTATCAATGTAAACCGTATGATGTTTTTTTATCTTGAAGATCCTCCTTGTTATTACCAACATATTCTATCGTGTAATGTCATTAATTACATCGTATAAAACAGAAAGCAGGTATATATCTAATCGTTTTATACGTAGAATAGACGAAGATGCAGATAGATAAGCTAAAGTATTGTAATTCTCGATGCAGTCAGATAATGTCGTATCTCTGTGTGCCCTACTCAGATAATTGTATTGTCTTGTGAACTATTATAATGACAATGAAAAGTTCAATGGTGTTTGTTCGACATTGAACCTATAACCTTGTGTATGTTTTTTTATTCTATTTATTAAGGGATAACCGACGAGCGTGTATGCGGAATGTGATGCGAGTGAATGAGGCGAAAGAAGTATGTCAGGATTGTAGTAAGTGAAAATCCGTGGTCTTTGCCTACTCCTCTGGGGATTAGATGTGACTTCATGTATCTAGGTATATAAATATGTATTATTTAGGGATAATAAACAACTAAAACATATAAAATACAAAAAGTTTATAAAACTTAAAGTAGTGATGTTGCAGTCCACTGCATTAACCACAGGTTAACATAAGTACCTATTTAAAATGCAGTGGTTGATCATCAAATATTTTGAAATAGATTAATAAAGCTGGCTGTAGCTACAAAACCAAAGCAAAGCACAAACAATTTCATTAAATTAAATTATGCAATAAATAAATAATAATAAGATAATTTAAATATGAAGTTTATATAATATTAGATTTAAATTAATTTTTCGTGCATGACAATGTATCAATATCTAGTATACGAATCCGGAAAACTTTTTTGAGTCGCTAAAACCGATCGGTTTTCCGTTGTAGTGTTAAAAAAGTTAAAAACAAAACAGTTTATTATTTAGTTTACTCAAAAAGTTAAAAAAGTATATTATTATTATTGCACAATCACTAGAGATTCATAGTACTATCTTTGAATAAAATGTATCAGGAGCTTATGACATGTAACGGTCGCACTTAAAGTTAAGCTACGTATGCCGCGGTTGTACCATTAATTTATCATATCGAGATTTTTGACTGGCCCTAGCTGTTATTGACCGAAATAGAGACAGTAGAATCTAAAAAAAACTGAGAACCTGCCTTACCAAAAGGTATTACTGGTTCGTCGGAGTCTGGTAGGCAAAATCCATAGGTTCTAGTAACATAGGTACAGGTGCAGCTGCATATGGTTTGACTAGAAGCCTGGAACTAGCTAGGCAGCTGATAATGATGAAATAAATGGATGGATATTCGCTTAGGCCACTTATCAAATCAAATAAACAATTAGACCTAACCCCTAGCCAAGACAAACTTACAGTTTGTACCCAATAAGAACTCACGTTTCAAACAATAGAGCTAAATTAATGCGTGAGGGAATTGAGTTTTAGTGGAATACCTACGTGGGTTTCGACCGTTCCCGGATTAAACTGCGATAAAGAGTGGAAATTATTCCGTTGGTTTAATCTTGAGCCTAAAATACACGAGACCTTGAACTTGATGCCGACCTACCACAGTAATGATTGCAGCATTAATCTCATATCTGTGTATTTCACTGTTAATTACTTGGTAACAAACGATACTACAGGTTATCACGACATATTATTTTAAGTAATCCAAGTCAGAATTTTAAATAACACGTGTCAATCATATGACGGTTTTGTCTAATGTTGTGTCATGTCTAATGACTGTGTAATTAACTCAATCAATTGGTGGTGATGCAAGCAATATTAATTTTTTAGACCCTGTAATCATGATCATCAATCGGAAGACGTCCCTCGTTGAACAAAGGCCTCCCTCTTGTAGAAGGGGGGGTTGCCACGTTTGTCCCCACGCTTGGCAAGCGGCTTGGGGATCACAGTGTTGGTGGTCAAGTTACAGAAAACGCTGCTGCCCATCTTCTAGATTTTCCCTTAATCACCTCTTACAACCCTGTAATACCTACCCCGAATAAATATGACCCAAAATACATTGAATAAGTTTTTTTAGAACTATCTAAATATAGCAGCAAGTTATGCAGCAGCATGCTACCTTGTATTCTTAATTTCATGAACCTATAAACGAAACGTCCACTTCTTAGCCCAACGTGTTACAGACATAGTAAATGGTGGGAAAATCCTTAATTTTATGATAAACCAAAATCACAAAATACTGAATTAACAGTGGCAAAGTAAACAATTAATTATTTGATAATAATATGTTTGAATTTTCTGTAGAGTTCGTGTATTTTACCGTAAAATATTAAAGCCGTGGAGTCTGTATACCCTAAAGCCATTTTCAAAATATAAAATTGTCTAATGAGATTTCGATCTAGCGTACCACTCAAAAATATTTTCGCCCTAGAAAGCAATAATTTATTTGTCAGAATATAGCGTGCGTCGCGACAACGTCAATCGAACCTACATAGCAGACCCAGGGAGGTTATGTCAGAAATATATATAATTCTGCCATTGTCAATCAAACTGCAACTAAGGCTGAACTTAAAGCTGATATTGTTATATAACAATTATAATCCAAATTTGAAACTTGTAACGGTTCAAATCAAATCAAAGGGGCCCCACGATGTTTGGAAAATGAGCGATGTCCTGTAGAAACGCGGTTCACAATGGGTAGTCAATAAGTGTTATAAGTACCGCGGACAACAGGCATGATGATATGTTATTTACAGAGAAATATATTACCTCCCTACCCAAAAAAAAAAGGTTATTTAATGTGGCAAGCCTATCACTATGCTGCTATTAAGAACTATAATTATAACTAGCTGCGCCCTGCGGTGTTACCCGCTACATTTGCGACTTGCGACCCGGGAATCAAAACACGAACAGTCAATGAAATCTACTTACTATTAGTTACATAAGCAGTCAGCAGGGTTCATGATAAAATCTGAAATCAAACATCATTATAAAAAAACCCATGAATGACATTCAAAGCACTTGTTAAAAGTAGATACAACTAGCTGCTATTGAAAAGCTTTGAGAGGCAATCTTCATAATATGTATATCCACTATCATTAGCCTTGCAAGTTTAGTAGGTACACTGTATAGTGTAGGTAGCTTTTGTTGAGGTCACATTGAAATTTCATTATATATGTTAAATGATTTACAGGATACAACGACCAAAAGAATAATGTATAAATAAGCGCAATCTAAAAACTGTGCGCAACATCGTCAATGTCATTGTCAATCAAAAGTTGCAATGGGAGTTGGGGAAAGTATCACTTCTGAGTGAGCTTACACTAATAACAAATTAGTGGAAGCCAATTAAGAATTCTACAATACAAGTACAATATTACTCAAATTTTTATTTTAAAGATAAGACTATTTAACAGTATTAATGTGAATATTAAGCTATAGGAGCAGGTAGAAAATGACGATACCAAACGAAAGGTCATGACAGATAGCGATAAAGAGACAACATATTTTTATTAAGATATCATATGCATTGAAGAATGGGATACTTCGGGTAGCGGGTATAAATAGTGGATCAAACAATTCATTGGCACAGTTCACAGCGGCTGTGGAAACGATGAAGACTGCCTTAATCCTCTCTGGGCTGGTCGCCCTGGTGATGGGCGTTGCCCTCCCAACGCACAACGACATCAAGTTGAAAAATGGTAAGAATTTCTTATAATTTAAATAAATTATATTTACTATCATTACCAGGCCATAGATTTTGTCGGACTTGTATTAAAAAGTGCAATATTCACGAAATACACATTAAATAAATTAAAAAATATATACTTTTCGAAATATTTTTTTTTGGTATACAACCACGAAACTTCCTCTCCATAGGTGTTTTTAACTTAAAATTTTCTAACAATTAAATATTTTTTGATAGTTGATGCCCACTTCGTTGAGTACCAGAAGAAGATTTTGTCACTTTTCGAACATGCGGAACAACTTGACTTCCATGCCGACTACTACAAAACTGGCAAAGACTACAGCGTTGAACATAACATCGACAACTACACAGTGAGTAACATTATTTTGATATAAAACAAGTGTACGGATGGTCAAGGATGCTGGCAGTAATACATTAAGTATTCGTGACAGCTTGTTTTAGTATTGAAAATGCTCATCTTATTGCTTAGAGATTAATTATTTATAATCTTTTAACAGAACAAGAAAGCTGTCGAGGACTTCTTGATGCTGTACAGAACCGGATTCCTGCCGAAATATCACAAGTTCTCAGTTTTCTATGAAAGGATGAGGGATGAGGCCATTGCTCTGTTCCACATTTTCTACTACGCTAAGGACTTTGAAACCTTCTACAAAACCGCATGCTGGGCCAAGATTTACCTTAACGAAGAACAGTTCTTATACGCGTACTACATCGCGGTGGTGCAAAGGTCTGACACTGAAGGCATCGTTCTCCCGGCGCCCTATGAAGTCTACCCACAGTTCTTCTTCAACAAGGAAACTCTTCTCAGGATGTACCGTACAAAAATGCAAAACGGTTTGACTAATGCTGAGAGTGCTGCCCAGTACGGCATAGTGAAAGAAACCGACTACTATGTTTACTACGCTAACTACTCCAACTCCCTAACATACCCTAACGAGGAACAAAAACTGTCATACTTTACTGAAGACATTGGTTTGAACTCATACTACTACTACTTCCACTCTCACATGCCTTTCTGGTGGAGCTCAACTAAGTACAGCGCTTTCAAAGATCGTCTTGGAGAAATCTTCTTCCACTACTACCAACAACTTCTGGCTCGTTACTACTTGGAACGTCGTTCCAACGGTTTAGGTGAAACTCCCGAGTTCTCCTGGTACTCTCAATTCAAGACTGGTTACTACCCACAAATGACTGGCAACTACCTTCCCTTCGCCCAAAGGAGCAACGATTACGATGTCCACACTGAGAGGAACTACGAGTACATTCGCTACCTGGATACCTATGAAAAGACTTTCTTCCAGTTTCTGCAAAAGGGCGATTTCAAGACCGTAAGTTTTTACTAATAAATAAATGAATTAATTTGTGAAATAGTTGTAGCAACTTTTGATATTATGCTTATTATTGACAGGCTGAAAAGGAAATGAACTACGTCGGCAACTATTGGCACAAGAACGCAGACCTGTACTCAGAGAACTCCATGAAGGACTTACACCAGTACTCCTATGAAATCATCGCTCGTCGCGTTCTTGGCGCAGGTCCTGAGCCTTTTGACAAGTAAGTATTTACACCAAATTGATATTTTGGCTAATTCTTCAAGGTTTTGCAATAATTTATTTATATAATATTATAGAAATTATAATATATATTTAACTATTTTTTCCTTCTTCCAGGTACACTTTCATGCCAACTGCTCTCGACTTCTACCAGACCTCTCTGCGTGACCCCGCATTCTACCAGCTTTACCAAAGAATCGTCGATTACCTTATTGACTACAAAGAATATGTTAAGCCCTACACTTACAATGATCTCCATTTCGTCGGCGTTAAGATTAACGACGTGAAAGTCGACAAACTTGTCACTTACTTTGACTACTTCGACTTCAATGCAACCAACAGCGTATTCTTCAGCCAGGATGAGCTCAAGACATACCCAACTGGTTTCGTGATCCGCCAGCCCCGTCTGAACCACGAACCCTTCAGTGTGAACGTTGACGTTAAGTCAGACGTAGCTTCTGACGCCGTTTTCAAGATTTTCATTGGACCTAAGTTCGACACCAATGGATACCCAATCAACATTGAGGAAGATTGGATGAAGTTTTACGAACTCGACTGGTTCGTCCAGAAACTTGTCCCTGGCGAGAACAAGGTTGTGCGTAAATCTAGCGAGTTCATGTTCTTTAAGGACGACTCCATCCCCATCAACGACATTTACAAGTGGTTAGACCAAGGAAAGGTGCCCTTCGACATGTCTACTGTGCCCGACAACATGCCCAGGAGGTTGATGCTGCCTAAGGGTACTCCCGGTGGATATCCCTTCCAGATGTTTGTGTTCGTATACCCATACAACGGAGTCTCCAAGGACGCTGACGTGTTCAAGAACTTCATGAATGACAACAAACCCTTCGGTTATCCGTTCGACCGCCCAGTAAACGAGGTTTACTTCAGACAACCCAACATGTTCTTCGAAGACGTGAGGGTTTACCACAAGGATGCGTATTACCCCTACCAGATGAATGTACCATCTTATTTCACCCAAAAGAAATTGTAAGAAGTTAATAATTCTATTCTATTTAACACTTATATAGAATTATTGTGAGCGTATATATGTATAAAATATGTAATCAATAACAATAAAAATATATTATAATTATTTCATTTTTTACTTTACACCTTAAGTAAATTAGACTATTAGAACATAACGTCTTCATACTACACAGTCGGCTTTAGCGATCACTAGACCAATGAGGCCATTTTAATTTTTCAGGACTATGTCACTTATTGTCTAAATGGTTTGGATGAGTAAATAAAGTATAAGTTTCATTTATAAAAGTACAGCTTGACCATATTATCAAAGTAAATGTAATAAATAAAGTAAAAAAAATAGGATGACTTAATTCATCTTGTATTTTTTAACCCCCGACGGAAAAATAGGGGTGTTATAAGTTTGACCGCTATGTGTGTCTGTCTGTCTGTGGCACCGTAGCTCTAAAACGGGGGAACCGAGTTGGATGCGGTTTCTTTTATTTGAAAGTAAATTTTCCAGCGATGGTTCTTAGATATGTTTTATCAAAATCGGTTCAGCCATTTACAAGATATGGCGGTGAAAGTGGGGATGTTCAATCAAATATTGTCATATATACTAAAGTGGGGTATCCAAATTAATGCAAGGGCATGATATGAACATTACAAAAAATAAGTTATATCAAAATCGGTTTGGCCATTTACATGATATAGGGGTAAAAGTGATGATAACAATTGGATATATTCAAATATACCCAAGTGGGGTATCAAATGAAAGCGCATGATGTGTTTATTACAAAAACAAGACTTTAATTAAAGTTTAAAAAATTTAAAACCCAACGCAAAAACAATAAATCCATCATTTAAAAAGTCAAAAATAATACCTAGCATTGAGCCATCAAATTCGATCGAGTAACACCTATTTAAGAAAACGTCGCGGCGTTTTTATGTAATATGCATTAGAAATCAAATAAAAAAACATTGAGCACACTACTATGAGTTGGGCACACAAACATATTATTAAATTACTACAAAAAGTGGCAAAAGGTATTTAGTTTAGTATTTTTATGATTATACTAGCGGACCCGGCAGACGTCGTCCTGCCCGGAAATGCAGCGCCCCCTATTAGGTCCAATTGTTTCCAAATCACCCAGGAACGCATTGAAATTCAAACAATAAATTACATCCAAATCGGACTAGCCGTTTAGGAGGAGTTAGGTGACAAACACACGTGCAGAAGAATTATATTATATATTAAGATGTGATTCTAAGGCTGACCAACGAATCTACTTACAAGCTGTCAAATTTGATAATTACCATCAATTGACATTTTATTGTTGTCAGTGCTACCATACTATTAAGCATTAAGCTCTAAAATTGCTGTTAAAAGCTCTTTTTTGGTATAATATATTTATGGTGTGTGTATCTTAGATAATAAAAAAATAAAAAAAATAAAATCTCCTTCAAAAAACTCAAAAGTAAATCTCAACATCCATTAAGCGATTCAGAAAAATAGTACTTATGAGAATGCTGCCATAAGTGCGTGGTTCATAGTTTCAAAGCTAAAACTATAAACTAAGCGAACGCATAGGGTTTGGCGCCGACTTCCACTTCGCTTATGTAAAGTGATGTGATAAAATATTATTTTTCACTTTTGAGTTTTTTGAAGGAGGTTTTCATTTTTTTATTTCACGATTTTTAGCGGTGTATGGAATTCATCCGCCCCTGACTTTTGTGAGACTAGTATTTGAAATCCTTTGACACAACATAAAGCCCTTTTAAACGATACCTCACACGATATATTTAATCCAGGAAAGTGATAGGAGGGAGGTCAACGCACCCCCACTTCCTCGTGGGAGTAGTAGTCGATAACTAACCACTAACAATAACAAAGAAGACCTTGTTAGTGGTCAGTTATCGACTACTACTTAAGCAATATCATTATCATATCATCAAGATACGGGCTTTTTGCTGTGACCCTATGAGGAGTTCCGTTCTATTTCTTCGAAGTTCATCATCAGGTTATGACAAAATTTCTAGGGGACCAATCGGAAAGTAAACCCATTCAAATGAAAAAAAAAATCAAATCGGTTCATAAATGACTGAGTTATGAGGGCACATACATAAAAAAAAAGATCCCGACAAATTGAGAACTTCCTCCTTTTTTTTGAAGTCGGTTAAAAATAACATCACAGATTTAATGTTGTTTTAATGTAGTAGATAATTTTGTCATTACTATACTGAAACTTAATATTAGGCATTCCTTAAAAATTATCCACGTGATTACAACCAAAAATACTTAATTTTTAATAAATAACACAGCTTAGCTTTAGCTTACCCCGCAGCAAAAAAAATTGCTAGTTACAAATCATTTTTGATGACTTTATTATCGATACATGTTGATGAATAACGAGATCATCGAAAATGATTACTAACTACCTGATTATTTACTGTTGCATAGTTAGTATTTATATAATTTAACAGCCACATTGTCCTACAAATTGTGTGGTACGTTATCCTGGTTCTACGCTCAATAGTTGTAGTGTGATGTGCTATATTTTCGGAAGAGAAAAAGTTGGACATCTCATCAAAATGAAGCTACTCACGAAAAATTAGATTGATAGTAATCAATTTTAAAAATGGTCCATAGATCCCTGACCATAACCATTAATTGTCGAAGCTGAATAGTATAGCTATGCGATGTAGTTCACAATAATTACCTACCACTTAGTTTTGGGATTGCACAAAAGAAAATTGTTGTTAAATTGCATTGATAAGAATTATTTATAAATATTCATGTTAATTAGCCTGTCATGATTATTTTGATACAGTAACATTCCGTTAAATAAAGAGTTATCTATATTTTTAGTTTTGTTTATCGGGTTGTTATCATCACGATGCAATATGTGGAACGTGAGCGAAATGTCTTATCGATAGGGCTAAATTTTTAACTATTAAATCTTTTTAAACTGTTGTCAGGAATAAATATGTCTAGCAAATGCATTATTTTTATGTTCATTAACTTAATTTAAATAATTCCAAAATATTGTGCTGTCCCAAGTCTGTAAGACTTACTCATAGGAGGAATTGACATTGAAACGTCTTCCGACACGTCGCTTTATCCCACGCTGTGGAGCCGCTCTTTACCAGCCCTCCTAGCCAAGTGGCAAAACGCTTGACGAATAGAAATCGAATAGAATGAAATTTATATGGGTTTTCCAGTGGGATAGGCAGAGACAATAGATTTTCATTTGCTCCGTGACCGACTTCGCCTCGTTCTCTTCATCACAATAGGATTCTCCTATCTTGATATTTCTCTGGAACTAGAACTTCCGATCTGGTTAGAATATATTTGCCGAAATCTTCCGCTTACTGGTAATCTATTTACACGATTTACAAAGAAAATCTACTTGTTGGGTAATCATATTTTGTTTGTCGCAAGGTCACAATACACAATTGTTATATTATAATTATGTAACTGTGAATTTTCTAGTAGGTAATTGACATAATGTAGAATGAATGAAAATATAGCATAGTTAGTAGTAGTCTTTCTTCTGTATTTAAAAGCTATTATGGTCCTATATTTACTTCTAAATGCCTGTTTGGTTTTAAAATCCTTGCTAGCTAAGGGCTTGCCAAGTATTGTTAGAACCACAGCCTGAAGGTCTGCGCACTTTAGATTTTATATATGTATATATAAAGAAATGGATTTTAAATGAGACACACATATGTTACGATAAACAAAACCATAGTTTACCAACACACAATATAAAAGATCTCATTGGGTTATTATAACACATTGACGCGCAGCAGAAACAATAGACAAACTATTGTTCGCAGTTAGCAATGACCGAATTAATTTCAGCTGCAACATTTTCACGAAAATGTGAAAAATGTCATTTTATATAATTAGGCGTGTGAATAAATTATTTAAAATAGTGAATATAGATAATACTAAAACTAATACCGGAAATTTTCTATTTAAAAAAGTAACACAGGAAATTTTTAAACATACAAAATAAAACACAAAGTTACTTTTTAGATTCATAGAAACATTGGTGCCTATATTTTATAAGTTTTAAATGAATGACTAACCGGCGTTCTAGGTATATGTTTGAATTTGAAGTTAAACTCACAGTATGATATAATGCAGTTGATAGGTACTACAAAAACTTACCATACGAAGTCAAAGGTCAAGAAAGATAGCGATAAAGAAAGCATTATAGGTATTGTGATAGCAAATGCATTGAATTACAGGGGGCATCTGACTATAAAAGGGGTATCGACTAGCAGTATGGCACAGTTCGCAATAGGCTTGCAACGATGAAGACTGTCTTAATCCTTTCGGGGCTGATCGCCCTGGCGATGGGTGTAGCCCTCCCAACCCACAAAGACATCAAATTGAAGAATGGTAAGAAATAGTTTCTATTAATATTTTATTTTATTGAATTAATTAATGGTTAAAAAATCGTTTACTTTATTGATATGCAAATGACAATAATATGCTTCAACAATAGACACATATTTCGGTATATTCTTTAAACTAAAAAACTATTGGTGACCTTTAGAAATATAAATTATATAAGTAAACCGCAGATTTGATATTTTTACATTAGAAGAAGAATAATTTATGAATGTCTTGCTCTAATCTAATTAGTACCTATACCTATTACAACCACTATATATATTCCATTCATCCTTTAGCACTCGATTTATCCAGTCAACCAAATAACAGCAAGCACCTAAATTCTTTAACTGACCTTTACATGGCTTACTTAATGTGAGATTAGTGTCTATGAAACAAGGGACTTGTAATCTGCATAAACTTCATGTTGTACCATGAGGCATTGTTTTTGTCACCGAATTTTGGTTGCAGTGACCAATCTCAACTGTGACTAGTTATCTCATCATCATAGCCATCTGGCTAGTGATAGTTTAATCATATGACCGTGACAAATCATTATGCTCAAGTGTATACATAAACACAGGTGCAAACTACGATATAGCTAGCTACAAGCGCTTCGCATGATTGATTGGAGCAATTAGTTAGTTTAAGCAAGTTAGTGTAATCTCATACTGATCTTTTTTTACAGTTGATGCTCATTTTGTCGAATACCAAAAGAAGATTTTGTCACTTTTCGAACATGCGGAACAGCTTGACTTCCATGCCGACTACTACAAAACTGGCAAAGACTACAGCATTGAAGAAAACATCGACAACTACACAGTAAGTTCTTATTGCGTTACATGTTGTTTTCTGATTGGCAATGTTAATACTACCAGTAATGTCACCGTGATTTTAAAAGTATACTACGTGTACTTACATGTAGTATACGACTTGGGTTTCCTAACCCAACCCACCCTCAATCACACCTTCTGTCTGATTTCTTATAAAATTTTCAAACCTTTAACAGAACAAAAAAGCTGTCGAGGACTTCTTGATGCTGTACAGAACCGGATTCCTGCCGAAATATCACAAATTCTCAATCTTCTATGAAAGGATGAGGGATGAGGCCATTGCTCTGTTCCACATTTTCTACTACGCTAAGGACTTTGAAACCTTTTACAAAACCGCATGCTGGGCCAAGATTTACCTTAACGAAGAACAGTTCTTATACGCGTACTACATCGCGGTGGTGCAAAGGTCTGACACTGAAGGCATCGTTCTCCCGGCGCCCTATGAAGTCTACCCACAGTTCTTCTTCAACAAGGAAACTCTTCTCAGGATGTACCGTACCAAAATGCAAAACGGTTTGACTAATGCTGAGAGTGCTGCCCAGTACGGCATAGTGAAAGAAACCGACTACTATGTTTACTACGCTAACTACTCCAACTCTCTAACATACCCTAACCAGGAACAGAAACTGTCATACTTCACTGAAGATATTGGTTTGAACTCATACTACTACTACTTCCACTCGCAAATGCCGTTCTGGTGGAACGGAAACAAATTTGGCGTATTCAAGGATCGTGTTGGAGAAATCTTCTTCTACTACTACCAACAACTTCTGGCTCGTTACTACTTGGAGCGTCTTTCTAACGGTTTGGGAGAAATTCCCGAGTTCTCCTGGTACTCTAAATTCAAGACTGGTTACTACCCACAACTGACTGGCAACTACCTTCCCTTCGCCCAAAGGAGCAACGACTACGATATCCACACTGAAAGGAACTACGAATACATTCGTTTCCTGGACACGTATGAAAAGACTTTCTTCCAGTTTCTGCAGAAGGGTGACTTCAAGACTGTAAGTTTTCACGGATTTAAAATACATTTTAATTATTTAGTTAAATATTTTAAGCGTCTAATATTATGTTTACTATAATTCACAGTTTGAAAAGGAAATGAACTTCGTCGGCAACTACTGGCACATGAACTCTGACCTGTATGCTGAAAACACCACCAAGAATTTACATCAATTCTCTTACGAAATAATTGCTCGTCAAGTCCTCGGTGCGGGTCCTAAACCTTTTGATAAGTAAGTAGCGTCAAATAATGTGCCTGAGTCAATTAATCGTATTTTCCTAACCCAGTGTGTTCAATCTAAAACATGACATACTCGTAATATTATGTGTATTTTTCTTTTTAGGTACACTTTCATGCCAACAGCTCTCGACTTCTACCAGACCTCTCTGCGTGACCCCGCATTCTACCAGCTTTACCAAAGAATCGTCGATTACCTTATTGACTACAAAGAATACGTTAAGCCCTACACTTACAATGATCTCCATTTCGTTGGTGTTAAGATTAACGACGTGAAAGTTGACAAACTTGTCACTTACTTTGACTACTTCGACTTCAATGCCACCAACAGCGTGTTCTACAGCCAGGATGAGCTCAAGTCATACCCAACTGGTTTCGTGATCCGCCAGCCCCGTCTGAACCACGAACCCTTCAGTGTGCACGTTGACGTTAAGTCAGACGTAGCTTCTGACGCTGTTTTCAAGGTTTTCATTGGACCTAAGTACGACAGCAAGGGATACCCAATCAACATCGAGGAAGACTGGATGAAGTTCTACGAACTTGACTGGTTCGTCCAGAAGCTTGTCCCTGGCGAAAACAAGGTTGTGCGCAAATCTAGCGAGTTCATGTACTTCAAGGACGACTCCATCCCCATCAACGACATTTACAAGTGGTTAGACCAAGGAAAGGTGCCCTTCGACATGTCTACTGTGCCCGATAACATGCCCAGGAGGTTGATGCTGCCTAAGGGTACTCCCGGTGGATATCCCTTCCAGATGTTTGTGTTCGTTTACCCATTCAATGGAGTCACCAAGGAGGCTGACGTGTTCAAGAACTTCATCAATGACAACAAACCCTTCGGTTATCCGTTCGACCGCCCAGTAAACGAGGTTTTCTACAAACAACCCAACATGTTCTTCGAAGACGTAAAGGTTTACCACAAGGATGCGTATTACCCCTACCAGATGAATGTACCAGCTTATTTCACCCAGAAAAATATGTAAGAATAATTCTTCATAGTCTATCGGTCTAGTGGAATTGTTTCATCATTAGTGAAAATGTGTATAATACATTATGTACAATAAATATTATAAATAATTATACTAATTTGTTTAGATTTTTCTCCAAACCTAACAATAATAATTTATATATTCATGTAATGCATAAACACAGTAAAGTAATGAATTTATCACACTAATATTATAAAGGCGAATGTTTTTGAGCGCGTTTGTATGATTGTTACCTCTTCACGCTCAAACGGCTTAACCAATTTTGCTAAAATTTGGTATGGAGGTAGCTGGTACTCTGGATTAACACTTAAGCTACTTTTTATCTCGAAAAAATGTAGCGGGTAACACCGCTGGGCGCAGCTAGTATCAAACATTTCGAACTAAAAAATAACTTATTCATGGTTAATGTGTAGTATGATTGTCTTAATTATGTAATATAAAAATGTGACAGAGAATAATTAAAATAATTCTTGGGATAGTGAAGTAAATTGCTTTCATCATCATCATCATCAGCCTATCTTAGACCATCGCTGGACTACCTCGCCTTCAATCAAACCCTAAAGCAAAGCAATTTACTCCATTCTATAGGAAAAAATATTAAAAGAAAATAAGAAAATTTAAGTTTTAATATCACCAAAACCTCCTTTTAAACATTCTACAGCTTAATTACTAAAAATATTTTTCAAATTCATTTGATTTGGTTATGATGTTTAATCCAAAATAGGTGAAAAGTAACCATCCTTAACGACTTTGTTCTTTGTATGGTATATTGTAATGTTGTAAAACTTGTAATTTGGAGCATCGTCATCGTAATCCATAGCTGGTCTATTGAAAGGAAAGCCTAAAGGTTTCCTATCAACATGATGATTTATATCTGAATATATGTTATATGCTGTAGTTTCGTCGTCTTCTTCATCATCAGGCGGTGTTACCATTATAAATAATGTTAAATTCAAGCCTTTTTCTAAGCCTCTAGGTATGATTAAGTTTTCTGGAAACTTGTACATATTGTATTTATTAGTTCTGTTTTTCTTTGATCCTCCTTCTAAATTGTAATATTCATCATTTGACAACCTATTTGATGTATCTGGTGACCAGGAGACAGTATTTAGTCCTTCATCAAATGGATAAATAAATTTATCAAGTTCAAAAAAGTTTGAATATTCATTCCAACAATCGTCAACACATTGTGGTCCGATGAACAGTCTTACTATACCGTCAGTAGTGCTTTTACATTGTATTGTAAAGGTGATCTCAAATTTGGAGTGTTTTAGTCTTTTTTGACGTGCTGTTATCATCAATGGTGTTTTGGAATGTGACCAGTCGTTTTTACTTATAGCCCTATTTATGTTAAACTGATAATAGTCAAAGTACGTTGTAATTTCTGGAATATCGGCTTTGACGATGTCAAAATATTTAGTTGAGTGAAGGCGTATATAGAGGCGATCAATCGACGCCTTGTACTCAGTAAAATAGTTTAAGGCGTATTGGATCATGTACCAATATATTGGATCTCTTAATGATGTTTGAGGATGGTGGAGTAGCGATGGAGCCGGATCGTATCTGTAAAGAAAATATAATTTAGTAACGATATAAATGTAAATAATATAATACTTGCTTATTATTAGTTACGAAGTAAACGGACAAATATAAAATTTATTATTTAATTTCGTGCGGGGATTGAATCTACAACTGCTAGCGTAGGTAGAGTTTATTGGTTCAATAAAATAGTAACTTACTCATTATATGGGTATCCATTACCGCCGTATCCAAACAATGATCTAACAATTTTACCTACTTTGCCAACTTCAAAATTGGCACGAATTAACTTGGTAAGTAAATAAATGTAGTTATTCTCTGTAAGAGTCACAGGATCCGTGTTTTGCTGTAAATAATGATTTTTATTAAAGAAAATTAAGTCATACAGGAAACAATAATGTTTCTACTTTTAATTTTTGGGTTAATTAAATAATAAAATTCCTTTAATATCTCATATTAATTGTAATACGTTACATATTAATTGCTTTTCACACCACCCGCTCGAAAATGTCAAATTATAAGTCAAGCAACCTTAACCTAAAGTGAGTCATTAGTGGCCGGGGCACAGCCGGTCAATAATATTGTACCTACTGGATTTGATTATGACCCGCTGGTCAATAATGTGATTTGAATTTGGAATCTCACATGCTCAGCTTCATTGGCAGTATAGTACTAACAAACACCCTTTGGTGCCAGAAAGAGGAAAGCTATTCTCGATACCCTTACTTCGCGTGGATGATATTCTCGATTTCCTACAAAATCATAACGACTGCTTGTTCATACTATTATTTTCTCACAGTAGGTGTAAAAAGTAGAGTATTCTCGTCTGAGCTAAAGGTGTCTTTGCCTTGGGCTAGCTTGAATCCCTCGCTGCATTCAGGATTCTTGTATTAACTCCCTCGCTTCGCTCGTGAGTTAAATTCTTAACTCCCTCGCTGCGCTCGGGAGTTAAATCCCGAATCCTTCATTGCGCTCGAGATTCAATATGACGCCCGTGACATAAGACACAACTTTAGCCCCCGTTCAAGAATAAATGTCATGCAAAATTATTTTAAGTATATTATTCCCCTTTACTTATAAAAATTGTCGGTGTTACACAATTGATTTAATTATACTTGTCATTGTCGGTTGCATGTCAAAAATAGAGAAGTCAATAGACTTAAGAAGTGGTTACCTTAAAACACATTTTAGCATCGCTTATATTTTTAAGTTAAAGTGGTTATGTACCTGCACACACTACGTACCATTACTATAATTCCTCGAGACATACACTCATTAATAGCAATGTCTATTGCTTTTATTTTAGCCCTATCGTCGCTCCAATCTCCTGATGGCATCCTAGTAGGGAAAGGTAATCCATTGTCATGGATGAGATATGGGTTGAATCCACCCAAGTTGGGTTTCTTTGATGTGTTACTTTTTTGTTTTAAATGCTCCTTCTCAAGGTACAGGCGTGCCGCAAGTTGTTGATGTATAAAGTAGTAATGCTCATCATGTCTAGCATTCATTGTATATAATTTATGGCGGAACATCCAATAAGGGTGCATCAAGTGCACACCATAGTAGTAACTGTTCAATGATATGTCTTCTCTGAAGTAAGTCAATTCTTCGTCTCCTCCATTTTGGGGCAGATTCCAACCAGAGTAATTAGTATTAATTATAATAGTATCACGATTCTTATAACTGTGATCAGCACGAGCTTCGTCTAGATTATTCGTGTTCATGGAATGACTAAGTTTTAAAGCCTTGATTATGGTTTCACCATTGACAAAAAAGTTAGGTTTCTCTATGAATGGTGGCAAAAAAGAAGTAATTCTAGCATTTCTGGAGTAATATAACATATTCAAATGAGTCACATATGATACTAAGTCTTCATTCAACTCATCAAAGTTAATCAATTTATCAGTATTAATGCCGGCTTTCTCTGCACTATGAATTAACTCGAATAGATTGCTTGTTGCCTCTTTCATATTTTCGTCAAATATGTTAAATGTCAAATTTTTCATAGTGACACCAGTTTGCATGTACTTACTAAATGTTTTGTTAAATTCATTATACTGAAAAAAAGTAAAGATATTTACGTTTCAGAATTTGCTAAACTATTATTGTCGTCTCTAATTTACAAAGAAGGGTGTATTGTTGGGTATAGGTACGATAATTTCATCTCATCATATTTTACCTGTAAAATGTTGTATTTACTGCATTTTCATAGTTATTTGGTAGAATCTACTTACTACTTTTATATACATGGTTGCAAAGCGTGAGTCCTATGGTCTTTTTTCTTATTTACAGTAAGGCAATACTGTAATATAGCGGTAGAGGACAGGAGAATAGAATCAATACGAGCCAAGAGTGATGATGTAAACACTGAAGTTTATTTACAATAAACAATTAGAAATTATGTATGTTTGTTAATATCAGTGTGTCATTTGACGTTGTATCGACGAAAACAAAGAAGAAGAGGGCCATAAGAAAATTAATGAATAAGACGTAAATTACCTGTAGGAAATCTGAATAAATATTTTGACTTTTCTCTGATCCTTGCGTAGAATATCCTCCGGGGACGATACCCATCAAAGGGCCATCATCGCTCATAGACAGTTCTGCCAAAAAGTGTTTTCATTTCTCAATCATAATTATTTTAAAAACTTTTATGACTTAGCCTGTATAGTCGTTTACACAGTTAGTAGGTTGGTAATATTCATGTTATCATCGTTATTTCTGTTTATTAAAGTCCTAACTGACCAGCAATTCTGTATCCTTATTAAGTCATAGTCAGAGTATTAACTCTGTATTAACGCAGATTTCTCAATGTACGCAAGCGTTGTATAGTGCGTATGTCAGGAAACATGCTATTCTTCGTTTAAATAAACCTACTGCAATAATGGTTGAAATATTATTTATGAATCAACTGTCACCCAATCGCTTATATACAACAGTATATGAATAGAGGAAATGTTGAATTAAAAACTGTTTTTGTTTTGTTGTAAGGTTAGATCAGGTTACGGTATATGTATACCTTAACCTGATCTAACCTTACACTAGGAAATTCAACCTTAACATCGAGATCAGTTTATATGTGAAATAAATACACAAAGACGTACCTCCATCGCTGACCATAGCACGGAATTCATCCGTGGGCGCTGACCTTGAAATATCCACAGACAGTAGCCATACTAAGACAGTGAGTCGAAACATCACAATAGCTAACACTGCAGTCAACTAGTGCCGTAAATAGTTAAACATGGCTTATATGCACGCGTAAATTCATAACTGTATTTCTACTGATCCAATTGAGATCCTGAGGGTCGCTTTAATGGGTTCAATTTTCATTGTACACTTGTGATCATATTTTTACTTCACACCTAGCATCACAACAGTTTGTATCTTCGACCGCGCAATGAGTGGAGACTAAGTTTGTTTATTAATTTGGTCATCGTTCCAGTAATTCCAGAGACTATGAAATGAGGTCTTGCAAGTACATTACACTCGTTTGCAAACATACGTGTTTTATTCACAGATTTTTTTATGTTTATTTTGTACTGGAATCGAAAGCACCTTAGCTGTGTAGCTATGTATGTGTATATAGCTATGATGATGTCATGAAACCCTAAATACAATTCGATGAACCCTATCATTAACTTGTGTGTGATGTCTGATGACTAAAACAAACAGATGAGTGACTCTTTGTATACTTTTTTTTTTTTAGTTCTATTTCGCAAAGCTGATTTAAAACTCGAAAAAGATGCCGTATATTCATCACAGAGCTATTTCGATGATACTGCTAGTAAGTATTATTAATATTTACAGCTGTAGGTAAAGAACCCATTTAGGTTAATCTCGTGGTTTTAAATAAAACAAATGCTCTTTGTTTCTTATTGTGTCCTCAGTTGTACAGTACCCACGGGAAGCAAAATGCAATTGGACAATTTTTCAATTGCGAGACTTGGAACTCGGTTAATTTTGGTCAAGAGGCAATTCTTCACTCTCCGAGGCAATTACCGTATAAACAGAAATATAAAATATGCCAGTGGAAATATTCTTAAATATACGCTTACATAACAGGCGGTTTGGATGTATAAATCATACTAATTCACTAGACACTAAGAGTGTGGTATTTCTGTACCTTTGATCAACAAAGCCGGAGCGCCCGTAACAACTAGTATACGCAAACAATGAGAAGATTCAAAGGAATAATTGGGTCAAGGACAACCAATTGCACCAGAGTAAAAGACTGTCGTTTTGTGTATTGACGTTATAATGAAGAAGTTATTAAAGAATACTTTCATAATTATGTGCAACGCGTTATAAATATTAGCATATAATTGTTTGAGAATTCGTTTCGGATGAATTATTCCGGAAATAATCCTTTGGAACGAATATAGAAAGATACCTGGCCCACTCTTGTAGGCTATTAATTATTATAATAACAAGTGCCTATCTATAAGATAGAGTAAATTGTGCAAATTAATTAAACAACCATGCTAATACCGCATTAGGTTTTGTACTAATGTCAAAGTCTTAAATTTTTTAAATACAATAAAAATAGCATCTAAATATAATAATACTATAATATAAAAGTGATAGACAAATTGCTTAGTCTCCAGTCATCATCTCCATGAATTCTGAAACAAAATGAAATAACTGTTAGAAATTATAAATAGATAAAATTTTTAGAATGAAACCAAATGGATTTTCTCTAAAGAAGATAATTATAAAAATGAAAGGAATGTTTAATGATACCTAATTATTAAGTTAGATTTAAAATAATTAACTGTCTTTTGTTAAATTATTTGAATATGTTATTAATGAATACCTATTAAAAAAAAAAAAAAAAATACGTTACGTCATGTCTAAATTAGATAGATACTATAAATCATAACAAACGCCAAGCATCCTTGTAGTTCAATAAATACGTAAAAGATTTATAATACGAAACCACTTAGCGTTTTTTCTCGAAAAACCATTCCATCAAATTCTTTGATCTCAATCCAAAACAAGCGGAGATTAGTATCAATGAATTAATATTGCAATGTGCTTGTAAGTCGACATAAATTCCGACCGTCACATACCACACGCCTGTTCGATGCGCTTGTAATGTTTCGGCATTAGTATGAGTGTAATGTTTATGTATCTATGTTGCTTTCGCGAAAATTTATGCCATAGTTTATCTTCAAGAGCAGCTGCGGCATTCAGTTAGTAATCGTCTCAAAACGGGATTTTGTTTTAGTTGAACAGACATTTTAGTGGTTTTATAATATATACGACGTGGGTTGATACGTGGCCAAATTGTTATGTTCACGGTTCTGACATTTCTGTCACCAAAATGACATCAGGTAACTGCGTGTTAACTGCGGTGGCCTGTCTTGGCGATGAGACAAAATGTGGGCAGACCTCCAGCTCAATATTCGAATAATATTCAAAGCATTAAAGTGATTTAGTAGAATACTGGTAAATTAGTACATGAGAATTTATCAAAGTTGGGATAGAAATATTTACCATCGAAGTCGACGGTTCCGGAGCCGTCAGTGTCAATTTCAGCGATGATACCGTCTAAGTCGCTCGAGCTAAGCTTGTCATCCAGAGCAGCCAGGATCTCCTTGAGGGTAGAAGTAGTGATGTAGCCGTTGCCTTCACGGTCGTATAACCTGCAGATTCAAGTAAATATGGTTTTAATCAAGCACTTTCACAAATATAAACAAAGTAACAATTTATCATAAATAATCAACGTTTTGGGATTATACAAATATTTTTAACAAACCTGAAAGCTTCTTTCAGTTCCTGTTGCATAGCCTCGGCATCTTCCTCCTCCAAGAAGTGGGATGCAATGTTGCAGAAGCCATCGAAGTTAATCTTGCCAGAGTCTTAAATAAAGTAGAAATAATAATTAATCTAAGACTAAAACCAGATATACCACGAACCTTGAGCGCTCTATTTCTTTCATTGAAAACAGACTAGATAAATAAACTTTGGAAACAGAGACATGCATCTTTCAAAGGGACTGGAAGCTCGGGGAGAACTACCGTACGGAAATAGCCTCATTAGTTCTCGCGACGAGTAAAAATATTCGAGAATATATTCGAAAAGGTGTCGTAGCCTCGGTACGTGTGAATTCTTGTTAGCGTATTTCGATGATTGATTACTTTTTAACAAGAGATGTTTGCAGCTGTTTATAAGATAGTTGTTGTTCTTCCTATTCTATAAATCGCACCTAAATGTGGTCTTGGCAACTGGTATTATTTGAAATATCATATAACAACATTCAGTTTTCATTGATTCTTACTACATCATAAATATTTAAAGATTTTCACATAAATATTTGTGGATCTAGTTGAAGGATAAACAAATTAGTTTATTCAATCAATATGTGTATAATTGAACAAAGATCCTTTAAAAAAAATTGAGTTTACTGTACCAACATTGTAACCAAAAATGAAGATGGAGCTTCCAGCGCCTGGACCAGTACTCGAATAAAGACTGGTTAATTAATGTTTCATTTAAAGTTACTATGCTTAGTTACCATCAGAAAGTATATATTAGGTCAAAAATACTTACTTTCTGGGTCATTTTCATCGATAAGAGCTTGCAGTTCAGAGTCATCAAAGAGCTGACCCATGGTGTTAAGGATAGTTGAGATCTTCAGGACATCGATGTATCCTGACTTGGTGGTGTCGAACATCTGGAAGGCCTTGCGCAGCATGGCCATCTTCTGTTCATCGTCAGAGTCCTAGAAAAGAATACGAGATGTAAGAAAACTATGCTCCACTCGGATGTTTCACATCTGTTGAGGCATTTCATTTACTTGCTGTAGAAGAAAAGTAGAGGCCAAGGTTTGCATACTCAGCAGTAGAATTATTGATGCCCATATAACTTTTGCCATATTTGTGAATTTCACTTTTCTCCTGAATTATGTAAGAATTCATAGATTGATTACAATTCAGTCCTATTGTGTAATAAAAATGCTTAATTTCTGAACACTTTTCGGGATTTGCCACAATCAACTTTCACATTCACGTCCATCAAATTGTTAACTTAAAATCCTTGTGATCCTCACCATGGTGTTTATGTAGGGTTGGCAGTTATAACAAGAACCGAATCCGAGTGCGAGTGTTGTTACACTAGATTTTACGTCGGTGTGGCACCCTTATTTATAGCATTCCTTCCTCCACAGACTGGAATACAAAAATAAGTGAAAAACCTTCTGTCTCTCTCTTTACTGTACACGTTCAGAATAGTGACGTTGTTGTTGAGTTTTTCGTCAGCGTGAATTATACCTACGTCAGATGTTGAGAATGTTAAGCAAAACCTGCATTCTGCAGGAAGTGAGCTGTCAGATTTATATAAACTAATTGACATCGACTCACACGTAGAAACACGAATGATGTGATCCATTTATAGAATTATGACAGCTGTTGACGAAGCTTCCGAAATGTTACTACAAAACAGTTTAGCACCACCAGAACAATGACGTATTTATTATTATTTTCATTCAAATATATTAATGGAGGTTTACTTGAGATTGTTGTTGCGTATGTTGTAGAAGCAAAATATTTTTAGATATAAAATAGAAGCTAGTGCTAATTTATTGAGTTTTTTGGGTACATAATAGGTGCACGAGCACTGATATAATCTCCTGATATTTTGCAGCTTTCTTAAACTATCCACTAATAAGCTATAAAAAGTACATTATCTTGAGCATGTGTGTATGTTATATCGAGGGTAAAGTTTGCTAAATATTTATGAGTCTGATGAGAATATTTATGAGTATCCTGTATAGGAGGAATGTGTTGTACAGGGATGAGTGGTCCAAGTTCCCGATTGCAACATGTGAAACTGAACATCTTCAACGTGTCCAGTTTAAAGTGTACCAGAAACTGTTGCGCATATAAAGTTGTTCCTTGATTAAGAGCAGGAAATTCCTTTGATGCGGCCGCCGATTCACAACAATCCCAACGGGAATATTACGTGTAGCGACGTCACTGACAGATGTTAACAACTTTTTTGGTATATTATATCATTTCAGGGTTCATTGTAACTGCAATATGATTAAGTTTTTAATTTGATGCAAAAAAATATAGTTGATGTAATAATTTATATTTTCGTAATTGTTTTAATTTAAATTATACACACACACTTATTATATCACTCTCTAATATTAAAATAAGTATTTTTCCCCAAAAAAAGTCTTGATTTGCATGGCAAATTTATTAAAGTTTCACATAGGTACGAACACAATCGAATATTTTTGAGCATAAATATCATAAAACATTTAAGTTCATAAGTTAAACTTTTAGTTTAGCAAGTTTAGTATCAATCAAAATTATTTATTAAAAAACATATTGATTGATTTACGATCCAAGAGTAATATTACAAATTATGGTATATTAAAGAATTTAGAATTCGATAAAATGATCGATAGCGTAAGCGTAAATATTTAAACAATGTGTATATAACAGATAATGTGCGAGCAGCCGATGATTGGCGACCACTGGCGCGTGAAACGGGTTATACTGCGGCGCCGGGGCAGATATAGACTGTCGGTGATCGGCTATAATTTTTGTGTTCTCATGTGAATGCCACAATGAGAGAAACATCTAATCTGAGTCGCGCTTTACGTGTCGACCACGTGTAGTCATAAAACAACAATACACGTCGAAATTAGGTCAGGTTACAAGTTTATTTTTAAATCACTTGGTAATATTTGTGACGTTATTTCTGGTCAGCGCATTCCTTAGCAAGCAGTAAAGTCGGTAATTGAAATTTTTGTTTAAATAAGGAATGAGAAATGTACGGTTAATTCCGTAAGAACCGTAGTAGGTTATATAAATACTCTTTAGAAAATATGCATATTGCATATTATAAATGTTTGTAATCACTTACAGTAAGATGTTGCATGGATTTCTTTTCAGAAAACTATGAATAGGTGTATTTCCAAGTCTTATGGCATTAATTTTCGTTTCTAATATTTTATGAAACCACTACACGTGGGTTATTTCTGTGCTTAATAAGACATGTTGCTTTGTTGTAGGTACGAACAAAATATTCAGAAAACGAAAACAAATGAGACAAGATAGTCATTGTCTTATGTAACACGGTTCATTTAATACATCGTTAAATAATTCATGCTGTCTGTGCGTTAATTTCATGTTTGTTTTATTATTTCCTACTCAGATTGTGACATTTTCTTAGAATTATTTGCACCAGATTAAATATAAAGTATATTTTGTCTTTTGTTTCTCTAAGTATGTTTAGTAAAGTAGATAAAAGCGATCAGTTGAGCCGTGAATTCAGGCATCCTAGAACTATTTCTGATTTCAGAGGATTTATTTATATCGGGAGCACATGTATCAACGTAACGATCATTTTGTGGGGTTATGGCATCATTTTCAAAAGTATTTAAGTTAATGATCATAATATTGTACTGTTACTATGTTTTTATTATTGAGATAATAATTTAAATATAATAGATATATTTCATGGCTCGCAGGTTATCAATCACAAATATTAGAAGATTTAAGTGATCAACCAATGATTTTATCACCTTTAAACGTACTCAAGGAGCCATTAAAGTAAGATTGGCGAGTAATAAAAAGATATAGCATGTTTACGATGACAAAATATAATACACTTAACCGCAGGAAATGAGGTATCTATCGTAAATAAATGCGCTAATAATTCCACAGGCGAGCGAAGTCAGTTGCAACCGCAGGGACTTATTAAATTTATTATCCGATGCGTAACCGACATGTGACTAATTTACACTGACTTAACATTCCATAATCAAAGTAATTGGTAATCACAGCCAAAAGGACGGACAGAGTTGCCGGTACCGCACCCTGAATCATCAGCGTCAATGGACTGGAAATATAACTTCATTTTGGCACGGAACATCAGATTTTCCTTGCAGAATCCATCGGCTGATATCTGAGCGCCAAATGTAAATAAATCTTGAAATAGTCTGCAAGTATGTGTCTTTTATTTGTAGTTTTTAGATTACGTTCTATTTAGCATTTAAATACTTTACTGACATCCTTAAATTACGTCTATTCTATATTTTAATTAGGTTCATAACAATGCTAGGCTACCAAACCTTATAATTATTCTAAATCATCATAAGGTATTTTAAATACAAATTTAGAATAATTATAAGGTTTGGTTTATTAGATACAATAATTAATAGCAATTAGAATAGCCAGTCTGTGTACTATTATATTAGCTTTAATCTGTATTTTAAGGCAGTTATTTGACACGGCACAAAAATACAAATACCATAAGTCTACTCATAATCATCGTTTTCTTTCATAATAGTGATTCAACATTTTATCAAAGTTTTAATAAAAAAATGTTATCTCAGAAAATATTCTTAAATACAACTAAGCTTGGTTGTTATTATTTTAATTTATTACAGCAATTCTTCCCATCTAACGAGGAAATATGATTTGCAATAATTTATGTATTTGTGCGCCGAGGAAATGTATCTACACCGTTTGACTTTAACGATATATCATAAAGTTTTATTTGTGTTTACACGTGTATTAAATATTGTATACATACCTGGTTATCAGAAAATTTAGGTTTATTATATCAAATTCTCTGCCATTATTTAAACAAATACATGTACTGATTTAGATATTTTATTGAATTGCAATTGTTTTGAATATGGTTTGTACCTTAAGCTTTGTAAAAACTTTGTAATCGACTGTAAAATTATTTTCTGTTTGTATTCTAGCTGTTGTCACAGTAGTGACCGATGGTTTTTAAATTTTCCGCGATGAAAATAGGGAAAGCGTAACGTCGTTGTAAAATGTTTGGAACGTATCCAAAAATAATGATAGAAAACCTCGCGAAATAGCAATAATGTGCATTCGTTCTCCTTGTTATATATACGTTTAGTTTGTTTTAATGATCAACCGCATGATGTGGTCACGATCAAAGTATTTTATTGGTTGAATCGTAAATGGTATACTATATTTGAGAACTATAGTCCCTTTTACAGGTGATAGTGGTATATATTTGGCCGTTAGCGTACCTCGTGGAAAATTTATTGACCCATATGTTTATGAACTTAAAATAATTTGAATGTCCCAATTAAAATGTAAAACTAGACATTAATTCATAATTATTGTTTTGAAATTGACCAATTCGATTGTTAAAATGCTAAAATATCCGGAGGGTCAGAATTATAATTATGTTGGTCTACAGTTTTTTTTGCTACAAGTATAGATGTATGTTCCTAGTTTTTTCTTATATGTAAAACCCTTGTGTATCGTAAAGGTGAACTCGTCACTAGTCAATTGTCTACAAGTCACAAGAATTATTTGTATTTGCTTTTAAGGAAAAGATATCAAGAAAATAAGACACTGAAAATGATTTATGTTTTAAATGAAATACCAACATAATACATGAAGATAGGCATACAACTATATTAATCATATAACAGTTTAACACAATAGTTTCTATTCATAGACTTTTATTTCAGGACTGTCATCATAATCGAAAACGTTAAATAAAAAGTCGTATACAGTAGGAATACGCTTTCTGACCACTTCTGGTTTTAGAGGTGGCTCTGCTCCTATTAATTCAATGTCAACATCGTCTATTTCTTCAGTTTCTTTTACATTAAAGTCATTTGCAATCTCATCAATTAAATTTAAATAATTTGTATCCTTATTGAGTACTACTCTTGCAAACTCATCTCCTGATTCGGTCGTAGTAATCGTCGGAGCGGTCGTGACCTCCTTTTGGTCTTCCTCCTCTGGCTTCACTTTACGATATTTGGTGTAGTTTCCTCTTTTTGCTGAATAATCTTTTTTGTTAAACTCAGCCTTTTTGGCTTTGTAATCAAATGGTTCCTTTCTGTTGTATTTAGAAGAATAATCATAACTTGTTGATTTTAGTAAACGGGGTTTACTATTTTCAATTAGGTTTTCTTCGTTATACATAACATTATCAGTTGGTGGTGTCACTGTAAGATATATGAAAGCATCTTCTTTTCTGGCTAAAAGTTCTTTTTTGTCTGATTTTGCTTCGTCATCTTTATAATTTAAGGGTTCATTGTCAAATTCCATTGGGTTTAATGGAGAAACATCTACTAATGAACTGTCTATTGTATCTTTACTTACTGTCTGTTCTTCTAATGGAATATCCGAAGAATATTTGTAGTAATTTTTGCTTTTAGCCGAATTAATTTTTTTGTCAAACTCTGCTTTTTTGGCTTTGTAGTCAAATTGCTCCTTACTTTTAGATTTTGAAGAATAACCATATTTTGAAGATTTTAACAAACGTGGTAAAATATTTTCGTTTTTATTATCATTGTTCTCTTCTTTAGCCAATGCTTCTTCATCAAATAGTTCTTTTTTTTCATTGGAGTTAAATATTTTTTTGCTTTCAAGTTCAGATGAATAGTCAAATTTAGCAGGGTTTAGTAAATAATGCGTAGTTGTTACTACTTGGTTTTGATTTTCTTCATCAAAAACGTCAAGAGAGGCTACATTATAATCATTTATTTTTTCGGTATCGCTATCAGTACTTTCATACGGTCTTTTCTTTGAATTGTAGTCAAATGACTTCCCGTTATTCGCGGAATAACTTGGCCTAGACGATGGATCGTAAGTATTCGTGCCGTACCATTGTTTAGTTACACCCTGGCCTCCATAATTTTCAACTTTACTGTCCTTTTTTTGCGTGACCATAACATATTTAATCAATGCATTTGGCAATTCAAATAACTGTTTACTTTCAATAACCAAATCAAGAGGATAACCAGGTGACAAGATTGCAGAATTAAATTCCATGCTACTTGTAGAGTATGAATCGCTTAAAGTAGCTTTAGTAAATGGCGCAACAAAAACAAACATTTGAAGAGGCAGACCTTGTGCTGTACCTTTGGGCAAAATAAGCCTTGCTGGGTATCCAATCTGCGAACTAATCATTTTTAGCGGCAGAGAGTCTAATCCATACTCTGCATCTTCCACCTTTTTACGAATATCTTTAAGTGACATAAAGTCTTCAGAAAAATGTTTCATGTCATCCGAAGTTCTAGATATTATGTTTGTTCCTATTTTAAGAGTCACTTCAAACACATCTAACAACGTAAAAAGATTTTTCTTAGTCGCTAATTCACCAGGCATTAGTTTAGGACCCAAATAAATCTTTACTAATCCTTTTTTAGAAACTAGAGAGGAGATGTTTAACTTAACAGTAAATGGCTTGCTATTTAATCTAGGTTGACCTATTTTGATGTTAAATGTCGTGTTACTGTCGTCTATTTTAAGTGCGTCGGTAACATCAAACTCGAAGTAATCAAATGTTGTCATCATCTTTTTTACATCAATATTTACAACGCTTACTCCAGGGAAATATAATTCGTTTCTTGTATAAGTAGGTAAAGTTTTAAGTGCGCTATCTATAAGGTCTACTATTTTTTTGTTTATCTTCCAAAACATCGGATCTCGCAGAGAAGTCATGTAATGTTCCAATACGGAGACATATCTGAAATAATCACATATCATGAATAACGCGTTATTAATTATTAAGTCATCATCAAATACAAATTAATAATGTTAACATTACCTGGTCTCTATTTTATCTTTGCCAAGGAGCTGGCGAGCCAATGTCTCATAACTCCTGTCACCCGTGACAAGGATTTCCATCAAATGATTCATTATTTGTGTTTTATTGTAGCCACTCTGCCTCTGAAAGTATTGTTTCTTTTATAAATTAACACATTAATTTATTATTTATACAAGTACTGTGATAACATATAGTAAAGAAATACTTACCATGTGATCTACGACTGTTACTATATTACTTTCTATAGTTTGTAACAATGTTATGTCTTCATTAACTGGTAAATCAAAAGATGACGTTCTATGGCCAAATTCATTGCCATCAGAATAAATTAACATAGGATCATAAGGGATGTCAGGTAAAGCATTCCAGTTGATGCTGTCTATTTCCGGCAAACCGTTAGCATATCTTTCCAGATTATATCTAGCCATAAATTGTTTCATCATTTGATACAAATTTTCGCCATTAAAGTCGTCGTTAGACCATGTTTCCATTCTGAGCTTTCGTAGATAGTAATAAGCATTTAAACCAATGTCCTCACGAAAATAAGCTAATTTCGAGTCATCGTCGTTGTCATAAAATATTGCAGTATAGTTGGCGTCTATATGGTATGCGTTTCCATCGTCTCGAATACTTTCTGTAGGAGTGACTTCATGACCCGTAAGGATAGAAGAAGCTTGCTTTATTACATTTTTATCTATAAAGTAATTTGGTAACAACTCATAGGGTGCTGGAATGATTAACCTTTCAGTGTCTTTTCTATTTTGGATAGCTAAATATATAGCATCAACGTAAAGCGCACAATTCAAATTTTGTCGCGCCCAGCAAGCAGCTTTGTAAAATGTACTGACATCCTTGGCATAGTAAAAAAGTTCATAGATTATTTTCAGCTCGTTCATGTGATTAGGATTATATTCAGTAAAAAATTCACCCTTGGACAATAATCCAGCTGACTTTAGCTTCTGAAAATTGTTCAATACTTCTGGTTTCTGAAAAATAAATATTAAGTGTTTATTAATGTTGTGCGTCTTTTAAGTACCTAACATTTTATCTTTAATGTCTAAATATGTTTTGGACTTTTGGAAGTAACTATACTGTCAATATCATTTGAATTATTGAATTCTTAATTCACAATCTCTTATCTTAATCTCTTAATTCATATTTTAAATATTTAGTAGTTCCATTAGATCTAAAGGTAATAGAAATTTATTAATACAACAATAATTTTTACCAAGTAATCACCGAAATCCAGTGTAAACTCCTGAGATAATCTTGTTACGAGCGGATCACTGCTGACTTCGCAAACGTTTTCGAATAACGGCATAATCATTTTTTGAAACTGCAGCCATTGTCGAGGAGCTGAAAAGGAAAGATACTGATTTATTTAGACTGAATAGTGATTATTATACTGATGTGTATAAATGGAGTTTAGCAAGAATGTCTTGGCAGTTGGCTCCAGAATACAAATGTCAGTACAATGTAATAAATATGATTAATACTGTCCATCTCTGACATTCACGGGTTGTTCACTACGTAAGGTCGGGATGCCGCCTTTATTAGTTGACTAGGCCATCGTTAATGGGTAAACAAACGAATAAAAATAACTATTTCAATTTTAGTTTCGGCTACTATAAGATATAAAAATTTGCATATGCAAATCATTATATCTTGTTGCAATAATAAACTTTCACTGATCAATTTCTTTAATAAATTCATAAATGTGTGCCAATGTTTGATATTTCTGAACTACTTAAAAAAAATTATGACGTTTTATTTACATGTGACTACTTGGAAATGACATGACTTGAAGACACTGAAATTATCGTAAATTGGTCATCGCTTGGATTCGAACCTTCTACCTTAAATATTCAGGGCGTCAATTCAAGCCTCTATGACATTCAGATATACTTAAAATGAAGTGTAAAACGTTTATGATGTTCTGAGATAGCAGTGAGTGGCCTATTACATTAGACGGAGGCTATTAACGCTGGAATATTATAATAGGTGCCAAGCATTTATCATGATGTCTCTTTTAAGTATCCCTGATTAGTCCGCGGATGTATGTATAGCCGTAATCATAATAATTTATTTTAAATAGCTGCAGTAAATTATATTAAAACTTGTTATTTTGCATACCTACATGAATATTTAACATTTATTTATGTACTACACTAAAGATTACTAATACTAGACTAGAAGATACTCTTACGCTTTTCTTTAATAGCGATTAAGGTCAGAAGTCGTTTGCACACAAGGCTCACTTGACTCACTATTTGATTTAAGGACAAACATTAGGACGCGCTGCATAGTTAATCGTCTCCCACCAGGTGGACCGACGATATAGTCAGAGGGCAATTGCGGGCAAGCAGTGGATGCAAATGGCAAGTTGTCTTTTATTGTTGCGTTCTAAGGGGGAGGCCTTTGTTCAACAGTGGACGTCTTCCGGCTGAAGATGATGATGATGACAGAGTTAATACAATGCTCTGAATTTAATTTTTGCCTTCAAAATAAATAAAGAGTATGTAATAGGAATCAAGAGTTTCCTATAATAAACCATGGGTGTTAACCCATGGCTAATTATAATATATAAATAGACCAAAACAGACTTTGTGTTTCATGCCAGAGTAAAAGCTAAACTAGAACCTCTTTGAAATGGTAATTGAACATTCTCTTAACCCATTCCCTACCCATGTTATCACAAACTCCGTCTAGGCTGTAACAAAATGTTAAATGGCGATTCTTAAACATAAGTGGTTATCTTAGAGGAGAGGTGTTCTACTCTCTCTAACAAAAAGATTTTAGTTTTGTAAGGTGTTTGTTAGTGTTCGCTTCCTACAAAATGTTCTTACCGGTTTCCGTATGCTGGATAATAGGTTCCGTCGGTACCTGTATGAGGTACCCTGATATATGTATAACTAGCACCGTCACAACTAACACAACTGTTAACGTCTTCATTTTGTCTCATTAACTGTGGTTTTGAGAGCTAATCGCACCAATATATATGAAATTTGCAAAGTTCATAGACATTTGAAATGTTATCATAAGTTGAATGCACTAAAGTTATGACTGTTAATGTAACGCTTATAATAAGTTTCGGGTCATCGGTCTAATGTCCTAAGAGAGTGATCGCAAGTTGTGCAATACATTGACGGAATCTTTTTGCGTTCCCTCTTCTCAATCTAAAAACACTGCCCAGTGTTGTATATACACTTGTTTGTTTGGACCCTGATATAATATAAAATCCCAACTGTTTCCCAGAGGGGAAGGCAGAGACTTCAAATTTCTGTTTACTACTATCCTAGCAAACCCATTTTGGTATCAGTAGGTATCACATTCTTCTGACGTGGTCGGCGAGTAGGGTTCTACTGATACTTTTCAAAGCTCTGATAAGGTGAGATCACGCATAAATCTTCCATGCGCCACTATACTAATGACCGTTTTTACATATCGAGCCCCCCCCCCCGTGCTTTGGAAGGCACGTTAAGCCATCAGCCCTGCGTACGATTTCTCTCCGGTCGTGTCGGTCTACAGGCCCATCGGGCTGTAAGAGTCAGGGAATAGTCAATGCACCAGTGATTGCGCGCATACTTGTGCACTATAATATCTCCTGCGTAGTTGGCTAGTCTCAGATATGACAGGCCGCCGTGTCCGACATTCAGGTCCGGTCAGGAGAACAATAAAGTATGGCGGCGTAAAATCTTCACTTTATATGGTGAGATAGTTACTTAAAATAATACACGTAGTGTTTAATCATCATTTGCTACATGAAAACTGGCCATGCCGTGGTGTAGATTGGTCAGTCAACAAGGATGGTATCGAATATGTTATAGGTTGACCTCCCAAGGTATACCTAAGATTTTATCTATTTGCGTATTCTAACTTAATTATTATAAAAATAGGTAGGTACTGTATAATTTCCAATATCACCCAGAACATAGGCACGTTGTTAATACATTAATAAACTGTGATATAAAATTGTTTTTAAAATATAGTCAAAACAACGTTATCTGCATAAGAAATGTTTGGCTTAACTGACCTACGTCAAAGTCAAGGACGATTTTGGATTAAGTTTTATGTTCAATTAAAATTAATGATATTACTTTTTCGACATTTTATAATCACGCTTTGATTTTCCAAGTGGACAGGCAGAGCTGTACAGTGTACAGGCAGTACACCCACATTTTGCCATTATGTTATCGGCCCTTTATAAAATCTATGACTAATATCCAGTCACGAATTCAGACTCAGTGCTGCTATTGACAATATTGAAATGGAGAAACTCAATTAAACTTTGCCTGCCGGGAATTGAACCCAGGACTAGCTTAGCAGCTGTGTATACTGCCACTAAACCACCGATGCAAGTTGCGCAGTTATTGGACTCTTGTCTAGGCGTTAAATGTAGGTAAAAAGTATCAAACCAAATAATTCTCAAAAATAAGGCTTTTACCAAAATTAAGTTTGCAATTAATACTTTTTCTCGTTACCAAATCTTATTAACGAACTAATTATGCACTGATAACCGAGTGGTATGACCCTTGGACTGCCAAGTCAACAAAGGTCGTAAGATGACCATGCAGATGCACCAATGTCTTTTCGAATCTTCATGAACGTATTATAAATTAGTTATCATTTGCTAAAATCGGTGAAGGAAAATGGAATGTAAGGAAATGTACAGGTTGAAACTCTGAAACCAGGTTGTTCATCAGCCATACGAAAAGAAGAATAACTAACTCGTAAAAGTTGTTACCACACTAAACAAAAATCTTTGACTTTTACGTAATAAATGTTACAGTATTAAAAATGTTGATAACATCGAGTTATCAAATATACTGCGAAAGTATCTATACGTGTCATGACTCATGACCCTTATAAGTGTAGGTCAGATGGAGCTATCGAAAAAGAAAATAATTTATCATTGAATACCTTATCCTATCTTACGTCATAGTGAATGTTTTATGGAACATTATCATTTTGATCCTTTTGCGTTGGGTTATTGTATTCTTATAATATTGATCTTGTCTTAATAATTATTTATGAGATCATGAATTATAAAACCAGTTTGCACAGTTATTTTCTTTTAAGCGTTAGGCACTTCTCAAATAATAAAAATAATAATATCTTGGGACAGCTCACACACGGTCATCAGATCCCAAACTAGGCGGAGTCTGTATGGACGCTCCTATAATTTGAAACAAAAACTTGAATTGGTTTTTGTTTCTTTCCATTATTATATAATTTATCCTTCTAGTTCCAATCAGTTGACTTTTGTTTTCTAAAATATATAACCTAGGTAATCCTTGTATCGGTATAGTATTTGAAAGTATTGTATTACGTTAACAAACACCCAGACTAGGCAAATATGAAATAGCCTGAAACCGACAAATGTTTGTCCTGTATTAGCATCCAACCCACTAGCCTTGGCACTGCAGTTAAATCTTAGCTATTCCGCCAATCGGGTTGTCATTAGTTAGTTAATTAGCATCGTTATACTTCTGGATTACGGTTTCATAATTCTTCACTTAGCGTCTGTTATATCTAACAAACCTATCTAATGGATCAAGTATATTTTTTTCATTACTGCCATCTTTACTTACATACTTAGTACCTACTACGAAAACGGAGATTCAGTTTTTGAGCAAAACGCAAGAGACGCAACATTTTATCGTCTTATTAACAACAATTGTAGAGTATTAAAACTAATGATTATTCGTTATCAAAAGATGAGTTATTTAATTTAATAATAATTATTAAAATCTTAATTCTCTACCTAGACCGTTTCAGAGCCACCTCGTAGCAGTTGAATGAACTAGGTACTTAATGTATCGCGCAAAATATTATCGTAGAGAAGGATAGATGTCGGTACTATGCGCATAACTTATTTTCTCTATGGCATAAGACCAACTGGATAAAATATAACGAGGATAATACCTCTTTTAACTTAAACCCGTCTGAAGAGTATTGACATCTCTATTCTCTGACATGCAAACGATAGTGATAGGATATTTTTTCGATTCCCGCACGGGACAAAAATTTGTGGGATCCGCAGATATTTGTCCCGAGTCTGGGTGTTGGTGTATGTGATAATACATGTTTGTGAAACGCACCCACAATACAGGAGAAATTCCTAGTGTGGGGCGAAGTTTTATTAAAAAAAATAAAATAAGCCATGGTTTAAAATTGAAATGTTTTATGAACGGTGTAAAATTTTCCTAATACTTAATTTAATTTGTAAGAATGCAGATATCTACGATAGGTGGTCTTGCTACTAAAAGCCATATTTTGTAGGTCACTCCTTTTCTTTGTTGTTAATATTGTTAAAGTATTTGCGAACTTATTTCACGGACAGGTGTTCCCATTAGGGGATTAGCGAGTCGTGATGATTAATGGACCTAGTGTGAGCATCATAGATACATGGGACTCATAAGCAGATAAATGTTGGTGTAAATATAGATTTCAGATAATAGATACCTCCACCTTACCTATATCTTCAAATGTAGGTACTAAGCGATGCTATTGCTGGTACTTCTCTTAAAAAGTTACCTAAAGGTACGCCAGGTGTCCTACGAGACGGGGCGTCTGTAAGGACAGGTCGACTCAAACTCGCCGTGGTTCTTTCCTAAAAAGACCTCTTTTTGGACCACCTACACTGTTCTCACATAAATTATTGAACTTGTCTGGACTTTAAAAGAGACCTTGACCCCTGAGTTTGTTTCGGTGTTTCTTCTCAGAGGTAGTCAGTTAGGAAATGCCGACACCATCATTCTTAACTATTTTAAAAAAAAATGACGTGTAAATGTGTTTTTTTGGAACCTATTTGCTGAAAGAAAATCATTTATCATTATCATTTAAAATAAAATGATAAAACAATAATAATAAATATCTTCGATACGCCACTCATCGGTTTCCGTAAGCGGTAAGAAATTTCAAGTAAACGTGCACGTGCGTGTGTAAAATTGCACATCTCCAGAGTCCGTCTTGCTAATAGGAATTAAAAATGCAATATCACTTTACGCCGAAAATCGTACCCAGGAGCTTGTTGGTGCACAGCAGTCACGTTTGACCATTTGTTAGTACTTTCATTCATTCGTTCATAAAATAATTTACTAAGACTGTAAAGGCCACGATAAGTATAAACTTTCTCAATAATTTGTCACGATCGGGCATTCCACCGTCAACTATAATTACCTAATTATTGTTTTATTTTAATTAAAGAGATTCTGTCTGTGAAGTAATTGCTAAGTACAGTTTCCTTTGCTCTACCGTTATTTGAACCTACGCCTTCTTTATCTTGAATTGCTGCATAAAGTTTATTCCGGGAATCATTTTATGTTACGCTAATTCTGAGTCGAGCGAAGAACGACTGACCCAATTAAATAGTTTATAAATCTGCACGTACATCATGACGCATGTATTTACTAAAGGGATAGGCAGAGGCAGCATCCAAGTTTCGCTGGACCCTTCTTGCTACATGCATCACCTCTTAGATAGAGCATATTAAAGAAGGTACTACGAAAAAGTCCCATAAGTATCTAATTTGCACCAGCTACACTTATATTATTATAATGACTGAATACCTAATCTGATACAAAGAGCTTTCTAATTTGAGAAATATTATTATTATCCCTAAAGTCTTAAATCTTTTGGTAGGTACCGGCTGAAAACTAGCGCTGTGTCGTTTGCACTCGTATAGTGATCTGGATCTCTCACTACACTTATTATTCATACGTTATTGACTTTTTGGTTTTGTTTAACCTTTGTATCTTCTTTTATTATTCATTTATGGCAAAGTAAATAGTATCAAAATTAAATATATAATTCCTATCCGCAAAGTTGAAATCCTCGGTCAGTACAGGTATGTAAGCTAGGTTATACAATGGTTATATCTTTCTCGTTAATAATTAAGTTCGTCTACGGCGTATTTCTATTCTTCTAGTCCTAGCTGGGAGTCACTTATTCGAAAAAGAAAACCTGAATTTATGATTGCTCCCAAAAACAGCACCTGGTACTCATCATTAGGCTTCAGATAGCCGCCATTATTACACGTACCTTTCGGACAACAAATTACAGCCGAAATGCCTTCTTCCAACGAAGAGGAATTCGTTATAATAATAATATCTCCCTATGTACTATATTATTATTATTCTGTACACACAGCTTTCAGGCTGTAGGGAAAGTGTTAGTAGCTCGGAACTGCTAATTAAGTCTGTTATTTACTTAGGAATAAAAAATAAAAAAAAAGATCCCGACGAATTGAGAATCCTCCTTTTTTTGAAGTTGGTTAAAAATAAATGAATGTGTATAGTAATGTCGACGATGTAAGTGAAATATGTGGCTAGTGTGACTGAATGCTGTTTGTTGTAAGGATATCAATAATAAGGTAAAAATTCATAAATACTTGTTTTATTTTTTCTTTTTAAATTGCATATTACATAGAAGCCATAGGTCACATTAACTAAATATTCAATATTTAGTTGTCCGTTTATACATCAATAAGGTTAACGTTGCGGTCCACTTTCATGTTAAGGTCAGTGTCCACGAAGTACGTGTCAGACTCGATGTGAGTCCTGTCGACCATGTCGTAGTTCTTAAGCACCCAACGGTTCCACCTGGTCTTCATGTCACACGTCAGCTTCTTGTGGAAGATCTTAACATCAACAAATTTCATGTTTGGTGTGAAGAATTCACCAACATCAATGCGGCGGTCGAAGGGGAAGCCAAGAGGCATCTTGTCCAGAAGGACAGTTGACCTAAAGTCGCGCATGAAGTCTTTGCGGTTTGTGTCCAAGATGGTCATGTCAACGTTGTCGACCAGCCTCAACGGGGTCACAATAACGTACAGCATCATGTGCATACCTCCGACGAAACCCTTAGGAAGCAGAAGCCTGGTCGGGAAACCAGTGTGGAAGTTCCTGAGGTCCTTCCTCATGAGATCCCTCATGTCGGTAATGGTTTCAACCTTCTTCATTAAGTCACGAGCCATCATACGGTCTTTAACGAGATTGTGCATGTCGTAAGAGTGCCTGACGATTGTGTTCTTGCCAGTGGTTAGCTTGTATAGGAAGGTATCTAATTCAACAAAGTTAAGGCGGTTGATGTTAATGTCAATCAGACGGTTCATGTGGTCCTTCTTCGGTCCTAAGAATACCCTTACAACGCAGTCAGCAGACTTGTCAGACAAGATGTCCAAAGTGACCTTGAATGGCTGGTGATTAAGACGGCGCTTGCGAACCATGAAAATCATGTCTGATTTGGTCTTCCTCTTCTCCTCTTCAGTCAAAGTTACGGCGTTGGTCATGTCCATCAGGTAGTCATCGAAATAGGTGACAAGGTCGTCAACCACTACATTGTCGATCTTCACACCAGGGAAGTAAAGGTCGTCCTTTTTGTAGCTAGGCAGACGTAATTTGAACAAGCACACCAGATCGATAATGCGCTTTTGGAGCATGTAGAATACCGGGTCACGAAGAGCCGTCTGGTATTGGTCCAGGATGTTAGGAACGACGAAGTATCTGAAACAATTACACATAAAATGTTACGTTATATATTCAAGTGATACAAAAGTATTATTTTTTAAGTAGATATGATACTTTAAGGGAATATATAATTATTTTCAATGACTATTTATACTTACTTGTCCGAATAGAAAGTATTAAGTCCAAGAGCAGCCTTCATGACGATCAGAAGGTAGCGGTAAGAGTCAACAACGGTCTTGTCAAGATCGACTTTGTCAATTTTACCAAATATCAGCCTTCCCAGAGTTTCGATATCTTCAGTCTTGGTCAGCTCCAGTCTGATGCCGTTAATCTACAATAAAAATGAATACTATATTCCTAGTCTTGTTTTTTTTTATGGGAGTTTCTTCATGCTGTACTTACTTCAATGAATCCCTTGATGATAGCATCCCTAATGATCCTCTCATACTCTTCGCATAGGCGGATAACATCATGATTGTCTTCGCGCATGACGACGTAGTTGTTTAACCTCACAGGGAACTCTACACCATTGTGCAGTTTCATCCAGGGCCAGTATCCCATCTTGACAGTCTTGTGCCATGAGAACTCCTTGATGTGACTTAATCCGTTTGATAAGCGCTCCATGTAGTATCTAGCAAGGATCTGTTGGTACATGTAGACAGTGAGCTCAAAACGCCTCATCTTCATTTTGTCGAGGAACCTGTCCTTCATCCAGAATGGGTAGTCAATGTGGAAGTAGTAGTAGTAGGTATTAAGGCCGATATCTTCTGTGAAGTAACGGAGCTTGTCCTCATCACAAAGGTGCACTCGTTTGTCATAAACGTTCTCGTCGATGATGTAAACGTCCTTGTCGGTCTTCTTGATTCCGTAGAAGTCGCACAATTTGTGGTCCAAAAGTCCCTTCTTCATTTTCAGTAAGTAAGCTTTCTGGATGACATCAGCGCGCACGAAGTAGTATGGGTAGATCTCATAGGGAGCAGGCAGAATAATGCCCTTGCAGTCCTCACGATGTCTGACTGCCACGGTGAGAGCGTATACAAACATGCCTTCGTTAAGGTAGAGGCGCATCCAGCAGGCGGTCTTTATGAAGGTGTCGAAGTCCTTTGCGTAGTATAGAACGTGGAACATGGTGACCACTTCTTTGAGCTGACGGTCTACGTGCAGGGTGAAAATCTCTCCGCGAGGCAGAACTCCAACTTTGCACATTTTGATGAATAGTTTTACAACATCGGTTTTCTGGAATAAATATAAACGTTTTAATATTAAGTTCAGGTCCGCTCATTGCTTGGTAAATTAATATATTTATAAACATATACAAACAACACAACATTGTTTAATAGATCATTGTTATTTTATAAAAATAAACTATTATAAATTACGGTGAATAGATCCAGGTTTTCTTCGATTCTGAAGTTCCTGCCAATGTCTTCAAGGTCCTTGTACATCAGGGGGTCCATGACATGGTTCAGTAACTTCATGATGACCAGTTGTCGTTGCTTGATGTCGGTGGACACTGTGAGAAAATAAATGATCATTAATGACTTAGACTGGTGGCAGTTTTGATTATAATAAAATTTATTTATAAAAACATGGCTAGGAACATGGGAATAGAGTAATAATTTATAGGTTTTTCGTTGAAATTTGCTCCTTATAGAATAATACATAAATACTTGAGAAAAAGCAAGCTTTTTTGGCGTCAAACAGTCATCTTCAAACAACATAATTCTTAAGACAATTGGTTCAATCTTACATGGAGGCTAAATGGAAAACTTGTGCTCGGTATCTAATATCAAGTCGTTTCAAAAATAAAAATAAACAAAATTTCTTACTGATTGTGGTGTCGTCGACCTCAGGCCTAGCCATGGCCAGGGCGGCCAGGCTCACAACAAATAATAGGACAGCCCTCATCGTGGAGTTAACTCGGTGTGAGTTCAACTGTACTACAACTCAGATTGCACCCCTTTTTATACTTCGATTGACTGTAATTATTATCTTCCAATATGATTGTTGTTCTTTCATACCTGATATATTCTAGGGCGTTACAATGTAACGTGGTAGCAAAGGTTATCTCAATATATTGTTCTATAAACAATAAGTCTAACGCAACTAAAACTATTTATACATATTTATGCTTTTGGTTTTTATAGAAAGGCACTTGAGTCAACGTAATTTCGCATAGTGCTGGTATATTTATACCCAATTTAAGTTTGTGAGCAAACTTCGATTTTAAGCTTTTTTCTTTTATAGATAATAGAAAATAATGAATTTAACTTATTAACTTACTTTGACGATCATTTATTGTTATTTGACTGCCAGCTTATGCAAGAAAATTTAAAGGATTTTCAATTATAAGTAATTCAAGTAGATAAATTAAATTCAAAAAGTTCTAAAAAACATTAACGAGAAAAAAATTTACAATCTGTTTGTGTGTGTTTTGTTTTAGAATACTTAATACTCTACTTACCTATCTAATTAAAATACGCCGGATTTTATTAATTTACTATAAGCAAATTCAGAATAAATAATGTTTAATATTGACGAAATTTTGCACTAATGAAAAAAACGTATAGGTCCCTATATTTCATTATTATTGCGCCTGTAATCCTTAAATGTGCATACATTATACACTTAGTTCTATGTCAAATCAGAATCTCATTAAATTATAATTTTATCAGGAATTGGTCACTTGCTACACACTACAATTGTCAAATTGGTACTAAATTGCCTAGATGGACCCATCGCTATATGCATGTAATTCCTGGTTAGATGGTGAAAGTAAGCTACAATCTACAATCCAATGTTAATAAACGTATAAAGACCTACCGACCTAAAACAGGCGAGAGTATTACTTAAATCTTAAAAGTATATCATAAGGGATTAAGGTTTTGATTATTGAAAGAATCCGAATGAATCTAAGGTAGATTTTGTGAATAATACGATATTCTAAAATTTAGTAGGTAAGTATATTTTTATAAATATACTATTTCATCATCATCATTAGCTGGCGTCCACTGTTGAACAAAGGCCTGCCCCTTTAAAGGGGGGGGGGGGTGTTGCCATAATCCCGCACATTTGGCAAGTGGCTTGGGGATTGCAGTATCGTTACAGAAGTTGTAGAGTAGTAAAGTTACAGAAGATTCTGCTGACCATCTTCTGGAATTTCCCTTAATCGCCTCCGACGACACCAACCGGACGAAATGGGGAGGTGCTATTTTGGTCCAGCACTCCACGCGCAATTTATATTATTTAGTAGCCTTACATTACTTGCTTTGCTTTAGCTTTCCAAGTTAGGTAGCCCAAGGTATAAAAAGATTTTCGACAATAACCTGGGTTTTGGAGTTGTACCATATGAGATAGCGAAAGCATAAAATGAATGCACTATAAATAGGAATTATTTATCTCTGACTGATAGAAAGTTATAATCATTGTCGTGACACAAGTTACCAGTTGTGAGCGCGTTTCACAGATATCAAATAGGTATCAGTAATAATAAAACACAGAGCGTCAACAATTTTTTTTTATTTGCTATATCGTATAGCTCTAGAACGTTGCATGTCTTACATAAACAAATAACAAAAAAATATCGGACCCTACTTTTAGCCTTAGCCATAACTTAAAGTTGCAAAAAATTAAATAATTTTAGTGTATCTTGTATCATGTCCAGAATGCTACAAAACTTAAATTCTTATTAGTTTTGTAACATTATGGATATGATTAAAGATATAGATAAAATAACAGAGGACACCTGCATTTCCTGAAGGGGTAAGCAGATGTGCCTAACTGCCCACGTTATAGGTCCCAATATAACATGCGGGGAGCCTATTGCCATCAAACGTGCACACATACAGACTCCTTGCTGCTACTGAGAATTATCTAATAAAAAAAACCAACAATACTTTTCTTGACCCAGGATTCGGACCCAGCATCTCTTGCTCAGCAGTTCGCTTAGCAACCACTAGACCAACGACATTAAAAACATACCTACTGAATTTAATCAAATTTTTGCAACTTTGAGCTAAGGTAAAATATATAATCTGGGGACACGGCAGTGCCCCCGGCAAGTCGAGCAAAAAAGGGGCACGGCCGTACCTTCCTTTTCTCGAAGCAGTTCAGGCCATTACCGACCCCCTATAACATCGTTGTGAATAAAACTAGAAATCTGAATTTTCAGTAACCAATTAGGCATTGTATAATTCAATTTGGACCAGTAGTTTAAGAATAATAACAAGTCAAAGTTCTTAATTTTGTCACTCACTGACTGACTGACCGATCATCAAAATTGTAAAGCACTTCTAGCAGACATAGAAGCTTCAAATTTGGAATAAAATTAGTGTATAAATCAAGGAAAAACTAAAATATTTTGTAATTTCGGTCCAGCTTTCTAGATACGCCAACTGCATAAATAATTGCTAACTGCTTTGTAATCCCGTATAAAATGTATAGGATTACAAAGTTACATTTGCAGTTAAGGAATTTGCAATTTGCAGTTTACCTGTTTATGTATAATATATTAAAATATGGCACGTGGCTACCGCGCAGATCAGTTGATTTGCGAGGTTAAGCCGTGCTCGCCGCGGTCATTCTTGTGATGGGTGACCGTTTTCACATGTCGAGACCCCTCCATGCTTCGGAAGGCGCGTTAAGTCGTTGGTCCTGCGCCTGATCTCTCTCCGATCGTGTCGGTCTACCATCCCATCGGACTTTGAGAGAGAGGGAATAGGGAGTGCAGCTGTGTTTGCGCGCAAACTTGTGCACTATAATATCTCCTGCGTAGTTGGCAAGTCTCAGATGAGATCGGCTGTCGTGACCGAAATTCGGTCAGGAGAACATTATTATTATTAATGGAATAATAGGTGTAGATACAGGATTTCAAAGTTACTTTTGCAGTTTATGAATTAGTGTACCTGTATATGTATAATATAGTGGAATAATAGGTGTAGATAGGTACCTAGATATAATTATGTTCAAAGGTAACTTGTAAAATTTCGCAAAGTATTAAGTAGACTAAATCGCCATGAAATGAAAGAAAGAACAATAATAATTATAACCGCGGCCGGCGGTGGTCGCTTGCCCGCGCCGCGGCTTCCACGCTTCCCGTCCGCCACGGAAAGGCGGCTTCTTTCTTCCAGGCAACCTTTGGGTCTTACTGCGATGTCGCAGGTATACACACAAATCATGCTCTTTTTATCTTACGTACATTGTATCAGTCAGTATGAGCATAAAAATTTCAATAATCTCTATATAAATGTAATTCTATAGAGAAATAATGGGTTAAGTAATTCATGAATTTAAAAAAACTTTGAGTACGACCGTGAGTTCCGTACATTAGTTCAAGTTAATCCTCTGGTAAGCTTGATGTTGTAATTTTTTGTTAGGTCCATTGACAATATTTATAGTGAATGAGAGAACAATTTTACATTAGGATTAACTTTGAACTGATGGTTGATGAGTGCGGCCCTAAATATTTCTAACTAATGAAAAAATAATGATTTTTCTACAAAAAGGAATGAGATGCCATTAAAAACATAATTGTAAAAAAACCAAGTCACGCGACTCAGTTTTTCTACCGTAAAAAGTTGCGAGGTCCATATAATACCAAGTCGATTGCTTTATTAAGTCCCTACTTCAGCGACCTTCTGTCTTAAGCTATTACGTAAACAGCTAACCGAACAACATCTCATACACCATAATAATATTAAAAATCTTTAATGTTTGAAATAAAATAGACTGACTTGGCAATTCTAATTTCTAAGACACCACTGATAATAAGCCCCTTAGTTGTTTGGAACATAAACTAATATTCCCCGGCTAATCCTTTGCCTACGCCTAAAAGGAAAACAGGCGTGATGATATAAAAAAAATAGTTGGCAAGCCTCAGCTGAAACAGGCGCCCGTGTCCGAAATTCGGTCAGCAGAACATTACATTATATTAACTATCTGTTTACGAGTTAAAAATGTACTGATGTGAGTGTATTTTTTTGGAAAAATAATGTTGTGCTCTAAATAATCATAGGTTACATAGATTCTTGCCTATTGCTATTGATTAGAATTACTTAAACATGAGCAGCTAAGATTATTGCAAGAAGTTTATAAAATAAGACACTTTCGTCTTGCACTTTTGAAAGAAAAAGTGTCTGTCCTGTCCTGTCACCAATTATCCAATATCACCTACACCTAAAGTTTTAAATGGTCAGGATAATCATGTTCAGTTCCTATAATATTCATTTCTATAAATTTGTCCAGCCTTTCAGACCAGTCAAAATAATAACAGTTCGTAATAGTTTTAACTACAAGTTTACTTTGTATTTCTGACTTAGGATACTGACTTAACGACTGCGTTTTTATATACTTTTATTTAACAACAGCCTTCAAGTGCCTAAGTAAGGTAAAGGTTGTAGAAAATATTATCTAAGTATATGTTTTTATAATAAACAAGATTGAAAATAAGTTGTTTGGTTACGGTCTTATTTTCTGCAAAAAATAATATCAAATAGTAAAGTGTAAGAATAGGAAATAAAAAGATTGCATATTATAATAAAAATACTTGAGTTTTATTTTTTAATTTTTTTACAATGCATTCATTTATAGCCAGGGTCATTTTAGGTTCGGTTCTAATGATCTTCTAAACATCCATTAGGTTAACGTTGCGGTCAATTTTCATGTTAAGGTCAGTGTCCACGAAGTACGTGTCTGAATCGATGCGAGTCCTGTCGACCATGTCGTAGTTCTTAAGAACCCAACGGTTCCACCTGGTCTTCATGTCACATGCCATCCTCTTGTGGAAGATGGTCACATCTACGAACTTCATGTTAGGAGTGAAGAAGTGAGCAAGGTCAATGCGGCGGTCGAAGGGGAAACCAAGAGGCATCTTGTCCAGAAGGACAGTTGACCTAAAGTCGCGCATCAAGTCTTTGCGGTTTGTGTCCAAGATGGTCATGTCAACGTTGTCGACCAGCCTCAACGGGGTCACAATAACGTACAGCATCATGTGCATACCTCCGACGAAACCCTTAGGAAGCAGAAGCCTGGTCGGGAAACCGGTGTGGTAGTTCCTGAGGTCCTTTCTCATGAGATCCCTCATGTCGGTAATGGTTTCAACCTTCTTCATTAAGTCGCGGGTCATCATGCGGTCTTTGACGAGATTGTGCATGTCATAAGAGTTCCTGACGATTGTGTTCTTGCCAGTGGTCAGCTTGTATAGGAAGGTATCCAATTCAACAAAGTTAAGGCGGTTGATGTTAATGTCAATCAGACGGTTCATGTGGTCTTTCTTCGGCCCTAAGAACACCCTTACAACGCAGTCAGCAGACTTGTCAGACAAGATGTCAAAAGTGACTTTGAATGGCTGGTGATTAAGGCGACGCTTGCGGACCATGAAGATCATGTCTGACTTGGTCTTCTTCATCTCCTCGTCAGTCAAAACTACGGCGTTGGTCATGTCCATCAGATAGTCATCGAAGTAAGTAGACAATTTGTCAACCACAACGTTGTCGATCTTTACACCGGGGAAGTAAAGGTCTTCCTTTGTGTAACTAGGCAGACGCAGCTTGAACAAGCATACGAGATCAATTATGCGTTTCTGGAGCATGTAGAATACTGGGTCACGAAGGGCCGTCTGGTATTGGTCCAGGATGGAAGGAACGACAAAGTATCTGAAAAAGAGACAAACATATATGTAATATGTTCAAGTAATACAAAAATAATGACTGTGTGGACAACACTAATATTCCTTTTTTTCAAATCGGTTCCAATATACTTACTTATCCGAATGGAAAGTGTTAAGTCCAAGAGCAGCTTTCATGACGATCAGAAGGTAGCGGTAAGAGTCAACGACGGTCTTGTCGAGATCAACCTTGTCAATTTTACCAAAGATCAGCCTTCCCAGAGTTTCGATATCTTCAGTCTTGGTCAGCTCAAGTCTCATGCCGTTGATCTGCAATTTAAAAATATTTTTACAATATACCTAGTCTTGTTTGATTTCTATGGGAGTTTCTTGATGGTGTACTTACTTCAATGAATCCCTTGATGATAGCATCCCTGATGATCCTCTCATACTCGTCGCACAGGCGGATAACCTCAAGGTTGTCATCGCGTTTGATGACGTAGTTGTTAAACCTTACAGGGATCTCAACACCATTGTGCAGTGTCATCCACGGCCAGTATCCCTTCTTGACAGTCTTATGCCATGAGAACTCCTTGATGTGACCTAATCCGTTTGATAAGCGCTCCATGTAGTATCTAGCAAGGATCTGTTGGTACATGTACACAGTGAGCTCAAAACGCCTCATCTTCATTTTGTCGAGGAACCTGTCCTTCATCCAGAATGGGTAGTCAATGTGGAAGTAGTAGTAGTAGGTGTTTAGGTCAATATCTTCTGTGAAGTAACGGAGCTTGTCCTCATCAGAAATATACACGCGTTTGTCATAAACATTCTCGTCGATGATGTAAACGTCCTTGTCGGTCTTCTTGATTCCGTAGAAGTCGCACAGTTTAAGGTCTAAAAGTCCCTTCTTCATTTTCAGTAAGTAAGCTTTCTGGATGACATCACCGCGCACAAAGTAGTATGGGTAGATCTCATAGGGAGCAGGCAGAATGATGCCCTTGCAATCCTCACGATGTCTGACTGCCACGGTGAGAGCGTATACAAACATGCCTTCGTTAAGGTAGAGGCGCATCCAGCAGGCCGTCTTGACGAAGGTGGTGAAGTCCTTGGCGTAGTATAGCATATGGAACATGGTGACGACTTCTTTGAGCTGGCGGTCAATGTGCAGGGTGAAGATCTCTCCGCGAGGCAGAACTCCAACTTTGCACATTCTCAGGAAATCCTTTACAACGTCAGTTTTCTGAAAAAATGAGGCAAACAAATGGTATGTAGAAAAAGAAAACATGTGTATTAAAAATAAAATAAAATATTTGAATTAATTTTTACTAACGGTAAACAGTTCGACGTTCTCATCAATCTTGAAGTTTTTTCCTAAGTCCTCCAGGTCCTTGTACATCAGGGGATCCATAACATGGTTCAGAAGCTTCAGGATGACCATTTGACGTTGCTTTATGTCCATTGTCACTAAAAGTTAAATGATAATTATTATTTTCTTACAATTATTTTATTTATAACAACGAAACTCGGTAGGAATATTGACATAAAACACCATTACCTTGTAAGTTTACCTAGTCGTGTTTTCGGCCTAATACTTTTTAAATTCATACTGTTATATATTTAACTATTCACCTTTACTTAAACAGTAGATATGTTTCATAAATACTATTACCTATGTAATATTCGAAGGTATGTACCATAAAATGTAACCCATTATAAATCTCAAATACTAAGTCACTGACTTAAAAAGAATAAAATTCTTACTGATTGTGGTGTCGTCGACCTCAGGCCTAGCCATGGCCAGGGCGGCCAGGCTCACAACAAATAATAGGACAGCCCTCATCGTGGAGTTAACTCGGTGTGAGTTCAACTGTACTCCAACTCAGATTGCACGCCTTTTTATACTTAAATCGACTGCGATAGCTTCAGATATGTCATTCTTAAATACCTGACGTCTAGCAAAGGACATTAAAATATGGGAGCATAGGTTATCAAAAGTAAGAGTATTGTTTTTTATTGTTGATATTAAAGTAAATAAATGTATTTTTATGTATACATGGGTTTAATATAATGTCTGACGTTGTAACCGAGCTATGAATCCAATCAGAATCCAATAAGTGTATTAAGATAGGTAAGGTAGTATTAAGATCGTATGATCTTTTACTTTTTAGACCAAGTCGGCACGATACAAAAATATAAATGCGAAATGTGAGCGTGTGTGTCCTTGTTTTAAGTACTGTCTATAACTTTCATGGGAAAAAGTGAAACTAAATTTCATGCCAATCCTATTTTTCTGTTGATCTTGTGAAATTGGAAATGGCATTAAGAATATGATATCTCCTTCTTGGAATATCTTTTTACCTACTCGTAGAAGTTAGTTGGTCTTATCTTTATTGTTCGATCTTGGGTGCACAACTTATTAACATCAAAGACTATAACAGTACTTAGTTGACTATTCATTATATTATTTTTAGGAGTTTGTCAGTTTAGGCATAATAACAAAGTCACTATAAAGTTTTCTGGTGCAGATTGATAATGAATAGACGAGTCCCACATAAAATTATATATTCTGCAACTACCTATGTCTTGATAACATAGAACTTCTAAACTAGTTTGTATCCAATTCAGAAGTGACATAAGTTGCTTGGATGCTTTGATACCGCAAGAGGAATAGTTTATTGATTCAATGTGTATCAGAGATTCAATTTCAATTTAGATTAATGTTGCAGAATAGCTTGCTCCATTGTCAATAACATATGAGACTTGCCTTTTAATACATAACTCAAATACACCTACGAAATACCTCAATTATACTCCTTTTCGTGGTCGTCCTATCGACTGTTTAGAGATTTGCGTTGTATTATACTAGCAGCACGAAGTCTGGTTTTTTTAACATGTTCATTTGTTTGTCATGTTTGTTGTCCCGGTTAACAAAAGACTCGCCCCTATTACATTGCAACCGATAACATAACTGGCGGAATGTAGACGTAGCTAATATACACCTATAAAATGTGCATAGACCTCACAGGTTCAATGACGTATTATCGGTCATGACACGACCATACAGTTCTTATGACGTCATGATTGCATTCAATATTCATTACTTGAAATAATCGAATTAGAATTTGTACCTATTACGCCATGACCTAGAGTACCTTTAACCATGAACTAAAGTGACCTTCATGACGAAAGTGATTTTTCTGCAGAACAGTTGTGTAATGTGTATGCGTGCGTATCGTAACGTTACCGTAGGCAGTTAGTTAGTTTAGCTGGGCATTATCCGCACTTAGCCGCTTGAATGGGCCATTGCTCGTGATGGGTTTCTTTCTTCTACTCCAGGCATCCCAGAAAGCGAGCAGCCTTTTCAGGTTGCTGCAAGCTTCCGGTAGCGATGCTGGACGCTGGAGAATGCGTGCCCGTTGATCGTCCACACTTCCGCACTCCATGAGTACGTGCTGTGGCGTTTCTTCTGCCTCCATGCAGCCTCTGCATCGAGGGCTGTCCGTCACACCTATGGTAAAAAGGTGTTTGTTACCGTAGGCAGATGTATTGTTCGCATCATATGGGGCGAGATTTTTGTCATTTTATAGTACCTAACCATAAATTTTTCACCAGTAGTGTGTCTTAAAATACACTAAGAAAGTGCATGACATTGAAATTATTGCATTGGTCGCCAGATTTTGAACTTGCAACCCGCGTCACTGAAATAGTAGATAGTATTATAATACCTCTACAGATAACTGTAGTTCAATTTGCTACAGATTGAATACAATGTAAGCCCCCGGTAACACAAGTAAAACGTTATCAAGTGTATTGGCTCGATGGACAATGTTTACTTCAGATATAAATGAAAGGGGTCGCTATGTCCACATATAGGCATGTAAGATAGACACATTAATAGAATTTGGGGACGTTTTAAGGATAAATCGTTTAGTACCAAGATGTACTCCAGGGAATAAAAACTTTCTTAGCGGTTAAATGTTTTAGCACTAATTAAGGGTTAATAAACCTAATCTTCCAAAATGTCTCGTGTTTTTAGCTTCTCAAGGGAAAATGGATTTTCATTTTGGTAAGAATCATTAGATACGCAGATTAAAATCTAAGATGTGAACTACTTTCGTATACAGTATGATGTTTTGTCATTCTATTTATATTTAGTGGATGTTTTATGTTTTAGTGGGATAGAATAGAATAAAAAGTATACTTAATAAATAGTACCTACTTTTACGGAAGATGAACAAAATTGTCTGTCAATTCGACTAATGAAAAAGTCTTAAATATTTTTTTATTGTAATAGTATGTTTAAGTAGCATTTGAAGCATCACTCAGCTCGTATACAGGGATCTCTTAAGTATAATGTATATGATAATATATACTATAAAGGATCTCGTATAAAAATATATCAGTGCAAACTAAATTAAATACCTACACTGTTTCCGCACATATTTTAGGGCGAGGAAATTGCATTAATCTGTCCCCTTCGCAAACAATCATTATTCAATTATTTATTAACTTGATATACCTAGTCGTTTACCTCTTTGTTTTTATCTATCGTAGTTGTAAGCAGAGTCTAGACTTATAAAATGCAATTTGCACTTTTTTAATCAGTGTAGTTTTGTTCATGATAAGAAAATTAAAATTTTGGTGGAAATGTGGGTGGATTTAACTGATCATAGGCGAGACTTTAAAATACTAAAGAAAATTATAAAGTACCTATGGGTAACGAATAAAAAGGTCACAATAGGTACCTACACAGAATCATTTTATGCAGTTTTTTGTCAAGTGCAAAATTCCGATAATACAATGTGATATTATCATATTGCAAACAAATTATACAACATTGTAATTCCTTATCTTAATATTTTAGTACTGAGAGATACCAAAACAAGTTTAATATTATGACTTTCACCAAAGATTACATGTCATAGGTAAGTTTCTTATCTACTATACACCTATACAAAAATATATATCAAAATGTTTCATTATTTTATACACTACCTATACCTCCTTAATCTTACATTACTAGCTACCATTGGTCTAGCGCACACATTAACCGAACTATTTAGTTGTAGGTGTGTCAAAAGGTCTATGAGATTGTACCTATTTAGATGCGGATACTACAAACTCCAGGTAGAGTCGCATGCTAGCAACTCTTTTGACATAAAACTAAATAAAAATAGTAAACTAAATAGTTGTTCGGTTTTATGTACGCGCTAGGCCTTAGACTAATCGATCATATTATTACTGGTATTAATCAATAATGACTTAACGGTCAACGGTCTGCGGCTTCGCTTTGATTAAGTCGTCAATGTCATGGGTACTATTGTGATTATAATGGTTGATTGGTCTACGTTCATACGTCCATAATACATAATAACTCAATACTGTGAATTAATAATGTATTGATTTTATAATAGCAATGGATTAGCATCTAGCTGAAATAAAAGCCCTAATAAACGTATGACAAAATAACCTTGTACGTAGTTGGTTTTTTACATACTATTATAATTACGCCTGTAATCTGTGAAGGTGTGAAGTAATACACCTTAGCCATGAATTATTTATTTATTCTTTATGCACAAGAAATGTACAGAGGCGGACTTAATGCCTTAGGCATTTTCTCCCAGTCAACCTTAGGTTGGTGCAGAAACAGACACGTGGTAGGTGCAATTAGGACATGTAAAGAGAAGAATAGTAGTAATTGCATTAAATACTTATACTGTATACATGACTATATTATATATAATAAATATATTACTATATGATACATATATAATTATATACATATTATATCAATATCACTACATAGTATAAAACAAAGTCGCTTTCTCTGTCCCTATATCCCTATGTATGCTTAAATCTTTAAAACTACGCAATGGATTTTGATGTGCTTTTTTTTAATAGATAGAGTGATTGTAGAGGAAGGTTTATATGTATAATAACATCCATTAAATAGTGGAGAAATACTTATAATATATATTATATACCCGTGCGAAGCCGGAGCGGGCCGCTAGTATATTATATTTTTAAATTCATAGGATAGGTCAGAGGAGAGATTATTCTGCCAGAGTTGTGTTAAGAAGGTGTTCGCGCAACTTAGCTTTAAAAGTGTAACGGCTTGTAATTATTCTCTTTTGTAATTAAATAGGTGTGACCTCTTATAGGACCCATATTGCCTGAACAGTCTGAATACAGATATAAGGCAGATTTCGTTGCAACTCCGCCACGAAGGAAAGAAAATATAACAAAAACAAAATTCAACTTTGAACAAAAATACTTTTAATCTACAAAATTTTATCATAGTTGGTACGCTGTGAGTTGGCGTCATATAAATTATGAAAGAGTCGCGTTACTCGGGGAGTCGCGCGTCGGCGTCGAAATAACTACTCATCCAATTAGCTAAACAACGTCGTCTACCGGACGGCAGTGTCACCCCCTTTGGAGAATATGGCTGGGCTAGCAAACGAGGCTAATTGTGACGCAACTGCATGACTGTATTTAAAGCTGGTGTGCAGTTAGCGTGAGTATTTGGCTGGAGGCACTTAGGTCTCTCTAAAGAGTCCGGTAAAGCAGATAAAGCCTCCCTGGGGCTGCCTGTGGCAGACAATTTTTTTAAAAGCGTCGTTAAATAGTCATTTTGCCCTTTTTTGTTGTTAATGATATTATTCTATGTATCACTTAACTAATAACTTTCTTTGCAGGATAATAAGGAAGTTTTGCGTCATTTGAATTGTATGTACACCCCTAACCGGTTATCGTTGCACGATAAATAATACGATTACCTATTCCAAATGTATATGATAACTGTGTTATCCTTTAAGTACACCGAACTAGAACTCCCAGAAGTCCTCTTAATATATTTGTGCCACAATAATACGATTGTAACTTACTTCTGCAAATATTTGATCAAACTTTGTGTTTGTAGATATGGGATTTATTACTGTAAACATCCATAAATAGGACTCGTGAAAAATTCAACAAACGCTACAAATATATATTTTTAATTAACGTGACTATAAAATTCGCAATCAATTTTAAATTATTTAATAACATACATAAATGGGGCTGGTAGAAGATGACAAATTAAGGTCATTATAACCCGATGTTAGATCTATGTATTTTGTGTTTTGCCCGTAATTAACAGAATAACAAACATTGAAAGCTTAATATTTCTAGGCTATGTAACATCAATATTACTAAAAAACTTGACGATCTCATTGACACAGTGGCTAAGCGATTGGACTGCTGCCAAAGGGTTGCGGGTTCGATTCCTGCACGGGAGAAAAATTTGTGCGATCCGCAGATGTTTGTCCCGAGTCTAGGTGTTTTTATATGTGATATTTCATGTTTGTGAAACGCACCTATGATACAGGAGTAATTCCTAGTGTGGAGCGACGTTTTTAAAATAAATAAATAATAATATTACCTAGGCTAATGGCAAAATGCTTGACGAATCTAAACCGAATATAATCGAACATAGTCGAAAATTATGTCAACCCTAAATAATTTCAATTTTCTTTCGATTTCTATTCGTATAGCGTTTTTTCCCTTGTCTAAGGAGGCGTATTACACAAACACACTCTGTAAATAAAATAATTGGTAATCCAAAAGCGACAATGTGACGTAATTTACTGTCATTTGCAATGAAGTGTGGGGCGAAACGTGGGCACGTTTAAAGAATCTGTTTGTTATCATTTCAGTGTCGTGACAATGGCCTGTCCGTGACAGTTATAGGTATGAGAAAAAGTTGAGTAGGTAGGTATTCGACATTATAATTCCAACTGCGGGAAAATTCTAACGACGTATATTTAACATTTTTACGTTTTCGTTATCCAGGAAAGGTAGTTAATTTATATTTAGGTACAGGCAAAAATGAAAATCTGACATCACACCTGAAACGATAACGTTAGAAAAAAGTTTTAGCTTATCGAGTCCCTAACAAATTTTTCTAAGAAACACTTTTTGATAATTTTTTTCTCATGTTTCTAACATGTTATCATTTTGATTCTGAACTATACTTGAGGCTTTTGCTGTTCCAGTTTTCAGAACTTGCGTCACTGAGTTACAGATGACCCAACGGACAATCTGGACATTGACACGCAACGTAGGTCGCGGTCAGTACGCTGTAACATGCTGGCCCGCATGTTTGCGCGACTTACAAATCCGGTAAAAATTACTCTATTTAAGGCATTTTGACAGTCATTTTCACGCGCGGCCTGTGGACTAGTTATAGTTTGCGTGCTAACACTAACTGCGATCTACGTGTCCAGTATAGTAACGTACTCTATATACCAACTGCTGGGGCTGCCGTACGTACTAACACTAGTTATCCAGTTAAAATCGCTAGTAACACTACATGGGTTACCTGAAATAAATTATTATTTCTAGATTTCCATTCATCATCATCATCTGTTCATCAGATCATCTGTTACGGAAGCTATAATAAGGTATATTCCTTTTAGCTTTAACGTATTAGTGGTATTCCCCACAGATCATCTTTTCCTTTTGAATTGAAAGTATTTTTATTTCATTAAAGTGAGCTTATCTACGAGAATTATTTCACGAAAATATTATTTCAGGAGTAATCATAAAAAACTTTTTTTCCTGATCTAAAGATAAACGGCAGACAACAAATTCAAAGCCAAAGCCTCAACGTTATAAGAAAAAGTTTCGTTTGTATGCTCGAAACAAAAAAATACTTTCTCAATTCGACAGCAAGAAAAGAAGTGGTCTGTAATTTTATGTGAATTAGAAACATATTTGTCTTAGCTTTTATTAGTCTATACATCGTTCTTAAACATCTTGTAACCTACTAGTTAAGTTTTGTGAATAAAGTTGTTGTGGTGCCTACTCTATAGTAGTTTATGTAACGATGCAAGTTTCGTAGTAAGGAAGAGTAGGTGGGCTGGAATGACTTTACGTAGTTCCTACGTTAGTAAGGGACGTGGGCGGAGCGTAGCGTAGTGCTATCTCCTTTAATTAGAACCTAAATTACAAAGCAATGGAGTTTATATTTTAGTTCACAATTAGTTGAGAAATATTTTCTTGATACGAATATAATTAACTTTATTATACATGCTAGGTAATTAATTTTAATTAAGAACGGTGAAAGTGATGTTTTGCTGTAATAAAATGTGTTTGCTGAAGATCGACTGGGATGAGAAGACCTTAGACTCTATCGAAACCAGGTCTTTCCAGAAGTCTTTGTAACGGTACTGAGTCGATTGGCGATATATCCAGGTGCTGAGACGTCTTTATGCTGCGATGAAGACCGTCCGTGTTCAGAACAAGCAGTCTGAACCGATTCCAACGCATCGAGGAGTGAGACAGGGTGACGTTATTTCTCACAAATTGTGGACAAATGCGTTGGAAGACATGTTTTAGAATTTGGATTGGAAAGGATGGGGCATGAATATAAACGGCGAGTACATCTCACACCTGAGATTCGCAGACGACATCGTCATCGTCACTGAAACCGGTCACGACACATGCTGCTTGATCTAGCTTATTCTTCAGCACGCATCAGTCTCCGGTTGAACTTGGACTAAAACTGAGTCTATGTTCAATCAACATGATTGTCATTCCGAAACCAATTGCGCTTGATGTAGTAAAATTTAGAGATAAGCTGATGATGATCGACTGTGATAAATTATCTATAGAAGTTTCTTACTTATTTTTAAGTAGCCAATTAATAAGTTTATTTATTCCATTTCTTACTCAATTTAATTTAGTAACATGTAAGTCTGGAGTTCTATGTCAAAAAATATGCGAGGTATGTCTAATATTCGATGTCAATATTTCTAGAAATTCTTTTGACATGTCTGTCTAGTTGCCCTAAAGGTCTAATTTATTTTATCGTTGTTAGAATATAACTTACATTTATAATTAATTTTTTGCAATAAATAAGCACAAAGGCGGACTCATTACTTCAGGCATTCTAGATAACTATTATTTAATTTAGTCATTTTAATCATAAAATAATAACGACTGTTGGGCGGCCAGAGGCTATTTGAGATGTTCATGTTAATTCAGCAGAATTGAGATTGCTGACGCCTATGTTACTTTAAAGTCGTGTATTACTATTACACATACATACATACCTACAATACGCATGTTATTCTGTTAGAGGTAGACAGAGGGGTTCTACTATGTTGGCAGAATTTAAGGATACATCCGCATTTAGTAGTATTTATTTTGTAATAAGTAGCAAGTTAACATTAACCAGAGCCTCAGGGTTTGTACATGAAAAGTAGAATTTAAATATAGATTTATATATATATATTTTTGTAACTCAAGCGACAGCCCGTGAACGCAATTTATGGCCAAGATGTTCCAAGCGGAAAACAAGGCTACAAAGAAATGTTTTGTTCTCAAAATATTGAGCAGTCTTGCTGGGTGTCAAAGTATGATCGTTCTTACACAATATAGATGAACCTAAATATGAAACCCACGCCTCGATTACACGAAAAATTTGGCCGCAAATTGGACAATCGTGGGCGTCCAATGTTTTTGGGCATAAACCATAGTTAAATGTTGTGTGAAATTGTACCGGGTGTGTTTTATTGACTGTAATGGGACCGCGTCTGTTGCCTAAAGGATCCGCTTCCAAATTCTATATGTTGTACTTTGGTAGGGATAAGGAATACTTTTTGGGAACTTTGGACACATAATTACTTGAAATATTTGTTTTAGACATCATACTTGCTCTGTTTTCCTGAGTTATATAAAATATTTGATTTTCCGTCGACAAATTCTGTGCGATTTGGCGTTTGATTTGTTGTTGCGTATATACATATATGTAGTTCACATTATATTACATAGAACTTAGAACCGCCATCGGTAAAACTTGGGTGTGCAAATGTACACTCCTACGTACCTCCTCAAAGAACATAGGCGTGAAGGTATACTATTAAGTCTTGCCTAACTTACTCATTATGAGTACGAAACAAACTTTTAAAGGTTAACTAGCTTTGCATAAAACTTTGAGCGTACGTTGCATAAATGTTTCTTAGTTAAATTAAAACAATGCCGTCACATTAAATTAGATTTTGTTATTTAAAATAATGTCAAAGAAGGCTGAAGGTGTGTGTGCTGTGTGTGTGATTCACCTGATATTACCTGTTGATTTTTACTATTAAAAATTAGCTTTATACAAATAATGTGCAGTTGCTCGCCAAAGCCGATAAAATAGCCTTTTGAAATACTACTATCTTTGGCAATTTCTAGCCATTAGAGTCCTAGTTCCGTCAAAGTAATATATCAATTGGTCAAAGTTTATACCGTATTGAGAATATCTACTAAAGTTGTTAAAGTACAATGAAGGAGCTCCGCAGTTGTAGCAACGTTTATAGAAGTGGTACTTCAAAACGTCTCCTCAGGCAGAGACGAGCTAACAGAAACTTGGTCGGTGTTTACCGTGCCGTGTTTATATAAGGTAGCCTAGTAAAGCAACAGGATTGCCTGGGTGTACGCTTTTACTACCTCAAACAATGCAATGCAGTAGAATTATAATTTTGATGAACAAACATATGATACTCTAAAATTTACGGAGGCGATTTACGTTAAAAGTTTTTGATACTGTTTAAATTGTAGAGTCGTTAAAGATGCGTTCTTACTTGTAACATATCAACGAACATTCCTCCGTGAACGTAACAAAGTGGCGTGGTTAGTCCCCTACCAAACTTTCGGAGAAAAGGTATTACGGAAAAATGTTAGGATGTTTTTACGCTCTTATAGTAGAAGATTTTTAGTAGAAGATATAAAAAACTTTTGCATCCCATGATGTTTCAAAGCAAACTTCAACCTTGATTGCTGGGAAAACAACCTGCTAGGGATTTCTTTGATTGAAATACACTAGGTCCAAACAAATGTAGAGTGCAAGACTAATCTTATACTTGCTACTATAAAGCATAATGTAGTAATTTTTTTTACATACCATGCTGAAATTGGAGTATGCCATTCTAAATCTTACCTATACACTTTTAAATAAGCGGCAGGATGAACTAGGAAGCATTGGTAATGAAACTAGCTCCTAGTTGTTTTTCCAAGTATTAAAAATTCAAATACACCTTCGGAATTTTCCTATTCTCATATTAGTACTTAAGAGATCTGGCTTGGTATCGGAGGTAATGAATGTGGTGTTGGCATAACAGGTGAGTGGCCTACCATACCATAAAGTAATAAGTACAGTTTTATTAGGTATGATAAAATGTAGGTAATGTTAAGAGACAAGCGGTTGGTATGTCTCAAAAATTGATTAATATAAGGTCATACATGTACCCACGATGAGGTAATTGCGTACCGTAATACAAATTCAATAAACCATTGACACTATTCCATATAGGCACTATCCAAAATATACGCGTAAGAACATTGGAATGGCCCTAGATACAAGACTGAAATAGAAAAATCCGAAGAGAAACAAGTGTAAGAACAAAACAACGCTCGTTTATTCGAACTGCGCATTTAAAAGCACTTGACATCAATCTTGAGCTTAACAGTAGACAGCAGCGCCGGGGTTGAAATTAAACAGTTAATCTGCCATAGAATCGTGGAACATTAGTTTAATTAATCCTAATAGAGTAATGATGGTACTTTACAGACTTGTTACTACTTACGTAGGTATTCTGACCGGCCACGAGGCCTCCATTACGAACTTTTACCATTGCAATTTGGAGCTCCTTACAAGAAATGTGTACTATTGCGGGTAAGTACCACGTATAAATGTACCATAAGATCTGTTACACTAAGTAAATACAACTGTTTACCTACTGAAAAAGGAAAGAATATGTACCGGAATAAATAACAGACTAATAATATAGGTACCTACGAGTTAATGTCGGACGAGTTTTTAGTCATGTTGGAATATTCCTCTGGATTCAGATATCTGTTGGTAGGTACAACAAATCTATATTTTATTGTTTGTTTGCTAAACGATCAGTAAAACTTTAGGGTTTTTTTTTGTAATTACATTAAGCTAGGTGTGTAGGTATTTAATCTACCTATTATTATTAGTGGTTACAACTCATTACGGAGTTAACACTGTTTTTATGATAGACGGAATAGTGATTAGGAACTAAATAACGAAACATAGAACCTTGTTACTCCGATCAACATAGTACTCGAGGCATTCAATGATCCAATGAGGCATTTGTATTTCATCCAATTTATTATGTATAGATGTAAGAATATTATATTAACGATAGTTCTTTCAGGTACTCTAGCTTGGTTTTATTTGAGAATACTCAAGCACATGTATTATTCAAAAGTAGATATAAAGTACACATTAGTCAGCCGTCTTAGGGCTAATTGGCTTAATTTTAAGAGATTAGAATTCCACTTAGGTGGTTAACCCGTACTTAACTATTGAATAGTTACTTAGCTTGGCTTAGTTAATTAGTTGTTATTAATAGAAACGGTAATATTTTAAAAAGTAATCTCTTTTATTATGATTTGGATAAGTCTATAGGTAATAATGATATTTCAAGTAGGTATGTATGCTGGAACAAACCTTGGAGGCTTTCTTATTCGCGAAAACGACAAAAACCTTAAATAATGTTTACGCGATTACAATGTTAGTGACGTAAAAGTTTAAAGTCCTTTAAGGGGTAAATATAATCCTCCTTCTTTTGTATCGACATGTGATACTAATAACAACTAAACTAAAAGTTTAACTAGGCAAGGCTGAACAAAGGCAACAGGTTGGTAGCGAGGTTGACTAGTCAGGGGGAGCCGTCACATATATGCGTCTTATAATGCACCCTAAATCTAACTGACGAACATTTTGTCCAGATCAATGGTTCCTTAATATCTTCTTATTGTATGGTTGATGAACAACATACCATTTACCATGAACTCTTATAGCAGGGCAGTTTACGATGTGAAAGCGGGACGCCGCATTACACTGCACGTAGCAGCGTCTCGCTTTCACATCGTAAACTGCCCTGCTATAAGAGTTCATGGTAAGGGGGCTGGTGTCAGAGTTTAAACAGCCTCGCGCCTGTAGGCCTGTGACACACGGTTGAAAAATCTCTCAGGTGTGCCGGTTTTCTCACGATGTTTTCCTTCACCGTTTTTAGTAACTGACAACTATTTTATAGTACGCACATGAATTCGAAAATACATTGGTGCGTGCGTGGTTTGAACTTGAAACCTTTGACTTGGCAGTCAAACAGTCATGCCACTCGGCTATCGCTGCTGCTGTTAATAACCATTTTAAAACATGACCTTGGCAATATCTTACATGCCCTACACAATCCAAGTGCCTATTCATAGTAGCCTCGATGCTCCTCCAACTTAAACTTAGTTTCGCTAAACTACACCACAAGGTATTATAAGGCTATTCACGAGCTCTCAAGTTATTAGATAATCAAATTGCTCAGTATACCAGCTTTTGAATTGAGCATTCCTCAATAGACTGAGCACGGATTTTGATAAATAATTTGTATTGCAGTTTGGCAGACTATATCTGTAATAGTTTCAGGGTACTGAATAAATAAAAAACAATAGATAATTTGTGACATTAGTTTACTTAACAATCCAAGTAACACATATTAAATAAGAAAGTGTTCCTCTAGGGCAAAAGACAAAATATCATTCCACGCACGGAACACGTTTGTATGGCACACATGTTACATATAAATTAATAGTTCCCTTTCCTAGCCCGGAAAACGAAAGAGTAAGTTGCAAGAAGCGACCAAACCAGTATGAATGGCAATGGGCTCACCTTAGCCAAAGAACAAAGTACAGAGAGTGAGATATAAATGTTTTCTCTGTAACTTATGAGATATTAGGCAAAATTATAATTACGCACGACAAATGTATGTTAAAGGTTAGATATTACAATAAGTTGGTCACTAATCTCTACAATGGGACACCCGGTCACGTAGGGATTAGTAACTATGAGAATTCTCGGGTAACAGAATCAAAAGTGCAAACATTTGTCTTGACTAATTAATTTTAAAATCCATTCCATACATAAACACAGTACAATATACGCAGTACCTAAACGTAAACGGCGTATTTTAAAATTATATGTACCGCAATACTTTTACAATTTTTCTTTTTCATATCAAAACAGCCAATGATCACTAACAGAATGAACCTAACAAATATCCAAATGATAGAAACGGCCTTCGGCCTTCGCCAAAGGATCTTTTGTAGAGATTGATCGTCCGATAAATGGGAGAACTGGGTAAAGGTTTCTTTAGTGAGAAGATAACAATAATTCTTCCAGATATAGATGTTGCGTAGGTGCTTAATCACCGTCCTGTAATGATCACGATAATTTGTACGCCTTCAGAACAATCTTTAGATTATAATCTTGTGTACGCTGTATTTTTTACTGTCATAAATTGTAATAGTGTGCATGCTACTACGATCCGCCTTTGTAAGGATTTGTAGAATCAAGGTCAATGTCAAAAGCCTATTCTGAAAATCATTTTCAGGCGATTACAATAGTTTTACTAGGCGTCCATAATACTTTGCTACACAGGGTGAAATGTAGGTGTGTCGGCTCCAGATTACGGAGAAAACTGCCTACTTTTCAGTGTCGGAAGACAAATGTATGCGTAAAAAACAGGCTCGTAGTCGTTAATGCGTCTGTCTTGGGGGGCATCCGGATTAGAAAAAAAAGTAATGAATATGAAATGTGCAGATTATCTTCATTTGTGACTCAGTAAGTCTCCTACTTCACCACTGTCGATCGTTCGTGTAGGTACTTAAACTAAGTACCATACAAAAATCTTTTATGTTACATTACATTTGACAAAAAAATATGAATGCCTAAAAATCGATGTCTATACAAGTCCGTGTACACTGTACAAGGCCCGTCCATTACTCACTCGGCCTATTCCCACTGCTACCATGAATCTTGATCCCTACTTGTGGTAATGTTACAAATCTATTATTGTTAAGCCTGTTCTCTTTCTGTAGGTATTATTTTTTTGCATTAAGTAAGTCGCCGTGTGGGTCAAGGTAAAATACTTATTGCGTGCATTAAAAGGAATTCTGATAATTTCGCGTGGTGCCTTCAGCGGCGAGAAATGCAATTTAAAAAAAAACCAAAACTTGGATTATCCGCTTTGAAATATTTATTCTTGACCGGTTCTTGATGGAATAACTCATTTACGGCTGAGAAAATTGAAGCAGCTGATAATATATTTGTATACCTATTAAGGTACCATTTTATATCACAATGCAAAAGACTAAGGTACAAGGACGCATGAAGTCCCGGTAAATGATATTTATCATAATTGAAACCTAAATGACGTTATTGATAAATGACAGTTGTGCGTGCAGGAACCATGAAAAACTGCTGTTTGTTACGAAGTAAAATGATAAAAATACACAGTTGAAATAACTGTAGTACTTTGTTATAAGATGTAATTAGGTAAGCGTAGCTTTTGTTCCGCTTAAGAGAAATCTTAACATGAAATGTAGAGAGGACTTAGTTCAATGAGATCGTGAAAAGTCTTGGAAAATAGCTGTAAATACTGTTCTAAGTAGGTTCCCACTAAGGAAATTGTGCATGAAAATATTTATAAGTAGTAATATAATATTATAGTAACTTAAACAGAACGTGTGCTCATTAACACGCTACATACTGAATAACTAATAATATACTTAAAACAATAATATCATGGAAAAACGTCTTGTATGCCATGCATTCTATTTACATTGCATTGTGGTGACTATCGTTGTTTTGTGATAATACTAGAATATTTTTTACATTAGCTTAGCATAAATCCTTATTTTAATAATCTAAGATTTCTACTGAGAATTACCTAATAACAACCGGCCAATAACACTTTGCCCGACTCTGGATTCGAAACCTTATGCTTAACAGCCGCGCTTAGCAACTGATGAATACTAGACCAACGAGGCCCATAAATTTCCGTTTATCCTTTTTGTACTGAGATTGCCTGCCCTTGTCAGTTTACAGACTGAGTGTAGAAAACTCTATTGCAGTGAAGGGCAAGAATTAATAAGAATCATAATTCCTACTGTAGCAAGCTGGCGAAACATCTAATCTTGGGAAAGCTGTTCTTAGTTAGCCAAGTGCTATGTAAAACTACTTAGTTTTACATAGCACTTAATTAAAATTAAAATGAAGTCAACGCTCACTTGAGCGTTGACTTCATTTTAATTTTAATTAAGTTTACAGGCGATTAAGGAAAGTTGTATTATTAAGTATGGCTAGACATTATATTCTTTCCTAGCTTGGAAAAGTAAACTACATAATGTAGATGAAAAAAATGAATGATTAAATATTAAAAAAATACACTGGTAGAATTATACATCACATCAAAAATTGGAATTGTCTAAGAAAATCAAGTAATTGCGGTCCACAGTGTAACCGTGGGCCGCAATCACTTGATTTGATAAAACTAAGTAATGTAATTATTAAAAAATACTTTTTTTTTCTCAAAGCTTAATGACTCTCTTATTACAGTACTCTGAATTAGAGACCTGCTAAATAATAGAGTGTTAGCTAACTTTTGATCAAAATCATTGGATTGTTGTCATTGGATTAAAAGCATTGATAGCCGAGTGGTATGACCGTTGAACTGCCAAGTCAATGGTCTTAAGTTCAAACCTCGGCTCGCAGCAATGTTATTTCCAATTCATGTGCGTATCATAAATTAGTTATCAGTTGCTAAAAACGGTGAAAAAAAACATCGTGAGGAAACCGGCACTCCTGAGAGATTTTTCAACGGTGTGTAAAGCCATGTCAGAGGCCTACAGGTCATCAACCATACGATAAGAAGAATTGGACTAATCTAATATATGGACATATGGTAGAGTAGGTATTTAGTTTATGTGGGCGGAGAATTTTCAATGTCCTATGTAACAGTTCTCAATGATGCAATTTACTAATTATAACCTTTGACCCTGTCTGGGCTCACCGGTACCATTAAAAGAACTCAGGCACTTGAAAACACAAAGAACACTTGGATTGGATTTAGACTAAATCCTAGTTCGTAAGTTTACCTAGTAGCTGCTATATATTACATTTTCAACACACACATATTAAAGAACATTACTATCATATTTTCAAAACTTAAGAGGATTACTTTAGCCTTTAAAGCACATAATTATGTCTACGTAGGTACGTACATATATGTATATTGAGAGCAACTTATAAATACAAGGTATTCGTGTCGCCTAAGTAGCATTAAAAGGCAGGTTCATTTGATTCTGTTTAATCTTATTTTCTTGTACAACTTGAATTTTAGTGCTCATTAAAAGTTCGCAATCTCATTCCCGAGGTATTCCAGAGCAAGTCTGATATTAATTGATTGTAAAAGCGAAATTTAATCACTTACACTTTCATTATTATTTCATGGCTGTGTCAAGGGATTGTTTAAGAGGCACTCTGTTGTACGCTTGGTTGATTTTGTCGTGTTGTTTTTACCCGACTGCCAAGGAAGGGTTATGTGTTTTGCTCAGTAGGTAGTGGGTATACATTTTTCTGTAATTACATGGATAAAATAGCACCAGTAAATATCAGAGGCTTCATAATCACGAGTTTTTACATACACATTTTTTCATGATAAGTCAGATGTAGGTATTAGGTGACGAGCATATGTTACCCATATATCAGCATTCAGGCCCTTTGTATTTTGCTTGTAGATACTTAACTTTGTCTGTAACTAATAAAATAATTTATCTAAATTGATGAAGGAAATTTGAAAAATGATGGACACGAGCGGGATTCGAACCCGCGACCTTCGCTGATCCGTGGCGCTGCTCTAACCAACTGAGCCACCGTGTCGCTGCTCGCATTCATCGAATTTCAAGTTCCCTTTTAGTATTTACGTCTTAAGGGTGACGTCAGGTATTATCTGTTGGAATCTATGATTACCAACTCAGTGTTATACCTTTACAGCTATAAGTCACTGAAACGATAATACCAACCCAAATTTATATGACTTGTGTCCATCATTTTTCAAATTTCCTTTATCAATTTAGATTCAAGCTTAGCATGGGCAACATGCTAAAATGGCACCAAAAGTCATATAAAAATAATTTATTTCAAATAGACATCTTTGTTTATATAGTTATAAATAGTCTAGTTACTTTTTAAATCCGCAACCAATAATACACCTACCTAATTTATTTAAGTTCTGTTGTCTACTCAATTTACTCTGGTGTTTTACCAGCAGAAATTTAACCATTTATTTCGTACTAATTAAAACTATTTGCGTATTAAGTACCTACTACAGTTTAAAGCAGTGCAAAAAGACAATATCAAAAACAGTACCCAGTCTCTACTTAGGAACAAAAATAAACTTCAAAGCGATATTCAATCCTCACGTTGCTTCAGGCTACGGTAATGCTAGTATCATTTTCATTAGCGTGTGTATTACTAGCGTTTAAACGAAGAAAATTAAATTTAAAACGTATATTTATATTATGTGTGTATTTCATATTCATATAAGATATTAATTGAACATTTAGTTCTAAGAAGCTTTGGTTACATCGAATTATTGTATTTGTTCACGTTAAAAACATATTAGATTAATTCATTGAGATTTGGGATTTGAATTTATTTTCCTACGAACAAAAGTTTATTAGCACGTTAAGTTTAGTTTTATTTTCTTAAGGTTTCGTTCCTTCTTTTACTTTTACTACTAGGTCCTAACCTAATTTTTTTACAAGCCTTATTGTGTTCTTCTTTTTTAGGAGTCTATATCCTCCATATGTCATTGCTCCTCATATGTCACATGTTATAGGCACGAATACTTATCTGGCTCACATCAGGTTCATCGTTTATATATTTATATTGAGGGCCTTCAACAAAGGCTTTACACTTAAATGCCTAGCTATTGATACATACAGGTTTCGGGTCGTGTACACCTTCAATTACATGAGACTGCAGCATGCAAACTAATTAAACAAACAGAGTAAAAATAAAAATATTCGAGCTATAAGTAAATCACTGCATAGTTTCGTACGGTCAGCATCATAAGTAGATTAACATATTACGAAACCTTATGTCAAATAATGGAAAGAAACAAAAAAATAAAATTGATGGTATGTTTATAAAATTAAATGTTCAGCTACTTATGATGCTGACTGTACCTAATCGAACTGACACGTAATTCGAAGACTACGTTACTTTTGTAGAATATTGAAATGTATTTATATTTAAGTAATATTTTTTAGTGTCCAGAATAAAAATATACCAATTCTCAAAAACCCCGTAGGTATTAATTTTATTAAACGAAGTAAATAAGTTTGCCGGTAAAAATAAATAAACGCCCAACAAAACGATTTGAAGGAAGTTTCGCAGAAAACTCGGATTCCATGCTAAAAAGCTACGGCGCTAGGTATGATTACAGTCCTTGGGAGAAAATTCTAATATTTTGATAGGTCTTCCAAATTAGTAACAAGAGAAAAGAATTTTCCTTTGCGTGCGATAAACGTTTACGAACAAAACTAATAATAATAAATATATATATATATATATATATAAATAAGTTTTTCTGATGGTTTCAGTTGTATACTTACGTAAGTACTTATACGGTGCTGATAAAACTGTGATTTACAACAATTAGTGACAAAAAAAGTAGGTAGGTACTACATGCAGGTAATTTTTTTTTCTGTATTTACTAATTAATTTTATGTGGCAATATACGTATATCACGATACGCGACACACTATTTCAATTAAGCTCTGAAATAATCTTAGAGGTAACTGGGTGGATGAGCCTATCACAATGGACCTGCCAATAATATATATGGAAAATTTGAGTCCTAATGCTAACTAAGACAACGATCACTAATAGTTTAAAATGGTGCACACAAGCTTGAACCTAGATTTAGAAATAATTAACGTTTTTGTTATCCCATTTAGATGTTGTTTGCAATTCCGTGTTAATTGCTCCCAAAACCATGCTTTCAAAGTCACAAAACTACAACCAATCCTGTTTAGATACCTAACTAGTATATGGCCTTCCCATTAAACTTGGAAACTCAAACATGGGACTAATTTGACCCGACCTAACATTGTGGTTGTTCTATTTACATTTATCCACATTCCTCTAAAGCTGATCCTGACCTCAGTTGTTCTATAGAAACCCAACAATTTAGTTAAACCTGGGCCCACATCTCGTAAATCTAATCGTAAAAAACAGCTTTTGTTGTATCTACAGACTAAGATACTTCTGCCTATGAAATACAACATCCTCTCATATCGTATTTCAAGTTGCCAGTGTGCGTACGAGGTCTAACTTTACTTAATGAAAGGAACATGCGCAGTAAACACTACGAGCAACTTTGGCAGTGGGATTTCGTCCAGTGGCTTGGCGGTACTTTTGACCTCCGTACGTATTCTGAGCTGAGCGAAATAACGCTCGCACTTATACCCCCAAGTATAACCACCGGGTGTTATATGTAAGCATTATTAAAAAACGTAGTAAAAGCATGTTTATGTCTGTTTAGAAAGTTCAAAATAAAATTCCCCTTGAAAATTAGGTGTACGTGTGATTTTTGTGCAACGGTAAGTAACTGTTACCTGTAGTTTCCCTTGTGATTTACTAATCACGGCTTTAATGAATGAATAGTTTGTTATTTGCATGACAAATTAACCTTCTGTGTGAGTACTGTCTATTTAATTAATTGTGTGAGGTTTTTAATGGTTTTTTATGTAGAATTTTGTGAGAATTATATGCAAACTTTTTGTCGTTGGATTTTTGTGCTGAAAACTATAGAAACTAATAAATATCCAGAACTAAATAAGTCGTAATGAGCTGATATTATAAATAATAATTTCATAGACCGGTAAGTTCTAAGTACGTTCTGTTTTAATTTTTATGCACCGGTACACCGCAAATAGGCAGGTTATTAAAAAATTAAAACAGGAAACATTCTGTGGATGCGTATGAGGTTTCTTTGTTCTATTTAGATAGAAAAAGAAATTATAGGAAAGAAATTTCAGATGGTGTTTCTTTCCGCACATAATTCGCGCTATTCTTTGGCGTGCTTTTCTTGTACATACCCAGCTAGTAGATACGTATTAAAAACAAAAATATTGTAACTATTTAGGGCCTAAATAGATATGTATATCAATCATTATAATTTGCTTTACTTTTTTTATTTAAGTCGCGAATAATGAAGCGCAGTAAAAGGTAATAAATAATAAAATTAAGAATTATAGACATTATTACATAGAGCATCCAATTAATATTAGGAGCAAAAATAAGTTTTTGTTTGACCTTTTGTAATGCAGGAAGGGAGTAACAAATAGACGTAATAACAACAGTGCTTGATAGTTTTAATATATGTAGTGTTCAAGACCTAAAAGCAATAAAGACTACTTTTACTTTGAAGTGCAAGATTTCTGTTGGATAGAAAATAAAAGTAGCATAGGCAATAATAATAAAACAATATTTATTTTTAATCAAGTCAGTCAGCCAACTCCAGCTCATAGTAATAATATATCAATTGAATCACCAAAGACAAATAAAATTGAAAGCCATCAAGTTGATAGATTTGTAAAAACCAATCATGAAAAGGCAATCGTTTTAACCCAAGTTAATCGTTCTTCTCGCTAGGAGTCGTGTGGTTCGTTTCAGTGTAATCGGACTCTTGTCGAAGCCAATTTACGTCATGACTTGCAAATGTAACCGTCCCCAAGTAAAGATCCAATTATGGCATCCTAAATTCTGACGCTTTACCGGGATATAGGACCTTACTACGATACGTAGTTGAGTCAGAAAATTTTGAGTTTTTTTAAACGACCTATAAAACTAAATGTTTTATAGGTCGCTGATGGATTACATTATGCAGATCCATGTATTCAACAGACTATTATTTAAAACACCTCCTTTGTGGGCAAACGAGTTTTCACTAAACAGGGTGTGCCATGATTTGAAAGGAGAGATTTACTTTGGATTACTATTGTGTCGTCGTTTCCTGTAACTGAATACTCGACATATTTCCTTGAAAGTTGTCTTCTTTTCCCACTTCGTCCCAATTACTTTTTGCTGCCCTAGATTCGTATATCTGAGTTAATTGTGAGTAACGATGACTAAGGTACTACGGATTGTCTTACTTCTATTAGGATTAAAGAATTAAAGTATTTTATATAAGTACTAACGTTGTTTTTAATCAAAATAGTAGTTTTATTTAGTGCTAGCAGGATCGTTGTGTCGATATCAGGTTTATTTGATAATAATCTTTCTCCACTGACTGTCTGGCTTTGTTTTTTTATTGCCTCTCTACCTCGAGTTATGTTAATTTAAAAACACTAGAATCTATTTTTGAACTACTCAAGAATGCAATTATTTTAAAGTTCGTTCCAGAAACTCTTACGTAAAAATCCATATCCAACGCATGTATGCGAGTAGGTACCAACAAACATCGATCTATATTCTCAGAAATGGTGACGCCCACTATTTTACAGAGAGAAAAGTCTGAAAATAGCAAGTAGAAAATCTGTTCAGTATCATAATATATGTAATTTACAAATCGAAAGTGGGTAATAAAATTGTCTACTAATATTCATTCAAGGTGACATATTATATTGTAACATGGTAAGAAATTATGTACCTACGCTTATAAATAAATATGACATATCGAACTTTCGACCTACACCTAGTGCAAAAATAGTATTTGATACATGGACGCTAATAGATCCTTGAATTAGGCAGCCTGTTGCCATTTATGGGGCTCCCCATTTAAAGCCCGGGAAACTAAGAATGCTTGATTGCTATTTATCTCACACTATTCCTAACTATAATTGCTTCTAAGTTCCTTTTTTTTAATAAAAATGTATAACTTCCACATTAAAAAATCACGTTCAAGACAAGACCTTTCAGCTGATTTCAATATTATGCTGGAAACCGTCAACGTGCTTTTGCTTTCGCATATTACCTTGCAGAACAACAATACCTTATAGACACTGCCGTATTATGCGATGCAATTAGTGACGTCGATAAATAAGTTTCAATAAGATTCTACCTTCAAAATCTTAAAAAGCAATTATTGATTGATTGTTGTGTTAGTTTTGTGGGTTTATTTTATAAAAGTTAACTCACATAAGTAAACAAATCAATGTTTACGTCAATTCCATTAAAAGAATAACTTTAATAAATAAAATTAATATATGTATAAATCGATATTTCATTTATTACAGAATCATTCAAATAATATTAAAATAATCAGATTCAAGAGATCAAATATTTCTTGTTAGGAATTGCTTTATTTCAAGGAATTTTGAATGCATAGACTCGAAGTTCAATAGCGTTAATAATCACATACAGAGAACTTCTTCTTCTTCTTTTCGTATGGTTGATGAACAACCTGGTGTCAGAGTTTAAACCGCCTGTAGGCCTCTGACATGGCTTTACACACCGTTGGAAAATTAGAAACAGAGAACTGGTAAACCATAAATATTTCCAGCAAACTTGTACTTTTCCTCTTTGAAAATTGTTTCAATTTATAAGCTTTTCCGTTTAAATATGTTTTTTTTATTTCTACTAGATTGTTTGTTGTTGACTTTATTAAGACTATTGTAAAAGCTTTTCATATCTTTGTTTGTTAATTTCTATGCATAGTCTTCTATTACAATGACTTAGTTGTTAAAATCTCTAAAATGAGGTACGAGTTGTGTTTAGAGACTAAATCAGTTCCTTGAGATCTATAAAATGTGGTTAGATAAAATCAAAACTAAAAACTTTTTAGTTGTTGCCACTAAATTCTTCTGTAAACCAATATGAAGGGCGTGGCGTGGCACTCTACTTTATTTCTACGGAAGCTTATTAATATTTTTTTATATCTACTACCATCTACATTAATATGCTTGTATTCATCCATGTAGGAAAAAGTGTTAGTTCTGTGTAATAATCGGCCAGGCAAACTACCTACATGTTACGGTTACAATAAAGGTAATTCCGCTCAATAATCTAAGATAATGAAGTGAAGTTTTAAAATTTATTACTTACTTTTCTTGTTCATTAAGGGAATAACATTATTATGCGGATACGCTACTAACGTTGCCTGAAGTTTTTCTACCTGTGCTTACGTTAACTAAACTTTGTCAGAAGTTGTTTAGTAAAAGGCATACCGTGTCTCACATACATTAAGTTGATACTAAGGATTATGCCACGTGTTTCCAAAATGATTACGTTGTTCGCAACATGGAATTGAATACGCGACCTGAATTTTCCGAACATTTATGGAATTTAGGAATCGTTAGGACTGTTTATAAGTGACTCAGACTTACACAATAATGTTAGAATTATAGTTTATATATAGAATTGTAATTTTGAACATTAAAGCAATTTAAACTATATTTTAAGGTGGCCTGCTCGGATATCGTTTTGTTGCAAAAACAGTTAATTCTTAATTTCGCGATCGTCGTTCTCTTGTAATTAAAAATAAGACTCTTAATTGTATATTAAAAATGCCTACCTACTAGTTGATTTATAGGCCGCACAATAAATATATAACCATCTACCAATTTTAAGGCTAGCTACAATATATAGTAGTATTTGGATATAGGTAATATGTATAGCTAATTGTAGGGCTATTCGATGACTAATATTATTAATTTTAATATATCAAGATATTTAGGCGATAAAAGCTCTTTCTCTTATCTGCAAGTCTAAAAAAGCTTATCAAATTTAATACCAATACGTGAATTTGTATTTTATTATCGTATACTTTAAAGAAACACTTCACAACCATTCTAGTTTAAACTATGGAGAAAACGACACAAAATTTTCAGCCAATTTAAGTTTAAATTGCTTCCTTTGGCGAAGTTTGGAGCGGCCTACGGTTGAATTTCTATTCAACTGTTGGGTGTATAGAAAAGTAAGATTTTGACGAAATTAAACATAAATATTTAGATAAAATTAAAGTTTATAAAGTTATTAACATTAATACTTAACTAAGTATTCAAAGCGGTGGCATAAAGATAAATCTATGTCAGCAAATGTTAGTGCCGATTTTCAGCTTGGGGTATTTTACGCCTGTTAAACGCATATCACGATACAGTAGAAATAACTAGTTTTGGACAATGTTAAAACTACATTGGTAACATACTCACATACTATCACGAGCAATTATAATGTGAATTCTCTACACCTACATTTCACCTCACTTTATTTCCCATGGTATCGCCAATCGGACGCACCATCGGTTCATCACTGGCTTACCTAACGACGCGACGCTTGGAAATTGTATTCCTAATTCCTAGCCGTCCGCCAGACAAATAATATCTAAGTTAAACGACTTTACTTCCGTTAAGAGCTCTCACAAAGAATCAAGAGTATCCCAATCTAGTATGTACCAGTAATGTAATTATTGTTTATTTATGGACCGTAGTACTACGTAAAATAAAAGAACATCGTACATCCAGTATCCATTGCTCAAATCGAATCACTCAATTTTGTTTGACACACAATGTATGAAAGTGTTTTTTACCTGTAACTAGGGGAATTGAGGCGCTTTCAGAATTACATTGTGTAAATAACCTTTTAGACAACATTATAAGACAATCTGTTTTATAAATGTTACGTATTTCAATACAATATTATTCGCAAGGAGTAAATAATATTGTGTATTTGTAGATATCATTATTACTTAACAGTAATACCTAGGTATTACGGTTTTAGATAGTTTACATTTTTAAAAGACCTCCAAATATATGATCGATTTATGGTAGCCCCTTTACCATGAACTCTTAAAGCAAGACAGTTTACGATGTGAAAGCAGTGTACGTGCAATGTAATTCGGCGTCTCTTTTCTATAAAGAAACTGTCCTTCTTTATGAGTTCGTGTCGGATTTCCAAAACAAGGCGTCCCAGACGCGTACTCGATGAGCCAGATGATAGTACAACCTTGCTCCAGCAACGGTTGAATCCTGACACTATCAACACTTTACACGACCGACGCCGTCGAATACTAAGATCTCGCCGTCGAGGTCCGCCGCGATCGTTAAATATTAACGTAAATAACCCTCCCGTCCCTAGTACAGCCGGCCCGGGGCCGAGCTCTAGCTTATAAAACAGTCCCTAAATAATAAACCAGATCCAGCAGTCCCTTGTTGTTTTTGCATGTTAGTCAGCGATGCACCGAGTCGAGGTTCGAGTCCCGCAGGGGGCGCCCTCGGTAGCATCGCTTAAAGTCTTTATTAGTAGTTAGCCTGGCTGGAGGCTCCAGAAGTCTCGCCTTTATCCGGTTACGTCCAATAAGACCCCCCTCGGGGTCGTCGACATAAAATATACCGAAAAAAAAAAAAAATTATGAGTTCGTGGTAAGGGGGCAGGTTTTAACTCCAATATAATAACTCTTTTTTAAGAACTAAACGAGGTCAGTTGTCATGATATGGGACAAGCTCAAACAGTCCAAGTTTAAACCCAGACCATCAATCCCTTGGGAAAATCTTTCCTATTTGCATAACCTAATTTCTATTTTATGTGGTTTATTCTGACACGACTACGAAAATAATTGGGACATAACAAGCTAAATGCAACTCCTTGTATCACATATTAATTGTGAGAGTTAATGTCATGGTACCTATTTAGTAGTGACATTTATGTAAGTTATGATAATATCATTAATGTCACTACTAATTATGCATTTATTGATACTTAAGAACAATTAAATCACCTAACACGAATTTATAGTTTATGGCAAAGATTGCTATTCACTCATTTTATGTTAGCCATTTAATTAGTAGGGCCTTTATGTAACATACCCATATAAAAGTGTTAGAGTATTTAACATAAAATGTGTTATTGTTCATTGGTAAATAAAACAGACATTAATTAGGAATTGTACAAAGAACCAAGTATCTGGTAATACTTTCATCAAAGATAAGACATCTACCAAATGCAAGTTTAATGCCTTCGTATGATCTACCTCTGGGATGCTACTCATTACCTAAATGTAACACTGTAGCAGGTAGGCAAATATAATAATACAACACTCAACAGCCATTTACCGGAGTGCATGCATACATTAGCGGTCTGGAGGTAATTATTAATTTAGTGAAAATTCCATGTGAATATGTGAATAGTTTTGGATTTAATAATTAAAATAGAAGCAGTCTGCAGCTTTGACATGAAATTCCTTAGCGTCACTTTAGTCTACCTAGATACTTTCTTACATAATACACCTTCGCGTTTAGGTGTATATAAGTAACATTTGGTTTCTACACATAAACTGGGAGGCAGCTCCCGTTCTAAGAACGAGCGACAAATCTTCAGATGAAAACAAACCAACGACCGTATCGAACATAAACCCTTACGCTGAACTATTTTGGATACAACTTACTCTTTGTAAAGAAAATATCTGTCATGTAGTACCACGAGCTTTGACAAACGCCTCAATATTAATGTCAAATGATATTCGGTTGTACTGATCTACATAATATTATCTACAGTATACTATATCAACATTTTCTTAGTAGAAAACTGGGCATGTCAATCCGTCAGCTCCGAAGATGCATATCGTAGTACCACTTTATCACTCACTTTTAGCCACCCAACCTATCATGAGCTTAATATTGATGCACCAGTTACTCTAAGAGCTTGTTTAAATAAATGCGGGAGGGGAGTAACTACTTAATACTTTGGTCGGATTGCCTTTTTCCATTACTAAAATATGTTTTGCCTGCTTTCGTAAAAGAGATGAAATAGTATTGGTCAGGCATTAGTCAATCTTGAATATTATTATTTGTATACGATGAAAAAACCTACCTTAGCTAAAAACCTTCTTCGTCTATTGAAATCTCTATTCTTTAACATGCGAATTGACATTTTTTAGAATAAAGGGGGGAAAGACCGTCCCCAGGGTGATTAATTCTCATACTTTCTCAGGATTCGTTCCTGGTCCTTTAGTGTCACAGCTACAAGTTGATATTAAAATATTTTTTTAAGATGGTGAAACTATTTTACGTCGCATGTGCATGAGAAATAGGAGCAGTTTTAAATAGTTACCGTACCTAAGTATAAATTCGTAGCGTAATAAATTAAGTAGTATTTATTAATTTTGGCTGGCATTATACCTTTAAATAGCTTGAAACGTTTTGCTACTTTAATATTAGGGAATAATGAGAACATTATAAATGAATGATGTCTAAAAAAGAAACGCTACATTTTATTTAAGGCTCCGGAATGTTTAAGCTTATACAAACATGAATTATATTTACTTATGCTATGTTGTATTTCATGCCATAAAAATTACTAAACTTACATTTAAAATAGTACAGGTAGGTTATATTTGGAAAATACCTATGACAAAATAAAACATTTAAACGTACGGTTCTAAGTACGCCCAGTCAGGTGATGGCTGACTGCGATAAATCTAAAACACCTCAGTTATACTCGTAGGTATTTAAGTGCTGTGCTAACAACTTCTACATAGTTTCTATTAGTGTTGCATCTGTTAGTCCTGTTTAAAAGAGTGGCAGCAAGTAGCTGCTGTAGACAGCGACAAGTGGAAAGAGGAAAAGGGAGACCTTTACCCTGCAGTGGGACAAGACGGGCTAATAATAGATCCATATCCATACTAATATTATAAATGTGAAAGTAACTCGGTCTGTCTGTCTGTTACACCTTTACGACTAAACCGCTGGACGGATTTTGATGAAATGTAGTAAGTTTAAGACCCGAGAAAGGTAATAGGCTACTTTTTTGTAATTAAATCCTCTAATGCGTTAAAATAGAGGTTAACGCGAGCGAAGCCGTAGGCAAAAGCTAGTACCTAATAATAATCTGTTAGTCCAACATAAAAATAGGCACCTACAATTTCCTTTTTTAATTACTATTTTAATTTACTTCTATTGGACATAAGTGTGTGTCCAATGTCTGCAAAAAGAAATGTATAAGAACTTTTTATGTGGCCTCTGTACGTTTATTGCCAAATAAACATTTATAAAATATATCTTCCTTAAACAGCAGCTACCAACCATAAATACATGAAAAGAAAGTATAATTCACGTTAGTCTGATATATAAACTCTAAATGGCAACAAATACAGCATAGGTAGATGGTACCTAATTGAATTTAACCGCAGAGTGGAAGCAGAATAACATGATAATGGGGTGCACCTTTAGTTGGGTGTTTAAAATATCAAAAACCGAAAATGGCACAACTTGTTGTTAGTGAAATTATTACATTCAATTCTTAAATAATTATTAGAAATAGGAAACAATACGTTGTATTCTTTAGTAAGGCTTATGTGCTTTGTCACTCGGGGATGAATATTTAAACACCAAAAGTTCCTAACCCTCACATGACACATCAAAAAATTGTCTATATTACGGATGATGATGATGTCCAACGGCGTACTACATGCTATTTCGTTTGCTGGTAATGTCCAATACGAATATCTAAACCAAATTAAATACACTAATGTAAAGCCTACACTTATGTAAGCAGCTGTAATGCTAAAATATATATTAGGTATAGTAACTTGCGTGAACACACATTGGGTTGTACGACGTATGTAATTCTCAACGATATGCGAGCTTTGCATTGTCAATTTGTCTGAACACATAATACGCAGAAAGGCAAGGACGTGCGAAGATTTCATAAGCCACAAAACTTCATGAATTCTCTAGCAGTATATGTACGTCATAGAAAGCGCTTTCTCTGGTTTGTTTTGTTCGTTCGTACTAGTTTTGTATTATCAGATGTGGCGACGTAACACACATTACACTCAAATATTTAATAAAAATGATTTTCGAGTTTTTGGTAAGAGGCGTTCAGATTGTAAAGTGATTACCCGTCTGTGCAGTTTAAGGGATTCGGTTTTCAGTCTGTCTTGTTGTTCGGTATTAATGACATAAAATCCAGATTAAAGTACCAATATAGAAAAAAAATACAAATTAAAACAAAAGTTGAAGATAGATGATAATATATACTTTTACACTTTAAACGTTCGAGACCATTAGCACCATTTAATACAGTCTAACTGAGCAATGTTTTTTTACTCAATTGAAAAGGATTCATGTTTTACTCTTGAGAATTCAATAACGAGTTTCAAAGGGCGTTCAAGTTAAAAATGCAAGCCATTTCAATTGAATGCACCATTTGATTCGATCGAAACACTGAATTTATCTTTTCATGATCTGAGCATCGACCAATTTGCGATTCTCAGTAGCGCAACTACTGTTGGTAAAAGGTTTGGATTACTGTTATAATAGAATAGAATAATCGAGCTTAATGACCTTCTAAGGTAGGTATACCTCCTACTATAAGTGTAGAGATTACTTAAATAGCAAGATGCTAGCGGGATTGACTGCCCAAGGCTGTCGTACCATTACCTATAGCTCAGCCCCCTTACCATGAACTCTTAAAGCAGGACAGTTTAACATGTGGAAACGGGACGCCGCTACGTGCAGTGTAATGCGGCGTCTCGCTTCCGCATCGTAAACTGTCCTGTTTTAAGAGTTCATCGTGACAAAATTTGCGTAACCTTTAACTCAACTAGGCGTACCGCTTGAAATAGACCATATTACTTTAAAATAATCAATAATTTCCTCATAATACCCAATATAATACGTTTCTAGGTAATCTTCGGCGTATTGCTGGTTATACTAGTACGTCATCTATCTTTACAAAGAAGTAGATAATTAAACGTAGCTATACATTGATCTTTCTTACATGGCTTCTTATGATAGGGCTTAATAGAAATACGTCCTTCTTACTTGCAAACAGAACGAAAGTAAAGAGTTATATATTGACTGAAGTTTAAAAAAATATTAACTGCTTTTCTGATGTTGCATAAAATAGCGCCAATATTTATAAATTCGCTGTTTTTGTTTTCCAACATCGTCGCCTTGAAAAAGTTATATTGTGTGCATACTCTCCGCTTCTATAACCATAGGCTATCTCAATAGACGAACGGCTAAAATTGCCCCCGGCTTTACGTTAAGCGAATAAATTCCACTTTAGATAGGATCACAGGGTAAATAGATTACATAGGTTAAGTCTACGTCGTGTGTGCGTATTGGTCGAGCACCCTTCCTAACCGCAGTGGCTGCGGTCAAATAATTAAATAAAGCCAAACAATTTTATCGTTTCATTCTCAAGCAGAGGCTGCTTGAGAATGAAACGATAAAATTCTTATTAGAGAACTCTAGAGATTTACACGTTTATTAAAAAAAAATATCAGCCTATATAAATATGAGGGTTCTCCACTCTAGACTGTTGATACAACATTTGGTGTCAGGTTTAATTTTAATAGGTCGGTAAATAATAGTCTGCACATTAAAGAATTACACGCTGTACCGTTGTTATCATCACTTTTATGATTTATTATTGCTTGTCAGAATACATTTACATAACTCGCATAAATAATGTTTCTGTAGGTAGATGACGATTTATGTTCAATTCGTTGAATAAATTGTTGAAGATACTTAAAAAAATGTGCAGAAAAATACAACAGTAAATGATTTTAAAAATAATTCATAAAATGAATAATAATTGATTAAATCGTAGATGCTAAATATTCATGAATGGTTTAATTAGAAATAATCAACATAACATTGCAAATATGTAATTACAGCCAACAAAGGCCTGCGTTTAATTACTAACAGCGTTCTGTTGTGGTTTGGACATGATGAAAAATAGAATTAAATAAATTTTCCTATTCCTTTTCAGACATTGGAATAGGAACATAGGTATTTGCCAGGTACTGTTAGTATAAACAGAAGTTTGTCGTTATACATATGTATGTCGATATATCAATGTTGGAAAAAATAGTGTTAGTTTGTCTGAGAAACTGATTGACAGAATAGGCTATCAAGATTGAGAAAAAGCAATCTATATTACTAGGGTGGACTGAAGTATTAAAGATTATAGCATCGATCGAATAATGTTTCACTAAAGCTTCTATCTTTTACAAAACGCTGAAGAACATAATATGATAGAAATATAATAAAGAGAAAATTATATAAGTCCAATAGAGTCTCACTAGTACCGTTGTCCCTAACGTTGTCTGAGAACCATCATTTGTCTTGGATACAGTTCATAATCGGGTAAAATAATATTCTCTTTTTAATCGACTTCAAAAAAGGAGGAAATTCTCAATTCGACGTTATGTTTTTTTTGTAACCATTTCTCAGTATTAGCCCACTACGCAGTTCATAATTAAGTCCGATAAAGGGCAATAGGCCCACCATCTATTAAACTGGACTTAACTAGATGATGAAATGTGGGCGAAGAACAGGCCATTACTGCCCACAGTTTCAAAGATAACCCAGTGTACTTCATATCAAGTTTTTTTTTTAAACGTCTCATTTCACTAGGAATTTCTCCTGTATCATGGGTGCGTTACAGAAACATGAAATATCACATACACAAACACCCAGATCGGGACAAACATCAGCGGATGACACAATTTTTTATCCTGTGCGGGAATCAAATCCGCAACCCTTAGCTCAGCAGTCCAGTCGCTTAGCCACTGCGCCAATTAGGTCGTCATAATTATATTATACCTACCAACTTACACATTTTTATCAGTTAATTAGTGATGATATTCTTATGTGAAGTCAATGTGACCAACACTGTTATCGCTTTAATAACATGTTATGACAAACAAGGTAAAGCAATGAACTTTTAATATCTTTATTTGTTTGTTTTTTAATATATTTTTATTTACATGAAATTATTCCATTGAGATTCAATACGTAATCTTTCGTCGACAGATATTTAAACCTTCTATCGTGTTGACATAAGCTAGAAAAAGGCTGCCTCCAAGAATTGGGTTTCTGTGTATGTGATATTTCATGTTTGTGAAACGCACCTACGATACAGGAGAAATTCCTAGTGTGGGACAACGTTTTTTTTTTTGTATTAGGATATGCCTTTAAGGAACTTGAATTTTATGTTGAAATGTGGGTAACATCATCAGCCGGAAGACGTCCACTGTTGAACAAAGGCCTCCTCCTTAGAACACCACAATGAACGAAAACTTGCCATTTGTATCCACAGTTTGCCCGTAATTCTAACGTAGATGGGTGTAGTCTCCTGAAAAAGAAGAACATTTTTGTTTTAAATGTGAACTGTCTTTATTCCTATCATCTTTTAAAGTTATAAACAGGATTATAGAGAATATACAACTCAAAAATTCTCGCTTGTAAAGCTTGTAACAATGAAAATAATTCAACAGGTATCCCGATAACTTATTACAATAAAATTATAAATAGTGAAAAGTACCTGAAAAGTATTTATCAGAAAAGCTCGTTTAGATTAGTCAATTTCTAAATATAAACAATTCAAGAGAAACTTATTTCTAGTAAATTTTAGTGTTTTAGTGCTCCGACACTGAAAATTGAAAGTTTATTAATATTTTAGATCCCAATATTGCGAACTGAAGAATATTACAGAGCTTTTGTTTCATTCATATTAATGTTGAAAGCCTCTCGTTGTTCAGCTCATCATCTCGCCTGTATTCCCTGAAGAGGTAAGCAAAGGTAGGCAGTAATACATCCATTTAGCAAATAGTATTAACCTGTGGAATAGGCGGCAATAATAATCAGGTCTTGTAATTTCTAAGGAAGTTCGGTTGGATAAATCTAGCTAGTGCACTTCAGAGCCACCGTGACATTTTGTACTATCAAATAATCACTCGTATTTTTGTCTGAGTTTTTCTAGGATATCGTCGTACTACGTCATTATATTTATCATGTTCTCAAAATAACTTTCTTCGACCAAAATTGCTCCTCAATTCTTTAATCCTGTGATCTCTCTTCGATTACCTTAGACAAAGTAGCGAAGATTACTCTGAAGGACTCAATGATCCTTAAGAGATTACTTAAGAGTTGAAGAAAAGAACATCTGAAGCTTAGGCATGTTTGTGATGAGGGTAATCCGGGACCGATATTACGTCCACTTAATTACTTGCCTGGTATTTTTTTCAAGGAGCTTTTGCTACTTTGAAAAGTAAAAAGAAAATTTAAAATCAAATCATATTAAAATTAATCAGCCAGGTGAGCTGAATCTTTATGTTAAGAAATGGCTCTTAATTGATTTAGATTAAAATATGGGAAGAAAGGAATCTATACCCAGCAATGAAACACGTCACTCGTATAATGTATACTTAGTACCTACCTATGTATATTGTATGTCTTATTCTTCTTTAGTTTAACGACATCAAACGTATTTTATAAATTGAATTGTACCTACGCAAGGAAATATCTTTGGGGATACACGATATTTTGTTTCAAGAGTTGCGAGCAATGATTGGAAGATTTGATTTAGATTTTTGATTCACGATATTCCGCTGACGTATGTTATAAGCGGCATAATACACGAAATGGGTTCCGTAGCTTTAAGTAAAATATAAATAAGTTTTCCTTCTTTAAGTTCACTTATTTTTATGCACTAAAAGCCAGAATCGCGACCGTTTTTGATTGCATAATATTGTGGCATAATAACTATTTATATCCAAAAATAATGCTTTAAATTCAATCAATCAAATAATGATGAAAGTGAGAGGCATAAGTTATAAGGAACCTAGATTTGCTACAGATTTCTAAAAAGAAAAAAGCGAAGTGAACCTAACTCAATTGTGTAGTTTCGGCAAAAGTTAAGTGTTTTTAGAACAATGTAGAAATAAGTGTCTACTAATACTAATATAACTCTTACTTTACTTTGTACAACACGTTTGGGAGAAAGTTTAGTTAATTTTAGTCTGTAAAAACTTCGTAATGACATAATTTATAACTTTATTCAAGCCTATTTCATTACCGATTTATTTTCTTTAGTGAATAGGTAGGAGAGGTTTATTCAAAAAACAAAATCATGATCGACATCAGCCACCATCTCAGTCCACTGCTGGGCATACGCCTCTCTTATGGCACGCCACTGAGCTCGATCTTCGGCCGTCCGCTTTTCACTGCTGCCAGCCGGTCTGCGTATATCGTCGCGCCACCTAGCTGTAGGCAATCCTACACTACGTTTCTGTATTTGTGTTTTACATTGCTAAAATAAGTAAATGGTTTCTATTAATTGTTAGTGAACCTGGGATAAAATGTAGTCTTTATTATCGAACTATCATCATGTTTAAAGCTAGACTAAGTCTTTTATTCGAAGACGCACTTGCCCAGGGATCTGGGACTAGGGTATTTGAAGGTAGATATATTAATGTAATATTAATATTAGATATTAATATTTATTTAATATTTTGAGGCTAAGCTAGTTTGTTGATTAAGATCTTACTAGTTTTGCAAAAGAAGCTTGTAATACATCACCTAATTAGATATTAGTATTAATATAAATCAGAAAAATATGTATAAGTATATTTTATTAACAACAAAATCAAATTCTATATTATTTTACTATCTAAGAAATAAATATATTTTATTGTACATAGCTTAGGGCCCCAAGTCAGACGGGCACGTAGATACAAGCCACAAATACAAGCTAATTAATTAATCACTAGCCAGCAATAATTAAGTCGATACACTCATTATATCATGTCTATACTCCGTGCGTTGTCCGTACTGTAATAACGAGGCAATATAAAGTATTGAGTATTATATTTTAAATTATTTAGCTTAGATTAAGTAACGATACAAACTTGTAGAGAAAGCGCTGCTTCATTGGCGTGCGGTTGCAATTTGCACACTCAGAAACACTTAGAAAGAAAATATTTACTTCTTGTTTTTAAGAGATAGAAGTTCCCTTATTTTCCTACTGTTTTTTTATACAACGAGTTTGTACTAAGTCGTTTTAGGACAACCTATGTCATCGACATTTCAAATATATTTCTTCTCTAAATAGATAATAATTATCTTTAAAACATTATTACAAGTATGATTAATAAAAGAAATTCATACAATTAAATAATACCTACAATGTTTAAATACCTATTTCTGTTTCTGTTCAGATACTTTTGTTGTTGATTGTACAGTACTTACTCAATTTCATCATCATCATCATCAGCCGTAAGGCGTCCACTGTTGAACGAAGGCCTCCTCCTTTTAGAAGGGGGGTGTTGCCATAATCCCCACGCTTGGCAAGCGGCTTGGGGATCGCAGTGTTGGTGGTTAAGTTACAGAAGATGCTGCTGCCCATCTTCTGGATTTTCCCTTAGTCGCCTCTTACGACACCCACGGGAGGAAAGGGGGTGGTCAATTCTAGGCCGGATACCACACGGCACCCACTCAATTTACTCAATTTACTATTTATGTATTTACCTTATGTATTGGTGTGTCGTAAAAGCGGTTCATTTCGTGGTTGATGAAATTTTTTGTATAATGTGCCTTACCACATAGCGGTGGATATTAATAAACTAAACATGATTTTAATTGTACAAACATTATACCCGACCGTTAGATGCCCCAAGTGTGGTTAAAATTAATATTAAATGAATCTAATGCAGTTTAAACGTGTATCTATCCAACTATAAGTTATTGGAAAATTGTATGGATTATTAATTTATTACGGTTGCTCCATGCGTATTTTTATCAAGGCTTGATTGGATTTGAGTGTTATTCTTCTCAGTAATAAGTTTTTATAAGGTTTTTTTATTCAAAGCCTAAAGATTTCCGAAGATACGCGAGATTATAACGAATTGTTGTAGGTACTATTAGGGCGAGTTATAACAAATCACAATATCAGATCTTTAAAAAAAAATGCGATGCTACACTACAGGCTAGTTAATGTTTTGTATTAATAAAAGTACTTCACAGAATTGCACTCAGTTGGTAAATTGTCCTTAATTATTCCACTACTGAACCACTTCCACGCTCCATGAATTTCTAATGACAATCCCGGACAAGAGCTAAATGGACTCTTTTTTCCGCAATTTACGCGTATAGGTATGTTTCTATATTTCATTATTTATTTATTTGGTCTAGTACTGTGTATACTTATAACGAATACAGAAATACACGCATAATTTGAAAGAAGTTAGACAGTGCAACAATTACTTACAGGTAAACACAGCATGCGCAAATAAATTGTCTTGATTAGGAGCTTGGGTACCTACCATATACATTTACAGTTCACAGACAAACAATAAAGAGAAAATAGAATAATAATTATTATAAATATACTACAACACATCAGACAAACAGTTTCTAACATAGATTTATCTTTAGCTAGAGAATCAAAGCAGATGCGTACTAAAAAAAAGACATTGGAACGGGATACAAAACAATTGCGATATCGTTTTTGTTTTGCGTAGAACTTATATAAGCCATAACTATAAATATTAGCCGTGTGTTACGTGTGTTGAGTAAGTTTAATATCAATGCCAAAAGCGTTTGCATTTTTTCAAGTGGCCAACAATGTACACAAACGTGGTTGTATAGTTCTTTTAAAAGAAAACCGGTTGTTTAGCTTTTTGTTTAGCCTTTCCTGTGCATTTCCATTATTATTTAAGGAGTATATAAAAGTTAATATTAAATGAAGGAGGTTTCAAAGACATTCGGTACAGTTACTGCAATCTAAATAGGTAATTAGTATATTTCTGGACTAATGCCAAAATATTTTTTTATTTAATTTCTCTGCAAAACTTACAGCTAAACAAACAGTGTAATGAAATGTATAATAAACTGTCAGCCAAATAAAAGTCTTCACTTTTAAAGAACGGAGTAGACCAAAATAAACTATAGATAATAATTATCCCGCAGTTAGGGTTAGTTACAAGGGTTGCTTGCTATCCATTATTTTTAGTCCAGAGTCTGTGCATACCAATTATTCCTTGCACGGTCTAGTTCGTTGAGTTACATTCAGTAAATATTTTGATCTGCACTTAGTTATAGACGATCCCATTAATTTTCTGCAATATTCTTGCGTGTCTTGTGTCCCTATAGTATTCCTGCCTTTCTTTAATAAAGGTAGCCTCATTAGTCCCACAAACAACTTCTTTGCTAATAAAACTAATGTTGTTTATCACCTCGCCGAGTGGAAAGGGCAGAGAAGCTAGAAGCTACACTTCACTGCCTATGAAAGAAATAGGTGTCGCAATATCGTCTGCTACATTTGTAGGCACAGTCCTAGTCCAGTTTTAATAAAACTGTCAGCGCGCCATGACCTTAAAAACTAGAGGTGCTTTTAGAAAGATGTTCATATTGTAAGACAACAATTTGTTGATACAATTTTATCTTCAACTTTATCTTTTTATTATGTTACTCATATTCAATATATTTTGTTTACATCATACTCACATAAATAGGTAGGAACTGTTATCTAGCTTATACATTTGACCACCCGATCTTGCACGGTAGAAATATTTTTGAGCATCACTACAATTGTCTCTTGCAGTTTGGGAGCTTATGCATGAAAAAGTTACAAAAGAACTGTCTATTGCGGAACAATACTTTTTAGAATCAAACGGTAAAGATACGAAAAAGTCAAACCCTTGACATGGCACTTGACATGGCACACACAACATTTATTGACTACTACTTGATTCTTATGTCTGTAGTAAAAATATTCACAAAAACCCAGAAAATTTTATAAAACAACAGAATAACAAATAATTGATTTGATTTCCCAAAATACCGGGAAAAGGGTCGTTGTGGAATGGAATAAATTTGTAAACATCGGCCTTTTTGTTTTTTTGTCAAATACTTCATACAAAATATCCAAAACAAATCATGTGACAGATGGGTAATTTGAATATTTCAAAACAGCTTTAGTTGATCAGTGTTGCCCGCAGCTTATATTTTGTTTGCTGGTTTTATCAGAACACAAAGTGATTTTAACGTGAAATGTATTTATATCCGGAATGTCTATTTGTTATTTTTGTTTGTGCTCCTAACATTACTTTGAGAACACACAGACGAGAATATTATAACGAGATAAAGCCACATCATAAGGCTAGGTACTGCCTATGGCTACCTACTTACCTATTATTACGCAATATAATACTCATATGTTATATAGTAATACCTAGAAAGATTTACATGACTTTCTTATTTTGGTCTGCGTATTATCCTTATGGTAAACGAAAAAAACCTCAAAAACTAATGATTTCTATCGTTTACGCAAATACTAGACATTGAAATAAAATTCTTTTTACGAATTTAATCGCGGTCTTAATTAGTTTTTTGGTCCTGACGTTTTAAATCCTCTACAGCATTCCTTTACAGAAACGTCGGGACCTAAAGACCAATTAAAACCGCGATAAAATCCGTAAAAATTGTTTTATTTCAATCTCAAATGCTAAGCTAATGCTAACCTAAGTAGATATAATAACCTAGACAGGACGACGAGGCTCTCTACTTTTGCGTTTGCCACTTTTCTGCTCTCATCTTTTTATAAAACTTTAAAGAAAATAACCCTTCAAGTGATATGAGATATGCAATCTGCGAGTAAACTTGTAGTCAACTCTAGTTTTAACCCGTAACAGTCGGCAAGAAATAGACGTAGCCTACTTTAACTATAGCAGCTAGTTGTCACCATTCTAGTCGGTATTCTTCTAGTGTCGGTATTGAATGACGTAAAATGAGGCTAGCTGGGTTTATTGTCTGGATATCGGTGTATTGAGACACGTGCATAAAGCTAGAAAGCTTATAAAAAAATGGTTTATTCATGTTTCTTTAGAGATCGTATTACCTCGTAACTGGGTTGTAGAGTCTGTACAAAAGTTAGAGTGGTTGACGTTAGTTTTACTATTATAAGTTCCGTGAGTGATATCCATATTATTTACCATACATGTCGTGGAGCTTTGCCGCGTTACTTGCTCATGATAGGACTCCATTTGAGTCCGAAACTAGTCTGACAATCCTAAAAAGAAACGTGGGTAAAACGGCTTATATAGTAAATAATACGATAAATATCACCTGCGCCTAAAAAAGAAGTATCTTCATAATTAGCATTTTTTTAAATTTGCTAAAATATATTTAATTCTATAATCTTTTTTTTTAAAAAAAACGTCGCCCCACACTAGGAATTTCTCCTGTATCGTGGGCGCGTTTTACAAATATGAAATATCACATACACAAACACCCAGACTCGGGACAATCAAATGTGGATCGCACAAATTTTTGCCCGTGCGGGAATCGAACCCGCAACCCTTAGTGCAGCAGCCTAATCGCTTAGCCACTGCTGCTTACTGATATTATGTATACTAACAACCCTTTTAACCAAACGCATTTGTTCTACAGGTATCATCAGATGGTTAGCGATGTTAAACCTGTCACCGTCGAGTTTCCGCAACGTTGACGCGAGCGAACGGACGGTTAACACCAAGAAGGTTTATTCGCGGAGGCCCTGGTACGCCCCGCCTATAGACCCGGCTGAGATATTGAGATATACTCATACCGGTAAGCTTTATAACTAATATCCTAATAATATATCATATCAGTACTAAATCCCAATAATAACCCTAGAAGGCTCTGAACAAGGTTAAAAATTTATGTTGTACAACACTTCAACACGGAGATGCAAGTTCTAAGTACAAAAGTGTCGTTTTTAAGGCCTTATTAATTATGTTTGTTAAATAATAAAATGGCATAATGTTTAGAATTCGAATGTGAAAATCGAAGACTTTTAAAATAGCAAATCTTTACCATAATAGTCACCAGTCCACATTTCGTCCTTATTATTTCCTATGTGATAATTAAAACGTGTATTTTATATTTCCAAATAGGACCTGTTATATGTCACTAACTCTGATCTTACAATTAAACAGAGAGGCTATTATTGCTACCTGTATTTTGGTATTTTGGCTCACTCTACATCGAGCTAATAAAAGTCAAACTTCAGCAATATTCATTGGGACATTTGCCAGAAACTGAAGCAAAGATACGTCCAGCCAATACGACTTGGAGGTTATTAAACAAGCCAGCATACTCGTCCATAACGAGCTAAACCTCACCGGTTTTCCAGAGGGGATTTTAAAGCGTTGAACATTCACTATATAAGAGTCTTCCTTTTCAAAAATGTTTCTTTTGGTCAACATATTGAAAAGGAACATGGAATAAAATAGTTTATTAACAAGTCGCCTTTTCACCAAATAAACGCTATTGCTAAAAAATAGACGAGTTCCATATGTAAATGCACTGGACGTTTAACCCCTTATTCATAAAAAAATACAATTTTAAACTAAGCATTATATTATACCTGTCACTGTCGTTTGCATATCAAAGAATGGAGATGCCAATAGGTTTAATACGGTTTAGTTAATGCCGGTATGATCCTCGTTTATAAATAAAAGAGTTAAGGTTTAAGAAAAGAGAGCTAAGTAGGTATTATTTAAAAAAATAGTCTAATATGTACATATTTTACACATTTGTCTATTAATGCGTCAAACTAGCTAATTTCAGGTTGTCAAAAAGTAAATACATAGTATTCAAAACAAAACTATCATTTCAACGTTATACAAAATAAAAATAATACTTAGGCACCTGTTGTTGTTACAAAAAACATGCATTATGTACGATAGCCATTATATAATCCACGCTACTATATTATACATGCATGAATAATGTACATAGAAATCGTGATTGGCACATGCATATTTTAGTCATCTACACGAAATCATTCGTAGGCGTAATTAAAGGCACGTACGTATCCAACATTATTCACGGTAGTATTACCAGTTGACAAGCAATTGTATATTTGTATCCAGATAATGACGGACAAACACCTGTCGCCTACGGGAATCATTAAAAGCATGTTGGTGACGTCATAATTTCGTGGGTGTGCTACGGCTACGTACGTCGCATTCGTAGCCGCGTCATGAAAGTACCTTCAGCAGCAAAAGTAGCTGAACATTTCATGTTTCATGTTTATGGTACATAGTAAAAACTTTAATCAATTTACTTAGGTAGAAGAGTGGTCCATTTTTGATCGAAATAATCAATGATAAATTATTGATTAAAGGGATAATTGACTAAAGTACATCTATCCAGTCGTTTGCAAGCCATTATAGAGATGTCACTATTTATGTAAACATCTTTATTCTTACTCCAAGAATATCTTACTTTCTAATAAATAAATAAATATAAAGGATTATAACACATCCTTTAACAGAGCGGGCCTAAATAGTCCATTTAGACTATTTTAGGAATGATAACATTAAATGTAACATATTCCTTACAATAAATTGACATTTAGTTTGACATTTATGCTGCAGACTGTACCAACGTTTTATAATTTTAGACAAACGAGGCTATTGTTCGCGAAACATTTGAAGGGTTAAATGACTGCAGCATAAAATGTGTGCATTTATTATCGACGAGTTGTGACGAAGACCGAACTGTGGTTTGAAATATTTTTAGAGTATTTATAGACTAGGTTTAGATTAATGGTTGCTTTGTAATGTAGGTATCGTGATATCGAGCACGCTTGTTAATTTTTTGCGTCCGTTTCTTGTGAGAAAACTCCATAGTTTTCAAAATATGCTCGAATAATTACAAAGGGCAAACTAGCTTTGATACTGTTTGGCAATACGTGGGCGTGGAGCACTGTTTCTATTCCTAGTTCCAGGAACAAAGTGTGCACATCTGCAGACATAAGTACATATTATTATATTACCTTTAGAATTAACAACTAAAAGTAAATTACTGTTAGTTTATAATGAAATCTATATACTGTTAGTTTTAGACAACCTATGATGGGCTGATTGCATATTTATGTCATTTACACTTATTAAATTTAATTGTGTAGGTACCTCCAAATATTTATAGCGGGACATTTTTCAAATTTCATTTATCAATTTAGATATAATATATTGGGCATATAATTATAATACTGACAAAAAGGTTCACCACTATCTCTTCGGGGTCTACAGACGTAATTGTAGGTATATTTTTTACTACTAGCTTTCAATGTAGGTTTAGTTTTTTATTTTCATTGTTTACTCACAAAGATGAGATTATTGGTTATTAAATATAGATCCTACAGCAAGATTTATAATTTAAAAAATATATCATAATGATTATAATTTGCATCGGAAAGCCAAAAACTGTTATAAAAATTTCATGGACAAGATAAATATAAATCAAACAGAGTATTAATGGAACGCAAATGTGATTGAAAACAATCGCTTTCATTTGCTAATTACAATTTCAGGCGATCTGTTTGTTACCTTTGATCTTTTCGCATCGAATAATAATAGGCTGGGTGCAATTATACACTACAGTGATTATTGACAATCAATACTGTCTGTCAATCAGATTAAACATTAAATATTACTTGATAACTACCGTCTCAATTTAATTAAAGAGCCCTTGTACCTTGTAATAACTAAGTATATAGTGAGTCGTAAAGTCCATTAATTGCTTGCTTATTAAATTTAAAAAAATAATTTTATTTTATTATGTATGCCTATCGTCATCATCATCAGCTGGAAGACGTCCACTGTTGAACAAAGGCCTCCCCTTCTTCTTCTTATCGTATGGTTGATGAACAACTTGGTGTCGGAGTTTAAACCGCCTGTAGGCCCCCGACATAGCTTTACACGCCGTTAAAAAATCTCTCAGGTGTGCCGGTTTTCTCCCCCTTTGAACGCCAAAATGAACGACAACTTGCCATTTGCATCCACCGGTTGCCCGCAACTCTGACGATATCGTCGGTTCACCAGGTGGGAGGCCTGCCCACGCTGCGTACCTATCCTTTCGTATTCAGTACATACTCTTGTAAATTGAGTTATAGAGAATCAATAATTTAGAGTGTAGCTCTAGTTTTGTTTTCAAGAGTAATCTGATTATGAATAACCCGGATAAGGATTACACTACACATCCAGTAATTAACGTTACAATCACGCCTGTAATCCATAAAGAGGCAAACAGCACCTCTGTTTTGTTCTATATCAGAAGTCTAGAAATCCACACCGCTTATCATATTTTCCATGTAATAACAAGGCCATTCCCTGTCATCGTACACAATTTAAATACCTATTATTAGCTGTAGTAAGGTAGTTTATAGGGTGTAAACTACTAAACAAGCTATAATATAACTTAATCATGGCTTAACGATAAGTTATTTCAGTTAACACTAGTAATGTAATAACAATAATTATATATTCTGATTAACTGCTTTGTCTATAGCAAACGGATAGCAATTTGCTTCCGACAGTGATCAATTACGTATGCTGATAGCACTGAGCTCACTAAAATTACATTGATTAAAGGATATAGCAATTATGAAGTACAATATTAAGATATATATAAGTATCAAAGTATTTAAGATTCTATTCATCTCGAATATGATTTTAATGCAGCAGTAATTACAATGCAGCACTCAGGGTTGGGGATTCTTTCCGAAACAATATGTTTGAATATTATTTTGTTCATAGTCGAGGCATTTGCTTCATCATCATCATTATCAGCCTATCAGCAGTGGGCTGAGATAGGCTGATAATGAATAGGTTTCTCCTATGCACGCCACTGACCTGAGTATTTGTATCTTATATTGCAGTTTTTAAAACCCTAGTTAAAACTGTTAGAGCGGAGAATGGTTTAAAAACAACTATATAAATAAATAAATCAAAAACAAAATAGATCAAATGATCAAACAATGTCAAAAATGTAAAAAAGGGGTAAAAAAACCATTATTATTCTATCTTTTATTCGTCGATTTTGCACATTTTCTTCACGTATACAACCTTTATCATCCTAATCTGTGATTATAGCGCCCGTTTAGATTACATTATAAATAATTAAATTTACATATGAAATTCTAGGACTGATCGTCGAGGAGTATTTTGTATTTGTGATTATCAGCACGAATACAAATTAACATTTATTAGGCAAAGCCCGTATCCGAAAATGAGTAGTTTATAGGAAATGGAAATAATGCCACAACTTAAATAAGTAGGAGAGACTGGTAGGTACCACTGTGTAGGGTTCCTTGGAAGACTAGTCTTTATATACTTTATTGATATGCAATAAATGATAATAATATGCTTCAACAATAGACACATTAATATTTTGGTATATTCTATAAACTAAAAAACTATTGGTGTCTTTATAAATATTAATTATATATGTTGGTAGGTACTCCAAAAACAGCTGTCATTTTTACTTGTAGAAGAAAAAACATGTAAATAATTATTCATTTTTGAATTTCGAGCTCTAATTTTCTAAGAACCTATGCACATACTACATAATTATTCTTTTCATTCATCCTTTAACACTCGATTTATCCATACAACCAAATAATGAGTCATTGTTACAGATTACGACTCTGACTACAACCCGGACACCGTCGAGGAGGTTAACGAGAAACAAAGTCCCGACTACTATGACCGGCCGCGGGAGTACGAGGACCCAGTGACGTCACGACACGTGGAAGGTCTCAGTCAGCTCGAGACTCTGCCCCCGAACCCGAGCTACGAACAGTCCCCTACTATAGCGTCGGTATCAGAGTTCTCCATAGCTAATGCTGTGAACTTGAGAGGTTTGTTGCAACTTATTTAAGTGTTTTGGGCTTATTTATTTTCGAAATTCTGAGAGACACGGAGGATAGAGAAGGGGTTAAACATTTGTAGATACATATATTATAGTCTGACTTACTGTAATATACCATTAAAAATTATGTTAAATTAAGAGGGATTGTTATTGTCAAGGCGACTGCTCTTTGATTTAGGTTCCTATTAGGTACAACTAGGTATTACTACTAACTACTACTAACTAGGTATAGGTGTATTAGCTAAGTGCTTAGCCAAAATATAGTCAACCAAATTCGACTTATTACCGAAAATACTTACCTATCTGATAAATAAATACTATATAAAATAAAACTTTTTATACTTCTTGGATTATTAATATATTTTATAACATATCTATTCACTGTTATAGATGAAAAAATACGACACAATAATAAGATTAAATTGTATTCCAGGCCAAGATACAGGCGGAATCTATTGATACAATATTGATTGTTTACCGAAGGCAAGCAAAGTGTTACATCCTCTATAAATCTCCTACGCAAATCGACTTAGGGAAATGGACAGTAAACTTCTTAGGAAGGAGACCCTATGGGAATCAGTGACTTGTCACTGTTTACGTTGTTTCAATATTTAAATGTAATCTGATCGTGAATTGGGATATTTTCAGCATAATGCAATGGTGACAAAGCTGTTTTGTTTACTTCTAGCCAGATAAGATCTGCTACTATCCTAGAATATGCTATCTAATTTTTCAGCATATATTTCTAGGGACTTCATTTATCTATAAAACTAATACTACTAAAAAGTGAAAATACGAAAATAAGAAATTCTAGCATTTGCGCACTATGCAGAATTAAATTACAAAGTTTTAGATAGGATCCGAAACACTCAAATATGAATGAACTCAAGTTCATCTTCACATACAATTTAAACTTAATTCAATTAAAATTTCCCACAGTTTTGATGGGCAAGAAGAAGGAAGAAGTCCAATAAAGTAATAACGCCGTACGGATTAATCATATTATTTACTCTCAACTTTCTCTCAAGCAACTTCATCGTAGATTCATGAAGTTGGAAGTTTTATTTACGCGCTCATTTCAAAATTACAGACTTGAAGATTTGTATAAAAGTCATGTATTGAAGTTATATTCTTCTGCGTTTGACTTTGAACATCATTACATGTGTATTATCCAAAGGGTACTTAATGCAACGTAGTGTTCTCAAAATCCTATAGTAACGAAGTTATAAAGATAATTTCATAACCTTATTAATTTGTTTACCCAAAAATAGTCAATTTATGTGAACGATAAAATTAAACAGCTCGGTACGTACTACATTTTTATGAAGCATGTGAAATTCTAACATTTACGAGTATATTATGACTCCTTTTATTGTTGTCACTGTATATAATGTGTGCTTATGTATACACCATAATGCCAACTTTAATGAGCCTCATAAAATTATTCATGCCCGTATCATATCACATTTTCGTGCTACACTTTGCCGTAATCTGCGCACGTTCAACAAGTATTTATGTTAGATTGTGAGCAGACCAAATGTTTTAGGCGTAGTAGGTAATTGCTGATCGATGTTGTAGGAAGACTTATTATGTTGAATGTTCCATTACCGGTTCAGTAGATCGTTTCACAAGGGAGATAGATTAATACCTAAGCATTTCTCGTGATTAATAATCGTTGTTGGGTTTCGTGAAAGTCTGATATCAGCATGATCTATGATGATATACGTAACACGTGTAGACGACACGCACTAAATTGGCACCAAATCCAATTACAATCTATGATCATCCATCCATACCAGGATAATTGCATTGTTTAGGCTGGCGTACCTTTACAGACATATTACTTTTGCTACAGATATTATTGGTCGTCTGTGAGTGGTGTGAAAAGGGGGAGGATCTGTCACTTCGTATTACTGTCATGTTTTTCTCCAATAAGCAGCTCTTGAGCCCCTTGAGATATTGAACGTACAAGTTCAAGAAATATGTAGCGTGGGTAAAAGTTATAGATTTTATTTGAGTATAATACTACTCTACATTTTGTGACAGTTGTAATATTTTCGACGACTTACATATTTTATGCTAGTTTGTAAAATATGGCTGGATATCTATGACACCTGTCGGTATGCCTAAACCTTCGAGGATACTAATGTAATTGATCAAAGACGTCGATGGTTGTTGCTAAGAGAATTTTCTGAGCAAAACGCCGATAGTAACAAGATTACATGATTATCAAGAAAGACTTGTTAATTGTGTTGGTGTTGAATTTACTCACAAATAATTGTATTTTGTTAAATCGTTTCTTGTTACCTAACAAGGGTGTAGAGGCTTATTGTAGGGTTTCGCAAAAAGTTCCGTTAAACAAGCATTAATAAACCTCTTTAGAACTCTAAAGAGGTTTATTAATGCTTGTTTAATGTAAGAGACTAAAATATCGACTTTAGCTAACTAGCTAAAGTCGATATTTTAGTCTCTTACATTCTTTTTTGTACTCATGAACTGCACGTTTTATGCAACGTCATTTGAACCTAGCCTAACTCTTAATTTCTTTTGCAGAGGCAGTGCTGGTGGCATTGGGTGGCGCAAGCGCAGCTCTTGTACTGCTGATCGTAATGGCGGGCGTGTTTGTGGCGCGCCGACGCAAGAATAGCCCCTCCCCCGTACCATCCCCCCCAATACTGGTGTATCCACCACACGATATATCTGCGCCGTGCTACATGTAAGTATATTATATAATAGAACTTTTACCTCCAACATACAGTTGTAAAACAAAATACGTAGGTACCTAACTAAACCCGTACCTTTTGCTTTGTGTGTGGTTGGTGAGGCGTTTGAAGCTTTTGAGCCTCTATTTCAAATGAAACGTATTTTGATAGGTTTCCATTACTCAACTCATGCATTAAAACTAAAACTGGTTATAATGGGCACCTAAAAGGTTAACCTGAAAAAAGCAGCCAACTAGGTACTACTTAACTCTTTAATCTTTTACAAATTGTACCTTAGAATTAGGATATCGTACCAAAAATCTATTCGCAAAGCAATACTTATTTGTATTTTCTTGACAGGTATTTCTCATTTATGCACCCAACGTAAATAATCACCTTGAGTTGGACTTGAAAAGTCATCAATGTCATGAGTCTTTCTTATGGTGATTTAGCCATTAAATTTAAATATCGACGAAATTTAAATACTTATACATGTATAAAGGCCTTTGCACAGCAGTGGGACAGTGAACAGGCTTCTTAAAAAAAATAAAAAAATACATATATATATTTTGATCCTGCATTAAAAGATTGATGACCGCATTTCGCAAAACGTCATAAAACTAGTCTGGAAGTGATCATAAAATTATTCGAGTGTTTATACGACGGGGTGGCATTAATGCCTTTTTAAAAATCTTACTGAATTCGTGGTGACGGAAACACTTGACATAAATCAATTTTATAAAATTGAATAAATATGAGGCATTTTATTACAGTAGTAGTTCAGTCCAATTTTATCTGCAGGAAAAGAGTTTAGTATTCAATCCCTTCAGAAAACGCGAGTCATAAGTGGTGTGGAACCCGGTTTAGGCCCGATGTAAGGTATAGGCTCGGCACCTTCTTCTTTTTATCGTAGGGTTGATTAACACCCTGGTGTCTGAGTTTAAACCGCCTATGGGCCTCTGACATAGTTTTACACACCTTTGAAGACTCATTCAGGTGTACCAGTTTCCTCGCGCTGTTTTCCTTCAACGTTTTTAGAAACTGGTATTTATAATCATCATCATTTCAGCCCGGTATCACCCACTGCTGGGTATAGGCCTCCCCTATTCTCTGCTAATCCTCTCTATGTTGAGCGTCTCTTGTCCAGGTGTTCGTAGCGAATTTATAATACGCACATGCATTCGAAAAGACATTGGTGCATGCGGGAATTTGGACTTGCGACCTTTGATTTGGCAGTCCAACGGTCATATCACTCGGCTATTAGTGCTGTTACACCATTCATTCGACTTATGATGATGAGCAGATAAATTTAAGGTGTATTGTATTGACTTCTGACAAAGAAGAAGTTCTCCTTAGCGGATTATAGGCATGATTAAAATGTTTGTACAGCTAGCTTGCCCATTCTGTTACAGTGCATTGTTAAAACAAAGAGTATAAACATGTTTAAACTTCCAAATGAGTTAAGCATTAACTGAATAGAAGCCGAATGTTGTTTTTAATTAAAATTCTAACTCTAGCAAAATGGTGTACATTTTGCTAGAGTTAGAATTTGTGAGTGATGAAATGGTGAATTTTTAATGTTGCTTTTACAAAATAATGTCTATCCATCATAAGTAGGTATAATAAAAACAGTAGGTGAGCTCTAAGCAGTAAATCAAAAGCTAACTTATTATTTATAGTATATAGTGACGTAGAACTTTGGTCTTAGCTTTTAATTAAATATGAATATTGTATACAATTATAATCTTGAGATATACTAAGATCGATGTACATTTAAATTTCGTCAGTATTGCTATCATCCAGATAATTATAATAATAATATCTGCTTTATATACCTATTGGATATTGTCCGCTGCGACCGAAATCAGGTCATTATTATTATTATGATCCAGTAAAGTCTACTCCGTGTGTATGCCGTGTGGTATCCGGCCTAGAATTGACCACCCCCTTTCCTCGCGTGGGTGTCGTAAGAGGCGACTAAGAAAATTCAGAAGATGGGTAGCAGCGTCTTCTATAACTTGAGCACCAGCAATGTGATTTGTTAATTGATGGTAATATGAATTCGGCATACACGATGCATAGGTACTAATCACAAATTGTTGAGTTCAAGAAAGGCAAAAGTGCTAATAAACCTGATAAAAAGCTTAGCTAATCTCAGTCCCTAGCCAAGTAGCGAAACGCCAGATGAATAAAAATCGAATAGAATCATTTTTTTTTGGAATTGCCACCTGCCTAGGGCCCCGTTTAAACATCGATTTTACGCCTACCTATGTAAGTACTATTTTACTGAAGGATGATAAAACAGTCAATACGATACACAGTTCGCTTGTTTGAAACCGTAAACTTTAAATTGAGTTCAGTGTTTATTTGTAAATAGAGCCTTGTTTTCAATAGAAGGAATCACATAGGCCCGAATCGTTGTTTTTACAACGGTAATACCTATTTTAACGCAATATTAATTTGACATTTGACTTAATTGACATTTAAAATTGCTCATAGCATAAGACCTTTGTTAATATTTATCACGCCTTTTAGCATAAAATATATAAATTAATTAGAAATGACAGACGTTAATTACTTCAAAGACGTTTATTAAATAATCTTATTAATCGAATTAAATAAAATATATCATCACAAAAACAACCCTCGATTTTCGGAATACTGATTGAATCCTGCTGGGCAATCGCCACGTATAACATAGAACCAAGTACTAGTAACTACGTGTCTTTTATCGCGTTAGTACCTGCACAACATACTTTGCTGGATAGAAGATACTACATACCTCTTGATAAAAGAGAACACCACTGTGACTATGGGTCAAATTAACACGCATAAAAAATGCAATCTGATCTTTAAATATTGCTGTAATACCGGGAGCCGTATAAAAATAGGATGACATAAATAAACCATAGGTACATTGGTAATTCACTCGTATCTAAAAATATCTATTCAACTACCTTTTGTGTCGATGGTGATGACAGGTTATCAATTGTTATTTGGACTCGTTCGATACTTCCACACGAGGCTGTAAATGATCTAACTCAATATGTTATAGAATTGTTTTGTTTTTTTAGCCTCTGCTAGATACTTAGGATAATCACCCCAGGCTTCTGTTGGGAAAAGGTGGGTTTAAACTGTGATAGGTGTGGATAAATTACATTTTACTCTAGTGAATTACTTTGCCTATTTACATAGAGGTATTTACCCAATATACTCGCTAGCAAACGAGTGTAATTTTAACACAGGAAACGGGATCCGTATATTTGTATGATATATGATTATAGTAATATTTGTTTAGTAAACTTGATACGTTATATTTGGAAGCTCGTATAGGTAAGTCCGTGTAGATGAGTATCGCAATCTAATCATTTAAGTAAAATAATACTATTAACTGCAAAACGCAGCAGGCGTTATTAAATAAAATAATAGCCGTAGGTATATACTTTTGTGACGTATTAATGCCTACATATACTATTGATATACACAATGTAAATTAAGCAAATCAGTTCTGTGTCTGTTTCTCAACACAGTCATAAAAAATAATTTTATTAAAATATTTTCTTTAGACAATGTCCTTTAATCTTTATCTGGGGTTAAAAAGGCACAATTAATGTTAATTAAATGCAAAGCCGTCCAGATAAATGGTTTTTTGGCTCTATGGGCTTATGAAGACGAGTTATAACATGATATGAAGGTCATTCCTATCTTAATTTAATTTAATAACGTAAAGACCAATTCAAATTAAGCTTTAATTAATGCATCATTTTTCTTTATTTGTATTGTGAAGAGATAGATAATAAGGCAAAGACATTTATTGCCCGAACTGTGTACATAGGTGTTTTACATAATTTTGGTGTAGCCTACCCCCTCGGGAGTGGCAATATTATTTAATTAAACATAAAAAACTTATGACTAAATAATCCACTTATTGACATTATTACATAAAATATTCATTCATATCATAAAAAACATTTTGAGTTAACCATTTTTTAAGAGTGATATGTACTTGTATTATAACCAAGCAGAAAAGCGACTTGTTATTTATTTCCGTATTGAAGCTGATGAAATGTTGATACAAGTCTTTGAGAGACAAAAGCCAATCCATTGTATGAGTTGCCAAACGGGTGGATTGTTTGATGTTCTGTTAGTATACCTAGCGTGTCGTCAATCGTATGTAAAATAATTGCATGCCTATACTACTCACATTTTTATTTATACTAGAATAACGCGGCTTTGTCCGGGGGAATTTTTTACGTGTCGTTTCCGGGGTTAAACTAACGGTCCATTATAAATAATGGTTAATAAATTTTGGAAATAAATGAAATATGGAGTTTTACAAGTTCTTTTTACATACAAACCAACACAATTTACTTCTTTATTATTTAAGTATAGAAGTAGGTATACATTAATTTGAAATACTCACAGTGATCAAAAAATAAGAAATTGGAGGCAAGACCTGCCTGGTAACGAAAAAATGAGTTTATTCTTGAAATAATTATATTAAATTAATACCTCGTACAAAAACCATGAAAGGTCGTAACTGCCGTAGTAATAAGTACGTATTTTAAAAATTCAGTCCTACCTACGGTGTAAACAGTTCTACGTGCTAAATAACAAGGGGTGACTTTGATTAATTGAGTTTATGTGTATGAATTTTAATCAACTGTGGCCTTAAGTGAAGGGTTTCGTCCGAAACTTTCTTGTTTGCGATTAAATTATGTCTAATATTTTGTTAGTAACAAATTACGGTCATAGAAATGTACCTACTACTTATCTAATTTACAACGTGTATCAGAAAACCCTTGTCAAAACTAGGGGATGCAGCTTTGGTCTTCTGGAAGCTATACTACAATACCTACTTGACTTAAATGTATGGGAGAGGTAACGATTACTTAGTGATTGCAATGTCATATAGAGAAAGAGCAATGTTGGTAGTGACACTGAGTCAAAAAAGCCGGAGAAGGGTGTGTTTTACAGTTTGTATGTGGGTATGCTCATTGTTCATCGGTTCCCTCGTAACTCAAAAGCCACTTATCCTAGGTCGGTGAATGAGGTGTCATTGGATTCATCTTTGCTGTCTGAGTGTCATATCATGCTGGCTATATGACGTCACGCTAAATTCAATATTGCGAATTAAATAAACTTATTAAACGCGACGAAAAAATATTAATTTAATTTAAGAATGTTGTGATTGCTATAAAAAAAATACCAAGCACATCTGAAATATACTAAAATATTGCCAATAATTTTAATTATGATAAAATGACTCACAAATAAACATCATAAAGTAACAGCTTAAATAAATAAATAAATTTTCAAAGTCAAATTCTAAAACAATAGGAGTATAAACTATTTTGTAGGCACGAGTATGCGAAGGTACCATAAATATAAGAAATTCATAGGTATATATCGTTGATAAAGTTGATTAAATTTGATCTCGAATTAAACACACTCTATTAAATATTCCGTTACCTTTTTATGCATTCCGAGAAAGTAATTAGAGCTCCTGTAGACAGGAAACTCATTAATTACAGAACTGATAGTTAATTAGAAAACCTTGTAGAAATGTAGAGGGTGTACCTATCTAACCCGCAGACAGTTTTAGGTCAAAGTAAAAATTATGCTTCTTAGGAATAAAATCACTCTGAAGCGAAACTGTTTTCGTGTCTGACTTTCTCTTACCTTTAATTGACCTAAATTATATTTGACCGATCTGCAAAGGAGTATAAATATAAAAGCCTGAACATTAAACATACTTGCGGCCAAATGTTCATAGGCAACTCTGCAGAACCATTTTCTTATATCGATAATCAACTGAGTCTCAATAAAAAAAATACATAAGAAAGTACTAACATTCCGGTGGAATCTTGTACTATATGCGACTCTAGACAACGATGAGTTTCGAAACTTACATCAAACGCTTTTGTAAACACCTACATAATAGATATTATGTATTTTCGTCTAATAAGAAAACTTTTATCAATTTTAGTATAATAACTTTCCTGAGGGTTATCCATATTTTTACTTACCTATATTTATTTAGAACAGTGCCTATGTAACTTTTATCAATATGGGTAACTGTTATACAAAAAATATTCCTAATACGGTAAAACCTTACGATTACATTACATTGTAAAAAAAGTCGTAACGCCTTGAACATTCCGTTCACCTGAGTCTACGTAATAGACAAAATGATGACCGGTTTTATAGTAACGTCTGCAAAGTAACTAATGAATATAAAACGGTTCAGAACATTCTGGAATGAGGCTGGTCGTAATAAATGCGGGAAAATTCGCAGACGACCGCTATTACCGCAATCATTTGTATTAAGAGAATTCCACCTTTATTTTCATGTCTCAATTTACAAGCGGATCGACTCTGTATGCATGGCGCAGCAGCTGTGGTTCTAAACCGCCTCAATAGGCCAATTGCCTTGATGCTGTGAGCGTTGGTTGGGAATCTAAGCAACTGCCAGATTAGAGAAGTTGTGGTTTTGATATACATGCAATATTATTTTACCTTCGATGAATACAGGCGTGATATTATGTGTATATGTGAAAGCTATTTTAGAAGACCCCAAGTCAGACTGACTGATCAATGCTTAGTCAGGTATTGTAAAGAACTGTGCTGTCTCCAAATCAGAATTCCAAAACAAAATGTCACCACTGGTTCGTATTTGACATTTAACATTCGAGACCCTTTCTTAAAAGAAAACATAGCACATAAAGCATATACACAGTACTCATTAAAAATCTTGTCACATAAATTTTGTACTTGCATTTCTTTGTGTTGAAAATGTTCGTTTTGTTTGTGACAGGACGAAGGAAGTGAACTTCTCGCTTCCCACGCTGCGTTCGTCATCGCTCGGGGAACTTCGGGATGTCGTGAGTGTCAGTAGCCTTGGGAGTGACGTGCTGTGCCCTCCGGTGCCCACGCAATTGCGATCGAATTCATTCAGTAAGTACCTTTAGCCAATAAGTCTATCATTTATTAAGTTAAACTTGACTGTTGGGAGCAGTAAAGACGCTCTACATGCTTTTAAGATTGAATATGGTTAACTTGACCTTTATTTTTGGTTATTATGACTTATCTATAGATAAAGTAGGTATACATGGACTTGACAAACTTTATAATACTTCGTCTGTTAAAGACTGACTTTCCAATCATAATTTAATTAAAATACCAACTATGAACAAAAAAGATAATCTCAGATTAAGTATTTGTGATGATAGTATTCCAGTTGTTGCTAGACAGTAAGCTTAAAGCTTGTAAAACGAATGGGGCGTAATCAATAAAACAATATTTTTTCGTGCCACCGAGGCCAGGTTTGATTTAAATGATTTATTTAACAAAAATATATAGCTTATATAGAATGAAACAAAGGAAACCTCTTCAGCTTGGCATTTCCTGTTAATTTTTAGTATCGCAAAGGAACTTACTGGTACGACTTAGATTTTTTTTTCTAAAACGTACCTAATTTGTTTTGCAAATTGGAATATTAATCAGCTAGCCCTCAGAGCGTACAATTTGACTTCTTAATACAATATAATAAACAAAAAGGCTACGCTCTGCCTCCTTACAGTGAAAATATTACAAAATCCCTGACATATAACGAAATCAGGAAGCCCGCGCCGCAATATTTTCATTTCACAGTAGATTAACTGCAATAACCATTTAGTACAACAATTTCCATACACGAGTTCCTGGTAATTGAGTTGTAAGGTCGATATTAACTTTTAATTTTGTTAACTAGGTTATTCGTCTCTACTACTCTACCTGCACATCACTTAATTCTGTCAGCTAAAACCTTGTAAAATTAGACATGTTGTAGCGTATGTAAAAGCGGAGAATTTCCACATGGCACTCAAAAATGTCACAGACTCATCGGCGTATCTTAATTGAATATAGGCTGCGCGTGTATGGCAAGTTGTTCATATTATGTAGATTATAAGTGACAATCGTCACGTCAATAATCATGGACTCAATGACGAATCGAAATGCTATTCATCCGTAAACTCAGTGATACGCTGGTCATATTATAGTCCAACATAATATCACTTCAACGTAGCGATAGTCCCTAACTATGTTACCCACACCCGTTAATCTTATTTACTCAGCTTCGTCACTGTTTTTGTAATGGCTTTTTCACGTTGGTTTAAACAAGCTTTGAAAATGGACTGCACATTTTAATTCAACAACAAATAGAATGCAACAGTAGTATAATATGATGATAATAATATGATATGGCTAACAATACTTAAGGTCAAACACATTTTATACGGTAGCAAAATCTATAATGTCATTTCCAATTGCATATGCAAAATATTCTCTCGTAGATTTATCACATGCAATTGAATATAACTTCTAGTTACAAACTATGAATGCCTGCAATAACTAATAAATTGAGTGTCTAATTTCTTTGTTGCTGATCTAAGGAGTCGGATTATTCTAGAAGTACTAAGTAGACCTATCAACTAAATGGTACCTACATGAATTACAAATTAAGCTCACTTCGCAAACGTGTTATTTAGAAGACATGCAGTTTTTATAGTGAGTACCTAATGTCATCTGATTCGTTGAAATTCAATCACAGTTATTAATATATTTAAATTACTACACGATTGTTACTATTTACGACTAAGCTATAAGGGACAGGAAAGACAAAAAGTATTTAAGGCCTCGCTGATTAGATTTTTAGTCATAGAATCTAAATAAAATGGCTTCGGAGTAGGGTGAATTGGAATATAAACGATAACCTCTAAATCGGGAACCTCTGACCAGTTTCCGGGCTAATATTTCCATTGGGACCGATAGTGGGGGTTTGCCAATAAATTTTGCTATAACTGCGCAAAATTTTGCGAGCGATAAATGATAATAGAGTTTGTATAATATTAATAACTTAGCTTGTGATTTTGCATACCAGAGGGCCAATAAAGATGTATCTATGAAACATAATAATTCTGTATATCGATAAACTAAACTACCGAGGCGACCCCTTATCATAATATACCATTAGTTTAAGTTTTTTCTAATTGTCAGAAACCACTAGATATAATAAGGGTGTTGTCAAAAGCTCATCAACAAGCTTAAGTACAGAAAAAATGGTAACAAAGAATTAATAAACGCAGATAAGTAACATGAATCATAATAAACCTAAATTCAAGACGCAACACGTGCGACATGCGATTTGATTGATGAGAGAAATTCACAATTCATTTTCACAAAACAATTCATAATATTGTTGTAATACAACCAACAAACATCAGCTTATTGCGACATGATCTCTTATCTTAATCCTCGTTCTCTGAGGTATTAATACCTCGTCTCAGCATTTTCGACTAACATTTCGGAAACCAGGTCTCTTACATATGCATTAGGTTTGAGCTTGAGCCGTTTACGATCACGTTATACTGTGTGAAGCAAACTCTTTTTGAGAATTCAGGAGAGCGGTTACAGAGGAGATTGCTCATTTACATTAAAACATTGTGCGTCTTTCTTTTTTGGATTTGTTCCTTGCGGTATTTTCGAGTTGGATGAACTTATTTATTTTAATATGGCTCTACCTAGGCGGAAATATCTTGACGTATACCTGAGGTAGTCTATCTACTCGTTATTTTGAAATAGTAATTTTCGTAAAGTTGAAGCACTTATTGTGTGAACTGTAAATAAAAATACACAAATAACTACTTGTAAGATACCAAAAACATATTTTTCTAGGAGAAACATATTTTTTTATTTAAATATTTTTCTAGAGTCATATTTTAACTTCACATTACTAAACAAACCTGTGACGAAGCGTTATAAATTCACAACCACAAATTACATACGACAGCGTACGTTATGCAGGACCCGAGTACTCGAAGTTATATACCTATTACCTATGTATATACCAACAGTTGACACGTCTATGTTGAAACATGACCTTTACGCTACGCTCACATAGTTCATGCATGAAACAGTTAGAATCCCCTTCCGGCTATGATTATAGTACTAACGGGCCAGTCATAGTCATAGTCATAATATTTTTATTTCATATAGGCTACAAAAGAGCACTTACAAAACGTCAAACTAGTTGCACGGTTCCAAAAAGTCGTTTCTATGGAGAAAAACCGGCATGGAACTCCATAGTTACTCTTTTAAAAATATGCTGTAGGAGTTGGGCTTTCACCGCCGTTTCCTACAGGAGAAATGGTTGAAAATTGTAATATTGCAAACGAGACATTTCATAGCACGCACTGGCACGCTATAATATCTTTAAATTCTCCTTGATTAAAGTAAAATAGAGTGCATTATTTGTTTTTCACTTTGGAACAGGGCATTCATAAAACAACATACCTACCTACCTACCAGAAATAACATGGATAACGATAATAACGATACCTACGTTTATCTTTCCATAATACCCTTATACCTGTTACGAACCTGTTCCTATTGTCTCTCCGATAAAAGAATGGTCATTGGAAATGTGAAAAACAAATTGTAACGATCGCAACAGCCTTTGAAGCGCTGTCAGGCGTATTAGAATGAAAGTGTACCTTGATATTGTATTGTACTGTATTTGTGACACCCTATCTATAAAGGGTACCTACCTGACTATTGACAGTCACTGGAGTGCAAAGGATTTTTTTAAATATTGAAAACGTGCTGCTACTTAGGTACGTTGCGTACTAGTATTAATGTATTAATAATAGTATTAATACTTAATTTTGTTTTGTTTATAGCTATATAAAAGAAGAAAAAGACATTATTGTTTTCTTTTAAATTTATTATAAATGTTCTGTTAGATTTGAACAAGTCACCATCGTTTGCTTGGGACCAAAACGAATAAATACGATGCTTGCATATTTGTGTAAAAAATAATGAGCTGTCATAAAAATATAAGAACCTAACAAATAGGAAATAAGAAAAAGCTAGAGCAACATTCATACATAAAATAAGATTAGAATAGTTTCTGTTTTCAGATACATAGAATAAACTTTATTATACACCATTATGTGGCACAAATAAAAAACAACAACGGGTACAATGGCGGTCTTATCACTAAAACGCGATCTCTTCCAGACAACCTTTGGATGGACAGAAATAAACAGAAAATTTTCAGTTTTCATCATATGAATCAGATTAGTCATTAATGGGTAGTAGGTAATATATACTTTGTCTATTCCGTGCACGAAAGTCCGTGATTTTAGTTTACCGCAAATTATTATAGGTACTCTATTATTAAACCCCATTAGTTATTAATTTGTGCCTTATACTCGCAATCGAGTGAATGCTTTGAACTGTGATTAAATCGATTTATCTTAACAAGGGATTAAGGTTGATTGATTAAGTCCCTTTGTTTCTAGATGAGCTTAAACCCTTGTTATGTCATCGTGAGCGCCTGTTTCAGGTAACCAATTTGTATTATATTTGTGCCTGTGAGCGAAGTAGGTCGGTGTTATCGCTTGTTTAGAAATTTATCGGTTAGCAGTTCTAGATTCTGAAATGAAGATATCTTTGCCAGTGAGTAGGTATATAAAATCATGGTTTAACTGTTATAACTCTACCAATATTCTGATGTAGGTAGATTATGATTATTATACCTTTGCCAGGAAAGGCGCAAAACTTCTGGCTTTCCGATAAGCATTCCACATGGTTTCATCTCTGGGGAGAACCCTAAAACCTGGCAAATGTAAAAGTTAGTCAATTACCACAAAGAGAATATTCTATTTGCTGGTTCCGATGTTATAAAACATATATTGTAGCAAAAAATGTTGGTACCTCCTTGTCTTCCTTGGATTCTATTATTAAAAAAAGAACATAAATCGTGACCCTACGCTTATCATACGATTTTCATATTCTTCCTTTCTTTCCTACTAAAAGGTTTCAATGAAAAATGACCTAAGCTCGCAGAATTGACATTCAGTACTATTTTCGTATCTTTTTCGTAATACTTAAGTTGACGTAAGCATTTAGGTACGTAACCTAAAGTATTTAAAACATAAAAACAATTTTAATGATCACCCATTGCATAGAGATTCCAATGGAATAAATCTTTTTGGTTTTAATGTTTTAAAAATATGCAGTATTAAGGTAACTTATACCGGGTGGTGATAAACGCTCATTTTTCCTCTGTATGAGAAAGGTCATTATCCTGCAGAATACAACCTTTTATTTGACAACCCGATTGGCGCAGTGGCTAAGCGATGGGACTGCGACGCTAAGGGTAGCCTGGACGAATCCCGCACGGAACAAAAAAAATTGTGCGATCTTCAGATATGCAGATTGTGTATGTGGTATTACATGTTGGTGAAACGCACCCACGAATCAGGAGAAATTCCTAGTGTGGGGCGAGTATTAAAAAAAAATACAATTTTATTACAATAAGTTTTTGGTACATTATGAACGCATGATAAGCACGCAGTTGTCTTGCTGTAGTCGTACCACCATACCATCACTCATTCGTAATAAAAACGTGATTAAATTAGCGAAACAAATAATTTATGGAAATATACAGTAATTAAACTAAGTGGTGACATGTCTTTACATGAATATTTTCCATTTACATAGGTACCTTTGTGCGATTTATTATTGCGGTACTTTGGTACTGTTTTAATTTAGCTGTCGCCGTTGAAACAAAGCATATTACGAATTAATTATAATAATTTCGGACACCTTAAAAAATCTGTACAAAATATCTCAAGACTACCTACATAAAGTTAGTCCGTAGTTAAAATTATAATTCAAGCTTTATTACAGGTCAATTAAGATCATATTAATTTTCTGACTTTGTTTCTTTTTTATATTTGAAAGATCAATTATGTAATCATTATAGACATTCATTAGGGTTTTTGTTTCTTTATTAATGTCCTCCCACAGCTTATGCGATAGGTTGAAGGCATATTCGAATTAAGATATTTTAAATTACATTCAGATTGACCCTGGCTAAATATAAATAATAATCGAAATAATTATTATATTACTATACTTACTTAATAATAGTTGCGTAATTTTCAATAATAATCATATCACCAATGTGATATACCTAACGCTAATGTTAAAAGGTTCGTGTTATTTTAAACTTTGTATGGCTCTAATTTACGTTTTAAGTTCTTGCTACAGCGATGAGTGAAATACGATTCGTGTAAAAACAAAAGCATTCTCAATTTTTAGTTAACGAATTGTCGAAAAACCGACAGAGATCGTAACAAAAACGGGCAGTATTCATTTTAAATGTCAAACAAAAATAGAATGATGAAATGCCACCTTGTTTCAGGATTTTAGTGCTTTTCTTTTTGCCAAAAAGTCACGCGAACGCACGCGACAACGTTGAACACCAATTCACACGAAGCGGTATTAAATGATTGTTTTATAACATTACCACCATCCGCCACTGTTTTAAATTGTCAATGTTACACTATTTTATCTTTATTGGAACTAACATTTTGTATACAGTATCGTTCCTACCGTAGTCATTGTGATCTACAAAACCAAATTGTAAAATAAAAAACAAAATATTGTGATACCGACATGTATTCTAGTTGATGTTCTCAATGCAGGCACGTATTTATTTCTAAATAGAACGTAAAACAATGTTGCCCATTTTCTGCACCGGAAAGAAAAGTTTGATGCGCGGCATAAATATAACCAATCGATCGCTTTTGTCTAGAACGAACGATCCAAGCAAGCGCATCGCATCGCAAGCGAATCCAATTTTAGAACCTAAGTCCGTTCGGAGTAAAATGCCCCAATTCTATGCTTTAAATAAACTTAGCAAACGAAAGACCTATATATCAATGTTAGACATTGTAGATCCCATTCAGAATATTTCAGGCGAATAGCGACCGACAATATGTATATTATTTTCTTGAATTAGGGTAGATACTTCGAGTTGGTACTGCTGTTAAAATATTATGTAATAAACTACAAATTGTTGGCCAACCACTAAGGTGCACCGGACGTAACGGGAATATAAATTTATGATGTCACTCGGGGAAGCTCCTTTCATGCACTTCAAATTGCCTCCGAGCCAGTATAATGTAACAAGATCTAATCCTCCTTGCCTTGTATTAAGGTAACTTTGTGACTGACTTTGGAAGTAGAAGGTATTGATAATGACGCAAGAATATGTTAGAAGCTTGATGTGACTGTGTAGTTTTTAATATAGATAAGTTAAGTTATTACAACATACAAAGGAATATTTTTATGCTTCTGGAATTTGTCCAGAAATCTTGTTTCCGTCAGTGCATTATTTTAACACGTACAAAACATGACACTATCAAAGGAAAGCTTATTTATGTCGGGAATTGCATTAGATATAAAAATGCTAAGCCACATTTTCTTTGCAAAGGCAATCCAACATCAGAGAACGTGCGAACATGATCTATACTTATAATAAAACTGTAGAGAGGTCAATTCTGTACATTGAATATATATTCAAAATTATTATTGGAGGATGACTGGTGATCGATACTGATGCCAAAAATGCAATCAGTAAATTTTTTGTCTGTCTGTCTGTCCGTCTGTCTGTCTATCTGTCTGTCTGTATGTGCACGCATGGGTCAAAAACTACTGAAGGGATTTTAACCAAACTTAGTACGATTGTAGTCCATACTCCTGGGCAGGTTATAGGCTATATAACATAACGCTAAAACACATAGGAGCTGAGCAGTAATGATAAATTTGAAGCAAGTCGGATGAAAATGCGCTTTCGAGCTCTTATCCTCGCATTCGTTGATCATACACCAAAAGTATGTATTACATAGATGATGGTCTCCAAAAGATCTACAAAAAAGTCTTCAATAGTATATATCTATCTTTTATAAATTAGCCACAATAACGTGTTTGATCGTTAGGCATTTCTTCAAAGTGTCTCAACACACGACAACCCGGAGCGTGCATGGAGGGTAGTTTGACAAGATTTCTATAAGCAGCATTGGTTGCACCCGCTATATGTAATATTATAGTAAGCACATGACTTCGAAAAGACATTAGTGTGTGCCGGGATTTGAACTTGCGACATCTGACTTAACAGTCTAACGGTCATACCACTCGGCTATCAGTGCATTAAGTTCCTTGGAATAAGCGCACTTTAGATTTTAAAAATACAGATACGTAGTTTTTAGATATAAGTTTAAAGTAGGTATTATTAAATAATAATAATAATTAGTTTGTTTAGTTTTTTTTTGGACAAACATCTACGGATCACACTTTTTTTGCGGGAGTCGAACCCACAACCAATCGCTCGCGCTCAAAAAAAATGCCAAGGATAAAAGACAACCGTGACGACCTGATTGGCGCAGTGGCTACACTGCGCCAATCAGGTCGTCACGGTTGTCTTTTATCCTTGGCATTTTTTTTTCTACAGTAGTTTCAATGTACAGAAACTCAGAAACGCACAAAACGGATTTATTTATGTTCTCTTCTTCAGTTATATATTATTTTCAATAGACTTTCTGTAACTTCCGTAATTACCGTTCAATTTTTGCGGTTTTTTTAAAATACCGGAAAGTATTCTTAGTTAAATAAGTGGTTTAAAGATTTTTAACCTACTTAAAAAAGCCTGCCTGGTAGGTATTTTTTTCTGTTAAAAGTTCAATTTACTACTGGTCTTTTATCCGAAATACACGCGGACGAAGTCGCGGGCAACAGCTATACATGTAATAAAATATTACGGCATGGCGTAAAAACTACTAAATCGAATTCGCTCAAACTTAGCTAATATATTGAAAACAATTTAAAAATACTTTTGCTGTTTCCGAATTTCCACGCGGACGGAGTCGCGGGCACATCTAGTATTATAATAAGCTGTTCTCCGTGTTCATCCTCATATAATATTCTTGCGTCATTTGTCGCTTCCACACTGCAGCCGCTTGCCACAATATTACTTGCATTGTTATGCACATGTTGTTACAAACGCTGTGCTCGGCAAGTCATGGTTAATTAGCCTTTACTCACGTAATAATGCCCAGTTAGCGTTGATGTATGGACATAATACAAGAATTTCTACTGAAACGATTATTTTACGGTTTGTTGGTTAGGACTTGCTTTGCCTATTTAGTTAGGCCTATTTTCTTGGTTTCTTTTTACTAAAAGGTTTCTGTAATTTAATCATCTTGTCTTACGTCCACAGGAATATTTTTTGAATAACTAAGTGTTTTTTTACCGCCAACCGTCAATAATACTATAAGTCTCGGTAAACTACATTCTACAATATGATAACCATTAGAAGCCACTGCGACAATGAAGTTTTAATTTGAGAGAGTCTGAGAAATGATTTGATGGCATTGGAAACTAATGCGATACTAATCAGAAGTAACTAAAGCAGACTGAAGGAGAAGAAATATTTAGTTCACAAATTCGAATTCCAAACCAACCGGGCTGTGAAGGGATGCCTAATTAGAAATGTTATTGACAGGCTCAGCTTAGGCAGTATTTACCGAAGTCGGTAAATTGCGCCTCTGGGTTAGGTGTACGATGCAATATCCTTTGTCTCCCAGTACAAGGGTTGTGGGTTAATTGTCTCGGTAGCATTGGAATGACACTCACCAGGTAAAGCTTACTGTACGAGTTCCTAATGTCGCAGAATAGCGATTAAAATGTATTAGGTTATTGATCATTTTGGTTTAAGAAAATCTTCCTTAATATTTAAAAGACAGGGCAAACAATAATCTTCAATTCTTAAATCTATAATTTTCAAATATAAGATTAACCGAATCTAAACTCAAAACGGATACCTTGTAATCATAATACTATCATTCAGTTTTCTTATTATAAGTGAATTAAATTCATCTTTAAAGATGTAGCAAAGCACTCGTGGGAAATTTACTGAAATATAATGTGCGAAAAATTCACCGTAAATTATACCTAATTTTACTATAAAATGAATCTGTTTTTACCTCGGTTGGAACGGAATTAATTACTCTGGGCATTATGTTAGTACTACGAGCTAACATTATCTTTAAAATAACAAAAGGGTTAAAGGTAAACTTAATTATGCAGGCTTCTATTTACGCTATCATGCAACATAATGTATTTGGTCGGCGTTCAGCGATAATATTGAACTAAAGAGCTTTTCACATGCATACTATCTACGTACATATTCTGTTAAATCAAATTAATATTGCCTATTCGCTTCTATATTATCTTTAGTGCAGCCGCAGGGCACATACTTAGTCGTAACTTTGGTAAATTGTAATTTATTTTACTTTTAGAATAAATAGTTCAATCTTAAGTAGACTAAGTTGTTGGCTGTACCCCTGTTGCGCCGAATGAACATTTTTTTTCTTTCTTTTATTATAATCACCTAAGCTTACATCTTTTTGATATAATAGACGTCTTGTGTACAATTTACCCTAGCGCTAAATTGAACCTAATACTGATATTATGTTCAATAATACATCGCGGTTAAAGGAAAAAAAGATACAATCTCAGGGAAACCCATTTTAGTACATTTAGTTCAATCACAATTACTAGAAATAATCAACGCGGAAATTGAGCAATTACGAAAACAGTTATATGTATATTTACGTGCATTATCTACATCTAATCTTATTTGCCTATGTATAAAATAAACGTTTGCGTGTATATTTAAGCCTATAAGGAATTGTAAATGATATTTATGTATAGTAATTAATTTACGTGGTTGACTGACCGGCACACCTAGTCAACATGCTTCGTTTAATGCGGTGCTGAACACAACTATGTGCCTACCTACAGTAGGTACTATATTTTAGTAATATTATGAATGCGAAAGTGTGATGTTGGTTTGCCCTACTTTCATGCAGCTAGGGCGCAACGCATTGACGTGATTTTCGGCATAGATAAAGTGTGTGGACTCAAAGTTTTGCTCCAAAAATGCATTATTTATGAGGGCTATTAATTTTGCATGAAATCGTTTCATATTGTTCATGCGGTTAAAGCTGTTTTATATTGTTTGGATTAAATTTAACAACAAATAATATTTTAAGCCTTCACGGCTTAAAATATTTTTCACTTGGGAGTTTAGTAAAGATAAAGATAAAGATAAAGATGTTTTATTTTGTGAAAACATGAGTAAATGTACAAGTACATGGTGTTATTGGTGTTATGCAGTAAAATCTGGTATCTACATGTTTTGCCATCAATGGCGTACAAAAATTATAGGTGGTGCACAGCACCTCAATTTAAAAAATAAAATTTAGTACCTACACTGTTCACTCTTCTATTGTGAATTTAGACGTAGAAAATAATGCTGTAATGTTTTAGTACTTATAATAGATTTTCAGACGTTTACAATTTGCAAAACTCTTTAAATAAGATTACCTAAAAAGGTACTTACGTGAAAATCGCTTAAATCGGAATAGATGTAAGGAAAACGAATACAGATAGTATCTGTGGCGTTATCAGCTAAATAATGTTGTGAACGTGCTTACCTAATTCTGCGTGTTCTTTTGCTTTTGTTGCTGCAATACAATATATCCGAAACTGTGTATTACAGATTGCCTAATACCAATTTACGTGGCAGTAAGATTTATTATGTAACCTCACACTCATAGTGCGGAGCAGCTCGATGTAGGAAAAACGGTCACCCATCAAAGATATGACCGCAGCAAGGGTTACATACCCCTCTTATCCACGCAGGTCTGCGACGTAGCTATCTGACTACAAGCATACAATAATTTACTATTACACGGATACCTTACACTAACAAATTGGTCGCGCTATCCGAGGCTCGACACAGCGACAACAATCCGTGCATGCTCACGAAGATTGATGAACACTGAAATGCGAAGTGGTTGCGAGATGGAGAAAAATGGCACGTCATCTGTCTATATCTAAGATAGGATGGGAAAATTATAGATAAAGCACATTTTCGTGTAAAAATTGGGTGGAAAGTTGGGTAAATTTAAATGAGTTGCTATAGAACATTTTGTTTTAATAGAACATGGGTGTGTTGATCTTCTTTATGATATTTGGACGTGAGATTTTAGGTAATTTACCGTAAGGTTCGTTTAAACTGGAATAATTGTATAGTTTTACGTATAGTATGAATCATTTTATTATTTTCGTTCATAGGTCAGGGGTAAAAAGTTTTTTTTTAATATTCTTATAATAATAATTGGTATGTTCTTTGAATTTATTTTAAAACAGTAAATAATAATACGTTCTCGATATTCACAGAACAAACTTTAAAAGGACTAACAGAAAAAAATTACATTCCAAAGCTAGTATTTTTGTTTGAAATACGTTTGTAAGCTAATACATTGTTTATCTACATTATTCATGGCAGATGAAATGGCAAAAAAGGAAAATTATGAATATGATATTCTTTTGTCCTGTTTGTCTAAAATATAATTCAACTGGAATATCTAATAATATTTCAAGAACGTATGTTTATTGTTTCATTACATATTATTTTCATTTGTACTTCTACATAGGTACTTTCTGTGAAAGTTTCATCTACTTCATACTCTGCTTAACTCCAATCTAGGGGCACGGCAGTGCCCCCACCAAGTTGAGCAAAATAGCGGTCTTGTTTTCTTGAAATTGGGTGAAACACATATCGTATCAAATAGAACAGCAGCCATAGAAGTACCGTCTTTAATGTTGGAATGTAAATAATATACTAGTACGGCTTGCTCTACAAATATTGTATTATATGATCAATGTATAGAAATACCATATTAATACGGTATGAGATGCCTTGGACATGTGGTTTCTGGCCTAGAATAGACCACCCCCTTTCCTCCCGTGGGTGTCGTAGGACGCGAGTAAAGGATATTCCGGGGGGATGGGCAGCAGCGTTCCCCTGTGTAAGTATCGTTCCCCTTACTGCGATTACCAACCCGCCTGCCTAGCGTGGTAACTATGGGCAAAACCCCCCCATAAAGAGTAGCCAAAGAAAACGGCCCCCAGTTCCAGGCCTTACTATTCCGAGTCTAGTAGAGAATAGGTGGCGAAATCGGGAGAGCGGGCCTTGTGGCGTACCCTGGGGGAGGCCGACGTCCAGAAGAAGTCTGCAATAGGCTGATTTGATGAGATTTTTTCACTGCTCGTCCTATAGTAAAATAAATAAATAAAATAAAAAGACATTTATTGTTACATCAAAGACACTTTAGATAAAAAAACATAAAAAAAATAATTACACAGTAGCAAAAGGAAGTGGACTAAGCGAATGCTGTACCGGGACGAGCATGACAGCGCTGATTTTTAGCCACTCCTACTCCATAGGTTGTTGTTAATTCAGTTACCGATCGCGAACACACATCAAGTTTATGTTATTAAAACACTCACTTTCCCTACGATGGAAGGTAAATCTATTCTTAATTCTTCCTTGCAGTGAGGCAGTGTCAGCTTGGAAAATGGCTTGCCCAAACACTGATCTCCCGAACCAGCTTTTCTCCCAAAGGCAGTGGGACGAGCCGCTCTGCAGATTGATACGGAATGAATTGATTAATACGTCAATCAATACTGCTGAGCGCGCTCGTCTGCTGGCTGTGGGTGAATGGGAGTCGGGCCTTTGGTTACAGGCACTTCCGTCGCCCAACATTGGAACAATGTTGGATGACAACACATTCCGCGTAGCTACTAGTTTGCGCTTAGGGGCTCCTAGTGTTGCTCCTCATCGATGTCACTGTGGTGAAGCAGTCGACAGCCTCGGACGGCATGGTCTGTCCTGCAGTAGGAGTGCTGGTCGCATACCAAGACACGCTACCTTGAATGACATCATCCGTCGTGCTCTTGTCACCGCCGGCGTACCAGCTGTATTAGAACCAAATGGCTTGGTACGTGACGATGGAAAGAGACCAGATGGTATGTCGTTGTTGCCATGGAAATTAGGAAGGCCTTTGGTGTGGGACGCAACGTGCGTCGATACCCTTGCACCTTCTCATGTTTCTGGATCAGCAGTTTGCGCTGGCACTGCTGCTGCTGCTGCGGAGACCCTTAAGCGGCGAAAATACAATAATCTGATTGGGAATTGTATTTTTGAGCCGTTTGGGGTCGAAACATTTGGGCCATGGGGTCCGAGCGCCCGAGCCTTATTTAAAGATCTTTCAAAACGTTTAGTCGATGCTTCGCGTGATCAGAGGGCTGGTTTGTTTTTAGGTCAAAGAATCAGTATTGCCATTCAACGTGGCAATGCTGCCAGTCTTCTGGGCACGTTTCCTTTTGACAACGATGAGGAAGAATACTTCGATGCTTTTTAATTTTAATTTTATATTTAAGTTGTAAATAGTTTTTAAAGGAGGTAGAATTTAAATGTGTATATGTATATAATTATTTCTATTATAAAAATTATGTATCCTTGCAGGCAAATAAAATATCTAAGTAATAAATGGAATATGACAAAGTTAGGAAATGTGCAGACTTAAGTGTCATACTACCTCTAAATTTTAGCTAAAAGTAGGTTTAATTTGGCTGACGCATGAAGCAATTTTTATTTTAACAACCTGGATATCACTCAAAACTTCATAGGAGCTAGCAATAATATTAGGTTAAGCTTACCAATTTGGTAGATGATCGTGCAAAGTTACTTTGGTTAGTTTTTTTTATGACGTAGTATTGTTTATACAAATATAAGACTAACACAAACATATTAGTTGAGATTTGTTTTAATATTCACTAGAAGTAGGTACTATAAAAGTGTTATTTATTGAGTATTAACGTTGATCTAAGGGACGTGCAGTGTAAGGATAAAATGAGGATTAAAGTTCCAAGAAGTGCACTTAGCTATAAGCGACTTATGCCTACGTGCTCTGTAAACTTACACCGTTTTTTACATCTGAATGGGCAAAAAACAGTTTTATCTGATTTCAGAAAGTTTTTATTGCATACTTCTTATCAGTTTTTACCAAGTCAGTCGGCCCTGGCTTTTCTCTTTTCTTTATAGGGGAAAATCGCGTATCAGTGGCCATATTTTCGCTGTCTTGATGCTGTTATAACTCCTTATTTAAATTAAATTCTCCCATGTTTAATAATTTTATCATTGGACCACTGAAGGATAATAAATTGTTTTTCCTGTTGTTTGAATTGTTTGTTTGAATTGAATTGTTTCTATTTTAGAAGTTAAGTATAGTTAAGTTGTATGACAATGGGTTAAGTCTATTAGAACTAATACGGTCCTTTTAGAATCCTAAAAGGATTAATCTTAATGACGACCGAGTCCCAGATAATAAACATACATACTTTGGATTCACGTGAATGTTTAATTAAAATAATCAACGTCGACCCGTCCACACGTAACCCGAAATGGGTTAACGAAAAGCTCCAATTTAAAGATTTATTCACGTTTCATTTACATTCGATTCAAAAGGCCTTTTTCACTACGACTTATCTTGGTCGGAATTCTATGGAAATGTTACTTTAAATAAACTTTTACGTTTCGGTACCTACTGAAATGTATTTCTGTGAAGGCCGTTGGTGTGTCAAACATATCATTGTTTGCCGCATGTTTATGTTAAAAGAGTCCATACTGGTATTTAACATTACATTTACTAATATATAACTGTATGAATTGTTTAGTTATGAATGTTAATAAATAATGTTACTTTTTCGATTACATTAATTGGTTCGTAAATTTGTTTTGATACTTAGCTCGAATCTAAAACGTTATTAAACGTCTCGAAAGCTTTTTCAGGTCACTTTACTTAGTTATATACATAGTTATTCGACGTCTTCATTGAAACTTGGAGTCTCTTCCTGAAAAACAGTTAACAAAAAATCGTTCACATCCAAATTACTTCATGTAAACTATTGGCTGTTACATAAAATGGGTCAGTGAAAAGCGGCATGAGTCTCAATGCTACGTTTGATTGAGTTCAGAGCCCGCTCGACAGCGGATTGAGTTTAAATTAAATGTCAAAACTATCGAATATTGGTGACTCAAAAATTGGTATTCAATCATATCTATTTTTACCTAGTGACGTAAATACTCGTTTGAGTGTTTCGTTCTTTACGGATTTCCATAAAACACTTCACATAATATTAAATATAATTCGTTTTACAGTCTTGGCTTGTATTGCTGACTACGTCTTTATCAAATAACATTTTCATGGACTATTTAAAATGAAGATTAGGTAAATTGTTATAGTGATACAGAATTAGTTATCTCTTAGGGGATTTTAGTCTATGCCCACTTTGCCCTGATTCGCTGACTTATCTTGAGAGCATTGAATAATCGTGTTACGATATCCTGAACTTTCGTTTCGCGTTCAACTCAGGCCCTTAGGGATGAGAATGATTGCTCCTGATTAATTTAGTTTGGTAAAGGTCAAACAAGGTTGATTTAGGAAAAATGTAGCATTTTTATAATATAATCTACCCTTGCTTAATAAAAATAGTGTATTGTTTCTCTCGTGCTTTAAAATACAAATAGTAAATTGAGCGGGAATAATTAATGTGGACGTAATTTTTTATTCGTCATGTAAAAAACTTTACTTGACAGCTATATCAAATTATTTTAGTTACTTATTTAGAGTGTGAGTAAATGAAACTTTCCATCCAAAACCATTTGATATCGTCAACGATTTATCGCAAAAGCTTTATTTTTTCGTACAAATGAGAGACGATTAACAAAAAAGATTTGTGGCCCGGATGAAAAAAGAATTGGCTTGGAAGGGCCTTATAAGGACATACTTTACCTTATTGATGTTGTGCTCCAGAAAGGTCAGGTGTGTACCGCCCTTATGTTTGAAACGAAGTATCCGAGTGGAAGGTAAAGGCTGAAGAAGTATTTAAGGATCTTAACACGTGGGGCTCGATAGTTTACAACGATTATCGTGTTAATAGAGGTTAGGAATTATCGGTTATTAAGGCAATTTGTTTCAATATTTTATTTTATGCATTACCTATAAAGGGTAGGTCAATCATATGCTTTTTTTTTGCTTTGTAACTTATTCTTATACGAGTAATACGAATTATTACGCCTGAAGTCTTCAAAGGCTTGTATATTTCTTTCTCAGGAGTTAATTACCTACATTTAACCTACTCTATACGTTGTAGGTGGTAAGACTATTTTCAGTCATTGGGCCCGCTCTGATCTCTTCGCCTAGCTTTCCCAATGTTGCGAAGGAATTGTATTCTTGATGAACCTCTTTAAGACCATAATACTTTAATAGTAATTCAAAAATGGCATACGTTTTTTTAGAAATACTTATTTTATTATATACTTAGTATTATATTTCGGTTCGCAGCTAAACCCAAGGCTCTCAACACTGATAAATGTTTGTAGTGAGTTTGTTGTTTCTTCTTTTCACCCTCCAACGTTCGGAAGCAGTGGAGTGTAGCGCTTTTTAGAAAAAATATTAGTTTGAAGTCTCACTTGAGCAAACAATTTAATTTTCATTAATATTCATTTTTAATGATAAAAATGTTTGCTCAAGTAAGACTGTTTTATTAAGAATTTGTTAAGCATTATATTAACATAATACTGATACTTCAATTAGGTACTTAAAGAGTTCGAAGTAGCACGTAAAGTAGGTACATAGGTACTCGTGTTCGTTAAAATACTACCTAATTTACGTACCTACTTAACTCCGTAGTAATATGAGTAAGATTACCTTAATGACCACGTTAACGTGTACTCAAGCTTGTTGTTTAAATATATTGGCATTTTTGTCGCCCTTTACGACACTTTAGAAATGGAAAACACAGAGTATTCTTCATCTTTTCTAGAAACCGCGCAGCAGATAAAATTGTACGTGAATTTCTTATGCAAGGGTTTAATTAGGTGTTTGTTAACATCAAAAACAAAAGACTGCGGGCTCGACAAAGCGTCGTATAATGTCGTTTAATTAAGACGGATCCCGAGACATGAATTAATGTTTATGTACAAGCCCGAGTTATGTATTCAGCGAAATAATGCTGTGATCGTCACTAATGAGACTCGGGGCGTTATCAACTATGATTATGTAGTTTACCGTGTGGTGTACGGCGCGATAATTGTTTAAACCTACCTTTATGTATAGTATTCAGACAAACATAGAATATAGACAGACACCACATTTTGAATTATAGCTAGGCTTACTTTCTACGTAATATATTGTGTAATTTAGTGAGTTTCTCGGGTTACTTGATACTTACTATATTTTTAATACTATTTTAAACTGCAATCTTTTCCAGATGAATCTTAGGCTAAGCTTTATGGACACAGTTATTACAGCAACACATTACCAGTGTGTGTGGAAAATGGACTTACCCAAAACATGTTTGATATTAAGGGTAGGTCCATTTTTCGAAACTCTTTTTTATTAACAAACATACAAAACCTCGGTCTGATCGGAACCTCTTTTTCACAACCTCACAATAGAACTTCCAAATATAAAACGATTTAGATTTAGAATACTATTGAGATCGCGTTATATAAAGGACAATAATGGGATGAGTAACCAATGGAATTTCAATATAGGAGATATATCGTAGGAATAGATTTCTGATATCCAAGGACTTAATAAAAACGCAATACGCGTATGTGTTCGCAAGAAATAAGTGACATTAGCACACCGGAGACCCAAATTTTCAGTGTTTGAGTCTCGATCTCTTTGAATATATACGAAAGTTTTCTTACTTCGTCAGTGCAGGCTATACATTCATAATACATATATAGTCTTTTAAGTAATTTTTGGAGTTTCTTGCAAGTTCTTCTCCATAGGAATGACATTTATGGATCCGAGCAATATTTTTTTTGTTGTTTCTTAAGTGTCTGTTATTTTTTATCAAATACATCGCCCCACCCTAGGTTATTTTCTGTATCATGGGTGCACATAAATACCCAGACTCGGGACAACATGTGCGAATCGCTCATTTTTTTGTCCCATTCGGGAATGGAACCCGCAACCGCGCAGTAGTCCAACCGCTTAGCCACTGCACCAATCAAGTCGTTATGATTAACTTATATTTATAAAAAAATTATTGAAATAACAGTAAATAACTTAAACATTTTCAACGTGAGCTCTCTGTTTACTCAGTTTGTGACGTATGGAGCGAATGAGTAATGAAGTCATATCTGTAATTTAGACATTTCAACGCTGACGCATATGTAATGTAATATTCCAACGTTCATTCTACTCCAATTAGATTCGTTTGCTTGTTACAGACCTTGAAAAGGGTCTTCATTTAATATTAAATGTTACATTAACTCTTTACGGTACAGTGAAAAGTGTAGTTTACATAATTATATACTTTAAAGGCAAAAGGCTGGCCCCTTTTACAATATGTAATAGTTATTGTATCTGGCCAAAATTTTGGTGCACTATACAGTTACAGAGTATACAGTCACCTCTGCATACCCCTGCGGGGAATACAGGTGTGATAATATTATGTTAGGTATATTATAATAATATGTTAGGTTTCAGCGTTCCTAATATTTGGCATAATGTAAATCACAGGCTTTTTAAATATTTATATGTACATACATACATACATAACATCACGCCTGTATTCCCCGAAGGGGTAGGCAGAGGTGAACATATAGTACACCCACATTTCGCCAGTTATGTTGTATGTCCCAATGTAATAGGGGGCGAGCCTATTGCCATCAACCGGGCACAAATCCAGACTCCGTGCTGCTACTGAGAATTACCTAATGGAAAACTCAGTAACACTTTGCCCGACCCAGGATTTGAACCCAGGACCTCTTGCTCAGCAGTCACGGTTAGCGACCACTAGACCAACGAGGCATTATATGTATAATATATAAATAATTCAAATATTCACTTCCTAAAGTAAACGTCTACGGTAAAGGCAAAATGGTCAATCCTCATTTTTGCTTAAACTACCTTCGTAACTTTAGTGCTATAATTACAGCTTTGATCTTCTCATAATTGATTAACATGACACCTACGATAACATAAATATCAAAAAGTCTGACTCTGTTATAAACTCTTTTAATTAAGATATACCATAATATCGTAATAAAAAATACTTGTAAGAGAGGTCCTGCATTACTATATCACACATTGACATACACCCTCTCCTTTTGCTTACCTTTCACAATCGAGAAACGAAACTTATAGCTATTCTAAGGTCGATATCATAACGCCCTTGTCAACGAACACGGTATGAATCGTAGGTGAAAGCCCACGAGCTACGCCGTAGTCGGTGTCTACGTGACAAGACTGATAGTTTTGCTCGTAGCCGCGTAGGTGTTAAGTTAATAAACTTCTACGTGGGTAAATATTTTCATAACGTCTCAAATTAGAAAAATGCAAGATATTACAACTGTGACAGCTTTATAAAATAAATATAAGTGTATATTTTTGTAATACATTAACACTTTTAGTTAGTAATGATAAATGACTTTATAAAAGTTTCATCCCAAATTCTGGAACGGTAATTAAAACAATTACAACTCATTTAAAATTATTTCCATAATACGATATAATTAAAATGGAAGCATGAAAATGAAGGTACGAGCAAAGGGAACATTGAAGTATGAGAGTTGGGTAGATTGCACGCATTGGTTATATAGGTACGTATGGAAAGTAATTAAGGGGTTCATACTGAAGTATCATCAGACGACTTTAATATAATTTTTAATACATATTAGGATTAGCGGCAATTTTGTTGGGCTTTCTGCGTATACCACAACCTAAACCAATTAAGAATAATAAAAATAAATTATCTGATACAATATTCAAGTTAGTTCTTCTTTGACATCTCCATAAAAATTATACGTGTATAAAAAGTCAGTGGTTAAATTTAAGGTAATGGTAACCATCATATCAGTCAACTTTCTCTATGGGAATAACATCACAAAAATAACCCATGTCGCATGCATTATAGAGAGTCTACTTCATGTTCTTACATAAAAATTATCCAATGTCCAATCTTTTAAATTCACAAACTCACATATAATATCAGTTGAATAATACAGAAGAACATGATAATAAAACATACATTCACTTGTTTAATAAAATGCCATTTACAACATCACTTTTGTTGTCACATTTTGTATCTAAATTACCACTCGTGGGACTTACATTATTTCAAATGCACGCTTCAATGCCCAAAGAGGTTTTACATTTATGTAAACCTTTGTGGTTTTATTGGCCTTTCACTTTTAATAATACCTCTACAAACAGATACTAACTTATGTATGTCATTATAAATATACCTACTAGTGTTTGTATGATATTTTCTATTTTATACCTTACTAGCTGTCCCCGCGGTGTTACCCGCTACATTTTTTCGGAATAAACAGTAACCTATATGTTGAATCATGCTGTCAGCTACATCCGTACCAAAATTTATCAAAATCGGTCCAGCCGTTTTAGCGTGAAGAAGTAACAGACATACAAACACACAAACTTTTGAATGTATAATATTAATGTTTTAATATCTTATATGTTTGTTGTTTAATTTTTGTAAATTCTTTGCTCCTACGCCTAAGAAATTAATTTGCTCGCTTTTTACCGCTAGTAAAATAAAGGTTTTTGAAGATTGATAGAATAGTTAAATTAAATGTTGCTTCTAAAAATATCAATTAATTCTCTTTTGGTCGTTATTCGTTAGGTTTTTTCAAACCTAAGTTATTTCACAGTTAGAAACTCATGATTTTATAAGTTGATTTTACTTTTAATTACTTTTCATATGACCCATTACAGTTTATATTTTTACATTGTTTTACAATGTATCCCACGTAAGAAATCAAGACATAGTCCATTTAAATTAAATGTATTTCACAATAGAAAATACAAATAATTCTAGAGCATTGACGTTGATCTAAATTAATCTGTATCATTGTCATTTAATAAAGACTGAAAAACGAATCGTAGGATTAAGGGTTTTAAGCTTAATCTTTTATGTCCAAAGTCGGTTACGTCCTTGAACGGTTTTAGCAACTGATAATTTAAAATACGCATATGAATTCGAAAAGATATAAGTGCGTGCCGGGGTTTGAATTTGCGACCTTTGACTAAGCAGTTTAACGGTCATACCACTCGGCTCTCAGTGTCTAAAGTAAGCATGTAAATAATATAAATCTCTCAACATATTGCCTCGACAGTGTTTGTATTTTGATGAATCAGTTCCAGTAATCGAATGCAATATTCCATCGTAAATTGAAATTGTGTTTACCCTCCCAAATGTGAATTGCTTGCGTTCATCTAATTTCGTTCCAAATTTAGATTAAATCAATGTACATAGCTTTTACGTTATTTAGGCCTTTGACTAAAAAAACATGTATACCAATAAAAACGTTGATAATAATAATTATTGTTTTTTATTAAAACAATTCGAAGATTCACTGCAGGCGAAATGCGTACGTATCTTTTAATGATATTTAAATTTATTGTGTATAATAATTTTTTTTATGAAATCTTACAACCAAAACCAAACAAAACCAAATGACAAAAAATTCTGTAGTTTTTAAATTAGTCAAAAAGCAACCGAGAGATGCAAAACACCGACCAATACGTAAATGGGAATTTACATATTGGATGCGTGGGTATTGCAGGTTTGCTCTACAAAGAGACTGTTGCCTTGCCTGATTCAAACGATCCAATTAATAAACTGAGAATGATGCTCATTTCTCTATAAATAAAGAATCTACTATTTGGACTTATATCATGAGTGTACTTGGTGCTGCAAGGATAGTGCACTTAGCTTAAAACTTTTTTTTTATATAAAATTTACGAAAATCTGCTTCGCGGACTAAATGACACAATAGGCTCGTTATTACCTAGATTGGGAGTCTGAAATAAGTGTAAGGCAGGGGTATTATTTATTTAGTTAAGTATATAATTTATTTTACTGTTAAAAACGTACGGTTAAATAGCTTGGTATTAATTCGTGAAATACTACAATCAAAAGTTAACAAGTAAAACAATGCGAAACATATTAATAAATTTAATTTAATCTGCCTTCACAATACCCAATGTGTTTATCCACGTATGAAATGAAATTGCATTATCGTTATTGGGATATTAATATGCACAGTATCGGAAAAAATGTGTGGGGCTCGTAACTTTGCGGTACCCGGCAGATCAGTCGATCTGCGAGGTTAAGCCGTGCTCGCCGCGGTCAGTCTTGTGATGGGTGACCGTTTTCACATATCGAGACCCCACCGTGCTTCGGAAGGCACGTTAAGCCGTTGGTCCTGCGCCGGACCTCTCTCCATTCGTGTCGGTCTACCGTCCCATCGGATTATGAGAGTGAGGGAATAGGGAGTGCACCTGTGTCTGCGCGCATACTTGTGTACTATAATATCTCCTGCGCAGATGGCTAGTCTCAGCTGAGACAGGCCGCCGTGACCGAAATTCGGTCAGGAGGACATTATCGGAAAAAATAATATTATACTTGACGTCAAGCTGTGTAATTAAAACTTATTGAAGCTAATAATTAATTAATTGTTTGTTGCAGCGAATACAGCTGATCTCGGAGTGTTGGATCCGTCGTTGTACAAGCCTGACTGTCTTGATGAAGATCTAATGTGGCCCGAAGGACATGTGGTAAGAATACATATTTATTCATCTTTCATTATCTGCCTGCTTACAAGTTTGTCGAGTTCGGATTACAGTCTTACAGATGCGGCCGTTGCACAGAAACATCGTGGGGTGTGTCTGTGCGACGGTCGCACGACTATTACTTAACTTCGAGCGCCAACGCTGTCAACATGCGTTTCCCAATCAATAGCTTTTCTATTCTTTCAACTGCACGGCAGTCAATGTGTTAACAAAATACATTAGCACCTATTAACATTTTATGAAACAGCCAAGTCAAACTGTTTTAACAAGATGTATCGTTTTTGTACGCTTGGCTTTCATGCGATCTGATAACTTTTTAACAGTGAAAGCGTATGAGCTTATGAGGCTAGCAAACAATTTACATAAACTTGTTTATGGTAGAATACCATATTCTACAAAGACCTTTACAATACAGCTACACTAATACCAAGTATTTATGTATTAAGTATTACCAAGGGGTATTAAGTACCTACTCACTTAATACATTTTGGTGATACTGGTGTCTTACTATGAGCTTGCATTGCAGTCTTCAGGTTTATAACTTATCAATTCACCTTCGTACCCATATGCAACATCAACCGTCTCGTGCAATTTTAAGCTTTAATTCCGTCGGTATGCAGAAAATTAAATTTAATACCTACGGAAACTTCCATATTTTTAATGGAATAACGTGATCATATCATAGACAATTCTGTGAGTTAAAGGGTATATTACGTTTTTATGAGGAGGAAAAAGTGGTTCCATGTGCTCTTATTTTTTATTTCATTGGAGATCTCCCCTTTATTTAATATATTTTCCAAAGTTCAGCTGCGGTTCTTTATGCGCTGTTAAATAATTCATAAGTATACATTGTTAGAAAGTATTTGCTCATGGTATTTCTTACGTTTTCCCTAATACAACACGTAGGCCATCCATATTTAATTGACTGCATATTTACGTCATATTTTTTATCCCATATTCTTTTAATAATTCGGCTCCATCACTTTGCTATATCACCTCAAACCTAGTCTATGTGAAACTTCGATTCCCCGAAGAGGCACATACACTTAAACCGGCGTCACTACGCTATCATTACTGCAGAATAATAAGAAGCAGTAGTTGTACGCCTACAGTTTATCGGAAACCGAATTAGGTCCCGTGTAATAATACGCTGAACAAACAACTTGTTAAATTACTAAGAAAAATGTACGGTCATGTCTGAAATGATATTAGATATTGTGAAAATGACTAATATCATCAACTTAGGCCTCAGTATTACTAAAGCAATTCATAGAACTCGTAAACTATGCATTCATTACATAGAGTAGTAAATACGAAGACGTCTCACAATACTAATATGACACTCTACGAATATCTGTTAGAGTTCCACCCGCTGAGAAGGCGCATCATAATAGGCGGTAAACTTCTTCATAAAACGGCCGCTCTGCGGGACGCCGCCTTCACAAACTTTGTAAAATGCTGATTAGTTCACCGCTAAATCGTATTACGTAATGCCTGGATTGCGAATACCGTGAATGCAAATAACAATTCCGCCGCTTTAAATGATTTAGTACTTTTGTTTAAAGTTAAATTACGATTACTGGCACGAACGAAGTTGAGTGGGAGTCGTTATAAAAACGTTTTAAAGTTGTATGGATACAACGGTGTTAAAGCAAAATTATTTATTTTTAGGCAAAGCAGTAGCTTATTAACAAATGCCTACATGTAAAATAGACATACATACTTATATGACACTTTTCTTGATACGAACATCACAAGGGTTCAAGGAAATTAATTCATATTCAATTTTTCAGGGTACATCTTAAACTTAAACTAGCTGTTTTGGTAATTAATAAAAATCTCACAAAATTTTGTATGTGACTAATATACAATATTGCAAGATCCATAAGTATATCGCTTAACTTCTAAACCAGTTATCGCCATAAAATTAGTTCTGACGTTTCATCCAACATGAATGGTTCACAGCCATTAAAGTTATATTACTTTTCTTCTTGATTCTACAATGAAATATGAATAAGAAATATAATAACAATCCATATTAGCAGTACAAATAATCCACTCAAAGGCCGGACTGAGCGCAGACAGATTACTTTCCTTATGAATATTAATGTAGGCACTTTGCGTTTAACTTTTACTGTTGTTTTCACGCTCCAATCTTATAGAAACGACATTAAAATTTATAGCCTTGGCCTATAAATGTTTACTAGCTTTCAACGAGATGAAGGCTTTTCCATTTACAGTCTTGAACTTGATGTCTTTTTCACACAAGAATGCATTGACAGCTTAATAGTTTTGTAGATCGCAATTCAGTTAGTTTAGCCTAGTATTAATGTTATGGAAAATATACAAAATAGAAATAGTGAACGTCTAGCTTGCAAAAGTTTATGTGTTTCCGTATAGGAATTATGTTATCTGATCAATCAATTGTAGATCTGACTCAACTTGCAGCTTAATAATAGTTTCATCATCATCATTATCAGCCTATCTCAGTCCACCGCTGGATATTGGCCTGTGCTATGGCACGCCAGTGAGCTCGACCTTCGACTTTCCGCTTCCAAGGACGTGCTAACAACGTTGCAATGATGGTTTAATTAAAAAAAACCTTAAGTTTTTAATAAATTTTATGCATTAGGATAGTGTTTTATCATATTATTTTGAGTCAAACCTATTGTAATCTTACTGCCATAATAGTCTTCTTAGATTATACTTAACAGGTCTGTAAGTTGACACTATTGTTTTTAAACAAAACAAAGCAAGCCCAACTATTAATGAAGCCTACCCAAATTATAGCTTAGCCAAACCCAAGAATATATGCTGGGTGAAGCTTGTATTATACACGGAGTTAATATCACTTTGTGTTTCACAGTCATGTTACAAATGAGTCGACAAGTTTGAGTTCCCTTCGTCTAGGTTTACTTAAAGTATATTGATGTTGATATACCTACTATGACAAGACTGACCTATTTTATTCTCTCGTAATGCGACACGTGTTTGCTATACACTAAGATTCTATGTTTATCAAGATCTTTGCTTGTTAGTTGTCTTAGGAACTGAGCGGTGGATCAAAAGTCAAAACTTTTCTTTGACCACCTTTATATTATTTAACCAAAGTTTACAAGTCTAAAATTGTACCTACCTATATGAATATTTTAAATTAATAGAACACATAGGTCAAAATACGTAGTTCAATTGTACGCTATTCATCGTCATCAGCCGAAAGACGTCACACTGTTGAACAAAGGCCTCCCCCTTTTAAAAAGGGGGGGGGGGTGCCATAATCCCCACGCTTGGCAAGCGGCTTGGGGATCACAGTATTGGTGGTTAGTTACAGAAGACGCTGCTGCCCATCTTCTGGATTTTAGTATCCCTTAGTCGCCTCTTACGAAACCCACGGGAGGAAAGGGGGTGGTCAATTCTAGGCCGGAGACCACACGGCATTACGCTATTGAATCAAATTAGTCGAACCCGTGGCAAAGTTGAACATTTGCAAAGAACTAAATTTGGACTTCGAAAACCGATAACGCTGAATGAAAAATTATGCGGTCAAAAGTCTTTTACATTTATAAGCAAAAATAAATAATTTATTGAATACCTATTCATTTTATTTAAACCAAAATCACCACCTCTATGAAATGAACGAGGATTTACTGATAATAAAGATTATTCTATAAATACGTTCAATGCCATAATTTAATCACGAAGCCCGACATAAAGTACGAAAATTCTCAAAGTGCTCGCAAAATAAAATCGGTTATCGACGCGACACTGAATGTCACGTAAATCGTAGTCGTTGTTATGACGTGCTGCCATCATTGACCTTCTATTTTAATTTCCCAAGGGTCGAGTGTGGTTCACTCTGAAATACGAGGCGGGGACTGAGAGGCTTCAGGTGCATATCATAAAAGCCAAGCATCTGCCTTCTCGCACCCCAGCGCTGGCCAACGCGTGCGACCCTTACATCAAGTAAGTGATTGCCGCACTAATGTAATTAATGTTACGCCCTAGTGACGGTTTAAAACGACACTGTTGGACCTACAGTATTGATTATTCAACAAGCCGTTCTTATTGAAGATTTTTATTATATTAAAATTTACACTTTACACCTCCACAGAGGTTTGTTCAAATCAGCGGTTACTGAATAATAAATTTATTACTTGCCAGTCAGTGAAAAGCAATCATTCAAATCACGTAACACAACTAAACTGATTATTCAGTGCGGGGGACGTTTTCTTTAACACATTCGATTTGCTCTTTGTGAATAAGTTATTTTCAATCTTACCTCAACTCTTGTTGGATGAGTTGGCCAACAAAGTTTACAGTCCTTTTCGAAGTAAAACAACTAATCTGTTGTGGTACTTGTTTTACAGCTGTTTATATTGTTCTGGTGCTAATTGAAATTAAACTTCTTAGGATCCAACTGATGCCCGACGAGAGGCGAGTACTTCAAACAAAACAAAAGAAGAAGACGTGCAACCCCTTCTTTGATGAGACGTTTGTTTATCAAGTAAGTGAAAGTCTATTCTCGTAAAGACAATAGGATTAACTGAACATTTCTATTCAATTTACGAACGTTTTAATCTGTAAATACCAACGGTTGACGTATAATGGGACCAAGTTAGACGCATCTGTTGCATGTAGAGCTAGACATAGTATGTATGTACGTATAAACACTACAACACTATATAGGTCTTAAACCGCAGGAATCAACGCTGTAGCTTTATAGTGGTGTGTGTGTATTGCTAGAACATATAAAAAAACATAGTACACAGAACAAACAGTAGCCTCAGATTCCTGTGGCAAAAACGGAAAAGAGGAAAAGCTCCCAGGTTTGTACTTCTTTAAAATACTGAACATTTTTGTACAAATAATTATAATAAAAGCTTTAAATTATTAATTGGTACTTAATAAAAACCAGCCAGCTTCAAAATAGGTACCATATTTTATTCAGCACGCTCGTAATGAATTTCGAATTTTAAATAATTTCTTTACAAATTGCTGGTTATACTATAACCACAATGGGAAAAATATAATTATATTTTTAGGATACTATTGAACGGGCACATTGGTTTTGTAGTCATCAGTTTTGGGTTGACTTGAATCGATTTCTCGATAGAGAGCTACAGCGTATTTTTCTTAAAAAATAGTAATTATCTACCTAAAATGATGCATCTGACTGGATGCCCAAGGAATAAAACCTCCATGATACTCATAATTGAATGTTCAGCTCGAATGTACGAGTACTAAGCTCTCCTTAATCTATAAATGGTACATGCATCGAACGCCCTCGCTTGCTTTTACCGAAAGTCAAAAAGTTTCAACCTTTGAACTTTACTCAGTAATTGGGTTGCAAACGTCAAAATATTTACATCGTCGTGTCGTGTCGAATAGGTACTAGGTACCTATTTCCCAACTTCAGCACAACTTGATTGCAGTTGAACTTTATGTATGTTACATACAAGCAAATTATTTATTGTATTGCCGTTATGAAATCGTTTACTGTAGAGCATCCTCAATTGCTAACTAAATGTTTCACCAAAGAGTCAGATGTTTCACAGTACCTATAGGCTACTCAATTTACGACGATGAGTATTAATTATTCTGGAGTTTTTTTTTTTCAATGAAAACTGTAGATATTATACATTAGGTCAATCTGCACAATTGCAACACTGAACAGTACTAATAATTAATATACTGCCAGCCCCACATTTACATTAATTTTGTAGAATAAACTGCAGTATGCAGCAATATAAGCAGTACAGCAAGTATTGTATGCGTTTTCCATTAACATTATCTCATAACGTTAATGGAAAATTTACCTATAGCTACATAGTACATAAGTACGCTAATAACAAGGTTTACTATATGAGAATATTTATGCCTAACTTTATGAGAACACTATTTTCATAAATATGTTTGCCTTTATCATAAATAGTGGTGAAACTAATAAACTAATTTATAACTTAAACAAAGCATGCGTAATATTACAAACAATAGCCTTTATACAAGACCTAGTTTTAACCTAAATCAACTTACTACATAAATAATAATAAACTGTTTACTTACCAATCCCGATAGTTGACCAAACTACAAAAGGTAACCACTCTCGGTACACAAGCAACATTTTCATCCTAAGTATACCGCGCAAAACATACCATCCGCTCCACACGAACTTACGAAACTTAATTGAAAACTTTCCTCATTAATATTTGATCGCCCAAATTCTGAAGGAATATGCTTTTACGTACATAACTACTATCTAAATTACCTACATACAATAAAGTCACACGTTTCCCAGACTTACAAGCAGATACTACTGGTTTTCTTTTGGTACAAACATGGGACACTTATTTTACCTCATTCACTTTCATCACGTTCTTTACACACGCTTCGATTTCGGGTACTCCTTACCTGATTCTTCTCCATAACATCTTCGATCTGATCAGAATATGTTCGCGGGGAGCTACTCTACTAGCACTCGCCTCATATAATATACGAATATGCTTTCAATGTGAGTTTAGATGGTTATGTTGTTGACAGATCCCGCCTGGTAAGATTGAGAGTCTTACGTTGAAACTGTCCCTACTGGATATAGGCAGGGTTGGGAAAGGGAAGCAGATGATTGGCCACATCATTCTGCCGCTGACTGAACTGGACGGTGTTGCTCCTGATGAAGAACCACAACTATACAAGCTTGATATCGAGAAGGTTAGTTTTAGAATAATAAGTAGGTTATTACAACTTTTATATAATTTGTTATGTTTTTAAACCTTTGACTGTATCTCTCTTATTCATAAAAAATCACAAAGTTAAACCATGGTCTTAATACGGGTTTAAGTTAATATAGGTACCTATTATCATCATCTATAATTAAGAGGGTTGGTATAGGTATATAAGCGTTTTAGTAGTCATTTGTTTATTTTAACAATTAACATTATATTAATACTTTTAGTGAGGTATTCCTCGTAGCGCTCCCGTTTTGAAACGCTCCCATCTAAGCGCTCCCGTTTTGTTCCTCCAAGCGCTCCCAAAAAGAGCGCTTCGAGGAAAGATTAAAAATATTAAAATTTATTTCCTCGAAGCGCTCCCATGATTAACTTTCGGATAGAGATGGGACTATACTAACTGAAATTATCGATAATAAGTAGAACACATTGTTATAATATACAACTAGCGGCCCGTCCCGGCTTCGCACGGGTTTGGTAATTATTTTTTTTTTTTGTTTTATTGTAAATCCTTTAGTCCACCAAATAGATGAATATAATCTACCGACATATGTACCTATTCATATTTTTTTATTGTTTAGAAAGCTTATGATTTCTCTCCATTATGTTTCCCATTACTACCCCCTTCCCCGCACACCTCAATGTTTTTTTTCGGAAGTTTTTTGTAGAAATAAGGCAATGAGGTGTCTATCGTTTACGTCAATGGTAGAAATGACTTTCCTTGTCCTAGGCGGGGCGAGAGAGTGTCAGACTCTTACTGACTAAAACCACCTACTGACTAAAATCACCTGCTCTGAGCCGGGATCCAGTAACGTATTGCGCTCAACGGTGATGCTACCTATGCGATTGATAAAATGGTTAAAACAATTTTATAGTTAATTTTTGCCAAAAATAGCGATACTAACTTCTTAACTAAGAGTTAAAGATGCGGCGCGCGCGGCGTGTGAGTCCTGCACACACACATACAAACCGTAACCCCGCCTCCCCATTGTATCCTAGAGAGTCGCGTTTAACGAATTCACACGAACCCAGCCGAGCATTGCCCGAACTTGTGTTTACGTAGAATTGCGTTTTGTTGTTATCGCAAGTTGCGCGAATGTGTCACGGAAGCAAGTTTGTTTACTAATAAAGTTTGTGAAATAATTGTGTGAGCATGGAACCAATTGCTGGACCAAGTACTGGAAACGTGCTAATTAAATACGTCCAAAGTAAAAAAGGAAAGAAAGTGTTGTTATGTGATAATTATATATACAGACCTATAAAAGTTAATAAGAATGGGAACAGTGTGTGGCGGTGTACAATAAAGACGTGTGGTGCCTTCCTAACTCTTAATAAATATGAAGATATTTTAAAAAAGAACGAACTTTCTTGTCGGCGTAATGAGGCATCACAATTTGTGCGAGAAGTAGTGGAGGATATTCACCAAGAAGCCGTGTCCACCTTAGACCCTCTCCCTGAGGTTTATAAAAGAAAACTTAATTGTTTATTAGACCAGGGAATTAATTTGACAAATCAAATACCAAAGTTTGAAAATATTAAAACTGGACTTTATAATAAAAGAAATAAAAGTTTTGGAGTTAAGCGTTTGTTTGGGAAATGTCTAACAGATGTGCAAGTAAGTAATTAATATAAAAATATGTATATTTTATTTGATGCCTTGCCCTTTACAGTCACATTAATCTATGCTCTAGCACAGATTACGTACAGATACTTCACTCCATAGAAAATTTATAAAACCTACTGCTATATTAGCCTACTTACTGGGAAACATAATGGAGAGAAATCATAAGCTTTCTAAACAATAAAAAAATATGAATAGGTACATATTATGTCGGTAGATTATATTCATCTATTTGGTCGACTAAAGGATTTACAATAAAACAAAAAAAAAAATTAAGTACCAAACCCGTGCGAAGCCGGGACGGGCCGCTAGTTGTATATTATAACAATGTGTTCTACTTATTATCGATAATTTCAGTTAGTATAGTCCCATCTCTATCCGAAAGTTAATCATGGGAGCGCTTCGAGGAAATAAATTTTAATATTTTTAATCGTTCCTCGAAGCGCTCTTTTTGGGAGGGCTTGGAGGAACAAAACGGGAGCGCTTAGATGGGAGCGTTTCAAAACGGGAGCGCTACGAGGAATACCTCCTTTTAGTAGCTTTTTAATTAAGCGAAAATTGTATTAACTTACATTTCATAACATCCACAAAATTAATCCGTTTGCGTGAAATTGTTGATAAAATTTATTATGAACGTATGTATATTTTTGCCATTATGAAAGGCTTACAATAAGTCCGAAAGCAGTCTGTGATCTCGTATGATTTATGATAAACGGCAATTGGTTGTTTCATTTTTAATCCGATTAACTTATTCATTAGCTACGAATTGGTGTACAGCAGCTTTGCATTCGACCTGTGCTTTTGGAAGTAATACTGTTGACATTTTCAGAAATCAATAATGAATTATGAACCTACATTATTTCTGGAGCTCAACTAACGCAGTGCTTAGAATTGTCCACTGTTTCAAACATGACTTATAATATTATTTATAAATGTTAAAAAAAGATAGGTACATAAAGTTACTATGCATAAAAATATGCAAAGTATGTCACGGCATTACCGTAACTTACTTTTTTTTTTTTTAAAACGTCGCCCCACACTAGGAATTTCTCCTGTATCGTGGGTGCGTTTCACAAACATGTAATATCACAAACACAAACACCCAGACTCGGGACAAACATCTGCGGATCGCACAAATTTTTGTCCCGTGCGGGAATCGAACCCGCAACCCTTAGCGCAGCAGTCCAATCGCTTAGCGACTGCGCCAATTGGGTCGTCATTGTTTCTCATGTGCATAATCGAATAATGTACCCCATTTAATAATGAATTCATTCCCATTAATCAGGATGGATTTCAATAAAGGGCTTCGGATAAAAATATTTTTTCTCACGGCGGAAATTACCTTACATTCAAAATATTTAAGAACTGGGGACTTGTTATAAATATGTTTGCAAAATCACTAATAAAGTTTATCGACTAAATTGTAAATGACAAAAAATACATAACTGCATATAGTCTACTCTCTCTCTCTCTTTAAAGCTTTTAGCAGTATTTAATTGAATAATATTTATCACTGAGACGATATTATTATAATTGTCATATAGTTTGTCCCTTTTAAAATACGGAACAAGATTATTTTTATTACAATGTCGTGCTCAGTATTAACTTCCAAGAAACTCCACAGGATCTTCAAGAACCAACTTCAGATCTCGGCGAGATTCTAGTCTCCTTACTTTACAATGAAAACCTTCATAGACTCACGGTCACCGTCATAGAAGCTCGAGGTCTCAAGGTATGTAACTCACGTATTGCCTTCAAAACTTACGTTCAAACTTAGAACTACAGAACACAGATTTCAATGTGTCGGATATTCAAGTGATGTTGAATAGAGTGATAGTGGTCTCCGGACGGAAATATCAATTTGAATTTGAATTGAATTCTAGTTCCAAGTTTCAAGATACTTACAACTTTATTCAAATATTTGAGACTTCACACGTGGGTAGCACGTTACGGTTTCTAAGATCTTGCTCCTAAAATATATTGTGGTAATGTCGGTCTCCAGTTTCAGGCAAAGTTTACGCAATTTTCAGCTAGTTTCACAAACAAAATAGAAAATTAGCTAAGAGATAATTATAATTAACCCTGAGTACTTGCTAAGTTAATTAATCTGTAAGCTTTTAATTAGGATTTGCGATTTTATCTTAAAGAAGTTTTTTTACAATGATCAAATGTTTTTATCTTTTATCGCAAATTTTGAAAAAGAAAATTTATTAAACCTACGTGCACGCAATGCATATAAAATTTTGAAAGCATGTGATATTTTGTGAACCAGTTACACATAGGTATGCAAACATTTTACAACCTGCCGTACCTTTAATTCGTAACAAAGCAAAATTGAAATGCTTCGTGTTGCGTGATACGTGGATTCTTGGGATCGTATTATCGTCGCAGGTTTTTGAAAAACAGAAATTCAGAATTCTATTGTGAAAAAATTCTTGTACCATTTTTGCATCGGGTTTTATTTCCTGCACATTGTTGTGTGTATATGTGATAGATGTATAAGTACTTATCACTTCACTAGATACTAATATTCATTATATGCTCAAATCTATCTCGTTGATTTGAAGGTCGTAAGCTACTGTGTTTTTGGTCAAGAAATCCTCAACATACCTATAGAAGTGCGATTCAAAGTATAGGTATCGCTTCATATAACCATCCAGAACTCTATTCACATCCCCAAAAATCAACAAGTTGCCTTATCCCCAGTTGGATCCCTCTTCAAATAAGAAAGAGATGGTGGTCCGAGTGACGCAGGAGCGTGCCTGTCGAGGCGTGCGCGCGCGCCGCACCGCTGCCGTCGACGTAGCGGAGGACGGCAGTGCCTTCGTCTCCGAATGCTTCCACTTCAGGCTGAGGGCTGATGAGCTGCACACCACTAGCGTGACCATACAGTCCTTGCAGCCACACTCTGTTTATGCCAAAGGTACCATATATAGCTACCTATTTATAGAAGGTATTATTTATTTTGGATGTATAGGTACTTATTAGCTTCCATCTGTAAAATATCCCCTGCTGAAAATTGAATGCTAGTTTTTCCGGAATAAAAGGTATCAGAAGTCGTTTCCTAGGGTTAAATGAATATATGAAAAGTTTGTCAAAATCATATCAGCGATTTTGTCGAAAAACTACAAATTAATCAATTGTAAGGCTGTTAGAGTTCATTGTATGAATAATAGAGCTTTTTAAAAGATAATTTAAAGTTTACGGTTAGACACTGCCACAGTACCTAAGTATCTACCGCAAGAAATTGTAAAGTAGATTTATATTTCATTTAAAAATGTCATAAACTGCAAATGTTTCACTACTGTCGGATAAAGCTACCTTTGTTATGTTTTAATAAAAGGTAAGGCAATTTTAAAGCAAAATAAGTTTGACCTACTTTTGTTATCTTGAATCACAGTTAGTTTAATATCGTCTCAACTCGTTAAAAACCCTGTCAGTTCTGTAATATAACGTGGTTAGTCCTCGGGGAGGTACTACAATAACTCCTTCTTTGTTTCAGACCGACTACTAGGCAAGTTCGTGCTAGGATCGTACATGTTCGCTAGGGGACGGGCCTTACAACACTGGAACTCGGCCCTCGCCGCACCTATGGAACAAGTTAAACAGTGGCACCCGCTTACCAATTAAACCGACAACCCGGCCAAAACAACTGACGACTACCGACCCCACTATAATGTGAGTGTATTCTAATTTGGACGTATAATAATAGTAACGTTTTTATAACAAAAATTGTTCCGAAAACCCAATTTTTCTTACTCGTTATTATTCGTAGGTACAGTACGCAACAAGTACTTTACGTATGATATTATTATGATAAATTGTATAAAACGTTCCATTTGTATTATCATGTAACTAATTTCAATATATATATAGAATTTAGTCATATTTTTGTAACTCCAATTTACACTTTATTCCAAGTATTAAATATATTGGACAAATTCTTGTTATATATCACGCGGAGTTAAATAGTACCTAGTTAATACAACAAAGATATTAAGGACTTCAATTTATTCTATTGCATCTTTAAATCAATGATATTCTCTATCTTTTAAATTTTCCGATATTCGTATCTCAAATATTTTAACTATAGATTACTGAGAAACAATTTATTGCTCATAGATAATAAATTAAGTGTATTAATATTCAGAATATTACCATAATGTAAGCTACACCTTATAATATATCAATATAATTATTTATAAATGTTTAAATAATATAAAATATTGCCAATATACACGTATTGTAGTAGGATATAATTTCAACAATGTGCAATCAATGAAATAAAATTATGTAACGCCAAATTGGCGAAAAATGGTGTTTATTTTATTTCTAAATCAACCCAACACGTAAATTTCCCACTGATTACCTACATTAAAAACTTTACTTGCTCCTCAGAACGATAGTACCTAACGGTTATTATTTTACAAATCGTAAATGTGTTTTAGAAATGAATATTAAAGCACAAAATGATTCAGTCCAGGAAACCAATGATTTATCAACTAAACAAAATAAGAAAAATTTACTTGTATGCATGTTGACATGAGCTATTATTACGTGAAATACGTAGAAGTATGACATGGTGAAGACATTAGCTATTCAGCATGATTATAGCGAGGCTTAATGCCTAAGTTACTACAGAAATAGAATTAAGTATCGCTCGGCATAAGCTGGTAAACAATGAATATCTCAGTAAAGGTTGGTTGACGATACTTTCAATAATGATAGGAGATAGGGTCTGTACACGTTTTTCTGTTACGACTATTAGAGTTTAGCTAATACATGATAATATGAGGCACACAGTCGACAGAAATAACTTTCATTCTGTCGTCCGTGCTCGGAATCTAAAACCTGTCATGTTTCGCTTAATGTAGGTGCTCAAGCGAACGAACGTGATAATAAACTATATTATCTTGAACAATAACATTATTTTCTGATATTATTCTTTAGCACTCAGCGTAGCAAACCTAAAATATTCTGACTGCAATAAACTGAAGCCGTTTCTGCACTAGGTCGATCGTAAAACCACGAACTTTTATCGTCATAAAAATGAGGATTGGAAATTCCAGTCTCGTTCAAAAGCTGAAAGATAGCAATTGTTTTTATGGAACTAGGTTTGTCGGATATTTCTATTTGGCTCTGTAACAAAAAATCTCGTGTAAAATTTTGTAACAGTGGAATGTTAGTTTGCAATTTGGACGACTGAATTAAATGTTTTGACGAATTAAATTAGGTAGTACTTATGTATATGTATAATATATATAAGGTAGTTAAAACAAAATGTAGTTTAATAGACAACATTTTGAACGAGAATAAAATTCACACACACAACAGCTAATAAAAGAAATCTTACCAAGTGTGTCTAGCGTTAATAAAGCGATAAGTTAGAAGATTGCGCAAAAGCACGAGTCTTGGACATTGTGTGATACGAAAGGGTTACGCGTAATATCATTCTACATTTATCGATTTTCATAGATACAGTGCAAAGGTCAGGGTTTTACCATAAAACAAACGTCGATACTAATTAGTGTTAGGTTCGGTTAAGCTCTTGGGAAAAGTGTCATCTGCACGATAACTACAAGCTATATAATTAATTTGGTACATTAAATTTCTAGTTACGAACGACTAATGGCTGTTTCGTGTTTCTTATTACGATCTGTTTGTTACTTTATCTCGACTACCGAATACCTACTGTAGTAAGAAACTGGTTTCATTATCTTGTCACAGAACTGAACTCAGAAATTCACGAATATCGTACCTATAACTAGCTTCCGCCCGCGATTCCGCCTGCGTGCATTTCGACTGTTGTATAGCCTATAGCCTTCCTCGATAAATGGGCTATCTAACACTGAAACAATTTTTCAAATCGAACTCGGATCGAATTTCGAATTCTTCGTATTCTCGAAAAAAAAATCGAATCGGACGGAGTTCCTGAGATTGGCGCGTTCAAGCAAACAAACTATTCAGCTTTATAATAATATTATAAAGAATAGATTATTACCTACGTGTTTAATACTATGGTATACTACTGATATAACCGGTTATATTATTTCCAACTGATATTATGTGACTAGGTCCATTAGGCATATCATTGATCAATATTTTAACCAGGAAACGATCACTCTCATCTCTCGTGCGACAATTGTAACGGGTCCTACTAAAGTAAAGAACTTTGTAATCTTCAAAAAGTGATATTAGGTATATTATGTCATTAATATCCAATTATGTTTGGTAACAAGAACCATCTTTTATTTACGCAAGCGCGTTAACATGATTTTAAAACGTTATTATTTACCAAAAAAACATTGTGAAGAAAATATTGCCTCAACAAAAATATTTCTCTGTAAATTATACTCCTCTGATTAACTGAGAATTTCGATTATTTTACTTCTCGCCTTATCTGTTACGGCATCAAGCTTAAGAATTATTTTGTATTCCCATAATTTTAGGAGTTACCTTTATACCGTGAAAGTACCTTTAGCTGAAATACAAATTTTATTTATTTTTAAATAAGGAATATAAGCTTATTTTTAAAATATTCTGGAATATCATAATTATATCTGAGCAGAAAAAAGTAGGCATCACTTACATAAACAAGAAAAAGATATAACGTTGTGTTTGTATTTAAAACACACGTATACAGCGTGTTATGTTTCGTTATTCGCAATCCTGATATAAGCTTCCATGATACTAAATAGTCATTGTGAAGCTTTAACTTTACAAACAGTTATAAAAAGGTGCAAACGCTCGTTAACACATTTTATAACCATACCCTGTTTTTCCATTTCTGAACATCCTATTTTATGCCGAATAATATTTTACTGTTCTACGATTATACTCCGGAAAATTTTGGAAAATAAATTCACAGGCAACATGGAAATGATTCTACATATTTTATTACTATACGGACTATTTACAAAATTATTTAACCGGTAGTGATACCATATTCGCAAAAACTAGCATAGACAAACCATTTGTATAGTTGACAATGGAAACGCGGAGTTTTATAATTACAACTCTCGACATGTTTGGTAAATTACCGAAACATGTCAACGTTTTGTCATTGTAGCTCTAAATCTGAAATGCCATCTATTTGCTATCTTACCTTATTATCATAAAAATGACGATTAAAATGGCTTGGACAAATTTAATGTGCATGTGCAATTGTGCATGGCAAAAAATACACTCGGGTTCCACTTGGTAAGTTGCGAGTTTTAATATTTTCCCATGTTATTATCAACTGCAGAAGCCGTGCTGCTGCGAGGTCGCAGCCACATCCTGAAATGAAAAAAATATAAATATTCTTATGAAAATGGCAAACAAAGCGTCCCGCTATTTAATAACGTAAATAGGGATTCAAATGAAACATAAATTCTAATCTCTGTCATTTCGACGGCGGCTCGTTTACGAAGGTTACCTGGAAAAACATTATGGAGTTCGCAACTCAAATTAGACTCATTTCGGAGTATATAAATAAAGCGTTGAGATATTTAATTTTTACCTTTATTTTATTTGTTTGGATTTTACGAAATATTTGATAATAATTTACAGGAAATTAACATTGTAGTAAAAACAAATTGTTATCTAACACGAAGATTTTATGAATATTTAACAATTGTACTCATCAATGCAATGGAGAGAATACCCCATTATTTATTAAGCTTTTATTGGGCAAATGGTTTGACTAGTAGAGGCCCGTTAAAAAATACACCAACTAAGCAGTAATTCAAAACAATATAGATAACACTCAAACACCCGAGAAAAATATATTCAAAATCCAAGTAACTGAAGTGCATAACAGCGCTTTTACGTCCTGAATCTTTGTGGCACTTAAACCAACCCCACCCTCCGGCTATTTCCGCTATGCCAACAGCAACGCCATATTTTACCTTCCTACGGCAAACAGCGCTGGTAAATGCTTGAAACATTATACGGAACCCATTTTTATGGACAGAGCTATTAAGTTACAATATTTTGTAACTAGGCACAGTTGGACATCAAATCGTTTATTTTCTACAAGCTACCTTATTTATATAGGTAACTATTATTTTTATTCTTGTGGCCTTAATGAATGTAAGTTTGCCACCTGTAACATGGGACTTGCGATGAGCGCCGAAACATGTGGGCGGGTAGACCCACACATTATGCCTGTCGGTGATAAAAGAGAAAATTTTAATATAATAAAATCTCTAAAATAATTCTAAATTTATTACCTTTTTGTATTTTTTGTGTTAGGTACATTGACTGAATTGTGGACAAACAGACTATTTCTGAATTAAACTGATTGGCACATGAAGAGATATACATACCTATTAGATATATTACTATATACATATATAAGTACATGTACCTATGTTATTTTATATAGTTATTACTATCCGTAAGTAACGTAACGTTGATCTTAATAAATTACTAAGAATTCCTCAAGTAGATACTACTTCTACTTAAGGAATTCTTAGTAATTTATTTAGATCAACGTTAGTATTTTCTTCTCTATGCACAGAGCTATAAATATTTATCAATATAACTAACAGTTGCTTATTAAATAAAAAACACAACGAGTGGTTATATCCTTGCATCCAGGCGCTGATTGCTATTTTTTCTAGACGTTCTGGGTGAGTTTCTATCAAGAATAAGAATAATAGAATAAGAATAAATTTATTTGTAAATCAAACTTCAATCATCACAGTGGCTGAGTTCTATTGCAATAATGCAAGAGCCAATTAGTGATATGGTCGTTATTTAGATGGTTTCCGAACTATGGACGACAAATGAAACGATTAGCATACAAACCGAATTGAACGCACGTGTGGTTGAACTCCAGGTAATTATGTGTTTGCATAATGCAACTGTTAACAAACACTCAGTTGTATGAACTATGAATAATGTATGCGCTAATATAGGTCCTATGTGATATATTATAATGTTTGGTCGTATGTAAAGTGTTAGATTATTTCTATAAAATGCGACATGAGAGGCCATAAGAGATAGAAAACTATAGATGTAGTGTACCGCGACCGTAACTGTAGTGCCGTGAAATCCAATTTTTCGAAAAATCAGGGTGAGACAATGATTGGTATCATAACTCATGAGCGCCAGACAGTTTGCGAGAAAGGTGCTTAAACGAAGCACAAGAAAATAAAGATTCTCTCGGAGTCAACAAAACTCCTTTAAAAGTATTATTTTAAGAAACTACTTTAATACCACGTCGGGAAGTAATGGGTATTTCAAAACACGACCCGACAGCGGCGACTGTAGAGAAGTGCTGTAGTACGTAACCCCAGACGGTGAAGATAATGATTTGAAATCACGCGACTGGTCAACATTCGCTACAAGACTTAGTTCCACTCGTATAGATGTACTAGTACTGCAGTATTATTATAGCTGCAACCCAGAGTCAACACTGGAACAACGTTGTTCAGATAAGATCTTCTTGAAATTTACTTTATACAATTATTTCCACCCAAGCCAGTATTTTCCTTGGGATGCACATAATAAAAATACTGTTCTAAAATTCGACTCAATTCTTTTATAACGGTTTCAAGGAAGCTCGTATTTTTTTTTCCGGCTTCGCCGTTGTCTGCATTCTCTTTGTTATAAATGAGAATATTCTACGGACCGACCTCAAATTAACAACATTACGTTACCCATTAATTACCGTGTTACGCCTATTCGTACTCAATTATACCAATTATCTGAACTTTTACTATTCACAGACAATACGCAAAATTATCTGTTCAAATGCCTATTAAAATATATGGCCATGGTAGACCTCGGTGAATAAACTTCGGTCATTTCTTTTCCTAATGGGTCCCTTAATACCCTTTTTTTGTTCGGAAAAATGTAAAATATGTACTTAAGTACTTTTCCGTGAACTTTCTAAGAAAATGATTATCATATCGTTATCGCCACTCATTCTTGCTTGTGGTTTGAAAAGAGAATTCATGTTTTTTATTCATAAAGCCAAAAACCCATGACGTAAAAATTACCCTTAAGTGTTTACGAAGTTGTATTATTAAGTGAAAAGTTAAATATCACTTTTCTAAACTTATATCAAATGCGTACGTTTAATAATATCCAATATTATTTCCTGGAAATGTAAATTAGTAGATTAAAAGATTCATACACATCTTAATACCATAAAATTAAAACTGGAATTAATAGCTGGGTTGGCATATGTTTCAAGGTTTTCTCAATCCGCAGCTGTAGCGAAAATTGATCGAAAAAGTATAATAGAGCGAGGGACGTGCTCAGAATATGTACACGTAGGAAGGATAGAAACCGCACGTGTATCATATGAGGAGAACCAATGCCAGGAAACTAAAAGAAAATGCAACTGGCTTATGGATTTGTGACTTACTGAAACTAATTATTTATTTATTTCAGTCATGGTCGTCCCACTACAGGGCAAAGGCCTCCCTTTCCTTCCTCCATTCCTCCCGGTTGTGACCTGCTGTAGTCCAAGTGGCCTTATAGGAGTCAAGCTCGTCCCGCCACCTTCTTCTGGGCCTGCCGCGACGCCTATTGAAATTGTGTGGCATCCAATGGAAACTAATTACAAATAAAAAATTGAAGATGTTAGATATATGTTAGAGATTTATGACAGCTCAGCTTAGGTTAATAAATAATAACACCATATAATATTTTAAAAAGGCTGAATTCATTGTTTATTTTATTTTCAATAAGTACAATTCTCAGACGCCATTTACATGAGTGCTGTAAAATCTGTCTCAATCATTATTCTGCCAATTAGTTGTATTTGATTAGAACAAAAGTTTTTAATAGACATAATGTTTTTGTATCATATAGGCTACAAAAGTCCACTTACAAAACGTGAAATCGAGTTGCTCGGTTCCAGTAATAATGATAAAAAAAAAAAACTTTATTTCCCAAAAATACAGATCATTGTACTTTAAGATTACAATTTATGAACGTATGTCAGACAACTTTACATAAAACATGGATGCAACAGATATCTGTACACAATAGATTAAACTCTGTCTGTCAGTGTCGTTTCTATGGAGAAGAACCAGCAAGAAATTCCATAGTTACTCTTTTAAGTACAATAAGAGGCATGTTAATCAAGTTAAAAATTACTAACTGAGCGTTAAAAACTTTAAGAAGCTTAACATTACTTAACTACGCTAGCCATAAATGGCACTGTATACTATCAACCGGATTACACAAAAAAAAATACATTTAAGGGACATGTACAATGAATGTAGATTTCAAGTTGACTAGACCTACATAAGTGCGGCACGAGTCACATATACATTGGCTTTGGATTACCTGTTTTGTGTTGATGACGTCAGCATATCCCCTGCTAGTGCGAGTAATCCGATTCTATTCCTCCTTACAATTGACTGAAAGCTTGCGTCAAGTGATAAGCGCGCCTTGCGTATTATACCCACTCTTCTCATTATTTTCATGACTCAATAAGTATTCTGACGATACATTGTGTTTTTTAGAGAATGAAAGAAGATTTATTCGGCTTAATGACAATGGTAATAAAACTCATCTTAATTACTTTTTACTTCATCTGTTTCTATCATTGTGAAAGTTTTTGATTCGTATGTACTTAGATAGGTATAAAAATTATTATTATCCGTTGCTGCTAAATAATAATTTACTAAATCATCATCAGCCAAAAGACGTCCACTATTGAACATAGGCCTCCCCGTTTAAGCGCGGGGGGAGGGGTTGCCATAATCCCCACGCTTGGCAAGCGGCTTGGGGATCGCAGTATTGGTGGTGAAGTTACAGAAGACGCTGCTGCCCATCTTCTGGATTTTCCCTTAGTCGCCTCTTACGACACCCACGGGAGGAAAGGGGGTGGTCGATTCTAGGCCGGATACCACACGGCAATAATTTACTAAATATGTAACTAAAAAAGTTTTGCAAATAATTACACAATAAAAACTTGTGAGTAACCTTCAATCAGTAATTTATACTAAATAACATAAAATTAAATACATCTATATCTGTTTACATTAATAGTTCTATGAAAACAATACTTACCTTAACTTCGTTTTCAAGGAAACGAATCAGTAATAGATTAAACTACTATGTTATTCTAAGGTATACGTAAACGGTCTACCGACTCATATTAACATTAAATTGCTTACAACTGCTACTAAGAAAACTATTAATTATTACGTGGCATGGTGTACAAAACAGAATTCTTAAGCATGCGTAATGGTTGACTGAATACCTAATTTATAACGATTTTAAACGGCCCTTGGGTCACACCTAGGTACCATTAATCTGCCTTTGCAAGGCTAAATAGTAATGGACTAGTCACTAGAGTGAGACATTTAAGGCCCATAATAAGTTTGTTGACAACATTAAGTTGGAGCTGTCAAAGAGTATATAACCACTTCGTTATAGGAGCTGACATTAGGCTCTTATTATTACCATTAAGTAGGTACTTACAAGTAACAATGTGATACTCATAATTAAAAATTAAACATTTATAAATAAATTGTGTATGAGGTGAAAGAGGTAGGACAAATAAAAATCCGTGGTCCCTCCCTAGTCCTGTGGGAACCGGCGTGACTTTATTTTTGTATAAATAAATTGAATAAAAATATTTCTAAGTGTTACCAATTTATAACTTCGATTCAAATCGAGAAATAAGGTTTATTCGTTGAAAAATAACCATTTTCCTAAATCTAACATCTTCAATAAACCAATATAAATAATTCCTAAGCTACCCTTTGATGTTACTTATATAAAAAGCAACGTAATTGTTTTTGGGACAAAATTTCTTTGATACTTCTTCTTTTATGAGATTCTGCCTTGAGGGTAAATCAGTGTAACGACAATATATTACGTAATTTTCAATTGAATACAAAAAATGTGCTTACTTATTTGGTGCTTCTCAATATATATTTGTACAATTGGATTATGATTATTACAAGTTGCTTAAATAGTTTGGTTTATAGTATTATGACACTACAATATTTCAGGACAGTTTACAAAGACGTTTAAGTTAAATAGTCGACGTATAGGTTCTGTATTAAAAAAGGTGGCTCGCGTAGCTTTATAGCTACGGCGCTAAGCTCTTGATGCGGTGAAACCGTAGATGGTGACTTGTTTATCTCCTGCAGTATAGTAGACCAGTCACAGTTTACGCAAGTTTTTAATTTCATAAACGCATTTCAGTTTGCGGTTCGTTTTTAAAATCTATTTTAATCTGTTGCATGTCCAATTTATCAAACACAATATGATACCACGTTCTGTTGTTGGAATCTTGTAGGTACATGATTGTTGAAACAGAATTAGCTCGTCCGATGTTGTTGGCAACCTGTTTGCGGTTTCCTATTTGATGAGAGTGCTAAAATGGTGCAACGTATTTGTTGAGGTATGACGAATATATTTTTCATTGGAGTCAGTCGGAACGTTTGTTGCATTTATTGCACGATGTTCATTTGTTTAGGTTACATATATATACATTACTAGCGGCCCGCTCCGGCTTCGCACGGGTATAAAATATATATTATAAGTATTTCTCCACTATTGAATGGATGTTATTATACATATAAACCTTCCTCTTCAATCATTCTATCTATTAAAAAAAACCGCATCAAAATCCGTTGCGTAGTTTTAAAGATTTAAGCATACATAGGGATATAGGGACAGAGAAAGCGACTTTGTTTTATACTATGTAGTGAAGTATCGCATTTCTTGTACTATGATATGACTCTATTTAGTTTGATTATGATTAACCTAAATCTCACGTTTTAAATATATAAAAGCTAGTTTATTATTTGTTTCATTGTGTAGTCTTACTTTTTACCTACTTAGGTACCTTTCGTTTTATGAAAAGCCACGTCTTATCTCAAGACTAAGCTGAATAGATTGGGCTAAGTGAAGTGTCTTGGAGTGTCAAGTAAAGTAGGCCTACTTAGTGTACCTATTTATTCCCCGACTTATTTTATCTCTAATCTTTTAAATCTTTTCTTTCTTTATTGGTTAAAAAGGCGAGTTAAAATTCAGATTCCATATCTAAGGACGCTTTATACACAATTATGGGGTCAAAATACGTGAATTTTATTACCCAAGTGGTTTGACAAATATGTGGAAATATTTAATTAAGTATGAGGTCTAAATAATTGGTAAAGAATGTAATAACGGTCTTAAATACATATGTGTACCTATTGTTTAAAATCTGGACAGAAGATAAGGTATTGTTAAAAATCTGGGTATCCTATAAAACTTTACCGCAATTTAAAAGGTTTTTTAAGAAGAATAATTTGAAAGTAGATTAAAATTCATAACTTTATTATAACGTTTAAATTTAAGATAAGTAATGAAAAGTGTTATATATTATTATATATATAAATATGATGACTTTAGTAGTATTCGTTGTAGGATACTACTTTTAGTGGTAGGATATTAAAATTCCACAATGGTTTTATGAATAGAGAAAATATAAATATGAAGTTAGTCATTAAGAAACCGACCTACGTAGAACTGGATTTGCAAACCATTTAGTTTTCCCTTTGTGGGTTTGTAATGATATAAATATAACATAATTGGGTTGTGGAGGTCAACCGGGGTTACCCTTTTAGTCTTAGGTTGAATTTGTTTTGTCATTTTCCTCTTCATTCTGTCTGACGTCACGTATGACATGTCCGGGCCATTTCAAAAGTTCAAAGCTGTTTATTATACTCACTTTAAGAAAAGAGCCGACACGTACCGCCTTTTAGCTTCATGGTGCTCACTAGAAGTGGAAAAAGTAGATTATTTTGCAAAAGGATTTTACCAAAAATATATAAGGTAATGTCAAGATGCATTCATTTCATTATTGTCTTACCTACTAAAAATAAAACTTCACTTCATTTCGCTTGGAAAGCGAATTGCAAGAGGCTACTAGACTAACCTTGCTACAGTTGCTACTTATAACGTTAGACTAATTGTAATGAGCGATAAAGTGGCGTGATTGGTATGTAGGTATATTCAAGCTTTCTAAGGAGGCCAAAGATGATGTTTTTGGCTAGCTTAGAAACAAAAGCGTAAAGCATAAGCTTCTCTATCTAGGTTTTTTCACCGTTAGTATAAACTAACGGTGAAAAAACCTAGATAGATATAGATTTGAAAACAAACACTCAGTAAATAAATCCTAACGGGATCATTACACGTTTTCTGTCAGTAGAAAAAGAGCTTCAGAATTCGCCTTTAACAAAACTTCAAAAACAAAAGAAATTGTTTATTCTTTGCCAGGTAATGAACTGGAAAAATGATTTTAAAATATGTAAGCATAAATATTGCTTGGTAAGGCTGGTATTTACAATGTTTACCATCTAATAAAGTAAGTATATAAATTGACTCATCTTTTGTTTTCTGTTAACCCTCTTCCTCTCTCCGCTTTTGCTGTGCCCGACAGGGTCCATCATCATCAGCCGGAAGACGTCCACTGCTGGACAAAGGCCTCCCCTTTAGAACGCCATAATGAACGACAACTTGCCGTTTGCATCCATCGGTTGCCCGCAACTCTGACGATATCGTCGGTCCACCTGGTGGGAGGCCTGCCAACGCTGCGTCTATGGTGCTAAAGCCTTTTCGGAAGCCGGCTTGTTCGGGAGGCTGGAAGTCATCAAGCCTGCGTTCGAGACGGTTCGTAATGACTCTCGAAAACAGCTTATACACATGGCTCAGGAGCGAGATGGGTCTATAATTCTTCAACAAGGTGTTGTCACCTTTTTTGAAGAAGAACACCACCACACTCCTGTGCCATGCTTTTGGCGTAGTACCCTCGAGTATGACGGAATCGAATAGCTTCTGGAGGACTAAAAGTACCGGTTTTCCACCCGCTCTCAGAAGCTCCGTTGTAATTCCGTCATCACCCGGCGCCTTGTTGTTCTTAAGCTGTTTCAGAGCCACTCTAATCTCGTACAGGCTGATGTCTGGGATGTTCTCAGTGTAGTGTCGGGTCAGTTTAGCTCTAGAGTCCTGAGCTACGCTGACAACGGGTTCCCGTGACGAGGTGTACAGCTGTCCGTAAAACCTCTCGAGCTCTCTCAATATTTCCGGTTTCGATAAGATGATACTGCCATCGTCGATCTTCAGCTTCGTCATTTGGCTTTTCCCAACAGATGAATTCCTCGCGAACACTTTGGAGCCCTGGTTCCGCTCAATTGCGTCTTTAATACGGACAGTATTAAAGGAGCGCAAATCGTGACGCGTGGAGATAGAAATTCGCCTATTGAGTTGACCGTATTCCGACATGTCAGCTGAAGATTGCAGTCTCATCGCATTCCGGGCTTCCATTAACTTAATGGTTTTATTGGAGAGCTTCTGAGGTTTTCTGCGGCGTGGGGTTCTACAGAACTGGGACCCCACTGCTTGGACAGCTTCCACCAACCCGTTGTTTATCTCGTCCGCTGTTTCGCATTCGGCTAGGCACTGGAAACGATTACGCAGCTCGAGTTGAAAGCTTTCGGGGTTCTGGATGGGTTGCCATAATCCCCACGCTTGGCAAGCGGCTTGGGACAGGGTCCATAAGGATCTGTTATCTTATAAGTCCACCAATGTACTATTATGGAATGCAATAAAGTATTTACTAAGATTTATGTAATGAAAGACCTAATTTAAAAATTCAATAAAAGTCATAAATAAGTTTATCGTAGGTATATCATATGTACTTTTTGTTTGATCTCATACAATCTATTTGTACGTAATATTAAAAATTTGATCAAATTCTAAGCAAAATTATTTCTGATTTAAAAGTTATAGAAAAAGGCAAAAAAAAGCTGCCTGGATTAAATCCAGTGTATCTACTATCTAGCATGAGTTACATAAGTAAATAACGTAAAGTTGTCAAAGACGGAGGTCATCTGACAGTATTTTTGTTAATATTTGTATCTTCTGAGAAAACAGGCATACATCATCGCATTTTCTGCATTATACCGATCTTTCCGCATACTAGTTCTTCAAACAACAAACGTTTTCGATAGTAAATCAAAAACGCGTTAAAACGTAACAGCTCATGGTAGGCACATATAACCTAAAGATCCGTGCGTTACGCGACCACAAGATAAATAAGGCAATGTATAATAAGGTAGGTAATTAATAAAAGCTTTTCAAACACTTTATCTTAGTTAAATACAATTAACGCATAAAGTCCATTTTGAATTCAACTTATTTCTTAAGAATTTGGGTAATAAATGCTAAGTGGTTTAATTATGGAGTGTTTTATCTAGGTGGTACTTTGATTCATTAATAAAGGTTTTATTACAAAATAGAAATACGAAGTTTCGGGGTCTTTGTCGTACAAGTAATCAGTCATAGAAAACTTCTTGTACAGTGCAAGCAATGCACAATAAATAGTTACCGAATTGTCAGCACTTTACGTGACCCGCGGCGCCTTACAGACAGTGCACTCATATCATTCAAATCGTGTAGTTGTCACTCAATTTATTATCAATAAACAATTATAAAATCAATCGTGCTTCGTATCAATCAAAACTTACTATCAATCCATCTCTTATAAGTTGTGTGGTGGGCAGACAACAAACACCATACATCTTTTTGGTCCTTCGAGCCGGATATTCTTTTTGCGGTAGCGAATCGGTTCCCTGGCCTCCCACAAGCGGGTCTCACCAGGCGAATTGAGACGACACGCATATATCGCAGAAAGTTTAATAAAGCACCAACTACCGGTCGCAAACCAGTCAATAAATCATACAGAATATCAAGAAATACAGCAAAATGAGCGCCGACATGGAGAATCTTTTGGCCAATCAAGATCAAATCATCGGGGCTATGGAGCAGCTATTTAGTAATTTCAAAAAGGATTCCTCTAGTCGTAAGACGCTCCCGTATATCAAAAAACGATTGCAAACTTTGGATTCTTACTGGGATGAGTTTCAATCGAATCATTTGCAATTGTGCAAGTTTGAAGACCGTGAATATAGGTATTTCACCGATAACGTCTATTTTAAGGCTAAGACGTTTTACAACGAAGCTCGAGAAACAATAGCTCAGTTCGGAGCTGCAAGTGATCCTCAGGAGGAAGATCAGACACCGATGAAGCCGTCTGTTCGCGTCGCTGAGCCTCAGAATCAAGGTAAACAAGCTTTTATGGATCAGCCGGCCTCAGTTCAGTCAGATCCTGATCAAGCAAACAGTAAACCTTCTGGAAGCAAATCATTCAGTAGAACTATTTCCCGAGGAAATTATAGCAAGCTAGAAGAAATGTTACGTAAACAAAAAAGCAATTTTAAAGCGTTATCCCGTACCACCTCGAATGTGGACTTAGAAGGCCTCTCTGAAAAATGGGAATTACAAGACCTCCTGAAAGCAGTTGAAGCGCGGTGGTCCACTATCGACTCTCTGCACTGGGAGATCGATAGTGAATTGTACGAGGATGATGAAGAATATGAAAGAACATATACTAAGTACGAACATCTGTATAACAATATAAAACGGTCTATCAATATCAAGATTGGTTCTGTAGCTTACAGAGAAAAGAGTACACCACAGCTAGACATTCCGTTCTTCAGTGGAAGCTACAGCAAATGGACTTCCTTTAAAGACTTATTTAACGAAGCTATTCACACCAATAAGTCATTGTCTAGCGCCCAGAAGATGCAGTTTTTAAAGGGAAAACTGAAAGGCGAAGCAGAAAGGATAGTGCAACATTTGGATATCAGCTCAGAAAATTACCAAATCTGCTGGGACATACTAGAGCATCGGTATAGCAATGCTAAGCGCATATTCAGCTCTCACGTCGACGTGCTTCTGACAATACCAACCATGCATACTCCATCTGACACGCATATCAAGAACATGTTCGATACTATTAACGAATGTGTTAATGCCATAAAGAAGCTCAGTCCATCGCCATGGGAACCACTGATTGTGCACTTATTGACTCAGAAACTTGACACTCAAACAAATGCTGAATACGCCCAGTCTCTAGAAAACCCGAGGGAGTTGCCAAAGGTCGCAGATTTTCTAAATTTTCTTGAAAACAAATATACTGCTCTGGAGTCATCTCGACGCAAGACACATGCATCAAGATCTGTGCCAGCGTCATCAAGCTTTAAAAAGGATGAAGATAATTATCATTCCCACAAGCAAAATAAATCATTTAATAATTATAACAAAAACGATTTAAAACAACCATCAATACGTAATTCAGCGGTAAGAAGTTTCGCAATGAAGACACAAAAATGCCCACTCTGCAGCGACAGCCACGGTTTATTCCATTGCAAAACATTTTTAGAATCTAGGCCGGAAGCTAAGCGCGACACGGTACAAAGGTTGAATTTGTGCAAAAATTGTCTGTTCGATCATAAAGACAAACCATGTTTTTCTGAAGCAAAATGCCGTGTATGTCAAGGGACTCATAACACCTTACTACATGATGCCTTTCAGCGGACGATACCATCTACGTCACGGGAGCACAAGCCAAGGACCAATGTCTCGCATGTCGCGAATGAATACATTTCCGAAGTCTTGCTCGCAACGGCTCTTATTAGAGTCAAGGGAGCCAATGGCGCATATCACACTATGCGGGCTCTCATAGACCAAGGCTCTCAGGCTTCCCTTATATCAGAAAATGCAGCTCAAAGGTTATGCCTTCCACGTCAAGCCTGCAAAGGGGTTATATTTGGCATCGGTTCGAATCAAACAAACAGCAAGGGCGCAATTAGTATTATTGCGTCATCCATGTACTCAAACTTCGAGTTCCAAACTGAAGCAGTGATAATGAACACTCTTATCAATCATTTGCCGAATAAGACATTTACACAACCGTCATGGCCGCATCTAGAAAACATTCAGTTGGCCGATCCAGAATACTATATGAGTCGACCCATCGACTTGCTACTGGGTGCCGACGTATTTGCCCAAATACTCATGAGCGGAATTATCAAAGTAAATGAGTCATTACCTGTGGCGCAGCAAACTCACTTGGGCTGGATATTGAGCGGAAATGTCAAATCATTTCACTGCAACGTTGTGATGAATAATATACAAAACATTCAAGAATTTTGGAAAATCGAAGATATAGCCGATGGAAACATCAACATGTCTAGTGAGGACCATCAGTGCATCCAGCAGTACAACTCAGAAACAATACGAAGTAAGGATGGCAGATATATTGTCCGATTGCCTTTGAAGAAAAATATCAAAGAAAACTTGGGGGAATCTAAGAAAAAGGCAGTTGCTCAATTTTATCAATTGGAAAAACAGTTTTTAAGAAACACAAATATCGCCGATAATTACATGTCATTTATCGATGAATATATTAAACTAGGTCACATGCGCCGAAGTGTACAACGAAATTTGCCAGATTGCATATTACCTCACCACTGCGTAATTAGACCGGATTCAAGTACAACGACATTGCGCGTGGTATTTAATGCATCAGCAAAAACGTCCACTGGCTACAGTTTAAACGACCTAATGTATAGCCCAAATTTACAACAAGATTTATTTTCAATAATTTTGAGATGGAGACAATATAAGTATGCTGTAACAGCTGATATTGAAAAAATGTTTCGCCAAATTCTTTGCAATGAAAAAGACCTGCAATATCAAAAGATCTTATGGAGATTTTCACCTAGTGAAAGGTTGCGAGAATATGAGCTAACCACGGTCACATACGGCACCAAGGCTGCACCATTTCTAGCTATGATGACTTTGAAGCGGTTGGCGGAAGACGAACGTTCTACGTACCCTGAGGCGTCAGCTGTTCTTGAGCAATGTTTCTATATGGATGACCTTTTGGCGGGTCACCACAGCATACAAGACGCCAAGCAGCTCAAAACCGACCTCATCAACTTATTAAAATTGGGAGGTTTCAATCTGCGGAAATGGTCGTCGAATAAACCTGAGGTTTTGGGTGAGGATACCACAACCACTCAGCAAGCCTTTGAATTCAAACACCAGGAATCAACCAAAACGCTTGGTCTGCGATGGCATTCATATGAAGATCATTTCCAGTTTAAAAACAATATAGACGTATCAACTATGAAAAGAGCTACAAAGAGGTCATTATTATCAGACATTTCAAAAATATTTGACCCTCTCGGCTGGCTATCGCCACTTACTACACAACTCAAGCTCTTATGTCAGTCTGTTTGGTCATTAAATCTAAAATGGGATGATCCAATACCGGAAGAAATGAATGAGAAGTGGCTCAAAATCAAAAAGGATCTACCGGAAATGGAACAGATTCACATAGAAAGGTGGATCAAAACATACAGAAATGCTCATATTGAACTTCACGGTTTCTGTGATGCATCAACAAGAGCATATGCTTCTGTCATATATTGCAGGATTATCAAGCAAAGTAATCAGGATCATGAAACACCTGTGATAATTGTCGCAGGCAAATCAAGGATTGTGCCTATAAATAAAACCGTATCGTTGCCGAGACTAGAGCTGTGTGCTGCACATTTGCTGTCAAAACTGACGGAAACAGTACAAGCTTGCTTATCAAGCTATAACATGCAGTTATTTGGCTGGTCTGACTCAACAGTGGTCTTAGGCTGGATTCAAGGAGATCCAAACAGATGGAAACCATTCGTAGCTAACAGGGTGAATCAGATTACGAAAATCATACCAATCGAGAATTGGCATTACGTCAAATCAACTGATAATCCAGCTGATTGTGCTAGTCGTGGTTCTTCAGCAGAGCAGCTCAAGAAACATCCATTATGGTGGCATGGACCGTCATGGCTATCATCGTTCGATGAGAAGAAACATCAACATCAAAAAACTAATTTTAATACGAACGAAGAAATTAAGAAAATACGGCTAAGTAATGTGACTCAACAAGACGCTGACTTTGTGCAAAATATACTAAACAAATATAGCACATTTACCCGAGCATCACGTGTACTTGCGTGGATTTTGCGTGCAATTTCAAGAAATCAACCAAAACCACATTATTTAACAATAACTGAGTTAAGAAAAGCAAGATACCTTTTAATCAAACATGTACAACATTTAGAGTTTAAAGAAGATATTATGAATCTCCAGAAACAAAATCAAATCAGTCGCAAGAGTAAACTGCTGTCATTACGTCCGTTTGTCGATCAGGAAGGATTACTACGAGTCGGCGGGAGGCTGAGACATGCAAAAATCAGTCAAAATATGAAGCATCCTTTAATCATACCAAACAATTGTCATCTCAGCAATCTGCTCATCGATCTAGGTCATCAAATGACGTATCATGGCGGCGCCCGGTTGACCCAAATGTGGTTAAGACAACAATACTGGATCTTAGGTGGTAATCGAGCTATCAAGAAACGTCTTCATAACTGTATCAAATGTAGACGACAGGATCCCATTAAACAAGAACAATTAATGGGAGACTTACCACCAGCACGTAGCAACCCGACACGTCCTTTCTATCACACAGGAGTGGATTTTACTGGGTTCATCGACATCAAAACAAACAAAGGCCGAGGAGTGAAAACTACAAAGGGCTATATAGCGGTTTTTGTATGTATGGCCACAAAGGCAGTACACCTCGAATTGGTGTCCGATCTCAGCTCTTCTTCATTTTTAGCAGCCTTGCGCAGGATGGCGGCACGCAGAGGAGCTCCAGGACATATTTATAGCGACAACGGAACAAACTTCGTGGGAGCAAGTAGACTTTTGAAAGAAGAATTCATCAACATGCAATCAATTTTGGACGTCGAATTTCACAATGCAATCACTGACATGAACATCACGTGGCACTTTAACGCCCCATCCTGGCCAAGTGCTGGAGGACTGTGGGAAGGAGCCGTCAAAAGCCTAAAATATCATCTTAAGCGCGTGATCGGCGACCAAAAATTGACATTTGAAGAGTACACGACAATACTAGCTCAACTCGAAGCCTGTTTGAACAGCAGACCGTTGTGTGCATTGACCGAGGATTCCGATGATTTAGACTGTCTCACACCATCACACTTCTTGGCTAGCGGTCCGACACTAACGCTGATCGAAACAGAGAGAGATTTGAGAACAAGATGGCAGTTGACACAAAAAATCTTTGATGACATTTGGAAAAGGTGGAGAGCAGAGTACTTGAGTCAACTTTCAGTTCGTACTAAATGGCGGAAATCACAAGAAAACCTGAAAATAGATGATATTGTGATCGTTCAAGACATCAATTTGCCGCCAGGGAAGTGGCCTCTAGGCAGAATCACTGAACTATTTCCTGGAAAGGATGGTTACGTCCGAGTTGTAACTGTTCGGACAAAAAATGGATTAATAAAACGACCCATTTCAAGACTAGCATTACTACCTATCAATGAAAACCAAATACAGCATGACAATAGCAAACCAAAACAACCGACAGTTCACAAACGTACATCAAAGTTATGCAATTTTGTATACAGTATACTACTTTTATTCATGACGTTTGCTCCACTAGTACGAGGCGAATATAAAATATCTTCGCTCAGCAGTAATCAGAGCATTTATTTTGACAAGATCGTAAACATGCGATTGGAACAGGATGAATGGAAGTTGATAGTTTACTGCGATATGTCTCCGTACTGGCGAGGAATCGATCTACTGACCACATACGAAAAACACCTCGATAGTATATGTTCAACACAACACATATCACAATGCGACGTCGTCCGGTTACAATTACATCATGGTCACAATGAACTTGACCACTACAATAATATTTTGCTTGGTCAACAAGGTAGCGTACGTCAACGAAATCGACGCAATGTTATGCTTGGTCAGCAAGGTAGCGTACGCCAACGAACTCGACGCGGTCTTATTAACGGCGTCGGCTACGTTGCACATAGTTTATTTGGAATCCTGGACAATGATTTTGCTGAAAAATACGAAGAAGACATTAAGCTCATCCACCAAAATCAAGACCATCTTGCGATGCTGTGGAAGAATCAGACATCGGTAGTGGAAGCTGAACTTAACGTTATCAAAAGAGTTGAAGTTGCCATGGAAAAGCAACACAAAATGATCAATCAGTACATGATCAACATCGACTTGAAGACCAACAAGATAGTTGACCAGATTCAAAAAACTGATGGCAAGAGTGAATTTGCATTAACGTCGCTCGTCGCTATCAATATTCTTACGAGCCTCAGAAACATTCAAGAGTCATTGATAGATACAGTGGCAGATATCTTCAATGAAAAATTCAATCACCATTTACTGACTCCTGCACAGCTGAGAGATGAGCTAAATACAATAACAGGACAACTATCAAAGGACTTGATTTTACCTATCAATAACATTCAGTCCGATATAACAAAGTTGTACCACCTATTGAAAGTAAAAGCAAGAGCTACCAGGCAGCACTTGATATTTGAGGTCAAAATTCCTCTTGTTAGCAGGGAAGATTATGAGTTGTACCACCTCATAAAGATTCCTCAGCAAATCGGTGACAGCATGGTCACCCTAACGCCTATTGCATCTCATATAGCAATCAACATTCGCAAGGATTTATACATTCCTATGTCAATACATGACATTCAAAATTGTATACCATACAACACTGACGATCTCATTTGTCCATTGAAACGCCCTGTCTATCAAATGACGTCTGATAATAGTTTGTGCATCAAAGGTTCAAGATCAAATGACTGTCGAGCAGAAAACATCGAATGCACAGACAAATGGACAGAGTTAAATATAATTAACTCATATTTATATTATTGTTGCGGACAATGCACCGTACGTATCATATGCGGTGATCGGGTTACATCGGAACAACTCAGCAAGGCTGGTGTCATTACACTTAGTGAGGGATGCGTCATCAAGGGGACTACCTTTACTATTTACTCGCATCGAAGATTTACAAACACGATTCATACGAAACCTGATGTGATTGTATCAGCAGAGATCCCTACGATAAACAACGTTATCAATCTGACGCTACCCCTTCACCTCTACAATGAGACTGATGAAGCGATCAGTCGGCAGCAAGACTTGAGAAGGATCGACACAGCCATAGAAAACATCAAGAGCAATGAGGAAGGGATACTTGCGGATCATGTAACGTATCATGACATCCATCATTATGTCGTCATATACGTGTTAGTAGCCATCGTTGGAATCTGCGGCCTCCTGTACGTGTGGCGCCACATGAGAGCGCGCCGCGATACATCTTCGCAACAACCACAGCAAATGGAGCAAGGAGAACCCAGCGTACACTACGTCGCTCGAGGTGGACATCCTGTCAGCACCATCCTGAAGTACAGCAGCGCAGAGGTCGTCCACAAAGCTACATCGCCGGTTGTTAAGAAGAAATATTCTATTTAAGTACAATGTTGTTTTATATAGAATCATCATATAAATTAAGTTTTATTGTTACTTTATTTACACTATCACTCACCCTTTTGTATCATCTCATCTTCCCGGGCCCGGAGCATGTACAGTGCAAGCAATGCACAATAAATAGTTACCGAATTGTCAGCACTTTACGTGACCCGCGGCGCCTTACAGACAGTGCACTCATATCATTCAAATCGTGTAGTTGTCACTCAATTTATTATCAATAAACAATTATAAAATCAATCGTGCTTCGTATCAATCAAAACTTACTATCAATCCATCTCTTATAAGTTGTGTGGTGGGCAGACAACAAACACCATACACTTCTTTAATCGATTTTAGGGTATAAACCCGCTGGTTAGAATAAAAAATGACTAAAATTAATGTTAAACATTAATAATTAAACATCTGATGAATTTGATACTGAAATAAAGCCCTATAAAAACAGAGATTGCCTTATTTAGTTAATCTAAAACAGTAACAGAGTCTTTAACACGTTTATTATTAATTGCACAGAGCTTTGAGATTCCTGAGAGGTTAACCTGTTGCTCCATTAAAGTAGCGTTTAATGTTTCCAGAATGAATTGTACCAGTTGCATGTGGTAGGCGAATAATAATAATAATAATAATAATAAATTTATTTATTTTCTCATTCTCATACATACATTACATCTACAATTGGACAATTATTAGAGACTGGTGTCTGCTGTAGGTAAAACCTGTATCACAGATCACCAGGCCTTACCTCCGTGAGGGTGAGATTTCTATTTAATTAATAGCAGGTTATTTGGTTAAAGGAACATAGGTAGTTTAACAAAATAAAATTAAGAAAAACTTAAAAACTATTTAGAATATTAGTCAGACATTGAGTTATATGAATGTTGCTTACATAAAATAAATAACCAAATTAAATTTCAGTAAAATTAATAATAAAAAATAAAAAACACTTCAGGAAATAGTGTTTATATGTGTGTGTGTGTGTGTGTGTGTGTGTGTGTGTTTGTGTGTGTGTGTGTTTGTGTGTGTGTGTGTTTGTGTGTGTGTGTGTGTGTGTGTGTGTGTGTGTGTGTGTGTGTGTGTGTGTGTGTGTGTGTGTGTGTGTGTGTGTGTGTTAGAGTGTGTGTGTGTCATCTGGGTTAATGTAGGGGTTTTAACAAAAGTTCCGTTGCATTGTAGTCTAAAGTCTGTAGCCATAAACATATCTTTTTCTTGCAGGTCGAGTTAGAAAGCGGGTATATAGACAGGTGTTTGTTGATATTGTTATATAAATATGGGCCTAAGAAAGCATAGAAATTTTGAGATCGACTATAACTAAATCTAGTTTTTTGACATACAGCGGTTGATCTTTTAGTGTTAGAGGATGATCTTGGATCGAAGGGTAGTTCCGAGTGCTTCTTCATGGTCATAGTTAAAACAAAGAGTTGTCGGACTGTCAGCACCTTGCAACGTTGGTAGAGATCGTACGTAGGAAAACGTATGGGAAGAAAAGAACTAACTTTTAGTATAGCTCTTTGAGCTCTCTCTAGACTTATTAGGTGCGTTTTAGCAGCCCCGCCCCAGCTAGTAATGCAGTAAGTCAACAATGATTGGCATAATGCAAAATAAACAGATTTAATAATTGCGGTGTCGGCAATATGACGCAGAGATTTAAATATATAAATAAGTTTACGAATTCTAGGGACCAAGGCGTCAATGTGTTGTTGGAAAGTCAGTTGGCTATCGATAATGACACCTAAATATTTAATATGGTTAGTTTTAAGTAAATGAGGACAGGTACATAAACCGTGCAAAATTCTAGATGGTAAGTTGCAAGTGTGTGCTATGATTGGGTAATTTGGTTGAGTTTGAATTCTAAAGGTAAAGGTCATAAATTTTGTTTTATCTATATTGAGTGTAAGGACGTTGTCATTTAGCCATTGGGACACTTTATTAAAGCCATTTTGAGCATGATTATAAACTTCTACCCAGGTGTCAGCATAGAAAAGTAGTGCAGTGTCGTCAGCAAATGTAATTATTTTTCCGTTAGTTAATTGAATCTCACATAAGTTATTAATATATATTAAAAACAAAGTCGGTCCGAGGATACTGCCTTGAGGGACCCCATATTTAATTGGTAGTTCATCACTAGTCCAACCATCCACCTTCACAATCTGAGATCGGTCATTAAGATAGTCTATAAATAAATTTAAAGGTATCCCCCTGATGCCTAAATGTTCCAGTTTTTTTATCAGTATGGGGATAGAAACTGTGTCAAACGCTTTTGCCAGATCGAGATAGATGGCCAGAGTCTTTTTCTTTTTATCAAGATTAGAAACAATAAATTCTGTTAAATTCAATAAATTATGTTGTTAATCAGTGCAGAATTGGGGTACGACAAAGCAATTCATTTTACGACTGTTGATAGTTCGGGTTCCTGAAAATTTGCCGGTGTTGGTACCAATCCCGCATTGCATCAATGACTAATAGTACTATTTAAATGTATTTGCCGACTACATGTTAACTATTGCAGAATGATTTAATTGCGACAAAGCAATTCATTTTATTTTTGTAGATAGTTCCGGTTCTTGTAAATCTATTTGAATGAGTTGGGCGACTGATTTGTTAGGAAGTGCAAAGATGAATTATGCATGAATTGATCATAATTTTTAACAAGATGGGGAATCTTGTTAATAAAAATAATTACTACAAAGCTAGCAATATTTTATTTCATTGTGCTAAAGCAGTATATTCCCTCTTAAATTCATAACATTACAAACGCACTATGTTAAATAATGTACCTATACAGGTAATTGTTATTCTTAACTAGAGCCCACCGTAATGAAACATAAATTACCGCACGCAGTTTATTAAAATAACTTAATCTACATTAATGTAAACACGATCACAACATGAGCGGCTCCAAATTCCCAGTTGTTTGTTCCGCCCTGAGAGAACATTTCAACGTGCAAATGACACCTGCACGTGATAATTGTGTGAAAATACGTGCAAAGCTGTCGAGGGCTCATTCACACTCATTCGTCAGTGATTACAACGAAATAGCCTTTTTCGACGTACAGTCGGCGACGAAAATAGGTAATTTATGGTTAATGCAACGCCATGTTTTTGTAAATATTATGAAGGTATTCTCTATTTGTAACTTTGACATTTATATGTAGGTATTTTATTATTATTTTACTCTACTGAAATAATATATTCATGAGAATAAATGTTTTTTTTATGAAAAAACGTAACTATACTTTATCCGACTTTATCGTCTGCAATATCAAAGGGTAAGTTACTAACTATATTATTTCGTATTTTGTACCGTCCGTACCGAAACACAACTCGTTTTATTTTCGAAACATGTGGTAGGAACAGTTTTATAATAAGCATGAAATTACAAGGTAGACCGAATTTAAAAGTATATTCATTTATTACAAGAATCTTAAATTATTGTTGATATAAAGTAGCTTAGATCTCGCTCCGGCCATTAAACTATCGCCGTTCCTTTGTTTATAAAGATCAAAACAACTTATGCATACTTTTTTTTTACAATTTCACATCTTACAAAAAATACATAACCAAACAACAGCGAGAGGTAAAATATTTTTTTTAAATCCTTTTTAGTTTAATATTGTGAAGTATTTTCTATGTACATTCATTTTTGTACAGTCTGCTGCAATAACATGCAGTATACTCGATGTACAGATGCACATACATCCCATCTTCGTATATTCTGTGTACGATGGAGACTTTTATTGTTGCAGTCGCATATGGCTTCTAGCTTCGAGCTACACAAATATACTTAGCTTGAACTACTTGGAATTTTGTTGAATATGTAAGAGCAGATACGGAAATATTTTCTGCACTATAAAAGCAAAGGAAGTATGGACTCGAAGTAGGTAAATACGGTTTATGCCTTGAGGGAGCTGAATGGAAACTCACTGGCCAGTTCAATAGAGATATTAGTATCTCTAGGAAGAGTTTGCGGTTGAATAATGAATTATTTAAGGTTATACTACCTAACTAACATTATGAGGCAGTAAGCCAAGTTGTCAATAATCGGGACATCATTTTATTCTACTGTTCTCTCGCTGTAATCATTAAACAAATATAGTATTAGTATATAATTCATAATTTATATTATAGTAAATACAGGGAAGCAACATAGCACCCTTGCTTCCTTTGAAAAAAGTACCGTAACATGTATATAGAAGGAAAAGAAGACATGAAATAAAATTATCTTACTACTAACAAGGTAAATCAAAACAGTAATTTTTATTTTCTGATAGTAGGTACCTGTCCATTAATTATGATTTGTATAGAACCCTGGCATCAATATATCAAGAGGATCCATTAACTTAAGCACCATTCAAGGGATTAACTCGGTGTATTCACGTTCAAGTACCACCTACGCGCATTATGAAATAATTAGTCTAGTTAATTGAGTACTAATAAACTGGAATAATTTATAAGGATATTGCGTTGCCGTAAACGTTGCTGTAAAATTTTATTAGATTTTAAAAACATGATTTCATATTTGAAATTAAACACTGACTAAACTTATAACTTTGGTAAATAATATTATATCCAAAAGATAACTTGATTGTCCTTTACAACAAAATGTTATTCGTAGTAAATATGATACAATGAATATGACATATCTTTTAAATAAAAACTAAGATAAAATGAAATGTAGTATATAATATTATTATATTACTCAAAATCATGTAGCTCAACTATACATTGCATAGTAAACGTTTTATTAAAAGTGAAGTTAAATAATGTTTGGTACGTGCTTGAGGATAATCATACATGAAATCTGTTGTTCATACAACGAACGTTTATGATGCAGCTCTAATATTAATATAACAAACTGATTAAATTAAAAAGTAGACATTCTCGTTAAGATAGCAAGGCAAAAAATAATAAAAACTAACAGAAGCGGTAGTATTACTGTACAATATACAGTAGACTTTACATAATTATTTCAGATCAGTATACTTACTACTTACACATATAAACATTTTTTTTCTTCTACTTGTCAAGAAAGAAAAATAATATCCGGCCTCTAATTAACTTATTAGTTTTCCATTGATACCGCAACTTAAAGAAAAAGTAACGACAACTACTTTTCCCTGTAACTTTCGTTTTGCTTGTATAGGTACGGATCAGTAGGTACACAGTGAACTACTGACCAATTCCTCTTGAAAGTCGGACATCTTATATCTTGTGAGTTATTTAATTAAAACTTTTGCTTGAAATTACTCCCTAAAGGCAAGTTATTCCCTTGCGGTCGTAATATAAGGAAGATATGAGAAACGCCTCAGATCTGGATTGATTCTATAATTTTGATCTTCAAGACCTTTACTTGCTTGTACTTCATCTTTGAGTATCTTCAACGCTGTCTACCAATATATCGCAGTGCAATATAAAGTCCAATATGATTTCATGTAATCGTGGTCAACATTAGGTTTGACCTATGGTGATAATCTGTCCTGCAAATCGAAAGTAAGAGCTCACGAATGATACGACTTTCCGACATACTTGTAGTAGTAGCTGTAATACTAGTAGACAGTAATAAATTCATAATATTCCCATGACAGAATACATTTCACGCAAACACGACACAGAAATACATGTCATGTTCCAAACAAAACACAATCTATAAAATTAACATCATTAACAATTATTACCTTGCATTATGATTATTTAGGCGATAACAACCCCTATGAACACACAATAACGATCATAGTTGAGTGGACATATTTTATTATGGCTGCAAATATTAGGGTGTAGCTATATCTGCCATACTCTATCGTGACACTTTTTTTGGTCCAATTCGTTTAGGGAGTTTTCCAATATTCACGTCCCTTCCAGTGGTTACAATTATTAAAGTTGTTCGCGACGAAGCGTCACCAACATTCAATTGTTATTTGTATTACCTTAAGAGTTATACGCAATAAAGATAGTATTAGAATAGATAGTTACGGCGATACTTCGCCAATAGCGTTTCAGCTAAAATAAAGCATTGTGATAGGTTTTCAGGACAGTGAGTCACTGAAAATAGGGTAATTTAGGTCTTGTTTTATTTAATTAATAAACTTAAACTCATAAACAGGTAGTCATACACCTAGAATAGTTTAGAAACCCACTGTTGAATTCCTTGACTTGATCATGACGGTAAGAGTGTTATAACTCATGAACGGTTAGGAACCCTGGGTCTAGACTTACTCTGAGTACTAGCCCCAGCCGTAGTATGCCCTAGACACTCTTATCCTCGTGATTGAAAGAGGGATGGGCAGATGGACAGCTTTTTTTGCAATAACATGAAATGAGACTCTTTGTATCGGCACATAAGGGTATATGGTGCCTTATGTGCTTGGTATGTAATGTTTAGATAGCTTAACTTCGCTAATTCGATAGATTAGCTAGCGCTTTCAGTTTATTTCACGAACCTAGCTCTTGTAGTTTTCTAGATAATCGCCTAGAAAAATAATATTCCACCAAAATTTCCAATTTTTTCCCCTTTTTCATTCCACAACTTTTCAGCCATAAGGCTTAGGAGGTACCACTATACCTCATTAGATAGGTGGGATCAGCAGGATTCCAACGATGTATGACACACCTGCGTACTGATTAGGGTATAAGTAGAATAAGCAAAAAACTGTATATTTTGTAATAATTTTGTATAATAAAGTTTGTCTCGGGGAACGGCTCGCAGTGGCTCTCGTTATGGTAAAGGAGCGTCGTACTTAAGTGCGCGCTCAAAATCGGGTCATTTGTAGTCATCGGCAGAGCCCATTTTTTTGTTAACTTAGAATCACTTGAAGAATTTAGAAGCAGTCGAGTCGTTCCCTGAATAGTCCTGAAGAGTTATAAAATAGTGTTTTCATTAGTCCGAGGTACGAGATACCCCTTCTTCGTAAGTATAGATATCTTCAAGCTACGGTGTCATTCACAGGGATCCCTGAACCGTAGGTGCAGGACGTGAGAGCTTCACGAGTGTGGTACGCTGGTATTGTACTCGACCGAAGCGCCCGTCTGGCACATCTGATGGTCCTTCGAGCCGGATATCCGTGTGGGTGCCGCTGAAGACAGAAGACTTATAGCTACGACTTCAAGCCAACTTCAAGAATGCCGGTTACCAGATCGCAGGGCAAGGCGCCTGAAGAACGGGTGGTGGAGGCGAGCAGAGAACATCCCCCCGCCATTCGACATCAGCTACCCCCGCGTTCACCATCCACAATCGAGGGCGCCGAGTCGGCGCGACCACCGCAAGCGGCCGGCGGAAACAACACGCCTACACTAACCCTGATACCGTTGGAGCGTGTCGAAGTTGAGCCCGTAGCTACGTCGAGTGCCAGAAGGGGAACCCGCATAGAGAAGGACTATTCAGACAGAACGATGAAACCAACCGATAAGAGCATGCCGATGACTACCCGGGGTGACGCCCGTCAAGAATATCAGAGACCGCCGTCAAACAAGACGAACCGGTCAAGCAGAAAAGCTATGAAAGCACGTGAAGACTTATTGAAAATTAAGTTGGAGCTTGCCCAGTTAGCGTTACAGAGAGCCGAAGAGGAGCCGGACGATGGCTACATAGATGACAGGATATCGAACGACGAGTACGTGCGATCCTGGCTGGAAGAAGCGCCGGAGCCTGAACGATTCAGGTCCAGAAAGGAGGACATCGCCGCCGAGGGAGACGACTTGCCACCCCCTGCGGAATCAGAGAATATAGTGAACCTCCAGCTAACAGGGCCTTCTATGAAACCCAGTGATGAGAAGAATACAGTGCCATCAAAACAGATAGAGGACTCCAAGGCTGAGGACTCACTCCGTCCGTTCATCACGGAGTTGACGTCTGCTATAGCGTCGCTAGCCGACAAGAAGATAGGACCATGGACTCCGAGCAACCCCTCGGCGTCGAAGGTCATCATGACGCTCCCGAATTTCAGCGGGGCGCATACAGAGTGGTTGTCATTTCGTGCCATCTATGAGACCACACGGGGATATTTCAACGACGTTGAAAACACAGCGCGACTCAGAAGGAGCCTACGCGGGAGAGCGCTCGAGACAGTGAGCTCCGAACTTATCGGACATGCGAGACCGGACGACATCATGAGGGAGCTGGAGCTGCAGTTCGGCCGTCCAGACTCAATAGCACAAGCGGAGACAGACAGACTGCGAGGACTGCCGCGCTGCAGTGAAACGCCCAAGGATATATGTACGTTCGCGAGTCGAGTCCGGAGCGGTATCGTCACTCTTCGCGCTCTCAAGAAGGAACATTACCTCATGAATGCTGAGTTGATGCGTGTGCTCACAGAGAAGCTACCGAATTCCCTTCGTGTGCAGTGGTACAGGACGTACACAGAAAAATATAACTCAGTGCCTAACCTCACCCTCTTCAGTGATTATATCACCGAACAAGCTCGGTTTTGTAGTGCTTTCGCGCCGCCGGAGAACATCAGTGTCGCCGACGGGCCCGTGCAGAGACGTGCGACGCAGAGGACTCACACAGCTACGGACAGACCGGCCGCGAAATGCCGATTGTGCGACAAGAGCGGACACTACGCATCCGACTGTGCTAAGTTCAAAGAAGCGTCGCCGGAGAAGAGATGGGAGCTCGCTAAAGCGCAACACATGTGTTTTCGTTGCCTACGGACGAGGCGATATGGTCACACGTGTAAACCTAAGAAGTGTGGTGAGAAGGGGTGTCCAGCGACGCATCATAGACTCCTTCACGGCAGTAAGAAGCCCGCGGCCGAGCAGAGCGACAAGCCAGAGACTCCAACAGTGAATAACTCGACTCAAGAGACAGTCGCGAGCTCGCGTGCTACCTCTAGTCACGCGTATTTGAAAATAGTGCCTGTGAGAGTGATCGGACCGGCGGGAGAGCTGCCGACGTATGCGCTTCTCGACGACGGATCGACCGTGTCGCTGATAGATGAGGACGTCGCCAAGCAGATCGGAGCTAGAGGCCGCGTTGACCCTCTTAAGATAGGAGCGATCGGAAACACTATGATCGACACACCCGGTTCGCGTCGTGTCACCGTTACGCTCGCGAGCAGAGGAGACAGCAGAGTGCCGTTCAGAGCGCGCACTATACCGAAGCTCGACCTCGCCCCGCAGACTGTCAGTGAAGAGGACATATCGCGATGCAGCCACCTGCAAGACATCAGAGAGCAGCTGATATACAACACAGGCGCACCAAAGATTCTTATTGGGCAAGACAACTGGCACCTACTGTTAGCTAGCGAGGTACGTAGAGGGCCGCAGCATCAGCCCGTCGCGTCGCTAACATCGGTCGGTTGGACTCTGCACGGTGCGCACACAGAAACTCGGGGTCAGCGGGTGAATTACGTCTACGGATTGACGAACGCTGACCAGAAATTCGAACAGCAGCTACGCGAATTCTTCGCCTTAGAATCACTGATCGTCAACCCGCGACGCCCAGACTCTGACCCAGAGAAGCAAACAGAGGACATCCTGAGTGAAAATACCGTACAGTTAGAAGATGGACACATAGAAACCGCTATGCTGTGGAAAGACAGCCGCATAGGGATGCCAGACAGTTACGAGACAGCCATAAAGAGACTCGTCTCAATAGAGAAGAAGCTGGACAGCAAACCTGCACTCAGAGACAGACATACAGAACAGATAGACGCCCTCGTCAAGAAGGGCTACACAGAGCGCTCCAGCAACGCGTGCCACAGCGCGCGACCACAGTGCGCGTCGTCAGACGCGCAACAGCGCATGTACCACATGCGCCAGCAGTCGTCTCAGCGGCGTAAACCGCAGAGGAATCGAAAGCGCCGCAGGGCGCTCCAGCAGTGCGTGCCACAGCGCGCGAATCATAACGCGTGCCACAGCGCGCGACCACAGTGTGCGTCGTCAGACGCGCAACAGCGCATGTACCACATGCGCCAGCAGTCGTCTCAGCGGCGTAAACCGCAGAGGAATCGAAAGCGCCGCAGGGCGCTCCAGCAGTGCGTGCCACAGCGCGCGAATCATAACGCGTGCCACAGCGCGCGACCACAGTGTGCGTCGTCAGACGCGCAACAGCGCATGTACCACATGCGCCAGCAGTCGTCTCAGCGGTGTGAACCGCAGGGGCATCGACAGCGCCGCAGAGCGCTCCAGCAGCGCGTGCCACAGCACGCGATTCATAACGTGTACTACAACGCGCGACAACAGTGCGCGTCACCACCATGGACCGCATGCGCCGGCCGCGGTCCCAGTCTACAAGTGGACGACCCCGTACTCATAGCGGACGGTCAGCTGCCTCGCAACACCTGGCCGCGAGGCAGGATAGTAGCAGTTTTCCCCGGAGCAGACGGCGAAGTCCGGACCGCTGAAGTGCGCACAGCTGGCGGCACTCTCAAGCGTCCGGTGAAGAAACTCATCCCACTCCCGAAGTAGACGAGAGAGGAAGGCACCGGCGGGAGACGCGTAGTCTAGCGCCGTGCCCATCGACAGCGCCGCAAGGCGCTCCAGTAGCGTGTGCCACAGCACGCAATCACAGCGCGCGTCATCAGATGCGCGACAGCGCATGCACCACATGCGCCAGCAGCCGTCCCCGCGGTGTGAACCGCAGGGGCATCGACAGCGCCACAAGGCGCTCCAGTAGCGTGTGCCACAGCACGCAATCACAGCGCGCGTCATCAGATGCGCGACAGCGCATGCACCACATGCGCCAGCAGCCGTCCCCGCGGTGTGAACCGCAGGGGCATCGACAGCGCCGCAAGGCGCTCCAGTAGCGTGTGCCACAGCACGCAATCATAGCGTGCGTCATCCGATGCGCAACAGCGCATGCACCCCATGCGCCGACCGCAGTCCCAGCGGTGTGAACCGCAGGGGCACCGACAGCGCCGCAGAGCGCTCCAGCAGTGCGTGCCACAGCACGCAACCACAGCGCGCGTCATCAGGCGCGCAACAACGCATGCACCACATGCGTCAGATGTCGTCCCAGCGGCATGAACCGCATGGGCATCGGCAGCATCACCAGGCGCCTTCAGCAGGCGTGCCGCAGCGCGCGATTATAACGCGTACAGCAGCGCGTGTCCTCAACGCGTGCCACAGCGCGTATCAGCGCGCGATTATAGCGCGTACAGCAGCGCGTGTCACCAACGCGTGCCACAGCGCGTATCAGCGCGCGGTTATAACGCGTACCCTTAACGCGTGCCACAGCGCGTATCAGCGCGCGAGTACAGCGCGCACAGCACCGCGTGTCATTAACGCGTACCACAGCGCGTGTCATCAGCGCGCGTAATAACGCGTGCACCATTGTGCATCACCGGCGCGCAGACACCGCATCCATGAGGCGGACAAACCAGGCGGCACACCAGCGAACCCCGCCGCGAATTTACGTCGCGGCGGCAGGCGTCGCAACAGACACCGACAGCACTGGCGGCGAACCCCGTTACGGCCCAGGCCGTGACGGCCGGAATCGCGCTAGCCAGGCGCATCCACCACGCCAACCGGCGACCCCCGTCGCGGTAGAACGTCGCGATGATAGGCGTCGCACAGAGCAGATGCGCCTACCAAAAATGCAAGAGCAAAACACAGCTACGTGGTGGCGAGTATCACGCTACCAAAGGCGTCACCAGACACAGCAGAGAGAGCGGGGCGGCGGGCATCGCGACGGCAAGCGTCGCGACTGCGGTCGTCGCTCACCGGAGTGATGCAGCGCCGCGCCGACACCGAGCCGAGTCGTCACTGCACTGCACGGCGGGAGAGATGTTCGCGACGAAGCGTCACCAACATTCAATTGTTATTTGTATTACCTTAAGAGTTATACGCAATAAAGATAGTATTAGAATAGATAGTTACGGCGATACTTCGCCAATAGCGTTTCAGCTAAAATAAAGCATTGTGATAGGTTTTCAGGACAGTGAGTCACTGAAAATAGGGTAATTTAGGTCTTGTTTTATTTAATTAATAAACTTAAACTCATAAACAGGTAGTCATACACCTAGAATAGTTTAGAAACCCACTGTTGAATTCCTTGACTTGATCATGACGGTAAGAGTGTTATAACTCATGAACGGTTAGGAACCCTGGGTCTAGACTTACTCTGAGTACTAGCCCCAGCCGTAGTATGCCCTAGACACTCTTATCCTCGTGATTGAAAGAGGGATGGGCAGATGGACAGCTTTTTTTGCAATAACATGAAATGAGACTCTTTGTATCGGCACATAAGGGTATATGGTGCCTTATGTGCTTGGTATGTAATGTTTAGATAGCTTAACTTCGCTAATTCGATAGATTAGCTAGCGCTTTCAGTTTATTTCACGAACCTAGCTCTTGTAGTTTTCTAGATAATCGCCTAGAAAAATAATATTCCACCAAAATTTCCAATTTTTTCCCCTTTTTCATTCCACAACTTTTCAGCCATAAGGCTTAGGAGGTACCACTATACCTCATTAGATAGGTGGGATCAGCAGGATTCCAACGATGTATGACACACCTGCGTACTGATTAGGGTATAAGTAGAATAAGCAAAAAACTGTATATTTTGTAATAATTTTGTATAATAAAGTTTGTCTCGGGGAACGGCTCGCAGTGGCTCTCGTTATGGTAAAGGAGCGTCGTACTTAAGTGCGCGCTCAAAATCGGGTCATTTGTAGTCATCGGCAGAGCCCATTTTTTTGTTAACTTAGAATCACTTGAAGAATTTAGAAGCAGTCGAGTCGTTCCCTGAATAGTCCTGAAGAGTTATAAAATAGTGTTTTCATTAGTCCGAGGTACGAGATACCCCTTCTTCGTAAGTATAGATATCTTCAAGCTACGGTGTCATTCACAGGGATCCCTGAACCGTAGGTGCAGGACGTGAGAGCTTCACGAGTGTGGTACGCTGGTATTGTACTCGACCGAAGCGCCCGTCTGGCACAAAAGTTATCACTTTTTATTCCCAATATTCAGGAACGTATTTGTGCTGACAAAAATGTAAGTTTCGAGATTTATTTGGACCGAGAATACCTACTGAAGTTTTGTTCATAGGAGTTAGCTATTACATAGAATATACCTTCTACAGATTTAGTTTTCATTATCACTACATAGTATAAAACAAAGTCGCTTTCTCTGTCCCTATATCCCTATGTATGCTTAAATCTTTAAAACTACGCAACGGATTTTGATGCGGTTTTTTTTAATAGATAGAGTGATTGAAGAGGAAGGTTTATATGTATAATAACATCCATTAAATAGTGGACAAATACTTATAATATATTATACCCGTGCGAAGCCGGAGCGGGCCGCTAGTACTTAATAAGCAGGATAATTATAATGTATTCCAGTAAGAAACACGTACGTTACATCGAAATCTGTTGCTTCTTGACTGTCGTTTGTCTTTCGTTCAGGAAATCCTACCTTTTTTTTTATGTATTCAAAAGCTTCAGAAGTAGTAAGTTATTAAATAACATTCCAGCGCGCGATCAAGAGAACAATAATAACGAAATATATTCTACACCAAATTAGTACAAGAGAAGAAGATAGATTTAAACAACGGAACGAGCTCTGACTTGGTAACAATATTAGAACGATAACTATAAAACGATTAGCACGTACTAATCGGTATATTTGATAACGAATGGTTGAAAATAATCTCAGAACACATGTGCGGGTAAGAAATTAGCTAACTAATCTTGTTAGCAGGGCGACGATTGCTCTAACGGTAAAAAATTCTCATCGTTAGATGAGATAATGCAATAATTTATGAAATATATTGCATCTTACTGAGAGAGTACAGCTGCGGAAATATAATCGTGTAATTCCCTCGTATTTTTCTCCTTGTCGTTTAATATCATTTTCTCTTTTATCGTGGGTGCTTTGGCGAGAATAAGTATTAAGTACCTACATGCAGAAACGTCTTCGTTTGGAAAAAAAAAATCCTCTGTGTAGGAAATGAACCTATGATATATATTGAGTTCATTATCTTTCTTAATTCAGTTTAAGATGGCTCTTTTGGCAACATTGATTTATCGAGTTATTTTATGCGCACATTAAACTTATGTATCTATAATTCTATATTTAATAATATTATAAAGCTGATGAATTTGATTGGTTGAATAGCTAATCTGAGGAACTACGTGGTTCGAATATGAGAAAATATTTTTGTGTTGGACAATCCATTCGTCAAGGAAGGCTACGCTATAAAACATTAAAAATCTACGCTGAAGAAGTCGCGGGCGGAAGCGTATCTATTATTAATTGTTAACAGATAAATTGTTTAAAATTGTAACGGTAAATATCGGTTAGCTAAAACAAACCTAAGCACCGTCAAATAAACATTCCAATGATGTGAGCATCCTCCTCAATTTCAAAGAGATTGGGCGCTCGGATTTTATTTACCAACGCCAACAACGCACTTCAACCTACCACGTGTAGATTTTGCGTAATGTAAAACCTCTTCCGAAAATGAGACTGATTGGCGCAGTGGCTAAGCGATTAGACTGCTGCGCTAAGGGTTGCGGGTTCGATTCCCGCACGGGGCAATAATTTGTGCGATTCACATTTGATTGTCCCGAGTCTGGGTGTTTGTGTGTGTGATATTTCATGTTTGTGAAACGCACCTACGATACAGGAGAAATTCCTAGTGTGGGGCGACGTTTTTTTAAAAAAAAAAAAAAAATGAGACTTCAAAAACAGTTAGGTGGCAGTTAGGTATTACTAAATACGTACCTAAAATATGTAAACATAACCGTCTAACTGACCAAAATAAGTTTTTTTCGATAGTCTATTTTGTTTCCCACTGTTGGGTACAGGTTCCCCTTTCCTTCATCCAAATAGGATTGCAGAATTTCATTTATCTTTAGGGTTCCGTACCCAAAGGGTAAAAACGGGACCCTATTACTAAGACTTCGCTGTCTGTCCGTCCGTCTATCCGTCACCAGGCTTTATCTCAAGAACCGCAATAGCTAGACAGTCCCATACAACAAATGCGATATTTTTGTCATTTTTATAGGTAATGGTACGGAACACTTCGCGCACGAGTCCGACTCGCACTTGGCCGGTTTTTAGTGCTAATACGTTTTTCTATTAGATTTTTGAACGTTTTTAGATCAGAATCTAAAAAGCGTCCTGATCAACAATACTTGATCGTTGTCCATAACTTAGATTCTGCCTGTACCTACCAATAATATTTTACCTGCTAGTCAGAAAACCTTACATAGTTAAAAAGCCTGTAGCTTTCCGATATTCAATTAAAAAAACAATTTCGCATCGCGTATACCTGGCTATAACGTAAATGAATTATGAGTTTCTTCTTGTTTTATATTCTTTTAAATATTGTTAGGTTTTTAATCGAAAGGGCTCTAGTCCATACAACGTTAAGATACAAAATTATGTGCGGTCTAATCTACTTTTACATTTATCAATGTTGAAGATCAGGTACAATAAAAGTTTGTTGTTTTCTTCGGGGATTACAGGCGTAACAAACGCCATGTTATTATCTTGTTTGTAATAGTACTTAATTTAGTTTTTCTTACCATCTAATATGGTACATAAACAGAACTGTGAATATTAAATTAGGGATTAGCTACCTAGCCTAGCTAGCCTACCAGACAATACAGAGTATACAGGCCTATTTCTCGAGCGACTTTGAGATAATATTGCCTGTTAGGTACAAAGAAAATTACGTTAATGATAACAAACTTACATCTTGTGTTCAACACATTTTAGAGAAATCTATCTGTGAGGCAAGTACCTATCCAATAATAATGAAAGAGAATTTTCCATTTGAAGATAGTAAATTGACACCTGCATGTTTAATCAGATATGAAAATGCATCAAATGTCAATAAGGGCAGCTGCGACTCCCCGAATAACCCAATGACACAAAATATTTAATATTATCTTTCTTTTAGCACTAACATAATAGTTTCAATGATCTGTTTACGATATAATACTTTTCTATGTGGCATCTGTAAGCTATTATATGTATACCCAAATCCGAAGGTTTGAGGCGCCGCGTGCTGAAACACAGGCATTAAACCTAGTTCGGCAGCGGAGGCTATAAAAAGACACAACATTGTATATAATTTATATGCTTACTTATAATAAGACCTAAAACTGTGTAAACATGTAATTATGCTTGGATTAATAAACTATTAAACTATATAAACTATTAAACTAATGCTTTGCCAATTTCACCTCAAAATGACACTAAACCTAACATGACACATATAAATATATCGAGTTGCAACTACAAAATGCACTTGTCGTGCTTCGGAACTCTCCGCGCTGGATTGGCTTGTATTTGCTATTGCCACGTCAATTTCCGTCACATAAAACTTTAATAGTTTGTCAGCACTTCCGTGTTTTCCTGCCGAGCTTTGCTTTCAGGAAATAGTTGATGTTGCTTCAATTCACTAATGATTTGTCTGGCACAATAAGCTAACTTTTTTACTTCAAAAATGTTCTTCTTTGATGTGAAATTAAGGTTATTAATTTATACCATGTTTCACATACAAATATGAAAACCTTATAAGCCACATATTTTTAAGTGTTGTAAGGCTTAAGGCTCTTTTTTCTCCTCTTAGAACTGTATGCATTTAAAAATGTCGTAATTAATCGTTTTTTCAGTACGTGAAATAGGCTCGTCTCCTAAAAGACAGAGTTGCACAGTTTGCAACAGTAGGTAAATTAATATAATTATTGTCTGAAATGTAACAATGTCTATATTCCTCAGTCTATAAACCTACAATATCTTGTGTACGAATGTGTCCTCAATTTACAGATTAAAACAAATCCATTACATTGTTACTCTCTACCTTATTTACAATCCATTAAAAAGGCTTCACATTTACGCGTGCCATCGTAAAAGCCAAGTATATACTAGTACTAAGAATAATTTATCTTGCATATAGACTTTATATCGTTTACCTATTCAGCTATTTAGGTCATCAGTTACAATATTTTCCGATTCAAGAAAATTCCAATAAACGGCTCGAGTGGAAATTGGAATTGTGGAGTCGTTCGATCGGTACTTAATAAAGCCCTTTCCAATCGGATGAAGGCACTCTTAACATAAATTAATATTTAACCTTTTATTCGTGAAACCTTTACGGAATGTAAATAGGGTCTTATTGAATAAAGTGTTCACAAAAATCATTTTTGTACGTAAATATTATTTAAAAAGTTGGTTACAATTATGTTGCAGTAGGTATGTTGAATGCATTGAACTAGTTTTCAGTTCAGACGGTGTTTATATAAACTCTGCGATTGGTTTGAACCAAAATGATTTGTTTTTAATGTTCTTATTCATTCTGCCCGAATATTGGCATGCGATAATTAAAATTATTAGCAAGCGTGTTCCTACTGCCCCACTGCCCCAAGTCCGGACTAATTCAACAACATTTTTTTTCGTGATTTATTGTTTATACGTGGCCACTTTTAATCACTCTGTAATAATGTGATAACCAGTTTAGTACAACTTCCTATCAAATATTATTCGGTATACAATTCTTCAGTATTATTCGTGTGCCCTTATCATCACACGTATGTCATTACATTTGTATGCAAGGCCAGGTATGTTATTGCCCACGACATATACTGCTCACGGAACGGTAGACAATAATTCTTAATACGAGAGCTGTCATGTGGAAAGCACAATATATTTGCAGAAGTATATCAAAAGTTTTATCTATAAATCTCCGACACCAACATTTTAGATATTAAAAGCAACAAGTTGAGAAGATCGGTACTTCTAAAGATAACCCTCTTAAAAAGTGTGTAAAACATTATCCCCTAGACACTAGCTACCACAAATTTAAAGTTTATGAGTACAAAACCACTGTTTATTACTTTGGAAGCCAACTTTTATAGCGCACTTTAGAGATTAGGGTTATAACTTATCATAAGACTAGGGTTTTAGATATTTTACACCTGTAAAAGTATCTAGACTACTTCTGCTTTTCGTTTAGTTAGGGACTACTTAAATGGACTTTGTTTAAAAAAGATTGAACTTAAAGTGCTTTGATTCCTTTATGATTTTGTAAAGGAAACGTTTCAAATTGACGCTCTAAAGCTTTTCCAGGTAAAATCAGTCACAATCAAAGTCATAAGGTTTATTTATAGGACTTATATGATTTATAGGACTTTGATTGTGGCTTCTCTTTAATTACGAAAAGATATGACTGAGGTACTTACTCTTACTTACGTAAGAAGAAGGAGGAACTCATTTTTAAATATTGAATTAAATTGAAAATAAAAAGAATACCAAAAGTGAGAGTCGTTATGCTCCTCTTATCAATCTTATCAATCCAATTCAGTTAATACTATTTCAGGGAATATGTGAAAAAGCTAGCTGTTAAGTAATTCCATGGTTACTGTTTGGGAAAATGTCAATTCATTTAGGTTAACCAGTAGCAAAAAATAAGGTTTAGGCTTATTATTAGTATGTCTAAAAGTCTTACCATCAGTACAAATTGGTTTATCCATGGAAAGCCGGTCGACCGTAATTGTTAATCCATTAGTTGGCTGAGGAAAACTTGTTTACCTGAAATCAAACTGACTAAATTACGAATGCTGCCATATAAGGAGGTACCCAACGCCAATGTCCGATCGTATGGTTACACATTAGCTATATTTATAAGTAAATTTACCAGATACACGTAAATACTGTGTAGACGAAGAGCACGAGTCGAGTTATTATTTAGCTACAAAGAAGTCTCTAACCCCCATATAATAATACACTGCATAAATCGGATGTAATAATCGTGAATACGTGAATGACGCATTTTTTAAAGAAAAAAGCAATCCACATGGCAGCTTCCCTTTGTTATTTGACGTCTTTATAAGACGTCAACTGAGTAATTTTAATGTTGGCGTTTCAGTAAGAAAAACATTTAACTCTAATATCTCGGACAGTGTGTTTGAGATAAAACACACTACATGATTTGGGGACGGAATTTAGAACCCGTGGTAAAAGACTGTCTAACTACGTCACAGCTCATGAGTTTGTAAATACTTGATTTATCTTCTACAATGGCAAAAAGCCCGCTCTACTTCTATTTTGTAAATAAAACCTAAACCTCGTGAATGATATATGAAATATGAAATATTTTGGAAAGAAAATATAATTAATTCGGGTAATTCGTTAGGGTGGAAACTTTTCCTTACTTTTAGGATCATCTTAATTAGCTGCGCAGGTAAGTTTGTTCATTTTCCTTAAGCAAACGACTGACGCTGACGTCACGGGTTGGATGAGGTGGGAAGAAAAACAGTAAAAAGAATGTCGAGACAATTGAAAGTTGATGTCGGGATATCCGATCATATAAATAATATTTCTTAATTCATGCTTAATATAATAAAGCTTATATAATAAAATTATTGTTTAACATTTCAGAATCTTTGAGGTGATATAAAAATCTATCGCTCATAGAGTTATGTAGGTACCTATTCTGTGAAAATAAAAGAAGTTCTGAAGAATCGCCACATAAGTAATTAAAAAACGTTTTTATATGAAGAATTTAATAACAGCGAATAAAGTTTAAACTAATTTATATTAATTAAGTTTTGAAAGATTTATACAGGTACTCCATGTGCACTAAAAGCTTTCTTGAAATATATTTGCTAAAATCTGCAATCTGCTATTTAATTAAACTTATATCTAGGCACCAAGTATTTGCACGATGTTAAATATAGGTAAGTTTTTAATTCTGCTTGGGTAATCCTTACCTTAATCCAAGCCTTGCGTACATTACGAGAGCCTCCACGAGTTTACTTAACTGATTATCTGGCGCATAGTGAGCAGTTGTCCCGCTACCCACCTGTTGACAAGCCATTCCTTTTACTCCATCAAGAGTTATTGTGTAGGTAGCACGCGTCGAAACGGTAGAAGAAAACGATTCTAAATCTGAGTTTTTTTGCTTTTTTTAGATTAGCTAAGTCACACAAAAGACTATCAAACATAGTAGTGTACACTAAACATAGTGTAGTACATTCGTAGTGCGGAGCGCGCTCGGTAAAGGACGCGCCCACTGCATACGAATATAATAATAATTTAATTATATTCGCGATTTGCGCGGCATAGGCCGACGCACGTTATCATGGCTTTGAGTTCCGAGCAACTCATAGCTAATGAAGTGTTGGCGTTTTTACAACACGCCATCGACACCATGGACGAGATCAGCATCATCCAGATCTGCAAGTCCAATTTTAATGCAGAGGAGATAACAGCTGCGAAAACTCTGCTGTATAAGTCGGTCGGACAGATCGACAGAATGCCATCCCGCCGTAAGGACGACAAGGGTGAGAAGAGTCTTCAGGACATCATCAATCTCCTGAAGACAACGGATCCTGATGACGTGCCGTCGTTTGTGGCGAAAAACTTGAACAAGTTGCCGCCAGTGACATTCGACCACGTAGATGTAACCAGGTTGCTCAAGGACATCACAACCCTGAAAGCCAGCCTGGCGGAGGTAGTGTTGAAGTTGGAGGCTTCGCAAGACACCATCAGTGAGCTACGTGCCGAAGTAAAATCATTGCGTAATTCGCTGGCCGTAAGTAGTTCACCGGAGGTCAATAACATCAACACGCGACGCGGCGCATGCAAAGTTGTGTCAGCAAGTTTCATGAGCGCGACACCTGAGACACAGCCGTCGCCTGCGCCCCGCCCCGCGCCTCCCCCCGCGGAGGTTTCGCCTGTCGTCGTGACGTCTACGCCTCAACGTCACTACGCCGCTGCTGCTGCCCGCCAGCCACCCAAAGCCAGCAATATATTGAGGACCGAGAGGGCTACCGGGAACCCCCGCAACGAACGCCTTCCTAGTGCGGCGCTAACACGTCAGCCGGATGAAGAGGGCTTTACTAAGGTCGAGAGAAAGAAGAAAAGGCCTCTTCGTCACAACCTGTGTGGCACCGCACCGACAGAACATGTCCTGCGCCCCGCTGTTCCTGTGGCGCATGTGTATGTGTCCCGTCTCCACTTCACCACTAAGGCCTCCGACGTGATGGAGTACTTGGAGAAGAAAATGCAGGCCCGGTTTATGGTCGAGAAGTTGGAATCGCGCAACACGGTTAACTTCAACTCGTTTGTTGTACGCGTCCCGACCGATCGACTAGCGGCGATGCTGAAAGAGGAGCTGTGGCCGAAAGGGGTCATATTTAGAAAATTCCGCGGCCGCCGGCGTCCTCCGATTCTCGCAGAACTTGCGGCACACGTCGCGAAAACGTGACTTAGTTATAAGTTTATATTTTTGTATATATGTTAGTCTATAAGGTATATATAATATGGGCCTCTGTAAGCTTTGTTTTAGCATTGTTTTATATTGCCTGAAATAAATGATTATTATTATTATTATTATTATAGTTCATACATTAGATAATCCTGGTATAAACCAAGGAACTGGAGCTTATCTTAAATCTTAAAGTCTTATAGAACCTCCATTCAGCTAAGTACGTACGTAAGAGAGAAGCAATTACCACCGTGGGGACAGTATATACGGGCTGTTGCTAATTGAGTTTCCAAGTGGCTAGATATGGTGTGTAATAGGGGCGCGTACAAAACCCGGATTAAACGACGTCCGTATCTGACGGCCTGTAATTGACACCTGTCCACGTGCTGGGCCAATTGACTGACAGCGAATGGCTGATCCTGCGTTGGGAACATACAGTACATAACATGAACTAGGACCATACTAAAAAGTAACAGGTGTCATTCAAAGATTTTAATGGAAATGTTTTTTAATTAAAAAGACATTACTCGTAATTTGTTTCCAAAATGAAAACCGTTACTGACAATGTGATAAAGGTGTGTGTGACAACCCCATAACATTCTTTCTTATTTACCCACGTACCTACTACAAAAATTCCAAAAAAGTCTCTGATCAATGTTGCATTCTCTTTGATGTCTGCCATCTTTTTGCGAGTCGTATTTTATGTGTGGCAGGAGAATCAGTTTTGACTGAAAACTACCAAACTATAGTTGTATAGATTTCAAATACCTTCAAGTACCTACCTATATATGTAGGTAACTGTACCCGAAATAGTATCTACAAATTAAAAGCTTTTTTAAGTCAAGTTATGTGTATTTGGCACAATTATAATAACTATCACCACGAAGTTTTAAAATTTTCTATCAATTTTGCCCACACTGTCCTAACTCTAAAGCAAACTTTGGCCTTCAAATTCTAGCTTCAATTCCCTTATAAGTTACAATTCACACTACATATGTAGCATGTTAAAATATTTACCTGAACTACATTTATACGGAACTCTTTCCGCATTTTAAAAGTAATGTAAAGCTCTTCAGTGGTTCAACTGACGTCGAAAAGCTACAAACAATTGCATTTCTAAGTGCTGAGTGCGACAAGGGTTGACTTTAGGGCCTTCACAACCCCTGATACCAAAATAGATAAGAAGTTACGTTAACTACGTTCAAAGTCTCACAAATGAGCGTGTGGGATGTTATTTGAGACTTGACCTGGCTTTCTTCGTTTAAGTTTAATGTCAATGACATTATATTTGTAGTACCTACATTTTATTAATGCACCCACCTGATTCATAATCGTCTATGAAAATAGGAACCTATACTTATAAACAGGTTAAAATCAATTCATGCCTTCGAATGCGAAAAGCTTAAAGCTAACGTTATGTTTGAGAATAGTCTAGATTGTATAATTTAAGTTCATGTTTCACCCACATTTTCCCCGTGAATACAACTTGCTCATTTAATTTAATTGTAGCATTAGTTACACCAATTAAGTGATATTTGCATAAAACTCTACTTATAAATATGGGTCACTTTTTATCGCTATCCATGACTACAACAAGTCACAAAAGACACTGGACTAACAACATACTTAGTAGACTTTTTCATAATAACTTATTGTGGAATATTTTATTCGTCTAATCTTCGTTACTATCTAAAAATAATGGTTGGAATTGCCTTTTTATCATTCAGTCCCTTACAATCCGGCCAGCAATGAAATAAAATTGTTGTCTGCTAAATCTCCTTTTACGCGAATGTTTAGATCGTAGGCAGATGGTGTTAGTCTAGATAATCAAAATAACTGACTCGGCATCGCGGTTAAAAGTTCGAGCTAAACTCAGGCATGAAAAGAAATGCAGCTAATAAAACTAGACCAGCTCAATAACTTAACACACTCCACTGATAATCGAATGAAATGTAAAACGAATAAAATATGATCTCCCAGAATTCATCCATAAAACATACTTAACATGATATTTTCTGACAGAATATAACTTGAACACAAAGTAGCTCACGCTTGGTAGCTTTCATCGTATAAGTTGCACACAGCGGAACGCTCTTCGTTTGATGCATGAGAAATGAGTATTCATCGAATAACTTCGACTGAACAATATATTATCTAAATAATTTTATGACGCACCATTAGTCAAAAAACTGTTGCAATATTTTGTGTTTGTTCGTTCGAGGAAAAGAAACCTGAATTATTATGTGAAATATTTCACTTGTATTTGGGTGTCTGACGTGAGATATCCTGTCTATCTATTGATCTAGTTTTCTAAATGGGATATTTCCAGTAAATCTTAATTGATACTAATAGTTTCCGAAATGATTTATGGCATATTAGAATGTAATGGATTTTAATCGCGTGCTCTACTTATTTTATCCTGTTTCATTATTTTCTTAGCTACTAAAATAGTTGTTTTTTTCTCTATATTTGTTAAAGGACTTTTATACATTTGTACATGCCAGTCCTATCATACCCTATATATAAAATTTAACAAAGAAAACGTAACAAAACAAACTTAAATACACTGTATGCAGCGTCTGAGTTAGGGGTTGACAATATATAGTGAAACATACCCGTGTCGTATACATTTATGTGTAGCTCCCTTAGTAGGACTTCTCTAGCAGACACACTCCGTCAATAAATGTATTTATTACGTCTTCAAGTGTTCCACACACTTCACAGTTAGGTGAATTCGTTTTTTTCATTAAAAATCCAAACTTATTGAGCGGCATGTGTCCAGACCTCAGTCTGTGAGCTATCACTATCAGTCTTCTATGAAGTTTAGTGTTACAAAACCATGGTACATGAGGAGGTTCTGATACTATTGACTTGTACCATACTCCTTTATCTCGTGATCTTTCGTTAAAATAATCTTTCCAAAGTTCGTAACATCTATTTTTGTATTTCGGCAACAGCTCTGTATAATAAGTCCCCCTACTTATTTCCTTTCCCTCCAAGATACCCAACTTAGCCAACCGATCAGCCTCCTCATTACCCTTTAAACCTATGTGTGAAGGAACCCATTGCAATTTCAGATCAATGCCACTATTAGTTAAGGTGTTTATTTTACTAAGGATTTCATAACCTATCGCTGCTCCTCTGTCACTGGAGGCGCAGCGAGCTATATGTTGGAGGGCGCTTTTACTGTCTACACAGATTAATACTTTTCTATTATGCGATATGGTTTGAATATAAGTAAGTGCTTCTGAAATTGCAAAGAGCTCCAAAGACATTACCGACATATAGCTGTTTATTTTAAAGTAGTTATTATTACAATCTGGTTTTAATGGGTCATAATAAGCAGCACCTCTACCCTCAGCACTTTTAGACCCATCGGTATAAATTGTATAATAGTCATTATAATTATCCTGTAGTTCCCTTAAAGTTACTGCTTTCATTAAATTTAAATCATATGCTTTTTTTGGTTTTCTTATTGTTTCTAAATTTACTTTAATTATATTTTGAATATCAATATTAGTGACCCATACATCTAATGAGAACATATTTAACATTAATGTTGACTGTATATTTTCTTCCTTAACTTCTTCTAGAGCACTGACAAGTAAAGGAAGCTTAATAGCTTAAGTATCTGTTATCTACTAGTTCTGGCAGCAGTTTTATTGTAACATTATTAGACAATGATTGAGACTTAAGACAATATTTAAACGCTAACCATCTTCGTCTCACATGCAGTGGAGGAACACAGAGCTCACATTCCATAACGTGAATTGGCGTACTTCTTATAAAGCTGCCTACTACTCTTAATGCCTGGTTTTGTACTTTGACTAATTTGTAAATATTTGATTTAGCACTATTGTCGTATAAAGCAACCATAATCTAACCTGCTTCTTATTAATGCAATGTATAGTCTACGTACGTGAATCTGGTGTATGCCCCAGGATGAGCTAGTCAGAATTTTTAGTAAATTGATAAGTTTCTGAACTTTTTCGACGACCTCGTTAATGTGTTTACCCCATCGTAATGCCTTGTCTAACCAAACACCTAGATATTTGTAAAAATCGACCTTTTCTAGTTGGATATTATTGACTGTAAGTTGTATTTGTTGTTGTCTAAAACCTCTACTGAAAACACAATATTTAGATTTGCTAATAGATAATTCTAGCCCTAATTCATCCAATAAAGCAATGAACACATTTAACGCATCTTTAATTTTATTCCGGCCCTCTACTATATTTTTGTTAGTTGTATAAAATACGAAGTCGTCTGCCTATTGGCATGCAAACACATCTACAATCTCGCGAAGCACCTTATAAGTAGCTAAGTTAAATAGTAACGGTGAAATAGGATCTCCTTGGGCCAAACCCCTTCCTGCATATCTAATTATATCAATTTCTTCCTCAGACTCATTTGCAACTTTAAGGTGACGTTCGCTAAGAAAATTCCATAAATAATTAGAAAAAATATGCCAAACTGAAGTCATCACACATCACACATTTAAGTGCTGAAAGTAGGTAGGTATTAAGAAATTTCAAGATAGCTTGAAAGACCTACGTGAGGAACCACTATAGTGAACTATTAACAAAGTTAAAACCTACACACTAAATTAGATTCTCCCGGCTCAATTTATAGTTTGTTTGCAGTCACTGGCTTGAATGTAGTTCACGGCTTTACTGTCAGTTTGTTACGAGACTAGATTACTTGACGTGACCGTGGCTTCGCACATGTTTAAAATTTCCTTTTAGGTATATTTTTTTTGTTAATGTCGCCCCTCACTAGTAATATTTCCTGTATCGTGAGTGCGTCCACAAACATGTAATATCACATACACTGTTTGTGTATGTGATATTACGTCAGACACGGGCCAAATATCTGCGGATCGCACAATTTAACGTCCCGTGCAGGCATCGAACCCATAGCGCAGCAGTCCAATCGCTTAGCCACAGCACCAATCGAGTCCTCCAATAGATTAGTTTTACATTGTCCATTTAAACCTAATACCTACATATAGTTACTTACTAGAAAACAATTTAATTATTAATTTTATTTTCTATCTTTTCTTTGTAATACTGGAAACATGACCGTTACTTAAATAGCTCGAAGTGTAACTTGTTTCTTAGAAAAATGAAACGTAGTGAAGTGTAACAAAGACTACAGAGCTAATTGGATTTTTTAATCAAAAGGATACTGTTTGATATTTTTCTTATTCTGCTTTCAGATTCAGCTTGTTCAAAGCAAATATTACGTAATCGGTTCTAGACGACAACTTCTGTTTTATTTTCAATAAAATATCTTAATTTTACATTATTATTATTTATACAGTAGGTCTAGGTACCTAACCAATACAAGTATGAAACAACACAAAAGGTGAATTACTTGACTTAAGCTTAACTTAATAATAAAGTTTTCTTACAGCAAACATTTGAGTGATAGAGATATTTTAGTGACAAGGACAGAAATGGTCAACATGAGCTAAATACTACTTGAAATCCCCTAAGTATATAACTATATAAAACAGCAAGTCCGATCACATACATAGATTCATATGAATTTGTCAAAGCATAGCCTATTTTTTAAGTAAAAGTTTAGTCTAATTTAAAGCCCCGGACTGTTAAAATACCTTAATCCAATAAAAAACCTGCTAAATATTCCGAATCGTAAAATTCCTAGATTTAGGCCAAACGACTTCAGTATCCAAGAATTGCAGCTATTAGTCCAATCCAACCAACTTTATGTAAGACAAATAACATAAGTCTTACTCGGATAAGATTCAAATAATATAACTACAAGTACCCGTGGGTTTACTTACCTACTTCATGAAAGGTGTTTCGCTTATTAAATCATTTCGGTATAGTTAAGTGGCTGTCAACGATCAGGCTTGGTTTAAATTTGCTAGTCGCGAAAAGAGCGATAAACCGAGTTAGATTTTATTATGGGTCTGGGAACCACTCTGCAGATTGTTTCGTAGAACGCTATTTTCGTTGTTCAGATCTATCCATCCGATTCACGAACACATAAAAACCTGTGCGTGTGTTTCCAGAAATCAATTCAGCACTCACGTTTAAATACATAATATGAAAAGTTGCTTCCTGAGGTAACTTGCAAACTATGGTTCTATAAAAAAAAAAATTTGGTAGGTAAGTATAGTAATATCATATTGTACTTTGCAAACGCATTCAACGAAGAGCTTTCACCAAAAAGCATTACCACACAAATACCTTCTAACAGCTTTTACAGTTGATAATGACAAAACGCCTTTGAAAAAAGTACTTATATCCATTCCCGTTCGTGCCCTTTCATAAAATGTAAATGTTACATCCAACGACAAAATGTATCAGCTATGTGTAAAGGAATCGGAGTAAACAGAATTGAGTGAAAATGGATTCAATTTATACAACACTACTTCAAAGCTTTTATGAAAGTAAACACATGTCGGGACGGTTGAGATTTTACCAAATATTTTGAATGTGATTCTGGTGGGGTAGGCTGATTTATCTCAAATAAATATAATTCTTCCTATTATCTAGTCAGATATTATAATTATCATGGTCGTCGGTTTAGGAGTACCTGCCCTAAACAAAGAATGTGTGGAGAGGGAATGAGGTGAAGTATGCAAGGATCGTAGCAAATGGTAATCCATGGTATCCGCCTTACCATTTACTTAAATGTATGTAGGTATATTCTTATTTTTATAATAAGGCCTTAAATTAAAGTGGAGAGTTGGAGACTCTCGCAAATTTCAACTATATTTTACAATTCTACTTTTTATTTAGGGACTACAAGACTTTGTATTTAGGGCAGCCGTATATTTCGATTTTCTACCTGTCCATTAAAAAGACGTTTGCGAGTAATCTTTCAGTCTCCGCGTAAACCTTAAAAAGTCTTGGATTTCCTATAGGTACTTATTGTAACCTAAAATGTAAAAAAAATCCCGGCATTCAAAACCCACCTCGATGAAATCTTAAAGCTATAAAATTACAGGATTGTCACATGTGACTATTAAAGTAGGTACGTATTTATTAATATCGTTGAAAATATATCTAACAAAATTATTATCGTACCACGTACCTACCTAAATAATTTTGTTGCGAACATAGGTATTTCTTGTGCCCAAACTTGGTTAATTGTTAAACTTTGTTACACATGAACGTCAGTGACGTATGTACATAACGCATTGTTGTCTGACATGCGAATCAATAAAGTAGATACGTTTGAAATGCTACGCCTACCTATCGTATTTGTTATCGACAACTTTGAATGTAGGTAGGTTGTAGGTGGTAGATACCTATTATTAGTATGATAGATACTGACATCAACCTGACTTACCAACCTTGAAACTAATGGTATCAGGTCGTGACTACATAATTATTTGCTTTGACTTTTAAAAAGGGTGAGTACCTAGATAAGTCTAAGTGGTCCCTTTCTTTTATAAAACAGTCAGGCATTTGCTAATGAGACCCTCCATTCAAGATACAACTTTGTTTTATGCAAAACTGGCTTCTGACCTACTTAGGGAAACTCTGTTTATTTCCTGAAGGGACTTCTGGTTATAAAAAGTGACTTAAAGGTATACCCACCGTATACATTAAAAAAAAGTTACCTACCTTTATACAAATCTGTTCATTGCCGATTCTTCTTGTTATTTTGCTTCATCAAATCGTCTAAAAGACCAACACTCAACAAAGTTTATTACAGTTAGGTAAACTCTTTTAAAGCAATTAGAAGCAATTTGCGACAAGCCGGGACAAAAGGAATTAATGCTAAAATGGAACAACGCGTTTTGCTGACTGGCGGTGAAGACTGGGACCGACGGTAATCCAATAATCATGACGACGTAGGTAGGTAGAGACTACAATACAGACAATGTTTCTTTAGGAATAGCGTCAGCTAGTCCTAAAGAAACACTACCGAGTTACACTACCGAAGTAAAGGTTAACTATACAGCAAATTAATTATGATATGCTACATAGTAACCTTAACTTTTTAAACTATATCTTACAATAAGAAGTAATAAAACCTAACCGAAAGAAGAATACAATTTTGCTGTGTACACAAACTTATTTATGTAGCTCATTTAGGTAGATAATATTATAAGTGAGCGCATGATTGCGCCTATTTAAAAACATATTCTGAAAAGATCCCGTATGTTTTCTAACTTGGTAGTAGGTAAGTTATTGGCATGATGGGTAGTCTAGGCTAAGGTATAAATATCTACCTGAGTACTTACCTACATAAATGGAAGTAACTTTATTCTGCAGGGTGGTAAAATTGAAAACTATCATAATAAAGTTTACGCTCTGAATGTTGAAAGTTCCTAAAGGCCATAACACACTATGGTTATCGAGGTAAGATACTAGTTCAACTGAGATACTAACCCATTTCCTTAAGTGGAACTTCGAAGAACTCACTGAAGGGACTTGATATTTTCGTATTACTTGGACTAAGGATGGAAACTGTACACTACATATTATAATCTGAGCGAAAGCTTGCTGGCGTACTAACGTAATAGTAATCGTATTACTATTTTTATTTTGAAGATTATTTTTGTTTGGTAGGTACTCCGTCTGAACAAAAAAAATGAAATCTCAATTAGTTAATTAAAGTAAACTGTAAAAAAAAAGTAAAATAAAACCGTTTTTTTATTTCAGAGGTAACTGACGCCATCTCTTATCAATAATGTAAACTACTAACATGTTGTACAACATAGTTCGTGTAAGAACTCTAGATAGTTATCATAGATGGCGCTATTACCAAACTTTTAATTCCACGCTGATTCCGAAAATTTAGTCCTTTTCGGGCTATGACTGGCTGGCTATTGAAGAGATAAATCTGTGCATAATATGTGCCTACTTATATGAAAGAGGACTTAAATAAAGTAGAAGGATAATGAATAGAGGGGAGAAAGTGAGTGGAGTGATGTTAGCAGATACTTAGATGGTACCAAAACATTGTATTCATTTGTATTTGTAGGTATATTATATATTACACCATCTCATAATACTTAATGTCCAGCGAACCAGGAAAATGAGTAGGTAATGAGTGCAAAATACATTGTGACTGAAGTGTATCTGTTTCTTCTATGGATGCCCAAACTGCAACGGTAGGTTCCTGGAAATATTTATTGGTGAAGGAACAAGGGACCAACCGCAGTATATAAAATAATAAAACAACATTATTTATTTATTATTAACTATTTATATATTTCAATAGGTATCTTTTATAATTATAATCTATTTCCTCTAACGCTCCGCGCTCAATATTTGGTTTAAGTCTAAGTGAAGACGAATCAACAGTTGCGTGTCAATCAACTTATCATAATCAACAGTCAAACAAAAATCTAAATGATTACATTTAACAGAGAAGTTTAAATGTAAACTTAGAATGTATGTTAGCGTGTTCCTTCGGTTGAAACGTTACAAATACTGGTTCACTTTTAAAGGTAATAATTATATAAAAACTCTATACTATTTAGTGGGGAATGTTAACTTTGGTATAAAATATTAATTATAAACAACAAAACATTATTCAACCTCAAAATACACTCGAGAAACGAAACTTAAATCAAAGCATAAATTAAAAGAAATACTGTTTAATCAAATAGCCTAAGACCAGTTTAGAATATATTTACAACAACTGGTGAACTTAAATTTGTAAATTAATAATAATAGCCTTACTTACATCGACAAACACGACACAAGTGTAGTAAAATATGTTTGTCTCGTTCTAAATTCTTGTGCAGACGAAAATGGCAAATTAACAGCTAGATGTTACTCGATTATGATCTTTATTAGTAAGGCTATCAATGTTATTTTAGCGAAACGGAACTTAGGATACGTAAATTGCACTGTGCAGTAGAAACTCTACATACAAAATCAACATGTACTGGGATACTTTCTTATACAATTTCGAATATCTATCGATAAGAATCGTTTACGTTATATTTTTCTCTAACGCACCATAATTATTTATAGGCTTTCTACTAGATAATCAAGGCTTAATTTAGTAGGTACCGTTATTTTTGTCATCTAAATCCTAGTACATAAAATTCCTTTGAATGTTGCTATGAACATTGAGAAATAATACAATCAGTCAGGAATGCTCCTTGAAGTAAATCAACATGTTTTATCTTTTTCTTAATATAATTGTGTGCCCTTTGATTGCCGCATTCATTAAATATAGTTATATGAATCGAAGCTATAACTCAAATTTTAATATTGATGAATTGTTGTGGTCGTTTTCGCTTTTCCCCAAAAGATTTTTTCCCCAAAAGGAAGCACTCTAGACTGTGACCAAAATGTCTAATCTAAGAAAGAGATATATCTCTACAGTTATTTACTAATGGAAAGTAAACAATAATTTTGCGCGAGAAACAATCTCTATAAGAACACAAGCGGTATGCTTTACCCAAAATGAATACGTACATTTGTGTGAAACACACAATAATATAAAATTGTATTTAAAGAACTATTATGTCTTGAATAAGCTAGGTTATCACAACATTTACAAAAAGCGAGTAGCCTAACATTAGACATTAACAATTCAGTTTTGGTATAACAACATATAAAAAGATTCGAATCATATTCTCTATAATTAGCTAAAGAATCGTATATTATGTCGAAGTTTTAGCATTTCTCATAATAGTCAGTCAAGCCACGACCTAAGAAGTTATTAGTTATTACTAATATATAAAACTGGGATATCTTCTAGGTAAATAAATATATGAAATAGTTTTGCTACTATAAACAATATCTGTATTGCTTGACTGTTCAACTTCAAAACCATGTACAGGCATTATTAATTCGAGTAATTTGTCTACAATAAAAATGTAAGAAATTAAGAAATGCCAATAGTTGTGTATTGAAATTGTACAGCCCTAAGATTCAAGGACACAATATTGCACATAAACGTTTGCTACATAATGTATAGTAGAGAGAGCAACAGTAGGTATATAATCATCACGTAGTAACGACATCAAGTAAATACTACTAAATCATTTCGTTCATTGAACCCCCTTATATCCCAATTTACCTTACTTGGTCATTTCTAAAAATCAGATCTCTTCCACGACAGTCCGACGATGTGTACACAAGAACAGGACTTATTACAAGTCAATAAAGTTCGAAATACGTTAAAGCGGTGGAGTCATGTAAAAGCGTACATATTATGTACTGTAAATAGAACCTTATCACAATCCCATAAGAGTTAATTTTAAGCGGTGGAATCATGTGTGGAAGGGTTGGGGATGATGGTGCCGGTAAGCTGTTGTTCCCGAAGCCTCCGCATTTCCCTGGACATGGCGTTCAATTCCGCTTGTAGCGACATCTCTCTTTCGCGTAGGCTTTTGATCTCGTTTTGCCATGTCTGGAAAAGAAAATATTTTTTTAGTAAAACAATATTGAGGTACGTAGTACAGTCAGCATCATAAGCAGCTGAACATTTAATTTTATAAACATACCATTAATTGAAGAACAACTAATTACACACTAAAAAGTCTTAAATATTTTAAGATCATCCATTGGACGCTCCTATAATTTGAAACAAAAACTTGAATTGGTTTTTGTTTCTTTCCATTATTTGACATAAGGTTTCGTAATATGTTAATCTACTTATGTTGCTGACCGTACAAGCCTACGGTTAAGTAAAACAGAGTATGCGGTACTAAAGTCACTGTAGTTCCCGCGGTATGGCGGTAAGTGGTTCCCGCGATGAACAAATGATTTGACCAATGACCACGAAATACCTATTATGAAGTGAGTCTGTATTTGGATAATACTAACAGTAAGACAGTTTAACATGCCGCTTACAGTTCCAGGACCGGTATGAATACTTTATTGTACGTTGTGTGTTCAAGAGCATACCTACTTATTCATTCGTGTATTTTCCTTTATAACCAGACTAACAAGTTTAGCTAGAAATTATATACATTATTATGAGTGTGCAGTGCTCATTTAAAGAACCTCCACCCGTGAGTGACTAAAGGTACTGAATTGATCGCTCCATTCTCAGCATTTAGACCTGCTAGCAACCAACTGACAAGCAGAAATAATTTCAGCCGGCATTGCAAATCTTATGTTGGCTTGAGAGAAAATAAGTATACGCTGACTTACAATATTCTGTTTGAGGAGGTCCAGTTTATCGTTCTTGAGGCGGCAGACCTCCTGCCGCAGCGCGTCCGCGTCTCGGGGCGGCAGGTCGGCGCGCGCGGCGCCGGCGCACGCGGCCGCGCATGCGCCCGCCGCGCACCCGCCGCACGCCGCGCCCGCCTCCGCCGACGACATGGACTCCAGCCCCGTGTCGCTGTCCACGTACACCGCGCCTGGACACACGAAAGCTATTGTTAGTGTTGTACAACACTGCTCAACCGCGAGTTTGACTTGGTTGTTAACTATCGGTAAGTGCTTATTGTAAAAACATCACTAGAGGTGCAGAGAAGAATAAAATGATATTTTTAACCTTTATTAAGGAATTAACATTATGATTATTTAGTAAGTTTTATGAACTACTTACTAATTCGTGCGAAACAAATTGAAAAAAGCAGTGTCATTTTACAGCGTCTTTTATAAAATAACGTAACAATTATGTAACTACAAACTAAAGGGGAAAATAACCACACTAATTACATAATATGATTAAAACTAGTAACTAGAATATTTACGGCTAACATCGATGATTATAGACCTAACAAAAAACATCATGCCTTTACAGACGACCATATAAAATTATAACATTCAGATACAGTGTTCTACACTACAGGACTAACCTGTTGCACTTTTACCACAACTCAGCCAGTCCTTGTCGTCTAATAGGAAGAGAATCACACTATTACTTCACCAAAAACTATAAATATCGGAGTCACCACATGCTTGATATTCATCGCTTCCTTATTGAGGATTCTCGGTGATTGGTTCCGGTTGCTTAGTAAGGTTTCAAATATAAGGTGTTCAGGCGTCTGAGTTAACGTCTACAATAATGTGAGGAACAAGATGACCAATGGCGGTAAATCTGATGTAACTATAAAACTACTAACTTAACAACGTGTAAATACACTTAATTTTCCGAAATACTTATCAAATTACGCCCTTAAGTTAACACAATGGCGACACCACGAAAAACCAAAAACGCATAATATGATAAAAAATCTATATAAACTAACCAAGCGGGTCAAGATCCACAGAGTTGAGGCTGGAATCGTCACTGTGGTCTGTAAGCGGGGGGCGGGGAGGAGCGGCGCGTGACGTCACATCGGGGCTGGACTCGCCCGACGCGTGCGATGCGCCCGACCCGCCCGCCGACCGGACCGACACGGCCGACGCGGATGACGATGCTACTGATGACTTGGAGCGCCCACTCTGTAATAAACATTATTAAATAAAATTAGTATTTGTTTAGATGGTTTTTTTTTAAACGTCGCCCCACTTAGGGGACCACGTAACTTAGGAGTTTCTCCTGTATCATGGGTGCGTTACACAAACATGAAACATCACATTCACAAACACCCAGACTCGGGACAAATTGATGCGGATCACACAAAATTTTGTCCCGTGCGGGAATAGAACCCGCAACCCTTAGCGCAGCAGTGCAATCGCTTAGCCACTGCTTCAATCAGGTCGTTATGATGCAGTAGATGTAACTACTAGGCTAAGGTTTCGATCCCCGCGTGGGACAGCATTATTATTAAGTTCCGCATATATATTTTAGAGTCTAGGTTGACGCTTAAGATATGTATACAGTAAATCCATAAAAAATTGCGAATTATCATTCTTATTCACAATGTCCTTGCTGTAGAGAAATGGATAAATAAAACCAATCATTTCGCATCTATTATAATAATAAGATATTGTATTGTTGTAGGCACGTTGCCATAAGCAGCGAGCACAGGTGGAAGTCCGTTTAAGTATTGTTGTGTGTAGCTTAGAATTTTAAACAGTGCTCATGCAAAGCACGTTGTCTCGTAGTAATTATAAATTGTTTGATGGAATTAATAATTTTCTTTGTGTGGTATTGATAGTAGATAGTAAGACCTATGTAGTACTAGAAATATATTCAATAAACTATCATTTTTGTTTAAATAACATCCACCTTTGAGTACTCATACAATAAAATACTAGTTACATACAATCTCATATTTGTAGCCAGTTTAAATTCTTGTTCCACTCTTTAATGGTTTGTGTATGTGAGATTTTATGTTTGTTTACGCACCCACGACCCAGGATAAATTCCTAGAGTGTAACGACGTTTTTATTAAAAAAAAAAAAACAAAACTCATGTGATTAAACGGTCCAAGGATAGCCCCTGTGGCACTCTCATTTCTACTACAAAATAAAATTATTTTTCGTGTATAGTTTCTTGTAAATTGATGAATATCGATGCAATAAATAATAAGAAGTTCGAATTGAGACTAATGTTGTTAGTTGAATTATACAGACAGGATCGTTTATTTATAGTTTTTTTTGGTTGATTGAAATAGGTATGTTTACTTACATTAGGAGTGTGTGTTTCATTCTGCACAAACTTATTTTTGTTCAAAGGATTCTTGTTGCTATCTCCTGACAGGTTAGTGTCTACACTTGGTGATCTGAAAATGATAAAAGATGCTTCTATTAAAATACTGGAATGTTTAAGTATTGCTCAAACTATAAATAACTGAATAGAATTGTAACGTATATTTGTATAGCTGTATTTGGTTTGGCTTCAGGTGTGGTTAAGTATAATTTTAATTATACACAGCTACTAAAACTTTGTTATGACCTAAAATCAGCTCTAATACAACAGGGTGCTAAAGAGCTAAGATCTAAATTTAGCCTTTTTTATCAATTTTCAAATCGAAAAGACTACATCCAAAAACATTCCTTCTGAAAGAGAACGTAATTAATTACAAATACACACCTGACTTTAGAGATGAGCGCCTTCTTCACAGTATCAATAAAGCGCGCGCCGGGCCCATCTTGCTTGGGGGTACCATCTGGCTGCGGCGACACCGCTCCAGGCTCCAACCTCACTCCTGAACCCAAAAACTCAGTGGTCTTCGTCTTCAAGTCATTCACCAAGTTCTGAAGCAATGATGCCCTAGTTCTAAGCTCCAGTTGAGCGAATTTGTCAGCTTTGTAGCACGCGTTCTCAGCATTGATGAGTTTCGTAAGGAGGAATTCTTTGAACTCTCGCCCCTTGCGGAATATCGACGGCTGAGGGAGAGTCGGCCCGAAAAATGGTACGTCATCACGAGCGGTGACGGCCACCTTGTACCTGAGGATAGAGCAACACGAATAATTATTAATAACAATTATAACAATGTATGCAAAAAGTACAAGTATCTTGTGGCTTTAGTTATCAACTACGGTTAAAAAACGGCTATTTAATCAGTATTAAAAAACCTGTATTACTTATTAAACAACATATTTGCCTATCTACGTTAGTTATTGAAATCACAAACGACACCTTGTATGAAAAGTATGTGTATAAGTTATACAAACACTTCAGGGCGTTTACAAACCTCGCGTTTTTAGACCACAATTGGCACTAAATGTCAAGTTATTAGGGTGTATTATTTAAAATTTTAAAGTTTTATGATTAGAAAACTAATCATAAAACTTTATATACATAAATTTTCAAACATGAACACGAATTTGACGTAGATATAAAACTTCGATTAATTTATTAATTACGCTTAAACAAGAGACCTAATGAGTTCTGATTCTGTTACGACCTTTATCATTGGGTTCGACATCTGTGCCCGACAGCTCTTTACCAAAGAGACCTACAAGGTTTTATCCAAGGAGAACTATAATGAACTATAAATTTACGTTACATTGAACCATTTACAAATCTGTCGCATTAAGATGTTCACTGGGTCGTTCACCTAGTGTTTATTCCCATAAAAAGCTCTCTAATTACACAGTCCGGATTCGTTTGCATATAAATTACTAAGAAAATTTCCATTCCACTTTCAGAGCTATTTTCCCGACTTCCTATGCAAATAATGCTACTGTGCGTTGTTGAAAAGCAACACAAACTTTATGTTAAACAAGTCACTTGACAAGTGGAAAAAGTAACAAGATCTGAAGTTTGTTGGATTAAAAATAGGAGACATTCTGAGGCAGCGGCATGAATAAAAATAAACTTCTATAGTCAGCTAGCCCAGTGCAGTTTTATACGATATTCGAATTTTATTTCTCGAGGGAAATGCCTGTATAAGCTGGAAATAGAAACTATGTGACTGATACATAATGTTGTCGATAAAAAACAAAGATGTCTCGTAAAACTGATCGCTATTATTTAAAACCATCTTAAAGAACTGAAGTAATGAATTTTATCGAACATAAAACGACAAGAGATATTTAGATTGTACTTTATGTAAAATGTTTTAGTTACCTGGTCTCCCCACCGGCAGATTCCAAATGTGTGACCACTATGAACGTGTGGAGGAAATGAGATGCTATCATGTCTGGCGTGAAAGGTGTTGCCTTCTCCTGCAAACGCAAACAATGGAAGATTAACTATCATCTAAGTTAAGGATGCTTTGTAGTTTAGAGACAAATATATGGCCAGTATAAATTTAATACAAATAGTACAGCATAAGCACCACAGCTTACTTATGCAGTATTGTCCGTCAAATTTATAATCGACTTCAATTCACATATCAATAGGTAACAAGACGAATGCTGTATTGTTTCTTCACAACCAAAATCATAAATGTTGTTACTAGTGATCTGTTCGAGTCCTATTACTTTAGTCTTGTGCTACTTTGTATAGCTGCTGATTACGGTGGCTCAATTAAAAACATTTATTTCTACCAATTGATTGGCCATTAATATTGGACTCTGAAATCCATCTTTCTGTCACGTCACGGTAAACTAAACAAAAATAATTGGTTTTCCAAATCGAATGTGAATTGAATTGTATCAATTAAGCAAGCCTTACCTGAAAAACAATTGCCACTATATCATTTCCGACGTGCCTTTTCCTTTGCAGTTGCTGCGCGTCGCCGGCGGTGTGGGGCAGTAGGGGAGCCACGTGGAACATTATCTCGCGGTTGTGGTACGTCTCGTACACGGCTTCAGTGCCTGTGTGGCCGTTTATTATGTCGAGACCGCCCCGGTAGCCTGATCAATAAAATTTTGTTAACACCCTGGAGAAGGTAGAACTAAAATATATTTAACGATAGCGATAGTATTCCTAAAAGATCCTAGAGGTATTACGATTAGAGAAATGCTAGATCATTTATAACAATAGAAATCCTAAATGCTAAGAATGTTATTCGTTTTGGTAACAATGGAATGCGCTATGTACTTTTAAATTAGGTTTTCTCTAAAACCATTATGATTTCAATCGGATATGTGTTGGTTTCTTGGCATAGAAGCTTGCTCGGAACGTTAGGGAACAGAAATCCTGGGTTTAGCATAGGCACATTGCCAACAGATATAGGCCCAAAGTTTGCTGCAAAAGAGTATAAACAATATTAACCTTTATGATCCTTCAACTTGATCTTCTGTCCTAGCATTTCTAGAAACTCCTCGAAGGCTGGTGATATTTCGTTGTTGCCGAACAGTTGTTCCTCCGTTGTCTGCCCGAAGGTCTGGTACAAGACTCCGAACTTGAAGTAGTTCACTAAAACATGTTCGTCGTACGACGCTATCAATGATGACGCGTTGAGACACATGACGGCCGTGAAGTTGTCGATGTTCACTTGTTCGTTTAGCATTTTTGCCATTTTGAGAGGCGGTGGCATTAATCCTGATCCTACAAGAAAAGTACAAAATTGTTAACTTATTCAAATAAATAATGCTTTTAAAAGTTGTTGCTGGGAAGACTTTACTTACTAGTGGTGGGTATAAGTCCATGCATGGTTTCAGTGCGAAGCCTCAACAATATCCTAGTGTGATCCTGGCCAGCCATGTGCTCGTTCTTGAGGGACATCACTACTGGGCCGAGATTCTCGTCAGATCCAACCAAATTGATGTGTTCCTGTGGACAATTCATTTACGATAATTAATAAAGAGGGTATTTACTGAACTAAGCAACTAATAGTATGTAATTCTTGCTTAATATATCGGAAAGTATCATTATCTGAACACAATATCATTATGACTTCACCAAAATATTCAGCCGGCAATGTTGAAGCGGAATTAATTCAAGCCTTGAATACGAATAGAATGTATTGTATGTTTCTGGTAAATATCAAATAATGTGGGATCCGAACAAAGCAAACGTAATGGGATTAAAACTAGTTCCAGTAAACAGAGAGAACTTGATAATGCAACTGGTACAATGTTACGGAAATCTAGCTAATTAGTAATGTAATAGCAAAACCAATATTGACAGTCAAAACAACAGTTAAATATCCATCAGTCACGCCTGCGCCTATAAACCCCATGGAATATCAGAGAAAGGGGACGTTTATAGCTACCGTAGTTATTTTAAGGGTAATCATTTGGATCGTTAATGGAATTTTTATGTCCGTATTTGTCAATAAATGATCATAAAGCTATTACCTATATTATCTAGCGCGTTAAGGTTATTTACAACAGAGTAAAGAAACACATTAGCAGAAAGTCGGCTTGACCAGAAAGGTCAAGCCGACCTACGAGCATTGAACCTACTAGGTTCATTATGCGTCTACTTAATGGTGTATTTAACTCGTCTGTGTCTAAATTTGTGACCTACATCAAACGCTCTTGATTGCAGTGACACTGAAGATGATAGAGTTGATCTAATGACATCTGACTTGATGTTGAGACCTATAATTATTGGCTGAATCAGAGCATTTAACGATGATGTCATTCTCAACGTACTGTAAACTGATTTTCCACCCACAAGGAAAGAAATATGAGGTTACACAAACAATGCATAAATTAATAACTGGATTACATGTAATGTAAATAAATGAGTCTCAATCCGAAGAGATAACAGATTTTAGCTTAATTAGTCTGTGTTTACATTAATACGTGCAGGTAAATGTATAAATATTTACATAAAACACAATAATATCCTTAAATTAGTACGAGTGTGGTTACAATCAACACCTAATTAAGATAACTTAGGACACCATGTTTCAGTACAAAATGGCCGATATAATGTGATCCATACTAGAACGATCTCATGTGTTCTTACAAAAGTTAACAAACACGAAATACTAGATGTTTAAGCAACTCAAGGTCGGACAGAAGCTTTATTTACCATGGGAGATGTTAATTAGGTCCATCCATTGTCATGGCAACCTTGACAGACCCTATTTTTTATTCCCAAGCATGTAGACCTTAGTGAAGGATAAACACCATTGTCAATAAAACAATGCTATGTCTCAATTAAAACGCGAAAAAATACACAATACTTTATGGAAACATTGCAACATATAGACTGGATATCAATTAAAAGCAAGATCGAATAATTAAACTATTGTCTCGATACTAGAGCGACTGGAAGAAATAAATACGTCTCTAAGTATTATTTGAAGCTTGCGATATTCTAAGAGTATAATTAAATGTACGATTGATTTCTATACAGTTCCAATAAGGGCAATATTTGATTTGGAAAATAATATAATTAATCAACAAATGTTCTAAAATCAAGTTAAAATATTTGGTTAACTATCACATTAGGGTTTTGAATTACACTTGGGTCATGACGTCAGTGTCTAGACTAGAGTAAATATTTTTACAATTAGGAGTAATAAATATCATACTTGTTTAATTAGTTTGCTTAATCTCGTCTTGATTATATTTAAAAGTAAGTAACCAGATTAGAAAGACGAGAAAACAGAAGTCAAAGGTCGAATAGATCATTGACTGGAAAAACAAAACAGCTACACATTCAATTGTTTACTTACGCGGTCTACACAATGACATTGTAAACACTCGTACAATTTAAAAAAACAAACACAGACTAACATTTGTTCGATCACACGCCTTCGCGTACATACAAGTACCTAAGCATTCATTCAGTTTTCTGTGGAGGGAATTATAATAATTTTTCGACGTTTCTAATGCTATTAATTACCTTTAGGTAATAGGCTCACCACGCTTAAAAAAAAAACGTCGCCCCACACTAGGAATTTCTTCTGTGTCGTGGGTGCGTTTCGCAAACATGTAATATAACATACACAAACACCCAGATTAGGGACAAACATCATCGTATCACCCTAATTTCTGTCCCGAGCGGGAATCGATCCCGCCAATTGGGTCGTTCCATGGATAGGCTGGGGCTAAATGTGGGCTTAAGATTCCTGAAAAATGCAATCACCTCTGCCAACGCTTTCAGAGTATACCTATCTGCTTGATTATGCATGTGTAATCATTAAATTTCCATCATCAAATGGATCTTTCATTTTTGAAAATATCTCGAATTTATTGCATAGCCTTTTCCACAATGCCATAAAGAAGCAAATTGAAAGCTAAAGATGGTAATTGAAGGGACGAGGGGCTAATGCCCCTTTTCGAACCCACTGATGGATCACGTCATCTGAGATGGAAACTGACAGTATTTTTCTCAATTTAGGCGAAAATTTGCCTATTCATCGGTTAGGAGTTGGGGATTAAAGTATTAGGAGGATGCATGGAAACATTTAAATAAAAGACAAATAATACTGTCTGGTAAGATGACTTTAGAAACTGATTTAGATTTTGAGATTTAATGGGAGCCTTAAAAACTTATTTACTGCTGTTCACTATTCAATATTATTATGAGCCTATAATGTCCCACTGCAGGGCAAAGGCCGCTCTACTCTCTTTGCATGTCTCTATTCAATAATTACAATAATAACTTACTTCAAGACAAGCATCAAATTACTGTTCTAATAATACGACTTAACACCTAAGGTTACCTATACTCAAATTACTAGACGATTACTGGGTAGTAATTAGTAATTTCATCTAAGCAAGATTGTATTGTCTGCAAATTTATAATAAATGCCCGACATTAAATCAATTCCATGTAAAACCAGTTAGTCCCGATTGTTGAATGTATAATACGAGTCAATGTTCCTTTCGACTCCAGCTGTTCACGCCAACGGTACTAAAACAGATCTCACATTTTTCATTCCCGTCTCTCGAATTCTCGATTCATACAGAGTACCCTAGGCTGGCACCTAAACGGCAATCATTTCTCAGCCCCACCATTTCTTCCAAAACGAATTGTCCCCAAACCAATTTTACTTTATGAAAGAAGACATTTGCTTATTGCTCCCATTTTTCTTTTGTCGCGGGCATCTGTCATCGTCACTGATTTAATCGAATGGATTGGCGAAGAAATTATTATTTAACGATTTTTTATCTGAATTCATTTTACGCTGCTAAGTGCCTGCTGTATTGACAGGTTGTTTGACATAAAAATAACAAAATTGATATTTCTCGACAAACAGTTACAAGCTGGCTAAAAGTAAAATTCTGGCCAGTCATTGCCTTCTGAAGAGAAAATCGTTAAATGTATTTTGTTTGATTTATAATTGCTGCATAAAATTTCAGTAAAAGTAAAAATAATATCTACTGTCCTCTGAAAAGGAAGAAGCGTATCCATGTTAGGAATGGGCATAAAAAATTATATGGCCGGTGATATTCGTGAATAAGTTTTATGGCAGGACATGATGGCCTTTGGCAGGACGTATTTACACGTCAGCATGGTGCTGGTATCGGCTTAGCGATCGGAGCGTCGCATTCATCTAGCCTAACCCTTGCGGTGTCACAATAGCCTATCAGCTTTGCCGGGTCGACGGGTAACGATTGCAATATTTTATGCAAATTGTCCAAGATACGCACTTCAGTCAGTTGGCTAAATAATATTTTGACGCATTTATTTATTTTATGCGTGTTGTAAAAAGCCTATACATTTCGTGTCTAATGTAACTTTAAGTGCCTTAAATGTCAAACTGTACTAAGCGACAAAGATTGCTTGACCCACAAATTCAATGAAGCCTTGCACTTTGCAGTACCAGGACTACTAACGTGGGATAGAAACTATTTACTTAGGATTATGAATTGTACTAAGTGTTTACTATTGATTGTGGAAATCAATTTAAACAACATGTTATCTGATGAGGGGCGTAATATTGTTTGTTTTCTATTAAGCAGAAATAAATCATTATAATTTTTATGTATTGTGAATATACCCAAACACCAAAATAAATGACATAAAACTATTAAGAAAATTCTATTCACAAACATTCGTTTTGCAAGCCCTAGTCAAAATAAATTACGATTGCAAATGACACTAAAACACATTCAAATTGTGGGAACCCAGTAATTTGCGTGTTGCAATGTGCAATTTTTTTCTTCGTATTACAATAACAACCACAGCATTACAAGAACGCAATCTTGAAAATATCCTGCCTGAATGTAAAGTGTTGCATTTACGCACCTTGCCTAAGGGCTATCAGGCAATAATTTAAAAAATACTCCAGAATTACTCCGTAATAAACCAACGAATCTTTGTTGGTGTCTGTACATAATTAAATTTAAATTAGGCATATGAAAGATAAGTCAAACGAATATTTTCAAAATTCCGTAACGAGGCGTCCGTTAAGATGTGTACGCACGATAACGTTTGGTACACACGCGGGTTGAGACTTAAATTGCTCTACAATGCCGTAATCGGCGCAATCTACATGTAGCTGAGAACTTGGCTCACTGGGCGTGAAGCCAAACCGTTCCGCGTTGGTGAGCCCAGACGCTTTTTCCCACTATCGCTCGCGAGTTTTTTTATGTAATGAGTGTGGTTGGACCCTTAATCGGTGGTTGGCGTTGCATTTGTTTTTAATTGGTGGACACGGTTTTTTACTCTCATTTCCCTCACATTTTTCACATATATAAATCATATTTACACCACATGATGAAACAGTTGGTCTTACATAGCTTTTGAAAATACGTATAATTTTGTGAATGGAGAAAGTACTGCAAATTTTTCATGTGATGAATCAGTATATGTTTAGTGCAAGGTAGCTAATTGAGAAACTGGTATGGACTTGATGTTGTTAACTTTAAGACATCTATTTAATTATTTATTTCGTGTATTTACCTACTGTCGGCAAAGTTTTCGTATTTCAGTAGGAACTATTAGGTTGTTGCATTTGACACCGCAAGACACCGGTGTATCATTACAACTTCTGTTTAAACTTTGTATTTTAAAAAACATTATTAGTATTTCAAATAAAATGAAAATAAAAATAAAATAACTGTACACATGAACGAAAAATCTTCATCGCTGCAGTTTTATTTCTTGTAAAATTATCTAGCTAACTAATAGGTATCTTGTCCGTAATTGACTCGAGTATTGTCTCGGCTAAGTGCCATCTCTAGCCATATCAGCTGTGGTCACCAACTTTCCCGACCAACATTATGCACTTACACGCTTCTCACTTTAGTTAACGTAGTGACGAAGGAAGTTATAGAGAAGCTCTACCCATTTTCGTAATTCTCTATCTAACAGCTAACGTCTAGTGTTTATGTAGTTATTCATATGAGTCTGTGGCCTATAGGCTATTCCAGTGCTTGGGAACGATAGTAAACTATAACAAATAATAATTACATGATTTCAAATAAGTATCTATTTACGAACTAGCCTTTGTTCTTGATCATTTTCCTGACTCTGAGTTGGAGCGATAATGATCAAGTATTCAAAGTTGTATATTAAATAATGTTCACTCCTTCTTTAGCCTTTTATTTAGTTGAAAGCTAATCCTCATACACAGAATTATCTAGGCTGATTTTTATGAATTATTTAACAATTTTATGCGTGGGAAAATACAGAAATCGAAACGAAAGCTAAAACTTTTCGCAAAAACACATAGACAATGACGAGTATCATCAACCATGAGATCTTAACAATACATCCACGAAATACAGAGACCAAAGTACATATATTGATCAAAGAATAAAAATAATAAAACTGTCACGTGATCAAAGATAGCAATTATGAAGATTCGAAACGCCACAAAAAAGTAAAAAAGTGAGCCTACTGGGCGTGAGTATGGGAAAGTTCACACGTGGCGGCAACTGTACCGATGTGGTACGCATTATGTTTAGGCTGCGGGCACAGGGGAGCGGAGCGGGAGGGTTAATAAACGACATAGATTAATATAATAATTTGTGCCTAATTTATTTTGTTTTGTTTGGAATTGAAACTTGCAACGTGTTTCGGTGTTATTTTGTAAATTTGTGTACAGAGTCAGGAGTTATATTATGAGAAGGAGATGGTATATGGTGCAATAATTTAAAACATTCAGTCATAATTAGTATACAAGAGGATGCATTGAATTTGGGAGTGGGGCCTGTGTCTAAGCCATAAAATTTAAGAAGATTAAAGCTTAAGAAAATGGTTGTGACGATTTTAGCTGGCTAGAGTACGGTTTACACAAAATAAAATAGCCATACGAACGATATTAATAATATATAATATAATTCCGTCAAAGCATGTGTTATCTCAAACATTTAATCACATCAAAAGCTCGCGTATGTTCCATGTCACAATGTGTACACGGTCTTAGCTGACATTGTACAGTCGTGCTGTGAAATATAGATCGTATGCTCGGCACGATGTAAAGCCTTTGATAACACTGCTACAGAATAGGAATGATTACAACCGTGAGAGAAAAATACTATATAAACAAGTAATTGCAATAATGTTTGAGCAGCTTTTCCCTATAACAAAAACTTGATTCGAATTAAATTAGCAAAACTCAAGGGAATCGAATAAAAACTTCAAAAACCAAGAATGTAAGAAACATCGTTTTAGAATTTACACTCGACTGCTCCACATTATTTATTGAAACTCGAACTAATGAAGCAAAATAATTACAGGAGGAAAAGAGTGTAATTAATATGTAGTTCCTGTCTGCGCTCGGACCTTTCGTGCGAGGTCAAGGCATAAAAGGACATCGACATTGACGTGACACCAACAATATTTCATTTACAATACGATGTCAAGGGAAACGTGATCAAGTGGAAGTGATCTGACTTTTCAAAATAGTATTTTTAACTTAAGTGCACCTGAATCGTGTTTCATAGGGTGGCTGTGTGAAGCACAAATATTTTAAATAGGCTTGCTGAAAAAACTTTTCGAATTCTAGATATTATGTTACTAAATAATATTCCAAAATATTTAATCAACTAATAACGGTACGGTAACTCGTAAGTCTCTATTCTAAATTACCCTAATCAATGACAAAGCCATGTGAGACAATAACATAAAATAAAGAAAACTACATTTCTAAATGTGAAGATTTAAAATAAAATAACGAGTTATTTATTGATTCGAAAACCTATACAAAATTTTAGATTTAAATCTGTCCTAGTTTCAAACTAGGATAGTTCAGAATAAATAGACGAAGCTCGATCCAGTAATGAATATTTCACAGGGAGTATGTATGGAAGCATCGGTCCAATTGGCACGGACCAGTTGGCAACACGCATTGGTTTTATTTCCCCGGCCGCAGACAGCGTGGCGCGCAAATGTCAGATGGTCCGTGTACAACTGTACATATTTTGTAATGCCACTTTTATTTTTGTTCATTTTAACCAGTCGAAGAAAGTGCGCTCTAGTCACGAAAGCAATTAAATCGTGATTTGATTTGTGTATTTTTATGTCGTTTTGCGGCTTTTCACCATGCCGTAACCTTTGGAACGTGACTTTCCGCACGAAGAATCAAGAGGTTGTCCGGTTAGTTATAAAGTGTTACAAGTACGTATACTTGTGTACGATATAATTTTATTGTCACAGTATTCACCTTATAGTTTTTGATACTAAATGAATGAAAGCTTTTAAACAACGTGTCATATGACACGTAAACAAAAGTCCTTACCAACAATAAAGGCTTTTAGGTCATAGAATCCCACTACGTAAGAAGAACCGAGCCTTTTTGAGTTAATAATGCGCTATTTTCTGCAACAGCACTTAGGAGATCGTCTTTTCTTCCTGTAAGGGTATAGGAAATCGAACTTTAGAGTATGGACATAAGGGTGAAATTACCTTGCCAAGGAAGAATCGCCTGTAGTACTTAGCGGTGTCGTCGGTGTCGATGTTATGTCGCCTCGTGGCTTGCCGTGGGGTTCCTGGTTGTGCTCGGGGCTCAGCATCTTCGCCATCGGGGGGTGTGTCTTCCATTCCATCTACCCAGTAGCCTGATGGTGGTAAAACTACCGTCGGTGGTGTTGTCCCTGCTAAAAAAAAGGGAATATTACTGTACGTCCTTTAAATCACAGTATGTATACTTGGTGAAGACAATAAAACGTAACGAATAAACGATTTTCTAACTGAAACACATGGTTTGTATTGGGAAGTCACGACGCCAATTATTATTTTATTTTTATTACGATCTACGATGCATTGAATACTTGGGCCTTCAAGTTCAGAATTACAACCATTATTACCAAAACCAAGGTTAGCATTGTCACAAATGTAATATATTTTTGTGTAACAAATTGTTATAACAACTAACTCTTTGGCTAAATCTGTTTTTTTATATACTTTAGGTGCATTGTTCTTAAGTATAAGTGAGGATATGGTTTAATGTTTTTTGTTCGCATAAAACCAGTATGCGATGTTTCTCGGCACGTCCGCTCGGCGAGTTACATCGTGTTTATAACCGTCAAATTAAGAATATTTTAAAGAGGTTTTGATTTAACTAAAGTCTCCATGTTATTTGTGATGTTGTCCTCATGCGTTATTCACGTTAAGTGTTTTTTTCACCCTGTCCGCTGTTATTTCGTAGTCTGTGTTTACTTGTTTTTTTAAATCAGATACGAAAGTAAAAGAAAAGAAACTTATGAATTATTGTACGTTAGTTTACAATTATTTTATTATATTATGTATGAATAAAAACAAATAAACAGCTGTTATGTTTAAAGAAATTTAGATTTGCATTGATACGATTGAATTGAGTCGAATATCAGACGCAATGCCTGTAATCAGCCGCAAATGAATAAATGAAACAGCTATAGTGACGTGAATACCAATGATTAACTCACAAACAATCAGAAGGGTGGGCTCCCTCCAGTCGTTGGGACCGCATCTAATTTCAAACAAGGCATTCTAGTCTAGACCGGCTTTTGTCCAGTAGATTCTTTTACATGACTCTCAATATAGTCCTGCGGGGTTTCATTGTTCCGACTGTCCTCTTTCAAAGGACGTCCCTATTACTAAGAGTTGTGTGCAAAAACCCTCAGTTTATGTAAACAGCGCGAGTTTATAAGGAAAAGATTATTTAAGAGAAGACTTGCTTTGTGTCTCAGGTGTCTGTTTATATAAGTTGCATGCATAGTTGCATACCTACTCCATTCTTCGTTATTTATTATATGAATATTAATATTTCTGTTGACGTCACATTACTAGTAAATTCTTAAATGGGTAATTTTCTTCATGCGCAAATATTCCTGATTCTAATTGAATACAATCTCACATTACATCATCATCTGAAATTACAGGTTCGTCGCTAGAGCTTTACCGATTTCGAGTCGAGGCGAAACCGCAATTGGCCTGATTTCCCAAGATATAGCTCGTGTAGCACAGTTCGCCATTTAATTTAATTAATGTTTTAATCAGCTTACTAGCGCTGGGAAACTATTTTTGAATTCTTCGGAACTACCGATCACCTTTGTTACTGTCGGGAAACAAAAGAACTTGGTTAAAAGTATAGTACAAAAATATCTCGAAAGCTTTTTGTTTGTGGTCCATTATCGGAATTCATTAATTGACAAATATTTTCCATAGAGCGCCGCAGGAGATAAATGGTTTCCGATGTCCGCAAATACTTCATAGAGAGACTAGAAGGGGCTCGTTAAAGGTGAAGCGAATAGAAAATATTTTGTAGCATTTTATAAATCAGAACGGGAACTGAAACTTTTAATCTTGCAACCAGGTGCCGTATTGAAGTCTTGCATTGAATAATCAAGCGTTTAATCTAAAGCAGAAAAGAATACTTTACTTTCACACCTCTGTTCTCAACATTTTCTTCACTTTCTCCAAACTGTTTGTAACAATGATGAAAGTTATTCTGTGTTACAGAGGCTCTTTTATTCTTTGGCTTTTGATTATCCCTAACAGAGAAATTACAAAACCGCATAATACAATCGATAGGCTTGTAATTATACAACGCATTTATTACCTATCTTGTTTCAAGCTCCTTGCAAATCGATAATAAAATCTTTTAAAACATTATCTAAAAAGGAATAAGAGTAATTATATATTGGTTTTGTATTTGGGTCGCAGCTGCTGCATTTCAGAAAGTGACAAAGAAAGATGGCCTACTATAAATTGTACAATATAGGTGAATACATTGTTTATTTAACAAATTGTATGTGTATACAGTCTGGGCGAAATAGGTCGAAGTAATACATGTAATTTTCCACCGCAGTCATGAATTTACGAATAACTAATCGCGACCAAAGTAAATATTTCTATTTGGATTAGCGCCGCTCAGCTATGTATTTAGGGACATTATCGACCTTACGAACTTACATCATTAGCAGGAAATACACGGCTGTCTAGTGTATATACAACATTCAACAGTCCAAATAGAGAGGAGCTTCCTATAGATACACGAAGTCAAAATCAAGACGAGCAGACCACTTTATATAAAAGCAACCTACAACCATAGTCGAGGCAAAACATTGTAACTGCATACAAATACATTTGCATTGACTTTCCAAAACTTATTTGTATTCCAACATAACCACTTCCTAGAACTTTGTTGTATCACAAACTAGTGCTTTGAATCAACTTTCTTTGACGTCCGTACAACCACTTGATAAGAGCACTAACTAATTAAAAGTTTGTCAGACGTACTCCATTACATTTTGAAGTTTTGTAATTCACAACGCATTTTCATGATGGAATTTATGAAATAATTGTTTTTGTAAAGCAATTTTGTTCAAGGACCTCAGATGAGCGGGTAATGCTATTATGACCGGGTCAACAGACCTTTTATGCATTATGTTCTTCAGAATTTTAATAATCGTAAACAATCCAGGCACCTAAGATATGCGCTAATGCTGTCAATTACAAAGTAATTTTAAGTCTAATTATTTGAAGTGAACTTTCCATTTTAGATCTGAGTATTTCATAGGATATAATTTATTAATATATAATTTATTTTTAACTTACTTTAGTCCGAAGTTATATTCAGCTTAATTAGAAATGTACTATCTTTTTATTGCCTGCTCATGTTAATAGCATCCCGAAATTTTTGAGGTTTTATAAAAGTTTTAATGCACTGCAATTTTCGTCTTCTATTATACCCGACTGTATGCTTGCATCTTATAGCCTTTATTATTGAAACTAACTCTGAAGCTCGTTCACGCGTGGGAAAATCTTAACGTCAGATCTGTATAGAACGTTCCAGTACTCCTTGCATATAGTTAAATTGTACGGTAACTATCGGATCGGCGAACGGCGCAGTTTTAGAACAAATCACTATAGTCAGACACTTCACTGGTCAATGATCAGACAAAGGTTAAAAGGTCTAACCTTTCGCTTCGTCTCTACATTATTACTTTCAAGCCCCGCTTACCAAATTACAGTGTGTTGGTAGTTGTTAGTGTTTACTTTGTAAACTTTATGACAAAATGAATTATATAATTCTTAAAAATGTAAATTAGCAGTAGCGTCATTATGCATACCTTAATCTGGACATTCATTAGGTAATTATTTCGTATGTGCTGTTATCATTTTACAGTTAGCAGCTCCATATAGCTTTAATGGAAGTAATATTGTTTCATTTTTTTTTAAGTTTTATTTTGAGAGCTCAATATGAGTTTGAGTAAAGTTCGCCTACGTCGTACGATAAAGAAGAATCAGTTGGGTTCTGAAATTCCGTTAAGGAATGACCAAAAGCTCGTAGGTAATAGCCATATTTAGCGAGAGTTCTGTAAATAGCTAGCGTGTAAGAGGAAGTGGCGATAGGTGACAGTATTAGGGCAACATGGTGCCATGAATATTAGGAACATGTAATTTTATAAGGAGGACAATATTTTTAATTAACGCTGATCTTGACAGGTTCTGTCAACGGTGGTGGTGATAAAACATTACATCATTCATGCAGAAGACAAGAAAGGGAAATTAGTAGAAAATGGAACATTATTTTCTCTGATTCGAGCCGGTGTGAGCAAAAACTTAACCCTAATATCCCAAAAGCTAAATGCAAAGGTTAATGTACTCTTAGTAAATAGCTCTACTTGAGACTTATCTCCGACGGTATACTGAAGTAAGTCTGACAGTAGGTACCACATATAATCGGTATAGTTTGAAAAAACTTACCACTTTTAGCAAGCGTCTCTTCCAAGAGACGGCGGCTTGCGAAGCAGGCGGCGGTTACTCGGCGCTGCGCAGCCGCAGCCCCGGGCGAGGGTGGGGGCCCGTGCGGCGCCGGCACTCGGCCCTCTGCGTAGGAGTGCCGGTCGGCGAGAGTGGCGCTCCCGGCAGCCCCCGCGGATACCGAGCGACATTTCTCCGTTCGCGACACCTGCCAAAGAAATCACGATTAGCAAATGGTGATAGTTGCAATCATAGATACTATACGTTATTTTTCTAATGATCAGAGACTATTAACATAACACTTTTTTATCGTCGTCTCACACTAGGAAATATTCTATACACAAAAAATTATAAACATAAAGACTCGGGAGTTGGGGACAAAACCTTGTGAATCACACAAATGTCTGAATTGTGTGATCGAACTCACTTAGCCACTGAGCCAATTATGGCGTCGATTTTATTATGAATTTGTTAAATTACTTTCAAATAACCGAAAAATGACATAAAATTACCTGAACCGACCGAACTGAAACGCAATTACACACGGAATTTCTATTTGCGGCGCATTCAATTTGTAGGACTAACATCAGAATACAGATTTCCGACAAACTCCGATAATCAAACGAGGCATTACCATCCGTAATTCCCTATGCAGTTCAAAGGCATTTAATTGACCAGTTTGTTAAACACGAAATGTAAAACGGTAAAATGGGTTTGGAATCGTGATTTCTGTTCGGTTTATATTAAGTAGTAAAGGCGGCTATAATTCTAATCTTGACGCTACGCAAGTAAGCGTGACGAACGCATCGTCCATTGAACTTCTACCGTGGGATCCCGCCATTGTTGCTCTCCACTATCCGCGTAATTTGCTTCGCGGTAACCCGATCCCAACTATTTGGGAACGCGGTGCGACCCTAGAGGGTTACGATTTGTGAAACCACAGTTTTATGGGATTTAGATGTGGTCAAAAGCAGATGCGGTCAATAAAAACAACGGGACTTTTAAGTTCATTGAAATTATTGCGTAAATATACGTACGTCATAGATATTAAATCTCGAGATAGTTTAATGATTATATACCATATTACAAAGCAGCACAACGACAACAGCCTAACATAAAAAAGTAAGTTACATTACAAACATGAATAAACAATAACCCTACTTTAATCAAAATTAGAGATTGATACATCACACAGCTTTAACAGAAATAACATCTAATACTTATGTTCTCTGACTTCATTCTCAAGAAGCATAACTTAAATCAAGTAAGGATAAAGTTAAACAATTACCTTTGAGACGACAAATAAATATGTATAACACTCGATATGTTCAAATTGATTCTGAAATAATGACGGGAGTATAAATTGTGCCGCGCCGTAAACACCATCAAAAGTTTAAAATTGGAACCCGACGGAAGCATTAGCCGAGCCGTTGACAGCAACTCGAAACAAGTAGCGTGGAAAATACTCGAGCCATTTCCACTTTGATCAAATTAATCTGACGTCACCGACGCCATGTTTGTTCTGCACGCAACCGCAGGAATCAACTCTCAAAGACTCAAAGTATTCTATAACCATTAATTTTATTTTAAATGTAAACAATGAGAGAGAAATCAATATTTGTGTAGAAATATTTAGGTTTTTTGTTCTGACGCAATATGAAAAGCTAAATTTAATTTTAGTTAACGAGTTTTGTCTCTATGTTTTATATTTTGATTATACTTCCAGAAACTGTAGACGTAGTAGCAGCAGTAAGTAATTAATTCTATACAAATAAATAATAATATGCAAAAGCTAAATACACAGAGATATTAACGAGTTCACAACGATGATATTTCGGTCCGTTTCATAACCTAGGCGACCTAAACTGAGCTCCGCAATTATTCTAGTTTCATGCAGACAGTAATTTTACTTTTAGTAAGTTATTCGGCATATTATATTTAAATATTTCGGGTAAATTATTCAGTTTATTTTGTACTGAAGCTTAAAGAAGAATTTCTACAAGGGTTGTCTTTATGAGACAGCTTTTTCAGCAAATTATTTCATACCTAAGCCTAAAAAGGTTGTAAAATTAAAAATGCATTCATATTGTAATCTTATGCTACAACGTTTTAATTTTACGAGTAGAAATAATAAGTTACTGATATTCAATACTAATTGACGGCTGCTAGCAATTAAAAGCTATTTTTTATGTAAATTACAATACACTGTCAGTCAATGTGGAACGGAAAGAAAACAAATGAAATCAGTTAAAAAAATGGAATAATTACCTCTTCAGTGTAGACATATTCTGTAATTGTGCGGATTTTGTGTATCAAATATCAGCATTTGTTTGGTTTCATGAGCGCTAGTTAATAATCCTTTTTACTTGTTACTTATATGTCATTCATACGAACTGTCGGAAAGGTGTTTAGTTTAGTATGCACTTCTATATACTAGTTCAGTTATTTTTACCGCTGACTAACAAAGGAGGAAAATATCGAGAAGCAACCTGGTGGTAAGACGGTCAACGTCTTAAATAACCAACCTAGAGTGGAGAAGGTCAATGGTCGTATCTTCTCTGCCTACAGAGAAGATACGACTATTAACTTTAACTAAACTCTGTAAAAAAGCTAAGATTTTTTAGATATATAAAGTAGGTATTATAGGATGGTTAACGTTAATTTGAGTATGTAATACCTATATTATTCAATTTTATTATATAAGTTTAAAAAAAAATACTTTTGAATTTATAAAGTAATGTGATGAAAATTAATCTCCAACTAAAAAGCATGTCCATCTAAATTGATAGATTACATTATAAAAGACTCTCTAAGATTTCGTTTAATCAAACATTCAAGAAAGTTAATTGAAAATTGAGCAGGCATTTCAAAACCTTAATTATTGTTTTATTTGAAGTTCACAATGAAACAATATAACTATCTCGCTTTCTCTTATTATTGGATCATTAGCCAGCGACACTTAATTACAGCATCTAATATATACCGAACAAATGACACGAATAATTCTCTGTTGTGGTTCATTTGAATCGAGAGACAAATTTTATTGTCACTGAACATTGTTTCGTAGAACAAAATTAACCGAAGGTTTATTTAGAATGTTTGACATTTTGTTTTTTAAATAAAATTCCGCACTTACGTAATTTTTTGTATTTAAATATTTTCGACATTATAAGACTGTATAAATATATATATAAATACCGTATAAAAAAGTAACGTACTAATGCATTACACAATATTCATACCTACTATCGAGCACATATATACTTTTATAAAATTGCACGTCATTGTGAGGTGTGTGAATAAATTTCAAATTACATTTATTCGTTATAAAGTCGAGTTTTAGTGGAATCTACGGTACCGTATTCACTCAGCTATGTGAGTCCATTACCTCTGGAAGCTTCATAAAACAACCGAAATGTTTTAACACCCAAACATCTGAGCATCGTTTTCTCGTAATTATTCATTGGGGTAGACGTGTAATGTACTTTTAATTATGTTATCATTAACACCCGAGTATAACACTCGTAAGAAATGAAAGGCAACAGAAGTTGGGTATGCTCGGCCGGTTGAAAAAGTATTCATTGCGCGAAAAGGGACAAAAAACTAATTACGTTAGTATAAGAAACTTGCTCTTAACGATTATACATAGTTGGCACGGTATGCGAACGTTTTTATGCGAATGTAAAGGTATAAATGTTTGCAATTTGCACTAAGTAAGCCTTGCCGTGTTTACATGAAAACTAAATAATTATGCCATTTTACTTTATAAAAGGAAAAAAGGAAAATTTTACTATTTTAAGTAATTGGCTTTAGATCGATGATTTCCGTGAGTTGTCCTTAGATATTAAAAAAAATATTAAAAATAAAATCGGATTTTTAATATCTGAGGACAACTCACGGAAATCATTCGACGCGGCATAAAAGTTTCCTCGAGCTTCATTTAAAATAAAAACTACGCTCCAGTCAATCATAAAAGAAGTTATATCGACAGTTTTAAAGTTATTTAAAGTTTTACTTCGCTGTAATGTGGGGAATGAAGTGAACGTAGTTTTGTCAATGATGACAGGTTTAAGTGAAATGTTTTGTTATCCTCATCTTAATTACAACCATACGACACGAAAACGTCGAGCACGACTGATGAATAGGATGCCACGTTTAAGCAGAATAGAGTATAAAATAAACACACTTTCAAAATCTCACTTACGTCTATCGTCTGGAAGGAAACTCCCTTCCAGACGATAAACTTAAGTGAGATTCACAAATGTTGACGACTACTTATACTTCATGATATGTCAAAATCACCTAAGCCTAGCCTAAAAAGCATTGTCTTCTTAACCATGTAGGTCAGATAATCTGTCTTCATACTTTTGATCAAAGAGACGGACGACTAATCGTTCTCTGTTTCGTAAAAAGTCCTATCCAAGGCGAGATTCTGGCTACTGCAGCTTAAAAGATTTAAGAGACAAATGTTCGTAGTAAGAAACTATTTTTCGCTGAATAAGCGATTTTGCGTGGATCTTAATTTAGAAACCTAGAATAATCCAGTGTAAAGCAAGCATAATATAAGTAGTTGTTATCATTTTATTCATATATTGAACAAAGATAACTTTTACATCGAAATACTCTGCGCTAAATCGGTCCATCTGACGGCTGACCCGGCCGGACTGCATCTACAGGTTTAGAACGCTCGTAACATTTCGTTAACCTATATTTAGATTACTGTTCTATTGGGTTATTTATAAAAAACTGTCCGATTTTGATCTAGCCTTGTATAATGTTAACTTATTCAATACCAAGTAGGCTACCAGGTGCCTATATTTTTTATCTAAATGCATTGCCAGTTGGTTAATAAAACTTAATTATAATTATACTTATATAAACTGATTAACTATACGTACGAAAAGTTAATTATTTCATAGCTAAAATAAAATTCCGTAACGAATATTTTTATTGCTATAGTAAAGATTAACAATCATTATTTGGTTTGTATAATCTGCATGCTATAGTCATGGAAAGTACATATTTGGTGCGTAATGTAACTTGGAATGCGATTCGAAAGAATGTCGCTTGAAAAGGTATAGTGTCGTAAAGAAATGTTTCTTAGATTTATGTGCAGACAAATAGTACCTATAACTTTTTTCGAGAATATTTACCTACGCTTTTTAAAATGGTGCTACGAAATTGCATTTTTTTTTAAAGATAGTTCATCTTTTTGTATATTTTGGCATTTAAATATATATTACTTAATCAACAATTAAGTAGGTAGGAATTTTGTCTCCAAATTCAGGGCATTTCAGCCTTTGGTTTGGTGAGATAAAATACGTGCGTAAGTTTGATCGACCAAGTTCACAGGTATTTTTTAAATTCGCGTAGGTTAGTTACTATTATACCTTACATCACAATAAATAATACTGGCAACATAATAATCTTGTGATAGGTATTTATTTTTATTCTTCACGAAGTATTAAATAAGAACGATGGTGGAATTACTTATTTACCTGTAAATTTATTATCTCTGCTTGAAGAAATTTTTCCGTAATGGAATTCCGAGTAAACTTGTTTAAACAAGAACCAACCTACGCGTCAATTTCATTGAATCTTATTGAAAGTTTATAGAAATGTAGGTAGTACCGTAGAAGGTATCTAAATTTCTAGCAACGACAGGAAATTTTTGAAAGTAGATAGCTTGTGTAACTCATCTAAGCTTAAAGAGTAAGTTCTATTCCTTAAGCCTTTTTTAACCTTTATATGAGTTAGTCTTGAACACAGTAGAACCAAATGAGGTGCTAGGGAGGTATAGGTATATCCTGTATGTAACAGTAATTGAAGAAACTGCGGACGAAATTACATAAGCAAGTCAACTATCAATGGTAAATATGTAATGTTGAACGAAATCACCGTAACGTAATGTAAACTGTACCTTTAGTAGGAACTAAATTACCATTCAGTTGGGTAAAACGTAACAGTTATATTTTTATACACCGTTACCCATTATGTTATAACATGTATTGTATTAAAGTATGTATATCCGTACTTTTTACAAAGTAATAGAGACTGCTTTGACGTAAGTACTTCAATTTACCAAGTAATAACTTTATACGGCAATAGAGAATTTCAGAACATAAGCTTATTGGATTTATTAATTGGGGTCAACTAGTCTATTGCCATTAACTGTCGGAACATTCTATAATAAGGTAATGAATCTGTTCACTAGCCGGTTTGAATCAACATGTTTCAGGAAATCGCTCATATCGAAAAAGAAACAGATTATTTCTATTATAAGAAATCATAATAATGCAGTATCTTAATTCTCATAACAAAGCAACAATCTACTAACCTTATACTTTTAATAAACTTAAACTTATCTTTACACATTTTCATCCTGTTCTCGAAAACAATAATAAATAGGAACAAAGCACACTGGATCGCCGTATTTCATTTGGCAAATGCAGCCTCCATTTAGTTATTGGAAAACTTTATGTACAACTGTGTTCTCGTCACATAAATATTACTGTTTATTGCTATCCGCGAAATGGGACTGTTGGATGATGTCATTTGTGACGTCATTTTGCTAATTTATTTGGTGCGTTCTAATGGTCATTTTATGTGTACTTTATTGAAGACATACCTTTGTTATTAACTGCCTAGACATTTTAGGTAGGCATCATTATATTTTTTGCCTACTTCCTTTGAGGCTTATGTAATCCTCCCTGTATCCTGTATGTTCTAATTAAATCACTTGATGGTTAATTTACTTTGTATCTAAGTACCTAGTGGTTTCTTAGTCATAATGAAATAGTCGAAGTGTGAATGTAATTTTAACTAAAAGTTCACGGTCGCCACTGCACGCTGGTTTAAAAAAATGAAGTACAAAGTGTTTTTGTGATAGTCAAACAATAGCTCGGCTATCGTCGAAAGACAGGCATGAAAAACTATCGACAAGAAAAAATCTATCAACAGTGGCTCTACTGTATTTGTGGTTAAGGTAACAACACTATTCGAGACTGTCAACTTTGGCAGATGATTGGCGATGAAAAGTAAATTGCTTCGGTGTGGACGTGGACGAACGCAATACATTGTCGGAAGCACGACACGTTTTCAGTGACATTCTATTGTTACACCCCTTATACACGGTCCTATTGAAAAGCCCATCAAAATCATGACAGAAAATAACACGGTTTAACGAACTTGTCAACGAAATGACAATATAATTAATAAAAACAAATTATTGATTCACAAATTAAAATCTTTTACACACGACTAAATTAAGTGGAAGAATGAAAGGAAGGCCAAGGCCCTGCAGTGGGACAAAACGGGCTGAAAAAAATTAAAATCGACAGGATTAAATTATTTACTAAACATTAATAAAAAGGTCCGCAATCAGCGAACATAAACATAAACGGTGTACGTACCAATTAGGCTGTACAAGTGTACAGTATACATCCTCAGTACCTTGCCTCAAACGTTAAGCCAAACAAAGGTGGAAGAAAAATACCGATGACGTTAAGCTCATTGAGAATCAAAACAAAAGGGATGTGTTAATGACAGAATCATGTAAGAGATTCACCAGTTAACACGTGTCGGCACTAAAGCTGAACAGCATTATCTCATTCAAACAATGATAACAGATAAGCTTAACTGCATTCTCGAGCATTGTTGTCGAGGCTCACTCTAATTCTAGGCGATATAATACGTCACAATAGCATTGTGGTAATATCCTTGTGACGTCAGCAAATTATGACTACTGAAGGTTAACCACTTCATAAACTGACCAATCATTGTTTTATTAGTTAGACTACGTTATGTAATTATCTTTTGATTGATACAGATCTACATGTATATATTATATATCTACATATATAGCTAGAGGCAAATTATTCAAGTCTACAATTTCTACTTGTATTTTATAAATTATTCATTTAGTATAATTTTAGGTAATTCAATATTATAAAAATATTGAAATTCTAAATTATTAATGATATCCAAGTACCTAATATATGTAAACTAATAAACATAATAACTGTTCAACTGAAATATGTGTAACTTTCATCTATTAATGCTTGTCTACCCTTACCCTGTGAGCAGCGTCGTTGAAAACTATGCAGAGCGATATTTGAAAATGGATCGTCGTGATGTTATTTGAATGGCAAAGGCAATAGGCCTGTCAGCAAAAACATCATTCACAAACAACCAGAGTTTGTGAATACCTACTAGCGTTATCAACCTAGACGGTATAACGGGGATATCTCGTGTTCATTAAATAGCGAGGGGATGTCTACGTGTGACTATTGTTCTGTGCCTGATACAAGCTAACGATATTGCTGGGCCATTTACTTGTTTCCGAGATAAAGGTGCCTCACACGCTTTCTACATTATCAAAGGAGTATTATTTTAAATTTACGTTCAGTGTGAATGACGGCTGGTGGTTTCAAGAATTTCTGAAATGTTTAACGCTTAAAGAGGTTCTATTCAGTATCAGGAAAGGATAAAGCAATGCTTGTTGTGGCATTGTTTCGTTAACACAAGATTATACTTGTACTTTAAGTAAACGAGGTACAGACAGTTGAGTACAACTTAATTGTTGTTTTCCGTAAATATTGAGAACTAATGACGTAGCACATGTACGAGTAAAATATAGTATGTTTCTTGAAACAATAACAAAGCAATATGCCGTCATCCCTGACGATTGTAGAGATGACGCAATGTAGTTTAATGTAAACCAGAAAGTTCAAATGTATAAAAGCTTAGACAAGAAAGAATGTCTAAGGTCTTATGTTACTTCAATTTACTATTTAATGATCACCTTGTATAATTAAGGTTAAAACACTTAAGTACCTATATACCAACAAACAAATTAACAAATATTATAAATACGAAAGTTTTTTTTAGAGAGAGATTTTTTAGAGAGACGTGCCTTTTTGCATAGAGTTCATGAGGATTAGCCAAAGAGTGTCATAGGTTCTACTGTTTATCCAGAGAAAGTAGGGTTCCTGAGGCGAAAGAAACAATAGGTAACGGCTGTTAATACTGTAAGCCCTAGTACTATTCCATAGGTAGGTACTAAAGAATTTGATAAGTATTATTTAACATTTTCACGAATTAATCGCGATTTATGCGCGGATACACGTTCCGATAGTGTAAGTTTATGATTATTGGTATTTGGCTTCACTACTTTATGCGATAAAATTGTTTAACGACTCGCTTACAAGTAGCTAAATATTATTGTGTAAGAATTCATGATAAGGCATAAAAATAATTAAAGATTTGTACAGATAAAAACAAAACAATGAAAGGTAAATAGAGTTGTCAAGTTGTGTAGCTGTTTGGGCCACAGATAAAATAAGGCAACGAACAATTTATCTATCTTAAGATTATTCAGAAGATCAGACATTTTATTTTTAGAGGCAAAAGGTGACTTTAAAAACGTGAATGAGAGCGAAAAGAGCTTCCTAGATCCCCGGCGAGTAATTGCGTTTATCGGAGCGTTAAATGAGCGTTGCAATCTTTAATCAGTTTGGTCTCCATTTTTTTTAGAGCGCGCGCCTACTTGTTTGTTTGTCAGTTGTTTTTGAGTCTTTGTCTAAGGTTTGTTGATGAAACGTAAATCTTGATTCGTCAACGTCATGTTTTTTTAGAGAACGTTAAAATTGTCAGTTGTTTACCTATGCTCTTATAATTGAGCATCTAAGTTTTTTGAACCCGGAAAATACATTCATGACTTACATTGGGTAACTGGTACTACAATAAAATTAGGATCAGACACTAGATCAAGCATGCTGAATTCTACCAAGTTTGTTGAATCCGGTACATCAACCGGTACTACATTAAAAATAGGAACTTTTGATGCAGGCGGCTAACCGGGAACAAGCACAGTCTACCATAATCCCGATTCTTCTCCAACTCTAATATTTACAGGGCACCTATGTAAATATTGGAGTGTGTTCTCCATAGAGTTTCAACATAGGTAGCTACTAATGGTCGTTAGTGCTATCAACGTGTGCAACAGATATTTCACGTAGCACTATTATTAACATTGTTTACTAACCGGGCTAATAACGCGTTACTAGAAAATTTACTATTGTTTTCAATTCAGACGTGTAAGAAATATGCCCCTTTTGTTTCAAGGTAAGTAGGTGAGGAGTTCTGATAACATCTACGAAACTCTACGGTGTAGCAGCATGAATACGGTGTGTTTTATAAGTGAATAGGATCTTTGATAGCTTTGAAAGCAGAGATGCAGTAAGAATATTGTTGATGGAAAATTATTTACGGTACTAAAAACTAATTTTGTTTATTTCGGCTTTAAATTCTATAGCAATCTTCATTCAACATTACCAGAATATTAAAATGTTAAGTCTTATGTAAAACTCTGACGATGATTCAGAATACCTTCACACCTATGACAGGCATAACTAAATAGTGCCTTACGTCAAAACATACAAATTATATTTCAAGTATTACCGTGCAGTTAAAGTCACCGTTTGCAGTGACGCAAGTTTGTACCGCGAATGCGCTTGTTATTTTTGCATTGTGTAACTCCTCGTGCGTACTGAATGGCGCGTTAGTGACATATGAATAATAGATTACTGCTATTGTGATCGATACAGCTCTCCTGTTTTGCTACACGGCCTTCACTCTCCAATTATTGACACCGACATAAATCTGACGCGTCGATGTCACGCTCAAAGCAAAACAGAACTCGCCTAGAGGAATGTATTATCATTAAAACGAACGTCACGTAATGAACCACTTCCACAGACGTACATATGTCTACCAACGAATATGGCTTTATTCAAAAAGTTCACAATCGTGAATGAGAGTATTTCCCTCACAAAGCGACTGCTGAGCTCTGGGATTGCATCATTGTGCAGCACAAAAATGCTGCAGTGCTAATTTCACATGCACCGCGCCACTCGTGAATGCCATTATGAGCTTACGAAGCTCTAGACCTACTGTAATGAATACCCAAATATAATCTGCATTACATAGTCAAACAAAACGTAACGGCAAGTTCAGAGGAATTCCAGGCTTAACTTTATAAAGAAGTTAAAACCTTTAACCTCTTTGGTTGCGAAAATCACGAAACTAACCATGTCGAAAAAAAATAGAATAGAGAATTAAAAACTTTGTAAATGGAATAGGGAGTGTTCGGAATTCCAGTTTTGTTGAATCAAAATAGAATTCCTGCAACTACTTCGGGAATTAGTTTTCGTTGTCTCGAGCTTGGCACTTAATTTTATAAAGTAGGACGAATGTATGTGGATATCTATTAATGTGAGAATTTAAATCTCAAACAATCATATTTTACTATAATTTGTTTGTATCGTCACCAAAGTTGTTCGCGACAAGAATTTTTTCGAACGATTCACGTGAAAACACGTCTCGAGTCGCTAACAGGTTGACCACGACAGGTACAGTTAAATGACACACATTGATGGCCCAAAAGCTTTGTTTGTGAAGGAGTAATGTTTAAATAATCGAGTCAGATGAATTTATGGAACATTGCTTATTCACGTAATCACAATGCTGTACATTGAACTGAACTGGCGACTTTAATGATGAGATTATTTTTACAGTAAATGCTAACAACTGCCCCAATTGACGTTAGGTACACTCAAGAGAAAACTTTTTGACTTTTACGGAACGTATCATGTGTCTGTACAATATTGTGATTCACTGACACTTATTCCTCGTGATCGGATATCGCAATGTAAATGGACAACTCACGGATGGCAACTGAACGTGTTAAAACGGAACATGAGGGTGTGGTAGAGAAAGCGGACAAGAAATGATGCGGCAAAATACGTTCGGACAGGAGAAACACGGCAACAATACTCGTACATCAACGCATAATCACAAAATAATAAGCACACTGAGCAAATGCGTGCGTCGTATCCATCCTAACGCATAATGAGCAGAATAATCCTAGCGCAATGATTAAATAGTGAAGCTACTACACAGACTATTTTCTTTTTTCACACGATAGATTATAAATACCACAATCTTTTTTCATAAACTATCATAATGTAAAATGAGATAAATCAGTAGAACCAACCATCAAATACCAACAGTTAGATTCATGTTTAAATTGTACCTACTACCTATTAGTGAATGAAGATTTTCTGTAATTAGAGCTGGGTCTTAGATATTTACATCAATAAAGCTCGCTTCAATGAAAAAGGAGGCTTAACGTAATTGTCTATAATTAATTTAATAAGAGTGGAACACAATTATAAACTGAAGAATAATTTGGAAGGAAAAGATCATTGTCTCTGAGCGTCCACATCGAATATTTTAAATTAGAAGATCGGACCTTTTTAATGTAAATATAGATTTATGAAGTACAGGGGCCATAGACAATTAGTGGCGAACACTAGACGATTATAACTAAAAAGTATGGGATTGACATTATTATGTCAAAGATTACTTAGTCGAAAGTCGAAACATTAATTATTGTCATCCCCATTTGTTATTCTATTCGTCAAGCGTCTTGCCACTATTCTAGGGAGGTTAGGAATCAGTGTGCGAACAAACAGGTCTGTGATTAAACATCATGAAGATATGATATAAGTACCAAAGCACTGAATAGATAAGTGCTGATGATGCATCAAAAGCAAAATGACGTCATTTATTCAAATAAATAGCAACGTAACAAGCAAGTAACAGGCTTGCTCATTCGTCTCAGTTCGCTAAGCACCACGTATAAGTTACGAGTAGCGAAGGAATTTAATATATTCTAAAGACTGCCCTACCTCGAACCTCCGTACTGCGCAACCACGCTATACTTCACAGCTTAACTTCCAAACGTAGTGTAGTACATTTATCTACCGCGATAATATTTTAAGTGTTAAACCACATTAGTGAACGTAATGTGTGTTCCTTTGTTCGCGTATACAATAGCGTTGGTATAGGTACCATCCTGCTTAATTTTCGCGCATTTGTTTCTACTACAAGATGACCAATAGATGACGCCAAAACCTTCTTGGCTGGAGGCCTTGTGTAATTCGTTAGATCTTGCCTAATGTCTGACTAAGAAGGCATAACCCGCCTTGCAGTTAACTTCGACAGACAATATCGAAAAAAGCGTTGAAGTTTTCAAAAAAAGTACCTAATAATTTCAAGTACTATCGAGATAGGCATCAAACCCGGTAGTTACTTCACGTTATACCAGTGTGTCGGTATTGATCACCAAACGTAATTATGTCATCAACGTATGTTAAGAGTTCATATTTCATTTTTCAATAACTGCAATACTAGCCAATAAATTAGTATTGTGTCAACTACACGCGTTCCAGAAATAGCGAAATCGCCTTTTATTATTCTGACAATCGGGGCACAAACAAACACATCAACTAAACGTTTGTATTACCTATTACAACAGACGAAGTACAATATTCCTGGTTTAGGAGTAAAGAGGTGAATTATATCGCATTCAGTCACGGAAATCTATGGTTGTTGATCTTAAGTTACGAGTCGGTAGCGGCGTTGCCAAATATCCATAAAAGTGGTGTTCTAGATTCCAATCCTAGTTTATAGCTATTCTTTGTGTTGTCGTTACAGTGATTTAAATGTAGGAAATGAAATGCATATCGATGTGGCGAATTCTCAGTAAATACTCTACTCATTATTACGCCGGTTATGGAATAATAAATCTATATTTTTATACGCTTTTGCTGATACCAAATATACCTAAATCAAACAAACAAAAACTCAAATATGGCATGTTAAAATAATCACGGTATCCATTCAAATCCATATCATATTTGTGTAAAACTAGCAGCCGAACAAATATTGACTGACGACCACTAAAAATCGAGCTGTGCTGCCACTGAAACCGTTTTTTGTTGAATCAATCAATTGATCAAATTCCGCGGCGTGTACCAAACAAACCTAGCAAATAGATTTGCTATCAATCTATTGTGAATTGTTCAAATCCAATCTAACGCCTGCACCGAATTCACCTAGCTTCGAGAGTAAAATATTAAAAAATATATGAAAGAGCCAGATGAATGGAAGTGGTTTTTTTTTCTATCAAATATTATTGTGCTAAATTCTAGTTATGCTAAGAAAAAATGAAAATGGACCCACCATTTTCATTTTTTCTTATTAAATAAGTTTCGTTAACTGAAGTTATAGATTTGATAACTGTAAATATTTGTACAATCGTAAAATTCGTCCATAGAATCAGATTTACAAACCGTGACACAATATCGTGAGAATTATTATTATTCATGGCTAGTGTGAAAATTGCTTCCATTCGCTAAATTCATTTACGTTTTCAAATCAAGCATGTAAAATAAATTGCTGCGCTTCTTTTGGATTTCCCACAGTTTTCTTTTCTTTGTTATTACCTATTCTAATTTACATGTTTTATAGTTATATTTAAATTTATAAATGTAATTACTTTTTGCAGTCGAGTAAATCGTGCGGTATCATTAACCGTTTTTCCCATTTCCAAAAGTACTTCATTAACATTTGTCGGTTGGATAACTCGCACATATTTTGTATATTAAAAGCATACTAATAATTATTGTGAATTACAAGCTTAGATACCACAATTTAAGTGCTTAAGCGTAAACTTGTCAACATCGGAACTGATACTAACAAAGTAATTACGGGTAGGTGCATTTAATAACATCTTGTTCGTAGTCAACTGCCAACGCACGACAAAAATATGCAATTTTAACCTTTAATGTTTACGGTGTAATAGCTAATATTGCGTGTACACTGAGTAAATAATCTGCATTGCATCGCTCCCGGCGATGCGCAAGTATTGGAATCGTATTGCGGTCGGATCTAGGTCGTGGGATTGAACTTAGTCTTGGTACGACAATGGATTCAATCAAACGCTCGATTCATTATGCGGGTGTAGTGTTTTGATCTACTGAATAACAAATTGAAATCAAACTGTAAACAATAGTAGAGCGTAAATTTTGTGACGCTCTATTTCACACCTACACTCCTGCTCCATTGTAGGCTTAAAATAATAATAATAGAGATAGTGAAACATAACTACATTTCTGAAGATTTTTTTATTAACAAGCATTATACTCGTACATCTATCGCGTGATAATTACGTACATAATTCATAATTATTTATACATTACAAGAGTTTTTGCCTCTACGTTTCTCAATGCCAATAATTCGAATTTGGTTTCGTACCTCTGTACTGTTATATGTATTCATTTTAGGTTTAACACAAACTATTCGTGTAAATAGAAATGATAAAACTGATTCTGTTGTTACCTATAAACTATGTCAATAACAAACCGAGAACTTAGACTATCTATCATGAATTGTTATTGAAATAATTGTAGTTAGACCATTGTGAGAAAGTTTTTACAACCAAAACCAAATATAAAGATAAACACCGATCTTACGACATGTTTTCTTTCGTTTACGTCACTACAAAGGCAGTAAACTGGGTTTCCTTTGCCATCCTTTGTTTTAAGAACTGCCTTCAATATTCTGTCAACAAAACGTCATTTCTCTATCAGAGAACGAGTTAGGGATGAACAAAGCTTTTTAGAACATTGTCTAGCCACCGGCAGATGTTTGGTGGAATCCACTTTATGTGAAGACGTACTATGACAGGTAAGTTTCAGCTTTCAGCCGTCATATAATATTGGCAGGTTAGAGACAGTAGCTGGCTTAAATACCGGTTGAAATACGCTTTGTATACCGATATATTTGTGGATTACTCGAGTTTCCTTTGTGAATACGATATTAGGATAAATTCGTTTAGTAAGAGCGCTTGTGAAGTATTCAATAATTACCGTTTACGTGCCATTTTATGTGTGTATCAAATAATATAATATCTTTGGAATACATTTTGAACTAATTTATTTATTACCTATATGACTTTTGGTGCCATTTTAGCATGTTGCCAATGCTAAGCTTGAATCTAAATTGATAAAGGAAATTTGAAAAATTATGGACACGAGCGGGACTTTCAATACGCGACCTTCTTTTATCAATCGCGACTTCCTTTATCAATTTTATTTATTTACTTTGGAACTTTTCTAGAGGTACATTAAATAACGTGAACCATTCATGCACGCATTATATAAGATTACAGTAAGTACCTGACTTACACAAAATGCAGTTTAAAAACTGATAACTACAATCGAGCCTAGAGTACCCCTTAATCTAATGTGGAACACACCAGAAAACGGACCAATTGTCTTTAAAAAAACCTCTACTCAACTAAGTAAACTATTTCATGACGTTTACACAAAGAGACATGACGTTTACGTAACACATCAAATAACGATGACTCTCAGCTCCAAAGAAGTTTCATTCTCACTGCCTTAATGTCGAACATCGTCATAGTGTTTTGTATCCGGACTTTCTTTTTCATTACTTGCATAAAAGCTCTTTGTCATCGCAGCCTAAAGTCTAGGCTAACGACTAGCGTTTGCAGGTAAGCGGAAGTTATTAGCGGGGTCTTTGACCTTAGCATGGGCGGCGCGCGCCCGCCCATAGATTGTCGATGTCTATAACGTTTTTTAAAGTGCAACTTTGTTGATAAAGGTTACATTTTAGTTGCTAATTCAATTTGGATCCCATATTGATTACGGTTATACTTTTTGGACAAAATGTAATATTGTTTAAGTTAACTTTTTCTCTTTTTTTTGCGGATTGTTTTTTCTATTTTAAGAATAGAGTAGCTTACGGGGGCTATAATTTACTTCAAGCTAAATACGCGTCCATTGTAATACAAAAATACATTTTTAACGTTATTTTTGTAATGGAACTAATTTCTCTTAATAATAAAACGAGTCATTTAAAAGGCTCAGTATATAAAAGTAAAAATTAAATGAGCCCATTCAATAGCAGACATTAGTAGGAAATAAACAGTTTGTCTGCACTGGGCAATTGAGCATGAGAGGATTGCACTATAATTGCCTATACGGAACAACCTGGACGTCTCATTACAACTACGTACGATTACTAAGATTTTGAGTTCCGACAAACTAAGCACGTAGATTATTTTGTCTGTAAGTAAAGCATATGAGTAGGGCTGTCAAGAACATGTGAAAGTAAGCCTAAATCACTATTATAAAATAGATTTTAGAATTATTTCTCTCAGATAGAAAGTTACTTTAGCATAAATAATAATATGGATTATTAACTTCAAGGATCTATTAATAAAACACTTTTTAATCATGCCTGGGTTTTCCTTTGGCAAACGAAAAAAAATACTGAACTTGTATACTATTTTAAAGAGGCACGAAAGAGTACAAAAAAGATCCAAGACATAAAATTATGAAGAGGCTCAGCCCTAGTTTTGAGCTAGTAAACTTAGGCACTAGCGGGCTCGAGCGAGTGCTCGACGTCGAGCCACGACGCACTAATTGACGACGTTATCGAGCACTCCAAGTTTCGAGCTCGAGCGAACTTTGGGCTTTCAAATTCCAATTTTAAACTAGCAATGAGCACGATAGGCGCCGAAGTAAAGTTTTATAATAACTTCGGTTATACGTACGCCTTGAGGGTGTAATTTATTTTGCACAATAGTGCACTACTGCTCATTGTAGGTAAATAATACTTATTTACGTAACAAAAACTTCCAAGTGGGATAGTCCACTTGGAAGTTTTACTGTAATTAATTGAAAAGTTCATATTTGTTCCGCTTTTGCAATGCTTCTACACTGTTAGAAGTAACATTATTGTCGGTTGAAATAGAAAACTTGTTACATCACTTAAATATAAAAAAAAACCTGTTTTACCTAAGTATATATCTAAACGGTTAACGGTGGAAAACTTCATTCGGTTTTTAAAAACCGTAACCACGAAGGAACCTAATGACCCCGAATTAAGCAAATGTGCCTGAATGATAGTGCAATTACAAAGCTATGAGTTTACAAGACAATTTGGGTCAGTCCATTACACTTTTAGTGAAGTCAACTTTAACGGCCTAGTTATACTGCCAGTGACCTGTGACATTAAAGCAAGCTTTTCGGGATAGCTAATATCGAGGCTATTGGAACCGTTTCTGGAACATTGTATAACAGCACTGCAGTGCCAGAAAATATCACAAAAGCTTGGCAAAACAATGCCAGACCTTGATATTTATTTGCCAATAATTTTAACCTTTAGCCTTCTATTTTAACGCCAACGACATTACAATAGTTGTTTATTACGAGCAATATTAGAACATTAAGGAGTGATAAATTAAGAATTTCAATCATTTTTAAGGCCTTTACGTGAGTCGATCATAATATCTGCAGAAGATACTTTTCTAACCGTTCCACGAAAATTGCATAGTACATCATGCGGTAGTAAAAGCGATACACTACGAAATATCTATGAAATTGCTATTTCCCATTTCATTTGACGCGACACCCGATGTTCAGACAGAAATAAAACGAAATATTCGAGTATGGAAAAACACCAATCAATCGATGCGGTTAGATTGGTTGTATTGCAGTATTTGGGCATCAATTATTGTATTAAATATTTAATTTATTTGATTTTAAGCTTAGGTGTACCAAGAGATTTTGTATTGCAATTGGCGATAATATTTTGAAAATATAAGATGCAACGTGTTTGAATCGAATCGACAACGCGCAGTCTCTAAGTGATAGTTTTTGATTTAGATTTCCAGTTTCTGTACCACATTAATAATAAATTTATTATAACTCTTTTTCTCTCTTAACCACGCACTAGACGAGAGTGTTTAGAGATTACTTCAGCCGGGATAGTATTCACATTAGAGGGCATGTTTAACCGCCTAAAATCGTGGCCTTGGTCCGACACGTGGGCTAGATAATATAATGTATATGCCGCGCACGATTTCAGGTTGCGAATGAAAAATGCAGTGCGGAGCGTCGGGCACTGAATGAGAGAACGCTGCGCATAGCGATTTTTTTTCACCAAGCACACAGAAAGCGGTTACGTTGCCAAACAGAAAGAAACGCTTTTCCATGAAGCGTTGGTTTTTGTTATAATATTTTTTACCTATAGCCCATGAGCGGTGAGCCTGTCACACGACTGGACGCCGCCATTGAAAGCTTAACAAAGACGATTGTAGCACTAAAAGTGATTAAAATATTATAGAGATCCGTAGCGGGAGTTATAGCTCTATAGGTACGATCAAGTTACAAATGACGAGCAACGCTTGCTAAGTTTTCTTTTAAAAACGACTTGAAAGTTCTCGAACACCGCCGGCTCAAGTTTAGCTCTTTTATGACTTGTTTAAAAAGAATTTTAACCAGATATCGAGCAATTCGGAAAAACTGTGACGATTTCATCCCGGCTCGGCTATTATTTGAATTTCAATGACTGTTTGAAATTCAACAAGACTTTTATGATAATACGCTTCACGTTTTAAGTTTTGTTCGCCGCATCTCTTACCGGTTTTGTCGAAGTGTCGAAAAATACCTGAAACAAGATGGAATAAATTGTTAGAACACGTAATAAATTTTATTTACACACAAGTAGGTACTAATAGTATAGACCGACATGTGTATAGAAAGCAAGTACGATTAGATGCTGTCGAACGTGAAGTACTGAGTTCGTATCGCATTTTAAAAGCTATGTTGGGTTGTCGAGCCAAATGCAGCCTAGAATTAAAAGAGTTTGAATCATTCATCAGAGTTTCAACCATCATAGTTTATTTTTATTACTTTACAACTAAAAAGTTGGAGTAAATGATTCAAAGTTCGTTTAACTAGCCAAGCCATAAGTATAACATGTACGATATTCATTTTAGTTTAGATATTAATACTAGGGGTGTATCTAGAGATTAAAATCTAACATTCCTCTTTTCTCTGAGTAAGTATAGGCGGGACTCTCCCAATGCACTCTTCTAACAGAAGGGGTGGACACATTTCAATGAAGTATTGCTAAAATATTACCAATTACTAATCTCTTTGTAGCTAACTTTATACTGCTCTAATAACTATAAACAAAAAGAAACGATATACCAAGAAAAAATCAAATATTCAAACAGAACGGCTCAACTCAGAAAAAAGATATTCAAGAGTTATCGCGCGTGAAGAATTTAAGCGGTACCAGGAGCGCATAATAGGGGAGGAATCTCAACAATAACGTTTTAATCTCAGGCCCAATAGACAGTGGACGCGATAAGCCGAGTCTATCCAGATTATGCTGAGACCGCAAACGTAGACAATCTGAAACCTGCAGCAGCGAGATTGTGTTTACGGAATCCATCGTGTTTATATGCCTGTATGAGATGCTTGAATAAAATAATAAGCTCAAAATTTGTTTAACATTTCTTTATTATAATGCAAAACATTTAAAAACAAATGCAATATTAAAAGTTGTTCGTGCTTCTATTTGATATTACTATTTTAATAAATCTCTACAATCTCAGTATCTCTGTCGAGAAAAATTTATGCGGGGACATGAATAAATCGAAGATATGAAGGTAAGGTAGCTTATCTCAAGAGATATTGCCACTATAAAATATCTAAAGCGCGAAATTCACGCTATACGAGTACTGTTTCAGAAGATAAGCAAGAAAATATTTATAAAACTTTATTTATAGCTGCATACAAGAGAAATAAAACGTCTAGATGGGTGGTCTCGGTTTACGATAATATGCAAAGTTTCGTGTCCACAACTGCTACTTGCGTAGGAAGTGGTTAAGGATACTCAATATAAGTAATTACATGAATAACGTAAATGGTCAGGAAACTTTCTGTTTACATAACAACAGTAGTTTTCTATTGACATTAAAGCTTTAATTGAAACAAAACTGAAGCCAACATGTAAATCATATTAATAGCAAAAAAATAATCACTCAAAGCCTAATCGAAAACATAGGAAGGTGAGGCGTATTTCTCGACCTTCAACTTCTTTCATAACTTTTCTGGCAGTGATTTCAAGAAAATATACAGTTATGCAAGTCTATAATAGGACAATAAATATCGAAAATAAGAAAGAGGGAATTTTTGGAACTCGTTCAAAAACTTGTATGACGATAAAATAGATTTAGGATGGTTTCGAAAGTTCGACATTGAGCCTCGCAGGTGCAAGGGTAAGTTTTATAAAGCAATTTTCACCAGTGAAATTACAAAATCATATTTTATGAACAAAAACTGAGTTCGGCGTAGGTAAATCGACAGGGAGTACACTTGAAGAGTTTAGTGCATTAGTTTTAAGTACATTAGATTCAGTACTTACCACTCCAGGCATCGTACTAAAGTTTCCACCAAACCACGTTATTGATGACGTAGAATTTGAAGTCTTTCTTAATTCATTATTTTGATAAATGGAACGCGCTAAAAGCAAAGATAGGAATCTTCGCTTTGAAGTTTAGGTGTTCGAACTTTTGGACACTTCTAGACATTACTTAATCAATTTTGTAAATAGCTGTTAGCTCAATGTCATTCAAACACTAACTAACTTATAAAATAATTATGTCTTGCAATGTGTACATGATTAATTCCGTCACAAGATACGCGTAATGTTGACATTTATATTGTAATTAAATAATACGGCATACAATATTACGAAACACATTACAATATACGTGACCGAATGCATTAATTTCTTCGAAGACAGTTTGATAAGTGGTACGTCAACATAATGTGAATTATCATTTGTGTTGTGTGTTTGTATTGTAATGCGATACAGGACGCGGTATTCAGCTTTCTAATAAACTTAATTTTTACAACTCATAAAATGCCATGAGGGATATTACTTATATATAATTTCACAGAAGTCGTTACTTTGGTGTCCATAATTATTGATCTATATAATTATAATATAGTTTTTATACCGGCTAGACAGACGTATTAAGCCACTTTATACCCAGACTTCATAACCTGTTAAATGGGCCACAAAAACATAAGAACAAATTCGTAGTACTACGATTTCGTAAATGTCACAGCAAAAATTGTACATCCACCAAACAAATACAATATCAAAGAACCTGTATTATATTGTCTTATGACAATAAAACTCGACGCGATAGGATCGATTGACGTCAGAATCGCGCCCTACGGCACATCTGAAGCTAATCTTTCTGAAAACCATGAAAATGGGACTACCAATTACCTTGATAACATCAGAAGACCCTTTAATGTTAATGGAGAAAAAGATTACTTTCAACCCAAAATAGAAAGAGAAAAACCCCAGATATGATTTTAATATGATCAGTTGTATTTAAAGGCAGATAAAAATAAGGGTGTTTAATCAAAGGCGAGAATCGGCCAGATTGAAAAGTATTCAGCAGCTAAGTACAATAATAGGCATTTCTAATAGAAAAATAACGAATAAAAAACAGTAACAAGGTATAATATAATCATTTGAAATAGTGATGATGAAAAAGTGAAAGCTCAACGTCTATAAAAGAAGAATAGGTAAAGAAAGCTATTTATTATCCACGTTATGTTACGACACTATCGTTGCAGACTGAATGGCGCTTGGTGTCCTTTTACGCGTAGTAAAAACAATTGAATCCATAAGCCGAGTGATATCAAACAGCAGGCGACTGCCAAATCCGATGACAATGAAGGTGTCAAATAGAATCATTGAATAGGCCTCACAGCAATATTATTGTTTTCTTTGGTAGCAGTATGCACATTTGTTTAGGGAATAACATTTATACTTTCTTAAACAGTTTTTTTTTTAATTTGTGAGCTAACTTACTTCCTGCGTATTTATAGCTTGAGTTCGGTATGATAATTCGTAACCCCGTTAATTTAGTTTATTTACAGTAAACATCTAAAAACAAAATACAACGGTAAATAAACAACAATACCACGTCAGTAATTACGTAAACTGAACTTTGAACGGTTACTCTGTAAAGAGTAAGAAACGTAGAAACGAATGAATTTACGAGCATAATAAAACAAGTTCATGCAAAAGGTGGCGTGAACATTGATAAGCATGAAACTCACGGCAGACGCAGAGTTGCATTCATTAAAGACCGTACAAACCAATTCGCAGATCCACAAGCGATAAGCGAATAAGAAAATTAATTTGTTTCTGTAGAGCGCGCTCATTAGTTAATGGGAACGAGAATACTCTCTAGATTTTTTATAATGACAAGTACTAATTAGTCGTTTGATAAATTACCCAGTTGGATGGAAAAACTGTTTGGCACCAAATCAAGGCAGATAACATTATGTCATAAATGATACGTAAGAAATTAGTTATAGTCTTGATTTATGTATTCCTAGAAGCTTGCAGCTTAATATTGTTAATAGTTGGTTACATTTTGGTCAGAAATGTCTTCGTTTCAATCTCTCGCAAACGTCTTACATCTTAGAACATAGATTAGCACCGTGACACGGCCGGCAACGGTCGCCTGAAAAATGAAATCCCATTTTCACGGCGAGTGCACCTGACTACGGAAAATAGGAAAATTCTTTGCGGGTTTTACAATAAGCCGACTTATATCAGAACTGTCGTTAGATAAGAACTTTAGTAGTTGCGAATCAAATACCATGGATTTTGGGTAATCCTCTTATCTCTGTATCTTGAAAACCGCGCAGCCAGTTTGTTGGTACGAGGACTTTTTTAAGCCAGCGGGCATACAATATAAGTCACTAAGATACATGTTTACGGGTACTTTTAATTTCGACATTCTCGTGAAGTAACTCGACCCTAAAAAGTTCACGAAGAAAACGTGCTACTTCAGAGTTTCGAGAATTCTTAAATGTATGTATGTACATCAACTGAAGTTTTTAAATCAGTCCAGAGATATCATTATAAATTAATGAACATCATAAAACCATAATCACTGACATGAAAAGTATTTCATAATAATATTGTAGTGTTCGCAAAATATCTGTAGTTATAGCAATTACCGGTAACAACAACAGCAAAATTATGCCGTGCCAACACTAAGAGGGCGTAAAACGTTCAGTAGCAGAGGTAAAGGTAGGGAATGCGGAGCATAGGCACACGAGAGCATTCATTAAGGTCGGTGCAATCCCGGCGAACTGTACATTTACTAGTGAAAAACTGCCGGGAACTCGAAATAAAACATAATTTATTTTTGCACTTTTCTGCGCCGCATTTGTTGAAACTGCAACGTTAATTTTGATAAGCATTTCTATTCAGTTGACGCTTTTTACGCATTTTGTTTGCAGTATGTTTTCGACTGCAACAGTTTGTACAAATAACTTATATTTACAATAGTGACTATGCTGTGAGTGTGTGTGTCTTGAGCAGTATTAAATACTACTTAAGACACACACTTACAGCCTAGTCACTATTTTATTACTAGTATACTCTAAACAATACAAACAGCGTAATATAAAGTAAGTAAATAGGTACCAATTACTATCTACTTCGCACTAAGTACTCTTAACATCGGTGTTGTTCCAATCAGTCTACAGAGCCGTGAGTAATTAATACCACTGGTCTTGTAAAATAAACTTCAATGCTTTTAATAAGAGACAATTATTATTAGTCGTTAGTGAATGTTTTCTCTTTGTATTACATTCTATATAATAATAACAGCCTTTAACTGTCCCACTGCAGGGCAAAGGCCTCTTCTCGTATAGAGACGGATTGAGCACTGATCACCACGCTAGCTCACTGCGGGTTGGCGATTTCAGATAATTAAATCCAGGTTTCCTTACGATGTTTTCCGTCACCGTCAGTCAGTAGTGTCTTAGAATATCTAAGAAAGTATTTATGACATTGAAAAAGTCACATTGATACTTGCCTGGGTTTGAACCTGCAACCTCGTGCATAGAAATCCGGTATGTCAACCACTAGGCCACCACGACATTCTATATACCCATGCGAAATTCTACTGTTAAGATAATTTTACGAGATTTTAGCAGACCATGGTCTATCCACCATTTTGTCCAAAATTTACAAGGAATCGAACTATCTGGTAGTCTAGAAGAGTCAATGAGTGGTAACCCTAGAAATACCTTGGTCAGTAGGCGCATTGGTAATATAATAATGTGACCATGCAAGGATGGCTCGATTGGTTTACCTTTATAAAGTTCGCATAGGGTTGTGACAAAATGTGCAAAGAAGAGAAAATATGATTGCTTATAGTATGTTGGAATGATGTTGCTTTCCTTTACCAGCTTTAAAGGTATCCAGCAAATAAAGCAATATTTTATTTTTCATCAAACACTTATATCATTGTGCAGTAACATTACAACACATTTTCGCTTAGTTCTGTAAGTAACGAAAGTAAGGCGTAACTTAAGCTGCGGCTACAGTTGAACGGTCGCAAACAAGCACGTAATTGCTCCAAGATAGAGCGTTTTTACTGTGTTGTTACATACGCGTTACATTGATGGAAAGCCACATAAACTCCTTGTAGCAACTGTGCAATAGAAAAACATGTTTGAGTAAACTGGAACAGAATTGGTGCACGTACTTTAGGGAGCAAATGGTTTAGATAGACTTATTGCTTTTTTCTTTATTTATTAATGTTGACTTTCGCAGCTTAGTAATATGTGTTATGACTGTCTATATAATCGGGGTATTTATACAAGCACATGCAATCAGTCTTATTTATCTTTGCGAATCATAAAAGTAGTTTTTTAACGCTGATATTATGGTGTTAATGGAATTATGTTGTTGTAATATTAAATAAATAAATAAAATAAAAATAAGTCCCTGCGACGGTTGTGGTTTATCGTAGGAACTACCTATTACTACAAAGATTATAATTAATTAATTATTGTAGTCTTCAGATTATTTAGTTTGTAAAACGAAAAGTGTCCTTAAAGAAAAATTAAATTTAAGTACCAGTAAATGAAACTTGAAAACTAGTGAATGAAATATTTATTAATTTAAAATGTTGGTTCCACCTTTATTAAGCGCCAGTCCATGAACACAATATAATACGGCATTATTCGTGTAACGAGGTGATCAAAAAAAGGTAATTTGCTAAATGATTCTGTTCGAATGACTTTGAATGGCCATGTGATATGTATATAAATAGGCTTGGATTGGAAACTGAGCGGACACGTCATTCATGTTCACTCATTCGTAACTTGATTTACAACGTTTTAATCCTATTATGTAATTGTATACAAATACTGATTAAATCCATGGAAATTGCCACTTGACTGTGGACCAGTGACACTTGAATTCTATCGTATCCACGATCTTGGATTTTCAGCAGTGTCACCCTAGCGTTAGATTAAGATTGCACACATTACAACCATGCTTTTAATCCCCGAAGGAATATTGATTGATAAATATTAAAGTTATATTATGATAAATTGACATACGGTATTTTATTTGTGTGTAAAACTAATAATTGAAACTAATTAATATTTCAAAATAAACGAATTATGTTCGTTCATCTCAATTTAATTTAATACATTAGGCATGCAATTAATATCCCGTTTAAAAATAGATCAAACAGACTAATTCATGAAATTAAATATTTTCCTTATTCAGACTATACCAAATATTGTTATATAATTGTGTACAACACAAATAATTTTAAATTAGTAAATAGGTAACTACATCCTTTATTAATGGTTAGTGTTTAGATATATAAATATTTTACTGTTCTCTTGAGGATTATCTTTTTGTTGGTTATATTGTAGGTTCTGTACCTAAAATGAGATTTAATTAATGAAGAGAGATTCCGTAGTCGGTATTCAAATAACCAAGTACATAGGAACCTAATCGGTAACTAAGAACATTAAGAGCTATCCTATACCTAGAAGAGATGTGGTCTCTTTAGTAATTTTAAGAAACTCTTACATCATAATCGATCGCTTGAATGATCTCGGATTGCATGTAGTGATGTCCATCAAAGTTCGTTGACCGTTATACTGTTCAAAGAAATTCTCGGTATTCTGCTACCATCGACGGAGGTAAAAACTGAAGTTTTCCAGAGGTACCACGATAGTCACGTCAATATCCATCGTGATATTTAAAATTAAATTGTAGTTTCTTCTGATCTTAAATTGATATTGACGCAGAAAACGATTTGGCAGCCGAGCAAAAGCGACAAACAGCTCTTGCGAATCAACAATTTTTTTTTATCTCCCATACAGCTATATCTTAAAAATAGAACAAAATAAAAAAAATATACATCAAAAAGTATATATTTATCATAAGTTCTTATTTCAAACATAAGTATTCCATTTTTAAAATCTTGCCTTAAGTACCTACACAAGACAAAAGAAGAAATATAAAAAAGTTATTATCTTCTCCAACAAAAGCCTTAAAAGAATTGTTGAACTAATTTATAATGCGGCTCAACTTTCCCAACGGTCTAGCACAAGTTTTTCTCGTTGAGAAATAAATTCTTGAATAAACTTCTCTACTGGGTCACTACTCACTACACGCCGTCTATTTTATTATAAGTTCAGTCGAGACACGTCTTATCGATCGGTTAAATGCAATTTTCAGAAATAAACAAGCTCTTGACAAATGACCAATGTAGCGCAACCAAGGACCAAATATATTAGACTTTTGTACAAATAAAATTACTATAACGTTTTTCAACTTAGAATTGATAGCTTTTGGCCTAATCAACAACGTGTCTATGTTTCTGTTTTTCCTAAATTGATAAACGCAAACTTTAAAGATAAACCTGAGAATATATAAGAATGATGAATACAAAAGTTAGTTACTTGCTTTCTTGCTAAAACAGCTGATCTGCTGGTTACTATTAAAGGGCGATGAGCAGTATGAAAATCAACAACAAACAATTAGTGTGTTCATAAACAGAATCTTATGAACATAAATATCACCTGAATCTGATGTTACAAGATAACTTCGGAGTGAAAACTTTTATTTAAATAAAATAAAATACGAATTGATGCAAAATACACTTACATTTGGAACAAGAACGTCCTGTTTATCCATTATAATATGTAATAACAATAGTGACTAATTTGAAACACGTTCGCACATAATAGAGACGAAACGTAACTGCTTTTAATACAAGGAAACGTCAAAAACATAGCGTGCGTGTATACTTATTTTTAACGTTATTATATCATTATTAACTCGACTAATCGCGAATGGATTGGGAAATGTAGATACTATCCTGCAGTGTACAAACGGTAGTAATGATTGAACATTGATATGAGGCATTACGAAACCAACAATATCAATCAAAATGTTAAAACAGGATTGCTGAAAATGGACTACACAATTGCGCCGATTGCGTAAAGAATTATCTTTTCAAAAGCAAATTTTATTCTAACATTATGCCTTAAAAATCGACACCATCGAGATGATGTCCAACAACAATCCATTCGAAGCAAAGAGAAATTATTACTTTCATAGTTTTACGTATTCTGCAAACATGTTGATACTGGGTTGGGACCGATTTAGGAATTGCTACAGTAGATTGATGGATGGCAAACAGTTTGATAGGTATCGTACAAATATACTGAATATATTGCCCTATAGTATCATCATACATATTGTGTATCGATAGACACATTTGTCGATAACAACACGTATGTCGACGGCTGCTCTATGTACACAGGTGAATAAATTTAACACATGTTTACGCAAACCCTCATTGGCGGCTACTTCATATATTAAACTTAATCTCCTCAATATTTTCTCAGAAGAGGTTCGTTTAACATTTATCGCTTGCAGGAACCAGATAACATTTAGCAGATGGTAACGAAAATTTCAAGAGCAAACAAGAGCACTGTTTATTTGGTCTTCACGGTCTGAAGTATCTAGTTAATAAAAAATACGTAGGTACCTACTGAATGCCGGTATATCAAGAACTTGGTATACTAATTATCTAATTTAATATATCTTTAAGTGGATATGCAATCATCATATCACATGACTGCACAATCAGAGTTGTTTTGTTATTTAATGTTGTTCATAGCAGTAATCGCTTCGGTAGTGAAAATCATTGAATTGAAAAATGATAAGAAGTAGTCCATGAAAGTATCCAACAATTATTAAGTACAGCCCCCTTGCCATGAACTCTTAAAGCAGGACAGTTTACGATGTTGAAGCGAGACGCCGCATTACACTGCAAGTAGCGGCGTCCCGCTTCCACATGTTAAACTGTCCTGCTTTAAGAGTTCATGGTAAGGGACAGACCTTGTAACAAGTGGAAACAAATGATATAACTGATCTTATAACTTGACAATATAAATAACAAATATGTACATACATTATGCACTAAACTGCCAAAGGATACAATAAACAAGCCACCGTTTAGTTCACTTGATTATTGCAGAAACAAAGGACGAATTTAAACTGCATCGGAGCCGCCGCGACTAGAATATTCAAAACCGTATTAGATACTAAAAACCCGACAATTCTCTCAAATATAAGGAAGCCTATTAAAACGTGCTTAGAAAATGCCAGTAGAAAAACTATTGCAAAGTCTCATTGCATATTCTATTCGCAAACAACGCACTGTCCCAGGGTATTACACCATCGTGCGCCGATTTATTCAGACTGCAAGACTATTACGTGGACGACAAAATGATAAGACGTTAGATATGCGGCGCCCACACGAATATAAACCTAATTGCTTTGTAATAAGAGTTTAGCTGAGCTTAGAGTACGCAGAGATAGCTTGTTTGGCCTCTTGGCAATGATACAATGAGACACCTATGAGTCAGCTGTGACTGGGGCAGACATTACCTGTCCCTCGGGCCTCCTGTCTTGTTAACATGTACTCTTTACTGTTCTCTGAGATTCGTGCCTCTAAACTGTATTTGTATCATTATCTGTTTGATAAGTTAAGGTTTTTTTTTTAACCCAAGAGCAGAATTTTATATTAATGGTGATTTTAAATACCTAAATGGTATTTTCGAAGTAACATTCTTTAAACGATACTAATTTGTTGGACCGTCGAAATATACCGAAATCTGTGCACAACGGGCGAATAAATTAAAACAGCGTTCTTTACAAAGTGGACCAATAAGGAGCAAAGTTTCTATCGCCTCAAACCGCAACGATCATTTACGTCAAAACCGGACGATCGAGCTGCTCTAACGAAAGGGAAACTTCGTGATTCATTATTGAGTCATTCTTCTAAATTTACAAATGAAATGGTAATAAACTAGATTTTATATCATATTGTTGAGATAATAAATATGTTATGTGTCATAATGCCCTTATTTTGCTTGATGTTCTAACAAACGTAGGACGAAGAATATTAAAGGAATACAAAGAAGATTATGTCAAAGATAAACTGGAATTTACCGAGTAGACTACACAAACTAAATTGGGAACATAATATGAAACTAAATATTAAATTCATTTGAAAGCTTCTCAGATAAAAAGCAGTGCTTATGCATAAAATTCCTGCAACTGTAATAAGTATGCACATTATAAAATAAAAGCATCAAAACGAGTGAACATATGCAAATCACGTCAATTTCTGATTACTGCAGAGTGCGATACAACACTGCTATTATAGAATCGACACACTGATTGGCAGTTAGTGCCCTGATTAGTACATTGACACTGAATTAATCGCCCCCATTCACGTGCAATGAAAGACTTGCGTTATTTATGTGTGGTGCGTGGTTTCGCGTGCGCGTAACGGTTTTTAATTCATTGATTTATATAGATTTTGTTTATAGAGCGTATACGACAAATTAGTACCTTGTCAAATTGGAGATTTCACTCAGAATTGCTTGGTATGTTAGATAGTCTTTGCATCTATAAATCCTTCAAGCTAAAGACAAGACATGCATTATAAAGCACTGATCTTTCGAAAGATTATACGGTAAACGTAAACCATTTTCCAAGGCTACTTCAATTAAGTATCTTAAATTTTCTCTTTTAAATCAAAAGACTGTCTAGTGGTCGCTAATCGCGACTGCTGAGCAAGAGGTCCTGGGTTCAAATCCCGGGTCGGGCAAAGTGTTACTGAGTTTTCCATTAGGTAATTCCCAGTAGCAGCACGGAGTCTGGATTTGTGCCCGGTTGATGGCAATAGGCTCGCCCCCTATTACATTGGGACTTACAACATAACTGGCGAAATGTGGGTGTACTATATGTTCACCTCTGCCTACCCCTTGGGGGAATACAGGCGTGATGTTATGTTATGTTGTAAATCAAAAGACTGGATCATGAAATAAATCCGTTGGTTTTATATATGAAAAGCACATAATGATAAATAGTTATCTCCATACAACCAAAACAGATTATCGAAACAGACTTACAGTTGCAGTAGAAATAATAATAATATAAACATTCTGCAAAACGTTTTGAATATGACAAGTTATCAGACTACAAGACGTTGTCCAAAGACTTGAGCAAAAATATCTCTTTGAGCAGTCCTGTTTAGTGAAGCAAACAAAACATGCATACGCGATTCAATATACAGGAACGTAATGCACAGAAATTTCTTTACAGATGTCTCAAATTCCACACTAACAGAATTCTCTTGGATGCTTAGCTTCGGCACTGAAAACGCGATAAGCGTGTTGGATATATCCTTAGCATATTCAGACGTATCCAGGCTTACATGTAGCTGCACCGTTTCAAGGAAAGAAAATCTACTTTTCCGATTCCCGTCGTATGAGGATTACGCCACTTCGCGTTGTTAAAAATAAAATGCATCGCCGATAGAGGCCGACGATGGCGAAAAAGCGAATAGGAATAGGATCTTGACGTTTCTTTACGGATAAATCGAGTTTTTAAGTAGATTAGGTACACTTTATGTATGTATGTAAGAAACTTTTCAACGATCAAGAAGCAGCTAATTTGACCATACACATAAATTATTGAACCTGTCTGGAGTTAAAAAGAGACCTTGACCCCTGAGTTTTTTTCGACATTTCTACTAAGACGTAGACAATTAGGAAATGCCGACGCCGTATAGTTTAAAAGTGTTTTGTAAAACTCATTTGCAGAAATAAAATCATTTATCTATATCCCTAGCATGAAAATAAAGATTTATTGTACCTATTATTACAAAAATAGGATTATTATAATACATATAATGTAGGCATCTGTTTGTTCGCCACAAGGTAAATATATTTTACATAATGGAGATCATACGAACATTGTGGAGGTAATTTCAGTATTTTCCAGGTCCATTGTGTCATCATTGAATAAATAATAAAAGCTAAACCCATTGTTTTCCAACCTATTTTTGATATAGTAGGTACCAACTCTGGCTAGTCATTGTTATATTAAAACAGACCATTGCATTATATTCCAGATATGATAAATGTATCTACTTTGATACATTATGAAATATTTATAGATACGAATATTTTATTTATTCCGTTATAATTTCAAATTTAAGTTATATGAAAGACGTTGATTTTGATGAGAGACTACCGTTAAGGGTTGACGGATTCAAATTACTTAATTGAAGTGAAGAAGGTATGATGGAACATGAATCAGTGTTCTTTAGTCAAAAGGGAAAGATGTTTCCATTAGAAGCCTGGTATTGTCTGACAGGCCGTATCTCGGTGGTGATTCCAGGTTAGATATTCTTGAAATGGTGTAGTAGTAAATACTCGACTATTTCATAAATACCTACTAAAATCGCGATTGTACTGAATTGTCATAATATTTCTGTAGTTTTATTTTAATTGTTTTAATTAAGGTATGAATAATGTTGATTGTCTAAATAATCAAGAATTTAAATTAAGCAGATACTATTTTTACACTGTACAGCCAGTGAAGCTTAAACATGTTAAAACTTAGAAAGGCGTTAGCTCTGACACTGAATCATGCGTTTTGTATCTATACCAAGATCTATAACTGACCCTGATATAAAAACGCACTCAACCGCCCTACCCTTTTAAAACATGGCTTCAATAACTAGTGAGTCAAGCTTTATTGTGAACGCCTCATATCGTATACGCGTAGCACCAACTCCATTCTCAACTCGGTCGATTGTCTACCCATTGTGCATCTACCCTACTGAAGATACGTATTCCTAAAGAAAAAAGTAAAATTCCCATTGAACTTCTATTCAATGCAAATGTTTGTGCATTGTTCACGTAGGTTTACAAATAATATTTCTCACAGAAAAGCACAAATACTGTCATTGATTTATTTAAATGAACTCAATACTCAAAACCATTTTGCATGTTATAATCGATTTGGATAATTTGAATTAACAGTGGAGGATCTTTTAGGGATATTTACTGAGACGTTGCGGATAAGACTGACGATTTCTTAACACGTAAGAAGAAACGACGATGATATAAAAATCCTCGAATTCACTATTACACATTGCGAGAAAAACAACTGAAGATTGAGTGCCGATTGCCAGAAACCATGGCTCTTGGTAAAAAGTATGTTTACATTACTGTAAATAATTTAACGAACGAAACTTGAAAACCAGTTGCTGCTAATAAACTTCTGTAGAATTTACCTGTAACCGATGAAGAGAATAACAATAAAAACGTTTGAGTAATTTCCAGCCCATATAACAGCAATTGCGATAGAGTTGATAGTTTCAGTTGCCGTCCTGTAGTCCTTTGACCATCGAGAACAATATGTACGAGACAATACAGTAAGCTGGTAATTCCCTTGGCGTCACGGATAGGTATTGTATATTTAGGCCTACAGTCTACATGGTAACCAAATGGCCAGTTTTCGCTGCCCTATAATTTGAGAAACAAGAATAAAAATAATGATTTATGTAAATTTGAACGATGTCTATAAAGTTTTTAAATTTTAACTTATATTAATTTAAAATATGTAGTTATATTCATATTACTTATTTTTTAATTTTACTTTTTGGTGACATTTCGCGTCCTTAGTATTGTAATGGCATTACTTAAAATTTTAAGTCAAGCAACTTCAATTGTAAAGGCAATTTTTTAAAACTAGTATCTATCAATTAAGCTTGCAGCAATTACTAATTATTCGGTAATTACTCACTATCGTCACGGACACTTTGTCTTGTTAATGTTTTAGGTCGGTGTAGACAATTCTAGGTAACACACCACATTTAGAGTTCCGTACTAAAAAGTTAAAGAGAAAACCCTAAGCGTAATTTACTAAACAATAAAAAATATATAATAGCCATATTGATAAATATTTTAAATTGTTACAGCTCTCTGTATTCAAACATATTGCTTTTAAAATACAAACACGTTTTACAATTATTTTGGATTTATTAAAAAAAATATCAAATAGATATTAAGGCCTAATTTTATTACACACGTTGCATTGTAATTAAGCATGAGACCATCGCCGAATAAAAGTAAACACTTTATCACTATTCATGACAGCACGCACATGCACATGAACAAACATTTTATATGCGATCACACATACAGAGTACAGTCACACTTTCACGCACATTGTCGTTATATTCCTAATTTGAATGAAAAGAGGCTGGTTTTGGGAACGCAAAATCATTCCGTGTCAGATAAAATGCAATATATTCATTCAAAAAACCTTTATTACAAGGAATAGTGATTAAATAGAATACAGAGGTGAGGAATATAAGGAGCTTGTAAATATCGGACTTGACGTGTTTTATATTTACATTCTTTATTAGGTGCCGATAATTGTTCAATTATGCATTATTTACTCAAGGCTGTGTAAGTTGTTAGTTATAGACAATTATGTATATTCAGTGAATAGTTGAATACACTGAAAGATTTTAAACTGGAAAATGGTCCCTTCAGTAATAGAGGTAGAGATAAAAATATTTCACTCTTGAAATTAAAACTGAGAAATTCTATAAATTACACCCACATTTCGTGTTTTGTCCCATGTACAGACCTATTGCCACACGAGTCCTTTGTAGGTAATTGGCAGCAAGCCTATTGCCGCCATTCCTCAGGACCACACCACGTTCATCGACTCTAACTACATACTTTCCCAGCGAAGCAATAAATCAATATTAGAGTTGCATCAACATCCTTCCTCACTTATAAATGCTAAATTGAGTCTGTTTGTCTGTTTATTACCGCATCACGAATTACTGAACTACTAAACCGTTCGTAATAAAATTTCAGGAGATAGCTTTAACCCTGAAAAACGCAGAGGTAATTTTTTAACCAAGAAAACGGGGCTAAAGAACTCGCGGTCGGAAGTTAGCTCTATGTACCTAATCACAATTATATTTCTGCCAGCTTGTCCTCATTAGTTGAATATTTTTCAAGGCCCCATTATGCTTTGTGGTTGATTGAACAACCAATATTAATTAAACAGGCATAAACGAGGTGTTTGTGGAACGCGTGTGTGATAAGAAAATATTTTATAACTACATCTATTGACGTCATTAAATATATTCTGAAACAGGATAATTTGGAAAAAATCTATAATATAAACAGATTGATGTATTTATTTAGGAATACTTTACAACTTTGATTTAAAAATTAAACATAACCCATTATTGGGTTTATGTAATTATGTCATCATATGGATAGGCAGAAGTGTTTTTTTTTTCTTATAAAATGTAGCGTTTGATTAACTGATTTTTAAAGGAAAACTTTTATACTTAATCGTAACAGGAAGGTATGGGTATTTTATGTATGTTTATTTTGCTTTATTTTTATAATATAGTGTATACCCACCTACAGATAGATATCACATTTTTAATAATAGTAAATGTACTGCGTAGTACACACGTGAGTACTGAATATTATCAGTCACACAAAAAACTAGAAAGTGCGTGTATAATGGGGTGGTAATAGCAAATAACAGCTGTGTACTGTGCACCTGCGCGTGGGCAACCGTATTATAGCAACAATGACCAAGCCATATGGCCGGGCCGTTATATAGAAAGTAAGACTGCGTTTAGCTGCGGGCACGGCACTACACACGAAACCATATGTCGAATTGTCCCGACGTTATCTAGTTGAGCACATATGAGACTTGATGGGAAAACAATACATTTAATACTGAACCCATGGTGCATAGTAGTTTCATAAGTGTTATAATTTAAATAGATCCGATTATGGATGTGTTGCTGAGAATCGAATAAAGAGCATCAATATTTTTTCATACTCTTATTGTTAAAATACTTTATCGATATTGTATCTTATTAATCCAGTCGTGTAGACGATCGCTTATCTTGATAGTGTAATCAGTAATTGTTGATGCCATTAATTGTCATCCTTTTTCAAAATAAACAATTCGGTCTGTCAACGTCAGGGTTGTCGCTTAATAAAAACGAGTGAGTATTCATTCTGACGCGCCGCTGTGTCTAGTTCGAGGCCCAGGAGAATTTGTATTGTTAATAAAATGTCGCCGCTTTACTGTCAAGGTCAGTTTAACGCATTTGAACTTAAATGTGACACAAAAGCGAAGCGCTTTCGTAGCGCTCTTGAACAGACTATACAGTATACCGGGTGTATGTACCTATAGGTATACTAAAGTGAGCGGTAGCGTAAAATATGACCAGTAAAATCAAAATATATTTTATAAAATGTATTCCGAAATACATGTTTTTTCTAACACACTACCACAGGTTTTATATGCTAAATGATCAAAGTATTTCAGGTGGTCTGATGTCTGATCAATCAAAAACACACTGGTATTCTGAAAAATAAAAACATTATAACATATTTATTTACGTGATGTTAATTAATATAACATAATTCGAGTTGATGCACCATTTTCATATACAGCCTGTATACAATGCAACAGAATATTAAGGTGTGCCATTGAAAGTTCAACACACGACAACACAATTCAATTTCACTTTTCCGATTGTGTTACGCCATACATATCTAGATGTTAATTAATTGCGGCCGATATTCACAAGGTGAGTACACATTTCCATTCACATGATGTCATCGTAACTGTTATGTTGACAATACCAATAGGCATGTAAACGTGAAGGATTAGACCGCCGGCAGTCGGCACCGACACCCTTTATCCATACAACACTAAAAGCGCGAAGGTTAGCTGGCCTTGTAATACATCAGCCGTATCATATGGCGATGAACTCGACATTTGACTCAGTGTTTATCGATCGCACCTTAGTATGTGCGTGTACCACCGAAGTTTTGATAAATTTCGGGCTTTTTGAATTATTTATATGGTATACTTTTCAAGTTTGCAGACATAAAGCCATTTTTAAGTACCTACTTAGATTTATTATTTTTACCAAATGTAAAGGGGGAACTTATGGTAGTTTATCGATAAACAGATGATAAATACACACAGCCCTTTGTTAACTGCATAGGTTGCCAGTAACGCAACAAGGAATCACAAGACAAATATTAGCGTGTCGCATTCTATGCACTTTTTACACGGAGCGAATCACAGTCATAAACAATAGGTGTCTTATTAAAGTAAGACTGACGAGACATGAAAATAAAGTAACAACTATTATAATAGAGTTATTAAATGCTGCATTGTCACGTATAAGCAGTTAAACTTCTTTTAACAACCTTGTACTAAAAAGGTTTGTTTGAATTACTAGGTATTTTTTGACGTTGTCTACATGTTATCAGTATCATGTCTCATTTGAATTTTGAAATTACAAATACGTAATCCATTTAAATTACTTTTAATTCCAAATTGTATCTACCTACCTACCGACTCGTTAATTACCAATATTGAGTTGTGAAAAATGCCCTGAGTTGGCAGTCTTAATGCAATTTACGACAGTTTAAAAATGTATTGAGAATGCGATAAGCGGCGGAACAGTTTTCGCAAGAGTTTACATACGAAACCGTTGAGCGTATCCGGTGATTACGTCTTACCTAATTAGATACACATTAGCAGTTATTTCAGTACAAATGACAACTGAACGACTGAAGTAAATACTAGAAATAATTAACAATTAGATTTGGCAGCCCTGGCGCAGGTCAACTGCCAAAACGTTGATACGCGAGCACCGAACGATAAATAATACGCTTGGCAGGTGGCCTATACATCTGCCAACCGCTTATTGATACACAGACTACTTAATTTAGTCGAGCTACACAACACACGAGCTAAACAAAAACGTAGAATTGAAGTATAGTATATAGCTTTTAGGACTTAACTCACAGACAAATTCATATACTAGGAGGCACATAATAATGTAGTAGAGTACGTGGTTTATCTCATCAATGCTCATGTAAACTGTTTCGTAACATGATATTCAAAGCTCCAATCATGACTCTAATCAGGCGTCGATAACATTGGCGGATTTCAAGGCCAAATGAACGTTTTTACGCAATATTTACTAATTGTTAAAAAATATGGGAAATAAATACCGTGTCAGACCCAATGGGCGAGCCGAGCGGAGAATCCTTTGAATCCTTCGAATCTCTCCTCTTCGATAGAGCTTTCTCTACCCAAGCGTTTAATGACAATCTTCTTCTTGTGGAAATCATATTGTACACAAAAACTTTTAAACCAATTTGAAACTTAGTCACATTGCGAAATATATGAGAACACTTCACTAAAAACTTTATCGAATTAAATTGTCGATGTAACAATGCGATCGTCCGTACCTATTGAATTGACAGCGGAAAATGGTGGCACGAAAACTGTGTTTACGAGTATATAACTCGACCGATAGCAAGTGCCTACCAGGAAAATAGGTGTGATAACGGGAATATTTACACAAACCTATTTTATACATGTAGGTATACTCATTATGTACTGAAATAAAAGAATGTGATCAGAGTAATAATAATATCGCCATATCTGGTCTCACGGTCGCACCCGCGTCTACCAAGCGTGACGTTAGCTATTCCTTTATCGCGCTTTTTCTGCTAAGAAATTATCAGTATGTAATTGCTGATAAGTTAGTCCCCTATTCCATGCGACTTTCTGGCGCAATGTGGTTGTATAATTTCTGCTTCTTTCAATTTTATGCAAATAAGAATGTTGCTTATGCCTATAAAGGTCTCACGGCCTTTACAAATATTAATATGGGGCGAACTTTGATCATCGCGCTCAATATGTATCTATCTGCTGTCGGTTTGAGTCAACTGAAGTTCAGGTTTTCAAGGTCTGTCCTTGAAAATAGTAATATTGTTGGCAGGTTACGTTTGTATTCTACAGGTTAAGTTAAAAACCGCTTTTTTACGCGTGACGGAATTACGACATCCGACGGAATAAATTCATTAAAAAGTATAGATACGTAACATATGCAAAATTGATAGGTACATTCTGCTTGCTTTATAGTTTATATTTCCAAATCTCAAATTCCAGTCAAGACAGCAAAAATAATTTATTTAACATAAACATCATTGCTGAGCATCGTTCATAATTGACGTGAACGTTTCTTTTGTAAGAAAAAACAAAACACACAAAAATAATTTTAAATAATCTTCTTCATAATAAACTTGAAACAATCTGGTACCATCTAAATACAACCGGACTACAATCACAAACATCGTAAAAAGAAACTCCCTCATTATCTGTCCAATTTAAACCATCCTGCAACCGCTTTGAGACCCAACTCGTTGCAAAATAAACCATGTGCTAGTAAAAACTAAGTTGGAATTCAATCTTTTAGTCATAACGGAAAAGCTACACACGGATTTCCACTTGTCTCCAGAAAAGTTAATGAATGAAGGAAAGTCCGACCACGAGGTTATTTGAAACAAAAGACTAATGCTCTACAGTGGGAACTAAACAATAGCTGAACGTTTTGTATTGTACAAAATGACCTCCGCAATGGAATGCGAACAAAAAAGTTAGAGAGCAAACTGTTTGCTAAGAAGAAAGTGTCGGATTTTAAGTAGTTACTATGTGAAAAAATGCGGACGACGCATTTGTAAACAGAAGTTATTTAAATATACTTATACTTAGTACCAACGATGGCTTAAATCTTTCACTGTGAGATAAAATAATGCTTCGAAAGTGTTTCTTCTTGTAAAGTTGTATTTGACTTGAGTATGGATTTAATTTGAAGTGTTGATATACTACGTAAACATTTTTAGAAGTGCGTTTAGATAAAATTGTCCTCGATTGTTCATAATAAACGAGCTGCGGATAAAAACCTTCTGCACTGTAATATTGTATAAAATATTACGCAAGTTTCTATCATTTCATGACGGCCTTGTAACAGATATATCTTCACAAGCGATGGAGACTGAGTAAAACATGCATAGGTACTATATTCCTATAAACATCGTAAGTTTATTAGGGTCCCTGAACAGAAAATGAAGTAAAGAGGTACGGTAGAGTACCCTTATTTTACGTTTCCATTTCAATATATTTCAGAAATGAGACAGGAGTAGTAGTGAATAAAACATAGCGGAGCCACGAAACTTATACCATTTCATTATTTCCGACCAAATTATAGTCCCGCAGGATTTTACGAAGAAAGATCGAAGTTACGCTAAGTTGCCGCATATTATATTAGCTACAACACATGCGGGAATTGTACAAATTGTATTATGTGTTACTAACACTCGATACAAGCCGAGTTAATTATTGTACCTACGCTGTCTGAGAAACAAGCTTGGATTAACTTGATGAATTGTTGTGAATTATGGAGCCTAATAATAGAGCCATTGTATGTAGATTGTTTACAATAATTGCAATCCACCAGCCTGTCAAATAAACCTGGTGATTTTAATTTCATCAAATAATGTCAATTTCTATTTAAGTACAAATAATATAATATTCTGATACATTATTATAGTTTTCAGGGTTATTGAGGAAAAATTTTCTTTGAATTTAAATAATATAATTTCACCCTTCTGCATATTGGATCATTAAATAACTTAATACTTAGTAAAATAGGCACAGTATGTAAATAACGATAGTGTTATGAACACGTTTTGTATTCGAAAAGAAAGTTTTGATAAACGTGAGTTCAGGTCAAAGCTTTGTTTCCTTTCTGTCATTCGGACAATTTGGTTACCAAAATAGGGGAGGGAAAGAGTACAAAGTCTCAAAGGATAAACTTGCTCCACTGTAAAGTGGTCCGATTGAAAAGTTTGCCAAGCGGGAGCCCTTAGCCTCAAATCCTCGATGCACTCCATTCTTTTTTTTCACATTTTGCACTTTATCTTGGGACGCAAAATAAAATATAATGAAGAGAACAGAACCGAGCTAAGTTTATTAATTTAGACATCTTTGTGAGTGAAGTCTCGAAGTTACTTCGAAACTAATTTCGTAACAGTATTTAAAAGAGGGACAAAATAGGGATTTGTGAAACGAATTTTGTATATTTTTAATTAAAACTGTATTTTGCTTTAAAATATCGGATTGATATCAACTTATTATTATTATACAGAGTAACAGTCGCATCAGCGTAATGGTACAACTTTCTGCATTTAATAATAAAGGTTGTCAAATCATAATTATTTAAGTCATCAGAATTTCTCCTCAAGTAAATATTACGTGTTAAACTTTTCAATGCAAGATTTTGTCAGAGTGAATTGACCTATTTCAGTCCTAGATCATCGGAGTGGAATCTCAAAGACCAATTCAATACACCTGTTAGACTATTCACGCTTTCAATTACTTTAGTGAGTTAATCAGACTGAGTGCGAGTCAATTTGTAGGTGAAAATGTAAATGATTGCCAAGGTCATTCAATTCAGTGATGGTATCTATAGGTCAAAGTTGGCCGGTGTTCAAACATTACTCTCAATAGCATACTGTTTACAGACCCGTCGCTGTCTGAAATATCGGGTGGAAAACGTGCGCCGGTTCACAATTTAAACACTGGCTCATAAACCGTAGCGTACAGTGGCCGTATACGGGCAAATGTTTCAGTATTCTTGAACAATACTGCAAACTGCAATTAAAACGTTTTATTCTATTAAAACGTTTTAATTGCAGTTTAAACAATTATAATCAATCGTGAATAAATCCAGAAAATTTTACAAACATAAGCTAAAAAATATTGAGTCGTAAAGCGTAAAAAATAGTGGCAAATTAAATACATCGTGACATCTTAATGCTGATGTCTGAAGGTTGCTAAAACGACATTCAAAGTGTTAACAGACAAAACATGACATGCGAGTTTCTTTAGAATTAAATTCAAATCTTTAAATACCGAAGAGGTAGGTTCTTCTTCAGGAGTTAAATGCTTACATTTCACCGTTCATCATGAACCCCATGTACCCAAAAATGGCTAGATTCCGTTCATTAGGCCAACATAAAGATTGTCGTCTCTTACGACTGAGCTTACTAGCCAGGAAAGGGAATAGTAAGACATTTTTTCTTAAGTCTTCAAATATACTGACGAATAAAGAGCCTCTTTCGCCAAATAGTTTTCATAAATAGTCGAATCGTATTTCTGTTGTTTTACCTCTGTCATAAATATAAATGGGGATTGCGCCGCCTAACCATATCTCTAGAGACGTATGAGGGACTGCAAGATTTATGTAAGGTTCTTCTGATGCCAGCTAAAAATGAGTACAACACCATCTATTTTTCGACGGAATCCATTTGCTGACAAGGGTCACTCATGTTATTGCCACCGGATCGAGGTGCTGGTCCGAATTTCAGCACAATCTTTACTCACGGCTCATACATATTAATGAGGGTCCAAGAACACAAGAATAGGATTGAACATTCCCAGATTTAGTAAGATTATCCGAAAGTTACGCACCCACGGTGTCGGTTCTGACGAACGGGAATTTATGTTTATATCTTCTGACTTGGATAAGTTATAGACAGGGAAATAAAGTCCAACACAAATTAGTTGGTTACATCTCATACATAGCTCGTGCTGATCCATAGATTGTATAAAGACCTAACTCCCCAGCTGGGTAAAACCCTCGAGTATAATACTCTAACCATTTGCGTTTTCCTTTGCAATGGTATATAATACGACAACAAAATGAATGAAGTAATTAAATAACCGCACTAATTACGTGACGCTTAGTTCCAAAAGTAAAACATCAGGCTTAAGTAGAAAGTGCGTGTCTTAATTAACAACGTGGCTTATTAAGAAACGACTTCGCGGTAAACATTAAACTTAGCTTTTTCAAACGATATTATGAGAACAAACGTTTTTGTAAACAGAGCATGGCCGACGTCCGACATGTTGTTTCATTATAAAGTCAATACAATTACAATTAGATACAGTTTAACGGTGATCTATATCATCGATGACTCTATTGTTAATTACTAATGAAGTACCATAAAACACATTCAATTATGCTAACAGCTTTGACAATACGATTAAACTAACTACATGCCTAATAAATGTTACCATTTTAACTGCGAATTGGTAGGTATGTAAAATTAGATTTAAGAGAGAGTACCTAGGTACTTCCATACAGTATTAAACAAACGTTTTTACGTAATCTAGAAAAAGAAATCAATTTCTGTCGTTATCAAAACATAAAGGACAGTACCTCATGTCTTAAAGGCTACATAACTTTTGGTTGTCAGCGTTTCTTCTCCCTTAGGATTAAAGGCTGGGCTACTGGGCCATTAGGTCATCACAGGGTCAGTGCACTCAATGTTAATAACGACAAGATACGTGCCAATCCAATAACGTTACCAAGCGTAGTTATTATGACAACGTTTATAGTGATCACCAAAACGTATTTTATTTCGATTTGAAAGTGAATCCAGTTATCAATACTCCATATTAAAAAGATAGGTAGGTACATCTGCATGTTATTAATTAACGTCGAAATAAGAAACAAAGTCCCTATTCCTTTCGAATTCAATCACGCAAAAGTTTAACGCTTGAGTGAACTTTTATCGAGCGAAGGGCAGAAAGAAAGATCTCTTTCGCAACCGACCCACTCTTTCGGACAACTGACTTCACAAAATGAATCCGTGTACTTAGATTTATTACTTTAAACAACGGATTAATTTCCAGACGCCCCATTTACACGGGTTGGGTTTGAATAAATTGAGGTCTTAATGTGTAATCAGACAAAGTCAGGGATCTAATTCTGAAGTATTATACCGATACAAATGTTGCTTGAAGAAGACTTGAATATTGAAAAAGAAATGGCAAGTTTTTGCTTTGATGACATAAACCAATCAGAAATCTAGTACATTTTTTATATAAGAGATTATAGGTAAGGTATCAAAAATAGAAATCTTAGCGAAATTATAAGTTAAAGTTATTTTAAAGAATATGACTGGAGTGGTCAGCCTGCACGTTATCACAATGTTTCTAATGGAACATTTTATTTACATATAGCAATTTATTTAAAAATAATATAAGCTGAAAGCTATTCAAGTATTGACTTTTACAAATATGATTGAGTTCAAGTGCAAAGCGGAATTCTAAATGACAAAACTACAAGATTCATTTGGCTCTTTTTGGGTCCCAAACACATTATATTCCCTCATTTAAGCGGTACATATTATTGTTTTTCTTGATACAGATGTTACGTGCGAATAGCAATAATAATCTGTCCAATTACATACAAATTGTTGCACTCGCTTCCGATTCGATGAATCCACACAATGATTTAGTATTACTCGTAAATTATGACCGCGTTATAGGCGCCCAGTGTTTATAACCAGATAACGATCTATTTACTCTGATATTTGCAAAGTTTGCTTTCTAATAGCCATATAAATTGCACTTTCGCTGTTGGTAAGAGAAAACACAGAAAATGTGGCGTGTGATTGTTTGAAAATGGTACGTGACCATACACATTATGTATGATTATCTTAGAATGTGACCATGAGGAACCGTTTTGATAAAGCTTTCTAGTAAGTGAGACATTACTCATCAATTAACTTAGGTGATATAAATAATACAGCAGTTGCTGAATCCAGATTTGCGAAAGTATTGAATGGTAATCTCTTTAATAATTCGGTCTAACTGTAAGGATTATTTTGATATTACATTATATACAGCGTATATTGATATTATTAGCAGTGATAACGAACAATTTCCTTCCGTATAAGCGAAAACTGTTCACAGACATCGTGGTTCTTAAAAAGTTTTCAAACATTAATAACGTCGTAAACATAAGGAAATAATTTAAATGTTTCACGTAACATAAAAGGCTTTTCTTCAAAACCTTCCGCGTAACATGAACTTTATTCATTGTATATAGACTCGGTTATCTGATCCGTATTTTACAACTTACTCAAGGTGATATAATAAAGCTGACGTGATGTTTACCTGTCTTTCATCCCAATATAAACATTGAGGATACAAAAACCTTGTTACGCCGTAAAATATGACTGCCAATTTATACTGTGTAGTAAAAATGACAGCATGATACGTTAGGAATCTTGCTGAATCAGACTATATTGTGCTGACAAGGAGTTTTTACAAAAAAGTAGATAATACTGGGTAAATAAAATCAATTCCGTTCGTAACAATTGGCAGATTTAAAAATAATACTTGAAAACGCAGGTGATCTTTCAAATACTAGTGCTTCACAAGATTCAGGAATAGAGTTTTTAGGGCTGGTCTTACTTATTATCTGACGCACACACGTAAACTTACTACTGGAAGGAGATGGTTTTCAATTCTTCTCCGCATGTGTATTTTAAAATGTATTTGGGAAATAATTTTTATTTAGATTGTGTCAGTGTCAGATTTCACTGACTAACCCGAATTTCCAGCAAGTTCATACAAAATCCTAACAGAAAACAGACTGACACAAACATTAAATAGCATAAAGATATTACGCTTACACACACTGTAATTGCCTGTCATTTGAAATGAAATGTTTTAATTAACGGTATTAATACAAAATTGATGGAAACCGACTTGAAACGCAAACAATATGCTCCACAACGATCACCACTAAATATTTACGTGGAGGGAATTTATTGCCTCAATAAATCAGTTCAGTGATTTCAAAATGTTGAACAGAAATCTAATATGATTAGGAAGTGAAATATTGGGTTTCGTCTGTCTTGAATACTGTTAATATGGAAGGTTATTTTATTAAAATTCACTTGGTTACGTAATAGCTGACACTTTACAGGAAATTTAAAAAAAATTGAGCTTGATATATGTTTTATAATATCAATATGGATATTATAAAAAACAGACAGACGGACAACAAAATGATCCTATAAGGGTTCCATTTTTCCTTTTGAGGTACGTAACCGAATAAAAAACAATTTATAATAGACATTTAGATGAAGAATTTATAAAACGATTACCTCGAGCCTGAAAACAAATGCAATACCTATAGTTAAATAGTAGACTGAATAAATTCAAAGAAACCAAATCCTAAATGCATAAAGAGAGTTAATAAATAATCTTTAGTTATACTCAACATTTATTGCATTCCACAATGTGTACTTAGGTGGTAAACTTAATAGTAAAGAGATCTTTTTTTTTTATATTTAAAAAAAAAAGTCGCCCCACACTCGGAATTTCTCCTGTATCGTGGGTGCGTTTCACAAACATGTAATATCACATACACAGACACCCCGACTCGGGACAAATATCTGTAGATCGCACAAATTTTTGTCCCGTGCGGGAATCGAACCCGCAACCCTTAGCGCAGCAGTCCAATCGCTTAGCCACTGCGCCAATCGGGTCGTCCATTATGGACCCTGTAGGGCACAGCTAAGTAATATAATAGGTTTTATAGGTATTCAGCAAATAAAGACATTTAGTCACTAATTGAGCGCCGAAGGGGACAGTTTTATGCGGCTGTTGGTAAAATAAGACATAAAACCTACCATTACATTCAAGATGACGTAATGGTGACGACCTTCACCTAGCGAAGCTACATGACGGAAATAATTGCACGAACATGGCCATTTTTTCAAATACGTTTTTATATAAAAAGCGTAATGAAAATAATGATGTAGGTGTTTCTTATACATAGGTATATGTATCGATGCCGCTGGTATGTATGTGTAAATCATCATTAAGTGCCGAACAAAAAAGTAGATATTAATCACAATTAGCGGAATCGGGTGCATAAATCTATTAGAATTTTTGCAGGCGTTATTAAACAGCAGCGTAATCGATGGTGTAATCTTTATGGAAGCAACACGGTACACTTTCTACTATAGTTTATCAAAATTGTGTTTAACAACACCAATAAACAACAGTTGCCATGAAAATTGCTTAGTAATTTCTAGATTGTACCAAGTAATATGGCTACTGAAGAAATTGCGTGTTCTTATGTGGGCACGTTATATCGCGTGTCTTACTGACCGGAATATTGGTGTGTACATTCTTCGACAATAACAGCATCTGGCTAAATAAACCACGCAAATTTCAACCTTATGTCATTGTGATAATGGCCATAATGGTCCACGGAAAATGTCATATTGGGGGGATTAATTGTTTTTAATAATTTAGAAAGCAAATTATTCTCGCGTTTATAAATATCTACATCTGATTTAAACGAAATTTTTAAGATTCGTTCAATTAAATATCATAAAACGTAAACGTTGTACTTAAAGCGGTCCTGAAATTCTGCAGTGACAGTATTTGAGAACATTGAAACTGCAAGAGATATGTAAAAAGGTTATAACTTTCGTTTCCCCCTTAACAAACTTTATGGATATATGTTTATGGTAATATTTATACTCTGTGTAAGGGGGCTTTGATATCGAGATATCAAATGGGTTACGACTTCGTGGTAGCAATCGCGTTGACTGAAATATGGTTGAAATCTACATAATATTTGGTTAACAGGCTAAAATACATACCTTGCTTGCTTTTTGTTTAGATGCTGAAGGTTGACAGTGAAAGATACGTACCTGAAATTAAAATAATTGTTAGTTTGAAGACAATGAATACAATTGAATAGACAGCTATGATACGTAAAAAAAACTATTTTAAACTATAGATTAAATTATATCTGTCACAGTTGTTTGCATATCAGAGGGTAGGTCAATAGACTTATTATGAGTTAAGTTAATACTTTATGAATAAAAGGGGAAGAGTAGATTGTAGGGACTGAACAAAATTCTAGAACAAAACATTAAAAGTTTTCTTTTCATGTTAAGTATAGGTAAATACATAAATGTGTGGCCAGATACCGAGTAGCGTAAATAAATTATCATCTTGAAGCAATTTGTGCAGGTAAGTGTAAAGTTCTTTAAATGGTGTGACAGTCAGTGGTAGGTAAATGTCTAACCGCCGCAGTCAGAGACGTTAATGATTACTTAAGTAAAGTAATCATTAACGTCTCTAGTAAAGTATATCAACTAAGTATCTACGTAGTATCTGCACTAAGTAAAGATTTCACAAAGAAAACCTCCACTTAGTGATAGTTTAAGTAATCATTAAATGTCTCTGAGTTTCGTGGTAAGACACAAGGAAATAAATTATTGAAGATTTGAATGACCGTAATTGAATTATAAATGAATTTTGTGTTCGTTAATGACATGACCAATGCCATTAACTTCAGACTTCATTGTCAGGTGCCTAAACCACAATGATTGTTACTATGGAATAAGTCCTGTCTACAAATGAAATCATTTTATACATCGAACATATATATTTGTTTAATTATGTACATATATAAGGTTACAAAAATTACAGCTCATATTTTCCTGCGTAATTTCCCAATGACATTTCAGGGAACTTCTAATATTTGCTCTGAGGCTGTGACTATAAACTTCTATTAATAACATAACCCTTCCGTGGCAGGCTAGTGTTCATAACTGCAATAACAGTTTCACATAACATGAACAAACGAAACATTTTTAAATTAAACATTATTCATAATAAAGGACTTATAAAATGAAGAGTAAATGCAAACAAATAAGCTTAAATTTTTATAGAAATTCCTTTTGTATTTAATGAAATCCCCAAAGGCTATGCATCCATATTGTATAGTATTAAAGTTTCAGTTGTGTTGTTTAAATGGAAATACGCAAAGCAAAGAGTATAATAAATCCGAGATACAGAAAATTGAATGGTTGTAATTCTGAACAAAAGTTTAGATTCAGTACAATGAAGGCTTTACTGATAGACAAAAATGTCTCATAAAAAAGGAGATGTTTTATTAAAGCACATTAATATTTATTTTAGATAAGCGATTAATGATTCTTCTGATATAAGCTTTTTGTGGCATGGTAGCAATTTCATTAGCGCACATGCTTATTTATTTAGGTGACCCAGTCCCAGGAAAGTAGTAACATTTTTTACAGAACAAATTACGACAAAGTGACAACAACAAAAAGTTAGCAACAAAAATAAACTAAATAGGTACCTTTTATCGAGACGCCATCGATAAAACGTTAAGTTTCCCACCATAAAACTAACACTTGTGTATTTAAGCACCATCATCTGAAGCGCCCTACTTACGACATAAAAAACAAACATCGTAAAGTTACCATTACAATATTATGGGACAGAATGTGAAGCGGTTGCGAAAGTGGAACTCTACGGAACATCGTATTGTTTGGAGATGCATGACGAAAGTACATGAAGTTGCATTGTCTATTTTGTACACATGTTTTAAGAGAGACACGGCACTCTTTTTTTTATAATTTTATATTTTCAAGTGTAGGCCGGCTAATATCAGACTTTTGTTTCACGGTGTTCCACAAACGCTTGACGCATCATGTTTGTGAAACATAGCGTAACGTATTTGGATAAATCCAAATTTAAATTTAATAGTTTTCATTTTTAGAATACCTACCTATTGGATTTTGAGCTTAAAACCACAGATTAAAACAAAATTATAGAGCAAAAAAGGTAAATACAATCGTAGTAGAATTGAAGATGAATATGTACGGCTATGATTATAAAAGAGATGAGATATATGTAGATTAAATGTCTGTAAGCATTATTAATGATTGTTTCGATGTAGGTGAGTAATAAAATATTAAATTTAATACCTTTTGAAACATAAATCAAACACTGGCGAATAAATAATTTTCAGATATAGCGACACCAAAAAATGAACCATTGAAGAATTGATGCCGGCAGACAATGGATTTAATTTAAAAAGTCTTTCAAATATTTCGATGCTGAAACCTCCTTGAATACAAACATTAATGAAGAAAGTCTTTTACCAGAGGCTATAGATGACGATATCTTAATTATAATATGAATGAGAATGAAGTGATCTAGGAAACAATAAGATGAAGACGCGATCTACATACATTAACACAGGCGGCATAAGTCATTTAAAATTATTTATCGCAAAGCGAGGTTAAGATATTATAATCCTTTAGGAACCATATCATTTTACGACTAGCAATTCTGCAATATTTTATATTATCGAATGTGTTATATTCACCATCTTATTATGCTTATGAGCCAAGAGGCTACACGCTTAACCGTTGCGAATGACTAAGATCTTTTCTCTCTTTTTCAACATATCTACCCATTCAAGACACGTACTTATAGATCATTTGAAACACAACAACCTGCCTTTCTAAGAAGCGACGTTTAATTCCGTTTCCACTTGTATTTTCCTGACCAAGTATGGCTTACCTCACGGAGGTATGTTTCGCGCGAGTGAACACCCTAGCGCACTTTTATTAGAATTAGCTGACTAAGCAGGTTCTACTGAATTGATGCCAAGCAAGTGTACGCTGCGAACTAAGGGCATAGTTTCGTTGAAAAAATGATGTTTTTTGTAAGTAAAGATTGAAACACTTCTTTAATTACAACAAACTGAAAAACAGTTCTTTAATTACTGGAATACTATCAAATGTATTTAGTTGATGAATTAGTTTGGATCGAAAACTAAGTAGTGCAGCAGTGAACTGAGATAGGCTGATACTGATAATGATAATGATGAAACCATCGGTGTAACATTAAATTATGATTGTACTAGGGATACATATTAACTCGTATATAAGTTTGTGAGTTGCCGTTGGAGCCGTTGGAGGTTAAAGAAGTAACACTTCTTTAACCTCCAACGGCTGTATCCATTTTAATAAAATTTGGTATGGAGGTAGCTGACACCCTGGATTACCACATAGGCTACTTTTTAATAAAACTATCAAGGGCTTTCTTATCTAGATAGTATAATACAGTACCTACCATTAAAACCAATTAAAGGCTTAGTTCTAGATAAGATTTACGAGCTTCAATATAACTGAACATTAAACTTGCTTGCCTGTCATTCAATCAAAGTTAGTTTCAAAATATAAGTGATTTTCAACACAACGCCCAACTGTTCAAATATTAAACAATGCTGAGTTGGACATTCTCCAAAAGGTTCTGAACTGGTTGGATAGACTCAAACTTATAATGAGCTGCTTCAAACTATGTGAACGCTGACCATGACTTAAAGACCTTCATAAAACAAAGTATGTATATTTAAAAGATCATGTCAGCCTGTCATTAGCAGAATTAATGTACACGAAGTTTCAACGAAATTGATTTTAAAGTTTGGTGAAAAGACGCTTGTTCAAATGAAACCTTTCAGCAATATTACCCATATGTACAAATTATATTGGTTTTTAGAAAATTCTCCAAAGATCTCAGAATTCTGAGTTCAATGTTCGCATAAATTACTCGGGTATTATTAGCAATTTTGAAGGGCGACGTATCTTGAACTCTAGATAGTAATAATATAAATAGAATTCGTAATAATTCATAACTCTTCAAAGGGATTGAATTTTCACTATTAATGCGATTGATCTGAACAGTTTTACTACATCTAATATGAGGTTTAGCATAAAAATGTTTATTTTGAAAGTAAAGTTGAGTTTTTATTGAATTTAGAAGTTAGGGAATTTTATTTACAGCCAAACTTTTATTATTTCAATGAGATTTTTATTGTATCAACCTACCAAAGCATAGAGGGCCAGACTAACCAATAACATGCTAATCCAATTCCAAACAATACTTAATCTACGCATAGGTTTATGACTTCCAATTAAAATTGCTTATAAATCATATAATATTGCGTATGACAGTATAATTATCCAATCCATACTACTTCTAATAACTATTTTTACGACCTAACAATACAGCATAACAATACAAGTAGAGCGTAACATAACATAAGAATGCACAAAAATAAACCGCGAGTATTATATGATGACAAAAGACGATCAGCTCCAAAGCCAATTGTTATAGAACAAGCGATAGAAGTATTGGAAAACTCAGTCCCACGTCGTTTTTCATACTCGATGCAAGATCGGCGTTAGCTCTCTAATTAGTTTTGCATGACTAAGATGGCTATATAAAAACCATCGGGTTTCACATTCGAAAGCGTTGCATATGCCAGTTAATATGCAGATACAAAGAAAAATTATTTGAGATAATATTTATAGAAGTATGACCTACATTACCGCATAATGTGCTGGATCGTTCTATTGTAGGTGTGATATCGAACACGTATTGTTATTTGTCATCATTTTTATCGGACACTGCCCTTTCGAACCGCGCCCTTTAAGTAGGTATTATTAAACAAATAAAAAGTTGGACACATAAAATCGGTATTGGTATTATGTCATTTCGCACTTTACTATCGCGGCTTTGAACAGTATTAGGTAACATAACATAAGAATGCAATGCAATGCAATTTAAAGGTATTAGGTATTTTATTCACTCGAATGAAATTTCTGTAATATTAGAATTTCCCCAAAACAATCATTTATTGGTCGGATGTGCGTAGGTGCGCGATTTCATACACAAATCTAGATAGCATACAATACAAATCTTGCAAATATTTCCAAAAAAAAACATAACTGTAGTTAAATTATAATTGATTGAAACGTGAAACTTTTATACAAAACATTATAGATGAAACGTTAAAACAAAAAGGAAATCGAGGTACCTAACAATTCACAAACACGTTGTTGTACACGTAACTTATCAAGAACATTACAAAAGAAAAATCGTATTGAAACCTTAATTGGGGAGACCATTAAATTTTCAAAGACTTTTTCTACTTGCGTAACGGTTAACGAGATTTATGTAACATTATAAACTCAGTTTTCACACCCAATTTTGATAAAAAATTGCCGTCTTGCATTTCTTTTATTAAATTCTTGCTTAGAAACATTTTCGCGCTTTTAGCTTTGTGACTCAAAGGATTCAGATTAAATGAAAATTGTTTATGGACTTTGTTATTTCTATTTTTTTGTTAGTGAAAAGGTTAACGTGTAATTAAGTTAAATATTAAACTGACTGAAACTGTTTTTGGGACAAATTTAACAATTTTATTTGCACATTTTTTTAGCTGAAAAGTAAAATGTTTAACTATCAATTAAAGGATTGATTCAAAAATATGGTCCATTAAAATAATAAAATTAACGTAAACAACCTTTGTGCTCGCAATTTCACCAGAGTCTTAAGGAATCAAAACTTTTACAACAATCAGGGAACATCAAAAGTTGTGTAATAACATCGAAAAGCGTTGCTTTGTGACAGTACAAAGGAGGCACAACTCGAGTACGAGGCAGTATCGCTTTTAGTTTAAACTTTCACGAAATGTCTCGATAAGAGTGCTCTGAAACTTTGAGAGCCGTTCCAAATGTCTATTAACGTGCTTTGGATGATTTTCTGTGGTCGTTCGGTCGTGTTCGAGAGTATTGTCACTGGCCTTCGTATATTTTGTTCATAAAATCATTATTCGCAGATATCTATGCTTCATTGCATAATCATGCTCAAATAAACACAGAAGATTTTTATTATTACAAAATTGAAATAAAATATCTCACAAAATCGTATTCATAAATAAGTTAGTACATTATTATAACGACAAACGAAGTTCTACAGTCTAAAGGTAAAATCAATTGATACGTAAAAATAAACACCGTATTCAATATAAGTATCGTCTTACAAAAAGGATATTATGAAGACATAATAAAGGGCAGGATACACGTGGCGCTTTACAAATACAGTTAAACCGACACGCCATGTAGATACTTACTTATTCAATAATTCTGTATCCTACTCTACCCACTACAAGCAAGTCGTGACGACCAATAAATGCTTTCAGACTATCAGCATCGGAACACCGTTCGTACAATCGTCATGGTCCATTTATTTGATAATGAACGTACTTACATACATTTTCATATGTGTAACGGATTTTTTTTATGGATACAATTAATTGGTCGTATTATAAAGGGGATTGGAATAGCCATCAGTTGCTATCTGAGGTCATCAAAGACAGTTTAACGTGTAATTAATGGACTTAAATCTCGACTCGTCCTCGTCTCTAGGGTCTAGTTGTGGTTTGAGCTATTCGATCTTTGTAACTGGCTATCATCCTAGCTTTGTCTTAAGATTAATTGAACTAAAATATTCTCGAATTTTATGCAATTGTTGGATTCAAATGTTTCTTCATATCAATTTTGCACAAGATTAATGTATTAGCTTCTACCTAATGCCGTATGAACTTTATATAGTTGCTTCATTAAAAATGTGAGCTTAGTAACAGATGACCTACATTTTAATAGCCAGGCGAATTTCAACTCTATTGAACACCGATAAGTACGCCCACGTGTCTGAAGAACAAAGCTAACAAATAAACATGGTTGGCGGAGAAACGCGCTTGATTTACTGCAGTAACATCGTAAACCCGCGTCGTCAACTCACGGCCATTCATCATCTCACTGTCAATGCTATCTAAGAGTTTTTATTCCATTTAAGGCCGTACATTAACCTCCCTGGATGAACTGCGATACGGATGACTGACCACACGCTCGATACGTGAGAGACTTCAGAACTTAAGCAATATAGGTACTTCCGTGACCTCATTATTTACATTGCATGCCAAATGGAGGAGCCGTGACGAATCTAAAAGAAATTCTGCACTAATGCCCCGTGAAAATACGTTCGAAGTGTGGCGAAAGTCATTAAGATTTATAAAACACTTCCATGTTACATTTGTACGCTGTTGTTGTAATATAACGTAATTATGTTTATTACGGGAGTGTGCCTACGAAATATCCGGGGACTTATTTATTGAGGAAACATAACTCATCACAGATCGGCATATAAAATTAATCGCCACAGATGCTGTGACTGTGACTATTCGTTGCCGACGCCATATTTAGCGGATCTTTCAGTTTTCTGTAATTTCTTCCTAGTTATAAACTAGCTACCTATAAACCAACTGACCGGGTTGACAACACGGGACAAACACTGTAAATTGTTGACAATTTGCCAAGTGAAGGTGCGACCACACTGCGTACCGATGCGCGGGCGCCGATCTCACAATATCGAGTTAATTTACTTTCATAAATGACTTTACATGGTTCACATTGATTGGCCTTAAAAAGCTTTATATTCTTGTCTGATTTTGGGAGCTTTGAAGATTAATATATTAATTTCCTAGGTATTGGATGAGTTATGACATGACATAAAATTTTTACAAAGTCTTGTTACCTGAAATTAACCTACACGGAATAAATTTGGAGCAGTCAATTTTGGTAATTTAGATACCATCTAAAACCAATATTATCCACCTACAGCGTTGTATTAAAACGGTTACAGTTGATGACATAGACCACTGCAGTAATTAGCTGCCTGCTAACAAACCCTAAAATACTAAATTCCAGTCATTCTAGAGTACATAATGCTTGCAAAATTCAGGCGATTTGACCCGTTCCTACGTCACAATCCTTTGTCGGGGCTATAATAAAACGCCCATTAAACGAACATTGTGGGCTAGCTGAAAATGTCAGGCTCCCCTAGCCAACTGACCTGAAGATATACTAAGAAATACTTCACATATTGTTCCTTTGTTATAATGACTTATAATAGGCGTATATTTCATAGACTTGGCAATAGCCAGCGGTAAATTACAATAGAATGTAAGTAAACGTTCCATATTTTATTGTTGTGGTTGCAATTACATTATTATGAGGTAACGCTGCTTATTTGTTACAATATACTTGAAACGTGTAATAAATCTAACACGGTTCTATTCAGAAACTATCAGAATTCAAAATATATTTCACACGATATAGGTCAACGTTTTAGTATTAATTTTAGTTTAACACTGAAAACAAGGTTTAATAATAAGTAGGTACAGGAAACAGAATAGTCATAATTATTTTCTATTTTTGTAAGAATGTACTGTATTCATGAACTGGTAACATGGCTCTATTTTCTAAGCGGATGAAACAGCACGCATACAAAATAAATGTAGTGCAGTAACCCGAGAAAATAGGTGAACAATTTTCTTATACAACATTCAGTTTGTGAGGAAAGCGGGCTTACGTAATATTTTCAGCTTGTGAATGAGATTTATAATGATTTAAGCAACGAAATATTACTTAATACGCTCGCGGTCCCGCCTGCTTTATTGTGTAGTTATTGTAATAGTATTGAAGTACCTACGTCGTTAAAGATATATACATATATAAGCGCATTTGCATATTTTCGCTACTACTCTCTACTATCAGTATATTTTTCCAACCCCTGTATATAGCAAAGCCAATCGAAGCGCCAAACAAATAAACGTCATTGATTACTATATCCATACAAACAGTAAACATACGCAAACACTTACCATAACTTCTACCAGACACTAGACAAAAATAAAACCGGATTTCCGTAACTAAATATCATGGTGTTTCTGAGATAAATACACCATAAAAGTCAGGCTAAGTAATAAAGGCGACACTTTGTATTATGCAAGCAAATCTGTGCGTGCAAGAGGATTTTCTTGAGAAAATCTCAGCTTGTGCTAATACAATTTCATCTCGAATGTGTCAGTCGAGCGTCGTTATACACATCTATGGTAATAACTTGAGGGTTGACACAGTGACACGGGATACTAGCAAACTAGTCGCGAGATATCGTACAAACGAAACGTGAATTTTAATGGCTGCCTCTAGTTAAAACGTGTTTTGACTTTATATCGCTTTTCTTTATATGAAAACTATAGTTACTGCTTTTTTACTTAATTGTGTAGTTTTTACGACTTTATGGCTTCAAAGATTTTACAATTCACTTCTAAAACGTTAATGATCGTAGATGTTGATAAGAACTCTACTTGAATGATGATAAGTGCAATTCGCACGTGCATTTGCATCTTTCATTCATAAATGATTGTATCATCTGTGACGTAAGCGTATAGTAACAGATAGTGATGCCTTTATCTAACAAGAAAGTTATCTATCTGGTCGATAGTCGATACAATGACACTCGCTTGTTTGTTATCAGACATCGTTACATTTGATGATGTTTGTCTGTCGCCACCTCCCCAAATCCATTGATGATTATTATAATCACTTGTTTGTCAAAAATACGTCTGGACCGTCTGGTTAATCTTTACCATGTTTTATTTATCCAAGGCTTAAAATAACTCCAAACAACGCAATGTGAAAGTAATCCTAATTTTCTACAGTTTTATTCTCAGTCACACGTTCTCCTGAATGGGTAATATATATTAATTGTACGCATAATGAATGTACTTCTTTAATGAGAACCTTTTTTATATTACTAGGAGTGCGTACGTGATGACCCTAGTAATATCCTCGGCTGGAGTAATTGGAGTGAGAAACATATATCTGACACGATGTACGCCGAAGCCGGGCGCGATTTTTGCTGCGACCTTTTTCAAGCAAATGCTATGTTGTCACGAAACTTTGATCTATCAGAATTTGCATAATATTAAGATGGTATCACATTGAGCTAGATTTAGCTATTTCTTTATTAAAATATCGTCTTTGAATATTATTTTGCTCGTACTTTACGAGATAAAAGCGAAGATTCTACGTGCAGTAATTGTATAATACAATTTGACGTCAGCTATACTTACTTGGTGCACAGTAGAAAATCTACACCACTGCTTTTTCTTCTGTTTAGGATGGGTTTATTCAACAAATAAAAACGCCACACATATTTAACAGTTTTAGAAACAAAATAACATAGAGAACCATGATTACTTGTCTTACTGAAGATTTCGTACATTTGATTCTTATCCAAGGTTGTGAGTGAATTAAAAGACATGCATAGAAATGAAGTGATTACATTTACAAGTAGAGGCTATCTCTAGCAGTGATTAGTTACGTTTATTACGTTTCTCAGAAAAGAAACGATAAGGAGAGTCAACGTTTTATCACGTAGGTACACTTTCAACTTAACTCTTACTTTTGAGGAATAATTTCATCTCTTATCCATATAAGAGCATTTAAAAAATGTATGAATGGAATTATTTGTGAAAGAAACTGCTTTTGTGTAAAAATAGTTTTTGGTCAAAAATCCACATTCTTCTCACAGTCTAACACCAATTAACTTTTATTGACACTTTAAATGAATGTCAATTAGTGTCACACAAACGCTTAACACTTCGTCAATGAAGCCTTGAATATTATAATTTCCCAAAAAGCAAATTGCTCGAACCAAAGTGGTTCCGCACAATATATCTTCCGGCGGCCCATTCGCTTATTAAGTCTCAAGGAAGGCTGTTATTTTTCATTAGGGAACCCCGTTTGAGCCACGTCAGAGAAAATAAGGCACCTGGTAAACGGGTACGATGTGGGGTCCCGCAGACAATACTCGGTTTAAATAATAAATACTTCTATTACCGGGTTAGTTGCGGTCAGTCAGCTGGGATGAGATAAGTGCGATGGGAGATAAGTAGTTGTTTCGTATCAATATTAACCCTTAAATAACTCGTATGAGGATGAAAAAATGTTCTCTTTGATGGGTTATGAAAAGTAAAATTACATTACTTTAGCTAAACGGTTTCACATAAAGTATGTTACTATCACTTTATTATACAAAAACCACGCACAAAATTAAATATTTTCCTTTGACATTTTGAATTACAGAAATGTAATATATCCCTAAATAATAGTAAACTATGGTCGTAAACTAACTAAATACTGAAACATAATAACAAAGATTTAGCGGGTTATTTCAAGGTGTTTGGCCTCAATTGTCGCCAACAATAAACAATAAGTCTATTTTAAATTATTACTAAACACTAATTAATCTCTAAGGACACTGCGTATACAACAATATGAGGAAACATGTTTATTGCAAATTGGAATTGGATTAACGGATTTACCCTGTTGTCTACAGACGTACCTAATGGTCTGTGTTTAAAGGTAATAAGATTAATTAATTGGTATTGATTGTAACTATGTTGTGTATATTGTCTTTTATTAAACAAATCATTGTGATTTTTATTGTGGTTTATTTACAAAAGTATATTTGATAGGCTTAAGTCCTTCAACTTTTTTCGTAGATACCTATTGTTTTGACTGCTCATTCGATTAGTAAGTGTAAAGTAGATAAGTTGTAAAAAGTTATATTAATATTTAATTGTTACGGTAGAAATAAGGGTACTTGCGTAATTGAGAAAAAAAGACCAAGAAACGAGTCGTCAATTATACTACCCTACTTCTAACTCTTATAAAGTATAGATACATTTTAGCAAATTTTTGCTGTGCAATAAAGTTACCGTTAACTATTATACCTACCTATATAAGTAGGTAAATTAATGATGAGTATGATGACACAAAATGCTAATTTTTCACAAAGCCGATAATAATTCGTCAAAAGGATATCAAACACAAGCCAGACCGATACGAATCTATTTTCACAATTCGTCACCTGTTTACATAATGTGTGGTTTTGAGTGATTCATCATACAACCAGTCTTACGAGTTTATTCAATGTTAATATCATCATCTTTTAAAGTCATATGTGAAGACGCGGAAAATTAATTGCATTATGGGAATACACTGTGGATAGATTAATTAGTCAGCGTTATATTTATGGAAGAATCTGAGCTAATCGTCGCAACCCATTAGATTTACGAGTTGTTTTTGTTCTAAATATATCACGTCGCCAGATAAGCTATTGAGTTGGACATAATCAAGAGTCATCACAAATAATCATGCAGTACGAATAAAACAATACTGACATTCATTATATAGGCACCTCTGTGAACTATAAATCATCCCTGCTGTCAGTAAAGTAATCAACGCAACATGGGGCCAATTACCTACTTCAGAATCATTGATTGATATGATTTATACATCCTACAAACGCATTTTACCACCTAAACGAATACCTACTAAAAGTATCATAAAAGCCAAATCAAAGATATACATAGTCGTTATCGAAACCCTACACTCGAATAATTTATTATTTGATTACAGGTACACGCAATGATCCAACTATAATTTACTAATGTTTGGCCTATTCATACAGATAACATCATCAATGACGTAATGCTTTGTAATGAAGCCTCTAGAGTTTGTATGTAAACTGTTATCGTAATAGTCACCTCTTTTTGTTCCGTAGGAGTGCTGGTCCTGACTCCTGTCAGGTCCTTCCAGCGGAGCACCCCCATGACTGCGTGACGTACCCAAGAGCCCCGCCTCCCGGTCCTCCCGTTAGACAGTTCATCAACCACACCACACAAAACAGAGTTCACCACCAACTTCCCAGTTCCATCCTTATCACTCTTAAGCGCCACTTCGCTAGTTATAGGCAACGACCTTCTTTCCCTCATAAAGCTAGAAAAAAAAATCGCTGCCAGCTCTTTATTCAGGTTTCCCAAAATGCATCCTCACGCCACACTCACTATTAATCATCCTAAGATATCGAACTTCAAAGACGATATAAATCTTCCAGTAAAACGTTTATTTTTATTACAGTTTTCGGGTCACCCAGCTGCGATCTTTCCCATAAGCACGCGGAAGTTTTTCAATTATTCCTTCAGCTATAAAATAAAACTCAAACAATCTTCTGCTCAACAAAATTGTCTTCTAAATAGCTTTAAGAGTTCGTACAGCAGTCATGCACGAAAACAGTAGGTTTAACTTTCACTTTGAACGCGTCTTCGTCACCCTGGATGTAGGTTAGACGTCTTCGCTGATGGTTATCCACGAAAACGTCAACACTGTCGTAGTCTAATAAATTCATTCACAAATTCGTAAGAAAGTTCCTAAAACTTTTCAGTCACTTAAAACTCAGTCCATGGTTTTTTTCACGTCCGATAGCATAAAAGATACAATAAATCCAAACACTACTCCGAAATGTTAGAAGTTCTAAATTTAAGAGTTGTCAAAACACGATCGTAGCGCGATTATTGAAATATCGAGAACAAGCACAACGTCCACACCGGTTTGCGTTCGGAAACCGAATGGAGCGGCGCGTGCCACATGCTTCTGCTGACACGCGCTAAAGAATTCTTGTCTCTTTCTTCGCCATATAATTGCTATAATGTAGACAAGGACAAGTAGCGAGTCGAACCTTCACACTTAATGCAATGGAGACAAGACAGGTGAATGTAACAGCCGGGGAAGACAACAAAAACTTTGCAAGCGTTTCTAGTGCGGTTTTCTATTGAACCATGCGACATTCAACTTGTAGAAATGGTACAGCACGAGATTAATTGTAACAATAGAAAGTTACATAAAAATAAATGCTTAGATTCGTTTGTAATATTGCACTTGAAATATTTAGTCATTTGATGAATGAAGTGCACCCGGATGACATAAATTAAATAATATACTAAACACATTTTAAAGACTGTCTAGAAAAAATATGATACTGCAACTGAAAAAATTATTATAACCAAACATCATAGGCACCACAGAGTTACAGGAATAAAGAACAAGATAACTTTGTAATTACTGAAGGGTTTTAAACACCATTCTAGATGGTTTTTTATCCATATTAAAGCGCACGTTGCAATGCCCCGTTGAATTTAGGCGTGGATGCATTTGCGTGGGAACATCCGGCTACAACGGTCTCCATCGATGCTACCCTCCCCGAACAAAGGGCCAACAGGTGCTTCTACACAGCTCCTTACTTCCGAAGCCAAGGACTCGAGTCTCGGGTAAGGCGGAAGCCGATACCATAATAACAAAGGAAGGATGTGGTGTTGTCAATCCAAAGCCATAGATGCTCCGAAAATGTACCCTACATGCAATATGCGAGGTTATATTACCATGCAGTACTGAATACGCAATTATAAGGTACCTAATCATGTAACAACCATTTTACTTAATTAAAAGTATACGCAAAATAAATAACCCAGCATTGCAAATTCATAGATGTAGATTAGTTACATCACTTAATGAATGCATTTGGTGCATGTCCGCCTATTATGTAGCGCAGTGGAAAAGACTCAATCATATATATCAATCAGAATGAAACAGTGAAAGAATTACACTTATTTTGCTGCGCTTTCCAGTAAACACAATAAATCTTTCAGTTGTTAATATTGTAACCTCAAATCAAATTGTATGAGCAAATTGCAATTCCATGTCACGTCATGTCATTATGTGGTCCTGTTTTCAGTTTTAAACCTACATTTGTGTAACTGCCGGGCATTCAATTGCAGATGTGACGATATTTTTTGTCATATACCAATAAAGGTCAAATTACTTGGGTAACAAAAAAAGGATATTTCAGTAAACACAGCGAAGTGGGAGGTCGTGACAAAAGCTTGTTTGAAATTTCGATAAAACAATAGTCCCTTAATATAGCACTTGATCGTACTGATTCATTTCATTCAATTTTTGTTCCCATAGCTCAAAAACAAATAACCGGCGATGAAATCAGAAATAGAGAGATGGGTAAACAATCATGTATTTTAAATATTATTTATATTTCCATTTAAACATAAACAACAGCGTTTTAGATAAAATAAAAAAATAAACGACGACGCGACGTAGGTAGGTAATCATTATTTTAATTATACTCAGTATCCTAACGATGTAATCAAACGAACTCCCATGCGAAATCATTAGTAGCCAAATCGCGCCGTCCATAATCTTTAAATATCAATTATTATTTACCATTAGGCGTATTTTTCCACAAAATATAAGATCGCAAAAGTTAAACAAGAATAAACCTTGTTCTGTTACTTGGAGCCATTTAGGTACCAAGGTTTGGAAGGTAGCCTAATTCAGCACAGGTATATTTAATTCCAGTAAACTAGAAACTTAAAACACACGCAAAGACGCGGGCAGAGCTGGTATATGAATCTACTTGAACCTAGTCAGTACGCAGAAATAGACGTGACTGATTGGGCCACGGGAATCGGTTAGGGATGCGATTTTGCATACCGAAGATCACGTTCAAATAGTGAAGTTCTCAATTTTTATCGATAACAATAAAATTTCAACTACGTGAGTGTGTACTTCGTCAATGAATTCATGAGGTAAACAAAGACAATCTTCAGAAATCGGAAGTGAAAAAATCAGAGTCCATCATAGGCATAGAAGTTATGTGATTTTACAGGCAATATCAATTTTAGATGTATAAATTGAAATATGTTTTCGAAAGTCCCTCCTTTAACTGGATTCTAATACTTCCGAGAGCTTCGGTCCAACCTAGCTCTTAACAAATTTATTGCTATGAATATAATATTTTGCTCAGTATTGAATGCTACAAAAATGTAGTAGGTGCCGAGTAGACTAGTAGAAGTTATATAAAAAGGCAAATGTTACAGCAGACGTTTTTAAAGTCGACAAAATAACAAAATTTAACGTAAGCTCATCACTATTCTATAGTGATTACGAAAGCGGCGCATCACTTATGCAAGTGCATGCGCCTCATTTGACGGTCGTTAGAGCATAGCCCACGCAGACCTGAAATATAGCCAGCCCGACGGCTAGAACAGAGCGATTTGATACACCCAGCAATACCACAGGTACTGTGAAATTAAGGATTATGCCGTGCTAACTTTAGTCATGAAGTGTTAGGGTAATGTTGTAAATTATTAGAGAAGTTTAGACTAACGTAAAGCGTAATGACGTTCCGCTTATTATTTTGAACAACAATTTCGTATTTAGTTTCTTATGTGAAAGTTTGTATGGATATTCTTTTTATCATTTGCGGATCCGAAATTTTCAACATGAGTAGTAGTCTAGACGTAATATAAGCTTCTTAAATAAGTGAATCCTTATATCAGCTTTTGTGGAAACTTCACTTGATGTCAAAGCGAAGTTTAGAAGAGAGATGCGAGTGCATCAGGTATAAGAGCAAGAGCTTCTTCAATTTAGTTTATGGACCTGTGGAGACCGTCTTAAAATATTGCTCTATACTTATACAAATTATATTTCTCGACGTTTGATTTCAAAATCTTCTTGTGGTGACCCATTTGCCAACGCATTGGCGCGACACGATGCCAATTTTCGGTAGACACACCGACGTCTTTCAATGTTTCAATTATCGTCTGTCAATATTCATCCGGGCACTGTTTATATTCATATTAACTGCAAAAGAATAAAATACTGATAGACCCTCGTTAAATTGAATACAACTGTAACTTTGAAATTCCCACAGATTCTTGAGTTAATCTAATTTTTGGTCATCATTTTTCATTTTTATATCGAATATATTCAAAATAGCAGCTGGAAACCTTATCGTTGCAACAGCATTTGTATTTGGCTCACGTAAGCCACGAGCTAGTTTGCTCACATAACCTATTTAATCTGATAAACAGATTGGTAGTGGTTGCCAGCAGATAATTCACTACCTTTACGAAAAAAACGAGTTGCTTTGCCAACTTTTTACGCATAAAAATGTTGGCAGGAATAGGTAACTCGCTTTGTTTATATGTTAAATACAAGAAACATAAATATTAGATAAGAGTTCAAGGATAATATTTGAATTTTTAAATGTTGCTTAGCTATTTAGGTAATTTTGACTAAACCTAGCTTATATTTCATCCTTAGGGCGACCTTCCGCAGATCAAGGAATCTAAGCTTCATGAAAAAGAGGTAAGCCCTAGACCCGCCAGTTAATACGATTGACGGCACTTCTTTACGTAGAAACGATTAGGAAGACACATTTTTTTCTATTTGAATGTAAGATCTAGAACATAAGTGTTGAGTTGTAAAATTGCTTACTTTCAAATTATTATTCCTTGATTCGGTTAGCCTATTTTATCTGGTAAAACTTCACGAATATTCATTTCTTCTAACTCACCAAATAACGAGAGAACGCCATTCTAAGAACGATACAGTTTCGTGTCCATTATGAGCAGTGCCCTTAACCGCACCGAAAGTAAACATTGCTCCATCGAAATTCACGATTCCTCCATTAGGTATCAGGTCGGCTATAAAGCGGTTTGCTCATTGCTCTTACATCCAAGGTCGCTCTTTATGTGACCGCAGGCCGTTCACAACACGTAGCCTTGTTACGACAAAGCTCTATGGGCCAGTCAAATAAAAGGTGGAAATTTGGGACCAGTTTATTGTTAAGGATTACAAATGGAAATTCTGTATCATGTATCAGACGTCATATTTAGGATGGTAGAGGTTTCTGCTGGTATGTTTGCAGGGGACTTATAACATCCTACTAAGGTCATATTAAAGTAATTTTGAACTAGACAATGAAAAGTAGGTATAAAAGTAGACTGTAATTGTATTATTAGGGCAATAATTCAATTAGCAGATGTAGGTAATGCTATGCTAGCTAATGAGGACTAGGTAGATAAAAGCCAAACAAATTAGTTTAAACAATGTAGTTTCCACAGCGACAGTAACCCATGTAGCATGCATGCACGGTATTTGGCTTACATTGTTACCACTTATATATAATAGGATTTCTACGCTACATTCGCTATACAGACCAAATTAAATGTCAAAGCAATTTGGGTTAGATATAAAACTGATATTCAGTAATGTTCTAATTTCGTCGTAATAAAGTCGCGTGCGTCATAGGACAAGCATAGTAATTATTTCGTACCTACGTCAAGCTCTGAATTAATAAACTATCTTCTAAATCAACTATCAATAACTATACAGGTTGTAAGTATTCGAAAGAATCGAACAGAAAATAGTCTGTCGGTCTCCGATGACGACAACAGTACATTTGTCTATTTATGGACTTCTTTCAAGTCAAAAATAACAATCGACAATGCCATATATTGGAAACATGATATTAGAACGGCGACGAAAATAGTACCGACAGAAATAGAACATCCTACTACGAAACTTAGTATGCAGACTTGATAGAAAAAGTAAGCTCGCGACGTCTCATAATGTGCATTTTCTTTGAGAAATAAATTTGTTTAGACCATTGTCATTATTTGCCAAAGGAGTTTCGACAGTGATAACTGCATATTGTTATCAGGATTTCTACGAAGGGTCAATCAAAACATAATTACTGTGTCTATTATGGTAAAAGTTAAAACCAAACAGTCTCACCAAGAAGACCCAAAAAGAAGTATGATACATATTTTAATGGAGACTTATTCGTACCAGTGGAAGCGAAAACGTGAAATATAACATCATCTAATGTATTTCTGCGTTCGTTATAGCAGTATATAAATGTAAATAAGAGTAAAATAACGAATATCAAATCTGAGTCATTTGTTTGTAATGTCCGCTCCGGTAAACAGAGAGATTCGGAGAATATATAACTACATTAACTAACATTACAGATATAAGCAGCAAAAAGACTTTTCGAGTTCTCCGCATCGTTTATTTGTATTTACTGTAATACCCGGTAAAATTATACGAGCATTTATTAATGTCTTTCTTTTTTCTTTTCACTATAATGATATTTTATTTTGTTGCTTTTCGGTGTGACTTGTAAGTAATGTAGTCTCTCTCTCTTATCAGTGTCAGTGTCTGTCTATGTTATGATTAGTTAATGAGAATATCCCTAAATAGGTGCCATACAAATACTTCAGCTATCTGCTCATAAACAACTGTTTTGTTGTGTACATATGTACATACTTGCTGCAAGTATATTTGTGTGCGACACGACAATTCTCTTATTGGGGGTCATTCATTCTAAAGAAGGCCCATTCATTTTAAAGTAGCGGCCGCGCTATTGTCCGTCCAAACAGTAGTACAGTTCAATCTTGTCCACGAGCCCTTGACAAAACGAACAATGGCGCTGACTGCATTTCAATATTTAAGTTGTTACATACTCGTTTCGGTTATTAATCATATCGCACAAGTTGTAGAGTGAGCTGAAATATGACGTCATTATTGTTGGAGCTTCTATTGTGCTCGTAAGCGGACTATTTGCAGTTGCTTCTGCAACACTGCTGCAATCTTTCAAACCGATAGTCTATTGTTAGTGTGAGCTATGTTAAAGAACTCAATATCTTAGGAATAAGCTTCCTATTGGCTATTGTCGGAAGGCAGTCTTCACTGAAGCCTGCTTTCAGTATTCATTTCCATTAGTTTTCCATGCTATATAACTAGGTATCTGCTCAAGTAATGTGTAAAAAATGTAATTATGTAGTTTTTGTTTTCCTCAATAGTTGTATGCATCATATTTTAATGATTTCGTTATGATGTATAGGTAATACCATACATAGCGATTTGCAATGCTAAGTTTATTTTTGTCATATTTAAGTCACTGAACACGCCATTTATTGGAAATTTCTTGTTGTCATGATTAATCTATACCAGCCATTTTATTAAATGGAATTAGTGTTACAATAAATGAGGAATTTACTATTCATTCAATAAAAGTAAGCCATTTGTTTTTTTAATAGTAAATAAATATTGCCTTGTTTTGGGACCTTAGTAGAACTCTTAATCATAGGACGATAAATATTTTCCATGAAAATTGTTCGGTACGTATGACTAACAAATTAATTCTTATTATCAAGCTAATGACATAATATGTAAACAGCAAGTCGGTAGGTACGTATAGTAACTAATTGATATCGAATATAAATATTGGCATCTCGGTTTTATTCTCACCATTCCTCAATTCAATCAGAAATTAGTTGGTCAACATTGACTAATTAATTATTGTATTAGGAACCTAGATAATATGTTTTTGACCCGATGGGCACAGTACACAGTAGTCAGTAAGTACCTTGATACCTTATAAACTTTTTGTCGTAGCTTTCATGTGACTTTTCAGAGCAGAGGACATGGATTAGTCTTCTAACTAAACAAAACTATAACTATGTTACTTTTACGCATACAATTATTTCACAAACACATTTAGAAAGCAAAGTGTTAAAAGTGATGTCTAAAGACTAATTAGGATATTGGAAAGCGTCTTGAAAATAAACCTGCCGACCGTCCGTCCATAAACAAGCTATATTTGTTTTACCACACTATGGTAAAACAATGTTCCAAGAAATATGGACAAAGGATAAAGATCATTTCTTACTAAACGCATTTTTCCGCTCCAAAGACATTATTTTAGACTTACATAAATAAAATACTAATAATACCATATCTATAAATAAATCTCAGGATTATCCATTAGGTGGTGAAGATTTTGACATTTCAGCTTCAAAGTAATAGTGATATGTGATTGTTTTATTTTTCAATAGTAATTTGTTTACTTCATTAGTAAATGATGCTAAAATGCTTTGCTATCCTCCTAATATTATAAATGAAAAGGACGCAAATAACATGGAACAATATGTTTTGTATAGATAAAATAATCAAGTGCCAGCCAGGGGCTAAGTAATTTTTTCAAAATGTTCTTTCAAATTATGTTTTTTCGTGATAGAGCACTGGAGTGAAAGCCAGAATTTTATTAACTTATTGACGATTAAATTACAACAATTAGGTTGTATTTAAGTAAGTAGGTACATCATACGTATTTATATTGTCGCAACGACAAAAGTAATTTCGTAGTACATGTTCAAAACAATAGTTGTTATGCTAATTGGGATAAATAATTAATAATTTCGCGCCGTCCTGGCAGGTCGTGATCACTAGGTATATCTGACTTTGACACGAATACGTGCTTGGGTGAAGATTAACTAACTAAGCACCTACCAATTCTTGCTTAATATTATGAATGCGAAAGTGACTGTATTCACTGGCACCTCAATACGATTAAACCGATCGTTATAAAATTTAGCATGGAGATAGCTTGAATCCTAGAGGGTTAATTCAGGAAAAGTCTGGGAAAAAATTCCACTCAGAGTTCGCGGGCAGACGCTATTATATTTTTTTTTTAAAACAGTGTCTATTTTTGCCATTCATACTTGACTAAAACACCCGAATTTATGATTCAGACAAGACCTTTTTAAAAGTATAATTACTACAAAGATATTCAATATAATAGCCAACAGAGATGTTTGCTGCTCATAAATATGCAGCAGATGGTAATCTGAAGGGAAGAAAAATATTGAGACGGTTTTATTTAATATTACTCGGGTAATTGAAATGTCGTAACAGATTAGCCCGGCGGCCGTGGTGACTGAAATATCCAGAGGTCAGATTACAATGTTTTAAGGCTTTAAGTACTATGTAAATATGACGGGAAAGGGGTAAAGAAAAAGAAAGCTGACGAAAATAAGTCCTTTAAATAAGTTTTGGTGCAGCTGCAGGTGTTTAAAGCATTGAAATTTAAGTAATTTTGTAACAATTTTTCATCATTGAATTTTATAAAACAGGTAAGCAAATTTTTTTATAGAAATATTAAATGAGACTTAACTTCTATTAACATTAGCCTAGCCTATTCCTTATATGGATACGCTTAGGTACCTACGTTGCGTACGTGACGTGTACAGTGCGCACCTAGTATAATGATGTAATACACTAAATACATAATACTTAAATTATGCCTGTTTTCTGCCACATACATAGCTTGGCATTATTATACGAATAATATTTTTATGATGTAACGAATATTTTTATAGCCATACCGTAATTTAATTGGACCACAGCCTAGTCTTAATAGGTATAATAACAACCCTTCGAATTGTTTCCTATTTTATGCAAATCACGTAAAACGATATTAACATAATGATTTATTCAACGGCTAAACAATGTACTTGGCCGTATTTTTTACTCTAATAAGCTATAGCTTAGATACAGTTCTTACAAAATCTGATTAGATTATAAGCACCTCTTTTATCCCTTTTCTTAGATGTCAAAGAAGACAGCTAAGCGAAATATTATCTCGGTAAGATTACGAGAGACTCTTCTTATTATGACGACAAAACAATATTCCTAATTATTCAGACCTTAGTTTGGATCCTTTCGAAATTTCAAACTGTTTTGACAGACAAGCGCTTTTGCATGCCATTGTAAGTAGTTTGTTAGAAACTGACTACTGAACGTTCGGTAGTTACCTACATGGATTATCAGTAGATTCAGTAGGCACGAGGCCCAAGTTCTCAGAAGTGGTAAAAAGACTAGGCAATGCAGCAATATAATGTATGCACTATGCACCCATGTCTCGAAACAATAATTATGTGGCCCGTCTACCAGTATGCATGACGCCTGGACTTCGGCATAATAATTGGGCAGAAGCAGTGCCGTAACTATGCCAGCAGTGCCCAGGCACAGGGCGCAGGCATTACCAGACCAGGCTCACAGACAATAAAAACGGCGCTGTTAAAGAAGCTCGCACCGGGCGCATAAAAGACTAGTTACGGCACTGGACAGAAGATGCTGGCTTAAAGCAGGATCGGATGAAAGTGCCTAGCTTTTAATATAAAGATTCCAGTGCCCTTGGAATCTGTACCCTATTGAATTCCAAACAAAGAAAAGAAGTGAAAACTTTCTATAAAAAAGGAGCGTTTTCGTCAAGTGCAGCCCGTATCTTGGAGCCACGGTCCGTGACCCGGTGGTTTTTCTCCGACATGGTCTGCTTGCCACCCCACCATCCGGCTGTCCGCCTTCGCTTTATCGCTTCATAGTCTTGCTTCCGTCGATTATTTCTACGGTGACGGAGCCAACTGAAGTTAACGAACTGAGTGTCCACTGACCCTTAAAATTGTGCTGGCCTAGTCTTTGTTAGCAGCAAGCAGCAATGGATTTAAATATTTATTGGTGTAACTACTGTTAGTAACTGTTCTATTGAATTACACTTGTTTGTTTTGTTTAATGATTTAGGTATTTTTTACTCTCATACAGCAATACAAGCAATAGGTACCTACGCCTTGTGATCGACCAGATAGCAAAGAGTATGTTCATGAAAAAGTAAGTTATGGCTTACATAAACAGTAGGTAGTCTATGTAGAGCCACACGTGTAAAAAAATTCAAAGTACTCGTATATATCCAGGATACACTATTAATTGCGTTCACCTCAACGCAAAAGGACAATTAATAATCTATTTTATAAACTGCGTAAAGTCTTTATTGTATTGTAAGGCGGGTTTTGCTAGGATGTAGCAAGCAATAGTTATTAAAAACAAAGAAACTGTGTATGGGCAAAGGTGGTGTTATTCTACGAAACAAAGCAACGTTAATATTTGTATTATTCTACGTAATAATAAATCAAAACCTCATCATTGATCTATTCATACTACGCACACGTGATAAAGAAACAGTAATCAAATTAATCATTTATTCTACGTCTTAACAAATCAATCTTCCGGTAATATTAGTAAAGGCAATTATAGCCTGTTAATTATTACCTAATTAATAACCACTGACGATAACTACCTACCAATGAATTATGTATAAAACCTAATTAACGTCAACGACTCTACCACGCTCAATAGCGAAAATACCTATTACAAAAGTTTAGGTAAAAGTGTTTTAAAACTTTCGTAACAGTCTGTACTTACCTGAGAAAAATACGGCGGCAGTACTGCCCTCTGGTCGTCTAACCGAGAACATTGTACTCGTTCTAGTAACTCGAACAACTCGTGCTGAGCGCGAGTGCCTCCTGTCGTCGTTGTCGAAGAACTCCATGGCGCCGACACGTGCTGCCGCCTGTTGGATAAAAATAGAACTATTGAGCCACTAAGTTACTATATTGTTATGTTAGTTCGCCGTGTTTGGCTAGATGGCGTTGCTTACTGTAAAGATATTATAATTTTGTAGATAGATGGCGTTGTTTACTGTAAAGATAATAACTTTGTATATAGATGGCGTTGTATGGCTTTAAACGATATAAATATCGTTTACGATTTTATCAAAAACAAAACGATTATAGTACACACACATACAATTCCAAGAATTAAATACTTTTGGACGGGGCCGAATTGCAATAACACATTGTTCAATTAAAATAGTATTAATTTATAGATATCAAAAAAAAAAATACTGTAATAAATCGTATAATAATATAATAATTTTAAATTATCAGGATTAGAAGTAAATAACAATCTTAATGACTTAATAGTACAACACACGTCAGGTCAAAATTTAATTATTTTACTAAAGTATAGCTACCTAGCTACAAACTAGTTTCTGTCTACACGGCAGGCGTTATTTGAAAATTAGTAAGCAGAAGCTAAGCTAAGCGATTACTAATCAATATTTAATTTTATTTAATATCCATTCTCTTACTCTACGAAATTTTACCGCACTTCTTATAAATGCAATTATTACGAACTATAAAATCTTAAGTGTTAGCGATTAATTGACTTAAGATAGTACTTATATAAATAAGTGGCTCTTCATTAAACTGACAAGAAGTCAAATAGGAATGCCAATAATTTTATCGCAGACTATAACATTTTATCGTTTTTTAACAGCTCTTATGTATACGTCGTTATTTCAGGCATCGGCCATCAATCAACGCCAGCTTTTTAAATTTTTATGCGACGTTCTTATAGGTTCGACTGCAGTAAAGCCTATAATAGACTGCTCGACAATAGAGCTCGTTACTGCGGGCGTCCGTCTCAGGATTAAGTTATGCAAAGATTCCTTTTTCTTTTTACAGAATAAACTTTGCTCGAAGCGTGACGGGAAGCTATCATAAATCGCTACACTCGAAACACTGCTTGAATTATTTTACTTTCGATTTAATTATTTTGTGCCAGTATTTACGATTCAAATTGCATTCAATAGAATGGTATTATTTTTTACAGTACAATGTTAAAATATAAATCAAGTTTTTTTGCCTGCTTTTTAAATTGAATGGTACTCTGATTACAGTAATTTAACGGCACGAGACCAAGTGACTTCTCATTCAGAAAATTCAATGGCGTGTAATATACGATGTCACCGAAACTTATATTTCGAGAGAACCGGTTACACAATTTACTGCTATCAAAATAATATTAAACAAAAGTGCACGCGACAATGACCCCATCTGTTGTCCGACAGCGGAACTCTGTGCAAGTAATAATGGATCGAGTCTGTGATTTATGCGTCAATTAACTGACCATTCTCTGCGCCCTTCGCGCGGCCCTCGCTAGCGTTATGACCAAGATAATGGTTTTCCGAATTAAATCTCCCCTGCTTACATTAAATCGTTGCATAACCGGTATTCAGCGACTCAATCAAGGATTGTTTGTTTTTCGACTTAGCCTAATTTCGCTGTGTTGAAGGGTGGTATTGTTGTCCGCGCATGTAATAAATTTGATTGGCAGATGTTCCTTGCAATCCATGTTTGTTGTTTTTCAATTTGCTGTCATGAATGCATATTTAAATTCTTGATAATAACTTAGGGCTAAATAATCTAGCTTTTGATCCTACCGTCCAAATCTTTTAAGCAGTTATTACCTAGATTTAATTTTCTTTACGATTTTGATAACTGCATAAATACAAAGCAAAGAGCCGCCTGTTACTCCGCAGTTAGACGACTCTAAAGTTCTGCATCGAATCATAAGTCTACCTTTAAGTAGCCTTAAAATGTAAGGACGAGTATTTTAGGAACTTATCTTCAACAATTAAATACTAAACAAATACGGCATCTAACGCTAGCAGACACCTTTCAAAATACATCAATAAAGTATGGGATATGGCCATATTTTTGGCTGCATGATTCATCCCGTGGAAACACGTGTTCGCAGACACCAATTGTATTCAGTTGGGAATATTTTATGCGCGCCGGTTGCAAGCCTGTCGTTTTGTATAAATACAAAATGTATGTTGTTTGGTGGAGCGCGTTCGTACGCCAACAGAAATATAATATATATAATACTAATTCTTAAAAAAGAAATAGTTTTTGTGACGTTTAATTTTTATAACGCAATATGTTACTCAATATTATTTGCACAAAATACCATGATTAGGTACCTACTTAAATTTAAATGGTTTAAGGTACTTAATGGTCTATGTAACCATTTAATTCTTTTTGTGTACCAAAGAGTGACGCGAGATGCCTTTGTGATCTAGTCCTAAGGTCTGAACAGTAAAGCTATAGACAAGTAAGTGCACTGTCTGTTTATCCTGGCTTTACATACATAAAAGTAGAGATTCCGGTTATACTTAACCGATACGTACGTAGTTCCGCAACACTCAAGTAACCAGGTTTTAGCCGTCGCAATCGCCATAATTTAAATCTCTCGTCCAGGTAAGTATCACGCGAAAACAATAAATAACCTCATGAACAACACATCGCGTGTTTATAACCACGACGTTATTGATGTTACTCTACAAACCGTGCAATAGACTGTAAACAACAAAATTGGCGATAATTTTCCTTTTTTTGAACTAAGTTTGGCCGTAAAACATGGAATATTATTTCAAAAGCCAATTAGTCCGATGCTAAGCCTAGATTGAACAATACTAATATTTATCACGCAGTCTAACCTATCTATTCCATTCAAAGAAGTTCTCATGCGTGTATAAAAAGTTGGTACCAAGCGACCGAGACCGTGAAATAAGGAATATGTCATATCCGGTATATAAATCAAGTTAATTGTATCGGGCCATACATCTGGCCGCGTATGAGACGTGTGAATAATTGTTGGTATGTGTTATAGTCGGGTGTAATCAGATGAATCTTGTGAAGATCTCACTAATGCGAGATAATGCGAAAGTCTAGTTTGATCTTAGATTAAACTCGAAACAGAAATGTTAAAATGTTTCTAGTACATTGTCTAATTACATTGTGTAGTGTGTTACAGGGAAATAAATTTGCTTTATACTTTTCATCTTAGAATATTACAAATAATTTTGAGATCAAGGGCTTAACTGTTACCACAGTATTTATAGGTTCCAAGGACCCTATTCAGCACAGTCACGGACTAACATAAATTGCGATTACCTACTTCGGTGGGAAAAGAACAAACAAATTACATTTGACCTGACGAAAACAAAACTAGGAAACTTTTTTCGGACTACGTCCGACCTGCGGGCTATCTGTATGAGCCTCTAAAGAAGTCACAATCGTACATAGTAAAATTTTCTGTTTAAGAATAATTTACTTTTTCTTGTTATCATACCTATTAGGTACCTATCTATGTCTTGTTGCTAGCTTGATTAACTACAATCAACAAAACGTAGAGGCAATTTAAAAAAAAATTAAAGGGCGTCGCGGCAGGCCTAGAAGATGGCGGGACGAGCATAAGGCCACATGGACTACTGCAGCTCACGACCGGGAGGACTGAAGGAAGGAGAGGGAGGCCTTTGCCCTGCTGTGGGGCTACGATGGCTAAAATAAATAATAATAGATGCGATTCAGGGCTGGTTGTAGTTACTTGTTATCTCTCCAGGTGCTACACAGGTTACAAAATTAGAAAGACATTTTAACAGGTCAAGTAATATGAATATTTAATATAATGCCATATGCTGCATGTAACCTTTTCAATTTGCAGTAATAAAGAGGAATTTGTACGAATACCGCTCATCTAAAAGGTCGTTGTGTGAGCTAAGTATAAAACACAGTCGCAGTAAATATTAGTTTGTTTAAAAGTCGAAATACAAATTAGAACTTTCCGAGGTAATTATCAATTAAATTAAGCTGTCTCGTCTTCAAAATAATCAATGACATGGTAACCATAATTAAGTACTCAAAATTAATTATGACAGAACTCGGAAATTGAAGTATAACGATAGGGTTATTTAGAAACAAAGTTCATTACAAACTGTTTACAAAGACAGGCACGATTGAACTAACAACAGAGGTTATGAATTATGATACAAGACGTGGGTCTAATTTCACTATCATTACTATCTTTAGAGAACCAAATTACTTAGAAAATTTATTTAAATTTTACACATTACAATACAAAGGTTAGAACACAAATTATGTAAGTATGCAAATTCCTATTCACAGTCCAGTATGCTATTTCATTGATGTATCGTTATTTAACGACCGTCGAAAGACGCAATGTACACTAAAACAAAGATAAACTCGTGTGAGTATCGTCCTGAATAGTCTAGAAAGTACAGTCGTAGACAAAAGGCAGTAAAGTAAACATATAAATTGTGCCAGCTCTGTTGAATAGTCTGTAAACAGAAATAGTCTTTATGTTGACCTTGGGGTCATCGATGCGTTGCCAACCTTGTTTGTTACTGTAAAATACGATGTCTTACATATCATTGTTATGTGCGATGATTTTCAAGGTAAATTGTTGGCTCAGATGATGGCTCAGAGATTATTTTTACGAATCTCCTTCGTTCAATTTGTAAGTTATGAAGTAAAGTATCAACGAGCCCTTATTACTCGTAGACATTGATATCCTGGCTACCGGACACTCAAATACGAAATACTTAGTAAACGCATTAAAAGAAATAGAAGGGTCACCCTTATCCTTATGGTACTTATCGTAACTGCGAAAGTAACACGGTTACGGTGTCTTCATTTGTATGTGCCTTATTTAATCGTAATGAAATTGAATATGGAGATAGCTTAAAGCCTAAGGAATTCTACTACTTATTTCAAAAATAGAGAAAGGGTAAAACCTCGGGTGAAACTACTTCTTTATAATCATACTAACAACTACTACGATCGGAAATCTAAATGGATGTTCCCGCTACAGTGGTACAATAAAATATTCACAACATGCATATCAAATATCTAGAGCACCTTCGTACATTTATGATGCAGATAGTCTTCTGAAGTATACCTGAGAGCAATAAAACAAGCTTTGGAAACGGATATCTTGACCTAGTGATCTCTAGAGCTTAGTAAAGAACCCATTGCAACTATAAAGTCACTCTTGTGGGAAGAATATAAAATAAATCAGGATTTAGGTTAAGTATCAGAAGACAAAATGTATATCCTACAAATTAAGTAATTGTTTTGTGAACTTTTGTGTGTTCTACGTTATTCTACAACTTACTGATCTTACTTTGTGGTTGTGCCCGCGGGTCTGCTTGCGTAGTCTACAGATTTCCGCGTTGAAAAAACTATTCTCTCAAAAATTATGTCATTTTATCTCTTTTACCAGTTGAAGAAAATTATTGTTCGCTAATTATTGTAAGTAAAATATTTTAATAGAAGGCGGCTTAGCATAGGCGGTTAGAATAAATACATATTGCAATGCTTATGTAAAATAATTAATGCCCACACACATCTGTGTAATGATTATTATCAACGCTGTCCACGGCATCCTCGCAGATTCTGTTACGAGATCAATGTCAGTCACATGCGCATGAGTCTGACTGATATACGACACTCCGCCTCTTACTGACGCACACAAACACAATAAATAAATGAAAAAATAGCAAACTGCGTGATCTGACTCGTAACCGTTCTAATTTTGATTTACCTACACTGGCACGTTGAGAGTTCTTTATTTGAATTATTGATTGATTTGAACCGGACCACTTCAAGTACTTCGAAAGGCCGATGATGTGTGAACTAATAAACGAGTGCGTGAGAAATGTCGTTGCATACACTCGAATAATCAATTAGCCATAATCGATTTGAATACACAACGAATAAAGATAAATTATTCGTTTGTGATCAGTCTGCAGTAGTGTGGCATGAATGCGTGCGATATTGCAACGATTAGCGATTAAGGTCCAAAGAAAATCGATTTCTTGATGATTTTCTTGTTTTATGGTCGTTCGTTTAGTTAATCGACGCAGATGACTGTGTGTTACTTGACATGCAAAGTGAAGAATGTGTGTTTAACTTCACCAAAATATATTTATTTACGTATAGGACGAATAGAAATAGAAAGTCTCATAACTAGATAAGATTATCTTTTTTGAAGGCGTCAAGATTCGTCACTAACATTACTTAATAAAAGAATCTACTAAATGAATCTGTTGGGTCTCAAAGCAAATGGATCACCAGGTCACATTGCAATCATCTTACCTACGGCATACTTAAAACAGAATTAAAAAATCGAATAAAATCCAACAAATATTCAAACGCTCAGAAGTATCCAGCAACAAAAAAAAAAACGTCTACGTTCTATACGCACTATATGCCACAAGTGACAGTAACACTTAAAACCTGACAAAAGCCTTTTAAAAAGTGTCTGGCGAACGTGTGAATCACAACAAAGAGCCTTCGTAGTGCATATGCCTCCCGGGAAATGCGCTGGGGCATTTTAGGGGGAGTCTGCTCCTGTGTAGGATAATTTACCAAGGAATATTCGTGAAAGGATTCTGTGAGGTGAATATTCAGTGACGTAATGAAGGACTTAGTTCATATGTTCATGTAATACGTTAGGAGGGATTGTATTTAGTCTCCTTCGTGTAAATAAATGTTTTTAACTAGTCTTAAAAACACTACGACCGGATTGGCATAGTGGCTAAGCGATTGAACTGTTGCGCTAAGGGTTGCGGGTTCAATTCCCGCACGGGATGAAAAGATGTTTGTCCCGAGTCTGAGCGTTTGTTATGCAATATTTTATATTTGTGAAACGCACCCACGATACAGGATACATTCCTAGAGCGGGACGACGTTTATAAAAAAAAACTATTTTATAATAGTTTTTGCATGTTGTTAGGCTATGATATGCACAATTTCAAAATTTTATGAGGAGTCTTTAAAAATTGGTAGACATTAGCAAGACGGGCAGGATCACGATATAAAGATGTTAAAAGGTATCCTACCTAAATTAATCAACGTATTTAGAGAATCTACAAAAGGTGTTTTTCTAAACGTTGAAATCTACCAAATAAAACAGAAGCTTTTAATCGAAATTCCATAAAAGTACAGTCGTAACTTTAAGTTGGTTTTTTGTACCAACCCACACCTGTAAGGTTTAATTAAAATAATTACTTATCCATAAATTGAATCCAATCTAATCTACAATAAACATTATAGATACGTCATTAATTCATCTTTAATGTATTTAGCTTAATGTCAAATACCTTATCCACTTAATTGTACGCCTCTTTAGATTCAAAATTGATAATAGAATTAAAAAAGGTAAAGGTTTGTTTTATTTATAGCTTTTACCTTTTACTTTGTTCGGAAACATTTGTATGGTGATACTGTTTGTATAACATATTATACATTCTAACATAATTACCTAATTATTGACTTTTATACATTGGAATACTCTTTTGTTTAATAACTCTTATTTTTTGTTATCTTTGATCTGCAAAGTTGGTCTATAATTAGAATTTGGCTGAATGAGATAACTTGGGCTATTTTCGTCGATGGCCCAAGATTTCTGGTATGAATCTTTTGCAGTTGGACGTCATACATACGTCCTGTGCAAATATGAACTTTAATTTTGGTAACTAACTTATGTATCTATAATTCTAAACTATGTATAACTTATGTACTATATGTACTTCACAATAATATTAATGAAGTTATAAAAAGTAAGTTATGAATAAGTTTTCGGCATTATTTTGGAGTTAAGTACATAATTTAATTTAATATAATTAAAAAAACCTCGAAAGTAATCTCGAATGAAATTAATTTACATAAAGAAGTCTTCATAGGGATTACCACAATATTGACAGAAATGACACGAAAAGTACCAACCTCTAGGGTTTCTTATGGCTAAAAACTCTCTTTGCAAACTATCAATCATCAATTGGATGCCGTCATGAGTAAGTAGCGGTAGGATCTGAGGGTAGGACGCAGCTGTCACAGTGGCCATACATGTGAATCCCTACAACACCGAAATAATAGGGGTGAACTACTTTTTACTGAGAACTGCGCGCTTTTTATAAACGCGACTAGGTGAAAGCCATTTTAGATAAATATCCGACTCTAATATCAATTCAGCTTTTAATGTCAGTCCGTTTAGATAGCAGAATTGTTTCTTATAACAATTTATAAAACGGAAGTATGTTTAACTGGGTTACAAACAATGTTCTTAATTTATTCATGTTTTTATTATACAACAGAGAAAACAATTTAGACCAATGCCTATAATATAGGTTTACAGACGTCGTCAAACTCGGTCCAAACAGACCGGTGCACGGTGGTAACTTCCTTGTTGTGTGCAAGTACAAACTTTGCAGTATTAGGTTAAGTTTTGGCGGTGGGAGCTTATTAAGGAAGCACTCGATAATACTAGTAGTAATCGTAAGACACCTTGTTGCATGGGATTATTAACTCAGTAGAAGTGAAACAATACATTGATTTGGATTCCTTTAAATCTTAGATCACCAACTGGCTACTCCTAAAATAGAATCACTGGTAACAATGAAAAGACATAGGTAATCGTGAATATATTTGCCAGTCATACTTTTAAAAGTAGTTTTGGCCCATCGAGGTGATAAGTCTAAGATACTATATCACGCGAGGTTCGACAAAATCAGTGTTTTGCCACAAGAGTGGGCCCATAAACCCGAAGCATTAATTAGCGTGTGCCGTGCACCGATATCGAATGTTTCAGTAATTCGTCCTAAAGAAAGTTAGTTAATAGTTTATTGAAACATAACCCGGCACAAGTCAATAAGATGCACTTATGTTTACTGGAGTAACTTAGGGTTGTCGGAAACGACGGTATCAGGTGTTTGAGGTTTATAAAGTTAGGAAGCCACACGGTGTGCAAGTCTACAACTATATTTTGACGTCCTTATTACAGAAATACGAAGAAAGATGAACTTTTATGACTGTTGAAGGTTGGTTACTGACATGTAATGCTATTGATAATTTGATGATTCCTTATTGAAATGTACCTATCTAATAAAAATATACGTACTCATTACTCATGAGACATTCACATGACGCATAGTTGAAGCAGTTCTTTACGACTAACTTTCACGATTTTTTTAAATTATTTATTAAAAATACTGTCACTGTAGTTAGTATGTAAATGGTAGAGCTGATAGAGCAAAGTTAAGAGAAGTATAATCGTTATTTGTAAGGGGTTGATAACGTCAACAACAGCAACTGTTTTAGCATAATTCTTAGCCCTTTTTTAGGTCTGTTTTCTGTTTAATACGGATCTGAAACCGATTGTACTACAAAAACAAACGCCTTAACCAAAGAGTGGTTTCGACAACGTACACTACACATGAAATACTTACAGCTAACTGGGGCACACACTTCGCCTTTGATCCTTGCACCCCTGGCCGCGTTACCTACATTGTCGCCCGTTCATACTCCGAATTTCCCGTTGAAGCTGTGGTGAAACAATTTAAAAGCCTAAACCGTAATTAATTTGTATATGAAATACCAGGAAAGAATAAAATATTTGGACTGGGTCTCGCACTAGATACGCTGTTAAAATGAGGCATTTGTCAGGGCGCACCATGCCATGCAGTTTTCAATAACCATATAATTATTGTTTTTAATATTTATCCTTTTGATAGCAAACTATCATGAAGCGATTTTTTATTTTCCTTGTTTTGTGCAAAACCAGTCGGTAGCTGCAGTCTATTACCACGAGGCATGAATTAAATTGTTATGATAAACAATTTACTGCAAATGGCATTTTACAATATTCACAAAATGGTTACACGTCATTTATTTTCAACTAAAATGACGCTATCGTTTTTGCCTTAGAAAAGAAATGCCTAAAAAGTTGGGGCAAGAGCAAGACTAGGTTTAATACGCCTTAGCATGAATGTATTAAGTATAGGCCTTACGCACAGCCTCACACAATCCTTATATCATGGATGGATAAACATCAAAGTTAATATCACGGATATCATCAGCTTAACCATTACTCAACTGTTTACGACAAGGATATGCTCGATCTAGTTCAGGTACGAACCAGAACTAGGCTGAAATCCGATCCTTGTTAACTTGGTGAAAGTATTAGTTGGTATAGTAACTTGAATGAACTTGTTGTCTAGTATGAGCCGGATTTAAAGAAATTCATTTACTCGAATAATCTCATACAGCCTTCGTAGTAAATAAAGGCTTTAATCTTCTCATACAGAGAAGAGATTTTTTGTTCTGTACCGTACCGCGAGATGGTAAGCGATGTCAAACTTTACCTATATTATATTTATCCCATGCACACTAAATGGATTTGTGCCAAAAAATAGCTCTTACAAATATTTAATCACTATTATTTATAGGCAAGAAGTCCAACCAGTTAACAAGTCCTTTAACGTAAATAAACACTTCGACACCATCTGCTTTTGAATCGAGTTCAATATTAAAACAATATTAAAACGTCGTCTCATACTTTATGCTTTCGACACGTTGCGATTTTATGTTCAGAATTTTTGAAAAACAGCCACGACTTGCTCTTTGGCCCGAGATATTTTTACACGATATTACTTAGGACCTTCAGGATTTTAACCGATTTTTACTATTACGTTTCTTTTTGTTGGAGCCTTAGAGGTTAGGCTGCCTTTACCGTGGTCGGCCAATGGATCACCATCCATTTTATGACGAGACGCGTTCTTGCTTTGCACAGCATGTTAGGCCACCGGTTGTCACTAAGTAAAGGATATTGTTTTACCCAGGTACTGGGTTGGGAAGGGAAGATAGACAGTAGCTCCAAGTAGAATACTGGTATGAAGTCTGGGCAGAGAATGACCGGTTTTTCTCTTAGACCCGGTCGTTAATTTTTCTTTTTTTGATTAGTTACTTTGTAGATACCTATATTGAATAAGGATTAAACTTTCAATAGACACGTAAACAATGAAGAAGCTTATACACATATCATAAATTAACATAGCCTTTTAACCGCAAGCTATAACTTTAATTAGACGCTACCCACTGAGTATGAGCTCGTTTTAAGATTCTAAGGGAATCTTAGCATTAAGTTTTTAAAAAAATAAGATAGTTAGCTACTATAATATGTGAATATACGTCTAGGTGCATATAGGCATCATTGTGTAATATGTCTTCTCTAGTACAGATGCAATACAAAACAAACAGCCAAATGAATCCTCGATAATCAGGATTGAAATTCGCGGAACTCCGTACATTTCTACACTAACAAGAGAGAAACGTGCCGTGACCGGATCATAACATAAGTCACCTAGGAGTTGTCATGGTGAAATTTAGTGTAATAGCCCCCGATACTGTATTCTGACAGCTAGGTAATAGAAACAATGAACGAACTGTGAAATTAACCTGATATTTGCGGTATTCACATCTCTGATAGTACGTGAGGCATGGAACTACTCGGCGGAGCATTATTTGTCTCTGAAATTACCCGTCGTTAAAGGTGACAAATATGAACTTGAGTTAATAATTTTGTTGCGTTGTTTCTTCGTTTCGTGCATCGTTGACGGTGAGTCGTCATATGGTTTGTAATTAATTAAAAATATAAATTATACAGGTATTTTTCTGTTCTTAATAGGGAGACGTATCCATAAAACAAATAGGAACGTATTGTTCATTCTAGTGTAATATTTAGATACGAAATTTTCTGCATCTTGCTAAAATTCAGATAAAATTCGTAATTTACCGCATTTATTTAAATAATCAATAAAGATGTTAATTTATTTTAGTAATCTAATAATGTTGTATTTAAATAGTAATGTTATTTTCATATTACTGCCATCATTATGTCCGTTTAAGAGAATATTCTAATATTGTATTTAAATTTACACTACTAAGCATGCAGCTGAATAAAATGTTGATTTAAAATGGAATAAGACACCGTTTTGGTTTACATTTCGAATACAATTACGAAATTGTATACGGTATTATAGATTTATAAATTACAATGGAAATGTGATTGGTCTAATCATAATATTAAAATATTTTTTTGATAGTAATATATGAAATATGAATACCGTACCGACTTTATATCAGGGCTCGGAAACGTTATTTTAAAAAACGTTTTTAAAACGTTTTTAACAGTTCTTTGTACAACATTTTGTTCGGAACGGAAAACGAAATGAGAACGTTTTCAAAAGTATCAAAAACCGGTTTATTCCGCAAGGCAGTGCCGCGCGGACCGTGCGGCGGTGCGGCGACAAGTATGAACTTGTTTAGTTAAGCTAAGCCGCATGCATTTACGTCATTGCATCATTCAACACAGTTGTGTCTTGTGTCACAGTGTCACTGCATTACGACTCGCGAGTGATTAAATAAATTAGTTGATTGGCGGTAAATTTTGCTTCGGGCGAAAATGGGACGAAAAAGAAAAAAAATAATTTATTCATATTACATTATACATATTGCCGTGTGACCACCCCCTTTCCTCCCGTGGGTGTCGTAAGAGGCGACTAAGGGAAAAAAAACCAGAAGATGGGCAGCAGCGTCTTCTGTAACTTGACCACCAATACTGCGATCCCCAAGCCGCTTGCCAGCGTGGGGATTATGGCAACCCCCCCCCCCCCCAAATGAAACACACAATTTTCCACGGCCCCCAGTACCCGGCAGCTTCTCTATCCCTGGCTATGGTAGCGGGCCAGGTAACGGAGGAGCAGGGGGTGCTAAGAATCACCGGTTGATTCCTCGCTACCACCCCCACCGGACTTTGGCCCTGGCAACGCACAACGTCCGCACGCTTCGGACCGATGAGAAGATTGTCGAGCTGGAGGAAGAATTGAGTAGGTTGCGTTGGGACATCATGGGATTATCTGAAATCCGACGAGAGGGACAGGATACGATAATCCTTGCAACATGCTCTTCTTCCGGGAAGGAGACCGAAAGTCCCAGGGTGGTGTTGGGTTTCTCGTCCGTAAGTCCCTCATTAATAACGTGGTAAAAGTGATAGCGATAGTGTGTCGAGCAGGGTAGCTTACCTGATACTCAGAGTCACCGATCGGTATTCGTTGAAGGTCATACAGGTATATGCGCCGATCTCGACACACCCTGACGATGAAGTAGAGGCTATGTATGAGGAGATCTCAGAAGCCATGCATACCTCCAAAACATACTTCACCGTTGTTATGGGGGACTTCAACGCTAAAGTCTAACTCAGAATGGCGATGAGTTGAGTGTAGAGTCGTTTGGATATGGACAGCGGAACCAGAGGGCCAGCGGCTGGTCGACTTCATGGAGAAGGAAGAACTCTATTTGATGAACTCCTTCTTCCAGAAGCGACCATCCAGGAAGTGGACGTGGATTAGCCCCGATGGTTCAACCAAAAATGAGATCGACTTCATCATGACGACCAAGAAGCGTATATTCAGTGATGTCTCTGTGATCGGGAAGGTGAAAACCGGTAGCGATCATCGTATTGTCAGAGGCACACTGAATATCCATGTTAAGCTTGAACGGTCTCGTCTGATGAAGTCCACGCTCCGTCCTGGTCCTGCCCAGATCCAGAACCCCAAAAGCTTGAACTCGAGCTGCGTAATCGTTTCCAGTGCCTAGCCGAATGCGAAACAGCGGACGAGATAAACAACGGGTTGGTGGAAGCTGTCCAAGCAGTGGGGTCCCAGTTCTTTAGAACCCCACGCCGCAGAAAACCTCAGAAGCTCTCCAATAAAACCATTAAGTTAATGGAAGCCCGGAATGCGATGAGACTGCAATCTTCAGCTGACATGTCGGAATACGGTCAACTCAATAGGCGAATTTCTATCTCCACGCGTCACGATTTGCGCTCCTTTAATACTGCCCGTATTAAGGACGCAATTGAGCGGAACCAGGGCTCCAAAGTGTTCGCGAGGAATTCGTCTGTTGGGAAAAGCCAAATGACGAAGCTGAAGATCGACGATGGCAGTATCATCTCATCGAAACCGGAAATATTGAGAGAGCTCGAGAGGTTTTACGGACAGCTGTACACCTCGACACGGGAACCCGTTGTCAGCGTAGCTCAGGACTCTAGAGCTAAACTGACCCGACACTACACTGAGGACATCCCAGACATCAGCCTATACGAGATTAGAGTGGCTCTGAAACAGCTTAAGAACAACAAGGCGCCGGGTGATGACGGAATTACAACGGAGCTTCTGAGAGCGGTTGGAAAACCGGTACTTTTAGTCCTTCAGAAGCTATTCGATTCCGTCATACTCGAGGGTACTACGCCAGAAGCATGGCACAGGAGTGTGGTGGTGCATTTCTTCAAAAAAGGTGACAACACCTTTTTGAAGAATTATAGACCGATCTCGCTCCTGAGCCATGAGTATAAACTGTTTTCGAGAGTCATTACGAACCGTCTCGAACGCAGGCTTGATGACTTCCAGCCTCCCGAACAAGCCGGCTTCCGAAAAGGCTTTAGCACCATAGACCACATCCACATGCTCCGCCAGATTATACAGAAGACCGAGGAGTATAATCGGCCACTGTGTCTAGCGTTTGTGGACTATGAAAAAGCCTTCGATTCAATCGAAACCTGGGCTGTGCTGTGTTGCAGTCCCTTCAGCGATGTCATATTGACTAGGTATATCGAGGTGTTGAAGTGTTTGTATAGTAACGCCACCATGTCGATCTGGTTACAGGACGAGAGCACGAAACCAATCCAACTGCAGCGTGTTGTGAGACAGGGAGACGTGATTTCTCCGAAACTGTTCACAAATGCGTTGGAGGACGTTTTCAAGCTCTTGGACTGGAACGGGTCCGGCATCAACATCAATGGCGAATACATCACTCACCTTCGTTTTGCCGATGATATAGTTATCATGGCGGAATCGCTGGAGGAGCTCAATACTATGCTCAGCGACCTCAGTCTCGTTTCCCAACAGGTGGGTCTTAAAATGAACATGGACAAGACGAAGATCATGTCAAATGTCCATGTCGCACCCGTACCGGTTATCGTTGGGAACGATACTCTCGAGGTTGTTGACCACTATGTCTACCTTGGACAAACTGTTCAGTTAGGCAGGTCCAACTTCGACAAAGAGGTCGGCCGAAGAATCCAACTCGGATGGGCAGCGTTCGGGAAAGCGTTCAGCGTGTGTGTTGCCAGTAATGACGTATGGCTCTGAGAGGTGGTCGCTAACGGTTGGCCTTTTAGAGAGGCTCAGAGTCACTCAACGAGCTATGGAGAGAGCTATGCTCGGAGTTTCTTTGCGCGACAGGATCCGGAATACGGAAATTCGCCAAAGAACTAGGGTCACCGACATAGCTCAACGCATATGCAAGTTGAAGTGGCAATGGGCAGGCCATATCGCTCGAAGAACTGACAACCGCTGGGGAAGAAAGGTTCTCGAGTGGCGACCACGAACCGGAAGACGCAGCGTTGGCAGGCCTCCCACCAGGTGGACCGACGATATCGTCAGAGTTGCGGGCAACCGGTGGATGCAAACGGCAAGTTGTCGTTCATTATGGCGTTCTAAGGGGGAGGCCTTTGTCCAGCAGTAGACGTCTTCCGGCTGATGATGATGATAATGATAATATTACATATACAATAATCACACAAACAAATCCAAGTGTCAAATGGATGGATGTCAACAAGAACTACGAGTAAGTACATATTTATTTAATACCTACATACATACATAAACTCACGCCGTTCTCCCATAGGGGTAGGCAGAAACTACAAAACGCTATCTGCTACGATCCTGACATATTTCTTTTGCTTCTTCCACATCTATACATCTGATCATACACGCACGCCGGTTTCGGGTACTTCTCACCTGACCTTTTCGAAGGGGTAGGTACTCCCTTACTTCTCCTAAACTTGTTTTGAACAATCCTAAATAAGAAATAAAAAAACGGTTAAAAACGTTTTATTGAGCGAGAACAATTTAATTTTGTTCTTCTTCAAAAACGTTATTTATAATGTTCATTTCGAACGTAACCGAAACAAAACGTTCTGTAGGTATTTAAGACGATAACGTTTCGAAAAATAAACCGGTATCCGAGCCTTGCTTTATATTAGTCACTATCATTGTTCAACGTGAAACCACTAAATTGTACATAATAACCACCATTAGTTTCTCTTCATTATTCGCTCTAAATACTTCGGCTCATACGAAACGCTAATTACGCACGCGTTAGAGAAAAAACATAATAAAATTGATCTTAATAACAGGCACGAGGGCACACAAAACATTCTATAATATAAAAGCTGTAATCATATTTCTAACACCATGTATTATGTGTTATAATCGGGTATTATCGGCTATAATCGGCCGCACGTAATCGCAGGTGCGCCGACGCCGTTACTCGATGGCATTTTGACGTGCGCACGTGCCGGCAACACATTGCAAATTGACGGTTTAAGTCTATCCTAGCTACATAGGAATGGAGAATGTTAGTTTGTTTAGGATAACCTATGAAACCACCGGACTGATTGCAGTGCAATTTATTTTTATTATATCAGAATAGGTTTATATGATAGCATTATATCATTGATTACTAGTCATAAAGTTTAAATGCCTAAAGCAACATGTTCCCTTATATTGATTCTTGGGACTTTACAGGTAAATCTAAAAACGAATCAGTTTTTGATTCAGGCAGGTGAATACAAGTAGATCCACCAGTCTTAATTTACAATATGTCGGTGTAATAGCAAGAAATAAAAACAACTAAATACTTAAAACGTAACTTCAATATTAATTCTACATAACAATAATAGCCTATTTACATATTGGTTAACGTTAAATAAACAGAGATCATTAAACTTGTCGAAATTGTGGATCACAGATCGAACTAAATCAGGCTTTACTTTAATACTAACTTAGTAGGCCATATTTTTCAATTATTTTCCTTGATTAATTCTAAACACACTTTAATCCTTATTTATTTACTAATTAAAACAGTAACATTAATGCATTTACTATATATTCTGTATTTGTTATTTCCATCATTAGTAGGTACCAACTTTTAATTATTATAACATTACGAGTACATTACAATATCAGACAATTTTCCTGTTGGCAACTATTGTTTGGTATCATTTGATTTTTAATGAGCGACTCATTAGGATTCTCCATAATAAGGACATTGTTAAATTAAATGGCATCATCGATATTGTTTCCATCAATTTTTTGCAACCCCATCTATCATCAGGATCGGCGTAATCAAATGATTTCTTATATTCTAGCAGACACTGGATTTGTGCTCAGTTGATGGCAGTAGTTTCACCCCTCATTACACTGGGACCTATAACTGGTGAAATATGGGTGTTCTATAGGTGTAACCTCTGCTCTTCGGAAAATACAGGCGTGATGTTATGTTTTTTCATGTTGTATTTCAACTCATAACAAAAACTCGGTAAGGCACTGTGAAGGGTCTCAATCAGTAAAGTCACTGGTCAGCCACAGTTGATCATCAGATAGATCGATCAATCTGCGCGGGAGCTATTTGGCCTAAAGCCCCACGCTTCATCTATCATGATGGACTATCGCAATATAACGGGAGCCTGGCAGTACTTGTTGAACAACATTAGTGTCATTGTGTAGCTGTGCTTCGTAATGATCAGGAATTTATTGTAGATCATATTTCACAGAAACGTCGCTAGAACACAATTTATGTCTTGCAAGTTTTAAGTCAGTTACGTTGGGGAAATGATCAGAACTTTTTCCAGTTTAAGATGGAGGATAAGTTGTACTATAGGTAGGTACTTCATTTAAGAAGCTACCCAAATATTGATACCTATGTATAGAACATAATAAGAAAATGGATCGATTTGTACCTGCTATAGAATATGATCACTATTAATTAAAATAAGTAATTACTTTGCCGACACAAAACTATTTTTGTCGTCCCAAAACCGTCATACAATTAACTTAGGTTATTTATTTAAGAATGTACGATTGCCATCATCATTTGACTTTAATATACACAAATAATAACAAGATAGTACTCCGTTATTACAAAATAATAATCGTAATACGTACATTAACTTCTTCATGTATCTTCGTCTCGCCGAAAGCAACGTGTAAGTTTCCTTTTGCCCGCCCGTGGGCAAATACTTCCCCACCTTCGACTTCATTCGACAAACTCCCACTCGCAGTTCTAAACTCACTAATGTTAAAACTCAAATAGTCGATACGTCTCACAATGTTCCTTTCCTTCTATTCTCCTGTCCACCGAACCAACTGCTCCTAAAATAGAGAAAGAAGATTGAAGGAACTTATTTACAGGGAAGCGTCTACTTGAAGCAACAGTGGGCGACTAACAGGAAAGCTGACAGACACTATTTTATTATTCCGCAAATGAATCATGCAAATAAATGTAAAATATGGTCATAGGAAGGAAAATAAGCTGAATAGGTTAGACTATTAAAGCTAAAACAGAATAACACCAAAATCCCAAACATTAAAATATCAACAGGCAACAAAACTATATTACCTACTTATATCATATTATTATTATAAGTATTCATTTATTAAAATAGTTTTACGCAATAAACGTAATGCTTCCTCTTCCGTCGTCTATTAGCTTATCACGTGTGATATGATTTAAATGAATTGAAACGATGTCTCTTATTTTATTAGACAAAGTGGTATATTTCGTTTAAATTAATTGTAATAGTTCTATTCATTTTATGAGTTTGTGGAACTCTGATAACCTACATAAGGGCTTGAAGAGGATTATGACTTTTTTTCTTTCCGCCATTTTCGTTAATTTAGGTATACACGCTTTAATAATAATACAGAAGAGAATACTGTCACTAAAAAGTATTAAGGATTATATGAACTGCATGACTGAGAATAGCGCAAGCTAGCTTCTACAAGTTTAGTGTTTAAATAAGGAGAAATTGCAAATGAAATTGCAGATAACTCATTTCGCTTTCCTTCATTGAAGCATACCATGCTTGTAGCGGATATAATACAGACGGTAACTTCCTCTACAAGAAGTATTGGTGCTTATGAAGAAATATTAATGAACAGTAAACCGATGCAATAATTAGCTATCGTTACAAGGCACTTCTTCAACCGGCAACGGTAACTTTGGTAATCTTAATCTAATCTGACTTTGTAATTTGGGATTAGTAGATTTGTATCTATTCCAAGTTGATTGACTTTTTTGTTTTTGCCAATTCGTGCCTATAGGTTTTCAAAAGGGTCATTGCACACGAGGAATTTATAACATGTCTAACAAAGTAGTGCTAGAATTATTAATTAAATAAAATATTAATTATTATTAATAAAATTAAAATATTAATTAAGAACTAGAATCAATGTTTTTACAGTTACTAAATTTATACTTATTAAATTACGAGTACAACATTACATATATTAATATTAGATACTTATTCAAATTTGCATCAAATAATTTTATTGTGAAGACACAATAAATCTGATTCCATATCTACAAATATAGAAATCACAGTCACGGGAACTCTTAGGAATTAGGATCTTATTTATCTAAAGGCTAATTCTAATGTCTGTGAAACATAACACTCAAATAATAAAATTAGACATTAAACTTTTACAATCCAACAATAATTTAATTTGTTAAATTATTTCCTCCTAAGTTGAATTTAACGAATGAATTGATATGCTTTCAAATGACAATAAACTCGTTGTTACAATTTGGACAGTCGTTAAAAAAATCAAGATGATATAGTTAAAAAGAAAACGAGCGCCAAAGTGTAACGAGAAGAGAAAATACGAATATTCTTGCCATAGATTTTAATGAACGAGATCAAAACAAAGACATAGAATTAATTTGTATGAGAATAGTGTGTGGCCGTAAAATATAACCGTTACATATACAAAAAGAAAACAATCGTAAAAGCGAATTAAAGCCGTGAGAGTGAACCTGGTTAATTTACTATATCGCTTGTTAAATTAATCTTTGAACCAGAGCAGTAGCAAAAATATTTAATTAAGTTATACATTTGAAGAAGCAGATGATTTTATGTTAGTGATTTTATAATTCTTTGAATTAAGTCCAATTTAAATTGCCATTTTGCAACGCGACTACAAATTCTAGTGAAATAATTTGATTACTTCACAAACAAAAGCCCTAAGGTTTGCAAATTTAATTATATAGGGCATATTAAAATTGTGAATGCAATAACCTTTGGGGTACAAAGAATGTGATTACAATTAAACAAACATTGATTGACGGGGTCGGCAATTATCCTTTTATTATAATGAACATTAACTAACGCAACAGTCAATTCAAGCCGGACTTATCATTATGAGTAGATAGCAATTTCGCAATATTTAATGCACATTTTGCTCCTAGCTACTGATGCAACAAGTATCCTAACGACTTCATTGAAAATAACAACTATTGTTCTGCTTTCATTCACACCTACACCCAAATTCAGAGCATAAAAATATATGATTAATGGTATGTCTAATGTCCATTTAATAGACATTTTAGATTGAGATGTGGGTTATACAATTAAAAGTGAGGTCAGCGACTGTATTATTGTTAACAATAGAGATTATACAGACATTTTAAACAACTTGCGAAGTGATAAGTTATACGATGGGATTATCACGTGTATCAATCTGACAATGATTGGCAACAGACTTGTAATGAAGAACATTACATTGCAAATACTGATTTCGAATCAAATAATGATTTGAAAAGAAGTGTTAAAAATGCCAATAAGGAAGCTATTGTCTTTCAACATAATAAAATCGTTAGCTCGTATGTAACGACAAGTTTAGTGCAATAAACGTGGGTAGACCATTCGTGAAGGAAATAGACCAATTAGAGTCAAACAAAACTATAAAAGGACAAACTGAAGCTATTTAAGCGGAATTAACCCAGAATGTATTGATTTACATTTCGAATATTGTCTTTATAAAATAAAAGGTACAATATACACTAAATGATACAAGCATATTCGCATAGTGTGCAATTGAAGTCTTTCAAAAACAGAAAAGCTTCACGTCCAAATGAAAGCGGTGGACTCAAGTTTATTATTGATGCCATTTTATAGGTTGCCTATTTATCATTGCTCATTTCGAGATTTTTAGTTTAGTTTTAGAAGTAATTAAAAGCTTCCAGTCTCATCAGAATACGTTGCATATTTCATAAGCGGGTTTTATGCAGGCGTTCACCGTGCACCCTGGAACTTTAAACAACAAACACCGCTGATGCAAATTCTGCTCAAACGTTTGCTAAGTGCAACGACTGGGGACTACTTTTAGGTGGTGTTTGCTTTTGTCTTTTACCTTACACTATCTGGTTTTGTTTTTCTAGACGTGTCATTTTAAATACCTATGTTATTTTTTATACTTTTATTAAGCGATCGAGATAGTTTCGGTTGTTTGTGTATGTGGTATTACATGTTTATGAAACGCGCCACGATACAGGAGAAATTCCTAGTGTGGGGCGACGTTTTAAAAAAAATGAATTTAGGGATTATTAAGTAAGAATGAAGCTTTGACCTCATAAATAAACGTAAATGGTTTTATACTTTCAATGATATCTAGTTTCACATATAGATACATAATGTTTGCTATGTTAGCACCAGCACAGATAGATAGGCGCATTATATTTATTTATTGCGTTTCCCTGCGTCAATTATTCAACAAATGACGCCTGCGCAGCTCTCCGTGATAATCGGCCCTGTAACCATAACTCAGCTAGTTGTTCTAGTCTGACACACTTTTGTACGCCCCCAGGATTAGGTCATTAGAAAGCCCACGCCGAGGGTAGTATAAAATGGAAATACTGTTTTACGAGTTTTACAACGAAATCAGCAATAATTGGCTAAGCACAATCTATAGCATCTCGCAAACGATAAATATTTCTAAACAATATTCGCAAGTGGAAATAATTCTCGTTGCATAAACGTAGAATCGCATTTCTGAAATATATTGTACAATTCGCTTGAGTAAATTGATTATAATATATTTTCCGAGGCACGTTCTCTATTTCAAAGTATCGATAAAAAAACAGATTTGTTTGCTAAGGACTGCAGTTTCTTGACGACCATAAATTATGGTAATCGACATGAAAAATTACTTCGTAGTATACCGACCGATTGCAAATAGTGCTGTTAAGTGCATCATAATTCACACAGTCATCGCTTTGGCGAAAGTTACGATTTAGAGCCAAGAACAACTGTTTTGCATTTTATTTGTACTTTCATTTCGTACTTTCTTAACAAGTGTTCTGTAAAAATTTACTCGATTAAAATTAGAGCAATTTCGAGTAATTATAAAAGCCATAAAGATCTCTCTCTCTCTTAACGTATTATTAGTATGTTTACAGCCCGATTTCTTATTCATTAAATGATGATAATTAAGAGACGCATATGCACATTAAAACACATGTTACATTTAGGTATTTATGCCAAGATATAGCAAGAGATTTCTTACGCAAGATTTAGAAATTAAGATTTCGGAATGGCTCGCAAAGGTTAGTTGTTTTAGTGCCAAGTCACTATTTTATTTTTTATGTCCGATTAAGGCTACATAAACTATGGCATTACTGATTATCCTAATATAAGCTATATGAGTACCGAAAGCTAAAAAAACAATAATTTATTTATATCAGACGTAATAAATATTCCTCTTTTGAAATATAGGATATTTCATAAATAAAATGATAATAAATTTCCTTGAAAAACACCCAAATACCCAATCATCGGAAGGTAAACCTTAGAGCGTTATTAGAATCTATAATATTTAACTAGAGAAATAAATCTGTCCCCTTCAAAGTAACGCCCAAGGGTTAGGCCCATAGAAAATTTATATTCAAAATGCTATCCATTATAATTTTCAATATGCCATTCGGTATTGATTACGATAAAAGAGGTGAGCTTACACCTTGTTAAAATTTATTGACAGCATAAATTGAATAACTTAATACATTATGAGCTTTTTGACATTATATCTCATAAAATACAATTTGGTATGTATATTATTATAAATGTTTATATGGCCTACGTTTCGTTATGTTGATTTTGTACTCAAGCGATTCGATAACCACTATAACCAGCATGAAACTAGTATCGTTAAAATAAGAATAAATTCATGTTTTATAAAGTTTACATTATTCAACAAAACGAAAAACAATGATATTAAATTAACCGTCAATCAAACAAGCAAGTCTTTCAATCCGAACACTATCTTCCCTCAGACAGATACAAGATAATTCTGAAACGAGAAATATTTCATAACGTAGGTACGTAGGATAACTACAATTGTTATAAATTGTTTGTCAAACATGTCAGCTCATGGTTTTATTGACTAATTTATTATCCAAATGGAATATATACAGGCACAAGGCTAACAGCTCCTACGCGAAGCGACCACCGTAAATCTAGGACTTGTCTAGACAGAATTCAACGACCGAACTCAGATAACCGTATTAAGTGCCAAAAACGGCCACGTGGGTGCGACGGCCAAGAAACTAATGGCAAATTGTGAAACAATACGACAGTAAAAGGTCTTGTTAATATCATATGACTTTGACCTAGCGCAAAATAACCATTACTACAAAGGACTGGAATGCATTTCTCAAAGTTTAATAACGACTCATGAAGAAGTTTTAACGTTTCCAGTAGGTAATATTGATATGAGGTAGATATCCATTAAGGCTAGGTAGCATTGCGATATCGAACTTGTCAAAATATATTAATAATAACGAATACTGGTAATTTTATCATGACAAGTTAAAATTTGATTACTCATGGTGATTGAGAGAAATTACAGACCACGTGGCATGATCCTTATTAGTCCTTACATATTTATTAATACTGAAAACTGTAAAAATACGATAATCTACCTTCAGTATCTAATTAAATTATCTTTGACACAAGTTATGGACCATGGCCTCCGAATGATAAAACGTCCTTAATATCACCCATCAGATTATACACTCACTCGAACATTGAGCAAGCTTCCAAGCTTCCAACCCAATTCATCCGAGCAAACTGGTGCAAATCAAAATCAAAAGTAATTGGACAAGACAACGTAACCAAATCAGTGTCACGTTTACGATCATTCAGATCGGGTTTGCTTGCAAACAGGTAATATAGAAGTTCCACCATTATCGTTAAATTTGCTCCGTTTAGTGCATTTTTGCAGAGTGTCGTGAGTTACAAAATACGCTGAAGAATGGAGCAGATTACGCTTCAATTTTATAATCAGCCAGTCTTGTTTTCGTAGAATTTAGCCTACATGACTGAGGTCTTTATTTTCAACAGCAATTCCTACCAAGATTACAGCGTAGACAGTTCTCAGATAAAATCATGATACGTGTTTCCTTTCCTGCATTGAATGTTATTGGAACGCATTTGCTAGTTATAGAACAGTCATTAATGCTTTAATTAAACACAAATGGATGATATACCCAGGCTTTTATCCGTTTCTGAGGGCAATCAGATCATGCTGAAACCTGTTCAACAAAACTAGTTGTTCGTGTTACCAATTAGCGTCAATCAATAGTAATATACGCTGATCAGGTGAAAATTTAATGTGATTTCTATGGCACATATGACGCGCTTATAAATTAATATTCCGTTTCAAACAGATACGTCGTAAATATTTTAATTTATGATCAATCAGAACTGACTTCACAACACTGCAAAGGTAACGAAACCCTTGATGGAAGTGCCGTGTACGATGTACTGTAAGTGAAGACGGACAGGACGGCATCCGAACCAACTAATTAATGAAACCCACATCAAACATTAACATGTGACTTATTAGTATCAAAAGCAACCTAACATAATTTCGCTTTTAGTTTTATTACAATTATAGAGTAGGTGATAAAACGAAGTTGTAGTTAAGTCTCTGCCTATCCCTCGTGGAAATAGGCAGATATGTTGTACGTATGTAATTAAGTCGTTATACTATTTGTATTTTAGTAAAAACATATTATTTATTTGGTTTACCTACCTCAACAGTATGTAGAGACAGGTTCTAATGAACGTATTTAACCGAAATTCCATAAAATTGTAAGACACAATGTATCAATATTTTTAGTTGAAAGTTTATTTTCCAGCTTGAATAGGTTTCCTTAAAAAACCAGAATCCATTTGATCCGGATCCGTAGATCTACCTACCGAAACTAGAATTCCATCAAAGTGTATTTGTAACTGCCTCGTTTTCTCTTAGAATGCACATATAGTTTGCAACAAGTCCAACATCTCTATGGAAGTGAAGCATTTCGAAACTAAGTATAGCAGCTTTAGTTGTAAATAATAACACTTGTAAATCGTTCCGCCTCATACTCGACCAACCATTACCGCTTTTATGGCGGCCATTTAATATTTTCGACGAATCCAGAAAGTAAAATGAGGACTAAAAATTTTAAGGCTTCATTTTTATATTGCTTAGTAGAGCATTCATACGCTAAGTATAAAAGGTTTTCTAAGCTCTACAAGCAATAAACATTTGAGTTTATTTTTATTGGATTGCAGATATGTGATTAAATCTAGGCGTGCCTCAAGGGACTATTGCTATAGAGCTTCAAAAGGATTTCATATGAGGTACTTAATTATAGATATATAGTAACGGTTTAACAACCCCAATACGTGTTTAATAAAGAGATTTGATGTTAGTTTTAATTTAAAGAAAAACCAGGCATAAAAAATCGATAAAACGAGCGATAGAGGCCGGGCTATGTAAAAGAAAATTTCTCTTGAACACAACTTTCCGTGGTCGGTGCCAACTATTTTCTCCCCCTATAAATCTCACTAAGCACCGACATCTAATCTATAGTCCACCGGTAGAATAAAAGCTATTGGTCGTGTTTATGTAGGACCAGGCAATTACTTCTTGGTTAAGCTACATTTAATTACTATTACACAACTGTTTGTAGTTTTAACGGTAATTAGTTAGAACACCGTGTGGCCGTCGACTGTGTTTAGAATTGGTTACAAATTGCTGAAATATATCGCGACCACTAAAATTGAATGAATTGTTATGGGCAAGATAACACGGAATTCTGTCGAATGCTTATAGATCTCAAAGCAAGGTAAGCAAATAAATAATGCAAGCCTCAAAACATTTAAAAATATAAGATATAAATTGATTAAACTCGATAACAATATAAGCAAAGAATGTAGCAGGTCGTTTAACAAAAAGCTTATAATATGTATAATTTGTTTCAAACAGGCGTAGGATACATAATTGTATGGAAACAATTATATGCAAATATTATTTAGATCATGATGCGGAACTTGGCGCCTCTGATAAACCGGTCCAATTCAAATCGGACCAAACACAACAGGCCGTACACACCGTACATGGGCATCAACCATTAGAAATACAACTAATTGTTTCACTAAAGATGAATGATCGCTATTAACTTGTTGAATACTTCCTGATCTGATTTTATCATCCAATTTGTTTATAATGGCTGTGTTGATGTAACAGATATTTTTAGAATTATTAAAAATGCTAAAAAGTATTTGGGATTTATTTTGACCATAATAATGAGTTGCTTGGGATTCTGGCGCGTGTCAAGTTTCCAAATATCTTTATGTTTTGCATTTCTTTGGAAATATTTTTTTTACTCCTTTCTACATGCTCACATTGGACTTCACCACAATTCAGTCACACTTATACAGTCACGAAGATGATTGTTATCATAATATTCATCAACGCTAAACAGAGACTTCCCATAATCTGTGGTCATAATATTTTTTATATCATGCACAATTGACTGACGGATTGGTAGTACTGCCAAAACCGGTAACGTCCAAATGTCAAATTTTAACATACTTCGGCAAGTAATAAATAACCATGTAGCAACATTTAATATGTCAGTCACTCAATCACCTTTTATTGATACTAATTTAGATAACAGATTACACATAATCGTTAGTAAACACTAACAGGCGTTTGTAATTTGACAACAATAATTCGTGTTATTACTATGATGATTTTCTTCTATGATGATAATAATCATAACATTACGGCGGTCAAGTTAGGTAATGAATGACGTATCGCGTAACGAGGAATAGTTTTTTTTAAGAATTGAGAACGAAAGGAGCGAATCGTATGAATATGTATGCGTTCCGCAGTTCACTTTCGCACAATTACATGTCTTTGCCTTATTGTTGCACGCTACAGCTGCTGCCAATCACCAGCCTAGCATTTTCCTTAGTTGGGTTCAGTTTTACCAGATGTAGCTGAATGTCATAATTCACGCAAAAAATCTCAAGAACTCAATTACTAAGGTATATTACAAGATTGTGTTTGATTGCCTTACTTATGATTTCGCATTTGTATAACAACTTTATTTAATCACAATTGTTTCTCTCCGGCACTGAATAATTTCACGAGAGAATACTACGAATAGTCAACATCTCACAAATTGATCGATCAGCACAAAAACCATTTATATAACGTCTACTTCAGAAATATTTGTTTTTTGTGTTGTTTACGTCTTTTAAAGATGGTTTTAAAATACTTCTATCTTGATTAGTTGTATTTGTGGATGATAGCTTTGGCTAGAGCAGATACATATCCAATAAAAAAATGAATTGGTAAGTACTAGGTGTACCGTGCATGGTTCCTTACAAAATATTTCAGATACCATTGGCGACTGTTTTAATGCGTGGTAATATAATATTCAATGTTACAAAAATATTTTCGGGATTCACATTTTTTTAAATACTCATACTGATATAACTTTACGAAAATTGCGATCAGTATCAGACACATTCAATATTTATGTTTTACTTTAGAATTCATTTGCTTTACGAACCGCAGAGTTCGGCGGTGGTCCGTGAAATTCTATATCCGATTATCCAAATAAAAACGATCCGTACTGTACACAGTCTGTAAAGTCATAAATTCAAATCGATGAATCGATTAGAAAACACATCGATGACTCATAACGATATTGATTAATCGCGTGGGCTATGCTTCGGAATTGCAAAACTGCTTTACTTAAACCCCGGAACAAATCACTTGTTATAAAACGACGGATTTGTGGACCCACCCAGTGAACCGTGAAGGTATTATTTATTTCAAAAGAACGCGGTATTCAAGAACTTCCTCACATATAACGACAACGTTGAAGCGCTTAATAGTTTCAGAGTCACCGTTTACCTTGAAAAGTTAAGTTAGTAGATAAAAAGCTGTAACTACATAAATATTTCCTAAGTACATTTCATGCAACGATTCGGGCTTCGCTATTAAATTCCGTATCAATATTTATTATAGACAAATAAGGGGAGAGAAATATGTCTTTAAACTTCCGAGCACATGTACTATGGAACCAATGCATACTGAATGAGCATATCTGTCTGCGGGTCGAAGTATCGGTGCCTAAGTCGCATGATATTTAAGGTCTCCATAACAATAAATTACGTAACAGTGTTCTAGGAAACTTGCTGTCAACGAAGATTTTATCTGCAATCCATTCAAATTCGCGTTTTGAAAACAATGAAACTGCTATTGTACTCCTTAAGGAGAGGTGAGCAGGAATACCTGAAGCGCCAACTGCTAGCTTGAGAGACAATGGTTGATGCCTCGGTGAAATTCTTCGCGATAGAGGATGGCATTCAGATATTGCATGCTTCTCCTACGCCTCTAATAGGCATAGACCACTAAAAAATAAAGATAATTTAAAGAACTACATCGCTTTCATTTGAACAATGGAATAGTTTCATTCATATAAACACTTAATTATATTCATGAATAATGTACTTAAACGGCACCAGGACGCATGAGTGTGTTTGGACTTAGGATACGGACAAGTATGTTAAATAAGACTAATCAAATAAAGATATGAACAAAATATATTCCTCTGTCCTTATTTTGGTATCAGAATAAACGGAAATATCGACTAAGAAATGAAGTTTTATCAACAAATTCTCTAGAACTGAATACATTTTACTAGAAACAAGACTAAATGCAAGACAGGCTTTCATTTTACAATAACTATAATATCCTAAGAAAATATATCGACTAACATCGACTATTATTCGCCCACGTGTCCCACTAAAAGTTAGCCAAACCGAATTCTGTTTCGACAAACCGACACAAAACATTGTCCACCGGTCATTCAAATAACCCTACTGTACGGTACCAAACTTTTTTGTCAACATTGAAAAACTTCTCTGTGCCAATGTAGGAGTAATATTTATTTTTTCGTGCTCAATTGTTTTTTTACCAGTAGCAATGACGAATGTTTCTTTTATGTTTTACAAAAGTTCTTCAATATTTTTCGTGTCCAAAATAAATCAAATGTTATCTGACATAACCGAACCCCTTTTTTTTGAGTTTTTTTATAGAAAAATGTGGGGCCAGGAATTCCTGATGCAAGGTAGTGATGTAATGAAGTGTATAAATCATCAGGTAATAATAGTGGCTGATTAGCGATATAAAACCGCAGGCATCGCCGTGGGTCGCAACGTTAGTTCCCGATATGTCATTGGGGCCGTAAAACGGTAATACGGAGTTATACGAGTGCAGATGGTCATCTCAGTTTATTAGATATATTAATGTCGTTAAATGAGAGGCTATTTATTACTTTCGCATACCAGCTCGATGATCACAGACTTTCCTTCATCATACATAATATTGTTAGCGATTTACGATATAAGTATAAAATGGATACTGATAGTTATTTATGCGCATGCGGCGATTAACTTAACTATGGTTAACCGATTAGTCTTCAAGCTTGAGTTTTTGTCTGCCGGCCTTTTGTTGGATTTATAGCGTGGCTTTGTTGGGTAAACAAAACGGTTTATTAGCAAATTAGCGGTAGGTATTATAACACCAATTTGCATAAAGGTGTAAAAACAGTTTAAATGCTGAGAACTCTATGAAGTATGATGTGTTGTATTGAAATAGTCATAATACGATTTGAAAACTACACTTTGTTAACCGCACGAGAATATTCTAGACGTGGGTGAACATGTGTTTACCCACGTCTAGAATATTCTCGTACGTAATTTACCTTCATGGCCATCCATTTGTATTTTACTGGCCTACCGCAGACCTCCTACTATCTAGACTAAAATGTCCATTGGACTGTATTGCTTGAATATATTTCATAATAGAATATTTGTGACTCAAATAAAAAAAATCACAAAAGGTTCACCCCACGAAAAGCGACGCACGCTGATGTTGGAAAAAAATGCAGACACCTAGAGCCAACGCTATGATTATATTATATAAGTACCGTTTTACCTAAATAACTATGATTTATTAGAAGTTAGACCTCGTCCTAATTAACAAGCGATCGTAAGAACAATGCAATGTGACAGTTCATGCGCTCAAAATATGCCGACCACGACTGCGTGAGACGCACGAAGAATTTTTACTTTTAAAAAGTCAATATAGCTTTGATAGGCTTCTTCGTGTTGTCTGGTCCCAGTCGAAGAGATTTTTTACAACATTTTGTCTTTCTTTTGTAAGCCTTTTATAAGCCCAGGTTTTTTATGGTTCTCAGACTAATGAATAGTGACATTTCATCTTTAATTATATTTTAGTCTATTCTTACTTATAGATGAAGATATAGATACAGCCCCCTTACAATGAACTGTCCTGCTCTAAGAGTTCATGGCAAGGGGGCAGAACAGTGGCGATTGCTCAACAAACAAAAACGGAGGTCTTATAGAAGAAAATAAATTTAAGTTACTGTTCAAATTTCGCATTAAAAGGATTCATATTTTCATATTTTTTTATATAAAAGTGCCTATAACATAATTATGAATCCCATAGGTCATTTAGAGTGGACCTTATTAGTCTATTTGTATGGTGGACTGTTGTATAGAACCCACGCGGTTCCCATACAATAACACGGTGGGTAGGGCCAAACTTCCCGGGTCGTGGTCAGGGGGTCACCGGTGCCTGATGGATGGGACCGTAACTACGCATTACCTTGATTGGAGTTTTGTTAAGCATTGCCGTTCTAAAGACACGTTATAATAAACAGGGCTGTAGGAGAAAAATATATTAAAATTAATATTTTTAAGTTGAATTTTACCTCTCTCTTTATTCTTTGTTGGTTTTAAACTAATTTTGATTGAATTTGGTAGAGAAGATAGCTTGAGCCGAAGAAGAAAGATAAGAAGATTAAGAAGGTACGTCGAATTTTTATTTCGCTAAGACAAAGCTAATTTCTACTTTAAATGATTTATTTAACTGAGCAAGCTTTAAAGCAAAGTATGATTAATGTGAAGCTCGTGCTGTACTGTGACACAAATGTTAAAGGTTAGCTCATCGATACTAAGTCGACCATGTTGAAGAGGACTGGAAATCTGGAATAGATAAAATAGGCCGAAACTTGTCTATACAAATTATAGTGAAGTTAGCCATATAAGTTTAAAAAAAATGTGCATGATAGGTACATGATTATGACTACTATTGCCATGAACTATATTATTCAATAACATCATTGCGCAGCACCTATTCTCTCTATTTTAAATAGTGAAGTGCATTATGGTAATTAATGCATTTGTATGCTTAATTAAATCACTGAAAAAGCTCACTAAGATTTTTGGGGGATTTGGTAGTTGTAGAATATCTAATAGTACTACGTAGTACAATCAATATTTTAGCTTGCTTCTCTGGTATTTGGAGTTACAGTTGGCGTTTGAATTTGTCCCACAGTCGGAACGTAACTTAATATTACGAGAATTCGGTAAAGCTCACAGCAGGCCACAGATTCTCTCTACCTACGCCTAATGGGGCTTGGCGAGTTAACTAGACTGTAACTAGGAACCTTTCTGTACGTACCTATACCTATTCTACATCCAATTGCTCTATACGTCTCTTTGATTCACTTTCTAGTTACCTAGATACCAGAAGCAGACCGATTGATTTCTGAGTTCATAGCAACCAATAGGGAATAAATTCTGCTATGATTAAACTATGAAGGAACATTTATGTCTCCGTATGGTAAAATATCACCGCTATGGACTGTAAACATCGTTCACTCACTGGTGTGTCAGTTGTATCCTTCTTGGGCCTACTCCCAAATAAAAACAGCCCTAATGCCTGCAACATTTAGAACAAAAAGCGTACTTAGTCGAGTGTCTAGCTCTCGTCGCTCATCGTAAAAACGAATAACAATGTCGCTACTTTACGCCGGTATTATGTGAGAGCGTGATACTTTCCCAGCCGGCCTTTTAACGAGCTTCTCTCAATCTACCAACAGCTAGATCAACCCCAAATTAAATAAACAAACACACATTTAAAACATCAAAGGACACATGAAAGTCGTTATTTAGATACAGTAACTTCAAATCATAAACTATTGTTCGGAAGCTTGACACCCCGATTCGCGCTGACCTTTCCGTTTTGATAAGATAATGGTTACACAATTGTTACTTATAAATAAAATAGGTTAGGCAAAGTGAAAGAAAATAATTGATAACGCATAAATCACATGCAGATAGTTTTGTGGTTGATATTGTTCTACATTTGTTGTGCATGTTACAACGTGACTTACAAATTACAAAGGTCGGAACGTGGACTTTTGACCACATTTAGTGTTCACAAAACCGTCATTAGCTGTTTAAAAAAATAGAAAATGTATTCGATTAGCACTCATTAAAGGAATCATCTGCTTCATCGGGCATCGGTTTTACTACATGACCATTGATCTTCTATCGCTACAGCTGGCTGCGTTGGACATCCCTTCGCCAGGTGGTAAGGCCAATGATGACCTGTTGACAGCTGCTAGTAAATAGGAATTAGGTAGACCGTACTGGACAAGAAATGCACAAGTTATATTAAGCTTTAGAATGAAAAATACGCGATGCTTGAGAGAGGTTGTTTTGATGTTAAATTGTAATACATACCTAGTAGATAACAATTGCTACAAATTTTACCTGGTAACATAAATATGTTTTAGAAAGAATACCCTTATGATGATTCCAAGCTAGCTTCATATCTACATATATATTAGACAAACCTTAAGTGATTAAAGCTTTAGCGCTAGCTAAAGTGTTAAGTATCCTTACACAATTTACATTCCGAATCCATTAAATAAAACCTAATTCACCGAACAATAACAGGTTATTCAAAAGTAAATACAAATTACAGATGTATACGTGACTTCCACAATCACAACACCGTTAAAGTATTGATTACGAATCAATTAAATGTCATTAGAGTACAAATAAATGCGTCCATACATTACAATAAGACCGAATTAGTATTTATCGATGCGTAAACCAATCGCGGGCCACCGTGCGGACAATAAACAAACTCGACGCGAATAACACGATTACTTCCGATTAACTTGATTCGAATCGAATGAGACTAACATTATTTTTTAAATCGATTTATAACAATCCGATCATCTACCGTTAAGAGATACCGTAAGCCAGAGGAATTCTGTTTTATCGAAAATCTATATTAGGGTTGTTACTCTAGTCTCTACGTACTTACCTACATCATTCAATGGTTCTTTTGTTTGTTTGTGGTAACTAACGTTACTGCTTTTTTAACGAACTTTTTTTGTAATATTCGTTTATTATTTACAATGGTGTCTATTCTACCTTAAATGTATGTATTGATATAGATTTAGAGGTTGCAGAATTCGAATCTAATTCCAGTTAAGCTTCTTGGCTATTCGGATAAAAAAATAAAATGAACATGATTGAAACCTAGACATGGTTCTATTCTCAAATCTTAAAACAAATTAAAATACCGGCACGTAAGCTTCTTGGCTATTCGGATAAAAAAATAAAATGAACATGCATTGAAACCTAGACATGGTTCTATTCTCAAATATTAAAACAAATTAAAATACCGGCACGTAACGTAGTAAGGTAGGTTTAATAATTACAACTAGGCATCTATAACAGATAATAATTAATAAATAGGGCTGCTGTCAATTCATTTCGGTTCATTATCGTGTCTCAATATCGATGTAGAATCATACAAAAATATCAGATTCAAAAGGATTTTATTTTTCATTCATGCAACACGCAATTCAGATCACAATTAAAAATTAAGTAGCTAATTAGCGTTTTAAAAAACGTCAATAACAGCACGCTAATATCAGAAACCACTTAGTTAAAGTACGCTCCACGTGTTTTCTTTTGTTTTTTAATACGATGATTGATCTGGGTGAGCTCGGGTTAAAACAAAGAAATATAAATAGATGGAATTGTCGCGTAATCCTACGTGAGAGACTTACTTTAGACCGTAAAGTATACGTATTACCTTCGTATATTATGTATTTTTAAGGGAAAGATAATAACATGATATTCATAAAAAAATATCTCAACGGTGTTTTATCCCAAGCAGGTACCTATTATTATCGCAGTACAAGATCCGACATTACCCTACCGCAAAAATACTTTCATCCAAAAACGTCCATAATAAAAAATAATGTAACTTTTTGTACCAAAAAATGCACAATAAAAAGACAGATAAACTGTATAATATTTTAGTAATGGCCCTTTGGCTTCCGATTCGTCCCAAAAAAGTGGCCGTACCCGTAACTCTATTGAGTACAGATGACCGGAATGATCCGGTAAATTTGCCCCACGCTATCAGAACAATGACCGCACACACAAAATAGCGGATAACGTAAAATATTCATAATTTCGCCCGACAATGAAGTCATACGAGTCCATCTCTCCCCTAATAAATAACAATATTATAATAGGTTTTGTTCATACCAACAACCCCATGAAAATGCGTCATTTTATTATGGACGGGTTTGTGTCCTTATGTTTAATCAGAAATTGTATGCATAACCTATTGGCCCATCGACTATTTGAATACGTAAATTGTGCATTTAATTGTGCTTTTACCATTATGAATACGTTAATATTGTTTACATAAACACCTGGTTTGCCTTCAAAGTTTGCCCATTCTGTATCTAGTGAATTTACACAAATGCATAATTGAGACAGAGGCTACAACAGTATGAATGAATTTAGAATTTGGACAGAATCCAGTCGGCGCGGGTAACAACTTCCTATAAACTATTATTTTAAACAAGGTTAGGCAAATTCTATCCGAAAGGCTTCTGGTGAATTAAAACAGGAAACCGTATATTCCAAATAACTGTTCTATTATCGCGTTTGAAATAATAAGAAATCCTATAAAGAAAGTTCATCAACAGTGAAACCTAAAAGATTCTGTAACGTACGACGAGCATTATTCGCTTAGAATTGAACTTCAGTATAAAACTGAGAAACAGACTCACAAAAAAATGGTCCTTTTATAAAGATTTCGTCGCATAACAACCAATTGTTTTAACAATCGTTTATTGAGAAGGTTCTATATAATAGAAGTGTTTCAATTGAGTGACGTAAAGATAAAATCTGCGGTTCCCAAAGAATTTAATATTGACTAACTAAAATAATTGAACTTGCTTTTTATCAATTCATCATCATTTATAAAGTTCGATAATATTGGCAAACGTAAGTACTAAGTACAAGAGACGGTGATATTAAGTCAGGCATGACAATAACCTACCTCAAGAGAAATTGAATATGGTACAAAAGTATGAAAAAATTCCATCGCCGCTCTATTCAAATAATGGTGCAATCATTACAGTATTTTCTCAATACCATTGCACCATTAAACCTAATCAAGTAATAAAATCGCATAAAGGAGTATACTATACAATTTCTGACACATCACTGTTACTATACCAATTTAGCAGCATACTTAGGGTTCAAGCACAGAATAAAAGTTCGCGCTCCAAAAAGTATCATCTATGATGATCTATTCATATCAAGGAGGATCTAAATAATTTGCAACTGGGACCAAAAATTTTGAAAGCGACTTTTTCTAAAATCATTAGGCATTTGGACAAGAGTACCCTGTGGTTATAATTACGTCAATTACTCGAATATCTACTAGATAAAAGATGTTAAGTACTATTTAAATGGATGTTACTACATTATTATTAAATGGAGCCCCTTACAGCGACTTATAAGGATCAGAAAAAACTTGCTTTAGTTCACATTTGCCAGTCACAAATCGTTTTGTTGTTTTTATATGACTATTAGTTGCATGTTAAGTTCCCCACTAGCAAACGAGTGCGGAGATTTTATAGTTTTATAATCGGGATCATTGCACTCATTGCTGTTCTTGGTCGCATTTATAGAGGTTAAATACGGGTGTGTAAGGAAATAGCAGTAATTAATTGCAAATTATATTCCCTATATGCCGTAATTAATTTAAAAGGAAGCTTCCATGTGTCAGTCTGTATGCTAATCTAGATTACCTGTGAGTGGATTGCTTTAATTTAAAGAATGACTAATCATAATATGTAAGTAGGTACCAGGTGCCTACGTAAATATTTTGAAGTGTGTAGGTATAGAATAAACACGGGCAAAATGTTCTGTTTAAAATATTAATGGTGCGGGTGAAACTTTGTGTGGACTATGAAAATTTCATACGGGTCTCGTGGGATCCTCAAAATTCATAAAACCCACAAGGTGAACATGCTAAAGTTGTTCTATATTATTTTCCTCCATTCCTTTTTTAAATAAAGTAGACCGCTCCTACTGAAAAAATTGTAAAATTCGTACGATGGTTGTATGATTTTTTATTGGGATTTTTTTGTTATAATATGAATACTTTTTAATCAGTTTTACTAGAAAAGGACAATTCCTCTTAAAAAATACAATACTATACAAAAAGTGTATTTTGGTACTACCTACATGACTAAACAAACCTCGCCGCTATTAATTTTATCGCGGACCATCTTATGCATGAACAAAAACATAATCAAATACAAATCTCATTCTGCCATAAAAACGGAGTCACGTGATATTGGTTCCTGGGGATATTCACCGTAGAGTGGTGATACTTAATATTGTATATTAATAATACCTAAAAAAGTTAACAAAAAGATGTGTGATTTAATGATTTTATTTTAGACTATGAATAGAATATGAGTCTCAGGCATGGTTATATGTATGATATAGATTTACCAAAATCTGGAAAGGTCTAAGTTGTAATGCCTATTTCACATTGAATGGCACATAAATACATCGTAAAAATATAGAATAGTCAAAGGCACGCGGCAAAAATTTTGGGCACACCACCGATCAAATCATTTGATGGCACATCTATGTCCTTAGTTAACATTTCTTTAGAAAAATGACACATTGATCCATAAAGTTCGCCATCACTGCATAATCACTGCATCTTCAATAAATCAAAAATGATACAACTAGTGATAGTTGGAGGCGCTGTCGTTATATCAGACACCTTTGGTACTATATTGAAAATAAATGAAATGTCGGCGAAAGTTATAGTGACTTTGTTTATTTATAATGGTGAATATGCAATTTGTAGCCTACATAAAAGCATTACGTTGATAATGCTCAAGTAATCTAAGAATGACGAATAAAACTTTTTTAATTTGTACTAACTAATATGAAGAAACTGAAGCTATGAACTTTGATATAGTTGACATCTTCATAAACAGAATGCATTTAATTAACGCGTCGAAATTATATTTTTACACACAAAGGTATTAAACATTCGACAACCCTAAGATAAACGAGGGACTAACAAAGGATGCATTGACTGACAACCCGGGGACAGATCCCCTCTCATGACAAAATAAACTTAGTCGTAAACCGTACCCCTTATGCCGATTTTAGTGCTCGACTAATAAATAAACTTATTGGATTGTGGGGAGACGACCTACAAAAAACACACCGGGCATTCAATAATAACTATATTACTATCACGCGTGCGCAGAAACACTATTTATCGGTTCGTATTTCTAATAATAAAAGGAGAGTTTTGTGCAATTGTGTACTGAATACCGACGAGGCTAACCTACGATTATTGAGTGTAATGATTGAATCCCTCATTGACAGATGGTAACACAATGGACCGTATAGAATGCCTTATTGTTAGGCCAATTTCGACCGAGCCTCGTGTTGGGGGCATTTTTGCGTATTCATGTAGCATTTGCGGAATTTCTCAATAACTCAATATTTTATCATATAACGATGACAGTTCCGGATTACGTTGAATAGTGTTGATTATTGCATGATTTATGATGAAAATAAAATTCTCACTATCGATTCTGAAGTACTCAGGAGTAGGTAATGATAGACGATAAATGAACGGTAATTAGATACAAAAATAACAAATAGACCTCAAACGAATGACAAAACAACGGCCAGTCCTAGGAATTACTATCAGTCCTATAATGTATTCGGAACTTGAGTGTGACTAAGTATTGTGTATATCGAATAAGTAATTGCATTTAATTGCCACGTCTCACTTACTGCAGCACATAAATATAATGAAGACGACGTAGAAAGCATAACTATCTATTCTTAAGGTGAAATCAATGTGAATGAAGAAAATACCGACTCAACGGCCACGTTCATCAGTGTTGCGTGATAGACTAGTCCAAATGATGTGTTGTAAAGATAAAACGTATATTAATTGTGTTACTGCAATGTAAATTGAAAACTGTTTAACATCAAGTGAAAATAAGTAACAAAGAAATTATTTGCATTTAATCATTACAGGGAGGGATAATAAGCTACATCGGTTTCGCCCGGCAACGGACGTAATTAACGCACTTGATTGTAATAACAATGCAGTACATGTACACATCAGGTATGCTTTAGTACAATTGCCTTTATTATAAATATCTGAAGTTAAACAGAAGCGCATCAGGATAATGAACTTAATATTGTTCAGCTGAAATTCTCTATGTAGTGTTGATCAAAACGAAATGTTTCATGTTAAAGAATAAACTAGCTTCATGAATTAACATCCGTACGATAATTTAGTTCCAATCTTTGAAGTGACGCAGGAATCAGGATAGTTTGATTTACCCTTAGAGTGCCTAATACATTTATGTATGTATCTTTTGGTGCCTAATCAAAGACACAAAAATTGAGCGAAGATTTTAGTCACAATTTTTTTCTATTATTTATTCTACTTACATTTATATATCTTCATGACTATAGGCCTGCACATCTTTCACAGTCAATTAAGGCAGCGTTTTAAAACGAACGACTTTTTGTGACTATGCAATGAGAGCGGCACAATCTCTTTTAATTGGATTATAAATCACGGTTATGAAATCGGTCATTTAGAGTCAAGTAAAACTGCGTACGGTGAAAGAATTGAGACGAGTCATGATTCAAAGAAAGTTGATAGATAACTAGCCAGCTATTATGACAGACTCAAAGCCCTGTGAGAAACCTAAAACAGAACGCTTTTGTCCAATCACCTTTTCGTAAATTGGCTACTAGCGTGATACCAATGTTAACGCCATGTCTATAAATCTTATATTACAAAATCGTTACGAGTTTTTAGTCACGATCATTGTTAACAGATCAAATAACATAACACTAATTTCCATACAGTTAGCGTGATGACGATGCAATACTTTCCCCTTAACTGTATGTTGGTAAGCTAACGATTAATTATTATCCTAATTGGGTACTCTAAACTGTCAAATGATGGTTCGAGTTTGGCTATATAAGCTTTGCTAGTCGCAGCTCTTGTGCTTACAACGTTTGCCTTAAAAGTTCGCAGAATGAACTAGCAAACAAGAAAAATAGGTCCAGTTTTATACGATTTATTTATTGAATAATATTACCGGTGGCGGTTTTTTATTATAAGCCTGAGAACCTGTCAAACTTTTGGCAGGTAACCCAAATTGTAATTAGCCTTCTTAAAAAAGTATTATTAATCGGCGGAAACACATAAAACTTATTACCTCGTTGACAAACACATTTTTTGGAGCTGTGGTAAGTGTCATTGACCACTTAAATGAGACTTTTAAGTATCTTGCGGTAAACCGTATTAAATTGTAGAAACTACAGCGATTCACTATGAAAGTGAAGTTAGTAGTGGATAGGTACTTTCCATCATTTTGCACCAGACCGATTTAGATTTTACTTCGTAAGAGAACTCTCGTAAAAGTGTAAGTCAAACTTTTAATTACTCAATTACAATGTCAATACGTGAGAATTAAATAGAATATTCTTATCTCTCTTTTTACGTTTTTTAAGCAGCTCTTAGCATTGAGCCTAATGAAAACAGAAACGTAACACAAGGGACGTGATAGTGTTAACTCGTGATGGGTTGCGAAACGCAAATTACTTATGTTAATCAGAGACAATCCGCAAAGTAGGACAGACAACTTTCACTAGAGAATCCCTGAGGACGAAGAGCGCTGAGAAACTCATTATGCGTATGTGACCCAATTCACTGCTATTTTCTAATGCTGTACAGGATAAGAACCGGTACCCGTCCTAGGTGAAAACCTGTTGCATTAAGCGGTACGTCCTTCTTATTTTTTGTTCCATCACGATGACATACATGGACACCAGTATTATTTTAACTGTTGGTGTCAGCCAATGTTGTTAGAATCGTCACATTATTTGTCAACTTGATTTGTAGAATGTGTTCTAAAGTAATGTGCTTAATTAAGCAAAACAAGATTCTTTAGATATCGATTTGTTTTGAACATGCTAATTTTTATTCGCTAAGATTATTATTAAACAAATTAAGAGAAGACCAATTAGGTACCACAGCAAAACATACATGATTTCTTTCTCAAAACAATCAAGTCAAAATTCATCTCAAGTCAAGTAGTTGCAGTGAATGACCTCGGGGTTGAAGAAATACAGCAAAGAAGAAATGAGTCCTATTCTTATGACAATAAGGTCCATAAGACTACAAGTAATTTATCAGTAAATGAGTTAGGAGCACTTTGAGAGGTAAATATGCCCGTGGGCGAGGACATGGTACGTGATTCATTGCACACTGACGTCCCACTCTCGAATATCAGCATGGACAAAAAGCGCAATGATTTATTATTTCATAAAGTGGTAATTTTTCTTTGATCCCTTTCGTCGCTTATGAAAAAGACTTTTGACTTGATTGCAGACTAAAGAAAAAATTATGGTATGGGAAGTTTGACGAATTATTCTAATAGATGGCCGCTGAAGGCAATCTAAATGCAAGTGGTCATTACACGTAAGCGCGGTTTCTTTTCTAAAAGTAAGACAAAATAACCATAAACAGAAGTTTTTAATTTAAATGCGATGTTTATGACGAGTAATTTTAGCTCGTTTTTAGGTTAATGCTCAACTTGTGAATTATTTCATCTAAGTTTAGTTTAGCTAGACGCATTTTTTATTATTTAGTGTTGTCATACGAGTTATACAATTTGTTTTTTTTTTCTAGAGTTTCAGTGTTTATAAACTCAAGAGGATATTTTTAAATACAGTATAGGATTGAATAATAATACCTAAGTACTTATACATAAAGTCTGTGTTATATATATTAAATGGCGTTAAGGAAGCATATAGGTAGGTAATAGCTGTATACTTACGAGTGTAGGCAGCAGTTCTACCTACTATTTAAGTAATTATCTGTTGTTTGACGTTTAATCTTCGTATTATCTAAATTACTACATAAATTAACTTAATTCCTTATCGTAAAATATAAAGCAATTGCTATCCTAAATGAGGAAAGACATTAAACAAAATCCCACACTGGTTTGGGCTAGCAACGTGTGCCTAATGAACACTAATCAATCATCCACTTATTAATGTTTATATTGGCACGCTAATGGCCGAGATATCTGTGTCGCTGATACATCGGTAGGCCTGCAAACACTCGGCATCGAGAGGGAACCGATTATGCGTGGAAGTACACAGCTGGTCGGACCATGCACATGCATATTCAAAGATCAGTCAGTTTCCATTTTGCGTGCGTAATCGGAAACGCATCGGAACGTTAGTTGTAGTCTGTCAATCAAATTGAAACTTTAAATTCGTACAGACAACATACCAATTTGTTCGTTAGCAAAACATTGATAAATGATTTATTCATTTCTAAATTACTCCGGCGTGGAGGAAGAGGTAGTCCGCAGTGAAGGGAGAAAAAAGGCGCAAATTGAATACGATACAGTAACGCAGGCGTCAGAGTATGACGGTGATACGGGTATGCTTTGCGGAAGAGTGTGATAGATGCATGTCACAATATTGTCAGGTGCGGTTACGTAAATGTTGGTTACTGAGCTACCGTGTCCAATCGGGGAACGTTGATGAGCCTTGGGAATAACGGAGTATGTAATATGTGCTTATATAGTCGCCTGCTTACTAAGTTGCATCAACTTTCCCAGATTTGGGGAAATACCTACATCATACAGTGAATCATTTGATAACTCACAAGTTCGACATGTGTGTGAGGTCATGGTTGCGACTTAGCACGACCTTTGGAATAAAAAAAAAAGTAGTGTGCTGTGTCATAAAAATGGGAAACTGAGATAACGGATCTGAGCACTTTCGATTCCAACATAATAGTATGATGACTTAAAGGAACCTTGACGTGGGATCTGTGGTTTGAGATGACTAAATAGGACGCGACTACGACTAGTGTTTGGTCATTTTACTTTTACAGCGATGCAATACAAGGCCGCAGGTTAGATTTTTGTTGGACTCAGATGTTATGTAGAAAAGACGGTCCTATTTGTACGATACATAACGTTCATGTCGGAAACCAAATCGTTCTCACAGGACAATTTCTTTTATCCTAACGCGCCACAAAAACTGCAGTAGAAATGTGCTAGGGTTCACAAAAATGCAACACGTCTGCTCATGTATTATATCAGTTTGTTCTAAATTCTGTACCTGGCTGCCGGCTGGATGCAAGTTCAGCCTTGCCTTACCTACTTGCTTAGTTTGTATTATACATAATATGTAGCAGGTGGTAACATTACCGACTAGAATTGAAGACCTAAGAAAAAGGATCCAATGTCAAAACGATGAAATACAGAAGTGTGTAGCAAGAACCTGTTTACCTTAAACCTACTGCGGCTACTGTAACTATAACACTGTAAGGTTAGTAAGGTAGTATGTACTAGAAGATAACAATTGTTTTCTGATACATACACTACTATGTAATCACTATTATTTAGGTAAGTAAGTGTACCTATAACACTTATTAATACCCTAGCATAGATACAGTGTGCCTTCAATAACAACGTGTTTTACCAATTTATCTACATACCTAGATTACCTACCAACTGTGTGTGGGAGTTGAGAATCGCATTTATTCCATATAAAGTGGGTAGTTGCTATTGTTGTTTATAGGTAGGTATTTACCAATCAATACATAATAAGATTACAGAACTGATCGAGTGTAACGAAAAATGCACGGTCTTCCTTTATAAGACTGCATGTAGCAGTACGGTATTGAGTTAACAAATATTTCGACTAATTAGGCATTAAGAGATTTTAAAGTAAGATAAAAACAACACGAAATCGTTCAGCATTATTGACACAGTCTTTAGCATCATCACACATGCAAATCAAATAGAATAGGTACCTAAAAATAACCTTACCTTTTAATCACTTAATTCTAATATCTATAAATTAAACAATAACTAAATAACATAATCAAGGATTATTTGAGGCGATACAAAATCATGCTACACAGATTAATACAATACATAAATTCAAAATTCAGAACTAACCTGTTGAAAACACTGACGATCACCATAGTAAACAATCCAGCAAAATAGTATTACAATTACAACTGTAATTAGTATTACTGTTCAAATCCATTAACACTTATGCATAGCAATTGAAATCGAGCACATTTTCACTAAAATGCACATTATTTTCGAGTCAACATTCGATATTGGAATTTTAAAATTAAGTTCGATGTTCGTACGGTCACATCACGAGAATCGACACTACCACACGCGGCGAGTGACGTAAAGCAACTGAGGCGCTGATTGGCTCGCGGTGGTCGGCGCAGGCGCCCGATGATTGTCGGCTTGTCGCATCAAACGCTCGGCTGTGTTCGGCTCGCTGGAGATGCAACGCGTGCGCGCATGCACCGAAACAAATGAAAAGAACACGCGGCTAACAATTTAATTTATCAAATCTCGTTTGCTTTGTGTCCGGATATGATTTTTGTTTTACTTTGCTTCGTCATACAATTCTTAACGCAGGAAATACTTACTTACGTACATTTTTGTTTTATATCGACATCGACCTACTAAGTTAATATTAAAATAATATTATTTTCCTACATACGGAAACGATTAGTAGTAGGTACCATATAGGTATTCTGAGAGTAGGACGTTGGTCCTATAAAATTACAAGAATACATGTTGTAAATAAGTACCTATACCTCATTTTCAATAGGCTACAGGCTAATCTACGACACGGCCGACGTATATTGGCGGTCCTAAAGTTAGCCGATAGCTGCGCAGTAGACAATTTCGTTCCTAAAGGATCCACTGCGCAGCTAATCGGCAAACTTCAGGATCGCCAAGATACGTCGGCTGCACTAGACTTGCGCATAGTAGTTCGCGACTGAGATCACTCAGTGTAGTACACCGCTCCTAAACGAACTAGTTCGATCTTCTAGTTCGTCAGCTCCCAGCTCGGATCAGAGGAAGTCAGATCGCTCGCTCATTCGTTCGATCTTTTGTAACATTTTATATTTTTACCTTTACTTTTAACGTGCATCAAACGAACTAAAGAGCATAAGAGCTAGCGATCTTAGAACTAGTTCACGTAGTTCGTCTGTGGGAGCGATCTTACGAACTAATTCGTTTGCGAACTACACAAGACTAGGCCGTACAGTACTTAATAGATACTTGAAATGCCTTATTTTCATTAAGAATTTATTAGACTAATCTTAATTAACTACCTACATCTATAATGCCTAGATAGGTACTTCATTAGTTTATTTAAAACCTTACACCAGTAGACCACCTACGGTTCATTGCGCTTACATTTTATCATAAATTATGTTATTACTAATTAATTTATCAAAAGTTTTATTCACACAAATGCGCCAACAGTAAAAGCTTTTACGCGGCCATACAGGATAATGTATTCGAAATGTCGGTTCACGAAGACATAATTTTTCAGTGCATTAGTCACCTGTCCTGCGTCTTATAGATGCTACAACAAGCCTCTTCACTCAGTTCTGCGACGCATACAAATGTACCTTATCACGTACCGGGGAGACGTATACATCACAATGCATTTAGTACACACAGAATAGTACAGACATATAAATTGCATGCAATATGTTTTGGTAATACTAGGGCTCATGACAAAACGTTTGTAATTATAGCTGGAGTGGAAACGTGGTTACTGTTAATAGCTATGAATGCATGGGACTAAACTGCTGTTACATTCGTGGCACACCTTATCATTATTCATCATCAACTACCAGGTAAAATAAATAAACGTCCACCCACCGAGCATTTGCGGTAGCTATAAGTTCAGGTAAGCTTGGCCGCAAGTGGAAAAATTACCAGACGAAGTTACTAAGAGCAAGTTTGTTAAACTGAAAAAAAAACTCCTGACTACCACTCAATAAGACAATGCAAGACCTATCCAAGCTCTAACAATTAATAAAAATGGTTAAATCGTATATTTAGTTCACTACAATAATTTATTTTATAATTTCATATGGCCTGCCAAATTAATAACAACAAACAGCAGGCCTTTTTTATATCACTTCAGATTTTTTATCTCAAATTTGAGATTCATTAATTGTAATTGATTTATGACAAAGTCGAGCTGTTATAAAATCAGGCTCGTTATATTGATAACCTTGGAGAGATGATCTCATTTTAATATAAAAGTACTTTGCTTTATTTTCTCAACCGACCGGGCGACCATTTAATCGATGGTTACGTAGCATGTTTTCGTTCTTTGTAATTCTTGTTACCAGGTGTCTTACCATGACCTGCAATGCAAGCTCATAGTAACCCCGCACTTTAACAAAAGCGCGCAACCTAACTCGTTATGGCAATCGCTTGATCACGCCTTTATCGTGAGCTCAGGTTCCTAATTTAGAAGCGAGATGGAGAGATTATCGACAATTGAACTAGGTGGGGTCCTCGCGGTAGGAGTAATGGGGTCACTGTGCTAGTCAGCTACCTGTATTAAATTGGGGGACGTTTTGGAGATCATGGTAAAACTGTCCGAAATAGGTTTACTAGAAACCCACTTGTGGATTTGATTAGGATTCCCATAATTCTACAGTATCAAAGGAATCCGTTCTCAAAATATATGGTATAGTAGCTTATATATCATTTTATATTTCAGTACCTATTTGCCAAGAAACAGTTGAACAAGATTTTATTGTCCACAAGAAATGCACATAAGTAATATTCTTTCCCGACTTATTCGTCCGTAAATGCATAAAACTCTACACGTAAAGTTGTAACAGACTGATGCTATGCGCGTACGCTAGTCTGAGTCAGACGTCATCAGACATTCAACGGCGCGCGTGTCCGTGGTGCGAGCCCTGTGGGCCACCTCCGGAAGATTTACAAAGCTTGATCCATATATATCTAAAGATACAATCAAACGTGACGTATGTTACTCGAAGATCAAAACAATGACATGTGACAATATATTTATTGTTTAGAAGTTAAAGGAAGTCCCCCAAATATGAAAGTCCGAGCCAAAAGAAATGTAGGTTACCGTACGGGTTTGGCAATCTAAACAAAACCTTCCCACAATTTAATAAACTGATTATATAATTCGTGTACAGTGTAAATAATTAATATTGATCAGATAAGCGTTATCCGATTAAATTGACAAACTATGGAATTTAATGTGAGCCTTAAATTAAATTTATGTAAAATTGCTACAAAAAAAAACAAATACGCACGCAGAGCATAAAATATGAGGGTACTTACTTCACGCGACACAAAATCCTCCTGTGAATAAGTTCATATTCTTACCTGTCATTAGCAGAAGTCATTGACCTCACTATGTTTCTTAAATAGCCATTTAGAGTCCCTGTTCAAAAGGTCCATTTCAAAGGGTCACGGTCCAGCCCAACCCATAATTAACTCACCATGGAACTTCAATCGTTTTCAAATACCCATTCGGATGTCGGCAACCGTTTATATGTACCGTTAGGGGTCTTCTTGACATTCTCATATTTGTTACTTTATCCACACAATAAAGGCCAATTTTAATACTTACTGACACGTAGTATGAAAACAAAACGGCTACTTACCTGAAACAAGATGAGGGAAAATTAGTACAGAAGAAACCTTCAGTTTTGATTGAATGCCTTACTGATGACTATATTTTAATCGAGTAAAAGTAGGTAATTGTTATTGAAACTTAAATGAAAAGTCAGTGGTAGAGTCAAAAGCCAATTTAAAAATGGGGGCTACACAACTACAAATACGTCTCAGTGCAAACGCCAGACAGACACCTTCAAGAATTCACATTAGTTCCAAGACGACAAAAGTCCAATATCCTTTAAAGGCAGGGTGAGTAGGAACGGTTCTTTAGATTTTTTCAAAATTGTACAAATAGCGAATAAGTGACAGTTAAATTTTCAGTGGAATGGTGACTGCGTATTGAAAGTGAGAATAAAATTATTAAGAATACGGGTTTAGTCTGTTGGGTTCCAGGCCACTCCAAATTAACAGTTTCTATCATTTATTCATCTTTAAAGACTTAGTAAGTGGGTAGATCCCATGCTGCGCAAGTCACTAAAGAGATAATTTTGAATTGAAATCAAACAATGCTGTAAAATGAACACCGCTATGCGAACTATTTTACATCAATATTAAACTATAGATGTTAAGATTAAAGTACGACAGTAAACTAAAATTCGCATTATATAGAAAATAAACAATTATAGAACTTCTTTAGAATTCTAATGTCTCAATTTGTTAAAGCTTATAGTTATTTTACTATACTCAAGTAATTATAAATGCAGACATCAATTTGTAATTAAACGACATTAAAAATTACAGTCTTAAATAGTCATATGCAAAGGCACGGCAATGTTCCCGGTCCTTTGAGTTTCTAATGCAGCCGCCATATGACAATTATCGTAAGAAATTATTCATACAGTATCAAGGTATGCATCAACTTGCGCAGCCGGTTTTTGCAAGAGGTCATCCTACCACAACTGATCTTCAATTGTTATCTTTGCAACTAGTTCCAAAATCTCGTTTTAGCCGACAATTCCGATGAGAGCGTGATCGAGTTTGACCTAAACAATTTTAATTTGCATCTCATTGCCTTTTTGTTTGGAAAAGCATTACTAGTTTAGAGTAAGCGTGTGAATAAATAAAGGTTATCAACTGTTTGATAAAACAATCGGTTCTGTTTGTATAAATAATAATTATATATAATTAAAGGTTTCATAATATTTATTAGGAACGCCCAGGGCAATTGCCCATCCTACTTTTACATTATGTCTATATTAAAACAAATTGATGGTATGTATAGTTCAATACGCAAGTTTACAGTTCAACATACCGCATACCGCAAGAGTATCCGACGAAGCTAATAATAATAAATCACAAGATAAACTCTTGCATCGAACTTTCTAAAACCAATTTACGGAGTCACGTAAGTAGGCAATAATTTGGTATAAGCCCTAAGTTGCCCTAAAGCTAAACAGCAATTTCGTACACGCCTCCTACGGAATGGAATGAGCCAATAAACGCAGTAATTATACACTCAAGAAATGCGCAATGGACGATGCGGGAGAAAGTAAATGGTAGCTAATACTGGCCGTAAGTAAAATTGGTAACAAAGAGGTTGGAACTATGGACATAGATTGCATGGCTAACATTTTAGATTTTCGGCCAAATTCTAGAGTCCAAGTAGGCTACGTGATTCGATAACCATGGCTTATTGGTAGGAAACGCACTAGATTTGTGTCGTATCTTGAGGCAATAAGAGATGGCTAAGCCCTTATCGTAACATAATCAGTATTTTGTAACTACTTACAGAAATAAAAACATGCTTTACTATGCTCCTTTTAAACGATGTACACTTTTAACTGCTCATTGCAAAGTATTGAGTTTTAGAATATTTTCTACATACATTACATCATATTCATCACTTCATCTATATCTATATCTATACTTATAATAAAACTGTAGAGAGGTCAATTCTGTACATTGAATATATATTCAAAATTAATATTGGACGATGACTGGTGATCGATACTGATGCCAAAAATGCAATCAGTAAATTTTTTGTCTGTCTGTCTGTCTGTCCGTCTGTCTGTCTGTCTGTCTGTCTGTATGTGCACGCATGGGTCAAAAACTACTGAAAGGATTTTAACCAAACTTGGTACGATTGTAGTCCATACTTCTGGGCAGGTTATAGGCTATATAACATAACGCTAAAACACATAGGAGCTGGGCAGTGACGATAAATTTGAAGTAAGTCGGATGAAAATGCGCTTTCGAGCTCTTATCCTCGCATACGATGATCATACACCAAAAGTATGTATTACAAAGATGATAGTGTCTACAAGATCTACAAAAAAGTTCTGAATAGTATATATCTATCTTTTATAAATTAGCCACAATAACGTGTTTATTCGTTAGGCACTTCTTCAAGTGTATTAATAAAATATATAAATATATTGTATTTCACATAGATATATCGTTATCAAACTCCAATATTCAAAAAGTTTAATACCTATTTTATAAAAAAAAAGAAATCGGTATAGATGAAATAAAACTTCCAAATCTCGCCGCGCCAGTATGGGTACGACGGCATAAATGGTTTTTCTTTTTTAAAATTGAATGTACAGACACGGATCGTTTACGATTTTATTATATGGATAGATATAGATTTTTTCTCATTACGTCATAGACAATTGTAATTCTCGCAGCAAGTAACACATACGGTTCTCCGGAACTTATTTCTGTCAAAGTAATTTAACGACTTCTAGCTAAAAGGCATCCTTCAGCTGTAACATCATTGAGGCGGACATTCTAGCAGCAAGATAGATTTTCTATCCTGTGTATAACGATTTCGGCTGAGTGTACAGCCTTATGCTTCGCCATGACCATCAACATCAACCATTACCATTGTCTCACGCAGTCTTAAAGTAGCCTTTAATCTTACGAATACTTAGTTGCTTCTTACACGCACACACAATCGTACGACGCTTACTCTTAGGTCACGAGTTCTCTATAAATTTTGTCTGTTGAGATACTGATACATTGGGATCTACACCAAACCTAGCGAAATTGTGGGAGTAGGTACCTGTTATGATAGCTGTGTTTGTGTGTTAAATGAATAAATAAATAAATAAATGTGCACCTCTGCCTACGCCTTCGCGGAATACAAGCGTGTCGTTGTCGTATGTTTTATAACAATATTTTTTATAAGAGTCAACTGCAATGTTTCTCTATTTTAACTTAATTACGAATAAACCGACACACAGACAAAATATCCAAAATAATAGAAATGGGTTGTATTGTATAGGCTTCTAAAACGTCGCCCCACACTAGGAATTTCTCCTGTATCGTGGGTGCGTTTCACAAACTTGAAATTTCACTTACAGAAACACCCAGACTCGGGACAAACATCTACAGATCACACTTTTTTTGCGGGAATCGAACCCACAACCAATCTCTTAGCCACTGCGCCAATCAGGTCGTCACGGTTGTCTTTTATCCTTGGTAATTTTTTTTCTACAGTAGTTTCAATGTACAGGAACTCAGAAACGCACAAAACGGATTTATTTATGTTCTCTTCTTCAGTTATATATTATTTTCAATAGACTTTCTGTAACTTCCGTAATTACCGTTCAATTTTTGCGGTTTTTTTTAAATACCGGAAAGTATTCATAGTTAAATAAGTGGTTTAAAGATTTTTAACCTACTTAAAAAAGCCTGCCTGGTAGGTATTCTTTTCTGTTAAAAGTTCAATTTACTACTGGTGTTTTATCCGAAATACACGCGGACGAAGTCGCGGGCAACAGCTATACATGTAATAAAATAGTACGGCATGGCGTATAAACTACTAAATCGAATTCGCTCAATCTTAGCTAATGCTAATATATTAAAAACAATTTAAAAATACTTTTGCTGTTTTCGAATTTCCACGCGGACGGAGTCGCGGGCACATCTAGTATTTCATAATTTAACTTCCTTTCAATCAGAATTTAACTCATTCCCAATGTCTATTCATTTTACATTATCTTCCTAACCTAAAACTTTACACCTAGAATTCAGGTACAACAACAGTTCGAGAAATTTCCAAAGTGCCTAACTTAGACTTGGAATTATGTTCCTTCTAACGACTCCTTAGTTACCTAGGGGCTTTGCGGCAGCACTTACTGTTATCTATTGACGTTGATTAAAACTAATCTCATTTGGCTAAAGCTTTCAGTTCAGTAGATGATTGTTTTGACTGTAAAGTACTTGAATAATACAAAACAGGTAGTTCGACTAATTATAAAAATACAAAACTTATAGGTAGAGCAAAATCTAACATTGGGTCTTGTTAGGAGCTCTTTCAAATCTACTATTTTTGTGTATATAAAAAAGTTCGTACTTTTTTATAAACATAAGTTCATGAAATATGCACGCGGAAGGACAAGAAGTTTTAATTTATTTAACTTCGGTCTCATGTCAACCATGACATTAAACTTTTCTGTAAGTTTATTTCTCTAGCAAAAAGGGAAAAAGGATTCAAGCGGAATAAAATGCAGAATTGTTCGATGCTTTGCATAAGGATTGAGAAAGTTTACGACTTTACGCATACGATTAGGGACAAAAGAATAAATATTCAGAGAGAAACTGACCGTTTACCTTTTACGATGCAATTCATACTCGTCTAATAAAAAAGGGTGGTTATTTGACTGCTTAATACGTTTTGGACAATACAAGCAACAATAGCTTTTTATTTCATAAGGTGACCCAGTGGCATCAAGAAAATATTCTCACAAAACGACAATGGGGTACAAAAGGATGCTGTTATTCACACAGTTAATTCTTTTATATTAGAGATTAGAAGAATTCTCTGTTTAGTGTGTGGAACACTATGCTTATGAGGGAATATACAGCGTGATGCTTAACTTAAAACAGATCAATAAAATATTTTTTGGCTGTAACTTTTAACAATCACCGTAAACAAAACAGTGCATTAAAATGCATGCCTATGAAGTTTGCGAGTCGTACATTAATAAAGACGAAATGTCCGGGCAAAAAAAAGAATATTATACCAATCTTGATGACCGTGCTAGGGCACTCAGAAATATTGAATCGCTTTATCCAATGAGAGAAAACAGAGCTTGAGATTGAACAGATTTACTCTATTTAGAAAATCAAAGTGTATTGATACTGTCTACTGTATTTACCTACGCCTACTTATATAACTACGTCCAATATATCGATATTGGACGTGTTTATACAAAAGTAGAAGTTCTATTGCCTGATGGTGCAGTAGACGAGGATGTAAATAAGGCCAAGCATATGAATAAAGCATCACATCGCGTCTCGCGACATGACATAACCAACCCATAACTACGTTTGTGTCTTAACGTTTACCGCAACCAATGGATAATGTTATTTATTTAGTAGGTCTATAAAGTTCAGGTGTAGTATAGTAGCTCAAGAGCCTCTGCGAATGTATGTAAGTACACAAAAAAGGTGAACACCTTTAAGCTACGAAGTTTGCTTAAATATTCCTAGACTTTCTAACAAGCCATAGTAAACCATAGGGAATCTACGGGTGACCAATAAGGTTCGTCTTTATAAACGTTTCCAAAACACTAAAATTACTTACGAGCCTATTGAGATACTAATATGAATCTCGAAAAAAGAATATTGAAACGAAATGTTTCCGATTGGTTATTATTCCTGGGGTCCGAAGAAAAGCATGCTGTAGGTAATAAAATCTAGTTCACAAAGCAAGGTGGAGCGAGTTACAAGTGTGTGACAAAGCTTATAAAGGGGACAAAGAGCAAAACAACGACGTGTCGAAACCACCCTTACGCCTCAGGTAGGTCAGTGACCCGACTCTTATTCAACCCTTTCTTTGCTTCAGATTCTTTTCAGAACAATGCCGTTGTGGTTTGAATATTGATGTACCTACATCAATCTTTAGTATAATCTATTATAAGATGGCAGTCGCTTGACTAAGATGTATATAGATCTAAGTCTGTTGGTGCTACATCGCGGCGTTTTAAAGATATTGAAGTAGAGTATGTTTTAAATATTTGCTAGGAATTTCAAGTCTTGGTCTATGCTTTAACTATGTCTAGAACCAGCTGAAATTGAAAAATGAAGTGTCTAAGGAGTATATATACTAGTTCTTTCATCCTTTATTAAATTAATAATATGTCCAAACAAATATATGAGTCATTACTATCATCTGTTAAACATTAAGCTTGTTATTCTGACGCGTATGGCAACCCAAGCACAGAAGGCGGACACTCGCATCGAAGTCAATTAGGTTGTCTAAACATTTAACAAAACAGCATACGCCTACGTGAACGTAACTAACTTGCGTAAAATATAATCTGATTGAATCAATATTTAGCAGTCTAAAAAGGATTTCCTTTAAAAAATTTCCAAAATTTAAAGCTTAAAATCGAAATCGATTCACCCTCATTTCAGGGTGAATCGATTTTAAGCTTTAAATTTTGATTAAGAAGATAATAAACTAAGAATCACTGGAAACAAAACACTTTTATATTTTTTTACAGTCGTAAACATCTTTAAAATGACAGTTTTCTAATTATTTCATCTGATATTGGTAAACATACGTATAAAAACCAACTCAATGACATGACACAACCAAAACTGCTCTCAGACAGATGCGATAGCCATCATAACAGCAATTACCTATAGCATCAACCTATCTGGTCCATCGCAACTAAAACTTTGAAAGACATTCCTCGACCACAAAGAGAGGTGAAAATGGAAGGTATTAAACCAGACACGCTCCAACAATGGCTCTTTTAAAGCCTTTGTCTGACCTGACTGCGGAGATGAATACGGATCTCTTATACGTGGTTAGGCTCAAGATATTTATTCGTTTTTGAATGATTTATGGACAACTGGTTAAGAAATCAAATGTATTAACTCCTTTGATCCGCGAACAAGATTAGAATCGTTCTGAGATAGTACATGAAGTATTCACTTTGCTTGTATTGTATCTTCGAACTTTATAATCGAAATGAGCGCAAGGCGGCCAAATAGTTCATGCCCTATAAAGTTATTAGGATTCGCCGAATTCGACTGATGTTACTTGAAATATAGAAAGAAAAAAAGAAAACGAATTATTAAGCGCGAAAATAAAAACATATATTATGGAAGAGACTTAAGAATTTATAGTTCAAGAAAAGTGAATTGTCACAGAATAATTTCAAGCTATTAAGATTAGACGCCTTTGATAACTGACATAAATGTGCGTAGGACGTAGATGTACTCAAGGTATTAGTATAAGGTTGCTAATAATATTATAAATTTATAATTTAATATTTTTATCTTATGTTATAGAAATAAGACTTACTCTTATTTTATGTATGTGATTGTGATAACAGAAAACATAGGCACAGTCCACGCGATATTTGCAGGAATTAATTCTATTTTGTAGCTCTGAGAAGGGTATTCGAATTAATGGGATCAATCTCCAACGAATCTTACTAAGTATTTTCTAATAGAATAAGTAACTCGATACAGAAACACAAGACTTCGGCATCAAAGGAGCTGAAACAAACTCTATAGCACAAGCTAAGATAACGACGTAAGAAAGGAGCTTATTTTTAAAAATATCTACGTTAACTACTAATACATTTTATATATATTTATTTTTTCAATGTTTTAACATTTAAAAATATTAATTTTTTAAACGTTAATTATTAAGTTATATATATATACAATATAAATTAAAAAAAACAATAACAGACTTTTATTAATACAAGGAACAACTAATGGCTAATCGATTGAATCTTTTCGTTTTTCTCGCGGGAATGAGCACCGGTATCATTTGATTCCCAAATGCAGGTCAGACAAAATTGCGCTGCCAACTAAATTTCTTGAAATGAATTCAGTGCAGCGTTCCACTTTCAGCTATATGAGGAAGTTATAACACCTTCAATACTGGGAACTATTATTACTTATTATACATCATTGCAATAAAATGTAGCTGGACCGTCTGAATGAATGCTTTTTTCAATGAACACCGTTACAAATATAAACACGCATAAATGTTTTCGTTCATAACACACAACTAACTGGACTACATAGATTTAACATATTCGTAAAGATACAGTCACCTTTTTAATACAAACATTATTAGCCATAAAATTACACAACTCTAATATGTAATACTGGATGGAAGTGACACTGATCATCTAAATGGTAATCAATAATTCAACCTGCTCGTTAGGTCTTAGGTGATCATTGTCACTGCAACTTTTTACCGACTTTGACCTTGCTTATACGATTTATACGACTAGGCATAAGAACCTAGTTTTTACATATTTTCACTGCGTATAACTGTAAAAGTATTATGTTACATTGACCACCGGTCTTACCTCTCGAGGGCTCTTCAATCACAATAAGAATTAGAATTAGGGTGGCCCCCTACATTGTCGTTTGCTATTCCGAACAATGAACTTCGTCGCATTATAATAAGTTTAAACCCGGATTACATGGGTTTTAGTGTAAATTTACAAAAAAAAACTATTCAAACGAATATGCAAAACGCATAGAAAATATTTGCAATGGTAATGTGGTTGAACACAATTGCGTTATTTCGATCCACTCATTCTAGTCCGCCAAACACAACTTTCGCGGCGCTCCAAAATAGGGAATCAATTTTAAAATAACATTATAGAATTATTTACTGAAACAAATCATTTGATCTGGAATAGCTTTGTCAAATACTCTTGATATGCAACATTTGATAGGTGATTATAACGTAGATCAAAAGGGGAGATAAACCGTCAGTTTCATACGCAATTAGCATGCAATTTGTAGGTTTTACGGTTGAACAAATAAGAAGTTTTATTGTTTTTGTCGCAATAATTTTTAATTTTCAATTAAATAAAAATAAAAGTGCAAGTGGTATAGGTATAGGTTATCTGAACTGTGCAACGCTGTGGTTTATAACTGTTATGTTGTGCATTTTGTGTTTATCAATAAACAATAGGTAGTTGCATAACTGTTTAGATTGACAACCAGACAGCCCTTTTATCTAACAAACAGAAAGTCCCTCTACTTTCTGTTTGTTAGATAAAAGGGCTGTTTCATAAACTATTGTTTAGTTTGCACTATCAACCCTGCACAACATCATGCCCTATGAGGTCTTCTAATGCAGCGAAAAGTCAATTGCAAACCGTCAACGGCAAAAGTTGCAACACCATTGTCCAACAAGGGCACATTTGTTAATTCGAGAAGTTATTACAAAAATTACCATAATCGAAGCAACCAGCCGAAAAGACATTGTGAAAGGGCCAAGGGTGGCCAGTAATCAACAATTAAAGAATTCATACAAAAAAGGAAACCAATTTTATACCTTGTCCCAACAACAAAAAGATCAAATTTCTCCGTCCACTTTACCGTTATGTGTTAGCATTTTTGGGATATGAAAATATGCAGAATTTGAAGGGTTAGTTCAATGACCCGATTGAAGTGTTGCGATAACATTTTAAGGTGTTAATTTGTGTTAGTAGCTTTATCTAAAGTTTTTATCAAAATTTTGAAATTGAATGAGTTCCCCCTTTTTGAAGTAGACCTCGTTATTCTTGTTTGATATGTGTGAATGTTGGGGACCTTCGGACCGGATGCATTGAATGATTTAATTTTCTAGAGTCGCTTTGATTGCCTTGAAATAGTGAGATTCTGTTTTATTGGGCTAAAAAATATAATAAATATTGATAACTAAAATTGTTGATAATATTTATTGCCTATTAGAAATGATTTTAGCCGCTGATTAAGATGGTAAAAAGAAGAAAGGAATAAAGACGAATGATTATGAAGACATCTAAAAATAATTGTGGAATAAAAAAACTATTTTTAAATTACATATACGTATTTGACTTACTAACATGTTACGTAAATACTTACTTCTATGTTCCCATTTTACAATTCAAACGGGGATTCACGACTATTGGCAAAAAATTATACATGTTATACCTCATCGTAAAGTAGCATCTGAAATGGTCCGTGTATCAGCTATAAAAATAGCAATAATTTCGCGAAACATAATAAAACAACTGTGTCCAAATTGAAAGAGGGCGACATTTTTATAGACCGATAAAATATGGTCGGCGTGCATCATACTCGTGGAATTGGGGGTTATGCCGTCAACAAGCTGGGTAGTTTTAATTTCGAACAATGTCACAGCATTAAGTATAACTTATACTTCAAAACTTAATGTTTGTCACATTTTGAGGAAAGGGATTTTTCGATCAAAATAGAATGAATGGAAAATTGATTGAATCTATGTTGAAAGCCAAAATCATAACTGTCATCGTCATTGAGCCAAAGCGAACAATAAAGATCTGTTTTATTTAGGGAGAAAAATATTTTTCAATGTAACGAAAGAAATGAAACCAAGAGATGTCACGAAAGGAAAAGTTATGAATGGTGCCAGGAAAAGTGAAAGTAAAGAAGAGGATACTTACAAAGAAACAGAAACGGATTTTATAATAAAATATGCAAAGCTACACTTATTATTTATTCTAGGTTGACATTAAAAAATAATAGAGGAAAACCAAAATGGGTGCTGATCTTCCCAGAAATAAATGAAACAATAAACATACTATTTTTGGAAACTAATATTTCTTTAGGAGATTATAAAAATATGACTGTTTTCCTGTACCTATTTATTTTAAAAAGGAAACTTTACTGTTCTTTAGGATTCCTCGGACCAACAGTAGGTTTTCTATAAAGATATTTCGCAATTGCTTTACTTACAGAGCAATTGCGTTAAGGAAATACAGGCTAATAAGCCATATAAAAATTCAATCATCTCGACGTTTCTCGTTCAGTTTTAAGGCAATTACAAAAAAACAATCGCAATTAACACAATATTTTATGGCTACATATATATTTGTATTTGTTTGTTTAAAGCTATAAACTTAGTTCAATAGATGTCATTATCCACGAATACCAGTTGACTACATGTTTGTACAAATCTTCGTGTTTATTTTATGTACTTACACAAAAAATATAATTTTATTCAAGGGGGTTCTTATTGTAACACGAGTGTCCCACTTCAAATTGCAAACCATTGTCATCATGGCTTTTATTATAAGCGACCTTTTTGCAATGTTAGAAAAACAAACTTTTTTGTTTGTACATCGTTAGCAAACTTGTCTGTTACACTTCTGACAAGGTATCACCTTTAATGTGTTATTTGATAATGTGCTTTAATATTATCAGGCTAGAGTTTAATTTCTTTATGGTAGGAATTTCTATCAGATCGTTAGTAATTCAATATCCTTTTGAAACAAAAAATATAGTCGCATTAACACACGCTATGGGATCATTGGTAACAGATGGTTGTTCTACCATAAGTGGTTTATCTTATCGAGTTGTCAATTACATCATCGATGTACTAGGGCGCTAATTGATTTGTTCATTAATGACCACTTTATTTAACACTAGTAAATTTTAACCTCCATCTGCTTTTTAACTAATGGCACCATAGAGCATTTGATTGGGCAGATGCATTATCGTTTCGTCCACATTTCCCCTATTAAATGAGTTATTTATATTTAAAAATTAAAGAACACACAGTAATATTAAGTAAATAATACTAACTATATATAGATTTTCATGGAAAGCATTTTAATCCCAGATATCCAAAGGTACTTATGTATCGACATAACATCGATAACTCTTATATAAGGTATAACTAGGAGTCAGTAGCTCAGCGATTAGTACTAGTGAAGGAGTGACATCTAATGTTCTGCTAGAAATCGTAGTCAAGGTTTCCGTGTATCCTCTTGTTTATGCTCAATGAACTCAATCCCTTATTTATTGCTGGCATTACTATTTTAGTCGTGTAGTATACTTCGTTATGTTTTCTCATAATTTTTATGAGTATTTAAGTTTTATAATTAAGATTTATATTATAATTCTGCTTTTCTTATTGATACCCTTCAATTTCCACAAAGTGGCTGCGCCTAACCTTCTAGTATCTAGTACTGTTGTTACACGTTCATTATTCTATTTAACGTTAACCATATTTAAATCTAACTGCACTATAAAATTGCCTCTACTTGAACTGAAATTGACCTGAAAGTGTCAGTATTCAGTAATGCATTTTTTAGTGGCAGGCCGCCCGTCGTCGTCTACCTTGATGAGTAACCCAATTGGATTATTTTCTGTAATACAAATACTGGGTCTTGCGTACAGAAAATTTCTTAAAGTATTGCAACCTCTTTTGAAGAAAATTTTTGCCGAGTTAAGATAAGTTCTGCATTTTAGGTGTAGTGAGGGCCACAAATGTCACGAAGACGATCAACCGGACTATGAACCAGATGGCAGAGCAGGTCACGTGACCCAAAACATCAAACGCTTCACCATTTCGCTAAACGTACGCACAGCTAAACGTTTAAAGCAATGCTAGCAAATTGTAATATATATTGTAACAATTGTAATAAATATAACATCTGCTTCCTGGATTAAATGAATGCAATAGAATAAGCCCAATTGAATACAGTTGCTTTTAATTGTGTAAGTAAAGTGACCGGATGTCCATTTCTATTAGATTTACTCCACCTATTCTTTGATAAGAATGTCTTATGATATTCTTGATGTATAATGGATACCACCAAAACGAGTTTAGTAAACACTATGATTAAAACTTCACAATTTTACTATCCTTTGTTAGATTTATAGTTGGAATTCAACTTCATGTTTAAATAGAACTAACACTTCAGGCGTTCGTGACCCCATAAATTTTGCATTAACCGAAGTAGTTAAGTTGAAGTTCTAATTTACTTTAACCAAATAGGTTTGTTTTTGCTTTTACACTTATATTTTATGTGTTAGTACAGAAAGAGTCGTTAAACCTTTTTTAACTCCATATTTCATCCTTATTTATAATAAGGATAAATGTAAAAAAATACCAATATTTTATACCGGACAACAAGCAGCGATTTACGACACTCACAGCCGAAGAAATGACATAATTAAAAAGAAACAATTTCAAACATAGAGGATGAGAATAAAAGGAAGAATTTTAAAATAAAGTACCCTTTTCTGACGGAAACAATTAAAACATTTTGAAAAATTCGTTACCGTTTAATTAAATCAGAGTAGGAGTCGCAACGTCAGAGTAACGAACCGTGAAGTCACGCGCGGCGCACAAACGAACTTTACCTTTGAGCGTTATTAGTTTCAACTAATCATTATTTAATAAACGTCGGGTAACACTTTACTTATCCACAAGGCGTATAAAATTGAGTGTACCAAAAACTAGTAATATGGCAGGAAGCAGTACTGTATTCAACTAGCCAGTAAAGTTGAAAATAGCTGGGTACCTACAAAATGGTTTACATTTTTTGGAAAAAATTGTTTTCGTCTTTCAGTACACCATGTCAAATACAGGTATCGAGCTGCATCCGGTTAGACTCGAACCGACCCCGACATCGTTACAGAAGGCAGGCACATGATGATTTTAAATCTTATGTTCTTCATCTATCTTTGATTAAGTGAGCTCAATCATCTAAGGGGTCAATAGACTTGCCACCCATTATACAGATTAATGAGCCTCAAAATGTGGATGTATAAAAATACAAAGGATTTACCGGTGTAATTGTATGTATGTATAAAGTTGGTAGGTAACTGTGAAATGTGCACCCTTTTGAAGTACAAAAACTTCTTCTTCATTGACCCAGATATTAAATGACACACCTAAAAATAAATAACCTTCAATCTAATTAAAGTGCTGAGAGTGCTGAGTTTGTCATGTCACCCTTGTTCATCGATAAAAATGTAAATCGACTGTAAAATAGGGATGGGAGGAGTTGTCTTGTGAATTATTATCGTCGGATGTGTATCAAAATATTTATCGATATGTCGCGGTGACTAAGGTTTTCTGTCTGTATTCGTCATGAGGGCTAATCCAGGCCAAAGTATTAATCAAATAAGTTATTTTCTTAGTAACAGAAGTGACACTATTATTACTTATATTGTACCCGATAAAGCTCGATAAAACTCGCCTTTTACTACATGATACTGATATTGACGTTAAGAGACGCGTAGCTACGTGGCTACTGCGCAGATCAGTCGATCTCCGAGGTTAAGCCGTATTTACCTCGGTCAGTATTGCGATGGGTGACGGTTTTCACATATTGAGACCCATCCGTGCTTCGGAAGGCACGTCAAGCCGTTGGTCCTGCGCCTGATCTCTCTCCGGTCGTGTCGAGATAGGCCACCGAGACCTAAATTCAGTCAGGAGAACATTATTATTGACGTGTGAAGCAAGTGCATGAGGACTCTACGGCCTAGCCTTTAGAAAATAGAGGCATTATGAAAAATATAGTATACCTACAAGTAATAACTAAAATACATAGTGAATTTAACGTGTAAATAAAATGGTTATGTAGTCGTTTTCAAGTATCGGTTGAAAAGCTCTATGCGCACACGAGCTTTGAATGTTTAAAATAGTCATTTTCATCGGCAAGTCTGCAACCTTTTTAAAGCATCAAAGTCAAGGTAATGAGGGCGCCCCGTCTTTACAGCTACGTCACCGACGCCAGGAACGTAGCATAGAGCTTTTATTAAAAAAAGTTTTATTTATTCTTAGCATAAACTTTAAATAGAATAAGTTTTCTAACCAGACAGTAATTCTTATTTAGTTTACTGACTTTTTAAAGTTTAAGCATGTTTCTGACGATACAATAATATTGGTTAGAAAAACAGAGATTTCATATCCCGATTGAATTTTATAATTTATCTAATTTTTGCTTTTTTGATTGAAAAGCATTAGTAGCTGGATTATTTGATTCAACCTAAAACTTCAATATTGGGATTTACCTTGTAGATAGATATAATTGTAAACCGTACATCCATTGCACTAGGCGCGGCGTCGTAGTGTACAATCAGGATGGTTGTAAATTGACATCACTACAGCGTACCTAATGCACGTTTTCCAGCTACAAAACTCTGTAATATTTCAAACTTGATTCCAGCACTGATGTTGCACAGTGCGATAACCGAGTCGAACGTGTGTGTACTTCAAAACGGCCACTAACAAAGCTACACGACACTGCGGTCGACATGTTGCAATTTACGTCGTAGCGTTCCTGTTTGCTTTGTGAAAAATATTGATGTATTTTTACAGAGCGCACGATAAACTGCAAACGATGCAAATTGACGCCTTTGACGGTGTGAAGTGCTATCAGTGTTTCGGTACTTTTAAACGAGCGACATATCCACTTAATTATTACTGGATACGCGTACGAGCGTGCAGATGATTAAAAATTTAGGGCAGTTACGAATGCAGCGCCGAAAAAAATGGCCTTTCGTTTAAAATTCCCGTTACAACACTGTGTTTAATTCATTTTAAATCAGTCACAATCCAAAATTCAAACCTAATACAATTTATTGTATTGCAGATCCGAACACGCGTCAGCTCCGTAAAAGATTCGAAATTAAAAACTCCAACCTTTTGTAATCTTTACAATGGAGGTAAAAAAAAATTGAATTTTGAATTCAAGTACCTAAGTTCATTGACAAACACGCGTACGACAAAATTAATTAGTTCCATCAATCATTTGTTGAATGCCGTCAGTGTAACCGGCCCAGTGGTTTGAAATACACCAACTATCGAAAAAAAAAATGTAACGTGATTCGACCATTGTGACAACCCTTCTATTACTGGTTTGATAAAAGTTGTGACGCTTGCGCGGGGCTCGCTAGCGTTTGGGCGGAGATAGAACGGGACAATATTGTGAATGCCTTGGAGATGTGATAAGTGACAGTTTATTTTTGAGCAAGCGTGGTGTGCGTCACATGTGGTCGAATATGTCTGTCGTTTATTTACATAATTGTGATAAGCAATCATTACTAATGGTAATAGTACGATAGGACGTTTACAACTATAAGAACTAAATAAGTATTGTCTACGTATCTAGCAAATGGTGGGACGTTAGTTTATGAAATATTACGCAGGCAAAAAATTCTTGAATAACCAACTTTTCACGTACCACAATAAATTATACTTATATTTTTTACATCAATGGATTCTTTACTTTCGAAATTATTATTTTTTTGGTACTGATTATTATAACTTTGCTTTTTAACTATTATCAGATTAGTTACGAACCCTATTCTGGATTGCTTATCGATCATCGGATAAAAGGAAGCGTCAATCAATCGATTCTTTGTGATCCATATATTGTTAAATGACAATGATATGAGTAGATACGAATTGATAAAGTTGTATCAGCTCCACTGCAAAAAATAATGTAGGAACTAAATTCCATTAGGACATGACAAATTGTGTCTAAATAAAACGTTATTATTATTATTTTGTTGGAGATCTGTCCCCTGGAATATAACTGGGACAATACGAACGTCGGAGTATTGTGTTAATTTACATATCTAAAGGTGATACTTTGAATATGACAGCAATCTATCATACGCGGCGACAATACGCACGCGCCCTCTGCCGACCTTCCGATGTATTTTGGATCAGTTCAGCGAAAACTTTTGGGGTGTCCACACGCTTATTATTATTTGCGAATAAAATGATTTATGTATTGAAACCTGAACGCGGAGTAAAGTTTTTGTAATTATATGTTTCTTGTCATTTGCGTGTTGTTTCTGATAATTTCTTTTCGTATTTTTTTATCAAACTGATAATCGTAAATGTTGGGTTTTTCCATCGGATAATTCTCAGTAGCAGGCGTAGCAGCACGAAGTATGGATTTGTGCCCGGTTGATGGCAATAGGCTCACCCCGTTATTACATTGGGACCTATAACATAACTGGCAAAATGTGGGTCTACTAGGTACACACGTCTGCCAATCCCTTCGGGGAATGTTATGTTATACTCGTTAATGTTATAAATAAAATTAACCATGTTGAATAGGTAATTAAAATATCTTGTACCTAATGCAATATTTATTTTAATGTCCGATTTAATTAGGTATGCAAAATACCTAGTACATCACTATCAAAATATTACCTACCATAATTTCTAATTTATATTTCTAGCTCATGTCGTCCTGAAAAGGCAATGTTTTGGTGCTACATGAGTAATAGTGCCATAACGCAGAAATAACACAAACATTTGTGGGCGCTTCGTTCATTATCATTGTCATTTGGTACCAAGAGGGAACGCGATTGGCATAACAATGCCATGCCGGCGCATCTTTTTCAATAAAAAAGCTGATTTGCATTATGATATTTGTTGTTGTCAGTGACTGACAGACGACGGTGTCAAAGTCAAAAGTATTATTTTTGTAGCAATATTTTACATGATAAAACAGTCAATGAAGGGGTAAGTATTGATTAACTACGGTATTAATTCAATTAAAATGCACGGTATTGTTATTTCGGGCGGTAAATAAAATAGGTTCACTTTAACTTGATGTAACTTTGTGTTTTGTGTCTTTTTAAATTGAAGTAAGTAATTTATTCCATCAAAATATAATCTATTCTTAGGAAATTTGATTTTATTTATAGAATCCAGGTTTTATGTATTGACTTAAGAAATATAGGTTTTACTTAATTAAAACCCACTGTTTATCGACCCACGAAAATGCCAGCGTGTATAATAGTAATATTCTTCAGAACGCCATTATCCTACATTATAAGCTTTGGTAACACGTAAAATAAAGGTATAAAATAAAATAACCTAACCCTTACAAAATCGACTTCTTAACTTTTGTTTTGATTGTGAGAAAAAATACCCCTAAATTAAAAGTCGTTATTAATTTGTGCACATTTACATATTAGAGTAGGCTCTTTTGACATTGTTTGTAGTAATAAAGTGTTACAAGTTTAATAATTTTGTGCGGTTTTGTAACCCGCTGCGATTTTTTTGCACTAACAATGGGATGTAACCGTTATTCATACTGCACTAATTAGTACAGTTTGAAACGATGCTAATTGTTACAATAAACGTTTCTTTGCTATAGTGCATGTGAACAGAAAGATTAAAAATCTATTGTAAGTAGGTATATCTAATGTTTAAACGTGTGAGTGTTTACTTATGAGATTTTAGTCAACCAATATTTCTGGATAGGTACATATATCAACCCGTGTTAATAAAAAATAATAATGAATACATTGTATTAATGATGAGGGTCACTGTCACATAACTTCTTACGGTCAACACTTCGTTTTTTTAAATGTTACTATAAGTGGATACTTTATTAGAGTGTAGTTTATTCGTAGGAATTTCAATATTAAGTGTATATATGCAGTTTTCTTCAAACATAAACATATTATATAAGCAAACAACTTCCAATTGAATATGTATAACACTCGACAAGACAATCTATTGAGTACGATTCCATTGTAGTGTAACCGCTAAATTTATCGATGTTTGCAAAAATACATTGTAAATACTTTTTTTATCGCCATCATCGAAAACTAACCCCTTTTATGAATGGAGTACGTGAGCCGGCAAATCAAACAGAGCTTTGTTTCGGCATTTATTTGTGTCTATTGTTTCGGTTGAGTTGAGGTTTTACCGGCACACATCCACACTATTGGAACAGATGAATTCGCTTTCCAATTATTATTTTTTGTAATTGAATTTTTAGCTTAGAGCAAACTAAAACTACATTCATTCACATAAATTTATTGTCGATCCAAACTTACCTTCTGTTACGTTATCAGTACCGTATCGAAGCTCTTTCAGAATGCATATAATATGCATAAAGTGCATGAACACTAAGGCAGTTTCAAGGAACTTATTTACTATTTTATCTCAACATTATTTTAGATAGGTTACTAACCTAAGTAAAAAAAAAGTTTGATAGATGAAGATAAAAGTTCCTATTTGTAGTAAATAGTAATCTTATGTGTAATTGGCGAATGATTCATTCTAAAGACAGTATTCATCGTATAAACCCCTCCGCAGAGCTAAACGACGACAAGAAATAAAATTAGTTAACTCTGGGACTAACTACTAAGTAATCTAATACCATTAGTCTTCCCTTAAACTAGACTTATTATCCTCTTTGTTTAGGCATGCAGGTCCACACTAATTTAAAACTATGCAAAACCTAGCCCCTGTTATTTAGAGTCCGAAATAATGTTTGCCGTTTCTTGTTTGGACTACCGCACCCATGCATCTAATGAATAAATTGGGCTCATCCAATTTGCATACATTGTTACAATGTTTGTTACGAGGAGTTAAATAAATACACTTTTATTAACATACTGAAAATCAAGCCTGTTTCCCAGCGGGGTTGGTTATGATGACGAATCATTGACTACGAATCTGACGTATTGATTTCCTTTGGTATACTCTCTGCAATATTCTTTATACAGTCTTGTCAGGTCAGGGTACTCCTAAACTAGTCTTACTACAGAATTTTTCCGAATATCATTTAGTCCGAACTGAATCTTATTCACCGGAGTCTCTCCTTTCCCACTATTCAAATATAACATTTTTTTTAAATCATCTTTCATTTAATTATTCTAGATTATGTAAAATAATCATTATATTCCACAATGTGTAATTATATTATAAGATAGATAACGTGCTCTCATTGGCTGAGGCTCGTATTATAATTAACTTAGATTGATCAATACTCAAGTGGTTTGGTCCAATACGCACATTACGCGTGAATTCACAAACAGAGTTGCTAGTTATGAGTTTGTCTTTAGCTACTAACTGGAATATTATGCGTAATATCCAATCTAATTGAATCATCTTTAATTTACATGGTTGTTTACCTGTATTTATTTAGCAATTTTATTTAGTTTCACATTATTTTAACTGCGTTACTTTTAAGTACTAATTAAACAATAAAAAATCATTTTATATTTCTGACAAAATATTTTATTAATTATTTGTCTAAACGATTTTAACTATAACGTTAGTTACCAAATCATGCCCAGCTATTTATCTGTGACGCTACCTTCTTCTATTTAAACTTTTAATTTTAGAACACAATGAGCAAGAGCAGTTACACTAACGCGATAAACCGATAGTAAAATATAAATGGTCCGTGAAAATTGTGCATTATCGTAAATAAAGAAGCGATATTTTAACAAAGGTGCTCTTCATACAACAATAATGGCATGTTTTTCAAACCCTTTACGCTCTAAATTAAATGCAATAAATCTTGTTCTAAATCTGACACGATTCTGTCGCACTGCCGATGTTAAAACGATAAAAAGTTTAATCGTAAAAGAAGCAATATACGTACTTAAATATAAAATGAAAAAGTTAGATAAAAGCATTCTGCTTGCTCTAAATAGCTTTTGTACGTAGTTATTATTTTGATTCCTATATTCGAACTAGGTTTTTGATTTGTGCTCAAGTTTGCTTTATAAATATAATGAGCTTTTAAATAGTTATAACTGTGTATAGTAAGATTGGTAAAGTTAGAACAAGAGTACTATGAAACACCATCCTTCTATATTTGGTTGACTAATACGAGTTCCGTTAAATTGTTCTTTTAGAAATCACCTTTTGTTTTTATGATTGTTAAAATAACTATTTCTTTTTGGCACAATTTAAATTAAATTATTTACTTTAATTTCTTTAAATTACATCTTAATGTATGTTTAATTCAAAGTCATAAACAATGCGCTAGTAACAAACATCTGTCAACCAGTTTCAACTCCGACATTATTCACCGACGAACAATATTATTTAAGACAACAAAAACTTGTTATAACTACGTCACAGTTCCTAAGCACACACAATCGGACATCCGACACGCGCCTCCTTATTAAATTATAAAGAAAATAAACCGGTAAAGTTGATAACCCGACCGTTTTTAGGATCCTTCAGTTGTCTGTTATGTCGTGGAATTAAGGGTATTTTAATTTCGATAGATTAATATCGAGGGGAAGCTACCGGAAGGCGCCGCCACGCGCCCGACCAGGTGGGTGTGATTTTTTTCTTCGCGCTATTGAAAAAGGAAATGACTTTTAAAGCCAATTCCTTTTAAGGGTCTTGTGAATGAGTACCTACACAAAGAGAAATGAAAAGGCGTTTTAATTGATCATAGGAACAACGAGGCATAATAATTATGATGGAGATAATTAGAGTTGCGTTGTTTATGTTTATAATAAACACATTAAAACACTTAATTTAAACACTTTTAATAGTATGGTGCAATTTCGATTTGTGTAGCTCGACATCGGATCATTTTTTGGATACGAGAATTAGTCTTCAGATTTTGATTGATTTCATCTCCAGCAAAACTTTGATTTAAAGTTAAACCTGAGATCAACTATAGTTTTTAATATTATTATTGCTTCGGGTACCCAATTCTATAGTGACAGAATATTTTAATCACTATTAGGTCCGACTGAAATAGCGTTTCTTCTAATATATTATTAATAATAATATCTAATAACCCACAGACATTAAATAGGTATATATGTACTTATACCTATGAAAGTAAAACCGTATTCACATTATCGTAATCATCACCCACGAAGGTAATATTATGCTTACCTATGCTAAAAAACCTAACCCCAAAATATGAAAGCAAATTACAAGTATGAAGGGTTAGGTCAAAATTATTATAAGAAGTTATGGGAATTCAGTCACAGATGTCCAAGTTCTTTAACTACCCGAAACCATATCCATTTTAGTAATAAATGAGGCATGTCGTGTAAATTTCTTCGTTCCGTTACGTTGAAGTTAACGACATGAGTGTATTACACCCGTTACAAAAAGTACATAGGTAATATGGCCAGAGTAATTCGGTGATTATTTGAACTCGAATTTGTTAAGGAAATTTAAAACTACCCATTTTAAATTTTAAATCTTTCTCAAAGCTGTATAAAGGGATTTTGTGAGTTTGATGATTTAGAAATAGGTAAAGGAGTATGATAAGCTAAATATAAAGGGTCTATATTTTATTCGTTTCATTAATGTATATAAGGTACAGAGAATTAATCAAATCCGCGGTCTCCTTCAAACCTCTCTTTTTTGTTTATAGTTTTATTAAACAACAATGAAGGTACTTAGTAAATTTGATTCCGGAAGTTCGTACAATGTTAAGTAACTCATTAGGTTCAAGTCAGAAGCTACAATACGTCTAAGGGAAAGTCGTGTTGATTAATTAAAGCGTTTCTCTCAGTTGACTTTTACACTTGAGAGAATAAAGTAGCTTTGACGATTTTTGTTTCTATGAGAGCACATAAGTAAAGAGGGGTAAAAAAAAAACATAGCTATTAAATACGGACTTAAAAAAAACAAATTCCTACCTACTAGATAAATATGTAAGTACTTGAAAGGACTAAAAAAACTCCTGAATTATTATGCCATCAAATAAAATAGTATCTTTGGGTTACTACTGCTTTTATGTGAAAATTCTAGCCCAAACCCGTTCAATTGTAAATTATCAAAAAATTTAGTCCACGTTTGACTCTACTAAAGGTATTTAAATTCAAGCAGGTAAGTTACCTAGACTTACAAGTTACAACAATCAGACGACTTGATCAAATCGCATATTAACTAGATTTTGTAAGTTTAACTGTTTGTGAATTCCGGGTCACATTTTATCTAACTATCTAGCAAGGTAACCGTAAATTACATAACCGCTGGATTGTAAGCAAATTTCAAAGCGTGTAATGTCACATAAATAACCCAAAGTTAACGCGTATCGTTCTAAGCAAATCCACAAAATTCCGAAACAGAAACAAACTTGTAAGCTAAGCATTAACTTAGTCCCATGTTGGTAATGAATCCAATACGTGCTTAAAACGCAATTAAACTGTTGTTAAAATAAGCTCGGATACCGAATTTGATGTAAGTAAGTAAACAAAAGAATGATTTACAAATAAATACGCTTTAACCCTAAAGAAAAATATCTATGTTATGGAATATTATATTTATGTTTAAAAATTGCAGTAATATAAAAAAAAAATAGTTTTCTAAAGTTATTAAATGTGAGGGAAATTTAGTAGCGCCATCTAGGAATATTTGTTTCAACTATGTAGAAAAATAGTTCTGAATTGCGCTACTAGATGTCTCGAAAGTGAACTATTGATTACTAACTATATTGTTTAGCTTGTACGATAGATGGCAGTAACTATACTATTTGATGAAATACGCGTGCACAATGTTTCACTTGAAATTCAAGATAGGAAAATACCAGGATGAATGTTCATAAGCATCATATGGGTTCGAGTGTTTTTCTACTGGGTAAGACTGCACAGCTTGGTAAATTCATTTAATGAAAAATGTAATGATTACATTTTCAGTTACGTATTGTTCGCTACTTCTCCGTTTATAATTTAGGTAGCTACACACACTTCTATATTACTTATTTATATTTTAATGGCTAAAAATAGTATTATAAATTATATGGAAAATTGACCCTACGTATACAGCCCCATTGGATAAATAGTTAACTAATTCCGGAGTTACAATATAATATTTATAAGGCAATGTTACATTAACTGACCCTAATAGTAGAAGAGACAAACAAGTAGTGCTACAGGTACTTAAAGCTAAAATGTATAATTTAATTACGCTATGAAGGAAAGGAATTAGAAAAGTAGGTATTATTTTCTGTTTATGTACGTTATCCTTATAATCTACATGGGATTTAAAAGCTACGTTCTGGCCGATATAAAACCTTTTATATTGTATAAAGCACCCACAGAAAAAAAGGTTTTAAGGCAGCCAATTAGAAACCGTTATAATATTTAATAAAAAAAAAATTGCTACGATAAAATTTTAGTTCCAATTTATTCAACGATGAACTGTATTGTCTGTATTGATATATTAAGACACAGCGATTTGGTTCTTTTAAAATTAGTTAAAGTTTTTGCGTTTGTTTCCTTCTTCCTTCTCTTTAAGTCCATATAGTCTAAGAGTCACATATTATTCCAATTATTATTAACCGACTTCAAAAAAAGGAGGAGGCTTCGTCGGTCGTCAATTTTTTTTTGTTTTTATGTATGTTCCCTCATAACTCAGTCATTTATGAACAGAGTTGATTTTTTTTTATTATGTAGATACCTATCTGTCTAGGTATGATCTTGAAGATTGGTTTTTGCCAGTTATAGACGGTACAATTTAGGGTAGCATTTGCCTTAAATCTTCTTTAAAAAAATGTTATCCGGGGTCATAAATCTTGTGCGATTATTACGAAAAGTTTGTTCTTGTTATTGTGATTTAGCAACTCGGTTTTCCTAATGCTCTAGTTCGGTTTAATAGCTCCCAGTTCCTACATTTGTTTCATCCTCCATAGATTTGTGGACGTTGACCCTATCTGAGGCTGCCGTTGATCCAGATTAATGAAATTATGTGGGTCGAGGTACGCGGAGGACATTACTTGAGTGTAGAAGTAGACATGGGACAAAGATATAGCTGTATTACATAAGTAGGTTTACCTATAAGTACAAATAGGTACCTAATATAATGGAAAATGTTTCCTAATATAATGGTAATGGAAAATGAGGTTGATTAGGTAGATATTTGAGGTTGATTTTTACCTAGTAGTTACAATGGTTAGCTATAGATAATGTGATGATATTAACCTGACATTAGGGCTTAATTTTCTAATAGATACCAAGAAGTAATCAATCTACTTAGACGGTGTGCCTTCTTCTATGTGATGCTTATTATTAAGTATGTAGTTATGTCATTATGTGTCAACATTATAGTTGTCAGAGACCTTTATTTTGCCGTCTTATGAATGCATAGGGAAACGATCATGAAATTCTAAAAAAAATTGTGAACGCAGTATAGGTACCTACTACTGTAACTACCTAATTTACATTGAGCTATTTTAATTATTATCAAACGATTTTGTATGAAGCTTACATAATACATGTAAGCTTCATACAAAATAGGATCACCACCTGAGAATTAATTAAATGAGATACGTGTGTTTAGACGTCTGATTAAGAACACCTCTGCCGCATCCCTACGGGAATTGCGGGCATGGCTGTCTGTAAGCTACAATCATAATGAACCATAGATTATGGTTAAACAATAATTTTGATGTTATAGATAATAGACATTTTTTTAAATCTCAACGTTAATTCAATTTAATTTTAGTTTACCTCATTTAAGAAATTGTTGCTTACTGTCTTTTGCAACTTCATATCATCGTTAATGACAAGCGATTGCTTTTGTTGCGCAAATCGTTTTTGTTTCATCAGCAAACATAACAAAAATATAATTAAGCCCATTATTAAGAAACTTATGTTAACACTGCAGTGTTTTGTAACCTTCATTACATTAAGTATGTAGCATTGTCGAATTAATCGTATGTTTCTTAACAATTTTGTCATGGGGGATTTTATAATCGATGTGTGTACTAGCAGCTATTGATAGATAAGTTATTTACGTTAGACATATACCCCCGTATTTATAAAAAAAAAAAACAAATAAAACCAAGAATTACATTATACCTGCCACTGTCGTTTGTATATCAAAGAATAGAGATGTCAATAGACTTAATACGGGGTTTAGTTAATGCCGGTATGATCTTCGTTTATGAATAAGAGGGGTAAGGTCTTAAGAGAATTAAAATAACCGTACAGTCAGTCAAGGGTAAAATAGTAGCATCTAGTTCATTAGGAAGTAGATTAATTTTTTTAATGTGTCTCAATGGAAAATACATTTAAGTGACTTCATAAACTTACAGGTGCAGGTGCTTTGGACCTCAGAAGAACCCTCAAAATACCTATACCTAATTATACTGTAAATTATACTCGGCCACTGAAAATCGAAATTAGGTACTTACTACTACTTGGATATAACAATATTCCTAGTCAAAAAATAAATAATGATTTGAAATCCATCCTAACCTTTTTATTAAGCTTTTCACAAATGTAACAATTCGATACTTCAGCGAAACGGTCCTTGAAAAATGTTGGATATAGGTTAGTGGCTGTCTTTTCAGAGAACTTTTAATTAAAACCCCAAGTGCTGTGGACTTTTAACGAACTTGTGGTCAGCGTTGCTATTATTCACTATCGAGAAATAGCTGATAGTTTTTTAACGTCAAATTCAGGTTTACGACATTTTTATCTTGCAAGAATTTAATTGTTAGATATTGATGCCTGATTTGTGAAGATCTACTTAGTTTATTATAACTTGTTTGGTAATCCACGTTCGCGGTATTAAGTGGTATCGTGGTAGAACTATTATGATCTAAAATGTATAAACAAATTTGCGTATGAATGATGATGGATGATGAATGGTTGAAGAAGGGACCGAAAGACGATAGCTAAAAATTGTTCAATGACGATTCTTTGAAAAAAAATTCACAGCTTGAGGTTTTTTAATTTTATAAATCAAGTTTCATATTATTATAAACCTAGTAATATTGTATCCCATAAAGTTTATAAACTTACTATTATTTACATGGGTAAATAAATAAAATACACTTTAAATATGCAGATCTAAACAGAAGGTTAGCTTTATGAAAGCTCTAGAACACATAAAAGTTTCGAGACATTAATTATAAGTCCCGTGTTCTGAATAAGTACATAATTTAATTTAGAAGCTCACCTGCTTTTATTACAAGTTATCCGAGTATCTCATGATACCAAATAGATAGGTAAACTTATTTAGTTATAATAGGACCAGCGTTACTAAAACCGTCTTGTCTATAAAGCTAAAAGAAATCTGTTAGTTCCGAAGAAGTATTTAGTTGATCAGGTGTCTGGTTAGTGTGGTCGATTTAGGCTATATTTTCTTGTAAGCGATATTTTCGCCGACCTCCGTCGAGGTATAAAGTGACGGTGTAACGAGACGTTGCCTTTGGCAGGTTATACCTTTGTCACAGCCTCACAGGTGACAAAGGGAAATTATTAGTGTCAAAATATGCCTATTTTGGTAGTCCGCTACAGGACGTTGTATTTCTTAACAAGTTTTATTACTTCGGTATCAAATCTTGGCTATTTAGTTAAGTAAAATAGAAAATTGTTACTAGATATCTAAGACCTACTTCCCCTTTCTCAAATAGCTAAATAGGTTCTTTTAGTAATTATCGTAAATCGTCCAGTTTCTTGAAATATGTTTGGGCTACAGGTATAGGATTGTAGAAACGTGTATATATACGAACACAGCACAAATCATGTAAGTATCATAAGAAATATGTAGACTTTAAAATAGACCTTTCGAGTTTCTGTTGTATTCATAACAATGAAGACTTCGAGGAAATTGAAAATCAAAAATCGTTGTTAATTTTGTTTAATTCCGTAAAAGCTCAATTTTTCCATCAGATCCCTTATATATCCTTTAGTAGCACAGCATGACGTATAATTTTTCTAAAATTGAAACCCGTCCCTATCACTGTTGACACACACCTAAATCATTTTGGTAGGATTAAGGCCTGATATCTCACTAAGGTGAGCCTTTGGGAGTACGCAGCCTAAAAGGAAAACACGTGAACCACCTGTGCCTTTCCCACATATATTTATATAGTATATCGTTCGATCCACCCTTATTAAGAACGTGTATTGTGGTTAACGTTACATGGCTAAGTAACACTGAGTATGTGGTTTTGTTGGTACTTAAGTTCATGTTACTGATATACCTATCAAGAGATCTCTGTTTATTTGATTGATTTTTGGTTGGGAACTACAAATTACACTAGAAATAGTAGAAACATCTGATGACAATGCCAATTCTTAAAAAGCGTGAGTAAGTAGCGTAATGTTTCACATATTATAAAGAAAACACAGCTAACGAGCACCTGAGCGTACCTAGTGAGTAGTGACTTTGCGGTCGCTTCGTTGATATTAAATGACATTACATAAATAATATTATCATACCAATTGCAAAATTAATTAGAGGTTTTAATTGTATTTTATTTAATAATTATAGGTACCTCTATTTACAAGGTGAGAACTGAGAAGGCTTGTCAACCACACTTCATATGTACCTACTAACACTAATTGAAATATATTCTTCAAGCTTTGTTTTCGTAAGTGCCGGACGTTACAATATAATATGTAGAGAGATGTGTTCCATTGACATAACCTTTTGGGGTAAGATTTACCTAAAAGATGTACCTATAATAATTTTTCTTCAAGATATCGAATTGTGACAGAAACGTGACCGCTACTTGATGTATAAACTTAATTGCCTGATACGATTCTCGAATGGAGGCCAGGGGATGCTGGAGAGAGATAACTCAATCAGATGTGCTTACGGTAGGTCTAATTGGCTGGATAGGATTTTCGTGTAGGTACGATTCGTGTCTAACATAGTAAGAGGAAAAGTACGTACTAAACGAGACATCATTGCAACACATATACATTACCTTGTTATTCATTATTCAACAGTTACATTATGATATTACTGTGTGAGAGAAAATAAAATGAAGCTAAGGCTTCATCGAGAACAGTGTGGTTTTATTTTCCTTTCTCACCATTAGAAAACAGATTTCCCCGTATGCTTATTTTGTGGAAATCATTATGAGGCTACTTGTATTGCGAACCGTTATTATTTAAGATCCCTAACAGGTTATTTTGGGGTGAAGCGGTATCCTGGAGTCCTATTTCAAACCGGGTCTATGTTTGGGATTAGCGCCGCAGATTTTGGCCTTCATAAGCGCCTGCCCGGGCGAAATTGAGTTTAGTTATGTTTGAACTTTGTATGTTATGTGTTTTGTGGTATTAATAAACAAAGGCAAATGTCAAAACTAGTTTAGATATTAAGTTGAAGAGGGTAAAGAAAACATTGAAGTAGATTGAAGTAGATTGAGTTGATCATTTCTGGTTTGCTTACCGAAAAGCAATAACATTATTATTTGCTTGCTCGTTTTACTGTCCTATGATTAGACAAGTTTATATTATATGACTAATGTATTCCACATAAAACTTTGCAATAAAACAACAATTTTGACATAGCTGCTGTTAAACACACAATGTAATCATATTTCACGGCTCGTTGCTCCGAACGGAATATCGGTGGCACACCGTTGTGTAACAGCGGTAACTGCGAAGTTAATTGCACGCTGGTGTACAACCGACTTAATTGTGTGAATGGCGTACCAGATTTGAATCGTTCGTCGATTGAAAATTAAATCAATTGCCTTCGCTTGCAGCACAACGTAACCGATATAATGCTTATACGAGTATGTTACGTTGTAATTATGTTATTAAATCGAAGGTCGGAGCGGAGGAAGCAATTCAAAAAGATTTTGCCCCTATGTTTCGTACCAACGTTATGTACCTACTTAAATGACTATGAAGTATGAACTAACAAGCGACTTAATATAATGATGTAGAGTTGAAACAATTATTTTAAATTGATTTTGTCAAACTGAGCTAAATTTGTTTAAATAAAGAGAAGGTTATTTGACAATTACATAGCGACACTGTGTCTTTGATAGAATTAGTTACCAACGACATGGCGTACCAGTAGTTCCCTTAGTGTGGGCATTTGATTTCAGACACACTCGGATCACAGAAGAAATCCGAATTAGTCTTATAATAAAAGCGTTATATCTATGTTTTTGAAACGTCATGATTACTAAAAACATGAACTAGCCCTAAATGACACTGTTCTCTTCTTTATCCATTATAATTTAACCAAGACTGCCCAATGTACATACAATAATTTTATTAATAATCCTGTGGTTCATCAGGTTACATACGATAATACCCACTCAGTGATAACAGCAAACAAAAATTCATATTTATGCAGTCTTTATCACTATCACAACAACATTTTCCCAGTTAACCATCGTAATACCTTAAAACACACATGAACACTAATTTACTACTTAAAAGTAACAAATGATAAACATGCCAAATAAAATATTCACATACCCACTAAAAATGCACTTAAAAATTCGCAACTACCCTCAAAACATAACTTTCGTTGACTGTTTTTATGAACGTGTTCTTAATCACACAAGCGAAGTGTTCTTACAATTTGACTATAAATTAAACTCTTTCTGTTAACGACATAGTAAGTGTCCGTGTATACTCAGGAAGCCAGCCAGGGGATCTGGTACATTCATCCTCCTACTATGGCAGTGTGGACACTTTAGAGAGGCATTACTTTAAGTAAAAGGTACTCTAAATTGCTCACTGTTGTAGTATTCTTGCGTTGAGCGAAGGTCTGGCAATATTTATATATTTGTGCTACGCGTTAGCTGGACGACCCTACTGAGTATATGATTTGACACTTTTGGCATTACATTTTAAAAACACTAATATATTTTGTATAATTTTATTACTAGTGTCGATATTCAGAATTAAATTATCATCTGTTTAGAACTTAGCATGTGTAAAATATGCGTAGTAATTTTTATTATTTGATCTGTAGGATAAGGAAGATTTATCAGAGCCGGTACCTATAGGTAGGTAAACAATATAAATCGTCAGTTTTGTGTATAAAATCTTACACGTATCTCAGAAGATATTTTTGACCTAAATATTTCTGGAATGACATCCCATATCCCATGGCACTCCTTATGAAGGAAAACACCGTAAGGGTAGTGTGTTCTTCTAACTTATAATACCGAGGCCTCTCCCTCATGGTGGCCATAAAACATTGCTGTTGAATTTGTTTTGTACGTCGACGTCGGCTGCCACTGGCGTCTGCGCGTCGTACCCGTCGGTCTGTCGCGCACTGCTATGTTTTCATTTAGTTTTTACGACCGCAAACAATGTTTTCTCGCTTCTTGCTCCGAAGGCGGAGTCAAATTGAAAATGTATGTAGCAGGGGGTTCAAGTTCGAGATCATAGTTCATTGCGGGTATTCGAATGGGTATGAGAGCCCTGTACAAGTAACAACTCTGTGATATTCCAATGTATTAAAGTATTTCCATGGATTGGATATTATACCAATGGATTGGATTTCACTGTAAAACAGATTTGATAGAGATTGTTTTAGTTGCATTAGAAGGTTCATGAAAAGTAATAACAATAGTCAAGTTGAAAACAGAGTGTCATACATTGCAAATTGCAAGTTTTAACTGATTTTGTACCTCTCCTTATCTTTCTAGGTACTTAGCGCTGGTGAGTTCACTTATATAAACCTCCCACGGCTGTGAAATCATAAGAATTAAAATAGTGAAATCGATTTATTCATCATTTGTGAACTGAATCGAATTATTTGTAAGGAAACTCCGAACACGGAAACAATGTCACGTAGACATGGGCAGACTTCGTATCTAATTAACATATGTATACTTAAATTAATTTCTACAAATAATTCCCTCCATAGTGCATATTAGTATAATTTTATTAATTTGTTTGTCGTGTCCAAGGGGAATTGTCGTTAGAACCTGTCGGATGATTCTGTAGAAAACAACGATGTGATGTCCCAATAAAAAGTTATTTGCGAAATTCCGGCGCCACCGGGACGGTTATGCCAAAAATCGATGCTTATTACAGAGATAGAATGTAGGTGAACCGAGCTAGCCTGTGTTTATTTGGAGCTGAATAGAGCGTTTCATTAGCCAAGTTGATTTCCGAGTGATAGATAAGCATGAATACCTCAATCAACTGTTTATTGCGCGGAAACCCAGAAGTGATTTCAAGAGTACAATGAACTTTATGGCAAAAGGTCAACCGACAAATCGTTTCCAAGAATATTATTTGTAACGTAAAAATGAAATTATTTTAAGCTTCCTAAGTATATTGTATTCCATTGAAACATAGAATAATTATTATAAGCTTTATAATTTTTAACTTTGAACGTAAGTTACTGAAATGACTAATATTAGAACGATGGACGTAAAATTGTACCTAAGTATTATGTTTTGTGAAAACCCACAAAATATTTAACGTATTATTATAATAATTTTAATTGTTAACCTCTGCGTTACTGAACTATTTTTGCTAGGATCAACCCCCTTACCATGAACTCTTAAAATGAGCAGTTTCCGTTGTGGAAGCGAGACGCCGCATTACACTGCACATAGCGGCGTCTCGCATCCACATCGTAAACTGCCCTGTTTTAAGAGTTCATGGTAAGGGGGTTGATCCTAGACCCTAGATGTATTTTCCTGACCACGTTCAATTTATCATTCACAATAAGTGTTAATTTATCTATTGGTTCTTACTTATGTGAATATGTGTAGGACTCACCCGTTCGGCTGCTGCTCCTGATTCTCATCAGCATCATTACTGACGATGGACTCTAACATTTGTATCTTCAACATGTTCGTGCATCACATGACAGTAAACAATTACTTTGGCACTGTAAACACTCAACTATCACTCCGTGACACATTCACTAATAAATTATTGAAGAAGCACAATACAATCCTTTCTGGTGTTGTTTGGTGATGACCTGAAACAAATGAAAACTGGGTTTTAGTATTAACTTGTGATCGACGTACCCATAGTCCTACGGGATTATACAAATATGCTGCAGGCCGTGTGGTTTCCGGCCTAGAATTGACCACCCCCTTTCCACCCCGTGGTGGGTGTCGTAAGAGGCGACTAAGGGAAAACCCAGAAGATGGGCAGCATTGTCTTCTGTAACTTGACCACCAACACTGCGATCCCCAAGCCGCTTGCCAAGCGTGGGGATTATGGCAACCACCCCCCTTTTAAAAGGGGGAAGCCTTTGTTTGTTTGTTTGTGTGGACGTCTTCCGGCTGATAATGATGATGATGCTGCAGGACCGACAGCTTTACAGGCTTTTCGAGGCACAGAACTACTAACGAAATAGTTATAGCTGATCCCAAAATGTACAACAACTTTTATGTGACGATATTTATGTTCTAATATTTTTGCTCTACATCTCAGCTTCATAGGTCGTAAAACAAAATTAAAAATCATACGTTAAAACCGAAAATCGGATCTCTATGAAAGATTTGTCCCTTTTGCCACACCTTATTAAAGTACCTAACTTATAAATAAAGCCACTTACATTGTAAACTCCAGATTAAATAAAACTACAATGTTTTATTGTACTGATTACTCCCATAACAATAAAGATAATCCTACATTCTTTATGTTCTCCATTCAGATATGCAAGTCTCGCTTGCACCGTGTAATGCTCGCAAAGTGTACAATCTATTTCTTATGAAGGGAATTAAATCGCTTCCATAAACAGATGATCAATTTGAAAAAATCTTATATCTGCTACAAACCATTTATCACTAACTTCTTGGCTCTTTGAACTTATATCCTTTGATGGCCGTCAATTAATAATTAAAATAGTTCGAAAGCTGGTGTTATTGACATCGCTCTAGAACATTGTTGGCAAATAATCGCAATTAGATGTGCCGGTAATAGAGCACGTCGAATAGACGACGTTATGCGGAAACTAACAATTATTTTCATGACGGTAAAAGTCTATATTCATATCACGTCTTTGTAACTGCATTATCTAGTGACTATGTTCTGTAAGTAGTTATTATTTGATTTTATTGCAGATTGTTAATTATGTAAAAATAAAGAAAAGGAAAAGGTTGACGATCTCACTATCGTGAACTCACGGGACTAGGTACTCACTCAATAGGTACTAATATTTAGGCTGATTGTAGACAGATATCAGTCAGTGTGATAAAAATGTATGTAAAGTATTTTGGAACAAGTTTTAAAGATAATGTTTGAAGAATGCTGGTAGGTTGGTGTGATACTTGAGGTAGAATCGCCCGTCATTTGTCTAGCTATCTAGCTTTATTGAGTACCTACATTTGTTGTATAACTACATAGTTACATACTATAGTTATTTTTTAGATGTTATTATTATATGATCCACATATAATAATAACATCTAAAAAATAACTTAAAATTTTATAACTACAACATACAGACAGACAATTGCAATCCTAATAGTGCATAACAGTAAACAAAATCAACAAATCAATAAAAGTCTACTCCATACATCATTTTTTTGACATGGGCAATGTATTAAGTCTTCACGCCAATCAAAGTAATATTACCGAGGCAATTAGTATTTCACTCAGAAATGTTATTACAAGTAGGAATACATACTTATTATTATGCGTTCGATTACGATTATTACCTAAGTAATAACAGTTACAAGTTAATCGCGTTTAAATTTACCGCCAAGAACCTGAACTAATCTAAGGTATAAGGAATGATTTCTGTGGACAGATTTAAGATTTCACATTTATTTAGCTAAATGTGAATCAGCACCTTTTTTTGTGTGTCAGGAATATTTTGACTACCTTCTAATAGTAGGTATACTTTGAGTTTGCAAGTCGTGTTTTGTGATTTTATTATAGGGGGTCTTGTAAACGATCAAGATTTTAAGCGTTACGACTTTTGATGCATAATGACTTTTGGTAGCTGCCGAAAAAGTAATGTGGTATAGGTACGTAAGTATTTGAGCTTATGGCATTTCATTCTGACCTCCATCTTTTGATGAAGCATAGGCATTTATAACCATTACCCCGAATTTGGGGTAAAAGAAATGGAAATTAACTAAATCATTATCATCATCGTCTCTGAGCCTATCGTCACCCATTAACTAAATACTTATAACAAATTATTGGTTCTATTCAATCTGTAGACAAAGCAAATTAACTCCCGAAAATAACTTCATCAGACTTTTCCTTTGAATAATGATGGAGAAGTTTCTCTACTAATTACTTTACTTTATATTTTCGCCCAGAAGAGCTATAGAAAAAGTTTTAGTATAACTTTTAATTAACGCCGATTTTTTTGTAAATAGCCTTTTCGGTAACTGATATTAGGTATCTAATGTAATACCTATGCGGTGTAAATCATTTTTTTTTTCATGCGTTTCGGTTTCTTTCTTTTCGTTCGTTCGGCGGGGCTTTTTTAAACTGCACCAGACGTTAGTATGATTGTTATTTCTTTACGGTATTATCAACTAGTATAATTGATATTTAGATTTACTATTTTCCTTATATTCTCATGTGTTTTAGCAAATGCGAATAATAATGTCATAAAAATCGTGACAGCTGAGCGCAGAATATGACGTCAGCTGGTGCCGTTGCAAAGCTGACGTGTATGCGCCTGTTTTTTTGCTTTAGCTACCTGCGCCCAAACCGCCCCTTGTGCTATTCGTCAAATATTAGAAATGATTAGAAATAGGTTTTTTCAATATGATTTCTAAAACTCACAAGTAAAGTTATTTGCGATTTTGGGAATATGAAGTTATTTGGGTGGAGTCTAGTAGAGAAGTCCGTTTCTACGCGGTAAGTGTGTCCTTGGTTAAGGCGCATACCCCATTGGAATGAACGTGAGATACTTTGAAGTATGGAGCGGTAGCATCAGAGAGCTGTTTGGCATTTGGTGAGGAAAGGGATGTGCGTAGCACTCAACACCACCGACGTAGCAATTTTGACTTCTCTTTTGTAACAAAGATCAGACGTGAATCAGAACGACAATTAATTGATGTCAAATCCGACGGTAGAAGATGGATTCATTTGGTTATCACAGTAATGGAAATCGAATTGAAATAGTAATTTAAGTAGACACTATGTACGTTGTAGACATTGCAAAAATGTTGTTCTATTACTTAAGTATTTTCTAATCGTCTTAGAATAAACACTAGATGTAAGACAAAATTCTATAAGTTATCAAATCACAACTAATTTACCATTTATGTCAATGTAAAGTTGTACCTAACGGTGCCTATAAGTATATACTAAAGGTACCTATAGTTGCTTTATCAATAATTGGTGATAATATTTTTTTTGAAATTTACACAAATGAAAGTGCCTAAGACACACGAGCACTGAGCATTGAGCCAGCACATTCAAACACAACAACTTTGTATATCTTTAACAATGTTATTAACTAACTCGCATTATGCGACAAGAATGCAGAGAAAGCTACATCGCCAACTTAAAGCCAAGAGTAATAAAAAGTAAATAAAACTCGTAGACATTTGTTTGTCGCAGGTGCGCACTTTAATAATACTGAATATTACAAGCACTCTTATCTGCCAAAAGTACGCGCAAGATAAGAGATGTTTCAGAGTATCTTGGGTACGTCGCTGACTACAAAACAGAGACAGTTTATGTACTCGAAAATTTAAGCAATACATTAGAGAAGTTTACCTAAAATACCAGGGACAGCTCTAGTACCTATGTATGTACCATGTACCGAAAAGTTTTCAAATCAATGAGAAAAGTTTGTTGTCCTTTGTGTCTAAACTAAAGTGCGGTGTTGCGATTTAAATAAACGTTTAGAAACGGCTTAATTTAGATTTCATTTAGGGTTGGAACTACCCTTGATAGTACGTCGCAGTTCTCTTATTCAAATTTATCTGATTTAAAGACGTGTACACAGATGCTGCCTTAATTTCCATATAAATTACATGTAAGTATACCTATACTTAAAAGTTTTAAGTATTATGGGATAAGTGGTTACCAGAACCGCTGTTTAAAATTATTATACATATAGTATATACCAGGTATTAAAATAATAATTTATACGTTACCTAGAACTAATTGTCAAAAATATTTTCTTCAGGGTTATCTTCTCGTTCAAGGATAATAAGATACAATGTCAAACCAATGCGATGGCTTCCATACAAATCAAATACCTGCTACTGATTCTATAGTACACCTCTGCCTCCTTCTTTAGTGATTAAAGGCGCGATGTTATAAAAGCGATAATTAACTTTCTTACTAGGTAGTAAAAATACAGCAAAAACAAAATCAAACTTAAAATTTTCACCAAAAAGGTGTCAATATTACTCTTCTACGGTGGAGTCGAGAACAGAACACTGAACTCCGACCACTAGGACAGTGGGAGACAGTCCGGCGCATACCTCTCCCACGGCCCCCATATATCTGCCAGGGCAGCACAACCAGTCATATACAAATTTTGAACTGCACGAAGGCACAGTATTGGTTCGGGAACTTTTCAAACATCGTTATCTCATGTCACATAGAATGTAACTTCCCGAGAAGAGCGAGACACCCGATGGTTTTGAGCCTTCTAATTTATTTATGTTTAAGGACGCAAACAACTTGCATTGCGCGTGTTGTAACTTTAGACAAACAAAACAAAATAATGACTGAACTTTAATTCCAAAATGTTCGGTTTCAAATATCTGATGGTAAAATAGTATTTTAAAATTAATAAAAATAAAAATTGCGGGGCCATTTTTAGAGAAATTATCAATAACATTTCATAATAGCAAAAACTGTTTATAGTGACATCTCTTGTAAACAATAAGAAATTAATAAGAACATTTTTCAATTTGTAGGTAGTATGAAATAAGTTTAGAAAGAGTTTTAGAACGCAAAATGACTACTTGTAAGATAAACTTACCTGTGGCGGTGGGTACATCGTGACTGTCAATATGACAGTTTTTGATGTACTAAAAGCTGTTACTTACAACGCTTTTAAAGCAATATTAAAATTGTAATAATTGTTAGTGTTATAACTTCAACGTGATTTTACACTAATGAGTTCTCCGCGATTTGAATCATACGTTTTATTTCGCAAAAAGGTTTATGAGTCTCCATTAGAATCAAAACTGTTTTATTCGCCGAAGAGCAAATGTTCACATTCATTCAACATTATTACAAGATATGCCTTTATTGATCGCCGAAGGCGTAGGAGTTTGACGGCTGATACCATTTATCACTGACTTGTGACTGATGTAAATTGAAATAGGCAATGCCACAAATATATCACAGGTAATGCATACAATTTGAATTTCATATGAATTGCTGCATAAAATCCCAGTTCTGGCTGATCCTTAGTTAAACGTGCCTCTATTTTATTGATATTGGTACCTGATACAAACGATCATTGTTTACATTAATCAACTAGAACGGTTTGTTGAAGTATGCTTTATACATTTATTTTTCCAATTCCAAATAGTACGGAGTAGGTCCCTACAGGTTTTCTTTTGTTATTTTAATAGTTGTTGTGTTTTTAGTTTGTTTGGAAATAGTATGTGGTTGGGATTTTCGCAACGTAGAACTGTGAAGTTTTCGCTGGCAGTTTGACGTAATGATAGAGAAGAACCAATGTGGAAACTTTACACCCTAGCACTACGTAAGTCTTTGAAGATTGTCATTTTTCTTGAAATGCATTGTAGTAAACCATATAAAAGTTAGAAAAGGAAAAAGGAAAGAAAGATTACAAAATATAATTATTTATTAAAACAGTTTATATAAGGCTAAAGAAATCGCAACAAGGGTGAAAAAATAAAACTATTGGTGCGAGTCGTAAGAGGCGACGAACTCGGTTTGAGCCCAATAAATGGCAGTAAGCTCCTAAAATATTAATTAGGTCTTATGATAAGCTGGAAAAATGTGAGTATTGTGCGTGTAAAGACTCCTGAAATACGAGCTCACTTCTGCCAAACACTTTGGGGACTACAGGCATGCTTAGGTAAGTTACTATGTTTGTCGCTATGAATTCTTGTAATAAATGAATGTCCCATATTAATTATGCCATGTGGTATCCGGCCATGCCGTATGGTATCTGGCCAAGAATTGACCACCCCGTTTCCTCCCGTGGGTGTTATAAGAGGCGACTAAGGGAAAATCCAGAAGATAGGCAGCAGCGTCTTCTCCACCCCTCCGAAGGGGGAGGCCTTAGTTCCACAGTGGACGTCTTCCGGCTTATGATGATGATGATATTTGATATACTGGAGTTAGTTACAACAGATTATTTAAAAGTACAAGCGTACAATATGAACGCGTTTGTTTGATACGGGCGTCCTCTGACGGGTGGCTGAGTAACGATCTAGTGCGCCATCTACCTTAAAACAGGTAAAGGATCAACAGTAGGTTACAAGGAGTATATTTATGATATTAGGACTCACTGAAACAATATGAACTTTTATACATCTATAGTTAACTAGAAAAAATGATACACATTAGATTATAAGATACAATATTTTTTGAATTCGAAACATCTAATTGGAGATAAGATTTATGCAAATGAAATGCCCCCAAATCCTGTTATTATGTCCTGAGTTCCTGACTCGACCGTCGACCGGCTTGAATTCTATTATTATTGTAATGAGCTCGACAGTAAAACATTGTTTGACCTTGTCCCTTAAGAATATATTAGGAGACATTAGGGGTCGACTATACAGACACAATAATCTTAATCCTTTTATTAATTGTATATTTTACCATTTTCAGATTGCTGCAGCAGTTTTGCTGGATATACGTAATACAGGATTTAAAAGTAAGTGATACAAGAAAGAATTTGGCGAAAAAAAAAGTTTTTTCTTCTACTAATTTGGGTGAAATGGGGCTATTTGGCAGTTACGTCAATAATTTTGTTTAAGAATATTAATGTAAATTACTTTCAGTAAAACTACAAACTACGCAATTCAGAACGTGCCATCGTTTAGGTAAGAGTCTATGTTTTAGAATGATTAATGCTTCCAAATTTTTAAACTTAATTTAGTGGAATTTAAAAAAACATGTAAAAGCAAATGAAATAATAAATCACGAAAAAAGGGCGGACTAATTCTCTACACAGGTGAATGTTGCGGTCAGGGACTTTTTGCATACCATACATATATGTGTCGAATTGAGAGTGTGATTATTGTTTTTACAGATTTATTCTTATTGCCGGAATCCCAAACCTTAACAGTATTGATTTGGATGAAATGAGTTAGCCGACTCGATACGCGTTTCGACGCCGGCTCCCCCTGTAGAGACGGACCTCCCAATGTAAAGACGAGCGTCCTTGTATTTATGCCACCTGTAAGGAAAACTACAATAGCGCGATTCAGGATTTTGCTTAATTTTGAAATATTTATGGCACTTTTTTATTGGACGCACACTAAATATCATTATTAGGACTAATATCTACGTTAAATACAAAGACTTACCTGTAAATTTTAAATATTTCTAGTGTTTTTGACCTAATGTTGATGTTTTACTAAAAAAGTAAGTTTTTTTTTATAAAATTACAACATACTGTGTAAATAAATTTGAAAAATATAACTCTTAAGTCTTTTATTCAGATTTGGATGAATAAACTTGATTATTTTTTGGTAATAAAAAACTTTTAACATTCTCAGATAACATTTTCAACTATTTTACTGTATATAATTATAAGTATTTTATTATTAAACGTGTTAAAAGATTCGTCTCGCGCGAGTCTTGGCTACTAACAAAAGTCAAAAGCGCCCCCTATTTAGTACTAAAGGGAGTACGTGAATAACATTTTAACCTTTGGGAAAAGATAAATTTGTATTTGAATACTACTTTACGAGTAGATCAAAAATTTCGGGACTATATCGCTGATAAATTGACCCTTAAAGTTATTCATCTATTTCACACCTATCGCCTATATACACCTACATATATAAATATTTTAAAAAATAACATTGCCAGGTTTAAGTAAATTACAGTTTACCAGGTTATGGAACCATGCATAAATTTATTTTAAATTAACCTAATAACAACCAAAGATGGAAAAAGCTTTGCTTGCTCTGAGGATCGATCCTGATCTCAAACGTGGAGTCGACGCGCTACAGGTTCTATAGGGCGTCATGTAATCGTAGTAGTCAACGGTCTGAGGTTGATAAATTGCTACTCTCTTCTCTCCATTTCTTCAACTTCGGTAAAACTTTTTACGTCAATGAAATCAAGCTATACCGCGTCATCATATTGAATTCGTTTTCTTCTAAGAAGATTTTTAGGTAACATGTATTTTGAAATTTGTTCAATAATACTATTGTTGTATTGTTTTACAGTAATGCAAAATTATACGATTCTGTGTTCTATGTTTCTATTAAAATATCAGCTTAACAAACAATTAAAACCGGCGATGGGTATTCCTGGATTCCTACGACAAAAGGGGCAGCCGAGTGCCCGATTAAAGTTTTATCATACCTTCTGTGATCGACCAAATTATTTAATATTGGAGAGGCGTGTATCTAACGGTCAGCCACGTGTGCAAACAATTTGTCTGCACTCATATGAAGTTACTACTCTTAAGAAGAGGTACACATTCAAGTATTTGTGGAATAGTGAGATTATTAATTTTGTTCTTGATCATTTAATATTAATACATATGAGTTTTTATTCATATATATTTTTTTGTATTATTAAATTATAATTTCAAAAATAAATCTTGTTAGATGTAGTTATGGATATAATTATGCTAAAATTTGGTTTCTTGATATCAAAAAGGCGTCAAAAATTCTTCGTCATTAATTTTGAGACCGACAAGTACGCACTAAGTGCCAAATACAAGACTGTCATCTATGAGGTAGGATCACTGGGTATATGAAGGTCATGATTCGTAACTCAATCATGGAGTTTGATGGAATTAGGTCAGCTCCCGTGAACTGATTCAATGCGAAGAAACGGACGCCCGTAGAAAATAACACAATTTCTGGATATATTCAAAACTTCAAAATTACTTTAAAAGTGCGATTCAGTACTATTACCTGCTAGTTTTTGGGACAAAAGAATAGTTTTTAGAATCACTATTGTACTTTCGTTGTTATCTATTCGTGGCGGATTTGGGGTCTATCATTGTTATTTGTCGCAGTTCGGCGTAACAGTCTATTGAACGTAAACCCTCACCTCCCGACCCTAATATTTAATACCAACTAATATAATTAATGCAAATTTTAATCGTTTAATTAATTAGCAAAGTGGAATTAAAGTTAAATAATTAAAGTGAGAGAAATTGTTATTCAACCATATAAAATCGTATTAACATATCAATGTGTTCTAAATACAACATATAAAAAATTTCCTACTGTAATGCACTGCAATAAAATTTAGTTTGCGCACAAAGTAAAGTAAGCTCATTGAAAAATTTATAACCATCATAACGGGGTTATTGCAAAGGTCAGCGTTTATTCTACCGACAAGACTAGGAGCCGAGAAAATAAGGACATTTATGGCCTGCACATATTTCAAGTTAGGTTAGATTACAAAAGAGAGGTAAAGTGAAGGAGATTAAGCATTTTTATAAGCTGCTTTAATCTGCTACAAGAATGAACCTTTTAAAATTTCTTGGAATAATTATATCCAAAATTCTCGGAAGGAAAGTAACATTATAACAAGATTGTCAAATTAAAATCTTAATGCATGTATAAATGTGTTGAATTTCTTATGTTTGCAGCGGAGCGTGTAGATTACTTTAACACTGTAATGCGTAAGCGTACAGCATCACTGGTGCAGCGTGTCATAGCAAGCCCCAACAGGGTTCTGAATATGGTGGCTGACAGAGTGGATTGTCCTTACATAATTTACTGCTGTTATATGAGTAAGTATGTAGTCGAATACTAACACGGCATGTTTTATTTTTAAGATATATCATAGATAATTAACACTTTCACCTAATATGAGTATTTTCTTGATATGTAGTTTATTATATTATGCATTAATCAAATAGAACAAAATAAAAAAACACAAAATTATAACTTAATTTCAAAAACTTCATATAATTTTCTGCAGCAATGTGGTTACATGGTCATTAATGCTCCAACCTCCTCTAGAGAAAATATTCAACCTTCTCTCGCTTTAATCACCTGTAATCAGGTGTACGAGTGAAAAAGACAGCGCATACTACATTTTATAACCATTATTTTCGTTACCTTAGAATACAGAACAATTCGTAACAATAACAGTATGCAGTAGCGTAAATAATTATATTATTCTTCTTGACAATAAGTAGTATAGTAATTATAGTATAGACAATATAGTAGAAGAAGATTGAAGATTCACGTAAAGCAAAGCAATAGACATTCCAAAGTTAATGACAATATTATACTTAATAATTATTGCCAACAAAACAAGCAATTAAAAGAATTATAAATGCGAAATTTTATGAGTGTGTTTGTATGTTTGTTACATCTTCACATTCAAACGGCTGGACCGATTTTACAAAAATTTGGTATGGAGATTAACACATGGGCTACTACACTTTTATCCTGAAAAAATGTAGTGGGTAACACCGCGAGGCGCAGCTAGTACTAAATAATTTAGGGAGCAATTTCAATCTCATCAAAATCCATCAGAATTAATCAGGTCAAAACCAATTTTATTTACCAAAATCTTAAGTCACCCGTTATTTGCCATTATAGGGTCAGTTTAAAGTACGAATTCAAAAACTTATCTAACTGTCCTTTTAAATTCTTAAAATGATACAGAGCTGACATACAGAGATGACCTAGGTGCCATTTTTTGCGAACAACAATAACAAACATAACATACCGAATTGGTCATGGCGCATATACTCACGCCTACACATTACTGTTCCGGGATAGACAGAATTAAGCGTGACATCATGGTAATGAGAATTCGATGCGCCACGACTTGCTAGATACTGGTTTATGAATTAAGACGTGTGAATAATCATGTACTTATGTATGTCTATTTGTCGATAGAATAACGAATATTATGTGTGATGTTGAACTGCCTCGTTGGTCTAGCGGTCGCTTAGCGCGACTGCCTAAAATATTCGAATCCTGAGTCGGGCAAAGTGTTATTGGGTTTTTACATTTGGTAATTCTTAGTTCTCGCCCTCTATAACTTTGGGATCTATAATACAAGTGGCGAAATGTGGGTGAAGGTACTATACTATACACCTCTGCTTACCCTTTCGAGGAATCCAGGCGTTAAAGTGGTATGTTGACAAAAAAAATATTTTAGATTCTTCTCATAGTCAAAACGTGCGTACCATAATTTCTATATTTTGTTAATACCTACAACAGCGTACTCTTGTATCCTAACTCCCAACTGAACCACGTGTGCACAAACAAACAAATAGTAGGTCGAACACAAATATTTATTTATCCCGTGCGTGGATTCGATTCGCGACTAAATTAAACAACACGTGTTACTTTACCTCAGATAAAGTCAAACATAACAAGGGAATAAGGTCAGCTACACCTAAGTTTTGCTAAAGTATACGCTAGTAGCCAAGAAAGCACCAACATTTTGCAAGGAAATCCATAAAAGCCGGTAGAAAATAACACGGTAACCAAATTGCACCAAATACCAAAGTTAGGTCCCGACTTGTGTGGTCTAAACGTCTACTGTAACATTGTTGAGCAATATAAAACGCGAGTTTTATTAAAACCGCTATAAATATACTAAATGGACTTTACTTGTACTCACCAGCTCCCGTGGTTACAACTTGACAAACAGCCCATTATGTACTTAAAATACATGATTGCTGTTGTAAAATCGCAAGGCGTATTGAGCTTCTATGTAACATAGAAACACACTATAGTATATATATAGTATATACACAGTAGTCGTGTCCTCAATAGGCAGATTAATGATTAAACTAAAGAAGATGACGAAACACAATCAATTAATAATATAATTGAAGACTTGTTTAATGTATATAAACCTCCTTATTCATAAGAAAAATACAATTTTAAACCATGGATTAAATTATATCTGCCACAGTTTGCATGTCAGAGAATTGAGATGTCAATAGATTTATGACGGTTTTAAGTTAATGCAGGTATCATCCTCGTTTATATTATATGAGGGAAAGAGGTTAGGCGAGTAGTTAAGTATGAGTCATTTAAACAACATTTTGCCGCGTGGTATCCGGCCTAGAATTGACCACCCCCTTTCCTCCCGTGGGTGTCGTAACAGGCGACTAAGGGAAAATCCAGAAGATGGGCAGCAGCGTCTTCTGTAACTTCACCAACAATACTGCGATCCCCAAGCCGCTTGCCAAGCGTGGGGATTAAGGCAAACCCCCCGTTTAACGGGGAGGCCTAAGTTCAACAGTGGACGTCTTTGGCTGATGATGATGATGATGATGATTTAAACAAGTATGATTGCCATTTACCTAGGGTATAAAACTATGCTTATTACTTATTTATGACCAAATCAATAATCATGCTATCTAAACTGTCAATTTTGCGCACAGATCGCACACCATCGCTTATCAATAAAATAACAGATATTCCTATTCATACAAGGTCTTGTACTTGTCAGATATTTTAAGGCTTCTGTTTGCGTACGACGTATAACTAATGATTCAGACATTATTAAAACTTCAGATAGGTTTACGGGTTCTATGTGAAGTACAGTCACGCTGGTCACGCAACCTATTATGAACCGGTAAAGTGCGTTGACATTGTGACGTCATGAGCACCCGATAGCTCTAATACATAAGCATGCATTGCCTTTAATCCATTAATTACATGGTATGCACTTAGAAATAACACGAAAGTGTATAAAATTCTTAACATCACGCTTGTATTCCTCGAAGGGGTTGGCTGATGTGTATATACTACACACAGTACACACCTATACTACACACACCTTTCGACCTAATTTCACCAGTTATTTTATAGGTCCTTAAACCAAGGTTCAAATCCAGACTACTGTGACTAGTGCGGCTACTGAGAATTACCTGCCCCCTTACCATGAACTCTTAAAGCAGGAAAGTTTAAGATGTGGAAGCGAGACGCAGCTACGTGCAGTGTAATGCGGCGTCTCGTTTTCACAACGTAAACTGTCCTGCTTTAAGAGTTTATGTTAAGGGGGCTGATGCAAAAATCTAAAAACACTTTGCCCGATTCGAGAATCGAACGCAGATCCCCTCGCTAAGCAGTCGCGTATATAGATTAATAGGTACCTTATATCTACAGCGTCGACAGCCAACATTTCAATCTTTATTCGCGCACATTTTTCACTAACTGAAGAGTTGCGACATCGGCGCTGCAATGAAAATAAATCCGCTTATTTTGGTTATGAAAACAAACAAGTCCTAGTTAAAAGCTTGCTACTGGATTGCTGTATACACAGACGTGGTCGCAATCAGGCAGATTGTGTGTTGATTGACTTATGACGACAGCGTGGCCGAAACAATTACTTATGAGATTACAGGCTAACGAGGTTTTGAACGAATAACACATTGGTATTAGGTAGGTACATACTTAGAGTTGGTTAAGAAATGAGATATAATGAATGTCTTTTAAGGTTTCCCAGAAATATACCTAATTAATCTAAGTTTTTTTTATAGAAACTCCTTCGATCTTCGTAAACTGTACTGCACCCTTACCATGAACTCTTAAAACAGGACAGTTTAAGATGAGGAAGCGAGACGCCGCTACGTGCAGTGTAATGCGGTGTCTCGCTTCCACAACGTAAACTGTCCTGTTTTAAGAGTTCATGGTAAAGGGGCTGTACACAGATTGAAATCCACGGAAAGTAATAAGGCTATTAATTCTAGACTAAGATAGAATAAAATGATGCAATAATACCATAATATTGGTGCACCGAAGAAACAGTAGGGAAAACTTTGCAGCGTAATTATACAGTTTTCTATTAATTATGTTTTCTACCATCAATCTATATTTACTGTTACTATTTAGCATTGAGCCGTAATTAATTGTATTAAACAATTAAGCTCCTTTCAAACAATGATTATTAGTTATCATGCCACTTTTTCTTTACAGATGAAAAACTATGAAATATAGGGTACTGGCTGGCAACAGTAAATTATATTATGCAGACGTAAGGTATAAATAACGCTGTCATTGTCACACTGTATGGAATGGAAAATGTGAGGATAATTTCTCTGAAGGAAACTTTAAATTTAAATAGTACCTACTGTCTAACTGTATACTTATGTTATTAAACTTTGAATAACGTTTAACAGAGAATAAATTCTATTGCTGTTAATACATTTAGTACTTGGTATAAGTAGCCTCAGTAGAGTAGAGTAGTCTCAGGTGTAGTAGGTTCTACGACTTTCTTTGATAAGTTCCAGCTTTGATCCCTATATGACTTAGGTACATGACAAATATTTGATAGTTTATTACAATTGCAGCAAACATATAAATAAATAAACGTAAGACGTTTGCCAGTTACCTGAACAACAACACACAGGAGTCTTTGTCTTTTTCGTCGTTACGGCATGGGCAGCTATGTCTATGGAAATATGCCATGCTCAATGCTCATACCGTAGTGTAGAAATTGGTCAGTCAACAAAGATGGTAGCGAGGTTCGTCGCCCAGGGTGCGCCGGGCGTACTTAGGTACGTTGAGGCGAGTGCCTATTTGCACCCCAGGATTATTTATTACTTCTTATTGTTATAGGAGCATGCCTCAATAAAGTTTTAATAAAAATGTCATGATCATTCGTTTCTAAAACTTTAGTATTAGTGACTTCTGTTCAGCTTAGAATAATTCAGAATCTGCATTATACATGCTCTAGATCATTTCGTGTAACTTAGTTAGTATTATTGGAATAAGAAGAATACAGCGTAAACAAGTTTTCATGAAATCAAGTTAGTAGAATATAAAATGACATTTTCTTCGAATTAATCACTGTATTCCGTGACACAACGGGCGTCCTTCCCTGTTTTCAAGATTCTCTAGGATCTTAAGATCCATTAAAGAAGTCTTTATAATAGCTATGCACCCATGTAGATCCCACCACTCTATTGTAGTAAATACTTTGTTTAGAGGTAATTTTATGAGAGATCCGTTTTTACTTCGGAACTCTTAAAGGCGTGAATTAGTAATATTATTGCCTGCAAAAAAAGCTAAGGTCGCCAATTTGTTATTAATATTATTTCAAAATTTAAGAAAACGTTGCCTTGTAATATTACGAACTATTATAGAATATTTATGATTACATAGTGCTGTTTCATACTCAGTACTTAGTTTACCATATAATTAGGCAACAAAATTAACCTATGATTTACAATTTTCATCTAAAGTAAATCATTCTTGTTAAATATGTAAATTTATATTATCGGCAGACTAAAAGGGTTAATATCGTTTAATAGCTATAATATTACCGAGCCATAATCGCCAACGTTACGTTATGTTGTAGCAATATAGCAGCCTATGGGAATAATGTTCAGCAGAGAACGTTTACCGACTGCTAATTACTGTAATGACATCATAAGCTGTTAGTTTTAACTATAAAGCGTAGAGAAATTTACGAGGAGCTGTCTCGTTATCATCTCGGCTGTATAAGCAATACAGAATTTACGGCAATGAGGACGTTAGCCATAAATTTAAAAGGGACTAAATACCGTTTGATAACAATAAGTATGCAACAAGGTTTTTGAAAAGCACGGTACTAATTGCTATGCCTAATGTAGAAAGTGTAGTACAAATTTTGTAAAAATATTTCTTGAACTTACACAGTCTTACGATATTTGTGTAGGTGTACCTAATTTCTTTTGGTGCAAGATGATCGAGTAGCAGAAATAAATTTTATAGAATTATTATAGCTTTATATTTTTTGGAAGACCGGTTTGCTGTGGAGTTTCTTACGCCATTTCTTTCTTTTGCCAGCAAAGTTATTGTTTTAGCTGTCTTCTGGCTTGATTAGTATTAATTGATCTTTTTTTATTGACTTTTCTACATAATCTTGATAAAAGGAAGGGTTCGAATCCAGTTTCTACCTCTGGAACTAGACTAACCAAGTGTTTAGTCAGTTGAAACGAAATTAATATCTACTGTTTCATTATAGCTACAATTTGTAAAGGTCGTTATGGCTATTAACTTCTAGATTAATATTACTAAGATAATACAAGTGGTAATTGATTTACTTAAGATGGGATACAGTTGGAACTTCTTCTTATGATAACATCCCGACTTGGTTGTGAAGAAACTCAGAGAGTTTCAGTTACCCTATTGTATAATGATATCATAATACTGTTAAGTGTCTTATCAATAAATTTCTGCATTGTACGGAGGTACGGAGTATAAGAATGAAACGATTTAAATTTTTTTTAACGTCGCCCCACACTACGAATTTCTCCTGTATCGAGGTTGCGTTTCACATACATGCAATAGCACATACACAAACACCCAGACTCAAGACAAAGATCAGCAGATCATATAAATTTTCGAATCGAAGCCGCAACCCCTGTTGCAACAGTCCAAGCACTTAACCACTGCGCCAATCAGGTCGTCATCATGAAGAAGAGATTGTAGGTATACATTTTAATTCAGTTAATAATGTAACAAAAATGAGTAAGCAACAATCATTTAATTCATGTATGAGCTAAATATTAATTGATTAGTAAACTGTGTTTTAGCTAATTCTAAATTTCCCTCATGGCGTGTAACATGCAACTTATCGTACCTAGCACAAAAACCGAAGCACCTAGTCGCAACAATAAATTTCGGTGGTTACTTCCGAAATAAAGCATTTTACTTTAAACAAGTTACCATCTTTTCTTCTATGGGCCCAAAATCCACATTGACTTTCTTGAAGTAGTTTCGTAACTGAACAAATTTTACGCTTGGCTGATGTCGATGATTAAAAATGAAAACTCGATGCATCGGTGTGAGGCCGAACGGAACGACCGCTCGATACCCGAGGTTACTACATAGATCATTTATTTATCATATGAATGATACACATGCCGGACGGATTGCCTCGTTGGTCTAGTGGTCACTCTAAGCGCGACTGAGCATGAGGTCTCCTAGCTTCGTAACCCGGGTCGGAGAAAGTGATACTGGGGATTTGTGCCCGGTTCATGGCAATAGGCTCGCCCCCTTTTACACTAGGACCCATAAAAGAACAGGTGAAATGTGGGTGTATCTGCGTACCCCTTCAGGGAATACAGCGTGGTTTTATTCGTGCTGTACTGTGACCTGTTAATTTCACTGCACACGACAAAACGTGTTAGTATTAATTTCGTTTGTTTTATAAATTAAAAGTGTTGAACATAAATTCATGAATGAAGGAATTTGTTCGTGTTATGTTTTACCAGCACGATCAATAACAATCGTTGAAAGTATAAAATTACTGATTATTTTATTTTACTCATTACACATAATTTGAAATTCATCATCATCATCATCAGCCGGAAGACGTCCACTGCTGGACAAAGGCCTCCCCCTTAGAACGCCACAATGAACGACATCTTGCCGTTTGCATCCACCGGTTGCCCGCAACTCTGATGATATCGTCGGTCCACCTGGTGGGAGGCCTGCCAACGCTGCGTCTTCCGGTTCGTGGTCGCCACTCGAGAACCTTTCTTCCCCAGCGGTTGTCAGTTCTTCGAGCGATATGGCCTGCCCATTGCCACTTCAACTTGCATATGCTTTGAGCTATGTCGGTGACCCTAGTTCTTTGGCGAATTTCCGTATTCCGGATCCTGTCGCGCAAAGAAACTCCGAGCATAGCTCTCTCCATAGCTCGTTGAGTGACTCTGAGCCTCTCTAAAAGGCCAACCGTTAGCGACCGCGTCTCAGAGCCATACGTCATCACTGGCAACACACACTGGTTAAAAACCTTCGTCTTCAGACACTGCGGAATTTTGGATGAGAAGATGTCGCGTAGTTTCCCTGAATTTAAAATTCACTTTTGTATAATTAAAGGCATTTGAGTATTTATTAAGTAATCAGTTAGTAAACAAAATCTATGGGTGTATAATACCTATCTTGTAACCTGACACTGATACAACAGACTTATTCGTTCATTATTATTATCTTCTAAATCTAAATGAATGAAAAGGTATCTTATTGATCTCCATTCAATAGGTATCAACGATCACCCCTGCTCCATTTGTCCCATCCATTTTGTGAACTCATTGGTGAGGTTTTACAGAACGAATGTACGGTATCTTGTTACCGTCACAGTGCAAAACTTTTATAATAGATGACGTTCGATAGAGAAGAAATGGAATCAATTTGTAGAACCCTATTTCTTGGAACATATATTTCATGAAGTATTTAAGAAAAAATCAGGTGTTATGGTCCTTTGTTCAATTTTTAATGGATATTCTTAATCGTACCTATAAATAATAATATCTTGGGACAGCTCACACACGGTCATCTGATCCCAAACTAGGCAGAGCCTGTATTATGGTAACCAGACAACTGATAAACATACTTAAATAATCGTCACATGTAACAATTTTACTGTTTTTTTTTTATTTACTTAAAAACTTTATGTTGTAATATAAGTCCTAGTTCTTCAGTTTTGACAATTTCGAATTCTGAGAACGTTTGTTTTTGGCGGATGGATCTACGAGCCTACTTTGTATGAATACATAAGAAAAAGTATTAAATCAAATTTCCAAGTTACAGAACAGTCCCGCAGAACAATGCGGACTTTCATTATATCTTCAAGTTAAACTTAAAATCTTTTATCAATTTTCGTTCAACGTTTTCTATTTTCAATTGTTTATTTTAGTTTGGTTTCGTACAGATCGCGTGTCATCATATTTGGTTTTCCTCGAACTGTTTAATGTTCAATGTAAATTTATTGTAATAGTACGCGTGTCCTATCCAAAATAACCTATGTTAGTACCTATACATGTGGTAATGACACGTGGAAAACTATATCGGTTCGACTGTTAAAATTACTAAAAGTAGTAAAATGGACTATTGAGCAACGCTAAGGATATGTATTGACAGTTGTATAATATAAGCAATTTTAAATTCTATATTATTTCCTTATACCAGGTACTATTTACAATTAGGCATTTGTCTTTGGCAGCCTCTATAAGGTTAATCTAGTAGGAACTACTTGGATGCTAAATCTTTTGGTAAATCAATACCTATAAATTGTAAACTCTAAGACTTTTACAAAATTGTCAGTGAATCTTAATAAGCAGACGAGATTCCCATTAATAATGTTCATCCGATTACAGTAAATCAAATAGGATCGTGGTTCCCATTTGCATCATAAAAGGGAAAAGTTACTAGATGTATAACTCAGCACATGACTCAATATTAAACTGCTTTAATGTCTTATAAACTATAGTGACATTTTGACTGATTGTCACTTAATACAATTTATCATAAATTAAAGCCATTGTCATATCAATTACCAATCATTATTTATTCTAGTACGCATGCTTGGCATGTATTAGTGGTGACAATAGGGAATGGTTATGTAAACATTATGACTGATATTCCCTGGGGAGAGATGCTTCAACCTATAGTAGTAGCGCTTATATGTATCATGGATAATGGATATGGATAAGAAGACGTCCCATCGCGTTACATTAAGCACAATCTTTTTGTCCTTACTTTTCAGGGGCTCTAGAGCTAGACAAATGGAAAATTGCTTGACGAATAGAATAATAAATGTATGGGGAAGAAATAGTTTCGACGTTACGTAATTTCAATCATAATTATCTCAATCCTACACATTTTTAATTCTATTCGATTTAAGTATTATATTCGTTTAGCGGTTTGCCTCTTATCTAGGGCCCCTACGTACTGTAAAATAATATTGGGAGTAATTTCACCGTTTCGTTTATAGTGTTAATATGTCATATTCCTCTGTACCTACGCAATTTTTGGCTCTCACCGGAGTCGGAGCTTTAAACGCAATATTTTTGGAGATTCGTTTTCTGCAAGCTTTAGCATTGAAGTATTTTTTCAATTCAATTGTAGGTTACCGTATCGGTATTTTTTGTTGTTTTGATTGCACACACGACATCTTCTTGGTCGGACTATTATGTTGACTTATAAATACATATCGTTTGCGCAGATCGATGTAACTGAAAGATTTAACTGTGCTTGTCGTAGTCAAGTCTAGGGTGGGTGACCGTTCATAAGACTCCGTGCCAGCGGTCACTGTCCTGGGTTACACAATGAAAGAAACAGTCTTCACAGGAGTTTAGATAACAAAATATATTATTCACTACTATAAAGTTTTATAGAAATTACGTCAGCTGGCGGGTTTATTAAGAATAATAATCTGCTATGTTTTAATCATAGAATAGTGCTAGAAAAACAAACCTAGTCTTTTTGACTTTATAACAGTAACATATTTATCCAATTGAAGATTAAAACGACAGACAACCTTGCTATAACTATTCCAATGAGGCACGCAATTTACTTGAAACTAAATCTCCATTTCTAGAGAGTAAACCAGCATTTGCTATGCAAGACAAAGTTTGAGCGCGTAGCGGTAGCAATATTAGTAGCTGGAATGTTCCTCTTATTCCATAAGCATAAAGCAGCTTAAGGATAAAGGAAAGAACAATATTTAGTTCAGTAAACTAAGTTGGCCTCGTTTCAAAGAAAAAATACACGCACCATCTGTTGTTAGCCGCAGCACGTAGACAACTAAGTGCCTTGAAAGTCTATGAACTACTTTTAATCACCGCCTTCGGTTGCTTGTTTTAAACTACATTCAGATATTGAAAAGTGGGAAAGACGATATAGAAGTAGTTTGTGTAGACTCCTGGTAAAGGAAAATACCTTTAGTGATGGCCTTAGTGTATTATAGGTGACAGATTTGTATGGATAGGAATGGATATATGATACAAGATTATAAGTATATTGTGGATTGGTTTTGTGTAGAACTTGCATGTTATAGAGAAAGTATTTAGTTGTCTAGCATCTTCGATCAGGGAAGTGCACCGAACGACATTGATCTCTATGCTGTTAGCACAAATTTCACTACACAGTTATTATTATTTATTCAAGTTCCTAGTACATTTTTGAAGTTCGGTTAATTTACTGTGAGATACTAACGTTCTTGTACCTACAAACACTACGCCTGTCGTAACAAATAATTAACGAAAATTATTACAGGTTGATCATAAAGAATTCATAGCGAAAACTTTTATATGGCCAAGTTCCTTCATTCAATTTTGTTTGGTAAAACCATTTTGATACTGAAAATACCTTATTGTATATTTTTAACAAAGTATTTTTTGCTATTGCGTTATTTTGAAGTAAGCGCATTAAGTCTTACCGTAATGCGTAAAGTTTTGAATTTTATGTCTTCTTTATCTTATTGAGGGTTTTTTTATGTGGTGAGTCTGTGATATTTAAGCTTACATTAGATATATCCAACTTGATCATGGTTATCAGGTTAGTAATTTTGAGTTGTACCACATCAGACAATCAACGTTGCAGAATATAGGCAAAAATATAAGTGCCTTTTTATTCAAATTAATTAACCAAGCTCTTTGACCAAGTGTTAGCAATAAAACATACTGTTCCTTCAAATTATTGTAGGTAATACAAATAATTTCTGTTTATTGAAGTCGTAACTTAATTCTATGAATTTATAGGACCAATAACCACGAAATAAAGTTGAGGGTTTAGTACGCCCGCGGGGCATATACAAGCCTAGCAATAACACCTACCTGGCCAATATTAATTTAGGTACCTTCAGGGTTTATTTTATGCGGGGTATAGTAATGTGTGTGAAATGTGGACACCTACTTTTGTACTAGGTCCATATAATAAGTAACTACGAAATATTGTGCTCGTGCTTAGATTCGTTGTGGATAATTCAGTAGGTTAGAACTTGGCTGGTGAGATCCTGGCGGACTGTGGATGAAAAAAAAATGAACAGATGGATGCAACTGGCAAGAGATCCTTTTCTTGTAAAAAACGACTGGCATAGCAAGCGCTCGTACTATCGTAGATAGACTGATTCGCACGTTTGCTATGTAGCTACAAGTAGGTATGACGTATGTACTTGTACCGATCCCTTAAAAAAAAGTGAATATGGAATACCACGACATATAAAATTATAAATGAAAACCGGGACATGTCTACTTAAAAAAAATAATCACGGAAGCCGGCGATTGAAGTTAGTCAATAAAAAAACAAAATTGAGCTCTTTATTAGGAGTGAACGAAACCTTTCCAATATGTGACTATGTTTAACACGGACTCGCATATCCTTTTGTTACTTCGAAAGTGAAAGTTGGCCTCGATTATTTTCAATTGGGTCAAGGTCGCAAAGTCATTTCTTGTATTCTTGACTTCATATTTTTTTAAGTGACTCATTTTTTTTAAGCAGTTATTTTAGGTTTGTAGCTAACGTAATATTAAACCTTTTAGATTGGTTATCGTGAATACACGCCTATTTTGAAAAAATATCAGTCTATTTAAAGCTGTTTTAAAGCTCTTGTATTTTCCACATGGAAAGTGGGGCTCGTAGCTATGTGGCTACCCCGCAGATCAGTCGATCTGCGAGGTTAAGCCGCGCTCGCCGCGGTCAGTCTTGTGATGGGTGACCGTTTTCACATGTCGAGACCCCACCGTGCTTCGGAAGGCACGTTAAGCCGTTGGTCCTGCGCCTGATCTCCTCCGGTCGTGGTGGTCTACCGTCCCATCAGACTATGAGAGTAAGGGAATAGGGAGTGCACCTGTGTTTGCGCGCATACTTGTGCACTATAATATCTCCTGCGTAGTTGGCTAGTCTCAGCTGAGATAGGCCGCCGTGACCGAAATTCGGTCAGGAGGACATTATTTTCCACAATACGTATTTGCGATGATGATTATCGATATAGAGATATCGAGTTACATCACCTTTCCTACGGATTTAATGGGCAAGAGACATATCGAGCTTTAAATAATGACGACTAAATTATTTACTGCCTCGGGTACACATGTGAGTTGTTTGAAAATCTCTTAGGATTTCATCGTAGACAAAAAGGACAACTTACGTCTTTCGATCGGTATACATTTAATAAAAAGCCGTATTTGACTACTTAGTAGATGTCCATAGATAAAGTGTCTGCTACGAGGACCGACTCTATCTAATTTCTTTTTTTACTGAAAAACTGACGTGCGAAAGCTTTTGCTAAATTCTGTTTACGACAAATAATCATTTGTCATTTTTAGTAAGAATGTTACTTTCGGTAATAAATGTTAGCGCAGTTTTCGCACAGATACTATTCAGATGTTTACAATTGTCGGTACGATGTCTGTAAATATGAATCGAGCTTTACTCGTGCGAAGTCTGGTGGTGCAATTCTGTGCCTAGTGCCATGACAACTTTAAGTTAATTAGATAACGTATAAATAGAGCTACCGACGCCTATTGTTTGTCTACGTCGAACTTAGGTCGGTTGTTATGATATTAATACGTTAATGAATACTAAAATAGTGCTAGTAATTGGTATTTACTTTATATAGCCCTAGAAAGAATATATTGAGTTATGTTAATTGTTTCAGGGAACACATGGATTGAAGTTTCTAGGTGCTTAGTTTTATCGCCAAAAATCATCATCAGCAGGAAGACGTCCACTGTTGAACAAAGGCCACCTCCTTAGAACGCCGCAATGCACGACAACTTGCCATTTCCATCCAACGGTTCCCCGCAACTCTGACGATATCATCGGTCCACCTGGTGGGAGGCCTGCCAACGCTGCGTCTTCCACCAGAAATAAATGAAGGCTATATAAAAGTTGTAAATCACCCAACGTACTTAGAAGAACTCTGTATTTAATTTTCCGTAAATGTATCCTCAACATAATATATACAATATCCTTTTGAAGGACGGTATACACAGAATTTTTTGTATTGAAGCATATCACACTTTATGCCCATTCATATTATACAAAATTGATTGACAGGGGTACGCGTTGCTATTGAATTTATTGTAATAAATAATACCGTTTTTGTATACCTACATACATTTATAAATGTACTAGAGGCAGCCCACAACTTCGTCTGTATGGAATTTTTCAAACTTTTTTGGGATTAAAGTAGCCTTTGTCCACACTGAGAATTTTGAAAATCAGATTGATAGCTTCGAAGATTGCCCCTAGATACAACTTACAAACAACTAAATTTTACCTCTTTATAATAATTTTAGAGTTGTCTATTTCAGCACGTGCATGGTTTATAGCGACATAGAAATTCATTATTCTTGAAGGTTAAAGGTAATTCCGGGCGGATGGATCCCTCGGGTGCCATGAGAGCTGGCTCTTTGATCGTCAGGTGTCATGTGCTGGTCCGACCTGAGATAAAAAGTAATGCCCCACATAATTAGCGTGGGTGTAGTTTGTGTTCTAGGTACTTATAGGGATATTGTTGTTCTGTTTTTCGGCGCTGTAGCTAGAAGTTGGCATTTTATCGACGATTTGTAGAGTTCTAATAAATTCAAGTTAGTTTTCTGTTGTGGTCAAATATTTGTGTGAGGTGAGCTCCAGGGCTTTGTAGCTTCTACTTAATTCAGATGGATTTAAGGCTGATGATAATTATTGTATTTCTGAATATAATTATACCGATACTGAGTATCCAATAAAGACTTTAATATAGGTAAATAAAAACTTCTGGAAGAATTTCTTTTTTACAACATATTTGTTTTAGACTTTTAACAAAATACCTATGCTTTAAAAGCATGAGAATTTTAAGTAAAACCTTTTTGAGAAAATAGAATTCGTTCCATATTTATATTCAAATTCCGTAAAGAACAATTTCCCTAATAGAATAATCTCTTTAAAAACTTCATGCTTTTTTTTCACGTAAAAAATAAATGGTACTTTTAAGATGAACCCTTTTAATTTAGAATAACTGTGTAACGTAATATTGAGGCCCTACCCTTAAGTAAGTCAGGAAAAACGTATAAAGATCTCAATTGTTAGCAGTTGGTCTAACAAAATTCATGCTATATAGGAACTTGAGTTTACGTCAGGGATGTTCTGAAGCATTAGCCGTGATTTCCCAAAAGTAACTTTTGTTCCTCGTCAAAGTAGTTAAGAAAACGTTTACATTTTCCTCTTGTTAAGTATTTTTGTTGTACTATTCATTCCATTTAGTTCTGTACCGTACGATGATTGCTTTTCCAAGATTTCTTGTGTTATTACAAATTCGTGGATTGTTTTAGAGATTTTCTAACAAACGAACCGAGCCTCGTTGGTTTAGAGGTCGCTAAGTGCGACTGCTGAGTTTGAAGTCCCGGGTTCGAATCCCGGGTCGGGTAAAGTGTTACTAGGATTTTCTATTAGGTAATTCTCAGTAGCAACACGGAGCAAACGTTGGTGTAAGCATTACACACCTCTGAACCTACGCATGTAAAATATTGTGTTCAGGACAAATTTTGTTCAGTACTTTCTTTTAAAGATGGATCCAAGACTAAGCCGAAACAAAGATATAAAAATAATTTAAATATGAACCGCTACACAGCTTTATCAAACATCCGATAAGAAACGTTGTTTACGATTATGTAAAACAAGTGTACTGAAGCAAGAATCTTATGGATCTTATTGTTGTCTGTAGCGAACACACATGCAAATAATCATAATCTCCATGTTATTTGAATAAAACGCACATTTCAAAATCCCGGAGCGAAAGTGGGATTCTCTAGATACCGTGAATAACATCAAAGTTATCTGCGCGTATCATGTGCCCTAAATAACGTTAAGTGCCTCTGGGTCATTTGCACAAAACCCCGAATGTTTCTTGGATGAGGGCCTTAAGTGAAACCTTGCTTGAGGCAGGAGGGCAGGCAAGGAGCGTATAAATATACGTATGTATTAAGGTAGGTATGTATGAAGGTACTGTTTACGTTATGTAATGAAAATACATCTGTATTTTTCGTATTGGTGTTCATATTCGAAACATCAAAGGTATTATTCGTAAATAACGTTTATCAAGGACTCTCAAGGATCCTTAATTAAAGGAAAACGTAGGTACATAACAACATACAATAAATCGTTTAAGAGATATGTGAACAGTTATGTATTTGCTGGCTACTATCCAAATTGAGCTATTCCGTGACTTGTTTATGTTGCTTATACGCAAATTAAATAAGCTTAGTTAGGACGCAATTATTACGATCAAGTGTTTTATTAACTTTAAGTAGTTATCATGAAAAATAGTATATTCAATTTGTTAGTGACTGCTGCAATGACGGCTGCTGCTGCTGCTGCTTTACTGCTGTCCTAATGACGGCAGGAGATCGTTAAAAGTCTGACCCGAAGTCCACCGTGTACTGTCTCTGCACTACCCAAAGGTTCAACTGGTAGAAAATGCCTAAAGACTTTCAAAGACTTTCGTTGTTTGATACAAAAAAAAATTCAGCAGTGTACAAGTCCTCCTTGTTCACTTCTGTATAAAAAATGTTTGTACACTGTGGACTTCGTGACAGACTCTCCTAATGCACCGCTTCCTTAACCAGTACCTAGATGCATAGACGGCAACAACTTTCCATGCGTTCTTGCTTTCTATCTTGAACTGAATCACGGGTGCGTGAGGTCATCCAGAGCCAAAGAGGTCACGCCATTGGTTTTCCTATGTTGGGTACTTGAAAAAATCTTTCTGACAAATATTGGTTTGCCCTGTATGCAGAGGGATTCTACAGAGGTCGGATAATTTCTTGTAACGAAAGTTCAAATCAAAAGTGACATATCTCATATTTAATTATCTAACTGAATTCGAATATACAACGTCTACGCCAAAGTCTAAATAGCTTAAACAAACTTCTACTGTAATAGTAACGGGCAACGAACTATGCTCTTTCCTAAGTAATTAACTTGACGATTCAAACTTTAAAGTTTATATGTTTTGTTGACACAATGTTAAAATGCTTCATTAAGTTTACTTAATCTTGCGTTTGGGCTCTTATACTCTTGTTGTAAAAGTAAATAGGCACATGGGACGAACGTAGTAGGTAGGTGTTGTAGAAAAGGAAATATAAGAAAAACAAAAAACTGACTGACAGTAGATTGCCATAGACAAATTTGATTAATTGAACAGTACGTTAGGGAACCATTGGAAAATTGCTTGAAAAGCTGGTCCCAATATTTGAATGATTGATGAGAATTAAATTGATGATTCATTATGCATTTCAACTAAATTGAATTATTGGAACATCGTTTGATTTTTTTTTCTTTTTATCACTTAGAAATCCATTTGAAGAACTTTTCCTTGTTTAATATGACTTTTTTTTTACTTTCAGTAGGTACGTAAGCTTTTTATTTCAATACAAAAATGTACTTAAGTTAAATTCATTTTAGTTTTACCACAGCACAGATACAAAATTTGCTTGCTGAGTAATACATAGTATTTAGTAAGTACGCTATTATGATTTTTAGACTTGATCAAAGAAAGAGATTTACAGGCACTAGCCACCAATAACATATCGCAGTATAATTAACTAATTCGCAATTGTGAAATAAGAGTAGATAATATAATGAGGATAAAACCTAATAATAATTCCATGTAAGTGACGCAGTGAGCGCAGTTAATAAATAAATAAACATAAAATATGTTACGTCAGTCGTAAACACGTGCCGTTAATTTTAATTGCATTATTATTTCATTGTCAATGATAATAATTCGAGACTGATTTTATAGGATGTCCACTTTGTAGGACGAGTTATCATCCAATTGTTTCAAGGTGAACTATAAAAGGTTAAGGCCATTTACATTTATTGACTGCTAGATATTAATTTACAGTTACGATATTCCGGTTTATTATTCTATTAAGGGTTGAAATAAAATAGAGCAAAACAAACATTAACTGTTATCCTCGCGCCATTTATTAAATCTAAGTTTTATGTTTATGTAACTAGTAGAAATTTATAGGTTCGTAAATAATTGTAATTAGTTTTCGTTATAATACCAACTTTAATTGTGGGGTGATGACGCGTGTTATGTGTTTAATTAGTATTACAACGATGATTCTGATCCAGTTATATTTATGTGTACGATTGTAGATAGGTAAATATGTATACGATTTACTCACGTGTAACGATATTGCCGCGTGATGAGATCATAAATGAAGGCTTCAGTTGATACGGAAACTATTCGGGCGTAACTGAATTACACACTTAAGTTTAGATTTATATTTAACATAACATCACGCCTGGATTCTTCAAAAAGATAGACAATGGTGTACAAGATACTGAAGATACCTATAGACCCTATAGTACACCGATATTTCGTCTGTTATGCTTATAGGTAAGCCTTATAGGTCCCACTGTAAAAGGGGGCGAGCCTATTGCCATAAACTGAGCACATATCCTGACTCAGTGCGGCTACTGAGAATTACCTAAAGGAAAATCTCAATAATACTTTGCCCGACCCGGGAATTGCACAGCAGTCGTGCATAGCGACCACAAGACCAATGAGGCAGATTTACATTCAAAACTTATGTTATACGCGTAAACAATAATTAATCAATTTTTAAGAATATAGTTTAACTAACTTAAAAGCTTAAGTAAATCGGAATCCACAAAAACGTGGCATTAAATAATATAGAGCTCGCATGAAACAAATGGAGCGGCAAAATTGTCACCATAAAGCGATTTCGTGAAAATGTACGTAAAAGCAAAGGTTTTAGGATAAGGTAAAACACTTTAAGCGTAAGATTATCGTTTCCAGAAATCGACGAAAACTTTTTAGCAGATCTTTGTCAATGAACGTTATCGTGTACCCTTTGGAAGATTAAGTGGGTTGGGAGTAGGCAGGCTGGAGTCACGTTTAATGATTCTTCCTTTAGACTGTACGTACGTGAGACTTAGTTATAAATTTAATTTTATGGCTGCCAGGTATATGGTAATAATTTATAGGTAGGTTTACACATTAGGATTTCTTATTCCTCAGCCAGCCAAATTCTGCAGCTATTCCCGATCCAAAATATAGGCTATTCATTATATAGGGGACCCGCTTTCAAATCTCTAAAATTAACTTTATATTTACTGGTGGTAAGATCCTTAACGAATCATCTCTTTAATAATTATACGGTACACCATACTAAAGCCCCAAGAATATCAATATTTTTAGCTTCCTCAAACCTTCCAACATCTTTGTGAACGATTAACATCACAATTAAAACAATGGAACGATAACTAAGGCGTGGGTATTTAGTTATTGAATTATGAAAACATAATTTATATAAAACATGATGTAATCTGTATTGTTCCTACAGTTTTCTTGTACGGCGTTGGACGTGGCGGTACCTTATAAAATCAAGGTAAGTGGTAACCCAAAACAGCATGACACCTAGATAGTTTTTTCACGTTTAAACACGATCACAACTAGTTTGAGACATTTTAAAGGAATGCTCAAGAATCCTATTTATACATTTTACAGGCGATACGTTATATTACAGGCAAGTTATACATAAACACTTTAGTCGCAGCGTGAATGTCCCGGATCTAAGTGTCTCTTGAGGCGGCGGTTAGAGGAGATTTTTGCAATTTCTCTAGAGTCCTTCGGGACGACGCTAGCTGGCTAGAGATTGGCTCCTCTATGAGAGATGTAACGCGATGAATTTTCCAACCGTCCTTCTTCCGAGTACCTTTTCATATACATTCCTTGGATATTTCTTTAGAATGAATTACGATGTCACCCGAGCTGTGGTGCTCGTATGCAATAAAATGTTGGTAGTTTTGTTCAAAAGTTTTCTGACACTATTTGAAACACTCTATTTTGTGCTTTTGTTTGTTCTGTTAGTTAGGTTAATAATAATATAAATTATTTATGAAACGAGTGCACAGGAGGCCGTGGCTGCTTCCACACAATCTGCTGATATTTAAACTTAGCATTTTTACCGAAAGGCTAAATTTTAAACTACTTTTTTTGTCCTGCTTTTTCTTTACTTGCTGCGTAAACCACATTCGGGACTGATGGTGACCGTCCGTTTGTAATAAGCCGAAGTAATATGTTCATATGTTATTTACGAACATCACAAATGTGACAACCATAAAATGTCTATTCTACTATTATGATTTACTCAAGCCACATCACATACCTACTTTATTGGCAAATTTATTTTATTTTGCCGATTGTTAAAATTAGATTTGAACTGCTGGATGCTTCGAGGTACCCATTTTATGGACATCGTAAAGGGTATAATAAATTCCAGGCAATCAATTTTAACGCACTTCCAATTGGAATTTCACCTTTTACTCCACTACGAAACTTGGGTTGTTGTTTTAACTTTAACCGTATTTTAAATGCGGAATACTATTATGGTACTATAAAACAGAATATGAGCTTCTGTTTTATACTTCTAGGTTTTAAGATCGAGATAATGAGTGAGTCATAATCAGCATGTGCATAATTTACGGCTTGTTTCACCGACATTTTGTATTCCTTCTCCAAAAATAAAATATGGCAATGTTATGAATATCATCACGGCTATATATTTTCCAAATGGCTAGATGAAGAAGTCACAATTATTTATATTAACATGTAATGTAAAGTTAAAAGGTAATCAAAATATATCTCTAATAAGTTCCATGCACAGATCCTCCAATTCATATTGGAAATTGCTTCGAAACCAGAATATATTATTATTTAATTTTCATGAAGAAGCTAGAACTGAAAATAAATTAGGTAAATGTTCATAAAAATATTACCTGCAACAAGAAATAAGAATTAAACAAATTCATTCATTCAGATCAGTTTTTATTTAATTTAAACGGATCTGTTAATGTAATTTAAGTTTCTATTCATTATGGAAAATGACTAATATCATGAAATAATGTCAAAATTTTGTGTTATATTCCGATAGTACAATTTACCTCATCATAAATGACGTTTATGAAGTAGAGAGTAATAGAAACTTCACAGCAATGTTCCTCTCCCTTGACCTTTCCGTTTCATTTTTCATTATTACGAAATTCCGCAGTCAGCTTTTGAAATCTACGGAATTCATACCCGTATTCCGGATTAGGTAATATCATAACAATAACGCTATGATATCGAAAGGCATACTACTGAAATAAAAGGTGTTATTAGAAAATCTTTTGGTGAGTGATTTAGACAATAGCATTACTGATACGTGGATAAAGAATTCCTATGAAAAAAAAAGATATTTAATTACGCGTAGAAATTTATTTTTAGCTAAGTACTCGTTTTATGGCTGCCTCGTTGGTCTAGTGGTCGCTAAGCGCGACTGCTGAGCAAGAGTTCCTCGGTTCAAATCCCGGGTCGGGCAAATTGTTACTGAGTTTTCCATTAGGTAATTCTCAGTAGCCGCACGGAGTCTGGATCTGTGCCCGGTTGATGGCAATGGGCTCGCCCCCTATTACATTGGGACTTACAACATAACTGGCGAAATGTGGGTGTACTATATGTTCACCTCTGCCTACCCCTTCGGGGAATACAGGCGTGATGTTATGTTACTCGTTTTATAGACTTAATTTTATTTTATTTTATTGGTTTACCAACAATTGTATACACTGGTATGGACATAAAAAACAAGCAAAACAGATAAACAATAGTGCACAATCAGTTGCAGGTAAACTCAGCATTGAAACGAAAATTATACGCGGAACAGGAAAAAATTATGAAAAAGAATTAAAAACTACCTAACTAAAAACAAAAAAAAAACTACATTTAAATCCACTTGATTTTTTTTTTCTTAAAGTATTAATTATTAAAAAGTTTAAAAACAAGTAAAGTTAATTAATTGGGCGGCAATGGTGTTCTGTTGCTACATAGTAGCCTAAATCTATTTCCTTATTTCTAGGTAAAGAAAGTAATCTCTTAAGCCTTAGTAACATGAAATTAATGGAATATTAAGTTTGCGTTTCTATAATTATTTTTGGAGCCTTTATATCAGACAATGAAGACGCACAATTCCATTTCCATTAGTTAAGTACAGGACCCCAAAACTGAACCACCACCACCACTATAATCAATCTATATTCCGTGAACGTGATACACTACATAATAACGTACAATGGTTGTCAACACAAGAACGTACGGCTCCTAAAATTATAGTCAAACGCCGCCATTGTTGGGTCCCATGAATATTCGAGGCGCGCGCGCATGACGTGTAAAATATTTCGTTAGAAAGTCTCCAGGTTATTCTGTGTTCCATTCACGGTGTCGGGGATAGTGGTCTTCATCATTGTGGGTTAATTTGCTTTCGAGGTGAGAACAATGATTTGTTAGTGTAATGACGCATTGAAGATTCAGATCGCATTCATCTCTCGCTCGATTACTGGAAAGGATTTGATCGGTATTTTTGTGTTACGTTAGGAAATAATCGATGGAAATTTTAATACTATGATTAGGTACTTTTGTTTCTTTTATTTTTTTAAAAGATCAACCTATATCTTATTTTAAGATGCGTACAAAAAATATGGCTTTAAGTTTTAAGCGTCGCTCCATTTCAGTAATAATTTCGGCTAATTAGTTTAAGTGGTCTGTGGTAGCTCTCTAATGAAATGAACGAAATAAATTTTACTTTAATTTATGAAAGACGGTCCAGTTAACCTCAAACACTCATCATAGTCTTTGTTCGTATTTTAGTTATATAACCTTTCTGAATAATGGAGAATTTTTAATTTACTGGCTATGGTTCCTATTTGTAACGATTACTTGTTTTTAAAATTCTCCTATGAGAAAACATCCAGGAAATTGTAATAGCAGCTCCAGCTGGACAATAAAATAAACCAAAAAGTGTCGATTCAAATTTAACAAAGCCATCGATAAACTTAAAATTAACTTACAAGAATAATAAGCGTTCCTTTTGTTCCATCAAATGACATTTGGCTGATCTCCAGGCTGGGCTTGCAATAAAGACAGGCTTTAATATGTCTAATAGATTGTTATCGTCTGGTTTTGAAGGAGGATTCAAATGTGAGGTCATTTCCACCGTCTTTGAAATTGGAATGGTGGCGTATACCCGACTTATCGTCTGTCTGTGCTTAATGGAACTGATCCTCACGTTAATGTTTACTCAGTAGTACTAGTAATTCATCTGCTTCTTTTTTTATTGTATTGATAAAAAAAAATATGACGGCTCTGGGTAACCGCGGTCTGTCCTTGATAAAACTTGACACCAGTGCACTCGATCTTGCTACTTGAAAGCGTTATCATACAGTATCATTCTGTCTTCATCAATTTCATCCTGTTTTAATTTCTCTTAATGTATTCCACAGTTATAATTATGCTTACACTGTACTATGAACATTTTATTTTCTTTTAAATTATTAAATAGCAGGTACTTAACATAAATAAACCGTAATAAACGATTACCAAAGAGTAATTAATTGTACTGAATTTATATCACGTGAAATCAAGCGTTAATAAATCGTAAACGATAATATTATGATTCAGAATAATTTGTTAACGTGCTTCAGATTTAATGTTAATGTGTAGGTCAAGTTAATACGACCTACCTACTTGTGAAGTAGCCTCGGCCGCGATGTTAAATCTATCCGTAGTGTTCAATTATAATCAAATCATATTATAGGTACTGGATTTTTATTACATTACCAGCGTTAATGTTTTTTTTGCTACAGTCTCAATTAGAAGGGAAGAAAAATTATGTAACGTGGCGAATAAAGGACATAATGTTAATCATCTCTTACGACACCCATCAAAACCTGTACTTTACGATGTGACGTCAATCTATGCATTAAGATTGGACGGGAAGGTAAACGCTATAAATAAAGCTATAACAAACAAAAGAAAATCTGGCCGGTCTACATCTTGCTCAAGACAATTTGTTTGAAGTCATCCGACAGTTACACAAGTGATACCTACAGTAACAGTAACATTAACGTTTTGTTAACAAAACACCGGTCGTTAGTTGTTTTTTCACAATTCTCCCCATTGTTTTGTTAAAAGGCGATTGAAATAATCGTTCTCACGTTCCACTAGATATGAGCCATTGTTGGAGGTCCAATGTCTCTGATATGTTCTGATGTGTAATTATTTTATTACAAGCTATAAGTTGCCTACAAGCATCATTAATTTGGTGGTAGAGACGTGTAGTCGCGGTGACTGGCGGTGTCAACGCTGCTTAAGTAAAGTTAGCGTCGGGTAAAGCTGACGCTAAACGCATAGCAAACGAGGGAATTCGCGAGCTTAACGTAAAGTGACGACATAATAAGCATATGTTCATGCTTCCCTATTATTTTAGGACATCGTCAACCAGCTTGTGTGGTTGAAATTTTAAAAAGAGACAACGACTATCATTGATTAAAGTAAATAAGTTAAAAACATGACATCATCTTTTAAAGCTCTTTATTTTGAACTTCTTTAACTTCTACTATATTGATGTATCATTTTGTGTCAAGAGAGATGTCCTGGCTAAGTGATTCATCAGCGTAAAGCTGGTAGCCCTAGTACTTAAAGACACTTAAATATAATCGAGTCATCAGAGACGAAAGAAATATTTGCATCTAATAGTGAAATCGCAGAAGTGTCAATGTGAGTTTCCATGTCAATTTGCCTATTGTTTTCATCGATGAGAACAAAGTGATGTCACGATCACGTTGTTATTGATCTTATAATTTACGCTCCTAATAGATTCTGGAAATGAGAATTGAAGCGGTTTTATAATGGAATGTACTTTTTCATCGCCTGGGAAATTGAAAACGATTATACCTACTTATATTTCTTGCCAAAGTACCAACCTACTAATTAAAGATTTGCCTAATTATTTCACATTAAATGATAGTATCTTATTAGTTCTACAATATACATTAACGGTCATGTTATAATATAATTCATCGACCATTAGTGAATTCAACTGCTTCCTATGTGCAAACCTCATATGTTAAGTTGTATTACTATTACTACTATCATTGATTAAAAATTAACTTTATAGTATTTATAAACAAACCTTATTGACGACAACAAGTACCTAATAGGAACTATTCGGATTTGTACTGTATCATTTTCTTCTAACTCATACTACGTAACATTTGAAGTATACTCAGAGCCTAACACGTTCCAAATATACTGTTTTATTGAATTAAAATGAATATGTCAGGAACACAGCTCGCCTCCTGCGTCGCCTGGAAAACAACAATGTGTTGGTTACACAACGCTCGCTGACGTACACGGATTATTATGTTCAAGCTATTTTCGCTCTATAATTAATTTAGGAAATACGGCAAGTTTTGGAGTGTTGTGTAATTAGAATTAAGGGTTGATATTTCGTTTGCTTAACAAAATATTAAATTTTATAAGAGATTAAATAATATTTTGAAATTATGTAATGTTTATTTTGGACGCTTTTAGGAAAAGGGTTGTAAAGGTTTTGGGTGATATCAAAAGAGCACATACAAAAAGATTAAGGTTATCAAATAAAGATATACGAAACCCGTTATCAGTAATGGTCAATTTTCGAGAAATGTAATCTAGTTCCCTTTAAATACGAATCTCCTTGATTCCCTCGGTTTACCTAATTTCAACCACCATTTACATGAGCAAATAAACAGATTCGCCCCACTCGACGTGCCATTCGTCGGCATTAAAATATACTTCGCCCTACTTCCTTTACAGCAACGTGTCCAGAATTCAGGTAACTCATTGAAATCTCTCTTCAAACAGCCTACATTTTTCTTTGAATATTTTTTGTGAGTATTTTTATATTGCAAATTTCCCGTCAAAATTTTAATAAAGAACGCATCCCGTGGCTTATTTTTTTGTAGGAAAATAAAAATATCATAAGCTTGTTGCAAAGCAAATAATATCCGAATGCGCTTACCAAACAAGAAGGTACCGAAATAAAAAAAAACTGCATGCTCAGTAGTCGCTAAGTGCGACTACTGAGCATGAGATCTAAGGTTCCTATCTCGGGTCGGGAAAAGTGTTAGGTACTAGGGTTTTCCATTAGGTAATTCTGAATGTAAAAAGTTAAAACAAAATCAACTACATAATTATATACAACAACATTTTTGTTGAATCAAGAAAAAAAATACAAACAATAAAATCTATTTAACCTTTGCTATCCATAATGCAATAAGAGAGAATCGTTTTATATGCTAGGGACTGTGGAAATAAACAAAGAGCTTAGGTTTATTTGGGTGAAAACAACCTCTTTACGTGGACCGAACTGGATCAATTGGGACAACTACATTCAGACCTTAAAATAAATAAGAAAATTCGATTTATTTCAGAATAGCAGAATCCCAATACTTTTTGAAGTACCTACTTTGGATGGCACACATAACGGCAAACAAGGTGCGAATCTTATTTAGTAGGTATTAAAATTTCAATCCATTCAATAAAAATATTTTTATGAATTAATTCCCTTGCGGTATGATTAATGATGGCAGAAGATTCATCAACGTAATGAACTCTCGACATACATAATATCGAGTGAATAAATATATTGCAGAAATATTTACCAAATGACTTTTATTAATTTTATTTATCTAGGTCAACCTTTTGTTATTTGTTTATCCTATTGTAAAATAACCATACTTATCCTAATTAACATTTAATCAAAGCGCTTAAAAAATTAACCCCTATTCAAAACCCTTAGAGGACTGATTAAATAAAAAAAAATCCCGGGTCTTAAACTTTCTACAGGTTAAATTTCATCAACATTCGTCCAGCGCTATAGACGTGAAGCCGTAACAGACAGACAGAGTTACTTTTACATTTATAATATTAAGTAATGAAGTATGGATAAATCTCTTTTAATAGATTCTTCAGATGTTTCCAATATAAACACTCACAGAAAGAACACATACACACACACACAACATACTACGCGTGTTTTTCCTAACATAAATAGGTCCGTCTGGGAACAACATCCAATTTGAATTTTTCCCGAGCACAGCAGTTACAAGTTTTTGTTTATTCATGATTCATTTTGAAATTTTTTGCTCCTGTGCCGGTCTAACAGGTGAGATGTTGATATAATCGTGAAATATTTATTTTCGTTTAACCTTCTGACTTTGTTTGCAATAGAACCTATATTAATTAACGTTTTAGAGGTTAGAGGTTACGCATTAACGGAAGGCGGTAATTTATTTTCAGCGTTTTTAAGATCCTTTTATACGCGGTCCAGAGCACTTCGTGTCTTAACTATTGCATCTTCACCGGGCAATCATGCGACATCATTGTAAAGCTCATGCTATTATTAAGTAACGTAAATAACAGATTTCTTGTGCCTATGATTACATTTTGTCAAATTATTTTTCTGTAGGGCGGTAGCAGTTCCATCCTTTTTTCTTTGGCAAGATTTAGTATTTAAATAACATAGAATGAGATTTAACTTAAAAAAAAAAAGGTGGTAGCTTGTTTAATAATACCAATAAAATTACTTTGCGGCTTGCAATTTCCCTGTCGTGCGCTGTGAACATGGTATTTCCACCGAGTTTGTACATTATGACTGTTTATAGGGGAGGCCTTCTCCAGTAATGGACGGTTTCCAGCTGTCAGAGAAATAATTACACTAGTCTAGCACGCTATCACAGCCTATAGATTGCTATTGTTAGCCAAAGTGCTATTATCGTCATGTATCCGTTTGTTGTCTTGTTTGATACAAGTGACACCTAATTAGTAACTTGGCAACAGTTTTAAGGCTTTAAAGTTTCGTTCATAAGTTTCTTTTAACATTTTATTTACTATATATTCCGGTTTTACTGACGTGTGTATTTGGGGTTACCTTACTACTACTAACTGTCAAACGAGTTCGGCTCGCGACTCTGCCGCGTAACAAGCTCATGAATAAGGGCTCCGCTCGAGTAAGTAAAACTGGAATATATAGTAAACTAGCTTTTGCCCGCGGCTTCGCTCACGTTAATTTAGATTGTTGGTTAGTATTATATAAGAATATACATTATACAAATACAGCTTTTGCCCTCAGCTTCACCTACGTTAACCCCTATTTAAACACCTTAAAGGGTTGAATTAAAAAAAAGTAGCCTATGTCCTTGCTCGGGTCTTAAACTTTCTACATGCTAAATTTCGTCAAAATCTGACCAGCGGTTTAGTTGTGAAACTCGTGAAGGTGTAACAGACAGACAGACTGATAGATGAACAGACAGAGTTACTTTCAAATTTATAATATTAGCATGGTTATGGATAGTATGAATATCTAATATGGATAAAACTCACGAAAGCTCATTACCTCAAAGTAAATGAGGAAATAAAAATATAATAAAAGTTTATCCTAATTATGTTTATGTTTAAATATTATTTTGATCTAACATAACATAACATAACATCACGCCTGTATTCTCCGAAGGGGTAGGCAGAGGTGAACATATAGTACACCCATATTTCACCAGTTATGTTGTAAGTACCAATGTAATAGGGGGCGAGCCTATTGCCATCAACCGGGCACAAATCCAGACTTCGTGCTGCTACTGAGAATTACCTAATGGAAAACTCAGTAACACTTTGCCCGACCCGGGATTTGAACCCAGGACCTCTTGCTCAGCAGTCGCGCTTAGCGACCACTAGACCAACGAGGCAGTCTTCATCATTTTGATCTACTCGTATATTAAAGTTCATTAAACAAAGGATACCTACATGTGCTTTTGAATGGTTCCAGGCTTTATTTATTACGATAAACTTGATCTGTGTTAATGATTATATTCATATAGCAACAATTCTTCCAAACAAAAATAATAGCCCTAATGTAAATGTAATTAGGAAAATCGTTCTATAAAATATAAATAAGACCAACATAGGATAGGTCACATTTTACATAATACATGCTAGTCACGGTTAAAGCACGTTTGATACGATATGCTAATTGAAACCGGTGAATGTTCAGAGCATTCGCAAATAGGTAGTGCGGCTTATGTCAAGTACACGGTCAAGGTAAAGGAGTAAGTCTAGAGAATACACCGATGCGCATATAAAATGGTTCATAGTGGTATTGTAGAAACTTCTTTTTATTTCTCAGCCAATATTACTAAATGTTTTTTGAGCCATAACTGGTTGTACTTTTCTTAATTGTATTTACCTATGTACTTACACGTAGAACGCTGAAGAGGCAAGCGAATGCCAATATTAAAACCCAATAAAACGTTTCATATTTATGTAAGTTTATAAACACACAACCTTATAAACTTTTAGTCGTATATTATTTTAGTCATCAGTTGCGTTGCTAAGTTTAGAAATGTTCTTATACCCTTTTATCCTAGCTATCTTTGGTGATGTTTAAAAATTCATTTTAATTCGTATAAAGGTTCTACTTAAATAATAACTGAGTAACACCAACGAAAAAGGGTTTACTATTATGTAACGTACACTCTGAAAGCTCGTTGTGAAAATATTCTAGAAATTTCAATAGTGTATCTGATGGAAAAGAAATACTTTTATAATTTGATTGTGAAGAAACATGAACAGAAATGATACACAGGAGCGGGATCTGTACGCGCTTGTAAATTGAATAGAAAATATAATTTATTATTATATTTAAAAATAGAATTTAATTACATCTTTAAATAGTTAAAATAAACACTCTAAGAGGTTGCTCTATAAGCGATATTTGTATTATTTCTATGTAGCACAGCTTTTTCACAGTAAAATCAAAGAAATTCCAACATGAAAGTAAAATCCTATATGCCTACCTACATTACATATACATATGTCCAACATCAGTACTTGTGTAAGCGAGTTTAGGCTCTTTCTTAATTAAGACTCTAGTAGGTATTCTTTTATTAAACCTCTGTTATCTGCCTTTCCGTCTAGATAGATATTTTATTAAGCGCTCTAAAGAAATACACTATGTTATACGGATTCATTAAAAAAAGTCTCCAGTTGTTTTCCACACAGCTCTATTTCACAAATTCTACGTGAATTAAGTGTCACCCTAACGCTCCAATAAATAAAAAATACGTAATGTGTTGCTAGTAAATTAAAATCACTGACAGCTTTTGTTGCGGGCAGACTGTCATCGTCACCTGTCACGTATGAAGTTAACTCGTGGGTACATTGCCCTACGCTACTCCAAGCAACACAATAAAAATATTCAAACCATTTTCTGGCTTAAAAGCATTCCACGCGAATATTAAAATGACCGAGTGGAGAGTTAGCTGAAACATTCCCTGTGACTTTTAATGAAGGCTTATCGCAGTGAGCTAATATTAATTTTGCTGTGATGCTTTTATTTGGGGAATATCACGTACTAAAGTCATACATTCTTTCATCGCAGAAAAATCTGATAATATGTACCCTAATAAAATTAATTGTCATAGGTAAGTGACCAATATGACAGTGCGTAGTGGCAGGAAATAGAACGCCAAAAAAATGTAACAATAGCTTTCACATCACTAATAGGTCACCTATACATTGTGGTGTTTAAATGTCACTACTAAAGGTACCTATATCGATTCTACCACTAGACAACATCTAGTATTTTAATTTCATCTGGCTAAATGTTTGACTGTATCATGTTGTACAATAATTCACCGTTTTGCGATACATAAGAGTACTTAATGTTATCGTTTGTCTAGAAATCAGTCCTACGCAACTCGTACGTTATAGTCACATTAGTGTCCACTACCGTAACACACACAATAAACAAATAACTAGCTATAATAAACAGTACACATTGTCTACTTCCATTCTCCGTATTCCGTATCAAACGGAAGAGTAATTATATTACTCACTGTTAATTTACTTTCATGTCTTAAACATCACACGCAATTTAATCCAGTATTGTATTTGATTAAATTATTAATTTCGTTAATGATATGTGTAACGTCGAACTCAAAAGTATGTTTAATCCAGCTTAAATGTGAGATATTTTAGGCGACCGTTATAACTTGCTACGGCCGTTTTTGTCCTGTTTCTCTACATAATGATGTGTTTCGCTTTCATGTGACAAGACAAGGATGTTTTTTTTCATTTATTTTAACTTACTATTTAATCAATATTTTATCACTCACGGTAAAACGTTTAAACAACATATACAAACTTTACATTTTAATTCTAAATACAATAATAAATGGTTACAAATCATCATACTTCATAGTATTCATCGATGTCAACCAGTACCTAATGTACCCGAAAGGCTGCCAGTATTTTTATTTAAACTATTTCTATACAGTACAATTTTTCCATTGTGTAAGAATAGGCCCTGGCGCCAGGCTAAGACAGCTAATTGCAGATTAATGATTCATATAATTATAATTTATACATACATACAGTCAGGAGATATCAAAATGTGCCCTGACACAACCTCAAATGGAAGAAAATAGGCAGTAATAGTGTCTATTCTATTGTTAGTTTACTTTAAAATATTCTAAGGTTCCTATAATAGTTACAGGATGCCTTGATACTCATCAACTATACGCAGTTCGAATTACAAGAGCCTTGATCAACGTGATATTACGTATTCATTAATATACAAGACTATTGGAACTGACTAAGATAGGCCAAAGGAAATGTAATACTAAGTTATCTTTGATGTAAATCTTAATTGATGTTGAATAGATGATCAAATATTTAATTAACGCGTAAATAAGTAACAGCCTTATTGTTTAGTAATAGCTACCGGTACTTATTATTCAATATGTAGGTACAGTATAAATGATTTTAATTCTTTCTTAGGGCAAACTAAAAGACGTTGCTTATCGCAGCCTCTTACTGTAAGATATAATAAGCTCGAGCTCCTTACGTACGATGTTCTATTGTCATGCGACCACACAACACCTTCTTTGATGGTTTATTTTTCTTAGATATTTTTGTGGATCTATTTTTATTCTAGCTTTGAAACTCCGGCAACCTGTCGAACTGTTGACCTGTCGACCCTTTCTTTTTATTCTATAAGTTTTTGTACTGGTTTAGTTCTATATTCATATACGATGTTAATATTTCAGTAGAGCTTTCTTTAGCCCGTCGGTGTGATAAGGCTATAAACATCCTCCAGCCGTGCAAGTGAAATAGATACCCCCAATCTGCGTTATATTTGCCTACCTGTACGGAATAGACTTGGCTTACCTCCATAAATTAGGTTACCCACGGGCGCTGTCGTGTCGCGGCTACACTAAACTATAATACCCGTGCCTTTTGCTTTCGTAAAAGGCTTCTTTAAAACGTACTTATTCACATCGGTTTGTTTTGATTGTTATAATATTACTCGAATTTTAACTCTTACTACACAAGGTCACCTGTGAGGATATAAATTAGGTACACATATTCTTAACTCTTTGAGCGCCACGGTCTTGTATAGAAGACAACGCTTCCACGCCCTCTACGCCATAACTAGTCCCGGAGTCAATATCCAATCGTAACATTTGTGTAAAAAACAATAATCGTAATAAACGTTACGATTAGATATTGTCTTCGAATAAAATCGTGGCATGGAGGTCTCGAAAACACCTTTCTTCTATACAAGATTGGCGCTCAAGAGGTTAGTTCTATAGATTTCGTTGATTAAGACTTTATCTAACGGAAAATTCAAATCTGAAGTCAATCAAATGACAAGACTTGCTGACTAGTTGTAACTAAGCTTTTCAAATACTATGTTTGCTATTATTAACAATTATAATAAGAGAGTTGGAATCGACATTAAAACTTAGCAACTAACTATAACAATGACAGAACTGATAGAAGACGATAAACTTCAATCGACAAATTTACTACATAGATATCCACTTAGTGTCTCTTTGTAACTTCAGTGTTCCTAACTTCAGACATTGATGATGGAGTGCTCATTGCTATAGGTCGGTATAATATACAGCCTTTCTTTTAATCAATGTGGAAAAGCAACACCACTCCCAACTTTTAAAAACTTTATTAAAATATGTACATAAAAGTATGAGACTTATGTAGATATGCCAACGAAAGAAGATTTTAAAGTAAGATTAAGCTAAGTTTTATAATTTTGATGTGATCGATTTCAAGATACTTTCTTCTTCTGAAATTGAATTAGGATTTGGTCGGATTATATTTTTATTGACATTGAAAATGAAATAGGTGTTTTTAAATTGAATTTTGTCAATTACATTCTGAGAGTGCTATCATAAAGTTTAAGTAAAACCTTTTTATCTTTGTATGTTTTCCTCATGTCTTGATAGCCTTTAGTATTTATTTACTCTAGGCTAAAAGACATCACATCACCTAAGAAACTTCATCCCAAAGCCTATATCATTTGGACGAGTTAAAAACATACCAATAATTGTAGAAGCACAGCTTATGTAATACAAAATAACTTAGCACGACCGACACATTGAATTGAATAAGCCCAACATGAAACTACCGCATGTTACATAGGAGCCGCAAACTGTGAACGAGCTTTGTTCGCTTTTGTAGACAAAAGCGCTCGTCAAATCGTAGCCACAGTACAAATCTTATTCGTCTGCTCAGCCATATTCGTGGAATTTGGCAGAATGCCCGTTCTCTACGAGTACCCAACGTAAGTAAGATCAGAGCTCAACCAACGACAAACTAACCACCAATCACTACGACTCTCAAGGGTCCTCACTATCTGAATAGACCCAACTGGTCTCCGCAAACATTGGGACGCAATCAATTCAGGACCTGACTAAACATCATTAAATCGACAAGGCAACGTCATTAGTTTACGACAAATAAAGGTTATTTGTAATAAAAAGTTTATTTTGTCAACATCAGTTTAAATATATTTTTTCTCATCAATTTGTCCATGCGATGTGCTTTTCCAATGATTTAGAACATAATATTTCCGTACCGAAAGAATAAAACGGGACCCTATAACTAAAACTCCGCTGTCCGTCCGTTCGTCTGTCTGTCCGTCCGTCTATCACCAGTCTCATGTAACTGTAACTTATGAACCGTGTTAGTTGGACAATTGAAATTTTCACAGATGATGTATTTCTGATGCCGCTAGAACAACAAAAAACAGAAAATATAATAATATTTAAGCGGGCTCCCATACAACAAACGTGTTTTTTTTTGTTTGATTTTGCTCGGTATTGATAACAGCAACAGGTAGACGTTTGAAATATTCACAGAATATTTAGTTACTTATTCACGTTAAAAGTAAAAAATTAAATTAAAATAAAACAAATATTTAAGGGGGGCTCCAATACGACAGACATGTATTTTTTCCCGTTTTTATAGGTAATAGTACGGAACCCTTCGTGCTCGAGTCCGACGCGCACTCGGCCGGTTTTTTTTATCTAATATCAGTATCGCCATTAAAATAGTCAACATCTGCAGTCAGCCCCCTTACCATGAACTCTTAAAGCAGGACAGTTTAACATGTGGAAACGAGACGCCGCTACGTGCTGTGTAATGCGGCGTCCCGCTTCAACATCTTAAACTGTCCTGCTTTAAGAGTTCATGGTAAGGGGGCTGTACCCTTATAAATGAAGTGAAGTCCTAATTCATGACAAATATTGTTAAAGTTGTAGAAATCAAATAACTCAATTTGAAATCTTGTTTTGTTAGAAACAAGTCGAACGTCAAGCGATTTGTGTATTTGACAGCAAAATTAGAGAATCCTTTTTAAATTTTTACTTAAGATTTCTACGCCGCTGTGGCCTGAGGCCACTTTAGTCCAAATGATTTGTAAAGAACTACTTTAACGGTACTTACTCTTTATAGATGCATAGAATATTTGTGGGTACATACCTGCAAAAAATATAAATAATTATTAGTACTTAGTAAAATCAAAGGTACGTATAATAAGAAAAAAAATCAGTATCACATTAGATAGGTCAGACATAAATTCATACCGTTTATTAAATTGTCCATAGTACCCACAGTAGTGTAAGTTTTAACCTTCGCTCATCTTAAAAGCACATTGATGAAGTATTAAACAACCATGTATTGGTAATGCGGGGATCTCTGGGTCCTTTACAAAAAGTAGCGCTTTGATCGTGCAGTGGACTGGGGATTAACGGATCAGTTAGATAAGAAGAAGATTGTTGCTATGTTGCTTTCATGAAGACTTTCTTAGTTAAACTTATATACCTATCAATATATATATATATATATATATATATATATATATATATATATATCAATGACCTTCGGTGAAGGGAAATGGTGAGAATTAAATGAGTCAACTCCAGTGAGCAGTTGTGTTGCAACAGTCATTTCTTTTTGTATAGGAACTTCCCTTGATGTAACTAACAAAGAGATCATACTCAATATTTTATTGGATTTTTCGATTTTAGGAATTATGATGCTTATAAAACCTTTGACGTGGTTTGAAGTCAGTCTTGATAACATTTAACCCTACTGTCATCAATGGAGTAGGGTGTCATAATGAGATAGGTGAATAGGTACAGTTAACGTTATAATTAAACTACCTAATAAGTATATCAATATACTTTTTTGTAGAGTTATATGTCGATAAGGTCGAGGTGCCTCCTCATCAAATTGAGATATCTGCCAACAATACCTCATGCATAAGTTAGTGTCGCGAGTCACGTCAACGCTTAATGTAAGGGAAACGGTACAACGGTTGATTGGAACGGGATTACGTAAATCCCGGGGGTTTTGTAAGGAAACTGCCTTGATATTGAGTGCTAACGCTAATCTTCACTGAACAAACTTAATATTTAAGGCGTTTTAAATCCCTCGCGGTGATGTTTTTATTATTTCATAAGGTCCAGTTCACTCACTACAAACTACAAGAGAAATAGATTTATTGATTAATAAGATATTGGATTGGATTTATATATTATGTCAAGAACCACGCACTGTGCCTTAATTCAAAACAAGAGGCTGTAGCAAGGAACCTTCCAGTCCAACCGGCCAACATCCAATTAGAATGGAAAATGCTACCACATACATATACAAAACAATTTTACCTAATACCTATGGTTGCTATGATAATAATTATCAAAAAATGCTAGTCGACTAATTTATATACCACAATAAGCCTATCCTATTCTATATTTTACTATTACATATTTCCCTATATTTTACAGCAGAATTTTCTGTTTGTTCACTACTACTACTTTCGTGTAAATGAGAAATGTAGTCTGGCAGTCACTACTTGTTACCAGCTTGTTAAATGATATTTTTTTGTACCAGGACAACATATTACAGTTACAAAAACCAACGAGGTTCTGCTAACTAATAACCTCGACAAAGGAAAACAGGACTTATAGCTACGTTGCGCCGTAGAAATCTTGTTAATAAAATATATTTCCTAGACTTTGTAACCGCTACTTTTGGCAACGAAATCACCTATTTTAATGAACGTGTATATCAAGCAAAAATATATGAAGAAATTGGTTGAGTAAATAATATAGCCGTGGTTCGAAGGAAACCTTTAGTTAGGTCTAACTACAGGCCCGATTTAACCGACTACAACTGTAACCAGTGCTCACAGCACACACATTATATTTAGCTTCGGTAATCTGCGTTTTGGTCGCTTTGCAAACGCTGAACGCAATCACTGAACTGTTAACCCCGCACATGAAGTTTCGGCAGCTGGTGGCAGCGTTAACTGACCCATTTTACTTTTCTGCGAACCGATACAGCAAAAAATCTCGATTTTGATACCACAATCAAACCAAAAAATGTTACCAAAACTTTGCTCGCAAAATCACCAATCGCTGATGCTTAATGTGTGATATGGCCCTTAGGTGAAGCTGCGGGACACAAAGTGATATAGATTAATTAATTCAACACGACAGTTGTTTTTATGCAATATTATTTATCTTAAAATAAGCTCTATTTAGTATCTTACATCGAACGAGCTTTTATTAAAACTTTTATGTAAATATCTGTGATTAAAAACATCTCAGCTGCAGTAACCGTAAATAAATGCATAAACAATTGAAGTGAAACCGCAAATCTCTAAAGGAAGGATTGAACAAGGATTTAAACAACATAAACTTTTTCAATCTCAGTCAAAATATCATTTCCTACCTCGTAAAGGACGAAACGGTAAAGCGAGGCACTAAATAAATTATTTAGAAAAAGTTATCTCGCTGAGATAGGATTATGTAAATCTGTAGGTATCGCCGACGAGGTCACCGGATCAGAGGGAAGCTTTAAGACGTATTTTTTGTTATCATAATGCATGTTTTGATATAACGTATTTTAATAACATCAAAACGGCAGCTGCGTTACTGCTTTTCATAAATCATTACCTACTTGTTTGTGTTTTATCTCACCTGTATTTCTAGGAGGGTTAGAGAGAGCTAGGCTACTAGGCACCTTAGTGTTTAGACAACTGATAAATGCAAACAGAATCACCTCCGCCTCGTACTTCGGATACCTCTAATAACACATAAAGCAGACGTTTATCTCAAATACAGATTAAATCATTCTCTTATAAATCTAGAATAAACGTCTAAGTAAAACTCAACAGGTCAGGTAGCTCGAGGCTCATCGTTATTCCAACGAGGCGTCTTAATCTGTATTCTATAACTGAATCGTGAAACATCGCGTTATCCGAGCAAAACGGAAGAAATGTACAATACAAGCGAAAATATTGATTTCTAATGGATAAAGACGACCACGGCTATATCGACGGTATCTTCTTTATGTAATTTAAAGGTTGCCAACGAATCCGTGGGTCAATAGTAGACCACATTTAATAACGTATAATCTGTAATCAATAATTCAGTAGTATTATGTATTCACTAAACGAATTCATCAATTAAGAGTCTCACTCTTTTAAAATTCACTAAGAGAGACATAGGCATCACGTTAGGCTAGCCACATTCATTAATTTCTACATCTTATTAAAACACGAACTACGATTTTGTAATAAAAATTATCCCCGCCAGCTGTAAGCGAGTTCACATAATGCAGCAATATTTTGTTTAAGATTGCATCAAGGAATGTTTATTAATATTGTGCGTCATCGTAAAGTGGTTTTACTGCATCTGTATAATACATAAAGTAGGCAATATCCCTTACAAAGCAGCCATTCAGCTACTATCTGGTCATTTATAGCAAGAGATGAAACAAGGCGGTGTAGAGAAGGGCACGCGAAAGCTCTATCGATAAATAACATTAGAAATAACTTACCCGATAAGGGAATTATGCTCACTTTAACATCGATGTTTTATTGCACATAACGTTTGATATAATGTATGATCTAATTACTAGTGTATTCAAGTTGGTTCTCTGTTTCACTTAAGCATATAATATGTTACGCCAGTTTGTGTACAAGCCGTTTCAAAAGAACTCTTGCTTTGTATCCAAGTTCATTTGACTAGAGTAATTACTGTTTCAATATGTAACTATTCCGCTATTGAACAAGTATTTTTACTGCCACTCACGTACCAAGTCACAACAAGAGGGGCTAGATTACCAATTCACACTGACAGTTTGCTAGCTTATCGCCTTTAACATAATCTAGAATATACGACATATGGAATAATTTATGTCGTTACGCTTGTTTGCTTTCGTCACCCACGCACTTCGCATTTATATAAGGTCTCACTGACGACGTAAATATAATATATTTATACGTTTTTTATCAATACTTAGCGACGTTGTACATCGATAAAATGTGCTTAGTGGCATCACTCGTCGGTGCCGCAGTGTCGAAAGGGTGCAGTGCTTCAGCAGGCGGCGACGAGCTGACATCTGACTCGAGAGGGTCAATGACTTTCTTTTACATATCCGTCCGCACTAACACTGTGACTTACTCTGTTATCAGGTTCGAGTAGCAAAGTGTGAGAGAATCAAACGGGCCGAAATGAGTGTCAAAAGTTTATGTAATGATTTTGAATGTTTAGTTCACAGTCTCACTAAACTAAAGAGTATAATCGTCACATAAAGTTTAGAGGGCAGACTTAATATTTTAGGATATAATATATTAAAATCACATTGTAGTCTTGGAATGTGAGTTCCTGAATGGTAATGCAGCCTTTACAGCTGCAGCAAAAGCGAAATTCTAAGTAACCTTTATTAGCTTCGTACAACAGTTTCATTTTACGCTCTGTTTTTACCTGATCAATCAATGAGACAACAATATTATTTTTTGTTAATATCTTTCAGTGATTGGTTTATCTGAAGAATATATCACATAACAAATGTGGCGAACTGATGGATGGATGTTATTGGACGCCAGTTTACGGCTTTCTTTTCAAAGTGATTATTTTTATAATTACTTCAGCTCTCTGTCCGTTCATTCGACTCTGCCAGTCAATGACGTCATAGCTTCGTGGTTTTAATAAAACACGGGCTTTGAGGAAATTTCATTAGACGTTTGTGCAACACAACCAAAAAGTCCGTAAAAAACCGCCGACTTTTTCATGCATTAATTAATTATTGAACCTACAAGTCATATCCACAACTATGGAATATATAAAACGACAATAGAAAGAAAAATGGTTCAGTTTTTGTTTGAATGAATTCAGAGAAATTTTCTATGGAATCATAATTAAAATGAAAAGCGATGGTACTGAAATGGCCTAAACATTTCAGTGTCATTATTTTTTATGCCAAACCACCGCAGGTGCAATTTTATTTTGACTTAGGATATACTTCTTCACATCAAGGATTAATTTATTGAAGGCAAATACATATTTATCAAGTAACTCCCTTTCCCAACTAGAACTTAAGGTAACATAGACACAGATAATTAATACACAATTGATTAATATCCTTATCCCAAGGGAATCAGTCCATAGTTCACAACCATTCCCACTACTTAAAATGCGCGTTGCATCTGCAATAATGTAATTGTATTTATCTTTGACTCTTATAATATTAGTTAGAAAATCGTGTCACGTAAATGGGTCGTGTTTCCCGCTATACAAATTAAATTTTCAAGCTTTTGCTGCTGACCCTAATATTAATAAGTTAAAAAGGTAAGCAAATTATATTCAAAATATAATTAAATTGTTTGAAGTACCCTTTAGCGTTTTAGAACGACACAAACACAAATTGGTTTCGGGATTTCCGATAATGTTCTCGATTCTCAATATTAATCTAATTTTATGTTTCCTTACTTCATCGGATTAAAGTGAATATTAAATACGCCTTTGAACATAATGCATGAGAATCATATCCACAAGACGTTGAACAATATCTGAATGTCAATGCGACTTTTGACGAACGCGACTATTTTGTATTATATTTTGGAAGTTATCCACTTTCTTTTAAAGGTATAAACCCAAGTGTCGTATTACATCAATCAGGATATCATCATAAATATAGACATGTTATTGAACATCAGTCAACAGCACTTGAACATTGTCCACTATGATGGATAGGTTAAACAAATACAATACAGTCATGCAACGTATGAGTACTGTAACAAACGCTACGTTCAAGGAAATAGATTGCTCGAACATGACGTCGTAAATATCAGACTATGTACAATCAGAAAAGTTATTAAACTTTCCCCTCAAGATAATATTTTATTTTATTTTATAAGGAACTCGTGTTGTTGGAAGGCAAAACTTTTAATAGGTACATTTAAATGGTAACGCTATGATTATTATTAGAGGAAATACGCTTTGGAGTTTATAATACAATAACTTGTATAAATATTACCTTTAAATTCGATGATACTATTATTATCCTTAATCATCCTTTACTTAGAGATAGAGTCGAGGTAAAGACACCAAGTAAAAGCAATGGAGGTATACTGAACCTTAATAGCAGATAGGTTATTATTTTTATCAAAAACATTGAGAAGTGGGCTTGTTTAATATCAAAACTCATACTTTTATTTTCTTTATACCCACTGCGTAAAACAATTGAGGAAAATTACCAATGTCAATATTTATTTGAACAAACATGATACATACACTATACGTATGAAAATAACTCTACTGGTGATTTCCCAGGGGGCGGCGCAGTACCTAACAGCAGCGACAGGTCGAATTTAGCCTAGCTTTAGCACCTGAGATACAAAGCCGAGGTGATATTTGGCCGTTAATAACTCGTCCAGTCCCGAGACGATAACTTTAGTTAGACAGCTGTTGAATTTCTAAAGAACAACCTTCTTGAAGGTTAGGCATTGAACGCTGTGAAGAAAGTACCTACGGTACCTAACTTTTCTTCTATCGTGTCGACATAGTAATAATAATAAATAAATAATAAAAATCTGTTTATTTTACAAAAATACAAATACAATGCCTAATTACTTAACTTAATAATCTAAAAAAATGATTTTTTTAGTTAAGGAGTTGCTACTTACTAATTACTTTAACAATTTAAGAAGTTTTCACCAAAGTTTCCAGTAGAATATAAAAAGCTAATACTTTATCAACATGGTTTTAGCAAACATAGTTAGTCTCACGTGATTGAAACAATCGTATACATAGGTAAATGTAGGTGCCTATACATACATTAACCCATTAGTTGGATGTAACAGAAAATTGTGGGATGTTGAGGTAGCTCTACCGTACGCTGCGAATACTTGGTGCGACCCCAAGGTTAGGAGTTCAAAACAGGTCCAGTAAAACATGTCCTATGCATTTTACGAACATTTCTCAAGTTGCTTGCTAATTAAACATAGTCACAGTTGATAATTTATGCCTGGTTAGTAAAGCCATTAGAATACAATTTATTGACTTTACAATGCAGGAATTTCATTTTGTTACTATAATTTATTATGGGTAAATGGCAGTTGACATCAACTACTTAGGTAAAAGACAATTGTGCGTCGTAGATTAATGTGAGAGTTGCTTTCATTTATGATCCTCAAATAAAGGTTAAGTTTGATTACATTACAAAATGCATAAAAAGTTACAACAGAAAATGAAAAATCTCGCCATCATTTTATGTTATTCAACGTTTTGAAGCAGAAAAATGCACAATTATTCAGCATGGACCAAAACTGCGAAATGAAAATAATAGTGGAACAAACACTGGCAGTATGAGTACCGTTTTGAGCTGCGTAGCGGAGGAAAAGTGTGAACGACACTCACGGACCAACTCACGCAGAATTTTTATTCCGCAGTTTTTGAATTGTGTAACAAAACATTTGAGCTTACCTGGTACCGATCCTTTCTAGCCAACTTAGTGCTCCAGTTCTCATTATAATAGTTGTTTTGCAACCAACACAGTAAGGCTAAAATATTCGTTGAATTTTGGTTTTAGTACAGAAATGAAAATACATTTATGCATTATTATTATTAATTGTAGTTAAAAAAAAAATTATTGTCACTGAAAATAATTTAAAAACGTAAAATGTATAAACAGAGTCACTTGTTGTAAAATTTAGATTGATTTACTCTACTTAAGCTTCCCATCAATCAATCTTCTCTTTTTAACTAAAACACTGTGCTTGCTAGCCTATTTTAATAAACATCAAACATTTATTTGACACAACTACAAAGATTATGTCAATCACAATTTGTATGCGCTAATGTAAATTATTCACGAGCAACTAATGAAATGCGGCGGTGGCGTTCGCGTTGACAGAATGAATTTTCAATTTTAGTTTAGCGAGGATAATGAGCGATGGGTGAAGTAATAATATTGTCTCGTACGATATTATAAATATCGGTGAAGTGCTTGGTACAATTGTAAAATTATTATGAACTAGATTCAGCTTCTGACTTCGTCTGGGTGGGAATTTTTGCGTGTCCTGAAAGTATCGCTTACAAACAAACACTAACTATATATTACAAATGAGTATGTAGTCTTGTTCCAATTAAAAGTATTGTATTACGGATTGGGGGCTTAATGAGTCTAAGTATGATATAGGTGACAGCTCTTTGGTGATCTAGGTTAGAGTTTCGGTGACTATTAGTACGTAAGTCCTGCTCTTCCATGCGATTTCCATTCCTGGTTGGAGGCCTCGCTAAAAGTTCTGTTAAGCAGTTGAAACTCCTCTGAAGTTCTGTACCAACTTTTACAGTCGCCCCAGTTAGTCAAACGACTAAGAGTCTAACTTGAACTTATCAGTATTTCTAAGTAGATCAAATGGTATCCAATACAACAGTTTTATTTTATTTACTGCAATATTATATATCAATGGTGATGGTTTTTAAAAGTTTTATATATAAGAGTCTGTTAACTTAAAACTAATTTATTGCAATTGCGATACTAAAAAAATACTGATATCCCAATTATTTTTATGTTTACAATAATTTGTAAGATAGTTCGTTAACTTTAAATTAAACAGTATAATAGTCACCACTAGTATTTTCGACCTTTACTTTAGCCCTTCACCTCCGCATAGTTGCTGTACTCCTAGTAGTTCTTAAGGGTCACGCACACACGTGTTACTTAAAACACATGTGCTTAGTCATCGCTAAATACTTATGTGCTGATTTTAGAAACTTTTCTAATCAAATAATAAATCATAGATATCTCTTATTATGTAGTAAGTAACTAAAAATAAGTCATACATACACATACATATAAATTGTAATTTAAATTGTACATATTGATTATTAAAGTTTCCCTAGATATTGTAAGCTAAAAGCATAAGCTATAATTAATTTTCCCTAATTAGTTTATAGTAGTTACGATCTAAACCGACGTAATTTATGTAATTAAGAATGTTTTAGTGGCTGACCTTTAATAAGAAATACATAATAATATATACGAAACGCTTATCCGAAACAACGCCAGCCTACTTATATATTCCTCCACCGTACTACACAAATAGATATCTAAATTCACTTTATTTTTTGTTATTGTAGTCGTTCTCGCTCACATATTTATGTTTGATTATCGGTATTAAGAATTCCTGCACGTATTTTATCCGTGATGTGTCACCTCCCACTTATTGTTTTCCTACTGCTCGTAATGAAATGGCGGACGCTAATTAATTTCAACCGGACGCGAAATTGACCTATGTCAACGATGGAATCACATGATTCAACCCTAAGTGCTAAAACTTAACGATCGAATTTCGACTTTTACATTTAGGGATAAAGGATAGAATTGCCTAAACCTTAACTGAAATCAGGGTGGATTTTGTTAGGACTGTGAAATATTAGTTACTTATGTAAGTGTACAATAAGGTCGGCACGTCCGGCGCGAGTATTGTCTGACGAGACATTAACGGTGCGAGATGATTTTATTACACAAAGGAAAATTTCAAAGTGGCAATAAAGTCCAGTAGTGGACGTCTATATTGCCTTCATCTGCGATAAATAGCGGTGGCAGCGGTTTATTTAATTTCATAATTACTAGTATAAAGGATACAAAGTAATATTTAAACAAAAATCAGCTGAATGCCTTATGCAATTATTGGAACAGTATTTACACATTAGTGTACCAGCCACGCATATGGAAAAGATAATCTCATTAATTTCAAAGCAGAATTTAATAAAGCAGGAGTTGACCCTACAAGCTTTGCTGCGCATTATTTATTCCACCTTCGTGAAAACAATCCGAAAGGAAGAGCCTTACCTTATCCACTCAAGTTCACGAATAGTGACGTTGATATACTGTCATTGAATGAGTCAACACCTACCTGGTTACCCCGTGACCTTTCAAAAGCGCTCTTTGCGGTGTATCAGATTTGTAGCAAATTCATGGCTGAAATATATCACTACAAGACAGATTGCGGTCGGCCCTTGCTCTTTTTATATGGCCTGATAAGCATAGTGATAAAACTAAAGTTCGAACATCACGCTTGTTTGTCGGCCGTCGTAAAAGAAAAGTTTTGCGATAGGACGGTCCAGTTATATAATGACGTATATGAGAGTCAACAACATCGATTATTTCATGACTGTTCTGTTCAACTTAAAGAAACTTAGATTGGTGGTTTATAAGTTAATAGATCCTATTATTATTATCATTTAATAGATTTATATCTATCACTCTTCAAAATAACTATACTCAGATCTTACGGAATCAAAAGGGTCCTAACCCAGGCTTTGATGAGATCTACCAGTGAGCCAAAATGTATCTAGCTCGTTTTATGATTATTGCATGATGTATTAAAATCCTCTCAAACATCACTTTTACAATTTAAAAATAATATTTTAGTATCGCTGTGTATCTATTTATAGGACTGGATTTTCAATCCTTTCGAGGTTAGCCTGGGAGATGGTTCCGTGACTTGCAACTTTTAACGGAAGCCGCAGGATTACCCGGGGAGCGGTTACCTTGACCTTCTATTGTGGAAAAGTCTTACGACGACTTAGGACCGCCAATCTACGCTAATCTCCGAGGGAAATAACAGTAAAAATAAATTCTCGGAGATGACTGTGGTTGTTTGGACAAGCTTGTATGAATTTGTAAGATGAAAATGTGGGAACTGGCGTCACTGTTATAGATTTGTGTTATTATATGGTGGAGTTGAAGTAGGTATGTACATTGAATTGATTTTAATACATACTTGTAAGTCTTTCTCTAATCAATATACCAATGGTTATAGACTTATCGGAAGATTTGGAAATACGAGGTCCACTCAAGGCAGTGAGCATCATACCGACTTGAAAGTAACATACGACTATAATATCAGTATTATTAGGAAATGTGTCAATATTCGTCAAAGTATGCTCTGTTACCTTTCATCTGTCTGATGGACTGTAAGAACATTGCCTAGTCTACCGAATATCTACCTTAATAGAGTTTTCAGTTCCTTCTGCAAATTAGCTACTCTAACTGTAGATACCTATGCTACTAACGTCTTTAATCCATAAACAAAAATAATACTCCGTATCTCTAGTATATTTCTAGTCATCTGACAAAACGCTACCCGAATAGAAATAAAAGACCATACCACAATGGTGAGTGTATGGGATGGAAAATAATGTTACGACGGTGACATAGGCCAATTTGGCTATTTGTTTGTTGTTTTAAATTGATTACATAATTTTTTTAAATATATTTAGATCATGAAATAAATAACTTATTTTTACCGTTTATGATCCGGCTTCTTTACAGCAAGCAAAAGTACATCCAAATACATACGCCACCGTCGTATAAACAAAGAAACAACTGCAGAATACATTCTGCAGTTGGAATTCACAATACATTTAGAATAATAACAATATATCTTCTGTTGTCTGTTAAATGTCAAGGTTAAACTACTAAACATATTTTGATGGATATATTATGGCACCCTAGGAAAAAACAAGGAAATTATGTCTTGGGGAAGGCAGCGTTAAAGTTTTACAAGCTCGACATAAAAAACTGGTAATACATATTTGTTATTTATGAATCAATAGCTCTATTAATACATACTACGTAATTTTCAGTCATATGTGTCCAGGTCACGTGAGTTATAATAATACACAACGTAATTATCAGTTATGTATAGCCAGGTCACGTGATGACATTTCTAGTCCACACGCGTTTGGATCCTGGAACAAGGGTGACCTATTAAAAGATTGGATAGTGCGCCGACGGAAAATAGATTGTCACTCTAATAGGCTTTATAGTAGTCTGCCTGATATTTTGATTGATTCCCCTTTGTTACGTAAATAAATGTTTATTTCAAAAAAATGAAGATAGAACACTAACACAATATAATGTTAAGGGAATGATAAGCACACTTACATAATGATTTAAACCAGTGTGGTATTTTTTATTAATAACGAAATAATAAAAGTAGCATTTTACATTTTTAGGTATTAAAAGCATTAGGATTTGTTCCTATATGTGTGTTTTATAGTCAAAAATCTGCAATTTACTCTATACGCACCAATACTATAAAGTAGGTACAGACGTTGAAATTGTTACACCTAACACCCGCTACAATAGCCAGTTAACCACTTAACTTTTGATACCAATCGGACCGTTAAATATTTTTTCCATGATTGTTTGCTTCTATCTGGTGGCACCTATCGAATTAACAATCATTTGATGATAGCATGCCATTCTGGATGAATTCAAAACCATGTACCTACTACATATTTATATTATGTAGGCCTACCCTTTATGTATTAGCCCCATTCGATGGTCTCTAATACGTAATACCGAAACCAAATCAAAACTACAAATATTTTTTTTATGTTTATACTTACAGCTTTCATCTTCATAAAATCAGGATTCAATCAGTCTCTTTTCTTCGTTACACGCCTAAATAAAATTCCAATACCTTAGTTATACTATACAAAGTTATTAATTTAGTATAATATTTTATCACAACGTGCTTAAAATATGATTGAACACTGAAATAGATTGAATAGGTGTTAAAATATTATCCACCTTGAACTGTACAATATGAAATACCTATGTAAATGGAATTCCTATGAAAAAATAATAAATTAATTAACATTACCTACAAATAAATCTGCCTGTAAAAAATATTTGTGTGCATCGGTACAATAAATAAAAACGTGTCTTGGTTTAAAACGATATAAAGAAGTTATACAATAACACGCTAACGCCACTAAAATGTTTGATTACATACCGTTCGAGGATTTGGCATTGTTCCTCATTCTTGACTAGACATTACGTGGGTAAAACTTGGATACATACCTACACGAAACAGTTTTGTACGTGAAACATAAAGATAAAGAATTTAATATAATTCAGGATAAAAAGTAATTGTTAGTAAAAACATTAGAAGCATGACATTCAGGATATTTAAAATCGAAGAACACGCTAGTGAACTCGATTCTCCACTTGCGTCCCATGATATCTTACTACTTATTTAAAAAACTGATAGTTACCGAGCTATTATTATAATATTTTGTAAAACGAATGTGCTGAGTACTTGTCTAAAGTGCAAAGAGGAACAAATCTGTCGCCGCGTCGTCTCCGCCCGAGACCCGGCTGATCTTAGCCCGACGTAATAACAAGAGTGACATAGACATAACATGAGTAATACAGATCCATTCGACTAATCATATTGGTTAGATCTTACCATCTATAGCTTCTAACCTAAATAGGTAAATTAGTCAAGTTTTTATGTAGTCGCTATTGAATGATGTTTAAAAAATAAGTAGATACTGTGTGAAGTAGGTACTGGTTTTACAAAAAAACAGTACCGAACTAAATGCTAGATTTACCCCTAGATACATAAAAATATGAGTTAGTTAAATAAAATGAGTGAGTGGCAAACACCCAAATGTTAATTTGTTAAACAGGTAAACTTTTGCATTAATAATGCAGAGTTGGTTAAATAATTTGCATACTTATTTTAGTCGCAGTGTAGATATAATAATGTAGTTATAACTAATTGAATTTGCTCAAAGTATCAAGACAAGAAAATTTAAGTCACGCAAAAATGATGAAAAAGCTATTTTCTTGAATAGCATTTTTACTATTCCTCCCCAAGTAAGTAGATAGGCAAGTATTTGATCCCGAGAGAAGCGTTTGTTGAGGTAGACCTATTCTATTCATATTTCAACTTCAAATGTAGGTTACGCATATAAGAACAGGTACTCTGTCTCTTTATCGAGCTTCGTTTACCGTAGTATATGAAATATATTAGATGAATAATATTCACTATCTTTTCAAAGGCCAAATGTATTTGGATTCGAGCAAATAATATAGGAAACATAAAAGCATTGTAATAGATTTTATAAAATAATCTTCAGAATAGATTCGGAATATAACGGATCGGCTTCACGTTCAAGTTATCAACCAAATTTGCATACTGAGGCGTCCGACCGGACTTACAGACAAGATGGATCAGTTTGGAGAAGACTTGGTATGGAATCGGGACGCCTGTAATCACTTATCCTCTATTATGCTCAAACTTAACTCCTGCCTAAGCTTAACTATTCCTGAATAGTTTTCGAGGAAGTGATAGCGCGAAGTTTATATCTTGAGTTTTCTGCAGCTTAGTGAAAGTCGTTCAATGTCTAATGTTAGATAAGAATAGAATAGCGAACAAATATTTTCCACACGTCGCGTCGTGGCGGAATAGGTATCATTATTACTATTGGAAATCGCCCGTAACCCATTTATTTTTCATCTAGATAAACTACAAACCGTAAAGAATAATGTGGTTTATTATATATCTTTAATAGTTTATTTGCCGGAGTAATCATACAGTAAACAGCGGATACCGTGTGGTATCCGGCCTAGAATTGACCACCCCCTTTCCTCCCGTGGGTGTCGTAAGAGGCGACTAAGGGAAAATTCAGAAGATGGGCAGCAGCGTCTTCTGTAACTCCACCACCAATACTGCGATCCCCAAGCCGCTTGCCAAGCGTGGGGATTATGGCAAACCCCCCCGCTTAAACGGGGAGGCCTGTTGGAATGTTCAACAGTGGACGTCTTTGGCTGATGATGATGAAACAGCTGATAAGAGCATAAATAATGATGTATTACTTTTTCCTTTTGGTGATCGCCGGGTTGAAAGTAAGTTTTGTCGTTTGATTTGTGTTGCCTTGTCTTTTGTCTTGCCCTGTAACTGGTGAATTTCAACGAGTCTTAAAAGCTATTATCTTGCATTTTTTCTTAGTGTTTTGTGTATAACGATTTATGTTTTGTTACAGTTTACAGTTAGGTGTTTAGGTAATCTAGCTGCATTCTAGATTATAAAAACAGATCCATAGGTGTTTTTAAAACTTTTACTTTATTTATTCTGATAGACTTTATGAGAATGAACCTAATCCATACTGCTCAATAATATTTTATTACAAAGTATAAAGTTACATACCACAAAACGTTACAAGAAAGATAAAAGCTATTAGTTATTACCCTCCGTTATGTCCAATAAAACTTTATTTGCGTATTTTTGTCTGTGTAATGGTTCTTTTTATTTCTCGAAGTGCTAGCCATACTATGTTTATGTAGTACTTACTATTTTATATAATCTTGGTTAACCAAATATATAAAAATTATCTCTATTATAGTCATAATTAATAGGTAGATATACGAGTCATATTTTGTTCAGTGATTTCGAACCGCCTTGTCTGCTAATGTGCAGTATTTTTAAAATCATGAGAAAAGTCCATGAGTTTTTCCAGTCGGTACCTATTCACTTTAATAATGTGCACTTTAATACTATCCTAAAAATATAACATATTTTAATAAGTTTTAATTAGTGTATTTCATCGTTAGTTTAATATTGTTTATTCAAAAATTAATATTAAATTCAATGAAGATTTATTTTCAGTCGTCCTAATTTAAGTTGGCTCTGCTTCCATTAAGAGTAACCCCTCAAGGTAACTCCAAGCAATAAGATTACCAAGATTGTTATTACTAAGTTAGCACAGTAATGTCGTATACTTCTGACCTGTACTACTTAATTACCTACCTTTCTACCCGTTAAAAATGTAACGCGTATTTCGTATTCAATGTAGTGTATTGTAGAAATTGACGATCGAGCAATTTACGAAGACTCATTAGTTATCATTAAATTTAAGTAGGTATTGCTTTTAACTATTTACCACTGAAATACTGTTTTTTATAATCGAAGATATTGTTTATGGTTATATGACATTATGAAGTCTCTTTGTTAGCTGTGATGTAAGCCAGAGCAAAGCTGCATTACCACGGTCATGTCAAAAAGGATGGGTAAGGTATGCAAAAGAGTATCAGTAGCGATCACATTGCCTAATAATTTATTTCTTATGAATAATTATAGAACTGAAATTAAATGTTAACTGTTTTTCTGTAAAACTGCATACAATATTTCATTTTGCTATTTACAATTTCTTCACGGTTTAAACACGTTCCGCATTCATGAATTGCAACGAAAGTGAACGTTGTATACTACAATTAAGATTCTACATCTATTGTTATATTGCGTCATCACAATTAGTCTCATTGAATTAAGTGTTAATTTGCTAACAGTTCAAAAATTAGGTAACTGTATTTAGCGTAAACATACGATGACCTGGATGCGTTAGGAGGTTAGGACAGTCAGAATCATTGACTAAAAATATTTTTAAAATAATAAGAATACTCAATTCTCACTAAAAAAAATATTGATATTGAAGTTTCTTATTGCATTTGTTACATATTGAATTAAGGGTACCACTTTCTATGAAATCGGGATTGATTACGAAATATTGACTATTTAGCTCAAAATATAGTGCCTATCCTAATTAACGTTTTTGGTAAAATAAGGTTTTAGAAGACAATTTGGAATAAGATCGATAACGACATCTATGAATGTCTACATTAAGCTTTACATAATAGCTTGCTTCTTGATGATAGCGCTCAAACGTTAATAGTAGTCTGTGCTTAAATTCGAAATCATTTTAATAATTTATGCTTCTAAATACCACTTTTACGTGTTTGCTAACTTACTTAAAAGCCTAAATAAATAAAAATAGAAAATGTAGATTTCTCTGCGTTTTGCGGTTAATAATGTGCCAACCGAACGTAATAACGTGAAGGTTACAAAGATTACATAAATACTTAATAAAATACAGAGGTTCACTCACAAGTAGGTTGTTTGTATGTTCGTTATACCAAAAGGTTACCAATTATCACTCTATATCTAAGAGTTCTTATTGAGTTTGGTGAACAGCTCTAATTTCTAGCTGATGGAGATTTACACTAGAGTTTTAATGGACTATTAAAACTGTTAAACCGTAAACTAAGGTACTTCACAAGTGCATAAAAATACAAAAAAAATATCACTACGTTGTCGTTTAAGAACAAATTCACCTATTTTGTATTAGTTTAATTTAATTTTATCTTATTCAACGAAGTCAACGAACGAAGAAAATGAAACTTGCTTTAATATTTAGATTGAGACCACATTGGACACTATAACAAAAATATACGTAACAAGTTTAAGTTATAAAATGGACGAAAAATGCAGGAGACATCAACTAGTATTACAAATGTGTGCTGAGCACGGACCGTGACGGACGGATTACTATTTTATATAGTAAACTGTATAAGAAGCCTTGTTAACGAGAGGTGAGTAAACTTAGTCTAATTACTCAACGTTTGTACTAGAATGCATTTATATATTAAGTCTATTATTCTCAGATATATTAAAAACATTTACAAAAGAGTTCTAGTCACTACACATTTTGTCAATTCTAATATTATCAAATAGTTTAGTAAAACCGAATCTATGCAGATGGTGAGGCAAAAATACATTAAAAATGTAACTGACCTATCCTATAAAGCTTCCAGGCTAGTGGAATTGATTAAACGGAATTGATTAACTCAAACAAGATATAATAATATCTGGCTTTGTGAACTTCGGGACAACGTACGACGCTTGTAAAGCAAATAATTACCATAAAAAACAACTACACTAACCTTAAATGTCAACGAACCTTAGTACCATTATCTAAGTTAATAACAGTAACGAGTCTACCCATACTACACTCATACAGCGCCATATAACGTGACGAGAAGCGAGCTCATTCACATACAAATGTAACAAGCGCCCATTCAACCAGAATACGGTCCCGTTTAGTGGACATTGGTCATGTGGCGAGCGACAGGTCACGTGCAAATGGCAATTTAGGAAACACTAGAACAATCTGTCTGTTTACTCCACTGGAATTTGCCATAGCACCTATTTATTTCTAGCCACTGCTTAGTATGCATTCCCCATTATCATAACTGTTAGACTGGTAACAACTTCACGATTGAGCGTCAGCGTTGTATTGAACCAATATAAGAACTAAATTGCTATTATTGAACAAAGGCGCAGCTAATGATCGTTCGTGCTCGATATATCCACGACACACTCGGGAGACGAAATTGACAAAGGAAAATACAATCGTTATTCTATTAAAAATAAAAAAGGCAATATGCGAAATGACTTTACGGCAGTGAAGCGGGGCTGTTGCGTTCACAATTTGTGGCAAGTGAAATGAAAATAACCAAAAAACGCGAGTTCGCTTGATATTACACCATTCACCGCACCTCCTGATCATGTTTCGTTTTAAGTCTAACGTCCGAAGTTAAGTCAAAAAGTTATTATTAAGGGGTTCGTGCAAATAATATTAATTTATGTAAGGATCTTTTATTTCGATGTTTCATAAAAAGTACTTGGTATTAGAACCCAAAAAGTTAATAAGTATTAAATCTTGTAGTTTTACGTTTAGTGTACATTAGTAGAGATAACATTCAAGTCAAGGAAAGACGTCACTTAAAATTACCTTCATGTAATGTTAATGAGACGCTAAAACTCGAAAAAAAATATACAACTACGTGTGTGGATAATATCGGCGCAAATATCAACAAAAACGAAAACAAAACATTTGCGCACTCCAAGTAAACATGTTAGCACTGTTAGCGCTACTTTCTTAAACATTGTCATCCAAACCCTTTGTAATCCGAACAAGCAAAACTTGTTAAAACGAAACTGCGCCAACTATAGCTCGGTTTGCATTACATGTTCAAGCAAAACACGTGTTAGTATGAACTGAGCTGAAGGACAGTGGAAATTGTGCGAAAGTACGAAATGCACGCAAACAAAGGAACAGGTATAACAAGGATGTGGAAATGTTTCCACTGCATTGTGTGCACAGATACATATTTTTATTGTTTACTGTGTGCATCGCGTGCAGCATAGCCAGATGGAAAGGAAAAAGGCTTTTCTTTATAATGTTTAGGATTGCTAACAATTTGTGTGTAAGTAAATAGTTTATTGTTGTAAATTATTTACTTAAGAAATATTTTAAATTAAAAATGTCCCCGATTTTTATAGAGACTTGTCAATGAGTTTGAAGATTTGCGGGAAGTGGCAAAGTGGTGAAAACAACTTCACATGTATAAATTAGAAGTGCTAATATAGCGGGTACTTCAAAATCCATGCTTAATTTCAATGAGTTCCACTGAGCTTCGCGAGTTTTGAATAAAGAAAAAATTATCTTATATTAAACGGGTTTATTTTGTACAGGTACATCAGTACAGCTTTTTTGTTAACTGTACTTTAACTTATTTTTTCTTGTGGCCCCAAGATACTACTAATATAATTATTGCATTTGTCGGTGGAATCCGGGACCGCGGTACCGGTCCCAAAAGCCCCATGAGCCATGACCTAACTTAGCATCAGTTAATCGCATATCGCGACATACATTTTTCGCGTTTCAGTTTAGCATATAAAGACATTCTTCAAACGAAACATTTCTATTTTCCCGTAAACACTCACAAAGTCAACATCATTTTATATTAACACAAGTATCACCCTAAGTTCTTGATGACTAATAAATTTTAATCGCCGTTAATTTATCTCTCACGAACTTAGGCAAGCGGAAGTCCTTTAGATTCGAGAAACAATTTTCATTTGAACGAAGCTTGCGAATAATGTCTGCCTTTTTTGTCGTAATCAAGTACTTAGTACTTCTGATAAGACACGCTCCGACAGTTTGAGGGGCACGGATTTTTTGAGCACTTTAAGGGCATAAAGTGATTGTGGATAGGTGCTTCATGATACCGCCGGTTATTTTATAAAAGAATAATCTTTGGGGAAGTATCCTTTATTATTTTATACATGTTTCCCTGACGGGGTGAAACGCACTTGGGATGACATATTTAAAAATAACAAGGTAAACGTCAATGGTAAAACCATGTATTTTTGGATAAAATAATTCGTAATTGCTCATAGCGTATAATATTCATGCATAAATAATTATATTCCGTTACGGTAATAGGCTAGATATTACTCGGTACGCATTATCCGCTTTGGTTACGAGCATACGTAAGGTGGACGCCTGTTTGATGGAGAGGCGAAAGGCGATACGGTGACGATCCCTTTCCGATGTGATATATGTATGTGCTATGACCCTAAAGCACAAAAATCTTTAACTGGAACCAAGTTTAGCTTTATATTAAAGACCTTGAAATGTTTAATTCCGTAGGACACAGTTTGTGTCTGTTTATAGTTTTTGGTGTCTATAGTTTAGAGACTATAAATAATACCCGTTTATAAATTGTGTTCATTGAATGAACTATGTTAGAATAGGTACGGGTTATACTATCACGTCGAGTATAATGTATTAGAGAGAAACAATGGTTTAGAAGTTTATACCAATGATTAAAAAGATTTCTTAATGTGTGACCTAAAGTCTATCTTATTCCTTTCAATGAAACATTAAACCAACCGCAAAGTATTTATCCAGTAGAATTCTATACTTTACTCTTATATAAACACACATATTGATAGTTGTGATTCAGTTTTATAACTTCAATTTCGAAGGAAAAAATACTGTACTCAATCACAATTAGTCCTATTTTACATTTTCTTCAATGATATAGTAATATACTTAAGAAACCTTGAACATGAAGTAAAAAGTTTGACAAAAAGACCATCCGTCTTCACGATTAGCAACTAATACATCACATCTTTCTTATTACTCGTGACAAGTGATTAAATAACCGCGTCCCAGTTTCTAAGTTAATATATTATCCAGTCTCGTCGCGCTACGAAATTTAGACTACATTTCCGACTGAAATTGATTCTTGCTACTCACTGCTTTATTAATTCTAGGACCCGTCTAGGCAATTTTAGTTATGATGTTATTTCGCTGATTTGAATTTGTCGTTGTTATCAAACTACGCTGTTGTACTGGAAATTGCGGTTAGCACATGACTGCAGTTCGTTTGATACTAATAACATTCTCTTTTATTCTAAATGTTGGTTCGCTCAAGGGTGTTATTCGTTATTATTTTTTAACGTAAAGGTCATTTTTATCCTATTCGATTAATTAGGTGAAGGAATTGCATTCGTTTGAAATTAAAATGATACTCCGTCCACTTCTGGATACACCTATTTCTAATACTATTCCGGATTATGTTAAGCGTTATAATAGCTTTTTTATTTTATTTAACTCAGGAATTTCTATGTATAACACTAAAATTTATTCAGGATCTAGATTGAAAAATAACGAAAAAAAACTGTTAAAAAAATAGTTAACGCAGTTGCAATTTGCTGCATTCAAGTTTCAATAGATTGTAATTGCACCATACGTTTACAGTCGGCAAAGCATCGTCCTAACTCACAAAACTATCTTGATATATCACGTTGCTTGCCAGATGCGTTTGATAATCATGCGGCACTGAGCGTACCACATAGAAATCAAAGGATTAAGCAAGCAATTACTAGACCGTAATTACCAAATTAAACTCAGATTTGGGCACCCATTTGGATAGAAGCGTTTCACTGTGAGCTGTAATGAAACCCTTATATTGGACTAGGGATGTCTCGAGCAAATGAAATAATTGAATTTGAGCTTAATTCCAAAATGTAAATTTGAGTTAATTTGGGACTATCTACTTTCTGGATGAAATCACGGAGGTTTAAGTATGTAGGTACTATAGTACCTAGTCAACCGTATAGGTTACACTCTATCTGATAATATGTACCTATCCAATCCATTTTTTCCTAAATACCTAGATACTTCCTTATTCTATCCTATTCTCATATAACTTTGCGAAAATTATTTTAAATTCAACCTAAAAAAAAATATCAACAATCCACAGCTCGATTGATGAGTGGATTATTAGACCATCAATGCTGACAAACAGCGTCAAAATTACGTCACCGCTCAATAAAACCACGAATAAAGAGACATCTCTACAGATCTAGAAACAAAAGGTATCGTACGAACGAAATAAACGTAATTGATGAGAGGGCATCCCGGAGCCTCATGAAATTTAGATGAGGTCCTACCCGCACTAGCCGTGACAAATGCGAGCACAATGCATTACAGGTACCTACAGTCGATCAATTTATGTCTTACCATATGGAAATAGTAATGTAACAGTTATATAAAACATTGCCAATATTGTTTGCATGGAATGATACCAACTTTTTCGCATTTCAAGGGATCGTAGAAATATGCTGATGGCAATTTTTGCTAGTTCAAAAGGTTCAACAAGAAGAGCAATTATTAGTATCGCTAATATACACATTGATAAGGTTTGGAATTTTCGTATGTGAACAGTGCAATGTTTATGAACAACGGCACCGTCTGTGCCCTGCGTACAAATCCCATCAGCTCGCAAGGTTCCTGCTGTTAAAAGAACTAGGTAGTCTTTAAAGAGTCTGCTCAGCCTAGTATCAACGTATCTTGAGTAAAACATGCTTGAGAATCATACTGCTGTAGTAGATAGTGTTTATAAACAATAATTTATCGTAAACAATTGCATTTAGAAGAATAGAAGAGCGTCATGGCGTATGTATTGCATGATACATGATTATTTATAAAAAAAATATGATAAATACGTTTCCATACACGTAGAACTTGAAGACAGATAACCTATTTTATTAAATATATCAATCTGTTCATTTGGAGCTTGACGCGATTTTCTCGATAACGACCTTTGGGACTGACAGCTTAACGTAATTTACATAGAATACACCTATTGTCCATCTTCTGATTGACAGCAGTGACGGGTTGAGTGTCTGTAACAATATTAGTCAATATGCACAGGTCACGGACTGAATATTAAGGTTGTTATGGTTAATAAGTTGGTCTATATAGGTACAAATATACCAAATAAAGAATCACGACATTTTCACGTCATCGACGCCAATTAATAATTAAAATTATCAAAGTTTTAAATATAGGTCTTAGATTCAATTAGAAATGAAGTGTAATTCGAGAATAAACCCGTCAAACCAAATAATTTTTGTCCTTAAAAAAATTGGGCTTGTGCCTGGACAGCACTCCCAAATCCTGCTTTAACATCGTTAAAAACACTAATAACGAAGAAAAAGTTCCTTCAAGATTTAATTAAAAATATCAAACTCTAAATGGTTACCCGAAAGTTTTTAATGTGAGCCATAACCCGACGTAATGAGCCTCTAAGCTTATTTTGTAGCTCCCATACAATTTGACATGCGTGCATACATGGCGTGAGTGTGAGTTCTTTTTAGTACTGTTTTGCAACACAATATAAGACGTATTACAGTATTGTGTGCTGTGATATTTTTATACATCAGTTAAGACAATGTTAACAACTGCATAGCGTGCATCTCTCACGGTTCTCGCAAATAAAGGCCAGGCGACGTTCTACAGTTAAAATGTACTATATAAAAGAAACTTAAAACTATGGAACAATACAGACAGGTACTTCAATTTTTCAAAGTTAAACGTGTAAACAATTACTCAGTTTAATACAAGACTTGCTCTTTCGTTTAGCACTAAATCACTGCCATTCGAAAGAGCTCATTAAATAATAATGAAAGGGTCTCTACTACTCACTGTTCCGAAATTGAGTACCCGTTAAGTTTGATAGAATACATCCGAAAATTAGCGAATAGATTTCTCCTGAATTTAGCGGCGACAGATTGACAGGAAGGGCGTGAAATTGTTGACAAGGACCGAATAAACGTCAAAGGGCTAGTTGAAGATTGATGCGTAAATTCTGTTGTAACTTTCTGCAACTCGACTTAACTGTCAATTTATTTAGTTTGACGTAAAGGGCACTTTGAGTGAAACTGGTATAACACTGTTTTGATGTGGGTGTAAGTTTAAACTGGGGCTTTTTGTGATTATCATATCGTAAAACGTCTGAACTATTTTTTGTTTCTCTAGGAGAATAAAACATCTCTGTAGTATAATATTTTTGAAACAACTCCCTTGACAGATATCACATCGCCAAACTTCTATATATATAATATCGGTAGGATAAACTAAGAAAACAAGTTAAGGATAAGGTTCAACATAAAACAAAATAAAGGGCACACAGCTACTATAAAATGTTTATGCTTTTTATATAGCGCATATTAAGTGCTTTTAAGTTTATTTGTATGCATGTAATCTCTACGATATGCTCGTAGTAATAAGTAAAATAGTAGGTGCATCATTCACAACTTTCTATGAGTGATTCGATTTTTATGGGTATGTACACTATAACAAGAGTTCAAATTTAGGAAGGCTAACTTGACAAGTATTACTTGTAGAATGTAGGTACTTAGTGTATTTCATAATACAATTAATAGATGCAGTCAAGGAAACAATATTAGCAATAGAAAAACAAGTCGACTTTGATTCTTAATCGACAGTTGAACCTACAGCTATAAAGATATTTCCACATTAGAATTAAAAAAGCACCTCCATCACTAAGATCCAATTTATTTCTCGTAATTTAAAGCTTATCTAAAGCGACCTATATTTTTTTATTAACGTCTGTAAAGTACGTCTATTTACCTCGTTCAGTCAATTCAAACAGATTGTCGGGAAAAATGTTAATTATTATGAAGCGTCGAATTGAATCTAAATATTTAATCCGACTTCGCATTCATATTTCAAGTTCATTAGTGTTTTGGTCTCGTAAAATATAATAAATTATTCATTTGACTCTAATTTTAATACTGAAGTTGAAATTTCTTGTTTTCGGGTTGAAATCTAGTTTGCTGTACGTCGAAAGTACAAAGCGTTAAAGGTTGATAGCAAAACTAAATTGCTTTCAAGTTAGAATTTTGAGTTCTTACTTGGTATCAAGGGTAACTTTCTAAACACTCCAAACTTGTGTAGGTAGTACTTATCGGAAAGTGAGACTGTTAAGTTTTGTTCAAACACTAATTGAAGGCTTAGCATAGACTTAAATTAGATACAGTTGTATTAAAATAGCTAAAGCATTATTTATGTTTGTGACATAAAAAGCTTTTGGAAGTCATAAAATACTTTTGTCAGAACTTTAATCTAGACAAAATCTATACCTATTACACGTGATTTTCATTTCCCATGCCAAGCCTACACAGATCGACAGTAACTCTAGCTAGATGAGGTGTAAACTACACCTATAGACTTAAAGTTTCACAATTAATGATCTGTTTTACAAATGCAATAAACTTTTTATTGACTCTCATACTAACCCAGTTAAGCTTATATTTTCCGTTAAACTACATACATTAAATTCGGCTCAAGCCGTAAGGATCAAGCTTGTAAACATTCAAATCAGGCGAACCATAAAACTTATACCAAATACAAAAATACCGAGACATTCAGATACCTATACGTCTAATAAGTGCTATTTTATGAAGTCTTAATATGTAGCCGACGACAAAAAATGTATATTTAGTCGTACCAAACCACTGTTAACTTACCATAATAGGGTTTAATGAGCTACTTACGAACATCCACTGGTTAACGAACTGTTATTAAATCGATATTTTTGGAACCACTGAGCATAATAAATGCTCATTAAGTCCATACAAAATAACTCGGTATTTCGTTCTAAATTGCACGTATTTTTGTGTTGTTTTAGAGTGTTATTTATTTGAAAATAGTAAGCGAAGATTTATAAGCTTCAGAAAGTTAATACAAATCTTTTGGCCTTACAGAAATGAAATAAATGTTCCATCGCTTGATAAGCGTAGAGGCCCTAATAATATTTCGATTGCACGCTGAGTATTTTGTAATTAGCCAGTTATGACAATGGCCGGCAGTCAACTTAGCTCTTGTCACGAACCAACTGCAGCTCTCCAATTACGTGGTAGTGTGACATATTAATTACTTTAATACGAGATAAGTCGTATAAGGAATAATAATGCACCTAATTCCATGCACTTATTCATCACGGTAGATTAGAACACGACCTTCATTCTAGCTACATATATGTAATTTATTGAATGAAAAAATGGGAGCACCGGTTATAGAGTTATCCAATGTTGCCATGCTTGGATATTTATAAAAAAGTGTGTCAAGCTTATTAATCGTGTGATTTAGTGAGACTTAAATGCACTTTGATACATTGCATCATTTTCTATAACCTAGTGAAATGTGTGTTTATTGACAATTTAGTTATGGTTATATTGTCTAACGTGTGCCAGGTATATAGTAATTATTTGCTACGAAGATCCCAGTGATTTTTGTAGCACAGATATTTTGTGATTGCTTCTTGTATTGTGCCAACGTCTTCGCAACATGCAATGGAACCTTTTTTATGTAAATTATTTATTATTAGGGTAGTTACTTTAATCTATTTAAAGTTTTGTCATACTCTTACTAAGGAGACAGAAACTCTATTAAATCATTTCTACTACTGTAGAAGATTGTCAACTAAGAAGTGTATTTTATTTGTAAACAAGCAAGCTAAATTAGTAAACAAGCAATAATTATTATGGGACTGATGCAATTCTAAACTAATATCTGTTTGTACTGATAAGTAAACTAACGAAGCACGCAATCGTCAGTAAGCGTGGAAATGAATCCCAAAGGATATGACAACAAATTGGCCAATACGGGCGTATTTATTGCAGTCCATATGATTAATAGGCGGGTTTTATCGAAAACCTAGAAATGTAAATTTGAATCAAATCTATGTTGATGATATATCGAAAATTTGTGCGCATAACTTGGCGAGTTGCGATTAAATTTATCATTTTAAATTCCAGATGAATTTAAAATGATAAATTTAATCGCAACTGGTGTTTATGTCGGAAGAGGATATGCTACATCATATTGTGCGCAAAAATTCTCATAATATCACATTGTTATTAGTATTAGATAATCCACATCAGTTATGCGGCTTCGGGTAATAAGATAATAGGGATCAAAAGTATCCTGTGTACCTACGTACTGTATCTAGGTTACATTTCTCCATTCTGAGTTTTATCCAATTTAGGCTACATAAGGTAATTGCTTTCCTAATCCTAACATCCACAATTGTAAATTATTACTGAATGAGATGCAATTTTGTGAATGGGTACTTCATCTACTATGATAATTATATACCTTGATAAAATATTGATAACATTATCGTTGTAAACATAAAATTACAACGGAATCCCAATTTGTTTTCAGAATTAAGCAGTGAATCATTGGTATCTCTCATCCAATCTATAATTTGACACTCACTAGCAGTAAAAAGTAGAATATTTCTTTTTCGAATAAAATAACTTTCTAAATTCTTCAATTCATTGGGCACTTTTGTTTGCAGAATCAACGACAAAGCAAACAGTTGAAGTTTAGGGTTTTTACTTAAATATGTAAGGACCAAGAGAGCATTATGGAACGTTATTGTTTTGTAATACGAGGTTTTCCTAAACAATTATTCGTAAAAGGACCCGGCAGAACATTTTGTTTGTATAATTTAATTTTGTGGCTTTCATTTATTATACCAAATCCATAAATAATTTCTGATTTAATTTAAATATGTATCGATACAAATTGTTTGTCTGTTTCAGAATTCCTATCCAAATTATTGATACGGTAAAGTACTGACCGTGAATTATACGGTAATGTTAATTTTTTGTGGTTTAACTCATTTACGGTAGAATAAAATACTGGATTTTACTGGTACTGTAGTTATCAATTTAATTTTGGTAATTGCGGAAATCCAATGTTAGCTACATCCCTGAACAGTTATTTTGCAGTCACCGCATCAGCTGTCTGTCTTGGAATAAACGAAAGTAAACGTAGACAACGATTCAAATGTGCCCAGTGACATCAAAACCATTTAACAGCTGAACACCTACGCCATACAAGATTCAAAAATGCTTTCACAACAAACATTTATCCCACCGGTAGCCTCCCTTGAACAAAATTTACTATCTTGTGTCGAAATAACGGTAAATGAACCATAAAAAGAGGAGTATATTCGTTTACCGTATACGAGGCACATGTTGTGCATAACCATGAATGGAACGCTGGGTGTGAAGGAGATTCCATATCTATATTATACTTATAAAATGAAAGAAATTCTTATAAGGGTTATATGGTTTCTTCTTCTTGTTATCTTATTTCTGTGAGCATGTTGGTACGTATTTCTATTATGATTACTCATTATTATTATTGTATAGATACGATGCTTTTCATTCCCCCCTTTTGATTTTCTTTTACGGCTAATACTTTTCTATAATTGGTATCTATATATATCTATATACATGGATTCCGTAATAGCTTGACTGAATCAATTACTGCGTATCTATCTGAAGTCCTCTGGCAAAAGTTTTTTGTAGATACAGTTTCGGCTTGTATTTGCGCAGTGCGCTACGATGTTTGATACTTGCACGCAACTATTGAATACTTTAAAGCTGTTAGTTATAAATACATATATGCCTATTCCAATAAATAGTACAGTAATAAAAATAAATGACGTAGTAATTAAAAATGCCACAGCAAAGGCAAAAATATAACTTTGTTTTTTTTTTGTGTAGAGAAGAGTACGTAAATTTAATTGGTAAACGTAAAGGTTTTATGTCAGAACATCTTCGAACTGTTTGAAAAGGATTTGTGTAACTAGACACGTGTTGTCACGTCGTATATTCTCAACATTCGGAATAAACAACCACGCTCCCGTTGACGATCGATACGTATCTGCGTACCCATACTTACCTTTGCTACTTGATTATGTTTACTCTGCACTCGCTGTACGGAATGCTACATATCTCAATTGTTCACATTCAGCCTAATTCTTTGAAATACAAAGTTCAGTTGCAATAATAGGTTAATAAAACGGTTGCTATGAAATATCGATTTATCCTTAACAAAGTATGGTTATGGATTATAGAATTACAATCTTGAGCTTGCTAGATGCAGTATCTTAAGTATATTAGTTCTAAATCCTATAAAACTATGTTAGCAACCCAATCAAAGTCAAACTTGTGGCGTAATATGCACGACCTGCTCCAGGCGAGGGGTTGCGACGTCATACATTTTACTCAAACATCCATGCAGTAACCTATGGAGTTTCTTGCCGGTTCTTACACATAGGAATTTTAATTTTGCACCCTACAACTAGAGAATTGATGTTTTAGAGAGCCTGTAATTTTCAACGTGACCTCGATCATTGTTTACCTAAATTGACACGTAAAAATATAATAATAATGTTATACATGCTACATTTTATACAAACGAATTATCACAAAAGCTTGACACAAATCTTCTCAAAATTTAATGACGATCCGTCTTTCCGTGCACACGTTCGAAATTACGTCATAATTTATTTATCTTATTATTAGAATTCAAGTTTTAATACTTACTTGAAGGATGCCTTCTTTGGCCTGTATTTAGTATTAATGTTTAAATATACCTCTACAAGTCTACATACTAGGTTCTATTTTTTCTATTAGGATAATATTATTATAGTTTCTGATAGATATTTATTTCGACAGGTGTAAGAATTTTAAAAATAATTATTGTAATCAAATCATGTCCACGGACCGAACACAAATATAATATTTAGATTCGAAATATTCATGTTTATACTTCGATAAATACGTACCTACTTTTCATATAAAAAACTACGCAGCTTTTACGCCAGTGGCGCCGAAGGCACGATTAGTAGTTAATAAAGTCTTATATAACTTTGCAAATTGATGAATTTATAACGACACATTTGCTTCGTCTCATGAGATTTCTGCGCCAGAATATTCTAAAGAGAAATAATTCCGGCGTATTTCTTTAACGTTATTCAGCCTATTAATTTTGTAATTTTATTTCTTAGAAATATTCTCATTTTAGTAATAAGAAGCCACATGCAGTGCTCCTATTTTATTAGCCATGTCATATAATTGGTATAGCTCATAATTTTCATACATCTGTATCCACGGGATTTCGTTGCACCCGGAGCAATCAACATCGTTCCCATCCTTGTTGACTCTCCACATGTAATACCTATACTCTACGACATGTCTGGTTTTCATAAGATTTAAAGCTCATACAAAAAAAAACTAATTATGATTACAAAATACATTAACGCGTTTAATTACTTGGTATGATTACGCGTTTTTTGTGACGACTTAAGTCGGACTCCCTGCATACCAGAATACAAAAAATTCTACGTTAGATAATAATGTAGGTCAATTCTTTAATTGTTAACTTAACGCAGTATAAAATAATCGGAATTGTTTTACTTAAATGAAACACGTAGCCTGATTAAAGCGTATTAAAACCTTAATATATGTAATACATAATGTATGAAGGTCTCCGGAAACCAAAGTTCGTGTAAATTAAAACACCCTTTTGTTAATATTACAATATCGTCGTATGGGCCAAAGAAGCACATGTTACATTGGAGTGACTTCCATTATAACCTTGAATAAAATTACGGTTTAATAAAGTATTTGGTTGCGAATAAACGATACAATAGCAAGCAATACATCATGATACATACTTCAGTTTTCAGACATGACATGAATATATTGTATGTCTCTGAAATTCTATATAATTTGTACTTTCACTTTATATACAAAATTATCTGTATAGTGTACCTATATAATTTGTAGTATTTCATTATCAAGAAAAGTTTAGTTTAGTCCTAAATTAATTACTACTTATGCTTAGTAGAAATATTGCTGTCCTTGAAAAGTCATCTTAAAGTTTTAGCATAATTTTAGTGAAAGAATCCTCAAATGCGTAAATAGATATGAACTAGAATCGAACACTTGGTACGCCGACGCAGTTCGCGTAACTATTGTAAAAATGCATTATATGAATGGATTATTGCCGGAGTCCGGTGTGTGGTCTGCTAAACTGGTTATCACGTATGAGCATTGATACCAAATCAGTAATCAGCTCTGATTCGATCTGTAGTATATTGGAATTGGAATCTGAAATTACAGCGACAACATTAAGTTCGAATACCGCGACGATAAAAACGGTTCAGCAAATTTTTGAATGGTTTCGTACGTTTTTTAGTCATTTGCTTACATTTACTTTTAATAATTAACATGTAATTTATAAAGAGCAAATGAATTTGCATCTAAACTACTTCTTATGAAATAATTAAATTCGTACGTTAAAATGAGTCTTCACCATAAGGCAATTGATTGTAAGCATCGCCTGAGTTTATATTAAACTAATGACCTCGACTAGCCGCCGACACTAACTTACTACTGAACTACGACAGTGTCATAATATAAGAATTCTGAAAACTACAAGTATCTATATCAGAAATTAAAAAATATTTTAAGTTACTTAGTATTGAAACGAATAATTTTACCGAGGTTTATGTAGAGCAGTTGGGGTTTCCACTAAAATATCAACGTATTTTAATACTTTATGTGTTTCAAAGCCCTCTGGCTTTCCTGCCTAAATACACATTCTCAATATAATAATTACGCAAAACCTTTGAAGTTCATTTCATTTGTATTTTATGACGAAACCAAGCTACAATATTAACTTACCCTATTATATTTCGTGTATCTTAATATCCAGATACCATAACAAATGAAAGTATCCAATATCCGACGAAGAGGAATCTGAAAGAATTATAATGAAAATGGACTTTGGTTGAAGCGAAAACTATGTAAGTTGGTCTGAGGAAGTTACATAACTAACAGAAATGTCTTATATACCTGTGAAGGTATCATAAAGAGAATAAAAATGGTATGATGGTAGAATGGCAAAAAGGCAAAATACGCAGCAACGAGTAAAGTTTGGGTCTCAGTAAATATTTAATTTCGTTTAGGTATGTTAACGTACAAGTATTAGTTTTCTTCAGAAGCCGGGTCTAGGGTCGTCTTTATCATTTACATTGATTGAATTTTGGTTTATTCATATGGTATCCTTTAGTACTATCGAGTTCCTTCAGCTAGTGTAGCTAGAGTAAGTTTGAAACTCGGTTACGAGCGCACGTAACATCGATCGCAACTTATTTGTGAACACAGCGTACACGTAGTCTAATGAATTGCTACCCCATAGCTCGTGAACACCACAGTAAATAAAGCCTTCCCCTCAATCGACTTACAATTGAACGGGAGAATAATGCCACGGGGACGCATCCGCTTTCTAAGCATGGAAATGATTGCGGACATTGTTTCTGCTTTTTGCCGACGACGACTGTAAATAAAAGGACAATGAATTAGTATGTTATAGAAATGCCATCGTATTCAGATTGTTTTATCATACTCGTAGCATACGACGATACAGGTAAATTTTAAGCCGCTGTTTAAATCACAAATCACAGCACTCCAGACAAACCTCAGTGGTTTTTGGTATGCTGTGTTAATTTTATTGTATGTGTTTGATATAAAATAAATAAAAAAACATGCTTCATTTTATGTTCATTTTACTCTCATATATTTGGGAAAGCATATTTTATATATTTTTTATAACTCTTTAAATATTTGGTATTATTATGCCCATTTGTACAGCGTATTATACTTATTGTCCAGCAGTGGACGTTTTCCGGCTGATGATGATGATGATGATTATACTTATTGTGCTTTGGTGGGATCTTAGAATCATCATCATCAGCCGGAAGACGTCCACTGTTGAACGAAGGCCTCCTCCTTTTAGAAGGGGGTGTTGCCATAATCCCCACGCTTGGCAAGCGGCTTGGGGATCGCAGTTTTGGTGGTTAAGTTACAGAAGACGCTGCTGCCCATCTTCTGGATTTTCCCTTAGTCGCCTCTTACGACACCCACGGGAGGAAAGGGGGTGGTCAATTCTAGGCCAGATACCACACGGCACGGATCTTAGAATACTTAACTGTAAATGAACTTTTGCATGACATGCACGTTTGGACACGCACAGATCTGAACCTGGAATATTGTGCTATGAATCCAAACCTTTTGGCCAACACTACACGAAAAATAATAATTATTATTAAATTTTCAGGAAATTTATTCTACCAGAATTAAATCCTTTTATGTTTAAAACTCGTTATCTAGAACTGTTGGGCGGAATTGATCAATTTTGATTTAGCTCGGGACATCCGACATTTTTTTGTGAAGTCCGCCATTATTAATGTTTTATTTTATGAGCTATATTTACAGTTCAATGAATATTTTTAATAACTAGTTCGATAGCTTGGTGGCGTTAATAACAGAAATATTATTTACCCTCTTTGCCGCTGATCCTCCAATATCGAAAAATTCCAGTGGATTTCTTATTTGACGGTTAAAGTGCTCATAAATCGTGGTATTGCGAATATCCTCCACTATTATTGTATCCATATCAATGTTAGATAAGCGAAGCGCTGTTTACTCTTAAGATTTGCTCGTTCCACAAGGAGGTAGGAGGTAAAGTGTTTTTTATGTAATACCCCTAGGCAAGTGCGACAACTCCATTTATTTAAATTTTAAATATTAGAGTAATTTTATTCTAACGTTAATTAACCAGTGAAATATTTGAAGGTCACTAATCTACGTTACGAACTTTATTTCTCTTAGTGCTGCTGACATTAATTATAATTAATGAGGATAATTAACTCATAGAAGTTGCTATATTATATAGTAACTTACATGAACCTTTATAAAACCTCGGTTTTTTACTTAATAATACAAATACAAAATAAGTAAAAATAATTAATCTTTTTACTTATTTTGTATTTATTACCGTAGTATTCGAACCGCCTAAGGTCCTTGATGAGCGAGATCGCGTTGGCTAATGTAATATTACTTTTAAAAGTGTTTCAATCTATACTAATATTATAAAGCTGAAAAGTTTGTTTGTTTACTTGAACGCGCTAATAACTACAAGACCAATTTGAAAAAAAAATAGTGTTCATTCGAAATCCACGCGGGCAAAGTCGCGGGCGGAAGCTAGTAAGTAATAAAATATTATTAAGATCGAACAACTTCGTCAGAGAAACGCTAAACAACGGCCATTCCTATCAATTGATTCTTACAGTTGCGCCTAATAATGGGCATTCGATCATCGATGTTTTATTCGATACATTGATTGACTTTCATTGATGTGTTCTTATTCCCAATTCGCAGAGTATTATTATCGACCCTCGTAGTAGGTTTCTACACTATCGCTATTGGCGTAGCAACTAGCTACAGTTAATAATACTAGGATACTTCATAAAATTGCAAAAAAACACAGTACCTCTTATTAAAAAAAAAAAGATTATAAACCAAGGATTAAATTAAACCTGTCACTATCGTTTGCATATCAAAGAATAGAGATGTCAATAGACTTAATGCGGGGTTTAATTAAGACCGGTATGATCCTTGATAATGAATCCTTGAAAATGAATATCTTTGCTGTATTATGTATGTATGTATATGCTTGACAATACTAATTTGTTGCATTTCATTGGATTGAATATGCCTCGAACGGTGTCATACTGCAATCAAAGAGTTTGAGCGATAAGCATGTGACCTTCGTGACACAAAAAAAAATATACTTTTACCTGCCATAAAGTCACTTCAGTGACCCAGAGGTTTTGGTAGAGAGTGTAGGGATCATTCCATAGCTACATCCGGAAGGTATGTTAGAATCGTAAATCAAATAAGTATATTGTTGTAGATAAGTACGTATATGAAACTAATATGGGTCTTACAAGAATGTAATTCCTTTTTCCTATGACACCACAACGTGAAACTAGGATTTCCCTCCTTGTTAGTAACTGGTACTTTCATCAGCGTATTTGGGGAACGACTCATCTCTGATCCCGACTCGTTCGCTTCCGCTCGTCGACTCGTCGAGCAATTTCCGTTGCAAACATACGTAAGTACAAATGAACGTACAGACACACCCACTAACCTGTGTGCGTGTATGCGTATGAATGGATGCTTTGACACACACCCAGTCATTCACAGCTTCACTGTGATCTTAAACTGCCTACCATCAAGCAGTTCATGAAGCAAGCAAGTATCCGATTTTTCGAATCCGCCGAGTCTCACCCGAATCCCTTGGTTGTAACGGCCGGCCGTTACACACCATCACGGATCTCCAAGACAAGGCGTCCCAGACGCGTACTCGATGAGCCAGATGATAGTACAACCTTGCTCCAGCAACGGTTGAATCCTGACACTATCAACACTTTACACGACCGACGCCGTCGAATACTAAGATCTCGCCGTCGAGGTCCGCCGCGATCGTTAAATATTAACGTAAATAACCCTCCCGTCCCTAGTACAGCCGGCCCGGGGCCGAGCTCTAGCTTATAAAACAGTCCCTAAATAATAAATCAGATCCAGCAGTCCCTTGTTGTTTTTGCATGTTAGTCAGCGATGCACCGAGTCGAGGTTCGAGTCCCGCAGGGGGCGCCCTCGGTAGCATCGCTTAAAGTCTTTATTAGTAGTTAGCCTGGCTGGAGGCTCCAGAAGTCTCGCCTTTATCCGGTTACGTCCAATAAGACCCCCCTCGGGGTCGTCGACATAAAATATACCGAAAAAAAAAAAAAAAAAAAAAAAAAAAAAAAAACACCCAGTCATACATGCCTATAGTCATAAAAAGTTGCCGGTCACTAATTGTAGGTTCCTAAAAATAAGAAGTCAAAAGAAGGCATTCTTAAAAATTGTCGGTACGCCTTAGATAAAATGATTGTGTACTTTTCAAAAGCAGCAATACCTATGTAGTAATTAGGTAAGCATATTTTTAAGAAATAATACCCAGGCCTTAATATGACTACATACAAGCAAACTTCAGTCCATTAAGTAATGATTACGAGTAAGAATATGTGTGTCTATGAAATAGAAGAGGATAAAGTAAATTTGATTAACTATGATACATTACACCACTGTGAGGACGCATCTATCTTCCTTATTATTAAGTCAATTAGGAGTGGTTGATTAGTTCTTTATATCTATCCGTCTGTTGGTAAAAGTTCGTATGGATATCACTAGACCAGTTGCATTAGTCGTTGTATTAAGAGCTGTTGCTTTGCAGTTGCAAAGCAACAGCTCTGAGTTCATGAGTTCTGAGCATTGAGTTCTGAACAATGAGTTCATGTATGGGTGATAGTCAAACCAGATGTTGGTAGCGAGAGTCCAATAGGTCCAATATAAAGAGTTCTTTATCATTTTTGTAACGTCCCAATTGGTACATTAGCCAAGCGATTGAACTGCTGCGTTAAGGGTTGCGGGTTGGATTCCCGCACGGGATAAAAATTGTGCGATTTGAAGATGATTCATCTCATCAATAAACTAATCAGGCAAATGATCTCTAATGGTCGGTTTTATAAATCTAGGAATCAGATTGGAATCTTAAGAAAATCGAGTGTAGTAAGTATTTATAATTTAATTACACTACAAATGAGCGATGTCTAACTAAACTACTTAATTAATATCACGTGAAGCACTAACCTAGTTTATTGGATCTGAAAAATATACCCAAGGTTTTTACTGAGTAACTACTTAATCCAAATAAATATAAGCCATATATCGTACACGGTACTTTGCGCGTAACTCAATTTTGTATTTTATTGTAATTGTGTTTTAAAACCTATAACGTAAATCAACTACCTACTTATTTTAGTATAATTTACCTCTATTATTAAAACTTCAAGTAAACATAGATCTAGGCTAACAATTTATTTTATGTACTAAACAGTCAATATCAACATAAATTACCTTAAATTCTGAAGCCAAACCGCAAACAATTTCCACCAGCTTAAAATCCCACAGAAAAACACTAAACAAAAAAACGTTATTCAAAACCACATTATGTCGCACTTCGTAACTGAGCAATAACAATAAGTTAATTAAGTCATTCGATTTTAAATGGTCCGATATTAGATTTTAATCGAGTTCCTTTTTGTTTACATTATATACGTAATTCGAACTGTGATAACGGAGCGCGCGTGCAGTCCTCCTGCGTGTACGATCGGTACTGGCGTAGCACAATACTAGCGGCTACGGGTGGCGATGAAAATTGTACCGGCTTGGAAAATGCTTTGGTCATATTCACAGTACGAGCATAGTAACATCGTGCTTGGAAGTAAGAACTCTTTTTACGCGATCCCCATGCTGCAAGAATAGGCGTAGTGATCTCACATGTGTATTTGAGTAATTTATGATTCCGCGATGTTTGGTTTTATGATCTGACGGCTGAACTGACGGATGAACCAATGCGCGTGTGATTCATCCTGGTTTCGGATCACCACATTTAAAGCATAATTTAAGTAATATCTAAAGGGTTAATTAACATAAAACTAAATAGTATATTTTCATTGGTTTTTTGAACTAAACTAAAATAAGTTTTATGTTTAAAATTATATTATACATTTCTGTGAATTCTGTCGTAGCAATATAATTTACTCTTATAGTCTCTAATTCTAACTCTAAATCGTACAAAATATCGAATTTGTTTTTTCATACAGACGTTGTTGGAGTCAATAAGTATTATATTGTTGGTACTTATGTATTTTGGTCGTATGTTACAGTCTAGCAAGAATAAAATCCTGTAAGGCTTCATGAAAGAAACTCTACCCATCTAAGTAACTACCTACATTTATATATTAATGTATCAGCTGATAGCTACGTGACAGCTTTCGATGAGGCTTCGATACGAAGGAAAATTACACATCAGAAATTGGATAGAGCAACAAGTAGGTTATCACATTGTGAAGTCGTGATCACTGCATTGCCCGACGTGATATTTTTTGTTTATTTCCTTGTCTTCAGCTTTATCCTTAGTGAAAGGCAATCCTAGCAGTCCCCTGTGGGTTCATGGATTAGCGCGGAACTAGGACGCTACTGTTCTCCGTCTAAAGCCGCTACTCTTGTTAGTAATACTGATGTTAAACGCTATTGTCATCGCTGTTCTGAATTCAGCATGTTTGTTGTGAATTTCATCTGAATGCTAAATCTATGAAAGGTTTTATCGTTGGCTTTACGTATATTGAGTCAACAAAAAAAAAAATAGTAGGTAGGATGGTATATTAACATTCTCAATATTTTTCAATTGTTATATACTAAAAAAGTTGACTTAATATACTTAGAAACCATCGATATGGCACAAAGGAACAAGGATTTTAAGTAGGTACCTAATTTAACATGTTATTGATCTTACCCTACTGATGGCTCTCTGCAGGAGGCTCTGGCTATAACGATACCAATTTCAAAAACCGTTGGACCTTTTTTATGCGAAAAGTTTTCTTGTTTATATTGTTTGAATTCAGCAACTTGTACAAATCTTATGTGACGAATCTCAAACAAAAAAGTTGCAATAGCAGCTATTGTTTTAACTTTGGTAATAGTCATAATCCAACATCATTTGTCCCTGATACTTTTTTCATACCCTTATGTTTATATGTATAATCTGATAGTAAGTAGGTGGGTAATAACATACCTAAATAGTATAAATATACATCTACTTTTTTATTTAAAATATTAATAATTAATTATAAAACCAACAAGAGGCCTCTCTGTGAAATTTAAATAACCTGTCACCCTCCGCATGCATACGTGAGCCGAGAAGTTCACTGTATGAAAATTAAATTACAGGGTCGTGTGGCTTAACAGAGGTAGAGGCAGGGTTAACCCATGCTGCATACCTACTATTTAAAATGCGTAAAATAACCTGCTTGACATTATTACGCAAAATTATCCTTTTTAATCGACTTCAAAAAGAAGGAAGGTTCTGTGTTCGTCGGTATATATTTTTTTTATATTGTAGACTTTTTATCACAGCTACATAAAATCTGTATTATGTACAATAAACATACAACGTAAGTTTTATCGTTACTATTAACTAAGCAACAATGTTATTACACTAGATTCAAATAAAAAATCCTATCCGAAATACTGTGTAGCTTGTGAAGCTAAAATCCGGCGTGTGCAAGGACAGATTCGATTCCAGTAAAATTAAATATCAGGATGCACAGCTTAGGGAGCCTAGCGTTCGATATCTTGCAGAACTTGTTATCAGAAATTGGCTAACGTCTTGACGTTCAGCCCAAATTGTTAGGTACAGTCAACAGCAAAGGTACAAGCTAGCTTCTTTATTTTGCTTACAGATTATATGCAAAATATTGAGCGTGGTGTAGTAGATTTAAACTAATACAGTTTGAAGTGAAAACCTAACTATATTATAATTTAATCTAGCATTCAGTGCATATTTATTAAATACTAGCTTCCGCCCGCGACTTCGCCCGTGTCCGTTTTTAATGTTTTATAGCCTATAGCCTTCCTCGGTAACTGGGCTATCTAACACTGAAAGAAATTTTCAAATCAAACCAGTGTTCCTGAGATTAGCGCGTTCAAGCAAACAAACTCTTTGGCTTTATTATATTAATAATAATATATATGATTAAATATAAATTATAATATTAAATCAATAAATAATAATAAGATAATAGTAATTACATGGTTCATCGGTTAAATAACTCATTTTTTACTAGTAACGGCTTAAAATTTAAATCTATGTGATCTAGAAAGTTATTTTTATATTACAAAAGTACGAAGTCAAAAGACGGCCTTTTCTTTTATTTTATTAAACAAAGGAAAAAACCTCTTCCTAAAAAATTAAAGCGACCCTTCTATGTAATAGGATCCTTCAGGCTTTATTATTCTTAAGACGAGTGTTTTCTTTCAACAAAAAATGAATTAATTCACCAAGTTACTTACTAACTATGCTGTATTCGTAGAAATTGCAATTGCTATGATTACAAAATAATTGCACGATTATCGCTGGCTGCAAATTGGTCATTATTTACACTTTTAGTTCCCGTTTTCTACATGTTATGCTGTTTTTTTATCTCTGGTATCTAAGAGTAGTGTCATTATATCATTATCTAAACTGCCAATGGGCAGGCAATTATGAATAGTTGACCATTGACGTTACATTTTCTAGGCAAGGCGTGTAAGCTTAATAAATAGGAAGTATAGGAACTGTATCGCTTAACATTTTTCATATATAATTGTTTTTTATTTCTAATTCTATATTTGAATTTTAAAAAAGTCTTAAGTATCTAAGTAGTTGTTTTTTGAGTGGCATAATAAATTTTGATAGTATTTTGGAAAAATGAATCTTGTAATTTACATATTACATTACTATTCATTTATTTTTATTTTACATTATCTGTCACACTAGCTAGATTCTATCTGTTTTCAGTCAAATATTTACGACTGAAGTGTCTCCGAGTGATGATAATATAGATTCAATTGGTCGCACGAAATACTCTCGGTAGTTATAGCAAGCCTCGCTACTGCTTTATCCTATTTTTATTAACATAAGCTATAGAAAAATAACTTGGTCATTATAACGTACTGGCTATAGTAGCTGATGGTGGCTACCTATTCATGTAATACCTGCTGGCAGAAAAAAAACCGTAAACCTTCGTCTACACATACAAAGCACCCTTGTACTCTACCAATTACGAAGGCCGACCTTAATTACTACCCGCAGAAAAGTTGACCGAGCTATTACAATCTTGTTTACGAAGAAAACAGAGACATGTTATCAGATGGTTTAATGAAGTTTCTTCCTCAATTTCCACATACACACTTATGAAGTATAATAAACATAGTATATACAAAATACACAGTTATAATAAATGTATTGAGCAATGAGCGATTGATTATATCTACCGGTACATATAAAATTAAGCAGATGTTTATGGCAATTTAATGTCTTTAATCATGTGTTAAGATTTATTCCGTTCATTGCTAATATTGCAGTTTTGTAATCATTTCAGCTGTGATGACTTGCTTAGGAGAATCGATTTTCTCTTTAGACAATGTTAGTTAGAATTCAGCAAAGTTAGGGTGCAAATTACATACCTAATTATGTCAATTTTATTTACATAAGGAGCCAGCTAATACACAGAGATAAATTTACTATGGACATCAATGATTTAATGACTTATGTACCTAATTGAAAAGTCCACTATTCTACTTAACTGCCTAATTGTAGAAGGACAAACAATAATTTAGAATTCCATTAGGGGAACTTGTAAATTGATCAAAACTTGAACGCCGGTTTCGAAATTAAATGATGTTTGCCTTTGTTCCACTGTTTGGCCCCCATTTTCCGAAATATAAAATAGGCAAAAGGCCTCGATGATAACTTCATTGAAAAGTGAAAGCTTACAGAAAATTATGAATACGTTAACTTCAATATAACTTTATGGTGTAGGTACTAAAGTCGAGGATTTTAGGCGGGTCTAATGGAATAGAACTTCCAGTGTGAGTTTTTACATATGTATAATAATATATACGGAATATATATTGTAATTATTTACGTTTGGGTTTTTATTACGTACTACTGTAATTAAACAAAAGTAAAACATCCCGAACTAAGTTAGCTATTAACAACCTCATTCTAGAGGTTCTGTTTTGTGAATGGCAGCGCCAGTGCTCTGAAAACAAGATCCTAAAAGAAGTTAAAAAAAATGGTGAAAATTAATGTTTGCTGTTATTCTACTAATAGAGAAAATTATTCAGTCAAGCGAGTAATGGCTTTGAATGAAGGTGGACCCGGCACTAAACTTGATGTCAGGTGTTAGTATACTGGTATTATACGTAATGGTTGAGGCCACTTCAACTGTGCGTCAGTATTGTGCAGACCAGTGAGGTATCAACGCAACGCGCTAGTACCAAGCCAATGGGTACCGTCAGTACATAATGGTCTAAAAATTAAATGGAATTCTAGTGAACAAATGATCTTGTGCGAATGCCTGATCACCAATTTAAGTTAACCATGGTCACAAATGAAGTTTTATTTCATTATACTAAATGTATTTTAGCAAAGCTATAAAACTTATTACATAAGGTGGTTAATAAAACTATGACCTCTTTACATTATAGCTGGGTGTATAGTCATCAAAGAATAAAATCTTAGTTACCTTACCTTGACCTAGGACATGTATCAAGTTTATTTAACGAGGCTAAAGTAATAGGAAAAGTTTCATTGCTTCAGAAGTTGTTAACAAAAATATATCACTTAAACTTTCATAATGGCAACTTTAGGGTTGAATGGTTAAATAAAAGTTACTCTTTGAGAAAAACCTAGACTATTAATTATTTATATTGAAGGTTCTTGTAAAAAGAACTTAAAATAAATTTGCTTTATGTAAGTCTGGACCATTCAACGATCTTATTTTTTCAAGATATACTAGACTATACTAGATCTGGGCGTTGTGTTTGATAAAAAGCTCAGTTTTGTCGAACACATTGATAAAATTATACTAAAAGCATCGAAAATACTTGGCTTCGTTATGAGAGAATGTAGGAATTTCAAGAGTACGAAGACTAAGACAATAATGTACAACTCCTTGGTCAGGAGCCATCTAGAGTATTGTAGTGTTGTCTGGTCCCCAGGGTATAACGTGCACATCCAACGTATCGAACGGTTGCAAAAAAGGTTTCTATGGCATCTAAGTTACAGCTGCAACATGGGCAAAAAGCTTCAGTCGTATCAAGATAGACTAAATCATTTTGGGATGGTGTCGCTGGAGAGGCGTAGGGGTATGTTGGATTTGGTTTTTCTTAGGAAGCTGGTGACAGGCTCTTTAAATTGTCCAGCTTTGCTCAGTAAAGTGTCCTTCCATGTGCCACGAAATCTGCCAAGAAATTCTAATAAAAAGCTCTTTTGTTTGCCAAAAAGTTACACCAATCTAAGGCAGCACTGTTCACTGTCTAGAATGTATGCTGCTTACAAGAAGCATGAACATTGTATAGATATATTTTACACATCCATAACCGCTTTAAAGAAAATCACGCTGGAAATTTAATTTAATGGTTTCATCAACACATTCTTAAGTTAGTTAACATATAATTATATTATCTTAAGGCCGTATTATTAATATTAGTTGGTTTTCTTTTATATAGTTATTCCTGCGCATAATGTAGTGCATGCAGTGCTTTTCTTTAAGTGATGGGGCACTTAGTCCTAAGTTCAAATGTAAGTATAGTTTAAGTTATAGTGCACTCATTGTTGAAGAGCCATATAAATAAATAAATAAATAAATAAAGATGAAATGTTGCTTAGATGTGCTTTAAACGTTACTTACATTTGATTGTTTTTAAAATTTGTATAGATATTAATGGTGATAAATTTTCATATACGCGCTTACTACCTATTCATGAAAAAAGAAAAACGAACTCGATTGGAAGAAACCTCATGCTGTTCCGAGTTTTACATTATTATCACCTATCCCTTTTTTCAATACACTCAATCATTCCTACTGAATCGCCAATACCTAGGGGGTCGGGCCCCTGCATTGCGGAACCAAATTATCCCATTAACCACAGGAATGGAATGATCAACGCGCGAAAATGCTTTGCTTCCTCGCTACACGGTTGCTAACAGACAGCGATTGTGCGGTAGATTGCAATTAACAACGATTTAATGATCAATACTGACCTATATTGTTGTTTGTGAGACTCAGGACAATCGTGATTTAATTAGTAGACGAATGAAGCAATAAAAGGCACATCTTTAGACCTTTGCCTCTGGGTTCGGCAAAACCTCTATGAGGACGGAAAGTGTACAGTGTAGACCCCAAGGGACTTGTAAGTCGTGGAATTGCGTACTTGAATCCCGAATGAGTCCCTAAAGAGCCCGTTTTAGTTTGCCCTTGTCACCAAGAAGGGAGTCTGGATTATTTCCAGAAAATGTTATTGAGATTTTATAAAAAACCAGCTTTGCTCAAGTGCTGTATGTAACTTTCCAAAATGTATGCTCATTCAGCTTACCTATATAGCAAGGGGTGCACGTGAAGATAGTATAAGGGGCGCAGTAAAAGAATAGGAAGCATCTACTTCAAGCCCTGACGCATCGGTTGATGGAGGGCCCTAGGCGTTTTCCGATCTTCTTGAGTGGCCGGTCTATTGCTCGACTAAGCATAAGACTTGTTCGACCGAGAATTTTGAGTTGTGTAGAGAATAGTGTGACTTGATGTTGGCAAAGACTACATACATATATCTGAGCCAAGACTACTGTGGATAAAGCAGTGAATGTAAGAGGTAACGCGTCCCTCCAGATTTTAGGCGCACAGTGTAGTTTTAAAAGACAGGCTGATAAATGCCTAGATTACGATGTATTCACGATAATATATCCTTGGTTTGTGATTGGTATAAACGTCGCTCGTACCTTATCGGTATATAACAGATTATGTTAAATAGAAACCAGACAACATAAAAAATAAACACAGCGCAATTGAACCTTACTTTTATCCTTCTTTACAACAAAGAAGTTTAAATGGTATGTAGGTTATTTATAAAACACCTATGTCCGGTTCTAAAGTGTGCCGGCCCCAACTTTATAGCGCCGCAGTTGCAGACAGGACATGGAAGGACAACTTGCAGATAGCGGACCCTCGCTGCGGAATTCCGGATCGGGATGCAATTGGTGTTTGCCACAAAAACTAGATTTACGGGTTTAAAGATTTATGTAAGTGGGTACAAACGGTGCTGAGTTACATAACTCTTTGATATACCTACTGCTGTTTGTTTTTAAAGTACTTGTTTACAAGATGCTGTTATTTTGTTGGGTATATACATATATTTCTGTGTAATATGTTGTTCAAACATTGAGCATCTTATAGCAATTATGACGACCTGATTGGCGCAGTTGCTAAGCGATTAGATTGATGTGCTTGGCCTGGGTTGCAGATTTAATTCCTGCACAGAACAAAAATTTGTGCGGTTCACAGATGTTTGTCCCGAGTCTGGGAGTTATAAACCGCACCCACAATACAGGATTACTTTTTAGTGTGGGGACACGTTTTTTTTAAATTAGTGAAGTCGTTTTTGTAGCATGCTTAAAAATTATACGAACTGGAAATGTACTCGATAAAGTTTTAATTTAATAGGAGTCTCTCTACACCGACATTTCGCACATGTAAATACATACATAAATACACACATTCATTTCGCTCATACAATCTTAACCTATTGCGATTTATTTGGGCCACACCAAGTTAGTTGTATTCATGTATTTCCACTAAGTTCAATTATGTGTGTCAATTATTGTCATATATAATTTTCTATTATAGAAATGTTGCTAATAATTACCATGTATTTTTAAAGATTTATAAAAAATTAAAGATGAGATGAGAAGTTGCCGCTCTTAGAATCAATTCTGAAAGCTAAGTTTATTATACAAGTATGAAAGCACGAGTTACGAGTAATGCGCAGATTGATGACAAACATCTAAGGACCAAAACATTAGACTACCCGTGTGGGGAAGTAAACAGCGTTAACAGTTCAAAGATCTCGTGACTTGTACCACACAGATACAGAAATACAGGAGCCAACTGCGAAATTCTAAATGCAACCTCAAATTCACGAATTAATTTACAATTATTTGATCTGTTATTGAGGTAATTGAATAGTTTAGTAAAAATAAATAAATGAGATTTAAAATAAACTTCACTGTTCATTTTGATTATATAATTTTACTATAATAGTCACCTATAATATAATCTACTTACCTACTGTATTTGGGACGTTGGTTCTTCCGATTCTTAATCGTATGACAGTAACTAAGCATAAAATATAATATATTAATCCGAAGTCGGTCAAAAGTCCAGTAGAAATATCACGAAGCGTTTCCACTTTCCATAATAATATCAATCATGTGGCACTTTACCTTCTATTATAAAATACACTTCACACACACACACACAACCGTATATCGCACTCTTATATCATATTAAGTATAATATCAGAAAAAGTGCGGAATAAAAATTTAACTATCGTTTATCTTAGCTGGTTTAGCGTGGCATAATTATGCCATCAATTATGATGTAACTACCTACTTTAAGACCATAAAAGATAAGGGGGGATTTAAAACAAAATGACTCTGTTATAAAGAATATTTACCTACATAATACGGTGTTAGTGGTTGGTGAACTTAAGTACGAGAGCGTTGGTGTTCATATTCATTTATTCATAAAATATAAGCTTACAGTATATACATAAATATTGCTGTTATTGTTTTGTTTTAAAAAACTTTACTTTAAATGGAAGAAATATTTTTTTTGTAAATTGAATCAAGGCCAACATTTTTCGTTATGCATAGAAATGCTTACTAAAGTAAGTAGGTACATTATCTATAAATAAAAAGTTGATTTTTGTCTGTTAACCGTGAGATAAGTAGGTAGGTATAATTGTTCAGTAATACAAGGAATTTTTCAATAAAACAAGAGTCCTTCAGTTGAAATAGTGTATTTTTACATTTTCAAAAAATCAATAAAATATCTATTTAATTAATTGTTTTAATCCTAAGGATTACAAAAATAAGTATTCTTATAACAATTTTTAAAAAAATATTTTGTAATTACATAGCTTCGATTGCATCACCCAAACTTCAAAATGTTATTCAAACTTACACAGCTGAATGTTTACGTTTACATTTACTAAAAGAATATTTACAATGACGGTATTACGTCGATAAATGGAAGACTTAAAAATAAATTGACTATTATATATGAATATTATACCTATGTCTTACATTATGTCATGTTTAGAGATAGCTACCGATTAAGCCGTATAGGTTTAGTACATGACAAACTAAACGATACTAAAGTAACTATTAGTGGACTCTTGAATACATTTATTATACATTTACACTTAATAAATACAATTCAATATAAAATGTACATATTATTATATTTCGGTTTACTTGTCACTTAATTAGGTAAATATTCATTGAACCAAAATGAAAAAAAAAATTCTTTCCCATTTGATTAAATAATTGATTATAAAGTTGGTTTTAATTTCATTAATTTTATTCGAAATAATTCAAGGACAAATAAGAAATGGTTCAATCGAACCTTATAGACAATTTCTGAGCCTTGGTCCGCAGCACTTCTTCGTATTGCAATTTCCCGAAAATATCTAAACTCTTACAAGGTTCACTATAACTTCAAACAACATTTACGAATAAGTTAATTTACAGTATAAGTAAGACTTATTACGGATTAGTATCAATCTGAACAATATTCAAACCATAGTCGACCCAATAAAGTGTCATTACGTATCGGACTACCGCTGGTAAGTCCGATTTAGTGGTACATACAACTCTTTTATCACTCACGTAGAAGCTTAGCTTTAACATTGTTCATTATCAAATCATTAGTAAAAGTGTACTTAAGACTTACTAATTAAGCCAGCATATAAAATACCAATATTCGGTTAAAAAATACAATGTACAGATGTTTTTGTACAGGTCTGTTTTTTAAGATAGATATACTTCTTATAAGCGAGGGAAGTAATCGTCCATTTAAATCTGGTAACACAATATTTTGGCATTCCGGTCACCCATAGTAATACTACGAAAAGAAATAATCGTATCTATGACTTATAAGGAGACCAGTGAAGTTGGCACAACAAGTAGTCTACATAAATAAACATAGATCTATCTTTTCCTATTCTGGATAAAGTGATTATAGTAGGTAGGTATATATTATGTAGGTAGTTAAAATCTAGCTTAGATCGTTCAAGCAATTTGAATTTTCGTACATTTTCAAAGAATAATACGATGATTAAATTATTTTCTATTTTCGGTTCATTATCACTTTGATTGATTATTGTGACTACAAAAATTGTGCAGCCATGAGATTTCATACTTAAACTGCACAATTAGGCAAATTATACATCCAAACCTCTGCATTTAATTAAATAAATACGTACATAAAGATTAAAATAAGTACAAGGGTTATAGAACCATACAACTGCTAATGTACTACTATTGAAATGAGTAACTGATTACCTATAACAACGATTTACTCAAGAATAATGATAATAGTGTTTAATAGTTGAGACATTATCCTAGATTATAATTTATGCTATTTACAATCCATAATGATATTCAGAGCGTTTACAAAAATAGTTAATTTTATTGTTAATATACGGAACCATTTTCTTAACTTTAGTTAATCAAAACAAGAACTCTGAACAACCACTATCAGCTGACAAGCAACTGGCAAGAGCTAACAACTAAATAATAATGGCATTGATAACTTTCAACTGTCGTGGATGTGAGAAAGCAGTTTACTTGTCTAAAAATAATGAATAAGCACGATGGACACGCCATTTATCTATTAAGTAAAATTACGGATACTTACTGGATAAAATTGACGTTTCTTGTTACACCTACATCAATATCTGTTGGGGCATTATACATACTGTTTTTTAGTTCCTTGCTTTACAGTATTCACCGTGCACGGCAGATCTGGTGAATACTAATATTATAAGCAGAGTTTAATCCCCTGTAGACGTTGTAGGAAATATTAACGATCTTTACAATTCATTCATTCATTTAGGCAGCACTAATTTCAGTGAAAACAGATAACTGATTGATATTCCAACGATATTTTTATCATAACATATTCGTTTTATCTCAGGAATACATTTCAATTTTAATATCTCGTAATAAATTACGTGAAAAGCCAGCTGTTTGCTTACGGTTGCCTAAACATGGATTACTATAGGTATAGTTATATTGATTCTGGTGTCTGTAACTAAACTAGAAGTTATTATCCCATCCAGAAAGATCGTCTGGTGGCGGCTCGTCGCCGTCTGCAGGGTACTGGTCGAAGTTGTGGGTGTCGACCGGAGACTTCACGACCGGAGTGATCGGCGGATCCAGAGAGCGCTGTGCTAGACCCTCCCAGTTGAAACCGTCGAACCACCTGGAAAAAGCAAGGTTAAATCAATATTAATACGAGTAATAGTTGTCCTTCTATTACACTTAAATTAAACTTGCCCATTGGACGAAATTAGACCATAATTAATCAATCTTAGCTCCCTGCACTTTTTCTCCATAATATACAATTTAACAATGCCAAATCTCACACTATTTATTAGGTATGTAGAGGTAGATTCTATTGAAGGGAAACATTGAAGAAAGACGAGAAAGACTAAGGACAAAAAGTACTTGACTAAATTAAAAAAGAAAGTTGACAGGATGCAAAGAAACTACGTAGAATGAGACCAATAGAGTTGGAAGTTACTGTTTTAACAAGAACTTAGCTCCTAAGAAGGTAAATGAGACGGTACTTTCATTTTTTTCACAATTAAATTAATCTGGAAACTAGTACTCATAACTAAACTTTGCTTTGAGTGAGATTTACAGCAAGACTGTAATAATAATAAACTTACTTGTGCTTCTGTATCTCCGTGATGCCACCCCGCTGGTAACCAAGTCGTTCGGCAGGGTTGTCCCGACACAGCTTCTTGATGAGGTTAGCGGCATTCCTAGTGATGCAACGAGGGAACTCCACCGCGTCAATACCCTTGAGAATCTTGTTGTAGGTCTTCATTGGGTCAGTGCCCGTGAACGGAGGCGAACCCGTCAGCAACTCGAACATCAGGACACCTGGAATTTTCACAAGTATTGTTGTTAAATAAGAAAGGAAATTATGATCGATACGATTATCTATTTTTGTTTGTAGTATTTATTAAAGAAAATAAAAATGGAATCCTTTGGCTAAAAAGAATGACCATGATTCAAAATAAAACTAAAAGTAACTTATCCAGACGCATAGAATGAGGTAATAAGTTATTGATATTATTAAAAATCATGTAAATGCGGTTTGGAAAATATTTAAAGCTGAATTTTTTTACCACTTTAGAGTTACAATTCTGGGGCTTATTGTAATAAAATAGTAGTCCGCCGTACCTAATGACCAATAGTCAGCGCTAATATCATGACCTCGGTTCAAGATAACTTCTGGGGCGACGTACTCCGGTGTCCCGCAGAAGGTCCAGGTCTTGCGACTAGCTTGCAGTTTCTTCGAAAAACCAAAGTCCACTAGCTTTACGTAGCCTTTTGAGTCCAATAGTAAATTCTCTGGCTTCAGATCCCTGTAAATCAAAAGGAATATACATATAAGTTACGGCAGTTTTATTTTTATAATTTCGTCCTTTGACATAAGTTGTCTTTATAATCAGAACTTTCTAGAAAACCTTTACGTGCTACCTTTGTTCTAGCACTTTAACTGCTGTTGTTTCTTTAAATAAACTTAAAGTAACAGTAGCGTGTTTTTATAAGTAAGTGTTTGTAGAGTATTCATGTGTTGTTGAGTGTTTTCGTAGTAAAGGTATTTTTTTGTGTCTTGGTCTAAGACTCTAGGTAGGATATGACAAACTAGGTGAATGTAGTGTAGGAATTAGCATTGTAGGTAGGTATTTAAAATCTTACCTGTAAATAATATTTCGCGAATGAAGATAGTGGAAGGCCTCAACAACGCAAGCTGTGTAGAACCTTGTAGTGGCGTCATCAAATTGTCCTAAAAAAGGTTTTAGATATTAATAATCCATTCTACAAGCATTTGGAATTTATTTACTACCGTGAAACAGTCGGTCGCTTACCTCGATCTCTTAAAATAGTCCACAACTCTCCTCCAAGGCAAGTTTCCATCAGCATGTACAAGTATTTACGATCCTTGAACGTCTTATACAACTTCACAATGAATTCGCAGTTCATTTCTGACATTATCTCCTTTTCTGACATAATGTGTTGTTGCTGCCTCGTTTCAACGATCTGGGCCTTCTTCATCTGCTTCAACGCGAAGGACCTGCTCGAGTCGCTCTGGATCTGCACTAGCTCCACACGCCCAAATCCACCAATACCAAGCGTCGCTATAATGCGAAGGTCTGAGAGACGCAAATTGGCGAATTCTTCGTTTAATCTGGAAAAGTAGAAGACAAGTTAGATTTTTGACCTCTTAAATCAAATAAATAAACGAATTTGACAGAGAATGGCATCTAGTCCAGCACAATAAAGAACCGTGCAACTCAGGAGGCGGTCTGAGCTGACAATGACACAGCATTGTATAAATACTGTATTTAAAAAGACACAAATATATAGTGAATCAATTCACTCAAAATACTTATTACTTTAGCATACATTATTTTAGCAATCATTTTTGTAAGTGAGAAAATAATATAAATATGTTATAATGATTTTTATCACTAACGCGAATATTAGACATTGAAATACAACTATTTTTACGGATTTTATCGCGGTTTTAATTTGTTTTTTGGTTCTGACGTTCGACGGTCGAAATGTCGAGACCTAAAAACAACTTACAACCGCGATAAAGTCCTTAAAAATAGTTTTATTTCAATAAATACGTTATGTTATAGAGAGCTTAGAGGTGTTAGATGTGGTTGTAGATCAATTATAGTATTGTAATGCTCAAAGAAATTGAAATTGCTGTTGGTTAATATGGTAATTTTAGGAGTTGCCAATTGATATATTCTACAAATCTATTTCCTTAGCAGGTTATAGTGTTTTGGCACCAGCATATCTGATTATTATCAACTCAATAATAACTTTCTTATCAAACTTAATTGATACGTCCATCGTTTTTGCTACTAAGTCATACAGATGCGCCATGCGCCTATTGTTTTCAATGGAACTTCACAATCTGTAAAACAAAAACGCGGGAATCGTAATTGTTATCGCTCAATGCCTTAGTAGACACATTTTCTACGCCAAAGAGGAAAGTTAATAACCGATTTGCTTCCACTGTTTAATTAAATTCGACATTGATGGGTAGAAAGTTATGAAAATATTTTTAGTTTACTATAAACTTACCGTAATTAAATCCGTATTGTTTGCAGTGAAACAAGATATAAAGAATATTAAATACAGGTGAAATCGTGATACCAATCGTTATCATTTTTAGTCATATTGCAATAGCTATTGTTCTAGATTTAAAAATAGTAGTACAATAGGTGTCCCGTTTGTGTTGTGGTATCTTTAATCTGCGGGGTTTTATCGTTTGCAGCTTAGTTTTGTTTGTGTGAACTTGACTTAAGAAGCTCTCAGGCATAGAAGGCATAAATCGAATTGTGATAAAACCATAATCCATTATAGCAACAATATCATAGCTTTTTTTTTTTAAAACGTCGCCCTACTCTAGGAATTTCTCCTGTATCGTTGATGCGTTTCACTAACATGAAATATCACATACAGAAACATCCAGACTCGGGACAAACATCTGCGGATCACACAAATTTTTGTCCCGTCCTGGAATCGAACCCGAAACCTGCGCTGAGCACAGCAGTCCAATCGCTTAGCCACTGCGCCAACCAGGTCGTCATATGCTCTTAGCCATACTGCTACCTAAGGTGGTGGTTGTATAAAATATTAAGTATCTGCAAATTATCACGATAACAATGCACTTGTTTCGTATGATACTCATAGAACATAATAGTTACAGCTATTGGTGATGAGTTGATAAGGTACTGCTACTAACGTATCACATCGTTAGTGTGGAGTAATCATTAAGGTGCACTTATTATAACTGGGACTCGTTCCAACCAGTTCAAATTCACAGAAATAGAACTGTTCCAAAGAGGAATAGTCCTAAGTTCGCTGAAACAATAAAAGGTTACAGTAATAGAGAAGAATTGGACTAACCGTTGCCTGCTTTCTCCTTCGTCCTTATATTTGGTGCGGATCTCGTCAAGTGTCGAGATCAGTTGGTTGAAGGTCTCCCGGTCGATGACGAGACATGTCGTGCCTTCCGGCGAGTCACAGATAATGTTCGCCGTTCGAAGATCGTCCCTGAAAATTGAGATAACAGACGTAAGCTATAAAGATTGTTCAGTCGTATTTTTGCTTTGGGACACAAAAACTTTTGTATCGGATTCAGTGTTGACACTTTTAAAATTTGTTTGTCTTGTAATATTTATCAGCGGTTGTAATTTACGTATAAAACAAAGAACAAGAAACAAAAGATTGCCTTAAAGCTGCGTCAGAGAACAACAGAGATCATTGGCAGTGACAACAATGCTATTGACTATCATACAAACGAGTTTACTTCGAACAATCGTACATTCTTCATTAACTAACACAGTACTCATACAAATATGAAAACGCTTTGAGTTGGATAAGTTGATGTAATTGAGATGCTTACCCTTGCAATGCCTTCTCTCCGAAGAAATCGCCTTTCGTGAGAGTTCTTATAAATTTCTCATCGTTGGTGTTTGGTGGTTTCTGAGTCACTTTCACCTGAAAAAGAAATAAACTTAACATTAATATCATATTAAGTCATAAATGTACTTCCATTACATAAGTAGTCCGTAAAGAAACGGATTAAGGCAACAAAGTCTTTAGAGATAACGAACTCGTTGTGGACTCGTTCATGGCAAAAGGCTCGCCACTTACGTTATGCGGCAATTATAGACGTGAAGGAAAAGTAGACATTTTAAACTTGATTATATGAATAGATAAGTCCTAGTAAGTGGGTATTCAACATGTGACAATGACATCAAGTACCTACCACCATTATTCATCACGAACATCATAATTATCGCAGCGAACGGGCTTTGACGCTTTTGAAACGATATAAACGTATTTTTAATAACTGGCTCTGCGGGTTCAATGCTGTCACTATAAAATGTGAAACGGATGCTTAGCCAACATCGAAAGTTGTCATTAAAGTCCGGATGGACCAGTGAAGTATGGCACGTTGGGCTGACGGCCATTTATGTGCAGCCATTATAATACTAACATGCTCTGCAATTTAGTCACAGGCATGTAATTAACTGTTCCGTTATGTAAATTAGTAATTAGCCTCCACCTCTGATAAGGGAAACAATAAATTCTTTATGTTTCTTAAGTTTATTAAGTCAGTAAAAATGGATCATGCAACGGTAGATATAAACAATGATTTCATACACTAACTGCCGCACTCAGAAACGTTAATGATAACTTAAATTGACACTAAGTAAAGATTTCACAAAGAAAACCTTTACTTAGTGACAGTTTAAGTAATCATGAAATGTCTCTGAGTTCGACGGTAACAGTATTGTTACTGATACAATAAATATATTTGTATCAAAATAAAGCAGGAACTAAGCTTAAAGTGAACCGTGTTTAATGTTCATTGATGCATTAAACAATAATAGCCGAAACCTCTACACCTCGCAACAAATTAAAAAGCTAAATATAGAACATTCTATTTCTAGGAACAGCTATTTTTATCTTGTCGTATTTCTATGGAAATAGGAGCGGGCGTGCACACTAACATCATTAAATGTAAATAATGGGTATAAATAAGTCGAGCCGTATTTAGTCGTACCTACTTCCAATAATAGCTATAGTTATACTTAATGTAAATCATTTTTTCGTAGTTAAGTCCACTTTATAACTAGCATTTTCAAAGATAATTCAGGATGTTACGTAATAAATAAATACCTTACTAATGTTAACATGGCATTGTTATTTATTACGATATGACTTTAGTCTGCAGCTTAACGTTTGAAATACAAACGTCATCTGTGCAATACTAATAATAATTCCCAACTATTCAGAACAAGCCGTGGGAGCCAATAGGTAGATAGGTACAATATCTAAGCCAAATATTAAACATTCCCTGTCCCAGATGGAACGGAAATGGTTTTACGACCCAGTTAATTTAAACACCATTTTTTACAAGGTAAAAGGCATAGTACAAACATTGATGAGATAACAACGGAAAATAGAGAAGATAACGTAACTTTGAGTAACGGTCGCCGACGATGTAGTCATCCGGACATTTTACAAGATCGAAAAACTTGTCACACTTCAGTACTCTTAAATCTTTTTCACGGGACCAGAGTTTGGTAGAGTAAAATACTCGCACGTTACGAATAAGTGCAACTCATTTAGTAATTATCGAGTTGGAATAAAGTAGTAAAATATTTAAGCTCGATTATTCGCAAGGAGTGACGTTACGTAAATGAGTGTCGCCCTAATTGGTGTTCAAGGTATCTACTGTCCCTTTCATCCCACACGCACTTAAATATAAATTGCAGTTGCTAACGTATTAATAATTGTGGTAGCATTCCTTTGTACATATGCATGAATTTTGATCACTTAATAACACCGGACGTGTAAATCAGGCCTTAGACGCTTTATAAAGTGTTTATTTCTAAGACAACTAACAACAGATCTATCCAATCATGCTGTAACAAATGCTGCGGTCATTTAATCCGCTGATTTGTAACAATCATAACTGGTTTCTCTTCATACTTATTTTATTATTCTAGATGCGATCAATCTATAATGTCGTAGCAAAAGGCATTTAGTTCATTGAAATTGAAATCATCAGGTCGACTTGTCGAGTATAGGACTGATGAAAGATTTAGTTTTGAAATATACATTGTACGACACATATACGAGTATATTGACTTTTATAGCGTATGATCTAGTAGAGTTGTGACAGTAAACTGGACTTTTGACTAGACAATTACTTATGCTTGGTAAATCCGGTATAAGTTCAATATCCAGTATCCATTGAATAGTACAATCAACTGTAGACTTTATTAATTGTACGATCCAATAAATCCCGTTTATCTACAAACAATTGCCAATCCGTAATATTTGTTTCAAGTATTTAAATATACCTTACCTATTTACAATATATATATTGGTCCCAACATGTATTTACGTAATCTAGTGCCTTGATTCAGCCAAGCTATAAGATTTAAGCGACCAAGCATACATACTTTGCAGGTTACTAAATAAGATTACGTTTGAAATTGCGAATATTTTGTTGAAACACCGATACCATCTAAGCAAAGAATACCTCAAAGTAATATTACCTCATTTTTATAACTTATTGTTGGCTTTGGTATTTCACAGATTTTAGAACAATGCTCTCAATGTTGAGACAACCTTGCAGATTTGCAACGGAGTGATAACAATACTCTTATACAATTCTGCCACCGAATCGACGAACAGTGTAAAAGGAAAACATATTTAGGCTTCAATAAGAAAATAATTATGTATATTAATTTTAGATTGGATAAAATAACGACAAAACCCGTATTGTTTCTAAATGTTGTTGCAAATTAGCCATAATGGTACATGTTTCATGTTCTTGCATGTTAAGCAATAGAATTCTATACAAACAGACACAACTAATAGAGAGGTTCCGCATTCAAAAGAATTTACGGTTTAACATCTAAACATATTTGTTAATTGGTTGGCGGTAAATTGCTCGATTCGTCTCGATTTTTATGCAAATATACTCGTGTATGAACGTTGTTAGAGTAAGTATCTACGGTATCGAAAATAATATACTTACCAAAATGAAGTTATATAAATAACGTCATGTTTGTTTTGCGTTAATAAATATATACACATTCTTTATTGTATACAAAACATATCTACATACATGTTACAAAATCACAACATGAAATTAATGATTTTCTTTTATAAATATTAAGATTATAAAAAACCCCTTTAAATTAAAAAAATCCCATGACCACTCCATAATGTATAGAAAATATACAACAAGATTGTTCAAACAATAAGAGCGCAGCACTGAATTTCCCACAAAATCGTACAAAAATCTGGCCTCAAAATACCAAAGGCATAATCCTCTCGCTTGTGCACAGTGCGCTGACCTTGTGGGCACAATAGCCGTGCTTTTGGCCTCTACCACCTCCGTGTTATATAAAAATGGAGTCACTGCAGTGATTGTTTCATTTCCGACTGTTAACGATTGACAATGATTAGTTCATTACAAATGAAACAGCATTGACATCAAACTTGGTCAACTTTGAACAACTGTATTTGTTTAACGAATATGCTGAAGTGATGATGGAAAATAAACAGACCCAGTTTATAAATAGTTTGTCATGATAGTTGTTGACTGAATTGCATAAGACGGTTTCTTTATATTTGTATCAAACAACAATTCGTCACTGCTGCTTTTGTTACATCTCAACGCTGGTAATGTTTTATGGTTAATCATTTAATTTTAAATTTTATTTGATTATATATTAAAGTGTGTCTTTGTCGGTTTAGTGTAAAATTATAATATCCGTGCATTTGCAGCGGTCAGAAATAACAATCAATGTTTGCAGAGACGTAATGCTAAATGCCAAGGTGAACCTCTTGCACAGTCACCCGTCTACTGCACGAATGTTATATACAATTTGCTGTCATGTGAACATAGAGGAAATTATTAAAAGGCTTTCGAAACTTTGTCTGATAGAAACAAGTTATTATTACTAAATAGTGTTGTTATGCAAACAATTTTAAGCCTTTAGTAAATTGCTAGCAATTTATTTAGGCGGTAATACCTGACATCATAACGCAATTAACCATGTCTCTTATCTTACAAATAACACTGTCATGTGGTGTACAAAACAGAATATAAACTAATATATTTCTGTTATGACAAACAAATAAAGTCTAGCTATAAGGAACACCCATAACTTATTGTTAAACTTGTATTATGTCATCAACAGTAACATTTTGAAAGCGAAGCGAAGATTTCAGATAATCGAATTACGTAGACGGAGACGGATATGTTTACAAAACATGGAGGCGTGGTCAAAGGTAAAAAAGTCACGTCGCTGCGGGCATCGGATAATCGAAAGTTGGTCCGTAACCGTAGTGAAATTTTTGTGGTTTAGTGAACGAACATCTTCATATTACACACGGAACATTCTTAAAAACACGTCATCGAAATAAATCACGGCAAGATACAAATATTACTCAGAGCACTATTAGGAAAATGATTAAAGTGATTGTCGAACTAATGTTCTTGCGTTATGGTGATAAAAAATATGAGATTTTATTATTTTGACCATTAAATAGAAAGTCGTTACAGCACAGTAGCCATAGGAAATTTTGGTAATAGTGTCATAAGGCTCTTGGGTAATAGACTAAAAGAAAAAGTCTATTCCAATTGATTCCTATCATCATACTATTCCATAGCACGAGTTGACGGAGAACTAAGAAGAAATCTAAGGGTAAACATGATATCTATTTATAGCTGACTGAAAGGTTGTCACGTTTGCGATGACATTTATTCTTGATTATAATTATCATTACAATCAACATTCCACTGAGTTTATGATATTTCTTAGGTAGCCTTTCAAAAAACAATATATTTTCTTAAAATCATTTGGATGTACCACAGTTTAATTTCGAGACTTGATATTAGGTAACTAGTATAATGAAAAAATGAAGGGGAAAATGGTAATCGAACCCAAGAACTAACCCTCTGCAGTCACGCTTTTGGACCACCAGACCAACGACATTTTCTATTAAACCTTAAAAGGAGTGTATATTACCTGTCCCTTGGAGATGATGAAGAACGTGTCACCACGGGCGCCCTGCCTAATGATGTAATCGCCATTCTGGTAGTGGGTCTCCTCTAGCACATCAGAGATCTTGATAAGTGTGTCTTCGGGCAAGTCCTTGAAGATCGGCACACTGTCAAAGAAAGCAAAAGAGTTAATAACGAAGCTTTGATTAAGTAAGAAAAAGTAGGCTCAGCTGTTACGTTTGCAAATAGAAAGTGCTTAGCCGGTGGCGTATTATGGAATTTCTTCGTTAGAAAATAAACAACTATGGTGAATGTTTTGATGGTGTATAACTTGTTATGTCACATTTTCTATAACCCTGTTGTAATTTCGAAGTTGAATTCTCCTGTCTTACAATATTTTATTTGGTATTGAATATTGTTATTCCAACATTGCGAACATAGTATTTAAGTTATTTCCAGTTATATTTATTTATTTAATTAATCCGGCGAGCTGTATGAAAGTGAACGCTTAAAGGTTGCAAGTCAACTTTGCAAGGTTTCCTAGTGAGTCATGTAATTACGAGTAAGCTTAGATGCATATTGAATCAACCAATTCCAATGAATAATCCAAATTACCGGAAACTGTATCACAAGTTTGACGGAAATATGTTAGTAGATTAATGTGTTATGTTTTTAATTAATGTGTTATTTTCTTAATTACGGCAACCAAAGGTAATGTCAACATAATGTCTCATAAGGTCATATTTTTTGGGTTACAGAAACATCTAATCGTATATTTTTCTCAAATATTATTATATTAAGAACGTGATTTGATTGCCACACAGGTCTTAAATTAATAATTTCATTGATTACAATTTAATGACTTCATGCGGCCGCGCAATGGGAATGCACAACTTATCAGACAATTAAACCTACATAAAAGAAACAAGTCATCAGTACAGTACAGTATGTTATTATCGTAACTGCGCGTCACAGTGAGCGCCAATGGAAATCGCTTCAATCATGTAATTTTTCACGGTCAATACTCTGTGAACCGAAAGTGTGCATGTCAATATTTATTATTCTATCGCTAGTACAATACACATGTGGTACGGTACGTCACGTATGTGTATACGGTTCTAATAACATTATTATTATTTGAGGTTAGTAATAAAAACATCAGCATCTTCATCCACAGGCCTACCTAACCCAAGTTTATTTCAGTTTATGTAGGTCTCTCTTCTTGACTCAATCTCTACGCTTCTATGCCAGCTTAGTTTAAATCAATGTTATTCAATCCATTAAGCTAAATTACATTATGCAAAATAGTTACATATTTATTTCTAGTTGGCAGTATTTTGGCCTCAATGCAAGGTTTGACAGTGGCCTCGCTCAATTTGACAGTGGTTTGTTCCGCAATGTTAGGCTATGTTGAGTTTTATTATACCGTATCGGTCATGGTTGTACTCAGATGATAATATTATTCGAATCAACATTTTATCTGATAGATCACAAAAATCACGGCCTAGAAACAGATAAAATCATAACTTATTTGTTTAGTAACGCTATTGCAATATTTAGTCTGTAATATAAGGACTATATCGAAACTTATTACATCACGACCCTAGCACGATAAGACTGCAAGTGTCAGAGCCACAGTTTCCTATACAATAGCCAACAATAACATGAAGTAAATTGAAGTCTGGTTGCGTTGTTTTATTGCTACATCGTGTAACTCGATGCTAATGCATAGGCGGGTAATTAGCTAAAGTATGTCGAGGCAGAAGCTACTACTTCATGATCAGTATCTTGGACAGAGGAAAACTCAATATCATTAATGATTATCTACACGTTTACATGATTAACGGAGCATTCAATATTTCATTAAGACGGGTTTCTCTGCGTATTAGATTGAGTTTCTCAAACGGTTTTTGTTGTTGATGAAATGCTTGATTGCCTACAACAATGAAAGTAGTAAGCCTAAGAACTAAACACGAACAAATATAATAAAAAATTTTATTGTGAATAATCTGAGATTATAATCACGACCGTTTTTGCAGCATTTAATGAAAAAGTCCTCGTTCAGCAGTTATCGTTCAGTAATGTGTTATCCTCAGCACTGCTCATTCATAAAATAAATATACGTATTGACGTAATAATAACTATGAAATCAGGCTAAACATTGTGCGCTAGCATTTTTTTCCAACAACCAACTATCTATCAAACTTGAATGTAGGATTGTAGATGTAGGCATACTAAATTAAAAAGACTTCTGCTAAATTATAAATTATGACCATAAAACAATAACAAAGCTAGTATCTGAGCACAAAAACATTTGCATATACATTATTTAAACCATAGATGACTAACATTCCTCTTAAGCTATGACAATGCGCGGAGACAAAACTAATGAATCAGTCTAGCGGTGCAGACTAAACATTAGTTACGTGCTTTTCTGTTACGTCGGTAAAATTTATACATGTCCTCGTATTTCTCATCTAGTTTTGCTTTCTTAAAACATATTATTACGTCGGTGCAGTGAAAGGATTGCAGTCTCAAAATGTCAACTTGCAAACGTGACGGCTAGTAAGTGAGTATTTCGTAAATTGTGCGCGAGTGCTTGGGCAATGCTGCGTTGACACTGGTTTCGCCAACAATGGCTCGGTTTTATCGTCAGTTTGATAGCTTAGATGAATACAATGAATATTAACATTCTACACGTAGACGCTTTAATGTTTCGTGTCTAAAAACAATTAATTTATGGGTCGGTTTCATAGAGTATCTAACGTTACAAATAATTAAATTGAATGAAACCGTAAACAAGTGCGTGTCTGGCCGGTTTACATAGGGTTTCGTTGCAAAAACTACGTGAAAACCCATTACTTACTTCATAAATTTGCTAATAGAGACAAAATTGTCAATCAGGCAGTCAAACGTAGGTTTATTCATGGTTCCATGTTATTATATTTATTACTCAAGACCGTATCGGTAGATCCATTGACGTACGTAAATTAACACACACACACACAATTACACAGCCTAATAGACTTAGTAATAATCTTATTATTTTTAACTAGAGAAATCATCTTCATTCTTACATTAAACTGTCAACTTTTAAAATAAAGCAACAATTTAGATTAACATTGCGAAAGAGACATTAATCTTGAGGATGATGGCTTCAACTAAGATGGATCACCGCGTTGAGAATATGTTCGAGTTCTCCATATTATACACAACAGATATCAAGCATTCTACAACACGATACCCTTGATACTAAATGGAAGGCTGTCTAGAGTTACACGATACTCGAGGCGTGCACAAATAAAACTTTAAGTATGGCCGTAGGCCACAGTCAATGTTTTAATATTTCATGTGTCTGTCGCCGTCATTTTGAATTGAATGATTAGTTTTATTTAAATTCTATTTGGTTATTTATAAGCGCCACCAATTTAAATGATACTTTATTGCTATTAAGTTTTCTACAACGTCTCAAACAATTGTATGTAGGTTACCAGTGACTGTAAATGTTTTGATATTTTCGAGTCTCGCGATGATCGCTCCAATAACATCGTTCACGATTTTAATAAATTAACGTTCGTGCGTTGCAATCCGTTCACATATACCGCTCGTGTCAAGGCTCTTACTACAGACAGTATTGTGAGAGTGTGAGCCCGTCGAAAGCAGAAGAATGGGCCATTGCACGCCCATTGCATTTGCATAAGTGTCCTGAGGTCAATATCCTTCTCTGTCATCGGTAATGCTCTCAGAGGCAAGTTTGTATTGTTGTGTACGGCTTATACAGACACGAGTTCTATTCAGGTGGTATGATTAAGACTTCCGAGGTGTAACACAGATGAGAGAATATTATAAATACAACATTGTTAGTTCATGCAATGCAAATTATAAACTTACAAACATGTTACTGTGTTTTATTTACATTTACGGCATAAGCATACACATACATTAACCGATACGGATGTCACTTGTAATTTGTAAAGAGTTAGGAATTGTAACATTCTCAAAATAAATGCGTGTTAGGTAACGGAAACAAATGAAAGTAAGACCTGAGTTTGAGAATTATATTAAGTAGTGCGAAATAAAAGATACTTAACTGAAATGAATGACGTAACGTAATAATTATGAATCTGAAGTTAAAATATACAGAAACATGAGTTTAAATCAAAATTAGGGCGAACATACTGTTGAATCATTGATAGAACAAAATACGTGAACATGTTTGTAAGACAAGTCACACATTGTGGGGTTACTGGCCTCGTTATTGTAAACAACGCGTCTTATTTGGAAGGAAAAGTCGAAATAGCCCATCACAATCTAAATAAAACTCACTTTAAAAAACAGTGTGCGGTATATGTGCCAAGAATGAATGACTTGCGTTTTTATTTAAAGAAATGGGACAATGATTTTGTATCTTAGAAATATTGATATCATAAAATGAGGTGAATGAACATCACGGCAAACTTATTGCAATTTATGAAGTAAACATCTATCGAGGTTCCATCTAAATTAAAAACAAATGCTCGGGAAAGTTAGCTATACCTGTCGCGAGATTTCTACTATTTTATGATTGTATAAAATTGTAGCAGTAGTGTTGATTCTTTCTCTAACTTGCGGTTAAAATAAATGTTTATAATGCTAACAAGAGATTAGTTTAGTTTACAAAGCATTTCACAAAAAATAAAATTGTGACGTTATTATTGTTGTGAAAGGACGTCAATTTCAAAGCCAGACTTTTGCTTTGTGAAACTTATTATGAACACTAACCAAATATGTAATGGAAACTTTGGTACACCCACGGTATTGTTAACCAAATAAAGCTTATTATGTTTAATACCTAATAATTAATGCTTTTGCATATTTATATATGTGGATATTTATAGTCTTACCTCTTAAGGAAGTCGGTGTATTCAGCCTGGCGGATGAGACCAGTGCGCATCATGATGGTCTGGAAGCACTGGCGCTCGATGGCCCATAGTCTACAATCCGTGGCCGCCTTTATGGTGGCCGTACGTTTGCAGTTGTACAGAATGGCCAGCTCTCCGAACACCTTGCCCGGCGCCATCGTGCTGAGATACTTGTTCTCCCGAGACACTTCCACTCGGCCCTCTGTTGGAAATGAAAGTTTACATTACTAAAGAAAGACAAACAGTAGTAGGTGGTAGAGATTGACTGGTGTGATGTTTATGGGAATGCCTAACTTAAGTAGGCAGTAGCTTTTAATCGAATGACCTTATCAGACAATGTTGACTGTGCTTATTTTGGTGCAGTATCTATTTAAAAGTTACCGTTAGAAGCAGTTAAGGATGTCCGTAATATCTCAATTAGGCGACTAATAACAAGATATCTTTCCGATAGTTGTACTTAGAAAATAATGGGTTCGCTTATTTGCATAGTTTGGAATATGTATGAGGTTAAATAAATTAGATCTCTCCATAAAATTCATGTCAAGACATTAAAAGTGCAAATACCGTTATAAATAAACATTAAGCTAAATTGATAAGAGTTATTGAGGCTAAGGGCTAAGACCTCGGAGCTATAATTCAGTGGACGTGCGAAAAACTACGTTGGTCTCAAACTGTTATTAATATTCGAAAGGCAAATTTAAATGTCAGAAATAAGTAGGCTTCTGTTAAATGTATTGGATTACGTACACCAATAGCTTGTCTAACTTTACCAAACTTGTCTGAATAAAATATTCATGCAAATACTAGGTATAATTTGTATATCAATCATAATAATAATTATAACCTCAAGGTTACCGAGATTGAATTTGTCGGCGGACATTGGTGACTCATTGCAGTGAACGGACATAGGAGGGCAACCAATAATGTATTTAATAAACTGTAAAAACTGCACAATCAAGTTTTATGACTCCTATCGCTAAGTGTGAAAGATTACCATTGTAACCCGTTGTTATTATCGCCTATGAGAAGATAAGTGTGAGAATAAATAGAGCGGCATGTGAAAATTTAGTTTAATGAATGGTCGTGGGTATATTTTGTATACTCAAAGTATTATAACAACATGTAGCTAAAACAGATAACTATGTACAGATATTGTAACAGAGACTAATACGAAGTTACAGACGATCCCTGTCGAATTCAAAATTGTTATCTAAACTTACTTAGTACCTAATCTTTTAAAGGTTAATAATTTGGTAAGAATTATGGTACGTAAATGCAGGAGACATTTACCCCCTTACTTATAAAAATTGTCATCGTTGAACAATCGGTTTGCATGTCAAAAAATAGAGATGCTAATAGACTTAACAAGTACTTATCTTAAAACACATGTTAGCATCGTTTATAAGTAAGAGGGTTAATATTCACGAAGATTCTTAACGTTACCTAGCTAATGACTGAGATATTCATATCAATGTTATCTCCTAATTTATTAGTATTGCTTAAATCAATTATTGCGCTGCTTTAAATGTTTGAGTCACTTGTACAGAAAAAAATAATTTACTAGAGTTTACTAGGTATTATTGATAGAGGTTTCTGAAGCCTTTAAATTTGGATTCGTCCAAAACTTTCCTTTTCATACACAGAACTGAATTTCCTAGCTCATTATAAATTAATTTGTTAGACAATAAATTAGTTTTTATTTGCGTTTAATAAACAAAAACCTCTCACATTTATATAATTATGTAAACACAAAGATACAGCGATGATTCAAGTAAAAATGTGAAAGATGATAATATCAGGTATTATTTAAAAGAACTGTCTTTATTCAGTGTTAATATGTTCTAAATGGGAAACAAACAATAGTATTACTAAAAATAAAAAGTATTTGTGAACTACTGATATTTTAATAAAAATTCTGGTAGAATGTAATTAGAACATAATCAAAGCGTATCATAATCTAATATTTGTAGTGTATTAACAAAGTCACGCGGTAAGGACATGATTGTTTTACTAAGATATTACGTACTACGGTTACTCAAGAGTAGAGTATGCAAACAAACAAAATTAATAATCATTCACAAATTTTGGAGGACAAGAACCAGTTTTTTTTTTCAGCCACTAAATAATATTATGGACACATTAAAATCACATCTCATAAAAAACCAATCTAAAGTTCTTTTGAGCAACAAATACAACACAATGTCAAAATAAGTTTGTAATTTTAGTGAAACAATGATTACTTAGCAACCTCTCTACGGTCTCTACAACATTCGTACGCGAAAATTACAAGTTTCTAAATCATGTGTGAAATGATTACAATGTTAGATACTTAGGAAGTAATGTGGAATAGATTGGGAAGTTAGTTTTTATTCCACTGAATGCTAACTTTCATTGAATATTTTCAACACCTAATGTAACTGGTGAAGAGAAAATACACGATACACCGAGTCTAGAACATGTTTTATAATTAAATAGCCATGTGTGTGAATCACATACGATTCAGGCTAGATTTAAGAGAGAGTAAAAATGTAACTTGTCTTAAAGTCACTTAAAAACGAACATTAATTTATCAATCAATGACTTTTACCAAACCATACCTAATTAACCGATTATAGAAAGGTAAAGGTTATGTACTGCGAACGTATCTTTTTTCCATAACATCTGATAGTAATAAAACACCAATTCATTCGCCCTTGTGTGCGCTATTCACTGGATGAAGCCCTATAACAAGGGGTATAGGTCTTTTAAAGTGCTTACACAAAGAGATAGGTCCTGTTCGCAAAGGTTTTTTACTACTAGTAAAATGGTCTGTGCTATCAATGGTTTGCACTTTGCAAACTTTTAATAGATGTACGTCAGCTGCTTTATAAAATATTTCCATCCTTTATATTACTTTAATGATATCAAATCGCGTGCTGGATTCGTACCTCAACCGTAATTACGAATAAGCTGCAGAACGTTTTGCAAATGTTATAATTAGCGTCCAAATATGTAAAATACGCAAAATACTAATTTATAACTCGGACATACGAATGGCTGGTCGAGCCGTAACTGACGTAAATTAAAGACTCAAGAACGAAAGTGTTTCAAGGCGACTTGCTTGGAACATAATGCCGGGGTCAGGAGTTCGGATACGTGTTCAGGCTTATGGCCGTTTTATTGTTCAACTATCTTACCATGGCGCGCCAACATTACTGTATTGATACTGGCTTTCCAATAGTACTGTAGGGGGTTAAGGAAATATTTGCAAGTGCAAGTATATTAGGATCATAATGTTTATCACTGTTGACAATAATAATAATGTATCGACAATGCAATGCAATTGCAGAGGAGCTTCTCTTAAATTAGGCAACATATTTTAAATATCATCATCGAATTATGTTATAGTTATTGATTTTAACACTAAAGAGTATATTAAATCTTTATACGAAGTTTTCTGTTTGTACCCAGCTCCACTGTCAATTCACAGTCACAGCTAGAGAGGGACATGGTTAGAGCTTAGTTCTCGTAAATTAAAAGGTAATAAAATGTATTGGTAGTCCTTGTCAAGGCATTGTTGCCGCTATGGTCCATTGTCTTTTATGTAGTTAGGATCTTTAAGCCCATTTATTTAAATTAATTATAGCATTCTATCAAATCATCTAAAATATTTACAACTTCCTTCAAATCCCATTAAGCCTACTTTTGAAATACATAAACTGGTAATAGTATGTTGACCCTGAAAAGTTATGCTTACTGTAAAACTGTAATAAATTGATTCGTGTAGCGTAACGCAGGATCTATTGTTATTTTATCGAAACAAACTACTTTAATATTGAGAGTATAAAGAATATCTTGGAGACGATAGTAACACATTATTAACAAAGCAACACCGTATTAAATTAACATTTTACGGTTATGCCTTTAACTCTGTCGCTACACTATACTTTTAATTCATTGTCGTCGAAATATACTTTGCAATCAATAATTCAAATTGCTGTATTACAAGTATGTTAATTCTCATATTCGTGCCTGACTTTAACTAAAAGTAGGGCGATACGAAGTGTAGTTAATTGATATGCCAGTCTCGGTGCGTTTAGCAAACTACGCTTAAACATATGCCAAGGAGCTCAAAACCTCGATCGTAAATGGAGTACGCGTGGCGTAATGTCCTGTTCTTGACTATTGAACTGTGAGATGGATTATCAAAAGTTTTAGTCTTGATTTAGAGGATTACCCCTTCCTTACAAAAAAGAAAAAGTTATGACCTTTAGTAGGTCAAACTAAGTGTCCTTTCCCATGGAGATTGTTACATTTTACAAGTATTAGTAGATAATATTTATTTAGAAAGCCAGCAGTCATTCTTACTCTATGGTTATATTGCGAAACATCTTTATTTTAAATTAGTTGAGTTAAATATTTCAATAATAACAAATAGTAAGATGCTACAGTGAATAATGAGTCAAATAAGCTATTAACAGACGTAACGAATGAATCCTTATGAAACTCACTGAGTCATGTGTGTGTAGGTATTTGACAGTTTATATTACGTCATCGAAAGTGTCGCCCGTGAGACCTCTAAATCGCATCGTTGACATAACATGCTCATACTTCGATCAACATCAGTACACATGAGATCAAAATAACTACACAAACAAACAAAATAACTTCCCGATACCAACTACGATAACGGTTTTTATACAATGGAGAGATAGTCAAATAAAATTATATCATAAAATAAGTATGGTATTAAGAATTAAGTTGTACCTGTATCACCATTTCGTTGATATTTGTCCACGGACTTGTTGCTGGCATCTTGTAGACGGGTCACGTCTAACAATACTCCCGCATCCAGTGATGATTCAGTTGCATTACTGTCCCGTTGACAGAGATTGCCCGTCCTTCTTTTCCTGGTGCCATATGTATGCACAGGCACTATCAACTTAGGTCTAGGTATGGAGAAATCGGAGTCCGAGCCACTAGATGAACTTTTTGCACTCCTAGTATAAACACCATTGCCATTTGTAACACGTTCCTCACTAATACGGTCTTTTTGTGCGCCGAAAGACATAATGTCGTTGTACCTATCATACCTATCATCACTTTTCACTCTCACTGTATTATATAGCTGCTTTCCATACTTATCACGTTTGATTTGTTTCGTAACACCGTTTGTAGTCCGATAGTCACTTTCTTTACCCTGATCAACCGAGTGTAACCCATTAGCAATGGGCGGGGTGGCTTTACTTTGGCTTCCGTTGAACATTTCGTACTGCATTAACGTCAGCTGTTCACTCGGCGACAAATTTCTTTTCGGTTGAGTGACAGTGACTCCATTATAAGTTCCTTCAGGTTGGACTGCATCGAGATAAGCTCTAAGAGGTGCTCTCCCTTCGCTTTTTACTCTTAATGATTTAGAACGAAAGCTAGGTTTATTATCTTCGATGCGTCCGTTTCGTTCGTTTGCCGGTTGCGTTGTGTGCTTCGGAAGTTGATCGCATGTAGATAACGACTGGTTAATAGGTTGCATGTACGAATCTAAATCTTCCGCTTCGTATTCCATATCAAGGTGCTGTTTTCCGTTCCTCTGTTTTATTTGACTTAAGTCTAAAGTTGCCATAGAATTAATCAATTGGTACATAGTATTTCCATTTTGTTTAGAATCATGAGAAGTTTTATCTTTTTTAGTATCCTTCTGTATTTGTTTTATTTTATCACTGTCGGTATCATTGTTTTGCTGACTTACTCTCGAGTAGTAATCATAGTATGATTCAGAGGAAGGGTCGAGTGGGACCGCTCCGGGATCTGGTAACGGGTAATAACTTTTCTTTGAGTCAGCTTTTCTTTGCCGGTGAGCATATTTTAAAGAATCTTTACGTTGTGGAGGCACAGGTGGATGTTTACTGTTTGATGCAAATGCTTCAATATCCCATTCGGTAAAATTTCTACGTTTAACTCTTCTTAACGTTGAGGGTCTATATCCATTTGGCATGTCTTTAAAACTATAACTATGTTTCAATTTATTCTGGGCAAGAAGATTGTTATTTGCTCTTGCCTTCTCTTCAATATTCTGTTGATATTTAGCTAATTGAGATATATTATCATTAGGAACATCATTAGAATAACTATACTCATTATCTTCCAATGAATATGTTTTGCTATCATAATCTTTGTCGTTCGTACGACCAATGTCTCTGCACGATTTGCTTCGTGATATTGAATTGAATTTAACACTGTTTGACTGATCATCATTTTCATTATACGAACTAAGATTTTTTGCACCAACCCAGTTGGCTGCGTAGACAAGGTCCATAGTTCTGTCCGTGATGGACAGCCACGGGTCCTCCATGACCGCTTTTCCAGGATAATGCTTGATTTTCATAGTGCCGTCGAAATTTTGCTAGTCACTTCGTTTACGTCACTGTTGAGCCAATACGTTCGTAAGTGAGGAGTCGTATTTGATAATGTTAATTCCATTTTCCCGTTTGATGGATGTTATCAACTAGCTGTGAAAGGTTACGACGCGGCGGTCGGTCTTCGTCGTTAGATAGAAGATTAATGTGACGCACTCGCTGTTTTTGTATCTTCGTGATTATAATCAGGAACATAAATTACTCGAGTCAATCTGTGGAAGTTACGATTCGAATGCTGCAGAAAAAATTTCTTTATGTATTTGTATCGTTTAATATTTGCTCAAGTTAATGACAGACTGAACATTTCTCAATTTTCCTACTAAATGATTGCGTTAAGAATGGCGCGTTCGATTGATTAATGTGCCTATAACAATGGAATGATTTTGCAACAACTATTATACTTATCCGTGTCAAGAAACTCTATTATTTTTACTCAAGATACAAAGCGAATGCACCTTCTCGACAGCTGCACAGTTAACTGCGCTGCCAACGAAATACCATCAGATAAAATGTATTAGGACTTTTAACGATTTACAAAGCTGATTTAGACATCTTATACTCTGGTTTTTAAATTAAAGTATTCCAAATACTAAATTATGGTAATAGAATAAACTGACTACTACTACTGCGTACTACAACACAGATACACCATTTTTATTGTACCAAATCAAAGAGTTTAATACTTGTCATAAGGATTTCCTACATTAAATACACGGAGTTAAACGTATAATATTACATGCAAAATTACATTAGAACGTAAGCTAATATTGACTCACACTCGATAAATGGCCTTCAAAGTAAATGCTATATTAGTAATTTGGCAAAGAGTTGTCCTAAAATAGAAGACTTCGCAACAACGGAGGCGTCACGGGACGCAAGCACTATTGTTGCACAAGAAGTAGTTAGACCAATACAAGAGCGACGAGGAAGCGTTAACTGGGCTTCAAGAGTCCATAAGGCGAATGTAAATGGAATCACATTGCGTAATAATTAGATAATGGGGCCTGAGTGAGTGCGAGTGGCAGCTGGCACAGAGGCTACTTCATACGGCCACTTTATTGATATTCATATTATCACACTTTCACTGGGAACTTTACGAGACTCTTAATATAAAGCAGATGCGCATTGAGATATGGAATGGAAAGTTAGTATTCAACTAAAAATATAATTATCAAATGAAAATAAAAAAGTAAGAAAAAAATGTAGGTAAAGAAAACAATAACAAACGATACGTGTGAAGTAGTAGCAAATTAGAAGCAATCATTAAACGCCTGATCGAGTTAGTAGGAAACGATTTCTAAGACATCAACCGATAGACGAGTTGAAACAAGTTTATTGGTCCACATATCCAGTCGGCTGGTCAGCAATGATACGTGAGAAACATATACAGGAACTTAAGAAATTGTAGCCGATGCATATTTAATCATTCCTTCATTACAAGATAATGAAGCGTCAAGGAAAAGTCCCAGATGAATTGAACAAGAATGTTCATATCTTTTTGAGGTAAACGTGATGATTCATGATTTGAGTAAGTTAGTTTAAAATAAGCTATAAGAACAAATATGAGTTATAAACAAATAAGAATTCTTAGAAGGATGTCAAGGATCAAGCTCTTGCACTTGGTTATGTCTACGTTTACCAATGCACTTTTGATTGAGACCGTTAAAATGATATTTTATTTACCTGAGTGATATTACGAATAAACAAAATTCACAAACAACAACAAAAATCATGTGCAGATGAATGTGTTATTGTAAACGTTCCACTGAGTTTAGCTGTCAAAAAATAAAAACAAACGAAATATTGGATTTTGTTATTACGTTTTATTGTTATCTACAACTCCGTTAACAATAGATAATGGTCAAAACAATGCATATTTCTCGTCATTTATTTATTTTGCTATGCATTTTGCTTTTACACAGGCAAGTAAGACTAGCAGCAGTTAAAACCGTTGACTCATCAATGAAGTACATTCATTGATGGAATTACAATATGTTTGCTAGATACGCAAATAGCACGCGCTGAATTTATTTAGAACTAACGGTAAGTTACTCGAATCATAAACAATGGTAGCCCTTTCTCCTATTCAAGTGACTTTACTATTCATGGTGACATTCGTGGCACGGTATTGTACGAGGATAACATGGATTATTATAGAAACAAGACTAAAGGAGTAACAGATATTCAACAAACACAGTTGTCTTGCGCCAAGTAAGCAATTATTATTATGACGTAAAATAACATGGTGTTATAATCATCAACTGACGTTTCTATTTCGAAATGTCTGTACTTATGTTACAAACACTGTCTACGGTCTGATGATAATTGTAATAATAGCAATAGTTATTATATGTGATAACATCGTACTCGTATGTACAGTATTGTTGACATGCAAGGGAGACAATACTATGTATGGTATGTTGATACTATCTGTACAACTTTCTAATCTTTGTTGTTTGAATATTGAAACGTGACAATAATTCGTACACGCGTATCAAATCGATTCATAGTTTACTCGGTAAACAAGTTCTAATGTATGTTAGTGCAACAATTATTTCAGTAAATTAACGAAGCGCGAACTGATTTGTATTGCAATAGGGACTTGGTACATCATTAATCATGAAAGTGGTTATTGATTAATTTGAAACATCAAACTCCATTATTTAACAAATACGAATGTTAAGTGAGTGCTATTGACCAATATTACTGATGTAATTTATAAGGACGACTACCAACAACCTGGTGATGTCATACTGCTTAGTCAAACAGACAAGAAAGCTCGAGTCTCGGACATTAATATGCTAAAATATCTTCACAGTGAAGACAACGTTCCGAAATACTTTCACGGCACACGGGTAGTGCACGCAAATACGAGCGGCTTGCAATAACCTTGTAGTGCATGAGAGCCTCCAAAACGTTACTTTCAAATCGTGAATCGGACGAAAGGACACGGTGTTATAATAATATTCATGAGCATTAAATATTATGATGATAAATTAACGTTTTTGAATGTGTATATTTTAAATACAGCCAAATGTCATTGGAAACTTTTCTGCAGCATTATATGAGCAAACTTTATGTAAATCCTTGGCGTTGTACGGATATGAGTTCCAAATCCACCAAAATCTCTCTAATGCAGCGGCAGCTGCCGCTTCCGCGAAAATACACTATGTTTTGACACACTATAACACTACACTTAATTTACCATAGTTCAATGGAAATTGTCTCTTCAATATGGTTTAATTGTGAAACAACAACTACAAACAAATCACATCGCTTCTCTCACAGTGAAGTCGATCGCGACTATTTTAAATTCGGAACGCGAGACATTGGGGACACGGCGACCAATCACGTCAGCGCCGCTCCGCTTACTGCTCTACTCCGGTCTCCGATCCGATCAACTCCTGCGCAAACGCAGCCGGCTGACGGCTCGTGCGGGCGAGACAGACTATGCACTAGACAGAGACGAAACACATACTTACCTGTATAATAAAAGCTCCAAGCTCACAAAAGGTGGACGAGGTGGTGAACCTTTTAATTTTGATCCTAGAAATATTGTAGAACAATAAACTACGAATAAAAGAGGCTACGACGTGATGCCACATAAATATAATTTTCAGAAAATTGTATAAAAATCTGCATGTTTACGTATGTGTATTAAAACACTTGATATAATATTGAAACAATCGAATGGCATCAAAGTTTAATTCATACTAACAAAAGAATTTAACTGTTTTGTCAATGTGGAGACTTATACACAGTTAGTTATATTTATCTAGTTATTAGATAAACAATCAAAATCCATTATACATATATTTTTTTAAACCATCTGAGCCAAAGCTCAAACAGAAGCGTCAATACGCGAGAAATAAGTGCCGGTTTGTAGAGTGAAATGAATTGTCAAAACATAATTTTCGAAAACATATATTTTTTGCTGTACCATCAAAATATATTACGTTGGCCAAAAAAGTCGTTAAGTTTCTTCCAGAAGTGATTTTGCCGTCGGGTCCAAGAATAGTTTTCTTGGTCAAGCAGCTTACAATAAATAGATTTTGAAGATTGAGACATAAAATAGAAGATTTTATTACAGTTTAATTCCACAGTCATTATTAAAGGCAAGCAATAAAGAAGTCAAGATATTAGTATCGAATCTTTTAATATTACTCAAAATGAAAACTGTTATGAAATGAAATTGGTGGAACAGGGAGACAATGAAAATAGGACGAAAGAAACGTTATAGATCTAAAATTATCAAACACAAACTATTGCTGACAAAAACTACAGTACGAAGGAAGATATCGCGAAAAATAAATCACGTAACGTCTTTAAAACCAGTTATTATGATCTGAGATTTCAGAAGAAAGATATTTTATATAGCAATGAGATCTACAGTTTCGTCTGGAGTCTGGTGTAACGTGCAGTAATGGGTGCAGAACAAAACCGCTACGTTGGACATTATAAAGATATCATCATAAACGTGTTAAAATTGTTAATTCTTTACCATGAAACCGTTCTGTGACTTACGTTTTGGACTTAAAACTTCAGTAACTAAAGTTCAGTAACTATTATTTTTATATTTTTATTATTTGTATATTTAGAAATATAAAATAGTAGACGCATTCAATGGAATAATTTTACAGTAAAACACCATGTAATTATTGTGGCAGTCAACGAATCGAAAGTTCAAGTAAAAGTAAAAATGCTAATCACGAAGATGTTCAGTTGGATTTCATTTGTGACGCAATTATTCCACGGTCAAGGCTGTGGGCTGAGAATACTGTGATGGTTTCACTTTTAATACGGGGATCTTAAATTATGACACTTTGGTGTAAGTAGTGTAGAGGCACTTTTTTGCAATGACTCGATAGAATTCATTCTGCTATGCGTAAAGTGAAATCTTTTTAAGTATGATTGATGCTAATACATGATACATCACACATACAACAAATTCATTTTGGGATTGATTCCTTTCAAGTGGATGGAAATCTTAGCTCCTTTCATGTTTAGCACATAGACTAAACGTTTTCTTTAATCCTAAATTATATCTGCTCATAGTTCCTCAGAATGTTGTAAAAGTTTCAAAGGAAATTCCTATGTCTAGTTTAACAGAGAACCCAGTTATTGTCTTGTTCATTTACAATCGTCGAAACGGAACGAGTGAATAGATGCTTTTATGAGCATTAACTCTATTCGCTGCCTTGTCTAATTGAACAATGAAGACGGGCATGCCGTCATTCTTTCCCCTCGTTTAAATATAATGCACTTTCAATGGGTGACGTCATCGACCCGTATCGGGTCTTAAAGGGTGTCCTTAAGCACCTTAATGAATACATTCACATTTTTTTGTTATATTACGGAACAAATGGCGCTGGATACCTACTACACTGTATTGTTTTTGGAATTCTTTAATCTGTTTACCTACACAAATTCCAGCAATATTGAAATGAGTAGTATTGTATCCTTAAATTCCGTAGTACTAATATAGAAATTGCATTACAATCACAACAAATATTATATAGTTGTCATAAATGAAAGAACACTCAATACAATCTGGATCTCAAATCTCATAAACTGCTTCAAATTAAATCGTTCTTTCAAATTGTATTTTATGATGAATTTGGCTACATCAATACCAATCAAATATTAAAATCGGACACTGAAATCGAATCGTGATGCGTATTTGAGTTTTATTACGATACTAAATTATGTGTTAAGTAACAAGAGACAGTGTAACAAGTTCTAATAGAGGCAATATCAGAATTGGGTCACAACAACGAGCAAGTAAATGTTTATAACGAGAAGTATTCAGATCGTTAAGAGAAATCGCCCGATACGGATGGCCAGCCAGCCAGAATGCATGCGTAGAGACAAATAACTACGACCAACAATGCACTTCTCGCTAATTGAAATGGAGTCAATGTAAGATCTTGTTTTATTATCATTGATTCAGACATGACAGCATGTTTCATAATTCTAAAGTAGATGTACTTAAGATGTAAGTAATTGTCCCATTTGAAAGATACCTTCTGTTTCTATATAATATAGTAAGGTAATCCGTAATCACTATCGTCCACAGACCTAACGAAATCGTCCGGTTAAGCAGTAACAGCTCCATCAGAGCTAACTGCAAGAGACATTTTCGACAAAAAAAAAAGGCCTATTAAAAAACGTTAGATATATTAATGCTGTTAATGAAGTAGGCTCTGAGGCAAGCCTAATTGCCACAGCTATGTAATGTTTGGAAATTGAATTGGACTTCAGGTTACTTACTAGGCACACCGGGGCGGCAAAATATTGATACTTCATGCAAATATTCTGTGAGAACTTGGTACTTTCCCAGATTAGCTAATTCGTTTGCAATATGTAGTCAAATACTACTGCTAGAACATACCACTAGAAAATCTATATTGATCTAATATTTGCTGCTTTTTCAAGTGTTACATAGATTAGTATCCAAAAATAATACTTTGATTATTTTAACGTCTACAATGTTTTCTCGTTGACTCAAATTCTCCATTTGAGATGTCAGTGCTTTACCTTACGCCTCACGTTCTTAGATAATTGGTCACATCCTAATTTAATAAGAGGGTCACTATTAGATGGTAGGCACGTGATTCTAAGACGATTCGCACAATAGACTGGAAGGTTTCGAGGCATTAAGGTCGTGTTGGCCAACGATTGGGCCTAAGCGAGTGGAACTTAAAGGAAAATTGCTTGTTGCGTCAATGTGATGCATCTAATGTCGTAAAATTTTCGGAATACGCAATTTTATACGCACTCAATGTAAACACGTTCGCGTTTGCAATTGCAACTATGGAACATAAAATCATGTAGAACGAGGTAGTCAACCAAAAGTATTTCATCATTGTCATCATCATTATCTATCTCAGTGGACAGAAAACTACGAGTTTTTTTTTGTCTCCAGTTTCTTACTTACTCTAACATTTGTTTTAATTAACGTATCAGAAGTCGAGACGCGGAACAATTTGATAACATTATTGAACAAGATAAGTAGGTCACATAGTTTGTTATCAGTTTAAAACGATGGCATAATTTAAGATGTATTTACACAACACAATTATTAATTACGATAGTAGCAGACGTCCAGTGGTAAATGTCAGTGCCGTTGTGAAATATTCATGTTGAGGCAGTACAGATTAAAATAGAATAGTGACTTTTATATTATGGTCGTAAAATGTATGAAACCAAAGAATATTTCAGTGGTGTTGGTGTCAATCAGGGTCACAGTGAACACAAATATGTAAAGCAACATGTAGGTCTCTTTGTTAACACACAAATGTTCATAGACGATGAGGTAACAACCTCAAACGTGCCTTTCAAGCACTGGCTTTAGGTTAATCTCTTATTCCGTCTATAAGCACGTGTTTAAAGTTTCAACTACTATCTAAACGGCGTGATACATAAAATAATACACAATACCCTCTATCAACGCAAGGCAACCTACTCGTACCCAGGAATTTAACTGATCAAATATTATTTTCTCTGACAATGTCTATTATTCTCTTTGATAAATCAATCGACTGATGAGTTCGAGAGACAATAGTCTTTAATGTTTGAATTTCAAATATTATCATTTAACTTACTCGTTCATTGAAGTCTTACATTCAAAAATATACCTGCGTGAAATAACTTTATTTCTTCATGGATGTGGTCAGGGACATCTGATTTATCATATTGTTTGTTAGTACTTACATATTGAAGTGTCCATCAATAGTACTTGAACAAGTTAACGACGTGTCAACAGGAACAACTTGTCTACAAATAATAGTGAAGTATCTCACTACTTCATTTATGGTAAATCATACAAGTTACTAAGATCGGGGTTAGGTACACTGGGAGAGGCCTATGTCCAGCAGTGGACTGCAACCGGCTGAAAATGATGATAAAAGTAGCCTGCTTCATAATTCAGAGTTACCAAACAATAATGATTAGAATTCCTAAATCTGGTTTAAAAATTGGAACTAACTTTTGGCAAAACTACCAAATTCGTTTCCATTAAACCAGGGTCCTATCATTGTGTATCATCGATATCTATATTTAAATTGAAAACAAGGCGTAACTATTTAAAATGAAAATATTAATAGCAGCGATTAAAAGTATACACGCTCACGTTAACAGGATGTTACGTTTCTAATCGGACCTTTGGAAATCGTTATGAAACTAGTATTGAAATGTGCTGTCTAACGCAACACTGACTGTGAACCCTGCAATTCTAGCAATCACCGTTTCTATCTGTACTGTACTGCAAATTACACACGGGTGCTCTTTACTTTCACTTGGATCACGCCCAGCAGCCGGGAGCGCCGCGTCGTCACCCATTATGTCCGACAAAAAGTCGACAAGGTCTCGAATGTCGATCTCCGTCTGCCAAGGCCGCGGCCCGATCACGCATTGTCGGTACAATCACAAACTTTTTGTACATTTCGTAACAGACCGAGTTTACTGGCCCAACACTTTTTGCCGTCTTTAACTAGTTTCCGTTTATAGAAATCATCAATTGTGAGTGTTTTTAGAATGGTTCCATTTGTCTATAAGCGACATGACCTTAGTAAAATCTGAGTAGACTCAGTTCATCTAATCCACAACATAATATTGTGAAATGTTTCATATGAAGAGTATCTACTAATTACAATGCAAAATTCTTTATTTTTATTAACAATCAAAATGTATTATTGTATAAAATTATTACGATGTAATTACGTATTCAGTGACATTACTTATGCGCAGATATCTATTGAATATTAATTAATAGGTTATCCTGTTTCATTGGACATTCAAAAACAACTAACATTTAAGATTGTGGCAACTTGAAATAGGTACTTTATCGATGAGGATTTGGTATATAATGAGATCAAGGACCAATAAAAATATTGCTTTAAAAAAAAAATTAAAAATAATATAGATTTTTTAAGGTTGTCTCGACCGCATGAGAATAATCCATGGGTAGGTACTAATTGAACACCTCATTCTGTCTTGATGTAACCATATCTTATAATGCCAGGGTTTGGAAATTACAGATATGTTTGCAAACCGATATGTACCTACTAAGTACTTTGTATTCATCACAAACAAATCAAGCCTGAGTTCAATGTGTAACAGAAAGATAATGCTCACATACGTAGTCATTGTTGCAACAACTGTCATCCTTGGACGATAGAGTTGTACACAACCATGAATTTATACATTTTCTTTAATATCCAAACTGACCTTATACAAGCAATTGGAAAACATACATTTATTGCATAATTTTATTGGTTTACAAGAATTAAACAAAATGAATACAATCTCAAAGTATATCTTAGACAGTCATGTTCCTACAAAAGAACTAAGAACTAATGTGCTTGTTCCTAAAAGTCACAACAATATTAAAACTTGATTTTACTTTAATTAAATGATTAAATGTTTGAGTAGACACTACTCCAGGTTTTGCTAAACACTTGGAGTCACCACCTATGTGTTCGCGTGGCTTGCATGTTCTTTCTTGATAAATATGACAATTACTGCGTTTTTGCTCTATCATACTGTTTCAAGTTTGCTGCGTGTGTACTTGTTTATCTATGCATATTGCATCGATTTGTGGATTATCATGGTACCCGTACAATAGAAGCAAATAACTTAATAGATACTTACAAAAAGTATAATTTAAAAGCAAGGAAATTACGAGTTACGTTGGCTATTGTAGAGTTATGAACATAAACTGTTATTAATTTCGGTCCCTGTGTTATGCAAGAGAGTCTGTAGGAACTTCTTCTAAAGGGTATTATGTAAACAAATAATAGGTTGTCATTTACATTAAGATTATCACATATAAGTAATCAATAAAACGCCAAAGTTAAATGTAGCGGTGACAACCAACTATATTGGCTTGACCTCAGTAATATTAATTATCAAGTTTCACTCAGTTATGGAAACCTGTTCAGCTAAGTTTGCAAATATTAAAAAAGGGAAATTTGTGTATAGGTACTACTCGATTCTGATATATTTAAATAATCTTCAAATAAAGGTTGGTCATCATCATTGTTGAAACAATAATTATATTGTTTACCTTCATAAGATAGCAGTTTAATTTATAGCTATTGTAACGGTAATGTGCACACAGTTTTACCTTACATAACGTCAAAATTATACATAACTCTTAGTATAATTATTAACAATGTGTTATTTGATAACATTTAAATTGTTACTTATTACATAAATAAAAAAATATCTAATTAAGAAATTGTTTATCCATGTTACCTCAACCCAGTCATGTTTCGAGGCTATTGGAAGTATTATAGCCATTTGATTTATTCAATTATAATTACTTAAAAGTTGATAATTATTATAATCTAGGAAGTAGATATGTATTACGGCATCCTTAGTTACACGATAATTCTGCGTCATGTCTCGATTGTCTGTGCAATTCTGCATGAATTGAAAGTTCGGAAATAGATACTTTTGTAAAACTCTTCTTGATGCCCCGATGTAACATGGTTATTCGTGAAAATGTACTAGGTGTAGGTAGATTTTTTCTAATTTCTTAGAATCAATTAAATGTTCGCACGATGAGCACGATCGCACAAGAATTTAATAAGTATTATAATTTTAAAGTATCTCGGGAAATGTTATAATTATTATGTAAGTACAGATATTTCATATAATATTATGGAGTATGGCTTATATTTATACGTACCTATCTATATAGATATGTTCGTACCCTATAAGTACCTACGTAGTTATGGTTTATGTGGATATAAACATGTAGTCGTCGTAAAAGTACGCAGGAAAAGCCGCAGGTGTCACGGCAGCTGCTTTTCCGCTTTCTCGAGCGCCGCTTAGGGAAAGTATCTACTTGACTTGACTTGTATGACTACGAATATGACTATGTTTGTAAATGTAAACACTAGGCTGAGAGGTTGCCATTTAACTAACTTCGTGCGATGAGTGTTTTATGCGAAAGATTGTCATTAGACAACACTTACAAGCGGAATCAAGAAAACACAAAGTTTTTAAATATGTAGTTTCATCTACCTACAACTCATATTATGTGTTAAGAAGATTTCTGATCATACGATTTATAATTAATAGAGAATGAGTACGTTGATGTTAAATTACAAGAGACCTTTTTTTTTTTTTTTTAACGTGAGCGAAATATGCGTTACGCATTCCCCGCCGCTGGAAGGCGACGGGGATATGTGGGACTCTCCCCCATGAACCCAATAAGATCCACGAGGGCCTACCCACTAAAAACCTCACATGTTGCCTGCTTCGGCGCATAAGTGGTGGGGAGGCGGGATCGCTATAGCATTCTACCATTACAAGAGACCTACATCAACGTACTCATTCTCTATCTATATCGTAAGGATGATAACTGCTAGCTACAAATAAGTATACAGTAACATAAAAAAATTTATTAAAAACCTCAATTTATAACTAATATCTGGGCAGCGACATCTAGTATGCAATAGGTAAACAATTATCGTTTTAATCTGCACATTGTATACAACGCCATCTCGTGTCTAATAGACATACTATTATACAACGTCATCTATGTTTTAAAAAGTGAACCGTTGACAGCGCCATCTATTAGCAAGAAATTAAACTAAAATTAAACGCCATCTATCAGATAAGTTATAAACTATTAACAATTGCAGCTTTGTAAGTGGTTTTACTATTCGCTACTAGATGTCAATAGACAAATTATCATTAATAGTGCTACTAGACACTAGATGGCGTTAAATACGCCATAACTTAAACATTAAAATTAAATGATAGTTATGATGTTATATTGTAAAATAATAATTAATCTTACCTTCCATGACGTATACGATGCTACCAACATCGCCTTCTTTGATGATAAGGCTGCCAGCTGCATATTCAACAGGATACATGCAGTCCACAATTTCGCGGATCTGCGTCATTTCAAGATTCTTCATGAAGTCATTGTCCAAGATTGCACCTTTAATTAGTTCCCGTGATCTGTAACATGAAAAAACGTACGTAGTTAATAATTGAATAATTTAAAATTATATTTAGTTTTTACACATAGGTACTACCGTAATACGTAAAATTAAAATAAATAATAAAGATAAATCCTATGCCATGGGTAAAGAGTTAACGACCTATTTACGATCCAGAAGACAGGCCTAAGTAGATACCAATAAATTATCTTTTTATCATGTTTACTAGTCACTCAATGGGCTTGTATTTTAATCATACTTCTTCGCTTCTGTTAAGCGATTAATCTGAGAAATGGAGCAGCCTTTATGTTTAATCAAGAATGTGCAGAATCAAGCATGGCAGTCAGACTCAGTGGCAAATTTCATCTGAATCCAGTCAGCCGTAAAGTAACGGTAGGATTGCGTAACACTTTCGCGTTGATGATACCTACCAAGTAGGATAAAATAGTGGTGAACCCGCAAAAATATTGCAAATATTTTACATTAAGACTCGATCTGCGCGATAGCTAAGTGATTAGGCTGCTTGGTTATGAGTACTTCCATGTTAGGGTTGTGCTTTTAATAAAACCAGGAAAAATTCTAAAGAGAAGGTACACACTACCGCGCGCGCCCCTCGGTACTCTCGCGCACGTGCATAGTTTGCCTTTAGGTTAATCCGCCACTGGTTCTTAAATATTTTTTTTTTCTCATTATTCAAGAGTTTAATATTCCAATCACCTACCTAATCTATTCGAATTCTAAACCTAATCTATCTGTTTCGTAAATTCTGATACGAGCAAACGTTATGGTTTCCACCTAGTTGCTTATTATTTTATAAGGAAACTACTTCCCTTAGGTACAATACAAGGCGATGTCAATAAGTGCCCTATCAACTTTAATGACAATAACCTTAAAATTATTACGGCAAATTAGTATCATAAAGCATGTCTAACACCTGTCTATGATGAAACTAATACTATAACGGAGACAGAAAGGCCAGGGCATAATCATTGTTTATAGGCAAAACACCGTAGGTACCTACTTACATATATTATAATGTGTACCTACCGAACTAGGTACCTATTAAAAACATGTGTAGGGGGACTTAGGTCGTGTAGTCGTGAGTCCTGTAAGGGCATTACACAAGGAAGTGTTTATTTTAGGTCCAGCTGCTGAAGGACAAGGGGTACCTATACCTATAAGAATATCACCGTAATTATGGTTGACTGGTAGAAAATGCCTAATAGCATTAAGTCCGCCTTTCTACTGAAATGTGCATTAGGTATAAATAAATAAACAAATAATATATATTAATGGTGTGAAAAAATATAGCTTACCATTTAGCTTAAAAGTATCCCTACCACTATTGACATGGCTAAATAATCGTAGCCTCCCGTCCGCATGTGAAACACAATAGATCTGATTTACCCATTTAAGGTTTGCCAATAACTGATAATAAGGATTTGATAAGGATTTAAGATGACTGCACCACCAATTACTAAAACATGCCTCCTACGTAAACAATCAACTCATAAACATTGAAAGCTTAAGACTATACTGTGCTGTGATCTTAATAATGAAAAACAATAGATACTCCGTTAAATTAAAATACACATAATACAATAGGACCGCCTTGTTGCTAGTGGTATAGTAGCGATTAAGCGCTACTGCTGAGCACGAGATCCTGGTTTCGAATCCCAGGTCGGGCAGTGTTATTAAGTTATTTCATTGGGTAATTCTCAGTAGCAGCACGGAGTCCGAATTTGTGCCCGGTTACATTGGGAATAATAACATAACTGGCGAAATGTGGGTGTACTATACACCTCTGCCTACCCAACGGGAAATAGAGATGTGATGTAATATTGTGTTGTTAAACAATAGAAGACTACAATTGAATTTAAATGCTTCTTGTAAAGGTGCCACAAAGGTTAATCAACCTGTTTAGGGGACACATTACCTTTAATGAACTCTTGGGTTGCCCGACGTTTGGGCAACCAAACTCGATTTAAGCATTGGTAAAATCTAGTAAAAAAACATTCGCAACTCTGTCTACATTTTGCTTTACTTGGATATTAAAGTATTTTACTAGGTTTTATTAAATATCTTGATAAGTGCAGACTCTGAAATGAGAATTTATAAGAAAACAAATAAAAAATATTTAATTCTTTAGTTTAAGACGAATCTAGACTTAGCCCATTATAATAAATAAAGGTCTTTTAAAGAAGGCACCTAGATTTAGTGAAAAAAAACAATAAAAATGTTATACAATTGCTAGGTTAAATAATTTTATGTGCCAGCTATTAATAAAATATTAATATTTCAGTCACAATCACAACAGGACACAGGTAAATTAATAATCGTGTAAACTTTTTTATTGTTAATGTCTATTGTCATAGAATAGTTTGTTATTGTGCTATCTGTTTTTAGTTGTTTTTCATAATTGGGAAATAACAATTTATGAATTTATTTTATATTTATGTATTTCCACCACGAGCAGTATTTTTTATTGTTCATGGGTTTTACTCCTAAGGGAATTACCCAATTCCACTATACATTAAAATGATAATGAAAACTGACTATTCTATCGGTGGTAAAACTCATATTTTAATGTCCAACCCATTAGACTTATGATGCGTTCTAACAGGAAATTAAAAAAATACCGCAAAAATTCTTCTTACTGGATAAAGAGCTTTTGTACCAGCATCTACTAACAATGATGAGCTCACAATATAAGCTACAGTATTAAAAATAAATTAATACTTATAGGTGCCTAAATAAAAGCGGGAAATTAAAAAACTTAATTTATGCAATTTTATAAACTTTGAAGTATACGAGGAACACTTGTTTTTGCTATAAAGTTTATGCAAATTAATGTTAGTGTATCAAAATATGTCACGTGTCTCCATCTAGTATTCTAATGGTAACATTATTTCTATGTAAAATTGTCGATTACCACTCATAAATAAATTTTGTCTATTGCAACCTCGCAACGTTAGCAAACAACACTCAAACATCTGTTAAAACAGCGTGCAAGTCAGGCTTGCATGCCCAAAATCTGAGCACGGGCTCATAAATTATAGTCAAAAGATCTAACACTGACAGAGCCGTCGGCGAGGACAGTTGTCACATAAAGTTCGAACGTAATTATACCAAATGGGATCAACGAAGGCACACTAGCTAACACACGTCGACCTTGTCGCCCTGCCTTGCGATGCCTGTACTGAGAAGAAATTCAATCACTACCTTGAGTGATTGATCGATGACGTTAAATATCGATACGGCTTGCCCCTACAAAATAACCGGCGTTTACTTTGAAACAAATTGGATGAGAGGTTCATGAACGATCTGATTTGTTTGAAGATCTAATATCACGCCCTAATTTATTAATTAGGTAATTCATGTTAGGTAAAACTAATTTTTACAGCACCTTAGTTTGTAGGATTTACATGTTTGGTAGTCTAAACCCAGTAGTTTTATAATTATTCAGAAAAAGTGCAATATGTACAACTAAGCAAGTTTAAAAGTAACAATATAATTATGAATTTAACTTCTTTTAACATTAGCCAATAAAACCAAAATTTAAGCGTTCAATAAAAACGTATGAAAATGGCTCAATTTAAAACGGAAATTACGTGAGTATGATAGGAAATTTTATTTTATTTTGTGTTATTTGTCTAGAATTATAATATATGTCATGGAATATGGCGAGCTCGAGAGTACTCTGACGGCTAAGGTTGCAAAGTCACGGTCGACTGTAAGATAAATAGATCCGAAGACACGAAACGTACAAGGATGGCCTCATAAAGAAACTGTTTTGTTAAGAAACACTCGTTAAGTACTTATTCGTGACCAATAAACCCACTTAAATTAAAATGTAAATACACTACCTATGTATTAACAAAAGAAAACGTGAATAAGTTTGGTATTCTCAAAACATCACCATCAACATTGTTAAAATGTTTGTTTCACAAAAGTGGAGAAAAAATCGTTTTACAATGTTATTTTTAACCGACTTCAAAAAAAAGGAGGAGGTTCTCAATTCGTCGGGATTTTTTTTTTATTCAAAAGTTCTCGTCCAAAGTCATAATTTAGCGAAATAAATTTGTATAGTTTTTAGAACACGTAGGTGGAGGTATTTTCATACAAGACCAGCTTGACCAAAAACTAGAAATACCTAATAAAAACAGGAATGTTTCCCATAAAATGAAATCAATCATAGATGCGATAAGAGTATCGTTAAAATATAAAAAGTACTTCCTTGCAGTAACTATACCTACTTTTTTTCTTGGCAATAGATGCAATTGACCTATAAGTATCATTACAATTTTTTGCTTATTTGAAGGTGAAGAATATCAAGTATTAGTATCAAATATAATATCAATCTTAGTGACAGCTCTGCCTACACCTACAAAAACTATAATTATGTATTAATTAATCGTATCATGTTCGTTATGTCCCATAATTCTTAAGCCATAATACAAAGAGTTTTAATTTTTACTCCGACGTCAAGGAAAATTTGTCGCCGCAATATACTCACTTATGAATTTTTGGTATTTTAACCAATTTCATTTCATGGTCCTGTGTCAGTGACGATAACGGTTCCGCTGATATCGCAGTCCTCTTCAGTCTAGTTTCACCAACATGGTACACTCTAGTGTTTTCAATACCAGGTGTCTTCATCACAAAACATTCTTCCTCAGTCTCCAAGCCATTCCTGCGACTGTCTATCAGCTGTCTCGTCAGTGGTGTCACGACTTGCCTGTATTTGTCTATTTCATTTTTGAGGTACCTTATAGTCGCATCTTTCTCATCGATCTCATTTTCTAATATGCCTATTATTTTATCCCTCCGTTTCAATTCTTCGGTTTTCTCTATTACCAATCGTTTCATGTCATGATACTTCTTCTCCATTTTGTAGTTGTGGTCAATTTGACAATGCTTGGTGTGAGTTTGCGACATTTTGAACACTTTTTTAGAACTTTATCACTGAACTCCCTATAAAGTTAGTTTTTAAAATTCCACTTCATATTTATCAAATTATTCAAGTGCACTATCGCGTCACTTTTAACAAAACTGTTCAGCGTTGTCTGCTAACGTGTTATCAATAAACCTATCATCGAAAAGATAAAACATTTTATGTAGTACTTATACTGCTTCTTTTAAGTTCCGCCTTTATGTTATTTTTAAATGTTTTGCTAGCCAGTGTCAAACTAACGATGTAACAATAACTTCAGTTGTGACGTAGATTACAATTGTTGACTTATAAATAGTAGTGGCGATTGATTGTCCGATTTCCAAGTGTGTCAGTCTTGTAGGTGACTCAACCACTCAATGACTTGCGCCACACGTAGTGAAATATGTTTCAGTATGTGTACGTCCGTCGGTCAGACTAAGCTTTAATTGGTTTTCATTAAACATGATTAATGGCGCAGATTAATAAGCATAGTTCAAGATTAAGAACCAAATTAGTAGCTATATTTCGCAGCCATAAGCAAGGACATGTGAAGTGAAATTTAGTTAAATTTATCAGTAGCTCCTTGATATGTTTAGTGTTTTATTACCAGAAAAACAAGTTCAATTAAATAAATGGTTTTAATTGGCGAATGTTAATCATTTTGCTTCGTGTATTGAGTTTAATTTACGATGTTATTTGCATACGGGACATTATCTAAGGAAATATATAACTACAGCACCTACAAACCCACATTCTGTCAAAATGATTAAAAATTTTAAACACAAACTTTTTTTATAATCATTATGCAAAGCATAATATAATTTTTAAATGAAACTATTTATATCTCACTCCGATGAATAAAACATCTACGTCCAAATTAATATTTCCTCGAGACATAATCAATCGCAATAAGTTCTCATCAAAGAACGACAAGTTGTTTAGACATGTGTTCGAACATGTTAATATTAATGCTCGGAATATTCAGGCTCAACTATTGTGTCTGCCTGCTCATTAAAATTTGAATGATCAGAATGTTGAGCAACACAACAAGCGCTCAATAGGAAGGTACTCAACTAACACAACAGTTGCTATGCGTAGGTGATAGTATACATATTTCAGTAAAGGTCGTAACTAATCATGCCTTTCTAAGTACAGATAAGGTCAATGCAGCAGTGGTACTTTTTGACACCAAGTTTTTGGACCATGACATCATTGTACACACATAGAAACATGGTACGGTGGTACTACTAATTTGTATTTTGCCAAATACAATAAAATTACATAGTAATCGATCAAAGTCAAAAAGAGTTTGGAATTGATAAAGAATTTTCTGGGCTGGATTATCTGAACATTTTTTAGATATGTCGAATTCAGTCCATTGCATACAAACTGCTTCAACTAAAATATTTTCTCAGTACCTACGATTAAAAGGGACATTCTTTTCCTTCCTAACTAAAATTGAGACTTGGTATAATTCTGTTTTACGGCAGATACTCGTACTACAATATGAACGATCGGAATTTTAACGGCTTAAGACTATTTTTATTAGACAGATATCACACACTTATAACTTACAACATCTTTATTGGTTGATAAGATTGTATATTATCGTTATTTCATCAATTACATGTTGTCCTTACATCAATTGTGTGTACCTACATAGTCTATGTTTAAAACACGCGACAGCTAATAATCGTACACTACAAAAGTTGACCTAGACCTATATTCTTTAATTTTGGATCAAAGCCCAGTGCGTTCTGCTACATTAAGCTTAATCTCAATATTTTTGTCGCATACTTAATATTTCACTATTATGTAACTAACGAGAACATGCCTCTTGACTAACTAATAATATTATAATGTATTTATCTACTACTTTAAATAATGGCTTTGCCTGCAAATAAATAAATTACCTTCTAACATTCTTGGCTGGGACTCTTAACATCAATCACCCGTAAAAGCTTGACTACATGATAAATACAGTAATATTCCAGGTAATTTAGCTAAAACACGTTGTGCCAAATAAGCCTTTCATAGTTATTTACAACTTAATCAATCTAAATATAGAGATAGTTAAATCAAATGATCGTCTGACCAAATGGTAAACAAAGCCCATACTCATAACTGGAAACAAGAAAAACGTTTGTATTCAAAAACAGATTGAACATTCATTTAGCATACGACAGTAATTTATCATTGATGTTTAAGAAAAACAAAATTTAACCGTCAAATTTTAGCGATGAATTGTCGAAGAAATCTATGTAAAGTTTGACCTCAACATGGTAATGCCATACTTAGTATCCCAAGCATATGAAAGGTCATCTAGATAACCTAATCACGAATTCAAGGGGCAGAAGTTGAAAAATAAACATGTTTCCAGAAGTTTCCAGACAATTTTAGAAATTGTAATCACTAAGTAATAATTGGTGATATAAATAGTAGACTAGCGACTATAAATATACTGGAAAATCTGTTTAGCGGGCGTCATTACGCAAAGTTATTTAATTTTATCTAAAAGCCGATAATCTTCATCAGGGCATTTACGTCACTACGCTTACATTAAGGCTACGTTCATATTCGTTGATAAATTGTTTGAGTGATCAACATCATACGTTTTAGAGAGAGGTTACGGTCAATCTTTCAGTGCGCCATTTAAAACCGTATAGCAAATATTACAAATATTGATTTCTTCTCTTTAGAATTAGTAAAATTAAATTAATTTATCATTTGAATATTTACGCGTGTAGGTACACCATTTACTAATTTAAATTGTTGAAGATATTCAATTAAATCTTAAAATTGTATTAAATCTTGGGGATACATTAGAATAAACATGTTTAGTCTTAGTGTGAAAAATAGCCGAATTTCAAAGGATCAGGACGTCGAGTCATGAACTTTTATCAATAGATGAAATCATTAATTTAAATGTATTGAGAACCGATCATTATCCGATTATAGCCAAACTGCTTAACGGTAATGATCGAGCATGAGCGCAAATCCCTAAGCCTGTGCGGCTAAACTTGACAAACTACAGGCTAATGCTATTTACTGTGGTTGACGTTATCGCGACAGAGTTAAAACTACCGAAACCATTAGATTAAGCGCAGCTTGATGGCGTAATTGTATCACATTTATAGCATAACATCACGCGACGAAGCGAATTATTATTTTATTGATTTTATCATGATATCGCCTTCAGCCGAAAAATAGTTGGTTGAAGTCGTACATCATAAACTAGCTACAATAAAAATTAATTTATTGATAGGTTTGGAGATTTTGGTATGCCAAAAACAACGATATTATATATGATATATTTCCTAAAGTTTTTATATAAAATACGGTTTAGATACTAGCTCTAACATCTTTTTAGAAAGAATATTCAATATGCTCTAGTTCGGTTAGAGAACTCATCAGTAAGTGTATTTGTCAACAAGGTATAAGGAAACTAGGTCCTAACTCGTTCGTCGTTACTATGTCCATGTTGATATCAGGCATTGAATGAGTCTTCTCAACTGTCTTACTCTCAGTTACATAGGAAAATCTTGACTAAAGACAATACGAAGAAGAAATATGAGACGTCATAACTTGCGATGAATTTACAAAACAAAATTTTTCGCCTAAATCGTTTCTCGCCTAAATCATCAATCCGCAAATTCTACCAGCATTTTCTAAGAAAACACTAACAAATCTTTATGCTTCCTATATTTGGTTCAGTCCAATAAATATTTATGAGAGAGCGATCTAGATTGAGGATCTGATTCCGAAATAATCTAAGGTCAAACAGAAACGACGTCAGCTCCAGGTGAGTTTAGTTTAAAATACTCAAATTTCTGAATCTCTTATTTGGGAGAGCCTAATTAAAAGAATTTGAGGGATAATTTTGCGGAACCTTGACACACATTGCTTCGAGAAGTTCTGCATCTGTTCGAATCGTTAAAAATTATTACGGTTTTCAGGTTGGTGTCACTACGGTGGAAAAATAGCATGGCGACAACACGTTGGCTATTTTTGTATTCCAGACATACCTACCTACCCATTGGAAAGTTGAAAGACGCTGCCACGAAACCGTCGTCGGGATTTTTAAATTTTTTTGCCTAAGTAGTCGACAACTATTTAAGGATAATATTTTCCAAGCTATAAATAATCTGGAATGATCAATCATATAGCTTCGTTAAATGTTTTTATTGGGATACCTGACATACACAAACCAACAGATTTTGATTGGAAATTATATTTTGGATTTCACAAAAGTCTATTGTGGGTCATTACATCATTCGTATTGCTTCTGCTTCGATCAGTTTCACTTGAGAGACTCTTATTGTCGTCACAATAGTTAGTATTGAATGCAAATCAACCGGAAACATCTGTGATTATCCTGTGTTCTTTGAATGGACACGTCTAGTGCTTTTTAATGCGTACTAAAATTTAATAACGCGATAAAAATATCATAGAAATGGTAATAAAAGGGGCGCAAATAGCCATAAAAGTACCTCATGGTATATTTATAGGAGTATTTGGTAATGGCGTAACGCCGTGTTTTTTAACAAAGGGATAGGTTTTGAGGAAAACTATGACCAGGAAAGCGATTTCAAAGGCTTTTTTCCTATTCGAGGATAGATAAATATCGAATAACACTACTACATCACGTGAACTAGTATATTAAACGCACTGAAATAGATGTGATCATAGTAACAATAGGTGATAATTGGTCAATTGTATATGATCATATGATTGGACGTCAAAGCAAAGTCTTCCTTTGATTTGACGAATGTGATCTGAGATGTACTATTTTAGTTTATGACAGAGAGCAAATGATTTTGCCTATTTTTTGCATTGAACTGGGCAGACTTTGGTTGATACCTAATTTGTGTATGCTTTTATAATTTTACAGCTTTACAGTTTATAAGAAGCATGTTTTTAGAAGAACACTCGTAACATAGTTACATTAGTTCTGAAAACTTCTGATAGTCGATCTAACTTTACAGTCCCGCAGTTGTCCTTGTACACCTTTACCTTAAAACTATGACATGATACTACGTAAACTATTTAAATCCACATTGCGTTGTGAATAATTTTAGCACTAAATCAAGTTTTTTCCTCTCCTTGTTTACTCTTTGCAAGGTAAAATTCCTGCGTAGCAATTCCTAGTCCTAATTATTTATTTCATAATATTCTTAGAAGTAAAATTAAAGTTAAATTTTCTGAATAATTATGTTCTATTATTTATGGCTTTAGTTTAAATGGTTTTCTTAGCTTTATCACTGAACAGTTTAATCACACACACTATTGTATTCTACACGGTCAGGATTATGACCATAAATACGTATCTGCGCCATATATGTTGTTACTAGTTTGTTGATAGGTGTCACTAAGATTTTTCCGACGAATATGGAACTTTTGCGTATATTATAATCACACGTACTATGTCAAAACTTATTAATGTGATTCCACGATTTGACTTTAACTCACTACGGAAATAACACTGGCTAGCGTAAAAAAAAACAATTTGTTATTTTTTTCTAATGGAATTAAATAACATGCGGTGTTTGGTTGGTGAAATTACAGTCGCGTATTGCCAGCTGGTCACGTTGTACCGGCTTGAACGTCGCGCGTGTACTGAGTTTGGCCCGACGCGAATTTCCACTTCAGCTTCGCAAAACATTCGCAGTCGCTCTTCGCTTGTTTCATTATCATTTTAAACTTGATTGCCGCTGATGAATTCGTTGACATAGAAGTTCATGCTTATAAAAGTATTTACGTTTTTAAATAGTATAAATGTTTACATCGCCATATATGCAAAACCTGTATTCATGAACTTTTCTGTAAAATTATTATAAATACATTTATTTATATGACTGACTGGATATGACTAAGGTCAAAGTAAGTAACTAATGTATTTTAATTAAAACGTAATTTATGTTTATGAGACAAAGTTTGGTGATCTCATTAGTTTTTACAATCTAATGTAGGCACTTAACAAAAACACAAGGTATTTCAAATGAAGACTATAGTCGTCAATTGTGGTTTAAAACTACGACCAATCAGGCATTAAGTTTTCTTTCATAAGAATGAAAACACTTTTGACAATAAAGTTACTCAGAAACAGAAAACGATTCGACGGATTGAAAAAATAGAGACGCTAGACGTACTTTGTTACATCGCGTATTGTTAGAATAACCGAATCTAATTGTTTACTTAGGTGCTTCTGATCTTGGTGCTAGCGACCAGTATTTATCTATACACGTTCAATAGACTTTACTGCAGAATAATATAGAGCACCAAAATTTTTAGGGATTACATTTATTTTTATAAAACCGTTTAAAACCTAATTGTTTCTGTTGAACATTTGAAGTAGGTAGGTTCTTCCATTCCAAGTATCATCATAGCGCTTACATGATAGGAAAATATTTTAGGATTTAGTTTACTTAAAAGGTGTTCTGTAACTGTTACAATCAAGACAAAGTACCTTATTTCTAAAGCCCTAGTATGGAATGCTTATATCCAGCTGAAGCTCCACAATCGCATCACCAGATGTGGGAAAAAAGGAATTTAATCTTCATCGCCGATTGTAATTATTCTAGCCATGATAAAATTACGTCACCTGTGGTCACCGAAATTCCTTTCGTCCTCGTCCGAATGGCGTACGAGCCTTTGGACGTGAGTCAACTATAGATATTACATGATATGACGGCCGGAGGATTACTAGAATTTGGCGACCGGATTTGCGCAGTAGATAATCACTTGTCTTTTAACATTAAACTAGTTTGATCTTCGCAAATATTTACTTTGTATCCTATACCTAGACGTTTCGAATCAGCGTATATTTTCATAATACTGATGAAGGAATTATAAATTAAATCACGTACAATTTCGACTTTTTCTTTGCACAAATCCGAAAAGGGCTCATACGAAGTCAGGTTTTTCAAGACAACTTGGGAGTTATACAATACTGCGCACAACAGGCTGATTCACGACGCATGGATCATAAAAGGCAGGGTTTATATCTTTTATGTGCACCAATTAAAGCTGAAGTTTGTTCAAGTATATCATTCTGTGAATCTGTCTTGTCCATGTTTCAGTTTAAGTCTTGCAACGGGCTGAGCTTGTCCCACAAACTCCAAATACTACACACGAGAAATAACAGACCGTAACACTTGTCCTAGGCTATCCTAGCTAAGACAATCAACGGTAAGTCCCCTCTTTGAGGAGTGGCTGGAAAGGCAACACGGCGTCCTTACCTTCCGCATGACGCAGGTCCTCACCGGACATGGTAAGTTCGGGAGGTTCCTGCACCGGATCCGTGCGGAAGAAACGCCCGGGTGTCACCATTGCGTGGACAGCCCGGAGGACACGGTGGAGCACACGTTGGAGGTGTGCCCCGCTTGGGAAGAGCATCGCCGTGTCCTCGTGGGGGCGATCGGCGGCGGTAATCTCTCGCGCCGGGCCTTGGTACAGGCCATGGTCCGGAGCGAGGAGGAGTGGCAGGCGGTCGCCTCCTTCTGCGAAGCAGTAATGCTAGCAAAGGAGGCGGCCGATCGCGTGAGGCAACGATCCTCACGCCCCAACCGCCGCCGGGATTCTGATCCCGATTTCCGGCCACCGTAGGCGCGGGCTTGCGGTCGGTGAGCAATGGGTGGCTCGCCGTCCGACCGTCCGGTAACCATCCGGACCGAGCCCAAGTCGTCGACGGCGCGTACTGTTTCACGCGCGCCTCAAGGAGATGTCAGCAACTGTAGGGGCCCATCAGGGTCGAAGCCTACTGGGGCCAAGGGTCTGATTCCGAAAGGAAGACTCGGCCCTGGTACGAAAGGCAACGAAGGAACAGGAGTGGGTTTTTAGTCAGTAAAAGTCTGACACTATCTCCCGCTCCGCCCAAGAGCGGGGGATGTCATAAGATGATTTTACCACCGAAAAAAAAAAAAAAAAGCTAAGACAATCAAAGGTTGTCTCTGGAATGAGGGATCAATGAAGAAGGAGTGCCATAAACATCTATATCTACATACTCATAATTAATGAGTTAACGTCATACGTGGCCCTGCTGTTCACACCGGATTCTCAATGTACAAATTTTGTTCGGTAGAAAAGTACGAATGTGACTTTATCAATGTCATTCTACAATTAGTTATTCTATGGCACGACTGACAGACTACAAATAGTGTCATAATATGCAGACCTACAGTCTGGCGAAAAATGCAAGATGTGGAGAAGCACAATGATGCTGGGTTGGTGATTGCAATTAATGCATGAACGACCTTTTGAGCATTAGTGAGATGATTTGGCAAGGCTATGTAGAATTCGAGCAAAATGGAGGTTGTGCAATTTCAATAAACTTATATGTGATTTGTGACCTTATCTTCTGTTTTGACCATAAATAACGGTCTAAAACGCGCATGTTTTGCTGGCATCAGTAGTAATTAAGAGCTAGGTGTTATTATGATAATGGTATAATATTATAAGTAATGTCTGGGTGTGTATGGGTACCACCCAGTTTAACATGATTGAGTGCACCGATAGACCATGACTTTTTATGTTGCTTGTCGTGTTAACTTAGAAATACATATATTATAATAATATTTTTCTATGGAAGTATCGTTGAAAGCATGCAGATAATGTTGATAGTTTAGTTATTTAGAAATAAATATTATATTCTATCTATGATACCTGTTTCCAACCAACACTATCCTTCCTCCTCAATATACATTTATGTACCTGTTTATTTTTGTATGTGTTTATTTTTACATATGCGCATGACCTTTTCGAAGGGTATTTTATAGGAAAACTATTATTAATAGACTTTCGGACATACATACCGATCTGTACTGGACGTTTACACTATATTTTACTTACCGGGATTTTAGATCATAGATTTGCAATAGGCTGGCGCATATTACATGGGAGATGGGATGGAATGATTTTCCCCCAGTCTACCCCTTCAGTAATTACCGATTGACATGATTCTTTGTACGTTCAGTACATATAATATGCCTTATAAGTATAATAATAACTTTTCGACATGAGGAAGCGAAACTTCAATGTCACAAGTATACGTTTGCCAAGAAAAAATTGTTTAAATAATATAAAAAACCGCTATGTTTAGGTAAGCTGGTATTGCACTTATAAAGGAAAAAATAGCTTGTAATATCACCTTATATTACTGTTCTCCTACAGGGCAAATATACATCTATACCTGCTCTCATCTATTCGTCACATAGAGTGCCTATAACTCGTCTTCCTTTGCAGTGCGTAAAACGGGGTAAATAGAAACAAAATTTGAACTGATTTTAAAACATGAAATTATTACGTGTTGTATGTTGTCTATTTTACAACTACAGATATAGGATCCGTAATGGTAAAAATTTATACTCGTTTTACTATAAAATCGGTTCCAAAGTTTTGTTTATATTCACCCCTGAGTTTCGATTCACCCCGTTTTACTGTAATTAATTTATTGTATTTGTGAATGATTACCTCTACGTAATGTGGTTTACCACAGACCACGTTACTATATTATTACTCACTCTGTGACGTGTAATAAGAACACTAATAGGAAAAAATACTAAGAAAATCAATGTTTTTGTTTCTCATTAGTATTATCCTCAAAATGAGTTGGTTCTCGGAGCTAGTGTATAAATGTTATGATGCATATTCACACGCAAGAAGTTTAATATATAATAATTTATTATTGTATGGTTTTAGGCTCGCCATTTAGGCCATTTATTAGGGCATTGATCAGAAAGATAAAAATTATTATCTAATATGATGGACTAGCTTCCGACCGCGACTTCACCTTTCCCGATTTTTTCAGTCCGAACCTATTGTTCCTGAGATTAGCGCGTTCAACCAAACAAACGAATTCGCTTCAAGCTTCGAGTATAACATTATTAATAAAAAGTAACAAAAAAATAGGTATAAATCAATTTAGAATTTCTAAATCCAATATAATTTCTTACTAATTTCCCCGTAGTGCATCATCTATCAGTGTCACGGGTCACCTGCCCAGCGTATTCCTAACAATGTTGGGCTCGGCCACTCTCATCTAAAGGTGTTTATTATCGTAATATTTATTGTCGTTTTATTGCCTACCTACTGTTTGTATAACCTCAGGATTTCTTATGTTCAGGCTAGGTTTACACATAAAGTTGCAATAACCATAGGTCAAACAAATATTTATTATGCACTAAAACCGATGTTAGCATTAAATCAAAGCGCTTGGACTCTGCATCAATTGGTTCGTCAATGTCTGTTAGATTTGAAACTATATTTCTCTATTTATAGTAGGTAGGTAGGCACTTGAAAATACTTCGGCGTGCGACCTCACACTAAACTCGTACACTCTCTAACGACGGCTACTGTTTATCGTATTGGTATTTTAGGATTTGTAAACAGTGTATTATCTCTTTTAGCGTAAATTATTTTTTATTACAAAAAAAAAAGACGCTCATGCCTTAGAAAAAACTTAAACTATAGGTTGGATAATTATCGTCACTCGTAAAGGTTCTATGCACCCATTATTTATCATATTATATATATTTTTGTTCATCACTAGGTATTGAAACCTGTCTAAAGAGTAACCTAAATTATTAGTTTTTCATAAATTAAAAGACACGACTCATGAGAAATTAATTAAGCAGTCACTTAAGTGGGTACCTACTATACATAATGTTATATTAGTTATCGAATTACAATACCTACAAATTAGAAATTAGATACCTCGGTACAGATCTACCAACACCATCAATGTTATAGGTACATGTACCTATAACATTGTCATTAAGTCATTTGTCATATAAGTCTACTTGGTAATAATCTGTAGAAATTGTTATCTTCCTAAATTAAATAGCAGTAATCAAAAATCTATTTATGAGTAAATAAATAGGTATGAATAACTAAACATCTAACTAAAATTGGCTTAACATCGATTTACTATGTATTAATTAGAACGTAGCGCCATCTAGTTGTACGAAAAAAGTTAGTGGTTTTACTACTCGTCAACAGATGGCATCTTAAAAGTTTACAATAAAATATCATAGATGGCGCTTTATTCTAATTTTACAACAAAAATCTAAAATAAAAATTGATTTAACGACGATTATAATTATATTTGTTCAGTTATCTGTAAATAATATCTTGTTATAATATGTCCACTCACGAAGGCAGCCATGCTTAATTTATAGTCTAACAACGTGAGGAACGGGTCAAATTGATTGCGTAGTCGTTGTTGATGAACAGTCCACTGTGAGTGCCTTGTTGTGCAGTCTAAAAATAGAGCAGCCACTCAATGACAACTTATTGTGCTTTATCATTTGATGATCTTTAGTGGTTTTATGAATATTTCAATTGTAAGAGTTGGGCGTCAATTGCTAACATTTATTGCCGATTTATTTTTTAAGTACGGTAGGTACTTAAAAATCAAGTCATTTTACATAAAGTATATATTATTTACCTCTAACTATTAGTTAAAATCATTTTTATTCTATAATTAGGTACCAAGGCAAATATAGGTAGGTAGCTATATACTTTTATTACGTTAGTAAATAATCCATTAATAATGCGTAATTTTAATTTAATTTTCTTGAGTGCTAACATCTTGTAACGCGTCTTTATGTTGGCCGCTCATCGCGTCGGCGAAATGTTACAGATGTTTAGCATTACGTACATCATTAACACACGCTGAGCGAACTTAAAGAATCGTTCAGATCTTAGTACTTATTTAACCGTTAACAAGCTATTCATTATCTAAGTGTATAACACTAACATGTGATGTAGAATTGATTCTGGTGTTTGATAGCCATGAACTATTTTTTTCAGGTTTGTGGTACAACCGTACAAGGCATGTTTTAATACTTATGAAGTTCTATCACCGAACGGCCAATTTAACAGCCGCAGCAATTAATTAAATAGAGAAAAAGGCAGACTAGGCAGACAATTAACATCAGATATGTATGTAGAGCTAATGAAAATGAACTGTCATACCCAAATCGTAGATTCGTAGCAAGCTCTTGAGAAAAGCCGACCGATATTACATTTTTATGATGAGATTAGGCATCATTATTATCCATAGACTTTGTTATATATATAGCCTTTTTTTAGGTAATGTTAACTTCAGTTCTTCACTAACCTTGGCCTTGGCCACGTTTGAGCTGAAATAATTTTCGATGTGTTCAGTAGGTGAGAACCAAAAATACTAACACTAACCGCTTATATGTACCAGTGTTCTTACTCTAAATGTAGGTCCGTTTAATATTTTAAGTGCACACATACATACGTTTGTTTAAAAACAAATTTCAGTATTATTAAACACAGTAATTACTGGTACAAATTCTAAGTATTACTTCCGTTATAATCAATATTTATGATTATTGAACTGTTCAGCTCGGGTAAATGCTTCGTAAATGCTTGACTAGTTTGGTCTCGAACGGACCCGATGTAATGAGGTCTTCCCGCGATTAGATCGCGAATTTGACTCTAGGTAGGTACTTGACCTTTGATCACTATCTACCACCTTATATTGAAAAATTGTTCTTACATTTCAGCCTGTAATATGCCACGTCTGATCACGTAGCGTCTAAATACTCTCTACAGGCGTAAGGTAATATTCTCGTATGAAGTAGGTATTCACCTTTTTCACGTTTACAGATTATAGGTACATAGATAATAATTATGAATTATAAGAATAAGATCTATATATTTTATGTTCATATTGGAGACGAGAATGCTATATTGCTAATAATTATAACGTTTAAAAATAATATGATCCCCTTGTTGTCTGACTCTACCTGTCACTGACACGTGACAGGAAATATAATTATGTAAAGTAAGTAATTAACAGGAACCACTGGTTCTTCAATGCATAATAATTGCCTCACTATTAAATAATATGTTCAATTGTTAAAATATGTTGTGATAAAAATCGACTAGCTAACATTTTCCTCTATCAATATTAATGCTGCGTAACCTTAAAAATTGTAATGTCTATGTATAAATGTAATGAATATGTATCTTACAATATATCTTATGAATGATTAATTTATCTAAAAGCTTAAGCTTCGGCTCGATAATTGCGATTTAAGTCAGCACAAATCAAATAACGACTATGATTAAGATCGATATCACATAATTATTTACACTTTTTTGTAGGTGAAGTCAGAAGCGAAATAGGAGTTTGAGACCGCCTCTTTTGTGTACTGTGTAATGAATGGTATTTTTTAAAAATAACCAGCAATTTACTGCCGCGGGCCTAACTAGATCAATACACAGTTTCATGACCGCACTTACGTATTTCATAGTACAGAATCAAATGACACAGAGCTAATAGGTTAATATGCCCTAGATGAAAAAAACCGCTTCTTTATAACCTCCCCTTGAGTGATTGCCGAATAAGATATAATATGAGATTTATTTCTATCTAACGAAGTGTGAAACTAGGCGTCATACGAGTCATCTTAAGCCATAGACACACAGCAAAATATAATTATTATAGGAAATCGAAGATATGTTTGAAATATTTTATTACTTAGATTGTTAATAAGATGTTGTTTATAGCTTTTAGGAAAGTAAGGAAGTACAGAGGTGCAATAATGGATCTCATCTTTAGTCCATTTTTCCAAAGGACGCGTCACGTGACATAGAATCTTCTTTCCTTTAATGGCGCCCACTTGGGAACGGAAAGTCAAAGATCATGGAATACAATAGTATGATTTGCTATCACAATATATTCTCATGCTTTAATATCACAGCAAAAAGTGTATCTCAATACCTTTCTAGTATCGTGCGTAGGTACCTGGCTTTACATGTGTCCGAACTGGCTGGACTAGACGCATTGGCCGCGTCGTAATCCGATTAAATTATTGATAACACAACTCGTTGACATTATGTCTATGTATTAATATAGCTGTGTATGTCCAAAGTACAGACACTCACTGCATCATTACTAATACAAAGATAGTGTCTGCGCATGGGAGTATTAAACGAAACATTGTTCGCAAAACATATTTGTTTATCTGTGAAAGGGTTTTTGCACAGGCATGGAATTGATGCCTTAGACATTCTCTAGGTGCTAAATAACTTTTGGGTTATACAGAGACAGACATTATCAGAGATGATCTAAAGGTCTTAGATCGAATAAATGCAATTTACTATAGGGGCGCTTGATCTACTGGATTACAAAAATGAAATATCTATAATATACTGGGCTGTAATTTTAAAATAAACACTAACACCTTCTGTTTAATTAAAAATAAATTATGTTTAAGTATCTCTTGATTCCATTGAGAATGACACGCAATCTGTCACATTAGTCAATATGATTTGCAAACTAATCAAGCAATGGTAATCAGAATTGGTTTCACTTGACATTTGCGATATAAATAAGTGTATTAAAAGTGAATTCTACTAGTGTCAACATTAATCTTCGAGGTTGACTATAAACCAATTACAACTGTATAAATGGCTAAATCCGACGTGTAAGATAGAAATATCACTGGACTTGAGAACGCTATTTGATTAATCATGTTTTGGTAAGTCTACAACTACATTAGTGTATTTTTACTTACACTGCTAGGTGAAGGTTAATCTACCACCACCCTTTAACACAAAAAACATCTTTGATCTAATGTGGCTACGACCGTCCACAAAGGTTAAAAAGGTTTCAGAAAAGAAAATAATGACTTCAGTATTTAGAACTAAGCCTAGATAAAATTAAAGGAAATAGTTTCCTTTCCTACCTTTCTTCATATACATATATGTTCATGTTTCTTTTTATCTATAAATATAAGTCTAAATTTCCCTGAAGAGATGTGCTATGAGAGCGCGCGCTTAGTGTCGTAATGACACAAGTTTATGGCACCGATCGTTGACACCTACACGCATAACCGTCTCAATCTCTGTACACTTTCACGCCTATTTCCGGCTTAGGTAATCAATTATTCTGTTTATGTAGCGATGGTACCTGTGCTAAGTCCAGCTCATTTTAGGGAATTCCAGAAGATTCGTTTGTTTTACTGGGCATTTTCCGCACTTAGGCACTTGATTAGGCCATTCTACGTGACAACGGGTTCCGTAAATATAACTTAACCGACTAGCTAGTCCATATCAAAATCAAACACTGAACAAGTTATTAAAATTGGTTCACTTGTAGGAACTAAAATAATGGCTTAGTAGCCAGAATTTTGACAGAAACAGGGACCAAAAAACCGCCTCCAGGGTTTCATGAAAGTAGGTTCATAAAACTACATTATAAATTACTATTAACAATCTTGCTCTTCAGTTTTGCATATCAAAACACGAAATTAATTATTTGTCAAACCAATAATGGCGTAACAACGACGATTGAGTTATAAATTGAGTGCTCTTTTACAACCCCTAATTATTATCATCCGGCCAAGATCATTATAATTATTTGAATATATATACAGCAAGCATTGTAACTTGTATTTATTTTGCTGCTATACTTTCAAACCACTGATGTAAGACATTTCAGGTTTCGTTTATAACAAATCTATCAACTAGGAGTCGAATGTATTGAGATTAATAATGATAACTGTTGAACATTGTACATAAGGACCTATAAACATAATTATTTTTTACTAATTAACAAAATTACTAAATTTTGAACGATATTTGTCAGAACATAACATCACGCCTGTATTCCCCGAAGGGGTAGGCAGAGGTGAACATATAGTACACCCACATTTCGCCAGTTATGTTGTAAGTCCCAATGTAATAGGGGGGGATATTTGTCAAGTTTAAATAAGTGTTATAATTATGCTTCTTGTCAGGTTTGTACATTTTTTTGCGAGACACGGGAGCAATTTCAATTACACAGTTTAAAAATGCTTAAACTCTTTAACAAAAATAAGCACCGAACAAATTGCAATGATTGTAATCGTTTAGTTTTATTTAAATAACGTCGTACGCCATTTTTCAAACAGTACTGTAATCACTTTAAAAATAACCTTTTAAAATTCCAAGGTGCACTTATTATTTTTGTTAAAATATCACAGCAACAAACGGGCCAACTTTGGGCGTATCACAATAATTAAAGAATTCAATAAACCAGCTCTTTAAGATTTGCAACTTCACTCGAGGTTTAACGCGGCATTTTTCTCGATAATTATATATAATTTTATTTATGCTTGCAGAGTAATCGTCTCATGGCGCACTTATTTGGTGGTCTGCAATTTTTATTCTTTTTTCGACCAAAGACCGCCTGACAACTCGATAATTTAACGAAGCAATTATTTCATTAACAATAAGACTGAAAATTGCGCAAAATTTAAACCTCGTGAGGAATCGTAATAAAATTGTCGATGGTAGATTTTATCACTTTTATAAAGTTGTACAGCTTTGTCAGAATCTGATTTATTTGTGTTCACCATATCGACGGTATGCGTTAATCTGTCAATGTAGCCGTGAAATTTAAAAGGTGCAAATGAAGTCGAACTTTAGTTCTAAAGCCGTAAGAGTGTATCTTACGTGAATGTTCGCCGTCAGTCTTATGCCGCCCCCTTTTAAATGAACCTTAATTTGTCTTCTCGTATCTCGCCCACTTTCGGAAATGTATAACGTATGTTTTATAAATAGAATCAATTTATTATTGGTTCTAACTGATAAAAAGGTTCAACATACTTTAATTTAAAGCGGAACGCAAGGTCTGATTAAGCGCTACTGTATATTCAAATGTCGTGCACTTAACTGATCGGACATTATTTTGTGTGAAAGTTCTTTTACGTAGATCAGAGAATGTTCTAATATACATCCGCCATTATCTGGCTGTTCGGATGTAGATCAGACGATGCAAAGCTCATTAATCATTTTTCCGCAGTGATGTCTAAGTAGTGTATGGCAAAAAACGGTAGCCATGTTAAGATATTAACCCTAATATTTATCTTTTACAAATAGTTTCGTAGACATCACAATATGGTTCCGTGACAAATGCATCGTGCATAAGTTTCTACATACCTCATATGTGTATGCAACATGTCAGGAAGTTATTAGAAATCCATCATGGGGATCATCGACCTGATGTTAACTGCTGACCACAAAACCTAGCTGAACGGGCACAGAGACCGCAACATAAGCATGGATGGAAATATTTCGCTTTATACTTGTTCAAATTTTGCATGCATGGTTCAAATACTTATAAACATTAAACTAAATTGAACGTTAGAGTATGTTGAATATCCGCAACAAAAGTTTACTTTAAGATTTTTTTCTTTTTTGAAAGATATGAAGTCCTAAGGGCCAAATAAGAAGAATTTGATTTGCTATTGTAGCATTTGGGAGAGAAAATTTGAAAACATCAGGTAATATTGGTATGCAGAAAGAATAACGTTGAGATTAAACCCTTACATTAACACTGAGATAATATTAATGACTCGGATTAGAAAGCAGCATTGGAAAGCTATTTTCTAGTCAAAATGCTCTAGTTCATGCTTGCCTCGATTTGCAATGCCACAAGGTAGCCTATAGCTTACATTAAAAGGCATGTACTTAATGTATTAAAGCTGCTACATAAGATACACTGTAAATACATTTGTGAAAGAGAAAACAAAGAACAGTTAACAACACCGACTACTAACAATACATATAAGCTGTTAGCATTACAGTAAAGTTACTTTCCAAAACTGTATATAATTCTCAGCATAAAATCTTTCATTCATACAATCATGCCTGAAATATCCGAAAAGGAAGACATATGTGTACTCTAACTGCGAATTTCGCCGCTCATTATAAATTCTATATAAAAGATGGCCCAAATAAAACAATCACGTTAATCAAAAAGTAGCTTCTGGATTTACGATTGAGTTACACAATGAAATAAATCTTTTTATAAAGACTATAAACTACGCGGGTCTCGTAAATTTATTATTTTCGTGATCAATAACGTTATGTAGATGAAAATACTACAGCTTACCACAGACAATACCAGCTGGGATGATAAATTAGACAGAAACAACGATATAATTTATAACAAAGTACAATAAACTGGAAAATACTGCAATAAAGAAAACCGCGGCATAGTTTATGACATACATCTGGGAAATTTATTTTTTAGGTTTATCCATATATTTTTTAGACGAATATTTAACTTCAGAGTTCATATTGATGAGCTTCTTAAATAACAAAGTATTTTTTTGTATATATGGTTTATTAGTTATGCTAATGATTACTAGTTTTTCAGGATTATAGGCCAATACCTAACGCATTGTCATTAGGAAAAAAATCTTTAATGTTAGTGAGATAAAATATAACATTATACAACCAATGAATGAAATAAAAGTAGGATACACGAATCTTGCAACTTAAACGTAAACCAGCAAAGATCAGCTAAGGAATTAGCCACAGTCAATAAGCCTGGTATAATTCTGCCCCTGAAACTGAGGACTGTGATAAGGAACTCGGTTCGCGTATGAAAATACATCAGGAGGAGTCAAGACGGCCGCTTTCGTCCCCGCCACGGTCGGAAGTTGCCAGTTCTCGTCTACCGGCGCAATTCCGCCACTTATTAAAGTTCCATTCGTCACGAGAAATAGGGCTGCCTCACTATTTAGTGTTACAGCGCTTAAAGGTTATTTGCTGTTTTTTCTCTTCTTACTCAGATATCATTACTCGTAGCGGCTCTCGACTCGCAACCCTATCATTGTCGGAAGGATGAATCAATGTTGTGTTCGTGGTTACTGTACATATTTAATGACGCAAGACTATGCGCTCACCGCGGTCACCTATAAGATAGCTAATCGCTCTCAGTGCATCGAGACTTGGTTGTTGTCATATAATACCTATTTATTACTGGTAGGAAATCCCCGTAGACTTACTATCTAACGGAGTACAAAGAAGAGCGTTTATTCATGGACTTGTAAAACAAGGTACTAATATAAACGGAGTCATAAGTTCATCCTCGCAAACAAAAAAATCACACAACCTATAGAAAAAAATAAAACTCTTGTGGTGGCTCTCATAAAAAGTACCAAATATCAAAACACAGTTTTGAAAAGTATGAATTCATAAACTGTAAGTACCTACTCTAATTTGGGGATTTAGAAGCATTTACAGTTTAGAGAAATTGGAAATTTGTTTCCCCGTTGACATTCATAAATATCGCATGATTGATGGATGGAAGAAAATAGTGCCGCATCGCAGTACATGGACTCGAAATCATAAGTGCAGAAGATGGTCATAGTGCTTATCTTTCCAATATAACAGCCATTTATAAAATACATGGCAACTAGAATCGGCATACATGGCGCACTGTTAGAATCTTATACATATTGTTGTACGCATTGTATAAGAAAAGCATAACAGTGAACAGACAGACATTCCTTTTGTGTGCAAAATCGTATGGTAATACATGTCTAATTGTTTCACATATTCCTAAATGGAGACTGTAAAAGCATTTAAGATAATAGATATAGATCACATGTGTTGCTAGTATTGGTTACATGTTTTTATTAATAGTTTTACAAGTTGTTCATTGCGAAGTCTCGTTACTGTCCTCAACGTGAAAATATTTTAATGCTAAATCGAGCTCTAGATTTAGATATTTTCCCTAAGATGCAAAATTTTCGTAGTCACAAATAGTTATTTTTGGGTCGGCTAATATTATGGTTCTTTGGATTTATTGACATATTTAGTTTTATATAACACTTAATCAATTTACTGCTTAGCATGATCGTATGTGGGCACTAGGTACTATACTTATTTATGTATGTGTGTTATGTGTTGGAGATCAAGTTTTTACACAATATAAAATATGTTCATAACAGCCGAACGTATAGGTATAGTTATTTATTCCTAATGAATACTTAGCAACTTAGAAACAGAAATACTAGGAAGTATTATTATGAAAGATTACGGAAAACAAGAGCTTTGTACTATCAATAGAGATCGATGATGTTTTGGTCAAAAATCTCTTTATTAGGATTCTAATGTAAGCACTTCTCTTAGGGGCACATAACAAAAATATGTTAAACTGTTAATTATAACATTGAAAATGTGTGTAGGGTTTTAGTATAACCGCAGTAAACTGATCACATTGAGAAATTACAATGCTGTCTGATATTGAAAATGAAAAACTTGACAACCCTGGCACTGGCAGATTCATATCTTACAAAAAATGGAACAGAGTAACCGTTGCGTTTTTCCTTTATTGATGTACAAAAGAAAATAAAGAACAAAAAGGGTTTACATATATAACACATCACGAAGGTGTAAATATTTAAGTAACAATAGTGCGACAATTAACTTTATGCTCCGGCTCCACCTGCGTCTTTCGTAGATGTGGCCAACATTTTAACGTGTTAATTTACTAACGGCATTACTAATGACATTAAACGCTAAGCGATAACTCGGGGGTCGGTTTTTTAGACACATCAAAGGATTTTAGCTCACAGTTTAGCGCGCTATGCCATGTTGGCTACATTAACGCCGTCTCATTCCATATAATAATTTGTAGCACTCATTGCTACAACCAATGCAGCAGCTTCAACCTCCATTGTTGTGCGGTTAACGTGTTACTTCACTAGGAATGAACTTTTGACAGCGTTAAAAGTTAATGTAGCCAACATGTATTTTTAGTGCGTTAATTAACGCGTAGTTGGACACTAACATTAACGTTAACGCAGGTGGAACCGGAGCATAACACGGAAAGGTTCTCGCAATGAAGGAAAATCATTTATCTTAAATTTCGTGAATTATTGGATATTATTCGAGCGCTGGGCACAAAAAGTAAGTAAAAAACTATTAAGTAACAAATAAAAAATTATCGCTATATGGCACGGGAGGTTAATCATTTTATCATCTTCACTGACAACGAAATTGCTACTATGAACGCGTAATTCAGCTATTTTTATTCAATCATTTCTTTTCTCTTTTGTTTTATGCAATCAGGTATGACGAATAATTTTATAATTTACTTTAGATTAAAATTACGTTTTAGGTTGTTTATTTTGCATCATCTTCACTATTTGATAATTTTCATGGATGTTATATTTTTTGTTAATTGTGTTTATTATTAAAATTAGTACATACATTTTATTTATTTATACTTAATGCACATTTTAGTACATAGGCGGACTTAATGCCATTGGGCATTTTCTACCAGTCAACCTTAGGGTGATGCAGAGTTGAATTTTTATCATACCTACTCGAATATGTAGAGTAGACTATATACGGAATATTCTTAACGTATTGACACAACAATCAGAAATATCTCTGATCGTACATTGTTCCTCTATCCATACCAGTTAAACAGTTCCAAAGAATGTTGTATTTTAATTAATCAAGCTACTACTTCTAAGTAAATAAATGGCCAAGTCTCATCCAGAAATGGTTGAGAAATGACGCTTTTAACGGAACAAGTTGAATTTAGACATACGTAAATGGTATCTAATGGAAAATTTATACAACGTTAGATCGGCCTTTACTGATACTCAGATGAAAAATCATTCAATATACAAACCCTACTTTCCATACAATTTCAAAAAACTAATCAAGGAGAATGTTACAATTTTTCGTGATCGTACTACAACGCAACAACGTTAGATATGTACATACTGATATGACCATTAGATCGTTATCATAGTTTATGATTGATCATTTTGGACCTATGACAACATTGAAAGCAAACATGCCAAATAACAATCAAACTATAGTATGCCAATAATTAACATGCATTAGTAGTTATTTTTACGTTGCTTATAAACATACTTTAATAGTTGCCGTTGCGTTGCATAGTCATTATCATCATGATCAGCCGGAAGACGTCTACTGTTGAACAAAGGCCTCTCCCTTAGAACACCACAATGGACGACTACTTGCCATTTGTTCTACCGGTTGCTCGGAACTCTGACGATACTGTCGGTCCACCTGGTAGGAGGTTTGCCAACGCTGCGTTGCATAGTTGGAATGACATATATTTTTTATCCTTAGCCTTAAAAGCACTGAGCAACTCCTCATTTCACGAACGAAGACGTACGGAACAATATGGAAAATAAAAGAGTTGTATTTGAATAGGAATAAGCGTATCTTTACCAGTTGTTTTGTAACAACCGCGAATGAGAAAACTTTACGTATTTTGCCAAGTTTTAATCATGACAGTCTTAAACGTTCCAGACTGTCACTTAGTATGTAATCTACACTTTTTGAGTTTTTGCCGAAAAGTGATGTTTCTACCAATTAAAGAGACCGAAACATTCCTTATCGTTTTCAAAAACTTAAAAAAAAATTGGACCAAAAGTGACGGTTTCAAAAGTAAATCAACTTTCAATTTTAGTTCTCTTAAAATGTATGCGAATTGATAATTGTATACTTTACATTATCAAGTCGTAAGTTAATTCAATGTTTCAGAGCTTTAGTGCCGATAAATCCTTGCATTACTGGTAGCGTTTTTATTTCAGTCATAAAAATAATGTGCGGCATGTTGTGGTTATTCTTTCTTGTTACTCAATGATAAATGTCCATAGCCATACCGATTTTGGCGGTATCTATTACAGAACGATGTTTATTACTTCCAATGTTTTGCATTTTCAATTTATTATCATTGCTTTTATCATCAAAACATGTTTCTTTTAAGATCAGTTACGTATGTACAAGGTGAATTAGTATTATGGCTGGAATTTAATCGAAAGCTTCGATATTCTCTTTCCTTATTTTTAGTAATAACTAAAAGTGACGGATAAAATATAACACAAGCTGCTCTGTGTCTGGGCGAGTGACAATCTAATATAGGTCATACTTCTAGGTGGTCACGTCAACTAGAATAATCCGAGCAAATCTAGTAGCAACCGCTGCCACAAAGAAATTAGAACTGGTTCAATGTTCTTGACAAAATAGCGTGCATTACATTCATTTGTCACAAAGATAAGGGGTTAGGTCAAAGTCTACATGTTTTAATGCTTGAACCGGTCAATCTCGTCTTGTCTTTGCCGGCTAAGTCTGCTGATAATTGACATGAGGACACTTTCAATCACAAAATTATACGAACCGGAACCTTATGTTCAGGCTTATCTCATCTAGTCTTCTGAATACGATATAAAATGGTTTTTTAATACAAACAAAACAAAAAAATATGGCAAAAATAAATTAAAGCAATAATTTTATAAAGGTATTTTGCAAGATATTTTACGGTACATTTTATTGAAGGCGAACATCTGAACTCGAAGCACCTAATAGACATCCGCAACCTCGTAAAGTTGCGGTTACGTACAACCTTATACAGGGACTGGACTTTAATACGCAACACAATGACAACGACACGACAGATCTTTACGAAATTGCGAAACTTTGGAATAAATTAGACAATACGATCGAGGACAACCCGAAGGTCTCTCGTAATCCTATAAACATGCGTTAATTTATAAACATATAAAGCAATAAAGTGAAACAGGTATCGCAAAAAAACCACATTCTGAAGTAGGCAATTCACATTATAACAACCCAATAAAACGTATAAATAGAAATGTGTTCATAAAAAAAATCTTACTAATTAACACGTTTTTAAAACCCCTCATTATCACCGACCTAATTTAGCCACAATTAGCAATAATAAAACATCTGCAATAAACTCGTAATGCTGTTGATATCCTTACAATTTCATTAAAAGTTACAGCCAAGATGTCCTTCTTTGGCACTCAGACACAGTAACTACTTAAACAATAAAATGAAGTCAGATAGTCGTTGAATCACTTGACATACATTTCTGAAAAGAGAAATTCTACAGTAAAATACAAATATGGAAGATCGTAAGATAAAAAAAATCTGTAGAGAAAATAGAATAAAACCTATAAGGTTAATATCATGATCTATTAGCTGGGATACAAAAGTTGAGTATTCCAATATACATAGTAGAAAACATTTAATTCGACAGTTGTTTAAGTAACCACATATCAAATTCTGAAATGAAAGGTGAGAGATTGTTTCAATCACTTCTACTCTATTTCTTCACTATTAGTTGTGTTAAGTACTCTATCTTGGTCATCGTATCATATTTTACAAAAATGGTATATATACAATAAAGGCATATATTAAATTCATAACGAACGATTTCACATTCTTATAGTAATTAAGACCAGTCACATTAGTGTCATCGAAATCATGGCTTTCTATAATCTGAACATCGGTTTGAAGATAGCACATGACAACTGAAGTAGTACCTGTTTTATTTTTTCAGTAGAAAGTGTACTGTGATCGCCGAGTGGTATGGCCGTTGAACTGCTAAGTCAAAGGTTATAATTTACACGCCGGCACGCACCAATGTCTTTTTAAATTCATGTGTGCATTATAAATTATTATCAGTTGCTAAAAACGGTGAAGAAAAACATCGTGAGGAAACCGGCACACCTGAGAGATTTTCAACGGTGTGTAAAGCCATATCAGAGGCCTACAAGCGGTTTTGATACGATAACAAGAAGAAGGAGGAAGTGTAAAAAAATGAATAGCTCCAACATATCCACAATTATACGGTAAAGACCGTCAGAAAAACGAGATTTGTCTCTGCCACGTTGGTATACAATAACTGATCATTTCGAACTAAGTTTCCAGTTCGTTGCGTTCATTTATTTTGGCTTTTCATGGTTCGTTTGTAAAGTTCAAAGACAAATGTTCATTGTGAATAAGGCAGGGAAAACTTTATTTAAAACTATATAAAAGTCCTGCGCTTCTATAGTTTGTATGAGTAAAACGTGGTGTTTTAGTAAAAACCACGTCACAATTTGAGTGTCATACTACTTTAACATAGTCAATGTATAATTTATTCACCTCCGTGTCACTATCACCTTCAAAAACAAAAGAAATAGCCTCTTTTATCACACTAACACAACACAAATGTCAATAGGATTATAATTCTCATCATTAACGAAATTTATCAGCGCACGTTATCACTGTTCAATCTAATCTTTTATTATTTCTGACTTATTGCTAAATAAACATCAACAAATTATCGTGTCTCTAGCATTTAATGTCAGATCATAGTAATTTATTACTTTGCTGACTGCATGTGGAGGCAAAGTTCTAACAATCTGCATTAGACTTGACTGGGATAAGTAATACAGAAAGGATATTTAGTACCCATTTAACCGATAAGTATGTAAATACTGACAGCATAGATAAATTGAATAGACAGGCTTTTTAACCCACCTACTTTACATCGAAAGTGGATACAGAACTGCAAAACAATATAAATAAAATAATAAATATGTTAAGCAATGTTAAGTTAACAATGATTTGTCTTAGAACATAATATTACTTCGTTACTTTACTAATTAGTTTACAACTTCAACCTTGGATAGATTAAATTAGGTACACCATAGACTTGTTTATTTAGCAACAGCGAAATAATAAATATTGGCGATTAATAAACTTGCGCCTTGATGGGATAAAGAATTGAAACTGGATCATATTCAGTAATCAAAATTCTGTTCATATTTCCAATCAATCAATATTTTTGAGCTTTTTATGTTAATTACTTATAGTGGAGGAAGCTTTATCTTATTTTGGTGTCTCATTATAATAGGTCACATTGAATGATAAGGCTACATAAAATTAATTTTAACCCTACTAGCACATAGGTATAATTATTTTGATTCCTTAGCAGTTTTTCTCAGAATACCGTGTGTCCATTTATATTCTGTTAGCCCTTGCCGTTAATACAAATCTGTCTCACCAAATGTCAACTGTCATGGCGCTTTACATTGAAAGGTTAAAGTTTTCACGTTCGTTTTAGAAGTGAACAATTAGGGTAAACTATGGATGCTAAACAAACGTTAGGCTTGAACGTAAAAACATACAAATTTCAATAACGACATTGTGGAATAAAAACGTTTCAAGCATACGAGTGTGATGGGACAATGATAAGGACAATCATAAAGGTTATCTAGTTGCCTTGAACCGCCACTTTTTGACTGTATTTTTAAACTGCTAATAAATGCTAATGAACAACCCGTAGGATTTTATCTAGATCGTCTGGTACCTTTTCAAGAACACGGAGATTATACTAAGTTTTACGAGATCATAGTTCGTTGCTAACAGCAGAAAATGGAATTATAAAATTAGATCAACTCGGCAATATCAATTTGAAATCAAATAAAACTATAAACTGATATCAGTGACTAAATTAAGCCCAGGAGGCCCATAAAATGTCAAATTAATTAAAATAACTGCGATATTATGCGTAACAGCAATTTAATTTGCAGTTTGTTTTTGCAACTGAATGTTATTAATGAAGGTAAACACGAAGGATAAATGATACGGGCTATCGATTCCTTCCTACATAACATCGGTGCGAATACTAATGGACATATTAAAATTCATGATACCATTCACACTATTACACCCCGTTTTGTTGCATTCATCAGTGCAATAGTGTTGAATTAAGAATACTGATAAATTAAATGAAACTGATTCTGCTGATAAGTACATTTGGAGTTCAGTAATTGATTACATTGCAACTGTGATTGTTTTTGAATATAAATATAGGTTCTTATTCGGCATATGAACGTTTGACGTTGTAATTTTTCGTAGGTTGGTACAGTCTGTAGCAATGTGAGGGTTTTTCTAGCATGCCAAACGGTTACTAACGTTGTGTTTTACTTCTGGCTTGCCTATTTCTCTTCAGTTAGGTTTGACCATCTTTGCTTTAAAATTATCTTGTACATTTTATCAGTTCACCCAATAACAATACTTAGGAGATATTGTATTAAGTATTGTTATTGGGTGAAATGAAATATCCAGCAATCATCTAGAACCCGTCGAAATCTTGCACGCTATTAGGTCTCATCAATTACCTATTAAGGTTATATGAAATTTCACTAAAGACCTTGTACATTCCTGTCTTATCATCATTATAATTGAAGTGTAGTGGGAGGTGATATTATGTTGTGTCAACGTTATTCTATTTTTGTAAGATAAATTCTTAAACAAATTCATTTGAGCATTACCGTCTTTAACCGTAATGTCAACTATAACATAATTTACTTCAGAGAAAAAAATTAAAACATTTTTTTCTTTTTAAGCCTGCTGGAATTTTTTTTCATGTTCATTTACGCGCTAAATCACCAATCTGACATATTAATAGGGTGGTTCAATATTATGCGCATAATGTACACGATCTAGATATTTTGTTATAAATCTATTAACGCGTCTAAGAACGCCTAAATTACTGTATGTCAAGCAATATGTACAAAAATATGTCAAACTATTGCGTATATTAGAGATTATCACTCTGATTTCAGTGTGCATTATTATATTTGACACTCACGATTTGAAAATTAACGCCGTCGCCTCTATTTATGAGAGGCAAAGCGTACTATCTTGGTTTGTGTATTGTTTAGACAGAATTGTTATTGACCATCTGCTACAAATATATTGTGTTAGCAAAGAAAAGATGACACTATTACAAGTGTTCAATATAATATTATAGAGCTACGTACAAATCTCGGGTTTTTGACATTTGGGCTATTTTTTGTCATTCTTTATTTGTATGCGGTATTTAGATTAGACTTCAATGTCTTTTCTATTTTTAGCTCCTTTTATTTGACTACCATTAGAAGTGTTGTTAACCTAAAAACAAACTATGTCGTAGGCCCAGGTGGTTACTGTATTGTTTATAGCTATACGAATGTAAACATAGCGAACGATTCATTCTTCTCTCAAAAATTTTACACGCAAAACCTTTGTATTTTCTCCATAAGATGATCCACAAAGAGCGGTATTATAGATTATGGCAGGAAATGAATGTGACCAATGTTTCTGCATCAAGATCGACTGAAGGATCTCGTTCTTGTTTGCAAACAAATCGCTATCTACGAAAGATATTCCAACAATCCAATACAGATTAAATCAAATATTTATAGATATATACATACTTCTAGAGTAGATCCGGTGATCTGACATGAGATTACGCAAGATTTTACGACAGCATTGTACTTTATGTGTATGATTATTTAAAGTATCGCTTTGCACGCAACAGGTGCAAGTTAATTAACACTCAGTATATGTCCGTTCACTCCCACTCGTCAGAAAAGGTATGAACTATTATCTGCCAACTCAAGAGTTTTACAAGATATATACCAGCTGCCTAGTTTTGTGCTCCAAAGAACATAATTGTAACAATAGCAAAACATTACCTAATTTATCTGATAACTCATGAATGTGAACTTGTTTGGTTTATCAATTTATTGATAACATAATGATACTTACATTTCGCTCTTGTCGTAAACCGGGAATGTTTGGTGAGTCAGGTCCTGCAGAGAGGAGCTGGTCTGTGGCTCAGCAGAGATACCCTGAGCCCTCTGTTTCCTCGGACCCCTCGATCCGCGAGCATACTGCTGGTACGGGAACACGCTCTGCAATTTATCGAGTTGCGAGCGTAGTTCCAACATTTCCTGGTCTCGTTGCTTTAACAACGATTCCAATTCTCTAATCCGCTCTATGAGTGGCTGCATATCATTAGTCATTGTTGCGTTAGCAACACAATTCTCTGAATCCGCGTTCATCGCGCTTGGAGTCCCCATTATACCATTTAATTCAATCTCTCTATACGTTTCGTTTAGAGCACGTCTATCGCCGTTCACTGTAGGCGCCACGGTAAGCGCTCCACCACCTGTGTTCACTAAGGACCTCGGCTCATCGTCAGCAGCTGTTCGCTGTGACGATCCAAAGCAGAGGGTGTCGAAACACACGCGCATTCACTCGGCTACCGAGCACTAAACGGAATCACTAGGGATTTCACTTGGTTTTGTTAGTTAAAGTACGCTTATGTCCACTGTCACTGGTAGTTCTGTAACGGTTCACGAGCACGGTTCAGGAAGCTGCAGGATGTGTGTGGTCGGGTGCGTGCAAGCCGTGCGGCGCGGGCGCGGACGAGCGGAGTAGTGTAGATACGCGCGCGCCGCCTGTCCGCTGCCGTGGAGTCAGCCCCGCGTGCCTCGGCACCGCCCTGAAAATATAGTTTTCTTGCTTTACTACGACCATTACTTGCCACTCTTAATTGTTTCTTAACTTCTCAGATGCATAAAAGAACATCTTAAGAAACACAAGAATGAAAAATAGATATCTATATGTGCATCAAAACAATGCAAGAATTAATAGAGAGAGAGAGAGAGAGAGAGCTCTTTTGGTTTTCTTTCGGTATGTTTGTCACCGAAATCCAAAATAAAATCAAATTCACTGATACTAGCATGTATCTAATTCTAGATTGTATTATCAATACGTTGAGTACTTTTACGCAAGTATACAGAAGGCCACTAAGTATATTTTAGGCAAAAACATATTTTTAAACTTATGTACTATTCATAATAATAGTATGTTAAAATAAAAAATTTGGTTTAATTAAAATATTATTGTACTAAATGTGCTTATTAAAGAAGAAGGAATTTTTTCAAAATATCAACCCACTTGATACAGAAGCAAACAAAGTATTTATCGGAATATATTTTAACGCACTACTTCTTAGTGATTTTACAATACAATTGCAAGCTTATCAACGTACCTAGTTTAAGGGGCGATAAAAACTGTATCTGTTTACATCTGGTAAGAAAGATCACTGATCACCTGATTGATACGCAATAGGTCTGCCACATGACCGTCTGTATCTTATCGACAATCTTCTATTTGACATAACACGAGGACGAGACAGTTAGTGATATGATATTGAAAAGATTTAAAATATTACTAAACCAAATGAAGCGTCTATTTTCGCGCTCAAAGTAACATGAAACGGATGTTTGATAGGAAACATACGTAGCGACGCTGTTAATTGCCTCTTTGATAGAGTGCAAGAAAATGTCATTGCAAACGTTGGCCTCAAAACTAATAGCTGTTTACGATACGAAGCACGTGGTACGATACAAATTTTCCGTCATGGAAAGTCAGAACATGCACACTTATATATCAAGTTGTTGTATTATAGATAATCCTAAAACCGATAATCGAAAGGGATATAAAACCGGTTAATTAAAATTATAAGTCATAAACATATATGTGTATAAAAATAGATAAGTGAAACGTGGCAATGACTAGACATCTGTATTGAGAAATCTTTTTAAGCCAGACACATGACATTTGGGAGACCATACTTGTATTAATATTAAACGGTAATTAATTTTAACAACCAGTAAAGGTCAGCTAGAGTCACAATAAAAGAAAGTGAAGTTAAAAATAGACAAGGCATTAAAAAGTATTGCAGATACTTTTAACTGAACAAACAATATGTGTTGATTGAGAAAATAGCATGGACGCGACAGACTCAGGGCAAACCGCCAAAATGAATTTGTCATATCAAAGCGAAATAAAGATAAATATTTTAGTTCTGATTGCGACCAGGCCAGTCCAACCAGAAATGGAAAGTTAATTAATTTATAAAAATCCTTGATAAAAACCTATTTTCTCAACCAAAACTTTTTATTTTGGATTTATACTTAAATAAACGCATTCCTTTTTTCCATAAAAGCTGCAATACTGCATTTCAGACTTTTACCAAATAACTCTTGAGTGAACGTGAATATATGTAGATTATGTAGGTATCTTATACAAATTGGCAGACCAAAGAAGACTAAAACGGGACAGCTGTCCTGGCAATAGCCACGCCAGACAAAAAAAGAAAACTTAGGAAACTTTTGCTGTAAAGGCAATAATAAACAGGGTCAATGTCCATTCCTGATGAAATGATTACCTAAATTTATATCAAAAGATCACGAATTTACGTCATTTTCAAAATTGATACTAAACATGATCATTTTAAGAATTAAAACAGATGAAAGTTTCTAATTCAATTTCTCAAAGGACGAACAGAAGACATTGACGTAATGAAATGTTAATCATAAACGGCCTTACTCCAGTTCAGTTAGTGGGTGTTCTTGTTCCGTATTTAATTGTTCAGTTCCGGTGGGTGTGCATAAAATATCATCAAAGGTAAGAGTAAAGGGCGGCTCATATACACACAATAGTGCAATCTTGCTGAATATAGCTTGGCCACGCCCGTCATAGTGGCTATAAGAAATAAGATTATCATAATAGTCACTATTTTAACACCATAGAACTTTACAAAACCATTCTAATTATGTTTGTACGTGTGCAGCAGATTATAATAAATAACCTGACCATTATGGTAACAATACAAGGTATATTCTAGAGAAAATTCTTCCTTGGGCTCCAAAGTAAAAACCCTAAGGATGTCTAGATAATCTTCGAGATTGACATGCCCTTCGATATCGTCTCTTGCGTGATACTTGTAAACTTGTTTCTGCTGGTTACCGAGTACCAAATAAAGTGTTTATTTGCGTATCTACTCGTTAAAATCTGTTTAACAAGCAGTGTATAAACGTACAACAATGTTTATTGAGCCCCACTGTAAAGTATTGCTCATGCACTCATGTTAAGTCATGTTGCGTGCTATTTAAAACGTTATTTATTATTTTTACAGTTAATTGAACAATTTCAAAATGTGTTTACGGTCTTAAGTTATTTTTGGCCGTTTAACCTATTGTACTGAAAAGGGCTTTGACGAAAACTTGAAAGGGTACACTATTAAATAAACATAATTACACTCACAAATTTGGGTGACAGTAAGTATCAAAAGTATGTGATCGTAGCTTAAGCACTACTGCAACTCTTATTAGTACCTAGCTTTGCAGCGTTGCCCTCTTTTTACTTTTTCCAGTTCACTGCTGGCCATAGGCTTCGCCTATGGCACGCCTGAAGCCACTGAGCTCGATCCTGTTTAGCGTCTAAAGACATGAAATTAAAATATAAGAAGATCATGTCAAAGTTTGCCTTCAGATTAAATAATCATAATTATCAAACACTCTTCAAACTACAAAATTCTAATTTTCTTATCATATCATATAGGCGTTCGTTATCAAGTTTACGTCCTTAAACTGGTCCAAAGCTTTAAAGTTTACTGAACGTGATTATATGACCCATGCTAAGTGCACTCATGTAGTCATGTCAATATTAAAAATTTATATTTGTTCAACCTTATCCAACCTACAATCTACAAGTGACTAGTTTTAAATACCAGTTTCTTAGGTTACTGAGTTTAAATCTATACATAAATCACTTTTATATCACGTACAATTACGTGCGCAACCGCTTTCTGAGTAATATTTCATTGCTAGAAGTCGAAAGTGGGCTTTACAGGGCACTTATTAACACCCGTCGGTCCGCGTACTGAGCAAAGCAATGTTTATGATATGTTCTGAGACATGCCGTAATGATAATTGTGCAGGAGCATGTAAAGGTACGACATAACGGACAGCGTAGTTGGGGTTACGTGAAATGTCAGATTTCTGAAAAGTACGCCCACAAAGTTGAGGCAGTAGTTTATCCCGAAACCAAAACGCGAATATTCCTTCCACAAAGCTCATAATTTCAGATGACTTGATGAAACTGATTTGTCAATCAGTTGACCTATAAATTGTAGCCCATTATTTTTGATAAAATTTAAAAAAGGTATATAGAAGTCTTCGAAAATATTTTAATAAGATCCTAAATATCATCTCAAAATAAAACTGATTAATATTAGTTACGCAATACTATTTTCCGTTTCAGAAGTGTCAACATAACGTACGATTATTATATTATTTTTATTACGTTAACCGTTTTATTTGAATTTCATAGAGCTATAATCATTAATCAGTCGGATGTGCTTCATATTTAATTAAACATGTTTCTACTAATAATGCTGATATATTACAATACAACGTTAATTAAAACTTGCAACTGGAAGATAAGATTTCAATGTGTACTACACATTAGGTACTGCATGCTGCATGCAATATGATAAATTAATACCTAATATGCACTTATTGAAACCATTTGCATTGAGGATTGCATATCTACGCACTTTACTATTTGCTGCCTCGAATATAGATTGTGCTTACAAGGCAAAGTCGTCTAGACTTCATCGTGGTATTTAATCAAATCTCGCCCATAAGCTCATGATAATTTATCGATTGATATTTCCAAAATGAACGACAAACATATTTCGTACTAGCATAGTTCGTTCTTATCATATCACAGGAGAAAAATAAGAAAATAGATAAAGATAGAAACACTTTTATAATAAAGAAGACACAGGTCCATGTTTAAACAACCTAAGTGCCCATGATTGTTCAATAAAACAAAAGAGGAATAAAATTTATCAAATGCACGACAGAACAATGCACTCATAAGGGCAAGACCACGTTCCATCTACGTGACAGCCCTGTTAGTTACAATCCCGAACTATTTTTAGAACAGAGTCAATTAAATTCAATTCTCCGTAGCTCGAGGGTTGTCACATGTACAATTATGTGATTTACGAGTAACAAGGCGGCTGTGTGTGTGACGTGGCGTTTAGTGAAATCGCGTTTATTTGGAATTAAGAATAATTGTTCTTCATCGTCTGGCTGGCTATTAAACAAAGTGTTTAATAACAATTTAGTGGTTCTGTTTTGATCAGTTAATCGTCTGTCTCTATGTTGTCATGATTCGGTTCCTCAGCCACTGAGAGTTCAAAAAGAATACATTCATGTATTTTACTTCGGAGCACAATAATTTTAATTTGATTTCATTTATAAATCTGACACAGATGACAGATCAATGGGTTTTCTCGTAAATTACTATATTCACGAATGATTAACTTCTGAAAGAAATGTTTCTACACGGACATTTTGACCGCACTTGTCAGTTTCGCCATATGATCTCATGAAAATAAATGTTGGAATGGAATTAAAACCTGTTACGACGCTCCAAATGAAATATTCACCGACACATTAATTACAGATTTCCATCGCAATTTTCCTCAAACATAATTTGGACCAGCAGACGTCGAGTCCTATTTTTATTTCGTAGCTCTCTCAAGAGACGGCGGTGTGTCAATACGACAGTTAGATTATATTCGTCAGAATAAGGGACTTCCGTACCGGGCAGCGTCATTAAATAATTGAGCCACACAGGTTAGGTAGTAGGTATGCAGTGACTTTGGACACAAATATTAAACGGGGTTTTATGGTACCTATATTTTCTTATTCGTATTCTCATAGCAGAAGAGTAGTACGAGAGCCAGATAGAAAGAAGTGACAATAAGAGCTTATACAGATTCCTAGAAGTCTAAAAACGTTTTAAACCATCTTAGCGACTATAATATTATGATATTTTGATAAATGATTTTGATTCTGCAAATTGGTTTTACAAAAACCCTTTACAGTCATTTTTTCAAACTTGATGGCGTCGGCATTTCCTAATTTACTTCTTCTGAGTAGAAATCCGAAATATACTCAGGGGTCAAGGTCTCTTTTAAAGTCCAGACAAGTTCAATCATTTATGTGAGAACAGTGTAGGGGGTCTGAGAAGTGGTCTTTATTATTATTCAAGTGTCCAATAATTCATAAAGATATCAAGAAAGACCAATTACCTATTTGTTTATCAGCGCAGTTCTTCCTAAATTGCGGAAAACCAGACTCACACTTCACGCATTTGCCCGCCTCTGGCCTGGTCTACGAGGTCTCAGACTAAAAGAATACTTCGGTAACCTAGATTTGAGCTAGACCTTGATAGTAACCCAGGCCGAGGTCTATAGGCAGTTCAGAACATCGACACGAGATGGGTGGCCGTTGACGCATTAATGGTTTTCGACCACATGTTGAAACATTTAAAGCATCTTACAAACCTGCCTTTGACTCCGCCGCTATCAGGTAAAAGCGTCAGTATGTTCACGTGAATGTCGGCAGAGTATAAGAAATCAACTCAAAAATCTCAAGAATAAAACATGAATATGTTAAGTATGTTGTAAGTCGCTCTGCGCGAGCGCTTGTAATCGATCTCAACTAACGTCTCAGACTCACAAGTAGACAAGACAAATTAAATACATATCAACACATCATTTGGGATTAATTACATCAATCATTTGCGTGGCCGTAAGTGAATCGATAACACGTGCTACATAATTATGGTTATTAATAACTAATATTTATAGTTTTTCAATGGAGTCCGTTACTCGGATAGTACGGAAAGTTCTAACGAGCAGACTAAGTCATTAGCTTAATGGCACATTGTTATGTAAATGCGATAGATTTATGCGTGTGTTGTGCTTCTAAATAACATGTAATCTGTACACATATGTTGCATATCTAACTGTTCAATGATAATGTTTTCTTAAAAGTAGGTATCCTACCTTTACCTACCTACCTAATGTGAAAAAGTAAAGGGCCAAAGCTTTTAAAAGAAATGTATTCCTAAGGACTTGACAGGAATAAATAATTTATTAATTAAATAATAATTATTTTATTGCTTATATAATTTATTCAGAGATTTAATAGTTTTTAGATTTCCTGTCCACTTGATTGTTTAACACACTACGCATAAATGATTACAGTTCCACGACATTCTTAAAGTTTTATTGCTCACAGTGCAGTGCCTTGTACTGTTATTTAATCTGTGATAGTCCTCGTGTGATCCTTCACTGATCTATATTTCAACCAGAGTTCATAATATTTTGTAAGAAGAAAGATATGAAAGAAAAACACATTATCTCGTATAGCTTACAAATCATAAAATTACATTAGGGCCAGCCTAAAATTACATCTTTCGAAATAGAATAAGAAATTATCAAAAGTTTATCAAATTTTTGACAGATGCTCTGGCACGTTAAGTTGCGAACAACGCTACTTTTAACTGGCTGTATATTTCCATTTTCTAACTGATCTGGTAATCAAGTCATATAGTGTAAGAGCATCTGTTTATTATTGCATACACGACGCCTAGAAGCTGAAGACGTTCATCTATGAACACAAATAATAAAATGCAATCATAGAGGATTATTCCAGAATTGTTGCATTCGTTTTGGCTCTACTTTAACCTATTCTATCCAAGTCTTCTTCTCACATCCACATACATACATGCAATCACGCCTTAGTCCTAGTAGTAATAAAGGTCAAAAAAGAGGTGTCCATCATAAAGAGTCGACAGTCTGCGCACAATCATATTATTATTTCGTAAGTCCCATATCTAATAGTGGTTACCCTAATGCTATCGACTGGCATCACACCGGGTTCGATACCACTATCAACTGTGTTAAGAATTATTATATTTATAGACTATTGAAGGTCTATCTATAATGTAACTATTAGTTTAAAAAGACTGTCCACCTTTATAAGATATTTAGATTAGAAGTATTTTCCAAAAACTCTTAAAGCAGGATATTAATTTTCCGATGTAGAAGCGAGAAGCCGCGCGCCGCTACGTGCACTGTAATGCGGCGTCTAGCAGAGAACTAAGAGTTCATGCCTTCATGGTAAGGGGGCAGGAGTCGTGTGTCGAACAAAACACATTAATCATTGTTATTTAGGGCAAACGTCGACTGTAACACAATGGACACAATACTGCACTGTCAAAGCAAAGTGCATGAAATGTGCGTGACCACGGCTTAATTGAACAATACACGGTTTAACCGCGGCTGCTCCTGTTTACATTCAATTTGTTACTTCCAAATATGAACTGATTTATCGTGATAAATGACTTACTGACTCTACGGGTGTTTAAAAATTGTTTTAAAGATGAATTACTTCAAGTTTCGACTCTACGGCCACACCTCAATAAACTTATTATTTTTAGGTAAAGTTTATGTAATTTAAAATTATTGTAATTCTAAAAGGGGAGGCCTTTGTTGTTCAACATTGGACATCTATTGGCTGTTGATGATGATTGTAATTTATTTTTGCTGTAGCCAAACCTTTGTTCCTTAATAGTAGGTTCTCTTTAAATATAATTATTTACTTTAAAAATATTTTCCACATTATTAAGTGCAGGAACAACCGAAGTGTTTTATATGTAGTCGTATTTACTATGTCAGGTGTCGTGTCGATCTGATGGCCGTTACATTTGAATGATTTCAGATAAGTATCTATCGGAAGTGTTGGGATAAAAAAAGGTCATGCGCAGAACAAACTCACGCGCACAGAGAAGAAACATTCTTGGTATTATTTCCGCAAGTTTTTTATAGCAAAAAATGGAGCATTATAAATGGAGCACGTAACACTTAAATATTAAGATTTTTATCTACAGGGAAAAAGTTTGTTATCTTACAATTCCGCTTTATAAGTAGGTACCTAAATTTTCCATCCGCTGATAACCTAAAGTTTATTTTTCTCTTGACCTCAACATAGAAAAAAATATGGTTTCCTATGCTTGAAAAGTGCGTCAATATACCATATTCGTTACGGACGAGTCTATAGTTAAGATCCTCTAACAAATCCTCCGTCCGCACAAACATGGACTGCTAAAATGAAATCTTCATGTTTGGCTCGTAGTCTTTGGCCGAGGTGCTGTGGCTAATGTACCATTGCTATTTTAAATAATTAGTGCTTTAAAAGTTGACATTAAAATATCATATTTGATTAACGACGATATGTCTGGTCGTGAGGTTGAGATTATTATGCAAATTGGATGAAACGAGAATGAAATGAAACCCGGTCAAGACATTTGGACTTCCGACGCTTTCGTAGATTATTTCATGAAATTATATTAAACAATTGGATGAGCTTTTAAAATAAAATGTTTCGAATGACGAATTATAATTGAAAATGTAGAGTTAAAACATTTTTGTTTTTGTAATTGATATCTATAAATATAAAGACTTGATATTGTCAATTTTACTTTAATAATTTATTTAAACTTTTTTACATTTAAACATTTCTGTAAACTCAAATATGAACTTAAATATAGATATCGATCACTGAATGTAAAACATTATCTTATACATACATATATGACATTGAAAGCGAATAGTAAATCAATACTGGCACAATATATCAGATCAATCTTAACTTGTCGAAATAGACAAAGTATGCACGTTCAACACGATAATATTTTTAGATAAAATGTAAATATTTCCAGAATAGAACTTCAGGTTATTGATAAATATAATACTAGACTCGTATTCTCCGTCCTAGGTTTAGGTAATAGTAGCTCAGTTCTTTTGCCTTATTTAAACTAAATAGAAGGAAGCTGGAGTAGTGTCACATCATAAAGGTTAGAACAAAGTCAGAGGATAGAAAAGGCCTATATTTTAATTCTATTATGGATTTTTGTGGCTTTGTATTTATTGTAAGTACGCAAGTATTCGATAAGATGGGGGCCGAGTCTCTAGTCAGTAGTAATTGGTAATTTGGTGGAAAAAAATGTTGTATATTAACAGGATAACAGGCTAGTGAACTTTGCAACAATTTAAGTTAAGCAGCTATTTAATAAATTAAATAAAGTCATTCGTTTTTCTTACTATATGCTTAACCTTATCATTACTTCTGACATTTATACTGTTATCCCCATTTAATTCGTATTTCATGTAACCTGCTTGATTATAACTGTCGAGCTTTTATTTCGCACGAGTGTACTATATATTTAATGATTCGTGATAAGAATACGATTCACCACCGAAACCTGTTGATATTTTTATAATATGTATTTAAAGAAAGCTATTAAGTAGTGTCGTTGGTAATACAGGTCTGTATCTGGTTTGCGTCGGATCATTTAATATGGAAAGGTCTCTCAGTTGATTGACAGTTTCATTCATCGAGGTGTCGGCATTAAGCTGGACGTGACTAAAAGGGCGTGGTTAAGTTTTAATAACCTGCTCCGCGCCAAACAGGCTGGCAAAATATTGAATGAGGCAAATTGGTTGCAATAAACAGGTAATACAATTTGAAATTAATTTTCTTTTATAAAAATAATCACGATTCGGTTATTGGCTTATCTAGAGTGTAAGGACCTATAAAGTAAGGTAACTTTAGTCGAGGTGAAAACATATTATGTTTGATGACTTTATTACTTTGAGAGAGCTTAGAGCGAAAAACAGTGTAATGAAAGATCATTACGGAATTACAATGTATTGACGACAAAGGTTCACATGGTCCGACATTAGACATATAGAAAGTATTTGTAGCAGTATTGATAGCAGATGGCACAAGTGAACATTATACCAACCAGATCTGAAGCTGTTCTAGAGAAAGGTTAGGATGAGAACACTCGAGGAGAATGAAAGAGGAATGTGATGAGAGTGAATGAGGCGAAAAGAGAATATGTAGGGCTTGTAGCATATTGGAAACCCGAGGCCGCTACCTAATGCAGCTGAGATAGGCTGGCATACGGAATGTTTTAAAGGTACGTGCTTCTGCCATGTAACATGTTTTGTTCTTATTGAGATACTTGACATTGATGTAAGTAAAATAAATCATCTGAATATGTTGTGATTTTCCTCGATGTATATCGGACATCGCTTTATCATCTTTATCATTTAAGATGCCAAAAACATAACTAGGCCTGTTTTAGGCGCTTTTAAAGATACGTGATTCTTTATTTGGTTATATCTATGGAAAATACCATATAAGTTTAAGTACATTTACGTATTCCGGTACCCATTTAAAGAAGGCACAATTTCTCACACAGCATAATATACTGAGCAAGTGCGGTTATATTAAATGTTTCGGACATTTGAGGATTTGTAGGCAAGTAACAAGTCATTACAACAAGAATTTAACAGATGAATTCATTTAATTTACCAGTGTCATGTGATTCATATGATAAAGTTGCTAATAGTTTTTACAATACAATTTATAGCAAAGATTTCTCAAAAGGTATACCTATCCTAATCTATAAATTTTCGCTTTCTTTATGCAACTACATTAAAAAAATCACATTATCTCGGTTGTAGAGCCTGCCTTAAATATAAAGTGGATTTTTTTTAAACCTTTCTTACCAACTTAAAGGAGAATACCTATTGATAAAAAATGAGATTGAATTAAACCGACACATCGTTTCAAATCGATTTAATAAATCGGTACCTAGTAGTTACACATAAATCGATTAACTAATCGAGTTCAACAGACGTGAATTGTCTTTTCTACAGAAGCGACATGACGTATTAATGCCGCCGGCTGTTCGTTTAGCGAGTCGGTTGTAATTGAAACCTCGTGATACCGATACATTGCTCCTATACACAAGACTACACACACACATCCTGTACGCTTCAATTTGTGACGGAAAATAGTATATTATGTAGGTACTTATTATTCATAATGCGGTGCATACATAATGTTAACGGAGGGACAATAAAGCGGTCCTTTTTAAAACCCACGCGATCGATAAGGAATAACACCAACAGAATTATTGAATTAGATTCGTTTTAATATCCATATATCATTAAACAAACATGACAAGGCATTAATCAGTAGTTTTGTTATATTTGACATGTAGTGTTTTATAACAAATAAGAATAAAAGTGAAAACCTTATGAAATAGAGACAAATACAAAATAAACTTGTCTTAACCAAAATTAGTATAATTTCGGAATCTTTAGTAAATTACATCTCAATCAACTAGATGCAGGTAATCATGATTTTTCTGTTGAGATTGCCTCTAGCCTCCTTAGTCCTTATTTTTTGGAAGATTTGTCGGAACTGACACGACACCTTAGACCTTCTAGACCATAACGTTTTAATTTCTGTTCAAATTAAAATCAATACAAATCACAACATTTTATCATGAATTCCAGATCCGATTAAAGCAGATCATAACTAGATAATTAAATTAAATACTTACGTAGGTGGTATTTTCGTTACTGTATATTGTAAATAAAGCTTATCTATTAGACGTTAGTCAAAACAGAAGAAATACGGTGCACACACGAAGCCTTGGATATCTAATCGCAACAGATAACGGTCATTGCACTTAACTTTGAACTATTACTTTATCGTAGCTCAAAAATACTGAATTTTATGATAGCGAGAGATAACACAAGTGTTAATGTATCAACGTTCATAAACCAATGTCTTTAGAGCAAAGAATGTTTTAGAATTCTCAAATATCAGTGTAGGAAGGATTATGATAAATCATGGCCATAGAGATTTGAAATCTAAATCTACTCGTAGTTCAAATAAAATAAAACATGTTCAGCTGACTTTTTTATTAGTAACGGGTCGTAAGGTTGATGTTGGGCATGTGACATTAGTACACCGATGACATGCACGCCGGGACCCACCAGGCAAAACAATAAAGATTGTTTGTCATATGCACATGACTAAAGAAATAATAATATGGCAATTTGATTTCAGAACAAAGAAAAAAGAGGAGTAAATTTTCCATATTCTCAGAATTTGATGGAAAATGTTAACCTTCTCCCCGCTGTAATAATGATTTGTCCGATGTAGTAAAATAATTAAACCCCCACGCTGAGCAAACACATTTGCGACCTCTTTGTGAAACGAAGAAGGTGCTAGCACTAAATGGAAATAGGATGAGGTTTTTACACGAATACAAGTATGACAAAAACTCGGAAGTAGAAACTATGCCAGTAAATAATAAAGTATAGCCAACTGACTACGAGTCATAAATAACATAGTATAGTAGGGTTATCGTAGTAAGTAGATGGGCTTATCAACAGGTCTCACCAGCTGCACAGCCAGTTAGATTCTAGAACAATCGAATGCAACGAGATCAAACTGCGTGGGCCGGTAATTAATTGTATCTTATCAGAACATTTTAAGGGCTATTTAATTGATACACTGATACGACAAAAACTAACCGAACGAGACATGAGCACGGTTATCACCAATATAGTATTGTAGATCGATATATTGGAAATGTAATATTGTCACATGCACTAGACATAATAAAACAAGTGAATGTGGAAGGGTGGCGCTCCATTCACTAGCCTATTAGTGTTAATATTTTCCATTATTCTGGATGTTTGTCACGTTCTAAATTTTTACACGGGGTAAAAACATAGGCTTCTTGTTTAAACTTTGACTTTACTTTATTGGTTTAACTTATAGTTTAACTTTTTTAGTTTTGAGACAGCAAAAAGGAAAGCTAAAATGAAATCAAATCTTCGATCGCCATGAATTAATTGAAATAAGAGAAACATGATTGATGTTTGCTGAACTAGCCAACAGAAGTAATGCACTATTGCCATTTTAGAAGACTTATTAAGCTCTCTGAGTATTAGATATACCCATAGATAGCCATTTAAAACCTATTTTAATAACATAAACATATCATCACGCCTGTATTTCACAAGGGTGTATGTTACACCCACATTTCGCCAGTTATTTTATAGGTTCCAGTGTAATAAGGGGCGAGCCTATCAGTGTACTGTTCTCAACCGGGCACCCACAAATCCAGACTGTAAGCAGCTACCTATTGATAATTACCAAATGGAAAAACCAACCCGGGCTTCGAACCTAGGACCTCATGCTCAGCAGTCGCGCTTAGCGACCGACGGACAAATTAAAAAACTATTTTGAAATTATAAAATACAACCTAAAACAGCGCATTAGAATTTATTTTATAAACCAATAACACTAAATAGATACCTAAGTAAGCTCGTTTCGTTATGAAATCATTAGTTCAATTATAATAATTATAAGTATGACTAAGATAACACTGACATGTAAATATAAATGATAGTCGCGTTAAGTGATCGCGTGAGATTGTTTCTAATTATAGCTTTGAATATATCATATTTACTACTTTAAAAGTAATAAAATAATAATGTTATTGGCCATACCCGAGGTGGGTAGACTGTTGAATCTGTTATTTTATTATAAGATCTACTGTGTGGTACTCAATTACTCAGTTTATGCAATAAATGTCTATGTAAAATAATTATACACTGCTTCTGGACTTTGTCTCTATCTACTTGTAAGTGAAAGCTGTACATTTAATAATAAATTTATGATATTATAAACAGTATTTTAGCACAATAAATTGTTATTGCGAATAAATCAGGGCTCAAAAGTATGTGCTGTATCGAAATCACTTATTTTCACTACAGAAAAATTATACGTCCAATGATTGAATCCACTGAAAATACCTTATTTTCTCATCAGAAATAATAGTTTTTTTAAGAGATACGAAGTATGTTAAGAGCTAAAATAATTAAAAATACTTTAATAATATCTTACCAATATATTCCAGCAATGTGGCTAAATTAAAACTTCAATTATCCCACTGTTTCCACGCACTGATTACCTATATTTTATTTCACAGATTAATTCCACGATAGCAAAACTTATCGTTATCTGGGACACAGATTTTGTTATTTACGACAACCGGCGTTCTGATATATCCGATACTATTGAATATTTGTAGGAGAGGAGCGTGTTGTACGGCGTAGGACAATAAATTGATATTGAGGCGACGGCAACGAGTGCAGCCAGTGTGGTTTACTGGTTATAACTACTCGGGACGCGGCGCGAATGATGCCAGCCGGAGGAGCTACGGAGACACTCAAAGGACACCACGCCTACTCGATCGTCGAAAATGGCAATTCACAACACTATTTCTAGCTCGCTTAACGATGGTCAACAATACAAATAAGTGATTGCACTGAAAGTGATTATCATAATTTCAAGTGATGTATTTATTTATAATGTTATCTTTTTACTGATAAAATAATTATGCCAGTTTAAGCAAAATCTCGGACAGTGTTATTGATATAATTAAATTTACACTTAAGTAACACGTTTTATCATTAACATGTTTCATCTAGATTATGATGTTGTCAGCTTTAAGTTAAAGCCTTAACTGTAATGTGTTCGATTTTATCTTTAAACGTAGTTAACATGTTATATTCTTAATAGTAGGTACCTAATTGAGCTTAACCGTATTACGTGTTACCTAATAAATTACAGTAGCGATACATTTTGTTTAATTCAGTTGTTAGTTTTTACAAATATAATGTTGTATTTTAGGAAATACTTTACAATATTTTGTTTAACTTAACAGTAACTACGCCATCTAGCAGAAAGTTTCATCAACTCTATATTTTGTAAATATATTAAATATTACCCATATTCTCACATTATTTTGTTAAAAATAACGGCAGTAAAAATAGTTTAAGAGTAAATAAGAGTTAATCACATTTAATAAGATGTGTTTAGAAAATAATACAATAGAAATATAATAGGTACATTTATAATTATAAAGCAACATAATTACATAAACATTTGAGTCTATAATTAGGTATTTGGTATAAATAAATGTAAATATATTAAGCAACATTAATGTGTTTGTGGCATGTGCATGTTTCTTGTACAGGGACTTCTATGACGTCTTTTACGACTTACTTTGCATTTAAAAACACAATAAGTCCACATTTTTATGGTTGCGGTTTGGAGTTTGTGATAAAAGCGCCATCTAGTATCGAGTAGCAACACCGCAGTAATACCGTTTTATATATTTGTTTATAGATGGCGTTGTCATATAACTGTCGTTACTTAATAACGTAGTTTGAAGTTAAATTGATTACCGAATTACTTAAGACAAGCTTATTATTAGTGTTTAATTTCTATACAAAAACACTACGGTAACAAGTATCAGCACCTTAGTAGGTATGCACTTAGAGCTTGCGTTCCGAGATTTCGTTTCTGTTCTAGAAGGACTTTGTAGAAGAAATTAGTAATATTGTTAGTTAATCTGAAATAATCCACCTGTATTATATTATAAATACACACTTACCACATAATATGAATTTCGTGTCTAGTTCTAAACTTGCCATTTTACAAAATACTAAGATATCTACTATAGGTAGCTAGGTTTAACGACACTTGTAATAACTAACATTTTCTTTAAAGTTAGATACGTTGTAAGTAATTTACATCAATTATCGCCACATTAGTTCACTAATATCTCAATTTATAACAAAATCAAAATACCTAGATAGATTTTCATTGTATAATTTTCATAATAACACTGATAACTAAAAATATAGATTCAGACAATATCGTTTAAATAAATGACTATGGAAAGTAATATAAATATGTAAATCAGCATTTTCTTGATTAAAAAAGCCTTATTAACCTAAAATATTGAGAATAAAAATCAAGACCTATTCCAGAAACAAGTTTGCAGTTAGAAGTGTTAGATAAAAATAGATTGCTTTATCACCGACCCCGTATTGATTTGGTCGATAATACCAGTTTAAAGTCACTTATCCACTATGTTCGCGAACTTGTGCTCTGCAATGCTAATAACACACATCAAAAATATATAACTACTTTAAGTATTATAAACACGGTCCCTTCTAGTTTTAAGGTAAGGTATCGTAAAGTTAGAACAATAAATATTTTCTCATTTTTATTAAGAAATATTCGGTAGGTATGGGAAAGCCCGGAATGTAGATATTTAATTCCAAAGTTTAAAAAACCCCACAACAATATTATAATTGTATCGTTTGACGTCTCTACAATAAGCACACTATGTTACAGTCATAGTCACAAGGTTTTTATTTCTTACTAGCGGCCCGCTCCGGCTTCGCTCGGGTATAAAATATATATTATAAGTATTTCTCCACTATTTAATGGATGTTATTATACATATAAACCTTCCTCTTTAATCACTCTATATATTAAAAAGAACTGCATCAAAATCCGTTGCGTAGTTTTAAAGATTTAAGCATACATAGGGATATAGCGACTTTGTTTTATACTATGTAGTGATGGGCTACAAAAGGGCACTTATAAAACGTAAAAGTTGCTTGGTTCAAAAGTGTCGTTTCTATGGAGAAGAACCAGCAAGAAACTCCATAGTTACTCTTTAAAAAAAGAAAAGTAGGTATATTTAACAATTCTTTCAGATGTATGAGAGAATAAATTTTTAATGTTAATTCTCGTGTTGGTGGCAGAATGCTATTGCGATCCCGCCTCCCCGCCATCATAAGCGCAGGGCAGTCATTTTGTGGTTTTTAGTGGGTATGCCATTTGTGGATCTTATTGGGTTCATGGGAGAGAGACCCACATAGGTACCCCCGCCCCCGTCGTCTCCCAACAGCGGGAGAGGCGTAACGCATTTTCCTCACGTTATAAAAAAAGGTAAATTCTCGTAACTAAGTCGTTCCCGAGTAATGCGTTAAAGACCATCGATATTTCACTATTCAGGAACATTTTAAGTTTTGAATATAGATCTGCAGGTTGAGTTAAAAACCGTATTACTAAGAAATGAGCGATATTTGTCCGCTAACTAGTGGACGCACGGTCTTAAAATGGTGATAGTAAAAACTGGCTAAATGTAAGCCTGCAGAGACAAGCCCCGAACTTTTTTAAACATAATTTTAATCTCGTTGTTTTTTTTATCAATATCTTTGAGCTAAGCATTTATGTTATGTAGGGGTTGGTATCTAATGATGCTCTAAAGAAACACCGAGGAGTGTGATAGACACAAAAGGAGATCAATTTATACCTCGCAGGTGCTAAGGGCCAAATAATTCAAAAAGTTCGGTAACTATTAAAAACCATCCAATATAAATAAATACCTACTTTAAATATTTCTTTCCGTCGACTCTATCTACGAACATTTCGTTATGTACAGTGCCCAAGAAGAGTGTCTAAAGTAATGCATGGATCCTCTTTTAATATTTTCTTTAATCCCTATAACCGTTAAATTGTTTACATTACCGCAATCACTGATAAAATTACGCAACAATAATAATTATCGTTATCGTTCTTTGATCAAAAACGTAATCTATAATAATAATAAAATAATAATTCAACAATACAATGATTAAAGATTAAAAATTAAAGATTTTGGTATGGAATTTAAATGTTTTTAACGTATTGTCGCAAACATTGCTAATGATTTAATAAAGAAAATACAATTTAAGTAGTAGTTATAAATGAAGCTGGTCCACGCGAAAGCCGGATGAACTCAACTTAAATACCTGATGATGAGTCATGCACATTGCACAGCAGTAGGATACTTGACTAAGGGTAAATAAATACCCACTTACACATTAACAAATAACCGTCTTAATAATAGATAATAATATATTTTAGTGTGCATAATCACGTCACTTGTTATTTAATTATGCTTTACACTCATTTTTTTAAATGTGTAACTCCATATTAGTAAATCGAACTTTCTTAATTCATCAAGAGTCGACAGTCGATCAACATCCTTTATTCATACATCCGCTGATCCGCTGTCCGGCGCAACGGATGGTCTAGTTCTGTTAACTGTTAGCTATAATTACTACTACATGGATTTAATTATATGGCAACTAAAGACAGCCAATATTGCCATCCTCATGAGCGTTAAACTTCAAATTGCAATAACATGTCTGTTCCAAATGTGATTCGTGTGGCAATAATCCTTCAACATTTATTAGAATTACATAAAAGCGAGTCTATAACCAGTACCAAGTTTGCCAACGTTTTGCAGAAAGGTAATCAAGAAGTAGCAATAGTAAAGTTACGCGTACATACTACACACATATGGATTATAAAGAACTAATATAATTCAATGATAATAAGCTCCATTTTGCATCACCTCACAGGTACATTATGACGCTCTAGCTAAGCTAGAACAGTCACGACTAGCTACCGATTTAAAATATTTATTCAAATAAGGACATTAGCAGGCTGATCATTCGTTGGTTTTGGCTATTTGATTCGTCAAGTTTATTCGATACTTCGGTCTAGTTTGTAAGTCAGGTAACAAAACATATACATAAGTCGACAAGGTTTAGATTCATAACAATATGATCACGAAAATGTAAAAGGTTCCTAAGGAGAAATACAATAAAACAAATAATATATCGTAAAAACCGATACTATAATTATCATAATCGCAACGTATGGAGTGTAAAACAATTGATATCTTATTTTTTAAATGTCATCTTTTAATCTTGTTTAATCGGCAGTAGGACAGTTATATATAGGTAGGCAAGAAAATCATATTGACGTCGTAGAGACGAATATTTATCACGCATCTAGACTCTACATCTAGCAACGTAGAAACATATTTTTCGTAGAAATCTATAATCTTATCGTGCCCTTGCTCGTAGATGGTATCATTATTTTGAACACTTTACTTCAGTACTTAATAACAACCACTATTATATCGCTGACATGGCGAAAAACGTCTAGAGCAGTTAAATTAGGTAACCTGATTAATTTACGATTGTAAACTCCATTCATATCTTGAGATTTATGGCCCTATAAATCTACGTTGCTAGTTTGGATAGACGCTGATTAGCGAGCTTATGGAAATAGATATGTTGTTGCACGAGACAGTTACAGATGTTTGAAATGATTTTCTTTAGTTTGGGCCGTAGTAAAGTTATTTTTCTTTGTGAATTTCTCATGGATTTTCTCCTTTCTGGGGCAGACAGAGGGGTGTGCTCTTAACAATTTTCCGCGCCCCTTCACAAGAGGTCCAAATCTAAGTATAGCCTGTAGCCATTAGTGCCTAATTCTACATTCAGCGCAATATGTTTTGAGTATAACGTGGCTTCTTGGATACAGTGTCAAATAAAAACTGGCCAGTGATACAAAATGTAATTTAGACGAAGAATAAAAAACACTTACATCGTATGTTTTAATCCAAGGCACAATACACAGGTGGATCTGTAAGATCTAATTACGGTATTTCATCGCGTGTTCCTTACGTCACACGTATACTTATTGCTTATATTTTGAACCCGGTTTAACGTTCTTGTTAGCTGTCTATAATTTCTGTCTCCCATGTATGATGATATTTTTTGTAATTATTTTTTAGGTTCTTATAGAAAAGTGACACTGCGATTAAAAAGATCACAGACATCTCCAAAAATGGAATCACAATTCAATTTTGTGGCCAATATAAAACAAACCTAAAAAAAATCAGGAAAGAAAATGGTTGCAAGTAGACTGAATATTTGCTAGTTGAAGGTTTATTTGTCACGAGCCGGCCAATCTATAGGTTCTATCATTATAAAATCGGTTTCTGCTATTGACTCACGGCCAGCAAGGTAAGATAATAGATAAGATTTTATTTAGCTATTTTCCTGTTCATCTCACGAATATTAAATAAAAGTAATACATTTATGTATTTCTATTTTTAATACCTAGATGCCCCTGAAATAAGTAGGTACTACCTAACCTTAATGTTCACGGGAACCTAATGAGATGCTTACTAAGAGCTTACCAACTTGCATAGTGAGATCGTTGAGGATACTGTAGCAGGGTTGATTGGTAGCATTAGCAGAAGCTAGTTAGAGATGAGGCAAGAAATTATTTGTTGACATCCTTGATAATGGTGAGGTAGGTAATATAACAGCGGATAAGGATCAGCTACCATCAAGCCGTTCTTGAAATGCTACAGCTTTTAAAATAAGCACATTATGTAGGTATAAGGTATAAATTATGTATAATGTATATATTGTGTTTGATGATGAAGAAAATTGCAGTGTAGAAAATCCCAATAACACTACTTGACCTTGTACAAGACAAAGAAGAATGAATAAAGAAACAAGAAACAAATGTTATTTGGGTTTATACAATTTTAAGAAACAGAGAACTTAACTGTTTTGCATTCCTTTGTCTATTTAGATACGATTAATACAAAATTTGATTACAAAGTCATTTATAGATTGTCTATGAATATGTAATATGCCGCTGCGATAGTAGCTAACCACACAATGATTGTATTTGCTTCTATAAATAAAAAGATAATGATGTATAATTAGCGATCGCTGGATAATAAATGATAAACTACTTTAGTTTTTCGTTTAACAATTCGTTTTACGCTCACATTGAGCGTACCTATTGAAGAGGAACAAAAACGATAGTAATGTTATTTGAAGCAACTTGCCTTTACCGAACTTTATACTACAAGTGATCAAGTAATGGCATAAATAAGAATACATGGAAATCTTCGTATTTTTATGAATCCTGCAAACCATGTTTGTTTAGATTAACTGCAAACTATCGATATGAGTAACAATAAGAGGGCTTAAGTGATGAAGGAAACAAAGGTTCAAATAGAAACAATCGGAATTACATTTTGGGTACCCGTAATGAGTTTTGTCAAAAACAAAACTCATTTTGCATGATCCTCTTCACAGTCACACGAGAACTAGAAGTTGGAAAACATGCAAAGTTAACCATAGCGTGGCTTGCGGGATTTCAAAAGACAATGGACATTTTTATATTTGCCCTGGACCCAATGACGCATAGTCTCTTGATTGTATAAGTAGCTCCGTTATGTCACAACTTCACAAGTAAGTGACACCTCAAAACGGTAAAAAATCTGAATTTAAAATTGCAAGTTGATAAAATCCTTTTTCGGTAAATGTCCGTGCGATATTTCTTTATTTTGATTATTCTTTTTTCGAAAAAGATGTGAATGTAATTTGCATTCCGTAACAATGTGATGCCATAAAACGAAGGCATCGTCTTTTTTAAAATCAATGCTTCAACTGACCCTTGTACCTAAGTTGTAATTGAGACCACACAGAAAGGTTTAAAATTTGCCAGGAGAAACTTGAATACCCACGTCATTTGCCCTCTTTTTAAAATTTAGGTTTATTCCCACTTTATTATCTGGGGGAGCGGCAGTGCCCTCACCAAGTCGAGCAAAAAAGCGACACGGCCGCTACCCCCGCTCTCCATCCTTTTCTCGATTTAGATTTTTATTGCTATCACATTAATGAGTTCCTATCGAGGTATCATAATAATAATACGAAACAATAACAATGTGTTATTATATTATTGAATCTTCTTAAGAATCAAGTTCAAAGTTGTGTTATTATACTATTAATATCTCTGTTATTTGTGCATATAATGTAGTATCTGTACATTATTGCATCAGATCACGCGATGTGGCACTGGTGTCGATGGACGATGTTGACAGAAGACGTTCGTGAAACTCTCTTATAGTGAGTATTTTGAACTTGTCGGTACAACCGGTTTATCATTGCCAAGGGCTTTGTACTACACAAGATTTCGAGTGAATACAATATCTACGGAAGCAACAGAAGCAGATACTGAGACGTAATCGTATCTATTGATATTTTTGATAATACTGAGTGAAGGCACTTTGAACAAGTTACGTAATCGCATGATGTTCTGAGATATAATCTGTTGAATTTCCTGCTACTTGATGTTTTCACCTTTCTTGTAGATCGCATACATTATAACATTTTATTTAGCTATAGCTTCTGTTTATATGGGTCACACAATATATTAGCAGCGATAAATTCGTCTGTAGGATGAGCAAATTCACAGCTATAAACGTGCAATCTGGTAATAAATACATCTAACACATCGGTAATATAAACGTGGAAAGCTATTGTCAGTTTCGCGTCTACCTACATAAAAATACTTAATATCTATAATAAAATATCTTGTCCTCAATCACCCAAGAGAATTATGCACATCTTCATTCAAAAATATATTCTGCTAAGAGCTTGTAAAAACACATTTAAAATATGAATATATTTTAAGAAAACAGATCAAGTTGTCGATTGTGGTAATTTCGCGAATATATTGTCACATCGTTTTCATAGGCTAAAAGCTGAGGCTAAAAGCAAATAAATGGTTTGACGCACTACCCACCTAGATGAGGTGGCATCAATTGAATAGCAAAGAACATTAATCTGCTATGGTGTGACAAAACAAATAGGTTTCATAGAAATTCATATTAGTTCAAATATCCTTTTTTTTTTCTCTTTTTATTTTTCAAATAATATAGGTTTCTTACAGATTTCTTTCAATTGGGTACATAGGTTTATTTTCTTTCGGAACAGTGACAATATTTCCGAATTTCGGAGGAAAGGTTTATGTAAAAAATTTGTTAGCTGACCAGTTTCTTAGTCAATCGTATTGAGGAAACCAAATGTACACGTTTAACTAAATTATGGTGCTATAAACATAACAGTGATGTATTAGTTTTTCTGAACAATTCATAACTGAATCTCATTTAAATAAGTAATCTTACGTTTGCATCAAATATAACGTATAAATATGTTAATACATCTCATTAGGTAAGAATATGAGTTCATTTTATACGTGGCTCATTTATTCATATTCATGACGGAGCATTGCTGCATTGTTTATTGATTTATACATTACTTAGCTTAGATTAATCGGTTTTAATTACTCGGAAAGGGTATTTATAGAAGCTAAAACATTCATTCTGCATCTGTTTTCTAACAAATAATATTTGTCCACATCGAAAGTGAAAAGGAAAAAAAAGGAAATAAACTGGGAACCAATTTCCATATCTAGTTTAATTTTAATAATTAGTTAGTTAGTAGGAGACATGTTCCTGATTCTGAACAAAAATATTTGCATTGCTAACATTTTTACAACGACTTCACAAACTAAATGACCTCAATAATATCCAATCACAGTATTCAGCCTACTCAATGAACTAACGCGAATCTCATCAAGTTAGGTCTGTGTAAGGTGAAAGAGCGCATGCGCTGGTCATAACATACACATTTGTCATGCACATGTTTAACTAAAGCTGTTGTACTGATATGGCAAGTAATGACCGCAACCAGCATCCAATAATAAATCTACAACTAACGATAATATGTTATTACGTACTGCGTCGACGGGCAAAGTCCAGCAAAGGATGCTTCAATGTATGTATATCTTAGGCACACACGAGACTAGTTTGGACCCAATCCTTGAACAACTGCACTTTAGGAGTGCTTTGTAATGTTGAGGTAATGAGATTTTCGTGTCTATACGATGCCTTAAAGAGCGTGTTTGGTAATGCGTGCTTACTTGGTTTAGACGTAGGTACATGTTGTAGTCATCAATAGCATCGTTTTGATGGTCTTCTAAATTGTTATTCTAATATGGTTGCAGAAGTAAGGCTGTATCAGTTGGGGTTAAATATAGATATTGAGCCTCATGTGAATAAACTAAAAGCTAATACCAAAGAAAATTTTCATTACTCGGAATGGTACATTGAGAATTGTAAAACCCAGGAAATAACCCATACAAGCATAGATGCCGTCTGACAAACAAGAATGTTTTAGTAATGCTAGATTTTCCAATTCTATGAATTATGAATATAAATAAAACCAATGCGAAAAAGAAATAATAGATCCACGATTGTAAAAAACAATTGCATTGAAACTAATTCGAAACAACACAAGATATAAAAGTTATTTCGATCGTGTCTAACGACAGTTAGTGCATTATTCCTGCACAATTTAAAGTCGACCTCGACAGTAAAGTAAAACAGCAGTAGCTGCGCGAACTGAGTCAGAGTAAAGTGACGCGACAATAAAACACAACAAAAATATAAGTGAGCATGGAAGTGTCCTGTTTTCTTAGAATATGTCGTACGGTCTTATTCCACCTTATTGGCCTAAACCTCAAAGAAGTGATGCATGCGATGTCAAACAACGCAGGGTGACATTGTAACATCACACAGCTTACATTCGAGGCTTGAGTAAAACCGACGGCCATCGCAACGCATCGCAGTGTCTCTATGTAAATGGTCACGCATGACTAAACTGATCTAAAAATAGATCCCCGCCAGGGATGTGTGGCGATAACTGGACTAACTCGACCAAACTGGTCATATTTATGCCATGTTGCTTCCAAATATAGCTCACGCAGTATGGAAATAGTTACGGAATACATTTAACATACCTTTGTGTTGAAACTCGTTGAAGTGATTATTTATAGCTTCTTACGATCAAAGTTTATGTTAGTACTTAGTTACTGCGAGTTACTTGATATTTGTTATGCTCGTTTTAATTTCCTTGAATAAGTAAGTACGCCTCATTTGCGCAATGACTCACACGTGCACAGGAGGGTTTTCATTTTTTATTTTATGGTTTCGGTTAGTACCAACGTTTCGCACGCTAATTGCGTCATATAATAATTACGGTGAAATTGATCCCCTTTTCAGTTGAATGCTTTAATTAAAAAGGTATTTGACCAGCGGCTAAGAGACTTATTAAAAAGCTTTTAGTTTTGCAACTTTTTACAGTTTTACTTAATAGGTGAAATTAACATATTAATATTTCTTTGATTTGGTGCTGGCAGATTGAGGTAGGTAACGCCAACTGAGTAACAGCCTTTTATTGACAAATTATTCGTAAATGGCATTTTAATTAAAGTTCCAACAGTTATAAATTGTATACTTATTTACAGAGAAATTCTCTGTAAGTAAAGTTGTGAAACATACTTAAGTACCTATATTCAAGATTGTCATCTTAAACAAGATTATCTCTTCAGCACATACCAACTTACATCTTAAACAATTTTGGTTGCAGCTAGGATTAATGAGCCAGTTGACGAATAAATCAAAACTAATTATTATGAAGTCTAAAGCTAATATCGTGTAAATGTTAACGATGAGGATAAAGTACTAAGTGACATATTTTCTACGCTATGTAAACTATATTACAAGAATCTGTCACAATAAATGTACTACAAATAATCCAAAATAACTTACTAATTGCAAAATACGCTTTCGCAAAACCGCACTAACATAAAGCAATAGGTACCTAATACCTATCTACTAGAAAATAATTAAACACTATATTATCAAGTGTGGATATTTGCTAAGTAGGACAAAATTTGAATAGTTATCGCTACGTGAACTTGTGGCTTCTGCTAACACTATGTAAGTACTTACGTTAATGTTATTAGAATATGCGTACCTATTGCATTAGCTTGCTGTCTGTACTTCTATCTAGCATATTCTACAGTATTTTCTAGATAAATGTCATCCCGCTTTATGACTTTGTTGCAGCGCAAATAAACAGCAGTTTTGCCGGTTTCTAATACTTATGTATTGTTGCTTCGTTCTTGGTCATTACACAGGCTGACTTTTAACTTAAAGTAGGTATAATTGTATGTAGTTGTGAAATTTTAATGCAAATATCAAACTCCGAGAATTATTATAAAAGGATGCTTTTATCGATAAATGATAAGTTAATGCCAATAATGTAGGGTGCGAGTTAAAAAGTTTTTCATTCAGTTTATCATTATGATGTAAAACATATAAATATTAAGAACATAAAAGTAATTTATATGTAAAAGATACATAATAACTATACGATAATTAATAGTCGAGTGTTACACAAGTTTATTTTATATTTTAGCAACGTTTTAAACCTAAAAAGAACTTTGGCTAAATTAAACCTTTTCTTTTGAAATTTTGCCATATTCATATCGCAAATCAAATTAAAGCTATAAATACTATGAAGATGATATTATGATTATATATTAGATATAGCTTGTTACAAGAAGAACTTTATGTAAAACTATTACCTAATATGTACCGCGGTATTTATCTCTATATCAATTTTGATTATCGGAAAAGTACTCTGTACGATCTATAGAGAATATATCAGATACACGTGATGAGAATCAAGCGGTAAAACTAGTGATAAACTTATCGCTACCTAAAAATTCTTAGCACGCGCATACAAAATTCAATAAACTAGAGAGCCCGTTAGCGTTTATTAGAATCGATTCGGACATACTAATAAATTTATTAGCTCCAGTGATGTGTGTAAATCTCGTTAATGTACTACTTATTTTGATATTTGTATGTACCTAAATTAGATCTAGTTAGTAATAAAAATACACATCCCTCATAAATCAAACAGGAGTGAGATACATGATGATTTACTCGAAGCAACATTTTATGGGTTTCAAAGTGTTTGAACGTATGTAATCGCTAAATAAATACACATATGATTCATGAAAAATCTAAAAACCCGCTGGTTTTAAACTGAAGCATTAACTCACAGCGTATTACTTGCGTTACTTATCACCGATTAGAATCATGGAAAACTACGACTAAACGATACAATAATAACTTGTGGCATATGAACCTCCGACGAAGTGGGTTCAGTTTATTCCCACTTTTGGGTACCTATACACAGTACGAAATATATGAATTTCAAATAACGTCAAACAGTCGGCAATCCAAGTCCGCGTAATCGAGAATTTTATGAATTCGGATTTTGAAAGAGAAGTAAGACAAATAACACCCTACATAAAATTATATTGCAAAATAAATCTCTTGGGTTTTATCATACGTGTTTTGAGTAGCGCCAAAAACAGTTGCCCTATATTACCGACACCGTAAAAAGTTTAAGTACCACTTTAAACTGAAATAAATGAAGATACGCGAATTTATATGTTTTAAAACTGAGGTGAATGACCTTGATGGCTCAAATTGTATTATTAAATTTCCAAAATGTTATCGTTCACTTTTCCGTTACATTTCACTGGAACCATAATTGAAAAATGTCCATGGATTAAACTTGTCAGTCACAATATAATAAAATTGTAACTAGCAATGGAAGTAACATTTGAAATCTGTGAAGTTTATTATGATGTTGTAATATAAAAAACGGTAAAGGAAATTTCACCGATTTGATCAATTGTGAATCAAATCGCAGATTCGGACCATTCAATTTCCTACGTCGTAGACGCTGATTGGTTTATTGCTAATGCCATTTCAATTATAGCGCAGATTGAAACAAAATAACGTCAATACTAATCACGTCCTTGAGAGTTCTAAGCTGGCGTTAAATCTTAGAAATTAATAGGATGATAGGAAGCGTTTCTGATACACAGCCAAAAGTAACAGGTAAATAAACTAGATCGTAATTGGCATCATGCCACAGATGCACGTGTACTAAGGCATGACATTGCAAAATAATATAAAATTCGTCGACATACTTTTGAAATGATAATACATTTATAATTGATCTGCTGCTATAGAAGAGAGTTCTAACCAAAGGTTCTTGTGTAGTTTATATTACTATAAGAAATAAAATTCATAATATCATAAATATTCACGATGTCGTTTCTTGCGCAAAAACAACAGGTTATTTGCAACTGCTGTTATTGTTGTCTACGTAATTAACACTAACTCACTTTTAAAAATGATGATAAACTGTACATTATTATAATCAGAAGTGACCATTGTAAGGCAACCTAACGTGAATTTTATAAACTTAAACTTTTGTTTTCCTGGAAACGTTAATCATCAGATTCTCTACTTACGCGTCTTTACGAGCATTCATTCGTGCAGTTCAAGATTCACATTCTTTATACATAACGTGTTCTCTGCACCTATCTGCTTCGTATGGGTTACTCATATGTAGAACATTTTTGAGGTCACAGGAAGGTCTGTCATTTCTCTCTCTCACCACTTATTACCCAAAATAGTTTTACGAATCGTAAAACTTATGAGTAGCAATTTCAGCAATATAAAACGGAGAAATAATAATTGAAGCAATAATTGTAAAGTAATCAAATGTCTGGTGCCAAAGGATGTTAGTGTGAAATGTTAAACCACTTTTTAGTCGGATGTAATTTTATTTTATGGGCGAATATTACTTTAATATTTACTTTATTGAAACCTTTCGTATCTAAAAGTTGGTTTAAAGCCAATAATAACAAAAGATAAAACTCGGTATCGTTTGTTGTTGTTCATTCACTACTGTTTAGCTTTAAGTTAAATACGTTTCATAAAAAAGATTCTATTCCTTCTTATTATTATATTGAATTCTATACTACATTTAGGTGGAACTAGAAATATTTTTTTAATTTCAACACACGGTATATAAATTCGCTTACTTGGACATACAGTAAGGTCTAGAAGCATTACAAAAAGTATACTTCTTTTTGCTTCGAAACAGTATCTGTTATACTTACATACATTTTAAGGTGGATAACCAAAGTAAACTAAGATAAGATGCTAAGCACACGTACCGATCTTGTTAAGCCACTCTACTACTATCGACGGTATTTCCAACGACAATGGCTACATAATGAAAGCTTTGTGTCAAAGCATTGAATGTTAATTTTCTAACTTTAATATGGACTGTCTTGTCGCCATGCAGAATTTTATAGGAGACGTGAACGAAATTTTGTTGTGTAATGCTAGACGAAGCAGGACTATAAAAGGTCACATCAAGGCGTACGTGTAGACAGTGTGTTCGTGGTCATTATAAATTGGGAAACTGGTTGGAACGTGAGGTGTTTACGCTCTAAACATTTTGATAATACGTTTGATTACCAACGAACTTCTTTTATTCACTTCTTTCATTAAAAATTACATTATTGGGTTTTTATCAATCAGCTCCATTTGAATGCAGAAACAAATACTTTCAACAATAATATTAGTCGAATACCTCAACGTTAGTCTAGTAAATATAGAACTGGCAATTTATTATCTTAACTCTGAGCTTTGCATCGTAATGAAGACGCATTGCAGTCCATTGCAGAGTGTGAACGTAGAACGCGGAAGGACTGGAATGTTACCGTCACCATAGGAGAGATTTCAAATAATAATCATAATATATCTAACGTTAAAATTGGCACTATGGAAAAAATAAAAACAGAGTTTAAAAAAATATCTTGTGGAGCCGTATTTACGCTGCTATCTAAACCTACATCTAATTGTATTACTTGAAGATTCGTTAATAAGCATCTTTTCTTTATTCTTTTACCGAAAAATCTTCATGATATCTTTTATTTATAGAATTAACTAAGCTGTAAGTATCATGTTGCAGTGCTGTCTATAAATAGTACGGACCGTATCAGTACTTATTTCATAATTGCAAGAATTTCTCGATGAATTTCCTCCTAGCTTGATATCTCATTAGCATGAATTGCATTCCAGTCGTGACCTTTTCGTCGACATTTATTACTATTTCTAAGGCTAGTAAACATTGTGAAAATGACGAAACAGTATCTCCGATTAATTTTGCTGGAATTCAAGAAAAATGTTTAAAAAAATGTTAAGCACACATTTAAATCTGTTGCCTTTGACTAACCCCATTAAGTACATCTGAGAACCCCACCCTATCCAATACGTTCCATAGTTCATATATTATCTTAAATATAACGAAAATACCGGATGTTAGGTAGAAACCATTAGGTACTTCATATTTACACACTTACATAATATTATATCGTCGGCAGAGATCTCGTAGCCATCTCAAAGCAAATACGCATACATAATTATAACACATTTAATGTAAAGTTTACGTATTAAAATAATTATTTATCCATACTTAAATAAGTAAGAATGTCACATTGATTTACTTATTCATAGCATATATTTATTACTATGTGCCTTTATTCTTATATTTATCATTGTTAGTCTTTGATTGCAGTTGTCAAGAACCACATAAATTGATTGGCCTCAGACGATTATCACGATTTGCCGGGACGAAAATCAACAGTTGTATTCGCATTCTTTTTTAGAGACCTACAGTTATTTTATGTTTTAATTCATTGTGAGGTATTTGCAGGCATTTTTAAAAGTTTTTATGACGTGGAATTTGCAATGTTTCGTTCTTCTTCACCAATGCCATGATTCACCGCTTCGTCAGTTGCCAATGCCGCTTTAGCCGTTGTAGGACCGGACTCACTCAACGTAGGCTTACTTTATCTGCTTCGTTTCACAATCTTGCTGTCTTACTACGAAACCAGCGAGGGTTGAAAGCAAGTTGATATCCAAGGCATTTAAAAATATTTTATCAGTCTCGTTTACTATGCGATCCACGTCCGTACCTCGAACGGCTGATATTTACCCGAGTCACGTGTTTTGACGAAGTAATACATTACATATTTTGCATAGTTGCATTATTCATTCCGTTACCTGACTTATGGGTACTACACGAAAGAAAAATTAGGTTGGTTTATTGCTTAGTAGTCTATAAAAACACAACATAGATGAATACTAAGTAACGTTACCATGTCGTTTACACTCTTTTCAACGTGCAAATTGAATTTTAAACATTGCTAATGCATACCTGATGCGAAGTGCGCATTATAGTGATTCTCAATTTAGGTTTAGTGTCTTCTAAGGAATTTACTATTTTCTGGTTTAGTGAAAACAAGAACTACCTTTATGCCGCTAAAACCGGATTCCTTAGATGGGCAAAAGTGAAATTGAGTTCTGTACAACTGTCCAAACCGTCCACAAATGGCAATGGACAGCCTCCTTGTCACTTTGGTACCTAATACTTGCTATCATTAGCAAACTAAAATGTACAGTGTATAAACACTGTAAAAATGTATGTTTACATAACCAGCTACTACATCAACTAACTGTTCAAAAAGTATCATAATTCATTCAATACTCCGAAAACAAAAATAAATCTCAAACTTTCTTAAAAAAATGCAATGTGAAGTGTTAAAAAACCCAAAACGTGGCGGTATACTAGTGAAACTAGTCATAGAAACGAGATTTCGCGACTGTCTGGTTCGTTTATTTCAAAATCGCGAAGCTAGTTTTTGTCAGTAGCTGAACTGATAATATAAATAGTATCGGAAGATTTTATTTGGTGATTAATGTAATTTTTATAGCATTTGTGACAATCTACTTAATATTCGATTATAGTATTAAAGACAAGTCTGTGTAAGTGACTATAACTGATAGCTACGTTCGAATCATCGTTCCATCAACTTTTGTCATAATATTTACTGACCTTTGGCAATAATGTCAGTTATTCTCTGTATTTATAGATAAATGAATAAATATAGCAGATGTTATATTGTCTTGCTGGTAGGTACCGTTACCTACGCTTATAAACTACCTTTGTAGGTTTTACAACGCTGACTCGTGTAAGAGTTTTAATTGGTGGTCAGAACATTATGGTTGTATGACGTGAATGATCGAGCATTAACCAAAAATGGTCGAAAATTATTATAAAACAAAAATACCTGCGGAATGCAATACCTAAGAAAATCTTTCAATCTTTATGTATTGCTTTTTGGGTGTTTTTTGTTGACATTTTGTCTTCAAAATAGAAGAAACCTAACATATCTCTTAGTGCCTAAAACGTCATAAATTGAATATATGCAGAAAAAGAGCAGCATGTAGTAGTATCTTCCAGTGAAGTAATTGCAATAAATGACCACTTACTAATCTCCTTGAAATGAAAATGATTATAATACTATTGCCATTCAACTAAGCATTACAGACGTCGGGCTCACGTTCAGTGGCAAACGTCTTCGGGTTGTTATAAGAACCATGATAAGTAAAATGTAAGGTAATGCACAGATTACACATAAAGATACGAACACAAATGCAGTGACCGCTATCTACCATTAAAATGTGTGAAACTTGTATACATTCAAGTTTTAATCATGGCTTAAATGTCAAAACAAGTGCTAAAGGCCAATTGAATCATCGCAGGGTTCTGGCAAAATAATTTATTTGCAAAAATTAAGGAGGTAACGCAGGAGAACCATTTTATGTATTAACCGTTAACAAGCAGTGTAGGGTCGTGAGAAGTTCGTAAAACCTGCTTTCTAGAACAATGAGATCTGGCCGAAGTGCCGAACAGGCGTAAATTTCCTGGAAATCAAGGAAGTTAAGATCTTTCAGCTGCCAGAGATCTAATCAGAAAAACCTTCTGTACAGCTTATCCCGTTACCTTTTGATCCCGGTGCTAGTCGTTGCAATTCTGGCAGAATTCCCTATCAACCTCGTCGCAATACCGTAAGAGGAAATCCATGTTCAATTCAGCGCAGTGCTCATTCACTAGTGGATATTTCAACATGTTTAAGTTATGCCGGTTATTTGTGTCGAACGTAATAGGAGACGTTATCAACGTACACAGAGAATTATACACACTTGGTGTACAAACATAACATAGTACAATTTGTTATTAACTTTGTTTCCTATTCATATTTCCCTCTATGCGAATTATTGAAACAATTGTTGGTTCTCCTTCAATTATGGAACGCACTTTTAGGATTTTCCAAATAATACAGATCTATTTTATTTGTAGTTTCATAAAAGATACGCTTTCATCTAATTTTAACGCATTGCTAACTCTAAACAACAGACCTTGATACGACTAGAAAATGCTCAACTATTTTTATAACTAAAATCAACGGTCAACGCTGTGAAGATGACCTTTAGCTACAAAGAGATTTATAAGCATTAATGACTTCTAACTGCCTCTTAAACGATCATGAAGAAAATAGCATGCATAGAAGAGTAATGTTTCAGATTGTTATAAATGCACTCTGTACTTAGATTGATATATGTTTCGATTCGAATTGCTGTCTTTATAGAATAAATTATTAACCTTGAAATGTGCAGACATTTAGGTTTAATTTAATTTTTATTTAGGTCGAGTGTCCGATTGATATCCAACTAATTAATTTAAAAACTACAGAACGGTGCACGTTGTTTGAAGTCTGATTCAAACTGTGCTACTTACTGGCCTTACTAAAAGATTTATAAAAGGCCACTAAGTTGTCTCTAATGTAAACCGTAAGACCTGCGGCATTGTACTCGTTTGCTCGTATCGATTTTTACTGAACGTTTTTACTTTCGAGATTCGCTCGTATTTCCCGTAAAATGTTACTCAAATCTGTCGTCGTTTTGTGATTTTCGTGGGCTACGATATGTTTTTAGTAAGTATTAACATTATGGATGAGTGTACAAAGTATTTTTTACAAACATTTGCATTCGTACGTGATATGCTGTCTCACGGTAATCTAAACACCAACGATACGTATTCTTATATTTATTAATAGCCAGTTAGAATTATTTTATGGTTTCGTAAATCCGGTTTGTAAACACGTTTACGTTAACTGTCTCGGAACACACATATCAAAATTTGTATAATAACAGTGTTAACGCAAGCGAGAATATTATCTAGACGAGCTACATAATAGAAATGATTCGCTTTTATCTAAAAATATCCCAGTATTGTACCACATCGCAGTCACTAGACGCAATTCGAGCACCTCAGATGTCTTGATTTAAGAATCTCGAAATATCAGAGAGGAAAACGAAATCAGGCCAATATATACAAAAATACTCATCTACAATACTGAATTGATTCAAGAATCCAATACTAGCATTCTCGCGCAGATTGCGTGGTTACCTAACTTCTCGATATGAATGCAAAATGTGTAATATCCATACATCACTGCGCAGCGGTTCTAATTGGAATTGTGTATGAATTTTAGTACACAGTAATTATCACGATTGATAAAATGTAAATTAAATACATACATACACATTACACATGTATCTCCGTGAGTATTATTACATCAGTTGACACTGTTTATTTGGTTTAGAATGCTGGAATTTTATTAGATTAGCTCACTGAGCTCTGGGCCCTGGAATTTACTCCGACACTAGAAAACGATTCCGCAAATTTATACAAATTCCTTAAGCAGTTGCAAAACGAACAAATTGGCAGTGGTCAGCCGGCCTTGCTTTCATGTTATCTCTGTTTATTCTGCAGTAACTAATTCCCAATCACGTCGAATAGCGACTAATAAATTTAATATTAATTAGATATATTATTTTTAATTTTAACATTAGCTTAATTAGTGACGCTTGTTTATGATAGTGTAGTGAATGTTATTGCATATTTAATTAATAATGTATTGCTCTGGATAGTAGTACCTACAGTCCGTAGATACTATTAGTGGAATAAGAAGATAAGGATAAGATAAGTGGAATAAGAAAAAAATTATAATATAGGTAATTTAATATTGACTTTTCAAATGGGGTTGGCATTATAAGCCTGCTTTAAAACAACGAATTAGAACATATTATTAGTAAACCAGTCTATGAGCGATAGATTCAAAGTCAATCAAGAGAAATTAACAAGGAAGGAAGGAAAAGGCTTCTTGGCACCATTTTTGAAAAGAGCCTCAATTGATATCCTTAACACTTTTTATACATTACAAAATATTGAGTTTAGGTGTTGGCAGGGCCTATAAATGCATGTTTACGGTACATTAGTATAGTTAATAATTCCACTTTTCTTCATTGTACGAGGCTACGAGCAAAGTCTTCTAAATCCCATAATATGTAAAAATAAAATATTGCTTCCCGTCGTTGTTCATGGTAACAATGCATAGTTTGCAGCTACGTGATGGTCTAAGTTGACGAGGCTGTTTATTAAGAGGATAGAAAGTAGACGGCAAGAAGAAATTATCTTTTAGCAAAGTTCGCAGGGGACCTAAATTGTACCACTTCATTTCTCCACGTTTTAGAACAGCAATGCAATTTTGATCAATCGACTTCACGGCACATTTTTTGGTACCTAGGAGTTGAAGTAACATTATACAACAGATATTGATCTGTGCAGGTCTTCTGATAGCCGGCCCACAATAGAAATCATGGGTATTTACTTAATTTTGATACGGATTATTATCTGGACTACGCATTATGTTTATCTTTGAACATATTTACGATTATATGGTCCTTGAATGCGTACGCTAAATAATTAGTTCTGGGTAATGAGTAGTGAAAACATATTTTAGTTTTTGCCGAACATAAAAATCTTAAGTTAGAAAATATTCTTCGAAAATAACAGCCGTAGGAGATCCTTTAAAGAATTTAATGAACTGAAGGATTGCAGAAACCCAAAGAGAATAAAATCAGTCAAATGTGTATAGGGTGTAAACAGAAACGTAAGTCAAGAATAATACTAAAGAGCATGTAAAAATCCGGTACAATAATCTTACAAATCGAATCTTTGCAATAATGCTTTGGTAGGGGGGTAATATAATCTTGATAAGGGGTTGGATGATTTGAATCTAAGACAGATTTTCGCTGATACGAGATATTTTAGGTATAGGACTTTAGACCCAACATGTAGAAGTACAGTCAGATATAAGAAATTGATAGATACTTTTTTAATTACCCAGATGAAGTCTACATACAGGTACAGAGCCTTTATTATGAGTTTATTGCTATTTAAGTTATCAGCTGCGTTTGTTTTTCTTTTGTTCGTCAGTCTATTAATTTAATGTAGCTATTTATTTTAGCTATAAACAACTCTAGAGGTTCAGACGTAGAATGTTCAACGGCCGAGTCAATACGGAGGATTTCAGTAAAGCCATTTTTTCTATTAACAGTGTGTTGACCTGAATGGCAATGTAGGCAGGTTATAATCTCAATCTAAGCTGAAATTACATGGGGTTGGACACATAGTCTACATGTTATTTAGTCCGTAGTGACTACAAATTTGATCTCAAAAGATCCAAGATCGGATATCGGGATCTGTCTTGCGCAGCAGTTGCAGACTTGAAAACAGCAGAATAAATAATTGTGAATTGACTTGACTGCAACGATATGATATTTTGTTCTAATAACAGCCGTAGCAACAACGATATTCAAGAAGCAACAGGTACCTATCCTGATTAAGTTAATTATATTAACCATTCAGTGTCATTTCTAAATAAAGCAATATAGAATTTTAGAAAGCCGACCGATTAAATTTTACAGTTTCTAAATATATTAACTAATCAGCAAAACAAATAGTTAGCTGGTTGTGGTGACAATTGAGCCACTTATCGGTGTTTATTTTAAAATTAAATATATTTGCATAGTTATTATCCGACTTGAGTTTGTTTACGATAACAACTACCCAAGTTAGCACGGAATTAATGCATGATTGTAATAGAGAACAGTAAACAAGAAACGTTATACCAAATACTAACACTAGGTTTTGAATCAAGAGTAAACTTATGATTAACCGCCATTACATTGCGTGCTATTTTTAGAATCTGCACAGAGATCACGTCTTTGTCTGCTGTAATGTAAATGACTATCAACCATTCCAGGTCTATAGAATCTGAGTGCGCCGCCGATCAAAACAATACGTTACATAACCTAAAAACTTACAAAACAAAATGTAACTTACCTAATTCATCTTTTAGAACTTTCGTCATTTTGCCAACCTTCATAATTGCACTAAAAAGTACTTATTAAGATTCACAGTGAGGTTATAAACACGATTGTCTGTAAGTTAACGTCACGTCATTTTGACAGGTGACGCGCGCTGTGACCGCCAGTCGCGCGACTAGGGACGCACGGGAGAGTTCCCCGTGCGGTGGTGTGTTCTGTTGTCGAATGACATAGTTTAAGGAGTGAAGTAGTCAGAGGAGCGTAACTCGTCTTAGCTTCTCGCGGCCAATGAACGGCACGGCCCGATGCGCCAAGGTCACTGGTGGCAAAACCGGCAGCGCGCAGCTCCGACAGAGGGCGACCGTGGCGCGAGCTACGTACACGAGCGGCTTGTGTGCTGCCCGTATGGCAACTAAACAGAAACACTGTAAGTAGTAAGTATGCCCCGGCATGATGCGCCGATAAGCGGTATTATGGAATAAATAAAAACGCGACGAGTTTTGAATGTGAATGAATGTGCAGGCAACCTTTACGTCATTTTATTCATTGTCTTTTTAATACCTACTTGGATGTAACATTGAATACTTTCTAGCGACATACAATAGGTCGTGATGACAAGTAGGTTAGCAATTATTCGCCTAATACGTTAAATTACAATTTGTTTTCAAACAATAGATACACACAAGTAGCTCACGAAGTTTGTTGACACTTAAATGGTCATGGGTACGGTCTTCCTACGTAAAACAAATGGCACACATATTTTTAATACCTTATTTCTTATTCTAATTTATTTAAGTATTACTCTGTTAGGGAAAAAATGGTAGGTCCTACCGAGCATATTATAAAAATTGTGCCTACTTAAATATTTTGTGTTGAGATCATTATTATAATTTTCAATAGGTATTACATTCCTTATAATGATTTAATTGTTTGTACAAAATTAACTGATAAACATCAATAGTAATTCTTGCTACTAGACGCTAGATGGCGGTAGTAACTTTGGCAATCCATGTATCTGAAATGTGTTATTTGCTCCGGCTCACCATCTGCCCGATTGATATTTATAGGTAAACACCTCACAAAATCCGTCCTATTACTTTTCAATAGAAATTGACAGTTATCTAGTTCTACCTAGTACCACTAGTACAAAACAAGTTAGCTATAAGGAGTATAAGGTTCTATAGGGAGTTTGGCGGTAGAATACTGTTGTGACCCCGCCTCGGTAACATCTAAAGCGCAGCATTGTGAGGTTTTTAGTAGCAAGGCCCTGTGGATCGTATTGGGTTAATGGGGTCTCCCCTATGGGGTCCTACATACCCCCATCGTCTCTCATAGACTCTAATGCGTAATTAATTTTTCACAGTCCAAAAAAACAAAATTGTTTCTACAAGGAGTAGGTACCTATCCACGTACCGACTTACGCGCGGTTACCACGGGTAGGTACCTACTTAACTATTTTTTTAACCCCCGATGGAAAAAGAGGGGTGTTATAAGTTTGACCGCTATGTGTGTCTGTCTGTCTGTCTGTCTGTGTGCCTGTCTGTGGCACCGTAACTCTGAAACGGGTGAACCGATTTGGATGCGGTTTTTTTAATAGAAAGGAAATTTTCCAGCGAGTGTTCTTAGATATGTTTTATCAAAATCGGTTCTGCCATTTACAAGATATGGGGGGTGAAAGTGAGGATGATTAATCCAACATTTTTATTGGATAAGGTTTAATGAAAAGGATAAGTAAAATAAATAGTATCTATCTAAATGACATTGCATAAAAAATTTGGAACATAAAAAAAGAGAAGTGTCTTCTGTTGCGTAGAAAACTTTTACGTTATTTGCTTAAACTGGAAGAAAAGCAGTGACCGGCAAAAAAAACAATATGGTAAAAAAAGACAAAAACATTAACAAATACAATCCGCAACCCGTTTAATATAAAACAATCGTTCGTGTCGGCGGAGATGAAACGTGCGTAGGTGCGGCTCGAAAATGATCTAATAATAGCTTAAGAGCTATAAACGTTATTGTCTGACCAAAACTAGTTTATAGAAAGAATATTTCCAATTATCTTGTCAGTCTCTGACTGTACAATGTACATGAACATTCTTCTACAAACAGTACCTACTGTGATTATTTTCAGACGATCACGTAAATCATATTCCCCGAAAGTGCTGTTACTGTGGTTTATCGTAAATAGCTAAGTAGGTACATTAGTGTGTTTATTTCAGTGTGAAGCGATAGTGTCTACTAAATGCAGGTAGTCATCGGTATCATAGGAAATTCATATTATTTAGACACAAATCTTGCCTGCATATGAATACTGTAAATTCGAACGATAAACCGTGAGAGGGAATCGAACCCGTAACCCTTAGCAAGTCAAATTGGTTAGCCACGCGCTATTATTTCCCTTTGGGGATAATAGGAATCATTATAAGTCACTATGTATGTTGTGTCATATCTAGAGTTTAGCAGTCAGGTCATGTTCCACGTGTGATACATACAAGTGTCACATTGCACAATCAGTAAGTAGATTGGTTTGAGATGTTTGTCTTCGCTTCGAACGGGATCCATCATGCATTTGATACGTGCAATAATTTCAAACTAAGCACGTGTCAACACCTACTTTTTACACTTGCGATCCCTCGCAAGTGCGGCCACGTGCAAGCCATATAGAGCATCGGACAGTAGCTAGAGGTATATCCTCTGTAACTGCTTTACTTCATTTATTTAGGAATAGGTAATTGTACTTAGCTAATCGCATAGATGATAATCGTAAAGAATTTGTGTATGTTATGTAACACCTTCGGGTAGACATGAATGTATAAAAACTGATAAAGTTTTCTTGTAAGTATTAGTTTCCTCTAACACAATTAAATTGTCTTAACATTAAGGTAGGTACAATTAATCTAGTAACGTAAGTCTAAATGCCCTAAAGCTAGAGCCTAATTGCTACAATTTTCAATAAAAGGCGTATTATACGAAACAACACCACGTCTAGCTATAGGAACATTGACGGCTATCATCATAGTGCAGTACCTATTAGAGTTAACAATCGGCGTATTTTAGTTCATGGCAACCGTTACGGATTGCGTGAAACACGAGTCGCGTACAACTGACTATTATAATAATCATTACCTGCGCGGATTGAGTATTTACAAATATTAGAACACCTCTAATTTATGTTTTTGGTCTCACGTCGGTGATAAGTAAAAGGAAAACGTGATGGACCCACGTGAAATAACACGTCTTGGATTACAAATAAGGACAACATTAACTTTTAGCCTGACCCCTATTTTTAATCCCATATTTATAACCGAAGATATCTTGAAGAACATGGCTAAGTAACAGACGTACAGATCTGCTTTAGGTCCGTGGATAGCGATTCGCTCTATGGCTCTGATAGCATGATTTATACAGTCATAACCCGAAGCCTGGAGGTCTAACAATCAGTGTAAGACTGGCCCAAGGGTACCTCACGAGCCAGTTACTTACTTGTGGAGGCCAATTACTTAAATAGGATTCAAAATAAAAAGCTTATGGGTAATGTTATTGCTATAACCATTTCCCAACAATATAAAGGTCGACTTTACTTGGGGTTTAATTCGATATGGATCTGATCAACCAAAACAAGACTTGCTGAAGAGAAAAACACTCTAAGAACAAAATCAAAAGCCTACTTGTAGCAACTTTTATAAAAGAATGTATTTTTAAGACTTACATAAAAAAATATAGGCAGTTGACCGCAGAACTTATCACACTGAATTCTTCCATAATTACAAGGCATATCCAGAAAATTCTCCGAAATCATTAGTTGCTAAAAACGTGACGTATGCAGGTCGTGGTATTCGCAAAATTTCCTTTACCTTAAACGCAACAGGTATTCCGAAGACATGTTTTACCTGTTCGTTGCAACTTGTTGGCAAATTAGCATGTCAATGAGGGGTGGCTCTGGGCAGCGGGAACAACTTATATTCAAGGTAGGGACCGGGATGTTCGGTTGTCTTATTTATAATCGTCTCGATAAAATAATTGTCTTTGACATGTATCCATGTATTATTTTTTTGTTTAAGAACCCACCTGCCTACATTGCGCTAAAGGTAAATTTCAATTGTGCTCTTGAAGAGTCAAAATAATGGTATAATGGTATAGTAAAATAGTGGGCATAATAAAAAAACAAGCGAAAAAGTTTTTGAAAATTTTATTTAAAAATAAATTATTGTAGTACAACTTGCACCAATAACAACAAAATTTTGGTTTGAACAACATGAAACCTTAACGTTCGCTCAAAGCATATCAACTTATTAATATTGCGTTCTAGAATTACAAAATTATACACTACAAGGTGCGAAAGTTTGACCTAGGATTAAGTATTATTTTATACTATGTTTGTCGTGTAAAACTCACTATCATTCATAACATAAACGGAGATTCGCCCCTCAGACGATGTTGAAGGTACACTGATAGGACTAATGCAAACAGTCTGTAGCCTGTTCTAATTCAGTGTAGCACCAACATGAAAGCAACTCTGCACACAAAAGTTAGACAAAAAAATAAAAAAGAACTTAGCAAGTAACAAAAACAGCATCTCGCGTCAAGAGTTAAACATCGGTGAAAGGCACGGTATAAAAAGTACGAGTATCTTCTTACAATGCTACCTGATTGTATCGAAAATTATACAAGTTCACTATAATACATGGGTCATGTTATCAAGTTCCTAATTCCTTCAGAATTCAGAAAAGCGACAGTTTGCCTCGCCTTATAAAATTGTATTATAAAAGCTTATTGTTAGAGTATTTTATTCAATTTATTTGCTTCTCTGAATTAACAATTTTTATTAAGTCTAGTTTTAATATTTGCATATAATCTCAACAGACACACCCAATATAAAACAATTAATATTAAGTGCTAATCATAACCATTTCTTCTAGGATTGCCTCATACTTCCTACCGACTGTGTCTAAGTACAATTTTAAAATAAATCATATTGCCCTAATTTACCTACTCCTATTTATTGTATACGATATTCCCTATACAATTGGAATATCATAGAGTGAAAACTATACAAATATAAAATGTTTGCTATCGGCAATTCCGTCATAGGTAGGTACCTAAACACAAACATAGATGTTAAAATCCACTTATGGAATAAAATACTGGATAAATTAAAATATATTTTTACAGGTTCTTATTTAAGTCATAGCAAAATGTCAGTTTTATTGTATCGATTTCAAATATCGTATACCGATTAATCGACTAATACCGTATTCAGCGTAGAGCAGTTTTCACTCGCAAAACATCGTATAATCACTTATCTAGATATTTGTTATGTAAATATACAAGACATGGCTCAAATACGTTTATTTGAAGATTAACTTCTTAATTGACCGCTCGAGAAACAAAGTTTCCGCTAGTTTATTGCCGTAAAATATAACGGGCGCATGCGCGTCAGACAAGAGGCGGGCCTAGTCGGCTGGAAATAGTACCCCCGTTACCCCGCTATATCTTTCATCGACAAGCGTAAAAGAGACTTTTCATACGTAATTACGTACGTAATTTTATTATATACAGAGTCAACACTAACCGCCGCAATCAGAGACGTTAATGATTACTTAAACTGACACTAAGTAAAGATTTCAAAGGAAACATTTACTTAGTGATAGTTTAAGTAATCATAAAAAGTCTCTGAGTTCGGCGGTTAATTGATTAATTTAGAGATTTCAAAGATTATTCTCATTTAAACTGCGCAATATTAATCTGTAAAGTTTTTAGCGCTAGCGAAGTGAAAGGACTAAAATTATAGCGAACACATCGTTCTGTGTTAAGATGCTGTATAAAAACATTCTTGTGACTTCATTACTTTAATAAGTTTACATAGACCCTTGAATTTTCTTTTATAGATCATAAGTCGTATGCAGACGACATACCACACGTGTTCAGCAAAAGTAGAATCTAAATCAATAATCCTTTAAACATTTACAGATGTAAAGCTGAGCAGTGAATCGATTGAAGTTTGCAAAACCAATGGCCTTCAAAGAAGTGATAAAAGAAACCGTACTAACCGCAAAACTAACAAACATAAACGTCATCAAGTAGTTTAACGCAGAGATTAATGTTGAAACGACACTAAAGACTGTACTAAAACTTTTTTACAATCCCAAACATTTGAAAAGCTACGTCACAATACGATTTTAACTGCACCTGTATTTGTATATGTCTGGTGACGTCACCGATTGCGCTAATTGGCACGAGTTGCCAACGTATTGTGTTTGGACCTATACCAACTTCCTTCACCTCATAAATCATTGTTCTTCGTTTTGTTATTGAACTTGGCCGATATCCAAAAGCAAACACATTAGGGAACAAGTTAAAATTTGTGCCAGTTAAGTGCTTCACTAGTCGTAATCGTAAATCGTCCCTGCGTTAGAAGTTAGAACTTTAGAAGTAGGCGATGACAAGTCAGTTTTCCAAAATACTAAAATTAAAAAAAAAATGCTCGAAATCGAAGGCCGGTGTTATATCACTGATACATGATACAATCTGTGTGAATCTAAACATGTTTTCACTGGTGGTAAGTTAAGATAAAGAATGTACGAAACCTTGGAATTACGTAATAAAATAAAGATAATTCTTTATCTATCGACTGTACTTATTAAAGCAACAAGGTCCATAATTTCCAATCACATCAGCACAGTCACGCACAAAGTGTCGCTCATTCGAACGTGTTCCTACATCTAGGTGCTCCGTGTGTTGTTATTCAAGCTGCTTGTACATATCTTCTATCTGTGGTTTGAAGTAGCTCCTTATTTCTGGTCGTTTCGCCTTCATCGTTGGAGTCAGGAGACCGTTTTGTACTGAGAATGGGTCTGGGTGGAGGTAAATGTCCTTGACCTGTTGATGATAGAAAGTCTTTAGTTACAACAATAGGTAGTGGCTTAACAAATTTGGCTTAACGCAATGTATCGCCTACAATATTTATATGAACATCGATTTGGGCTTATCAAGTATCCAAAATAGAATGCAGATACCATGACGATAAAATCAGAGATAAAAATGTAAAAACAAAAATAGTACCGAGCGATAGACGGTTTATTCGTAAATGTCAATGCGATAATATTGTGTTTCGTAACCTGACAACGCAAAAATAACACTTTGCTAATTAATGATAACGTTAACAGTTACCTGAATATATTCCTCTTTTAATCTAGGATTTAAGTTATGTCGAAAATGGCAATTATAAGGCGACATATGAAACCTAGTGAATGAAAGTAGTTATAGAAAGAAAACCAGTTATAGAAAAGTTAAGAAGTAATGGTTTGGTATGATTTGGACCTGTCGTGAGGAGGCATGAACCATATGATTGAAAAAGCGATGAATGTGATGGTGAATAACCATAAGAATACTTAGAAGTAAAGATGGATGAATTGAGCGACAGGTAATGTGAGAATAAAAATGACTGGTAGGATGACGAATAAAAGAGATTAATGCGCCAATTCCAAGAAAATGGGGCCAATACGAGCAGAGGTATGCCGAAGAAAAGATTAAAAGCTGCTGGATTGAGTAAAAGATTCTATGAGCAAGAAGAGAGTTGACTGCCAAGAAGACGAATAAGAGGGATTAATGGAAAACATATTAACTGCAGCGATTCCAAATAATTAGGAATAAGGCTGGTAGTTTAAGTCCAATACTAATCGGGCATTTCCAAAAATACACGTGCGTTCAACAAGTATAAATGTTAAATGAATAAGGCAGATCAATAATGATTATAAAAACGAGTGTATAGTAAGCTAACCTGTTCGAAGGTCTTGAGCCCAGCGTTGCGGCCCCACTGCAGCATGTCCTCGAGGATGATCTTCTTGACGCGCTCGTCCTCGCACAGCGCGGAGAACGTGCCCTTGATGCCGTTCTCCAGCGCCCAGCACTTCACCACGTCCACGTCAGGCACCACCACCGCTACTACACATGACTGGAAATACAAATAACCATGTTCATTTGGTAACTATAATGTTACTCGGTTGGACTAATTAATGGCAATAGGCTCGTCAACGACGACAAGCAAGGAGTTTGTGATGAGAGTTCGCTTCTCATCACACTCTTATGAGTGTATTTTATGCATAATACGAGTATTCCTAGGCAATTGATATCATTTGATGGACTTATTTTCAGTTCTACAACAGCTACTTTTGTTGAAGCTGAGATATGAAATCTCTGTAAATGTTTAAGTTCAAATTGATTGGAGCATTCCTTCAACTTGTCAACATCTACCTTAAAATAATAGTAGCTCATGATGAACAAAGTTGATTGGTCAGTTATCAGGTTGGTATTTCATAGCCGTGAAGTATGACAAAAATGCACACCGAGTCAAGTGTTTTAATTTATCATCGAGTCACAATTATTATTCATTTGTTTACCTATCGTTATAGTTCTGTATTGTAATTGTTAAAGTATATTTACTTCAAATCATTAATAACAAAAAATTACCTTTAATGACTCGCCATGTACGAAAACTTGTTCAACGTACTGACTCCTAATGTAGATGTTCTCAATTTTTTCAGGAACTATGTATTCGCCTTGTGACAGTTTGAAGATATGTTTTCTTCTGTCGATAATCTTTAGGGTGCCATTCTGAAATTTAAATAACAGAAATCTTTACCGATCAAGTCAAAAAGACTGGTGCTAAGAAAATTTAATAGCAATAACACGCTCGTGAAACAGATGCTATGATATTAACAGTTTACAATTCTGTACGTACTGTGTAGTACTGTAGTGTTTAACTATGTATTCATAAAAAGGATGCCAAAACTATAGCTAAAAATATTTTAGGTCACAGTTTCTTCAGACGACTATCTATCAACACCATTAAACATATAAAGAAGGTTATAGTTTTAAAGTTTCCAAAGAGTATTTCTCCATAACACGGTACCGCGTCCAATCCGAAATCAAACAACAGAATTTTAATATTTTTTCATTCATTCTTTTTCTGAAGCGTTTCCATAGAAACGTCACCGTAATCCCTTCGGATTACAATCTCTAGTCTCTATGGTGTTAAAAAAACCAACTAATAATTCCGGAATTGTATGGATGCTTACCGGCAGCCATTTGCCAACGTCTCCGGTGTGGTGCCAGCCGTCTTGGTCGATGACTTCGCGGGTCTTCTCGGGCTCCTTGAAGTACCCCTTAAAGACATTAGCGCCCTGCACGCACACCTCGCCTTGGCCTTGCGACGCGTAGTACTCCATCTCGGGCACGTCCACTAACTGAAAGTTGACAATATTGTATCTAGCTTTAGTTTTATATAAACAGTAGTTTTTACTCGCGATCAATTAAAGTACTTCAATAGTTTTCACAATGCTTCTGGAATAAAAAGTGTATCTAGAAATGTGAGGTCTTCCTCAGGGCTCGTTTACAAAACGTAACGTTTCAAAGTATAAAAGTCCTAATATTCTACATTTACTATGAATATATATGTACCGGTTTTACTCACGTCAATATTCGTGATTGCCCGAATAATATGGATAACACTTACCAAGTTATTATAGTAAAGTCCTAATCTTTGTTATTTTCATAAAAAATGTACTACCTACAAAATATTTTATGCTGGATCTAACTGAAATCTCATTCTCTCTCAAATCATGAATATAACACATTTATGTGCCATACTCTATTGATCTTCTACCCGGTTTGATGGATCACATTAAGATTTACTAAAATAACTACTTTAAGACCAACATTGCGTAGTTTCTTATTCATGAAATATGATTTTAAAAGTAAAGCGATTAATCATTTTGGAATGAGACATATTACTATTTGAGCTAGGAATAAATCTGGCTGTCATCACATTTATCATTCTGTACGAAGGTCAATCAATGCGGTAGTGAATTCTCCAGATATTTTTGATTTGAAAATTCACAGAACTACCTCGATTTGCAACGAAGTATATAAATAAGTCGATGCCATTAATCTGAACGAAGTAAACAGCTGAAATTCCTGAGTGCCACTTACTGAATCCTGGATTTAACGGCTGTTTGTCACGCCGTTGACTCACATGTTTTGGCAGCTGTCGATATCCGAGGAAGGTGTTTATTAAATTGGTCGGTTGGTAATAGAAAGTATTAAAATAACTGACGGACCTCTACAGTTAATTTTTAAAAAAATTCACAAACCCGATTTTTCCTACATTTCCCAATTTACATCATCTTTTGTTGTCAGCACGTCTTCTTTGCTTCCGACCTCTACGGGCATTAAATAAGCTATAAAGAGTACAATAAACGCAAATTACCTTCACTTTGCAACAAGCGACGGGAGGTCCGACATGTTCAGGAACGTGGTCGCCCTGAACAGTGAGAGTTACTGGTGCAGTGCATTCTGTCTGACCGTAGCCTTCCACAATCTGTTCAGAAAAATTAAACACGGTTATAATAATTCATACTTATATCGTATCAGGCCCAGGTGAATCAAAATAGCGATTCGTGGTAGGAGGGCAACGGAAATTGTGCGAAAAACTACAATATGTTGAAGTACTATACTACCGATAGTACGAATAACGATATTGGAAAAAACGAAATGAGGATGTAACTTTACAGAGACTCGAATTTCGAAACTTGAACTACAAAAAGCAATATTTCATTTAATGCCTAACTTAAAATGGAGAGGCCTCAGCTATTTATAGGTAATATCAGATGACAATAGTCTACTACTCGATATTATTACCTACCTAGACTTTGGACGTGTGAATCATGCGGGAGGATCTTAAACTACCAATGTCATTGAGACAATTGACCTGAGATCTCAATTACGGGATGGTTTAATAAACGTTCCTTCATACTATTGTTAGTTATTAAACGTTCTAATAAACAGATCGTAAATACAAGAAACCAGAGACAGACTAAATTAGTTCCTTACATAGATGCTTAATAAAAGATCATAATGAAAAAAACATGTATAAGTATTTTCGTAATGGGAGATTCCAAAATTTACTCAGGGAAATTTACTCTGAGGGATAGTGTAAGCCATCTACTAATCTAGGATGGATTTTGGAGCCAAAAGTCACTTTTGACGACGTTCAAAGAAAATATACTCACGAAAAATCATACAAATATTTAACAGATTAGAGTATTGTTTATAAATGTTCTTCACTGGATATTCTATAAGAGTCAGTATCTCAACCGTGAGTTTTCACTCGTAAATTCGCTAACGAGCAAGCAAAATATTTGTATCGCATACAGCGCCTTGCCATACAAATATTAGGATAATCGGTTGAGATACTCATGAAAGTTATTGCTTACAAGGAAGACTTGTGTACCCATACTTGAGAAATAAGATAACTTTCAAGAATCAAGAAGTTTAATTGCTGTCAATATAAATGATAAACACTTAATGATAATCTAAAGTGGGCATAGCAAATAAAGTGGATACTTGAACGTTTAAATAAATTTAGATACTTCCTAAACTGATACATAATAATATAATGTGTAAATATGACCGATGAAAAAATAAAATCACAAATGATATTTAACAAAAATACTCAATTTTGTTAGGTAGGTCCCTACATTTATTAAATAAGTACCTACGTTTATTTTATAGATGAGAATCAGTTAAAAACAATGCCATAAAAACGTGTAAAATAATGAAAACAATCCGTTATAAAGTAATAAAGCCTTAATTAATTAAGTAATTTAAGCTGAGCATAAAGAAGATTTGCAGTAAACTGAATTTTTAAGGACATTCACTATGCAGTGGGCATAATTAATACAACAAATGAGGAATTGCTTTTAGCGTGACTCGTGAGATAAGAAGATGTGTATTATGTAGAAATAACAATCCATACAAATAAAGTAGAAATTGATTCGCGATTTATATTAATGGTTAGTGATGGAATGAGCATCATAATTGTAGAGAGCAAACAAACAGAACCGGCAGATAATAAGGCCGTTAAAATAAAATACTAACAGATTGATATAATATTATTCTACCTTGTGGATATCAAATGTTATGATATAAAATAAGAGCAAAGCCGTTCTCAAAATAGCAGAAAGGACTGTTGGCGGTATTCCATGCGGCTGGATAGTATCCGATATATGCTCAAAGATATAATTTGTGCCGAAATCTATGTTAAAATTGTCTATGAAGCGATAACACGAAATTAAAGTTGCGCAAATACAAACTTTTTACAACGACTGACCATATACAATGACGTTATGAATAGTTTAGTGTAGGTCTAAATAAGTCTCAAGACATTGCTTTTAAGGCATGAATGAATTTTGGTGGACAGTAATATTGGGCCAATTCCTAGCCATCAATAGAGTGTCCGGGGCATACGTACCAGGCAGCCGAGCGCGCACCTGGCGAAGGTCAGCACGTTGCCCGCGAGCGGCGCGGAGCCCACCACCATGATGCGCAGGCGCCCGCCCATGCCCTCGCGCACCTTGCGGAACACCAGCTTGTCCCACACCGAGTCGCTCCGCACTATACCTCTGAGAACATACCCCACACATTCAGTAAAAATAACATTATTTACAATTAATTATAATTGTGAGGCGAATCTTTGTACAAATATTAAACCAGATGTTATATAAAAAAGTAAACTCCTGGTACTGTTACCCAAAGGGTCATTAAAATTCAAAAATAAATCATCTACCTCTTCAGTTCGGACTCCTTAGCAGACAACGCCATATTGAACAGCAACTTCTTTATTTTCGAGTTGGAAATCTCAGCCTGAGCTTTGTCATAAAGCCTGTTTAATAGTCGAGGTACTGCGGGCATCATGGTAGGTTTCAGTGCAGTCAGATCATCACCTAGCCGTCGAATGTCGCCGCTGTAGAAGCCTACTGCACCACCTACCATGTACAGTGCATTCTAGAAGTAGAAACAACATGCATTAAAAACTGATTTAAAGTTTAAGAAAAAGTAAATATTAAACGGAAAAGATAAATAATCTACCACACAAATAATGGTTTACTATTTAAAGCGAATAAAAGTTTATAAAAATGTAACAGTACCTACTGTTACATTTTTATTTTCTAACGGAGACAATTACAAAAACATTAAAACAATGAATTGAAGCTGGTTTTAGAACATTGGGATGGATACCATAAACCACAGAATACATCGTAATCGTAAAAGGGGGCGTTTTTGGAAGCTGTCTGTGTGTCTTATGTATAACGCTCAAAAAGTTGTATTTCGGAATAGTCTGATTAGTATGACTGATAGTTATTTTGTATCTATTAACAATCTGATTGTATCGCAATGGATGAATATTTCCATAGTTACCTCGCAACACCGTTCCAGCATATGCGCGAGAGGCAGGAAGGAGATCATGACGTCATGCTTCATGGGCCTGTGCTCGCCAAGCTGCATGATCACACTGCACATCGACGCCACTACATTCTCGTGCGTCAACATTACGCCCTTGGGCATGCCTGTCGTTCCTGACGTGTAACAAATCGTACACAAGCTTTCTGGTTTTGGTGGCTACAAGATAATAACAACACAATATAATAATAGTTTATTCTAACTATTAGAACTCCTTTACATGTTATTTAGTCAGACGATAAAGATTTAAACAATTTTGGGAATACTGTCGGTAGCAAGTATGAATTGCATAATGCATAAAAAAAAATATCTTGACGACCTGATTTGCGCAGTGGCTAAGCGATTGAACAGCTGCGCTAAGGGTTGCGTGCTCGATTGCATACGGATAAAATCTATGTTATCCGCAAATGTTTCTCCCGAGTTAGGGAGTTCGTGTATGTGACGTTTCATTGCACAAACAGACGAAAAACGACACAGGAGAAATTCCTAGTATGGGGCGCCTTTTATAAAAAAAGCTGCTTAACCAAAAGAAATAAAAAGCTTACCAGGCAGGGATGGTCCTTTTGAGCTCCTTGTATTTCAACATCGCTAAACTTAAGAATTTCAACGCCTCGGCTCCTTGCTCTTTGATGAGTGGACGGTGAAACCTCCTTAATGGTTATCAGTTTCCTCAAACATCTCGGCGACTGGTCGAGAAGTAGATTGGCTTTTTTGTCGTCTTCACAAATAACTACAGTCATTTCGGCTGGAACGAACAAAGGGTATAGTTAGATACCAATCTAAAACATACAACCTGTAGCATAAGACAAGGTATGCCTTTTATTTTATTAAAAGGCATACCTTGTCTTATGCTACAGGTTTCTGAGAAACGATGACAATAAAAACTGAATCCCTAGTTAGAGGCAGATTCCAATGTCTAGACACAAAAGGAGTTAGACCGAATTCAATGACATTATAAATGATGGCCTTTATACTTAAAAACAAAAGGCTAATAAAAGGAATGAGCTGTTTTATTTTATTTTAGACCTCTTTATGTGGGCATGGGATAGACTACAAAAATTACTACCTTCTTCCTATCAAGTAGAAAACAAAGTAAAACCTTTTATTTCATAAATAATTTACTAAAACCATAAATAAAATTATACATACTTTGATTAACAATGAAGGCACATGCATTAGCTCCAAGAGTATCATACAGTGGCACAATGACCATTGAATAACAGTAGGCAGCTTGTTCTGTCATTACCCACTCGGGGCAATTCTGTGAATATATACCTGGAATTGCAAAATGTGTCGTAAAATAAGGAAAACCATTTAAATTACTTTTACTTGGATATTGTAAAGAAACTAACCGACAAATGTGTTCTGGCCGGGAATGAGTCCTTGGCATATGAGACCAGACCCGAAGTTTTTCGCTCGAAGTAGAGTTTCATTGTAGGTTTGCCAAATGTATGGCTTGTTTGGTCCCTCACGCCAACCAAGGCAATTGCCATTATCTGCAACAAGATTAACATTTTGTCATGTAGTATGGTATTTATTATGGTCTTCATTTATCATGTCTTCAATCTCATAAAGCTGTCTCAACTCGACCGGCAGTTAAGTAGTGGAATATTCCGTACAAGATAAACTCGCTTAATTTTGTAATGTTTTATTTTCATAAAACCAATAAGTACAAAGCACTCTTGTATGGTTTAAAACTAAAAAAGAAACTGTCCCGGCTACTCTAGTGGCACAAATTACGTTTAACTGTATCCTGAAAACCAGTTCGTGAATGATGTTAACAATATTTTGTAATACTCTGGTATTATCGTATTTATCGCTAACGAGCGGAAATGTGGAGGGAAATGAGGTGGGTCCTAGAATTGCGCCTAGGGGCACTCCCTGCCATGCAATTGTATGCGCACCATTCTGTTACTTTGATTGCTGGCACTTCAATACAAGCAAACGTGTATGTGTGCTATAGCACAAGTACAAACACTAGGAAGTTGCAATCTTGCAACTATCCAAGTGAAGCATCATTTATTTATCAAAGGAAATATGTATGAATAAGAACATCTTGACTAAAGAAATGACAAGAAAATTGCGCGTTACTTACTTGATTCTTTGACGCCCCGTCGGAAAGTCTCGTATAGTGTGCGTGTATCTTCATGTAAGTAGCGAAGGAAACGGCCGTTTTTCGCTTCTTTGTAGAATTTTGATACACGCACCATTTCGGGGCCCTGCAATAAAAACGATCAAGTTTTAATTAACCTGCTCAGAGAACACATGATTTTATAATAAACACGGCATAAAGTACACAATTAAAAAATAATATAATAAATGTAAAACAACAAAGACATAGGAATATCCATTTTTATACCCTTTATAAGTTTGGTGTCATCGTACTGAATCCTTGCAATGTAAGTACCCATGGGCACTAATCAGTTGTAATCTCATTAACAAACTCGCAGTCATCGGATTATTATGACAACAACCCAGTACTGACTAATGAGAAATACATATTAATTATTTACACACACAACTGTACGAAACCGTGGTTCATGAATTTCATGTGCATTATGAACAAGCCACAAAAAATTAGCGCTTTAAATGACATACAGTAGTATTAGAAAAAAATATGTTTTAATGTAAGTAAATAAAGCACTTAAATAATGTACCGTGTCACTTACTAAAAACATATGCAAATGCTTCTCCGTTAACCTAATGACATAGTTGGCCCACTAACTCCGAATCTCGACTCGGAGCGTGGAGCACTCTTACGCGTTACGGTATATTATTATTATTTGCACAATGATAAACGGAGCAATGAACGGGTCAAAGACACTTGCAGGAAAGAAAAAAATACAATTCGACTATAGAATCGACTAGCTATAAAACGTTATGTCATTAAGGTTATACAGTGTTCGCTTTGAGCAAATTTTGGGATAACAATGCTAGTTACTGTTACAGACTGTAATGCAAAAATTAGTTGCGTAAATTCATAAAGCTATTACGAAATTGCGCCAACCGTTTTCACCAGATCATTATAGACTGAACATTATTATCCATAAATGACTACTGAGACAGATATTTTAATAACATCACATTTCTAATGTATGTTATTACAATGTTTGACATTTTCGTCCCATGACTATGTTGTTATAGACACAACATTGCTTTTGGTAAATCAGATTCGATGAGGCCTCAGTGAGTTTATTTTAAACGCAACCTATATTTACTGCCAATGCTATGAATATTATTGTTGGAGGAGAAAATAATTAATTTATTTATGAACCTAAAACATCAGTGACGGATTTCCTTCCATTAAAATAAAATGATGAAAAGTCAAATGTGTGAAACATCAAGCAACCTGATCTTGAATTGAGTATGCAAGGTCAAAAGGAAATTGGTCACGCGATGCCAACTGAAAAATGTGCCGGTTTTGTGACCGAGTATTTATAAAAAACGACGTGACACACACGACTTTGTCCACGCTATTCTCAGTTCAGTACAATAATATCAGAACGGTAATAGTGCAACGTCAAAAACATTGTTGTACTATAATATAATCATTCAATTGAAATTCTTCTACTTTAGGGCAAGGCATAGTTCCATAGTAGCCTCCAGTTTCAGCAATTTAGGACGCAATTTTTTATTTTCTTTAAAATCAAATGTTTTATCCCATTGATGAAATCGGCCGATTGAATGCTTTGATACAATTTAAAAAGACCGCAGAAGCCGACCAAAATAATGTATGTAGGGTATGTATCAGCAGACAAATATTTTTGAAATGCAACTGATAGATAGAGATCACGAACTCAGTGTACTATACAAAATAGCATTCATCAACCAGAAGAGTTGCATGGGCGTGGTGCGTCACATTAATGTTCTATAAATACCATAGGAAAGCCCTGAGGGCGTGACGGGACACAACCGTGTTTTCTTGGCAATGGGAATTGTGATGTCTCCGAAATAGTTGACATTGTCGACGCGTTTAGCTGGCAGTCATTTCCGCGTAAATCGTGTGTAGTATGAAGTCGTTAACACTATATTTAAAAGCAGTAATCAGGACATCGGACGTTAAGTGCCCAAAAACAGGGGTACTATTTAAAATCCTTCACATTTTCCTTCTAACTAAAGTGTGATAGGTACTGAAATATCACGTGGTGCTTATATTTGTTCAATATTGTCTATGTTAGTATGTCGCTTGGCCGAAAATATTAAAAGCTAAATATTTGATTGTAGAATAATGAAAGTAAAACTGTTATAAAGGGTCATGCAAATATAAATAATACTAAACACTTATCGCTTCACCCACCTAATATGAAATTTAGAACGAAGTATCTAGGTTCAATAAACGATCGATATATTGACTGTCATACCGCACTGCAGCTTTAGTCTGTCTACAATTCTAACGTACACATACGTAAACAGCTATAGCAGGTATCAATATTTGGCTTGCTTGCATGACAAATACCTATTTGACAAGTAAACATACTGGTGATTTTAAAATGTTTTCCTTCTATGAAAGCATGAATTAGGTTTTCAAAAAGTAAAAATTTCACTTCACTTTCATGTATATTTGTTTACGCATTTTGATGTAGTTGAAAATTGGCTCCTATTTCAGCCGTATTGTTTTCTATCAGCAACTTTGTCACTCATTAACAATAATGAACGATACCTACATAAATCTGGCACACCATCAAACTTGTCACGGGATACGCCTTACAGGGTTCAATAGCGTTACAATTTAAAAACAACGCCACGTTTGTACCTACGAGTATCGCTATCGCAGAGAATAGTTGTTTACCTACATTGTTTACAACTTACTCGTTTCAAATACTTAATGCGAAAGATACATCAATATTATTTATTAACTTCCTATCAACAGCATCTTCACGAGAAATATTAAATCGGGAAGCGTAGCGATCAATGTAAAATTTCCCAATTTCTCATTAATTTGAAGACGTCCACACATTCATCACTAATTTATAAAGTCATCATTTTAATTTACAGATCTTGATGAATGATAATGTTAAGTCTGAACCATCCCGTCATATTAAACATCATCATCAGTAGGTGTATTTTATTCAACTGCAGTGCAGAGGCCTGACGCTGCTGTCAATCTTCTGGATTTTCCCTTAGTCGGCTCTTACGACACCCACGGAAGGAAAGGGGGTGGTCAATTCTAGGCCGGATACCACACGGCAGATAAGAAACGACAATTGGAGAATTTAATAGTGTTCGTTAAGCATAAGGGAACAATAAGTCTATGTTGGGTAATTTTGATGTCTACACAATGATGGGCTCGTAGTTGCATAGCTACGACGTAAAAGTAAGCAGGGACTTAAAACGTTCGTTACTTCAAATTTTGTTATTTTTGGTCGGATAACGTTATTTAGTAACGTTCCAAGTACTAAATAACGTTATCCGAACAAGGATATAGAAATATATATGTATATACTCTATAGAGACTCCTAGTCCTCCGTGCCGTTTTTCCTTCGACTGATCTCTGCCTAGTCCTATTATTGAACTATGTGTGAAGAGATACAGTGTGCAGCAGTGCTAGCGTACACACTTGTTTATTTTAATATCTCTGGTGTAAATTGGCTAAAATCAGTGAGATTGACTGCGGTCAGGAGGACATTATTATACATCGTGTCCTTTATTAAACCTGTAATGATGTACTGATAGGTAAAACAATCAATGAAATGAAAAACATCTTCAGGTCTTAATTCTTTCATTAATTTTGTGGCGGCTCCTATTCCTCAGGGGAGTTAACGACGAAAATCTATTCAGTTTGGTGATCTCATATAGCTGAGCATTCCGAGACCTACGTATACTACTTACACCTACGTATTGCAAACAGTGGGAAATGAAATTCATTAGAGTTGATAAATCAGTTGAGGTAATAATATGGCTATTGATGTTTACAGGAACGTCGCCTATCTTGTTGAAGATTATATGTAGTTTGATTACCGGTTTGCTGTTATGTGGGAATAAAAGATGAAAGTAGCACGGTAAATACCACTTGCTTATGTATTTGAAGTCAAGAGGTGTTAGGCTATCAAATTTTTATTATGAATTTATAGACTAGGTGAGCTGTGGGTAGCGCCTTACAAATAAAACTGTTTTGCATGAAACTACTTTCCCAGTTTATTTTGCCCACTCATATTGCATAACATATCGTAAAACATAATATTACAATGTTATAAAGGAAGATATAAATTCATGCGAGTTTTGTTGTATTCCAATGCTATTATGTCAGTTACTAAGACTGATTGCGTGTGAAAATACGTAACAATCGCTTGTCTCGATTATTCTCGATACTGTCCCGTGACTCGTCTGGTTTGTTTGCCAAAAAATCTATAAAAAAAGTTGTGAGCAAACGACCCTTCATTAAAATTATTTATGTTATGTCACTAGGCTCAGGTACCTACTTAACTAATGTTGTATCAATAACATTATAAATATACTAGCGCCCGCGACTTCTTCCACGTGAATTTTGAATTTTTTATAGCCTATAGTCTTCCTCGGTAAATAGACCATCCAACACAAAAATAATATTTCAATTCGAATCAGTAGCTCCTGAGATAAGTGCGTTCAACCAAACGAAAAAACTCTTCATCTTTATAATATTAGTATAGATTTGGATTAGAGGATTAACTATTTAAAAATATGTTTTGTAACAGTGACAAAATGATAAACAACAACACATCATATAATATTTCTTATGGTTTGAGAAGGCTCCCAAAATTCCTTGCCTCCAAAGTAATATAAGTCAGGATCTTGTTACTAACCGTCTCGAGGAAAGACATTCTCATATTCAACCTATTCCTACATTGGATTAGTGTTTTCAAGGTCTTCATCAGTGAGCTTTTGTTTTGTAACAAAGAATTTTAGGAATGTGCAATGTTTTTCTTTTTGTAATTTTTTTTATACTGACTGAATTTTGTCACTGTTCAAATCTTATGAGGCTATTCTTATAAATAATTGGTACAGAATAAATGTGATTCTAGTTTCAGGTTTACTTAATTCTTAATAACTTTCAAAGACATTTTAAATTAAGTTAACGGAACAACTAGTATCAATAGCCTAAATAATATTACTCAAGGTATTTTAATGCGCTCAATACGAGCACTAAAGTCCACCCGGCAGAATGGAAGAGTCGGTGTGGATGAGATTGCTGTTTCTAGCTTTTGAAAAAAAATATTACGAACTCAATAAAGGACGTCCGATGAAATCAAGCTTATCCTGAAGCAATATAAGAAACACTGGACACCTTACTACACCTACACATCAAAGAGTCACGTCGCCACTTCCTCTCGATTTATGAGATATTTAATCATGAACATTAGTAAAACTATTTGTAACGCTTAAGGTCACCTGTTTTATGTTAAGTCTCAACAAATTACTTCTATGTTTATGTCTTACGTTTAACGCATGCAATTTACTTTAATATAGGAAGTTCGCTCGTTAATCTACCGTAGAGTATTTATTTAAAATTCAAGCGTTTTATTGTTCGAAGGCAAGTAATGGAGAACAGGATGAATACAATTGTACATCGAACCCTCATATTGTAATTACTTTAATTTATTAGAAAGTAATCATTACCATTATTTGCTCTTAATATTAAGGCATCAATTATTATAATCAATTTATTAAGCATCGACCAAACCTTGGAGAGGAACTTTGAAAGAGTCTAGTTTTTATCAATACTTTGTTAAATGCGAGACCCTTTTACTATGTAAAAATCAGTGGTCCACATTAATTCAGTGAATGGATGTATGTAATGATTATAGTAAAACCCGTGGCATATTTATTGGCTAAAAGAGAATGGATGTATATCTATCTGTAAATGGATTACTGTTATCAACAAGCATAGTTATACATTTCTCTGATTTATGAATCAGTGGTTTGAAGATAAACATTTTAAATGCTTCAGATCTTACTCAATGATTGTGCAATACAAGTTATGAATTAGATGATTACTATACATGATGACTGAAAATTCAAGCATTTTCAATGATTTAATATTCTGCATATTAATATATCTTTCTACAGGATCTATTAAGTCATTTTTTTTGTGCTTTAGCTAAAGTTTTGCTACAGTATTTTTGTACGTAATTTAGTATCTATCTATTTTTCAGGCGCGCCTGCGTCAGTCCGCGCCCATACGTTATGATGATTGTATTAATCAAAAGATAACACACGACTTGACAATACAATTATTTTGATACTGTCACTGAAAATAGATTTGACTATAGCAGGATGGCGTATTGAGACATTTACCATTGGCAACAGTACCTACCACATAATTATCTATTACTACTGAGTAGTACTTATCACATTTAATTTGTCCTCACACTAATGAATTTAAATGAGATACATTTATTAAGATTGCATAATGTCAGTTACAGTTGTGATGGAATCAAACACCTACTAACTTCTTAACACACCATACTCTCCAGTCATTCTCGTTAATTTAAATTAATAAATCAAATACTTCTACGAATCAAAATACTCTTTTGTTATAAGCAGTCTTGTTCACATTGTTTCCTGAATATAATGTCAGAAACATGTTTCTCACTTAATTAGAATAATTAATTTCATAGCACCAACTGCTTTCAAATTATCACTCTCAAATGTTCCAAGTGATGGATAGTTTTAGTTATAGGAATATAAATATATTTTTCAAATTTCCTTTATCAATTTAGATATTGGAAGAATATTTTAGTCTTTTTGCGTAAATATAAATACAAACGTATATAAAACGAATTATCTAGAATAGAATGTTATTTCTATTTCTAATCAGTAGCACCATGTATCTTTGGCGGTGGAACTTTTAAATGATCTGAATCTAAATGTTACGGAGCTTTGCCAACTGTCGGGCATGAGCAACGTCTATGAACAATGTTTCGACCTCTGCGATACATATCAATTTTACACAACAACTTACAAATATTACAATATTTTGCCAACCATCCACCCATTCATTACAACTTACGTCTTGTGCATTGTATTCATTTCATTTTAATTTAAACATCTTTCTTAAAAGGCAACCGACAGAAGATTTACCGGCAAAATATTTTATTTGCAGCAATTAAGTACATATGTATTGCCGCTACTCTATCTAAGTTATAATACTTTGAAGATCATCACCTCATTATTTAAATTATAGAAACAAGTGGGTTATTTTATTGTATTCGTGAAGGTCTGTATCACTCACTTTAAAGGTATCCGATTGTTCGCTGAGGATTATCGGAGGTCGAATCGGAGGGACTCCGACGCAGCAATCACAGCACGCCATTGTTACAACTAAGTGTTATCACACGATAAAATGCACCTTTTATTAAAATTAAACCGTTTTATGTTGCGAAACCATTGCTAAATTTAAATAATGGACCGCGTAACGAAGTTTTCTTTAAGTTCACTACACTTTTCAGGGTTCACAATTTGTATCCTCGTGTGAATGGACCGTTCCGGTTAATCGTCTTGGCCGAGACACTTTGGCGGACTTTGCTAATATCTCGTCACTTTCGCTAGACACTTTTGGGTACTGACAGGAGAGCAGCGGGCAGGGCTGCTCGTGGTACAATGAGTTAAAAATATCGCTCAAAGATGCGCTCTGCCAACTCGAGATCGTCGGCAGTTGGTATTAGGACAACTCGAACTTTGATACCGCAATAAAGAGGAATACCCTGTCGTCATCATTTTATACCTATTTTTCCACAAGATTTAATGAATCTTTTAAATTATTTTTGACAACAGATGTCTTCTTTTTAGTTTTACATTTCTATTTGATATAATTATTCTGCTTATTATTTTTACATTATACGCCGGTAGATTATGCTTTATCACCGTCTAGTAGTAAACCTTGTTTATCGATCATCGACCTCACTAATACATGCATTCAAACAAATAAGGCCAAGTTTATCAGCTGTAATCTGGACTTTTATGTGGTTTAATTTTAATTATTTATTAACTTGTTTGATCTATTTTATCAAAATGTACTGACTTAAATGATCATACGATAGAATTGCAAACAATATTAAAGAATTTGGAATTTGTAATAGATATTTGGCAGATACGCATGCATTTAATTCCGCAATTAACGTAACGATTACGAAGCATATCAATTTTATCGGTTTGTTCAAATAGAAAAATACGAATTAAACGATGTTTTTTACTACGAACATAGTCAACATCTATTCTGGCGCCAACATAAAGATTAAGAATAATACAATAATATTATAATTATAGTACCTACCTAGTTAAGAGTAGGTAAGTAGGGCTAACGTGTAATTTGACAAAATGTTTTATGGAAAGCGTTGAGTAAAAAAAATAGTTAAGTATTTACCTCATCCAGTGAAATTACTTATATGAAAATAATATTATAGAAGTCCTAGTTTAAATGAGTAAAGTAGCTAATGAAAACACGACTATCCGGGCAAATATGCAAAATATCACCAAAAAAGTAAAAATTAGGTGAACTTGTAAGCGTTTGATGTATCGTAAGTGGATGGTACTTACTGACTCAAGTAGGCTCTGTTCGTGGAGTGTGACGAGTGGCTTTTCGGGCTTCGGCCTCGTGCTGAGGTAAAAGGCCGAGGCGGCTGCGACCCCGGTTAACGCCAGGGCGCCCGCTGAACCGCCGACCATCCATAGGTACTGGTCGATCTCGCTTACTAGACAAGAAAACAAACAATTAACAGGAATATCGAAATAAGACATCACATACATATACTATTACATTTGTATAGTATACAAACGAACCAATATAATTTTTCCGTAATATTTACAAAATTAATAACAGTTTAATCTGCATCATGTTTTTGTAGATACTTTCCGAAGCAAAGGATGGAATCGTTCATCAGTTCCTTTAGTATGGTATAGTTTAATAGGCGTATACCCGATTGCAATTTCTTTCTGAGTAGTTACAGGAAATCCCATTACAACCTTGCGAGACTTAAGAGTCGATACTAGGAACTCACAGGGAGGGCAGTGTAGACAAGAATAATTATGTACAAGTCTAAAATGTTTTAATGGGTGAGCCACATCTTCTTTATTGTTCCAAGTAACATAAAAAACAGCATTAAATCGTATGTAACTAATGGGTAGAGTACTTGCACTTTTAATTATCTGCACCATAAAACTAATTTATTTGTTCTTGTAGATTAGAAGTAGACGATCATAAAATGGATTGCAAGGAGCGGACAGATGCTACTGGCGGGAGACTTTGGATTCGGAGAGGGGCAGAAACAATAGAAGACTTAAAACCCTAATTTTCAGTTGCTCAAAGCTGATAATGATGAATGGTGGACATGTCATTTGAAGTAAGATGTTTGCTTGAATTGTCTCGACAATCCTTATTCTAGTTAAAAGGCTTCGATACAAAGGAATCCGATTTTAGGATCTAACGAGTAGGTACCTACTGTAAGTCACCGGAGAGGACGTGATAAATAAGAAAAAAAGGTAGATGCCCAATGTATGAGCATACAATCCGTCAGGACACCGATTAATAAATCGTTAAAGCCAAATATGGTGATATGATAATGGCAACCCAATAAAACTTAACAAAAGAGCTATCTGAGCAACTGGGTACTTTCGATAATGACCTGCCAGTAAAGACCTTCCTTGTCAATCTCGACGTCGCTAATGAAGATTGAAGAATTCTTTCGAAAAAACGAATCCTTGAGGCGGAAAAAGTAGTACTTGAAGGATATACCTATTTAATTATAACCGTTCGACATAACAGAAATATTAATAACTTTAAAATTTTAGCCAGTAATGTATAAAGCATTCTGGGCATGCTCTTAGATTTATTGTTGGTACAACGGATGCTTCTTTGCATGCGGCATTATGATCCTCCGCATGAGGAAATGTCAAGAAAACAACTTTCATGCGACCGAGCGACTAGTAGTTCCTGAACTATAAACCGCGCGCGCAGTCTAGCCAGTTTAGAAAGTGGAAACTGGGGAGCGTGCACACTTGCACAGACGACGCATTAGCGCATAGATTTCTCGGGATTCTCTCGCGCTTTCCACTGACATACTTTTACGGCTATATTTATGACATTTCTATTAAATGTCACCATGGGCAGTTGAGGTTTATAACAGTACCTAATGAATTATTGTAAACATGATTATGATTCATTTTACATATGCTGTAACTTTGTTATAGTTTAGATACACTCAAAAGTAAAGCAAGACTAAAATTAGGGACAGGGTTATATGAATCGCAAAAGTCAATGTCGTAATCAACGTTTCAATCATTAGAAGGGCTCAAATAATTTGAAGGCAACGTTTAAGGTCGCATTGCTGGCCTCGATACCTTGTCGCTAGTACAGCTTGATGTAGGTACTCGTCGATTTCAAAAGTTAGAACCTTGGTGATCTAATTTCCCCTCATTGAGCATTCAAAGGGCGTAACAAGCATGACGGCCCTTCACGGGGCCCTTAGTCTTCCATCGATGCAAACCGGTAATCTCTGATTTCTATTGTTCTATTATTCTATGCGATTATTGTGTACCGTTTATTCGTAAAAACCCCACCATAATGGCAAACGATTTAAACATCATTACGAGAATTGTTTATACTTAGTGGATATTATGAAATTAAATAAATAAATATACAACTTTAACCCGATAATTAAGATAATTGTCACTTTATACATTGAGACATAATTTGTTTGAATTGAATAAGTTGCGAATGATTACAATTCATTATAAACCACAAAAAAAAGGTCAAAACAGCATCTTTAACTTACAACTGTTGCATTGGTTCCACCAGATTGTCTTTTCACGTGCGTTTACTTCAGTCTTCTTATTTTCAGTCTTCTTAAGTTTTTTCTGTATTTTGTGACACTTTTCCTTAACACTAAACTCAGTCTTAGGCGCTACCATGTTCACTTTGTCCTTTTTAACTTGAAAACCAAACTTTCCGCTTCCCATTTTTACTTTAGCACATAGCGTTCACATCAGCACAAGTAAAGGCTCATTATCCTCTCCACGGACGCCTAGGGCATGGCTGGCGTCGGCTGAATTGTTTAAAATGTTAAAATTATGACTGTACTATATAAGTACACGTTCGCCACTCGAGTGTCGTAAAGATATTCGATATCGAATTATTTTGTTGCGGAATGAAACGGAATCCATAAAACTAAAAGGTTTTATAGAGTTATCTCGAGGAGGCTTTGGCCTTGTAAGGTTCATTAACACTACCAGTCGATAATAACTAAAATGTAATCAAGCGTGTGATGATCGGCTTATCTATTTGAGTCACTCCCATTTAACTGATTAAATTAATTTAATAGTGAAATTTGTAATTAGTCGGGAACGATAAACAGCAACGTTTCACATACCTAGTTCTCTCACGATGTCTAGGCATACCGAGATAAAATAATTATTAACGGACTGTATAATGTAAATTGACGATATTTTCCACATCAGTGAAGCGCGACCCTTTTGCACGACAGAAGTATTATCAAGTTGTAAATATCAATCTAGAGCTCAGCGTTTAATTTTAATTGCAACTTTGTTGTGAGTAGGTACCTACCTACCTACTTGGCACTTGGTTGGTACCTACCAAATGGTATGTTGCGGTCGCGATTCGATAGTTAGAGTTATTTCTGAGATTTGACTTAATAGGCACTCAGTTGAAGTAGGCAAACAGTGGCAATAAACAATTAATGTTTTTTTTTTGCGCTCAAGAGTAATTGCCGTGTAATATAATCCTGCTGAACACGGAAGGTAGCTATAGAGACCTAAGATAAGATCGTACAATAAATTCATTGCGTCGTTGTCGAGCATTTAATGATAAGCAAAAACAAATATAAAACAAACGTTGCACTGCACTGCATTTAATCCTCTAGAGGCTTGATGCCGATAATAAAAGCGGAAAAATTAAACTTCTCACATAATTATGTGTCACGTTGTTGAGTAGGTGCACTTGGAATGGTACCATGAATACACCCATGGACATTAATGCCTGACGGTTCAATTACATAGACCAATGATACATAAGCGTAAGCTTTTAAAAGTTTAAGATCGTCTAAATTAGCTCTCTGGACGCGCGCCTACCTCTGAACAGTATAATCGCTTTGATTATTATCCGCGAGATCATTAAGATGAGCTTAATATACATTTTTTATTAAAAATATTAACATGAATGTGTGATTACAAATAATAAATATTTACAGGGCTATTACACAATATTTTATAGTGTTTTAATATTAAAGTAAAACCCATAAAGTGATGCGTTATTAGTCCCATTTTTTATGATGATGACAACCCTAAAATACTTGTATATTTATCGTGAGGTTACTCGACAAAAGGTTAAGTTTTACAAGCTCGTGGAACGATTTAATATACCATAAACTGCAGTTTGAGTTTTCCATCGTAGTAATGGCATTTTTTGTCTGCTGCATTTTTGCATAAGCGACTAACATTTCCTTGAGCTTATAAAAATAATGCAATGTTTTTTACCGACTGCGAATCACTATTCAGCACTTAGCATTCAGTGTTGATATCTAAATAAAATATAACAGAACGTGTCTAATCCCTCAAATTCATCATCACTTTGTACAAGCCAGCTCCTAATCCATGTATTGAATGCAATGAGCGTACTGACCTAATAAAACGATAAAACTTATACGTACCTACACAACGTATACATAACGTTGAAATTATATCACTGGCCAATTGGTCCTGACTAAATCATGGCAAATTGTTCGCCTTCTGTTTCTTGTATTAATGTAGTGTCTCTGTTCTTTGATAAAATAGTCCAGCATAATGGGGATAACAATTCGTATTTGATCAAGACTATTTTACTCATAGCTTGCAGATTTCGGAGAACAAGTTTAGTCAACACCGATACAGGAACAAAGCACTCGATTATAGTTAATAATTGGCCCGTTGTTACGTCCGCTTATAAGCAATATTTCATCTAACAACTGACGCTAACTATTCGCACTAAGCTTGAAATAGTGAACGTTGACTGTACACTAATATTTCGTCGATATTATTCTTTCCTGTGATGTGACAACAGTTAAGCTAATAGAGTTTGTTCGCGGCTGAATTGATGATTATAATACACGCTCTATCTTGTACCTTCAAATATATAGTGTGATACTTAAATACTTTCTTATGACGTTCCGCTGTTATTTTTTGGACATCAAATAATTGTAACTTGCTATGTCAACTAGTGATGATGCGTCCACATTTGCCAATGATTCCCAGAACTGATATGAAAACCACCAGATGTTGGAAGATGTGACATAATAATATTGTTGCATGATTCATCAACATATTCATTAAGTAAACATTAAATAATTATTATGAATAGACTTCTGGCAGTCGGTTCACCGGACACTGCTGGCTGCTTTAATTATTTTTATAACGGATGGTTATCTTTTCATCTACACAATAGGTTTCGCTAAGTCTGCTTGCGACAATCAAATGACTCAATAGTTATTAATAAGCTATCAGGTGTTTCCTCTATCGGCACATTCACACCTAACGGTAACTCTTGGCATTTTGATCTGGTTCACGAAACAATAAAATTATACGCCTGTCATCGAAACTTGTTATACCGTAGGCCTATTCAAGTGTCATCACCCTCGTTTATTTACAACCTTAATAATCTGCACCGATGTCATAGTAGCTACTGAGGCCAATGAACATAATCAGAGTGTAGAGTAACATTGTGATTCACAACTGCATTGCGAACAATACGAATTCTTCAATAGTATTAGATCGGAAGCTAACAAAACGCGGGTTCGTCGAACTCAGAGCGCAGCGTGTTTTGATAAGGTCACCAATTCGCCATCCGCCAATTTTTTTCCGAGAGAATCGCAGTTACAGTTAAAAAAACGCAAAGCGGTCAAACTCGGACCGTTTTAATTACTTCATAGTCACGTACTTGTAGTAAAAATTTACTGTTAGTGGAAAGTGATATGACAAACCGGACGCGGGTTGATATTGGATCTGCGTTTTTTCTCAAAAGTATCGTATAATGGCGCGCAGGGGATTTATTTTTCCGTGGCAACAACCTCATTAGATTCGCTTACGAAATCAAAACAAACATATCCTCGTGGTTAAGGACCTAAGTAATTAAACTGATTAACATTTTTATTGTCGTCCGTCTAACTTTATGTGTCGATCGGCGCTGTTTAAATGCAAATCGAACTATCGCCATTCTATTCGCAGCTGAGCGCGTACTCTCGAGAACAAAATTCTTATTATTTTCTTAATATTATGTTTGCATAGAATCAATGTAGCCAGATAACGTGAGTGAATATCCAAATAACTGTTGAATTATAAACAGTTACGCAGGATTATATACCTGTATTTTATATAACGTTACTACATCGTATAAAATTCAGAAAAAAACTGTTTCCAATGATAGAATCTAAATTTCGGAACTATTGAAAAGTCAATGACTGCATTTATTTTTATAGTTGTCAATCAAGATACGTGTTTGGTTAGATTCATCTCTAATTGAAGAAAAAAACACGAATCGAAAAGTAGGCGCGATATTAAAATGTTAGTAAACGGTTATAGAAACGGTAGTTTTGCGTTATGATGATCCAATCATAAATAATAATTTAAAATAATTGAATATTATTGAGTTTTTTTTTGCACAAAACATTATGCAAGCTAGTACCAATGTACGAACACGAATGCACTTCCTAGGCGTTGCGCCTGCGCATACGAAATGAGACACCCACGGTAAGTGAGTCACGTCCACACGCGCCTCCGGCCCTACTTTACTATCGTACATACATTATGTACGAGCAAAGACAATAATGATGTTTATTGTAAAGACTTCATCGTTCAAATGACAGGATTAAACTACTACAGGATGTCTTTACTGTTTCTTAGAACGTTTAGGGCTAATATTAGCACGTCTAAAAATGTTGTTCCAACTTTGTATGGCATAGCGACTAAATAAGTAATGATTCAACAGTCATCTACTAAGGTTTACGATTATGTGCAAAACGCTCAGATGTAAAGGGCAATTAATTATTAAAACAGCTGCAGATAAAAAATCTACATTATTTTGAAGGGTCCATCAAGAGACGAACGTAATTTAACGTTTAAAAGTTTAAGGTCAAACGTTTCTGTCAGGGGCACGCTTAAACAAGAAAATAGTTTGATCTTTTTGTAGCCCGTCTGTATACAGTAGTTCCCTTCAACCCGTATACCTAGCAACCTTCGAATTTCTGACTGACAACAGTACCTAGCTTTAGATAATTTATCTTCGTTATACAGGACGTAGTGATGACTGAATACGTTGCAATTTCTTTGGCAATGCTCAAGGCCTATGACATGAATATAATTAGTAATAATAAAAGCGCTTCACTCGCCAAGCCACGTTATTATTTATGGGAACATTTAAATCTAAATGCTTTTGGTGCGCTAAAAGTCATCGCACTATGAAGATGTTTTTATTGGCTGATAGTTTAGATGGGACTAACAATTGGTAAAGTGTCTCATTAGATTGAAGACATTTGCTGTTTAGGACTTGTCTGAAATCATACAATTAACAATCGTTTAAGCACGATAAAAACTGCTAACCTATGCTAAGCCATGAAAACCAATTCAGTCATTTGTGTTGAAATATAACATCATTAATATAATACTGAAAGATTTCCATCTAGTTTGACGCTGCATCGCGTGACTAACACGAGACCATCAATCAAACACAATCATTACTCTTAACTCCATCTTTAGACATTAAAACGCTGGCCAGTTGCGTATATTCAGTTCCCTTTTCCTCAAATAGAGCTCGAGTCAGATGTTTTATTCGTTTTCCTGTTCAAGGGAGCAGGTGTGCACTAACGAGGCTACCAGTACCATTTGGCCCTAATGTTGGTTCGGATGACCTTTTCCCATCTCGCTCCAACTAACACCCATTTTATATGGAAACTACTTACGTAGGGTGACATATCGACAAATGGCAAAAGTTGGTTATGTAACAAATTGATGAAGTTCACAGTCATTGTCAAGTTATATAACTGAGTTATTTTATACCTTTATGACAATGACACTCGATTCATAAGTGCATGCACTCGTAGATACGCTCAAGTGAGATTGCACGTAATTATTCTCGTACAATTCCTTGAAGTGATATAGTTATTCGCGTTACGCCTCTAAGCATACGTGGTATGGTTTATAGCTATACAGAACAAAGATTCTCTTCACAGCGCTGGTGACCCACAAACGCATAATAGCTATCGAATTTCTACCATACCGAGAGCAAGTTGTGATCGCCTAACACAACCGTCCTTACTATATAACTTTATTGAGAAATTGACTTTGTGACCCTATTAATGTGGGATTTTAGTTCAACGTACTAAACTACCGGGGTAACCGTCGGTACCTATACCTAAGGATAACAATTTTATAATATCTATTAATTAGCTCTAGTATGAAAAGTAATGAAATTATTTACAAAATTAAAAATTATGTTTGTTATTAATTAAATTACCTGAATGATTTGAGAATGTAAGCGACAATCATTGATATTTAATATAAACAAGCAAACGCAACACAATCAACCGCGTGACGAACGTAGTTAGAGTGAAAACAATAACAAATTGAAGCCAACATGCAGAAATAAAGAAACCACACAACAGAAAACACGACAACAAACATTGCGACATTCGAGCGGCGATAACATACACTGTCTCCCGTCAAACTCGTACACTTTACCTATAAAATTAGTAAACACTCAGAGTTTCGGTTATCGCGGTAATCGTCACTAGTATCGTATATGTCGTCAAAGCTACCGGGCTGGATCGAGGCGGTATCGCGGTAAACGCGTGCGCAGGCTTGTATGCGCGGCCGTTGCGCCGGCCGTCCGTTGCGACAATGCGCTTCCATGTTGCCGTGTGCTGCCTCCCCCAGTCTCACCAATTGCCTAGCCACCTCTCTCTTTTGAGTTGTCACGGGTCGGGCCAATGGTAAGCACACGGGCCCGCACTTTGCTATCTTTCATCAGTGTTCAAAGCGATGTTTATTGCAAGGGTGATGTATAAATAAATATGATAATCATCTAAGTAAATGCCAGATATGAATAATCAAGCACGAGGGTTGCTAAACACTATGAAGATACGTAGAGCCAAGTACCCGAATCATAATAAAACTAGGATATTTCAAAATGAGTCAACGTTAAAAGTACCTAATACGCAATATTTCAGACATCCATTCGATCGCGTGTTTAGAATCATGTGAAATCAGAGGTGAAATAGAGCGGATACTGTGTGCATAATATTATTGAGATGGTTCGATTGAAATGTTAATCGTGTTCACAACTATAAAGTAGGACATCATTAAAAAGGTTCGTTCAATGGAATTGCTACTACTGAATTATTGTTTAATAAATTCAGATAAGACTCTATAATACTTTGCTCATAAGTTAGCATTTTGAATACTTTATTTTAACTTTCCAATAATTCGTAATATACTTGACCGCGTGAGTTTATATGATTTATGAATGTAGGAAGAACAGATAAGTATTGCAAGACATGGTATTCAGAAGTATAAACTCGAAATATATGAAGCATCCATATTTACTACCTTCTAAAGCTAAGATCCATCAATTACATATATGTATGTACCTATATACCAAACGTAGAACTTCCTTAATCTATGTATTTCAAATCACTCTCCTCGATATAGAACGATTATAATCGATAATAGAGCACGAGTATTGCCCGTATAACTAGTTTACCCTTAATCAACAAGGCACGCTGTAAAGCTTTATGTTTTGATTGTTTAGTGTGAGCCAACCACAAACCTTTAACCGCTATTCAATTTCGCCATACCTACTATACTACATAGTTGGCTAAAGATGTCTATAGGTACCATCATAATATCTGCATTTCTACAAGGAAGATGGCATAGGACTCATATGTTCTAATGCGGTAAGCAGCTCTTGCCGGTATAGATTGAAATCAACACATGACTGATGACAAAATTGCACTATGAAGTATGAGGGACATTGTCAATTTTGAGAATAAAATAAACCTATACCTACTACTACTGAGTGAAAAAGGTCTAAAGAAGCGAAAAAAAACTTCAAATCGTTTGAGAAAGAATTAAAATATGAATTGCTATATAATTGTAGAGACAGATGATATGGTCAAATGGTCATAGCTGAACAAACAGCTTTATTAGTACAACCTATACATTCCCCTGAACATTCGTGCCATAAGTTATCCCCACCACTCGGGTTTTCATCATATTTATATTTATGCTAATAGGTCTCTACACGGACCGGTTTAAAAAAGGGTCAAAATGTCCAGTAATTACCGTTAACGATTTAATTAACGGTATTGATCCGACTTCAAAAATAAAAACAATTTAATCGCATAAGAACGTAAGAACATGTGCTAAGTGGCTAAGCCTACTTCCAGATTGGTCACAAGAAGTACTTACATACTACAAATAAACTCAAGCTTGTTTCCCGGAGGGGTGGATAGAAACTAGATAACCTAAAGATCTCGGCATTACCTTTTCGACACTTCACTTAAATTAATTAAAAGTACATTAAACCAATCCATTATTTAAAAGCAATTGATATTTTAGTACCTATTAGAAATCAATCGACATTAATAACTGTAACCCAGTCCAGTTCTAGATATGATTGTACGTAAAAAAAATATTTAAAAGTATAGTACTTCTCCCGCTAACTTTGCTAAATAAATGGATTGGCTGAAAAACCATTCTGTACACTGCCCACGAGTGACGCACGGTACCTACGTTTGGTTCTACAGGGATCTAGGTATATACGAGCGATGGGTCGTTTCGATCGATCGAAAGAAAATCGTGACGATTGATCCCGAAGAGCCATATACTTAGGTACGATATATTGTTACAATATTCAAGACTGCATCGACTTTTGTTGCGATAACAACGTTCACGTACACTATCGATCGTAACGATGAGTCTGAAGCGACGGATCATATTGTATAAGTGGCCCTTTAGTATGTCACATGTTCGACATGAACGTGAAAACACTTTATATTATCTAAGTGGCACAATAATACGAATATGTATATAAACATAATACACAAATAAAGTGTGTTAATTTCCAAATATCAACAGTAAGTTGGAGCAACGTACGATAACATAGTCAAACATGCTTTCCGGTGTTTACATATTTCATAATTATTAATCTAGATTCACATTAAATATGAATATAATATCTAGAGCTCATCAATGTTGTTGACTGATACTTCCTTCGCAAAATTAACACGAACACGCAACTCTTACGAAATCCATACAAACATTGACATAAGCATTAACCGTGTCAATGCAGCAAAACAAACTTACAGTTTGCAAGGGCGTCGAAATAGACCGAGCATATTGGCAGAAACGATGCTAATTTATAACTAGGTATTCTGGTATTAAACCTCAAAATGCGAAGTCAAATAATATGTGTGTGACATATTAACTCACTGTTTAGTGGTCACCACTAGACTGAACTTCTTCTTATCGTATAGTTGATGAACAACCTGGTGTCAGAGTTTAAACCGCCAGTAGGCCTCTGACATGGCTTTACACAAAGTTGAAAAATATCTCAGGTGTGCCGGTTTCCTCACGATGGTTTCTCTCACCGTTTTTAGCAACTGATAACTAATTTATAATACGCACATGAATTCGAAAAGACATTCGTGCGTGCCGGTGTTTGAACTTGCGACCTTTGACTTGGCAGTCCTACGGTCATACCACTCAACTGAACTGAAACTACATTTTGTCAACTGTAACGTCTGTGAAACTGATTTGTTGCGATGCAATTGCACTAATTATAAAAAAATATTATGGACCTAAATATTTGCTTCTATGTTTTTAGAAACCACAAGTCTATTTCTTATGAGGACCTGATGCTTTTCTATTTACTGAAGAAGATAGAAGATTTCTATTCTCTCAAGTTTAATTGCAACCACTCAGTTAAATTTTATATGCTAAAGTAACTACATTGTTTTTTAACACAATAAACTCATCTCTATAACAATGTAAACAAGTTTAATTGGCCGATTAATTTGTATAAATTTCTTCGAACGTTCATTGTATACGCATAATTTAAGGCAAGCCGCCAAGAATGTTGGCGAAAACTAAGAGATAATCACTCAGTGTTTAATTAAAAGTCTATCGAATTAAAATTACATAATTTAAGAATTCGAAAACAAAAGAAACGTAGGGTCGAGGTCGATGGGTATGTTATACACTATGTTGACGAATACATTTACTTAGGCCAGATAGTCTCTTTCAGCAACAGGCAAGACAAAGAGATAGAGCGGCGTGTCGATAATGCCTGGAAGAGCTACTGGTCTATGAAAGAGCTAATGAAGGGCAACCTGCCACTGTCACTAAAACGAAAGCTCCTCGACATGTGTATTCTGCCCATCCTAACCTACGGTGCCCAAACTTGGTCCCTGACCGAGATTCAGAAGTCCAAGTTGAAGGTCTGCCAAAGGGCTATGGAGCGCAGCATACTTGGGGTGAAAAGGACGGATCACGTCCGGAACACCACGCTGCGCTCCAAAACACGCATAGCCGACGTAGGAACAACAACTGCCAGGCTGAAGTGGAACTGGGCCGGCCACATCTGCCGTATGCACCCCGAAAAGTGGGCTAACATCGCCACCAAATGGTTGCCACAAGACGGAAGCCGGAGACGCGGAAGACCCAGACGGAGATGGCGGGACGATTTGGACGCCTTTCAAAGCGGCTGGCCAGAGCTGGCCAAGGATAGGGGGAATTGGAAAATCAGGGGAGAGGCCTTTGCCCAGCAGTGGGAAACAATATAGGCTAATTAAAAAAAAAAAAAAAAAATTTAAGAATAGTCAAGAATGTGTTTGTTGGCATACGTTTTCATAGAAGGTGACCAATAAAACATACTCACTCATAAGATTTTTCGTCTCAATGCTTGATGTTATTTATCGCGTGCTAAATTGTACACTTATCGATAAATCTATGGCCGATTAGCTACAATTTAAACTACTATAGACTACAGTATTTTATATCTTAAAAGATAAGGTTATAAATAAACAGAAGTTGTAAAAAAGCAAGGAAATACCTAAATATTTCAGTCAAGTCATTTGGTTCAGGCCTTAATTATGAGACTCTCTTGTATACAATTGTTTAGAAATGCTAAGTCACTTCCCACTTTTAATGAGCCTTTGGATAGGGGCGGGACCATATTTAACTTTTTCATAAAGTCGTATGAAAAACTAATTAATATTCATTCTTATTAACGTAACCGCCAGCCCTATTCGGGGTCGTATAGAGTAAATCTGCAAATCTTATACAGTGTGTTAACAGTTTGACGCAACTTCGGTCGCCGTGCCTGGACGGTGACTATCTAAATCACAAGGCTAACGCGAACGGTGATTTTCATAGACAACAAAATGCATACTCATAATAAGTCAACCCTTATCCTTACTATAGGAAATGCAGAAGTACTTAGCTCTGCCTGAAATCAAATAAGTAAAACCGATCTTATTTAAACTCACGAAATAAAAAGAGGTTCATAACCATTCCAGGCGGTCAGGTCGCGGGCGGAAAATGTACAAGCTGTTTATTTTCATGTCATCTGTATTCTATTATTTCTTTATTTCATAAATTTATTATCTAATGTAACTCCTCTATTAAGAGTCGAGCATTAGGACCACCCCTGATATACTTAGCAAGAAAACTGAACCCTTTTTTCCAAACGTTCTCCATGGTAGGCCAACGACATTCAGCTAGTGTGAATCGGGTTCGTTTTAGTCCTCATACATTTCTGTATTTCATCAGACATATTTTTAGCTGGGATCCTGTGTGGCATTTGTCATGCCAAATTCCGTGTTGTCCTTGTTTCTATTGTCTCCTTTTAGTCCTTTTCTCATTCGATACTCTACCTATACCTTTACAATTTATAATAGATCATGCTGTCATGCAATTGTAGAAAAGATGCATAATTTATGTTTAATTATAATTAGTGTAATAATTGTTATTACATTGCCGTACTTGATAAGCCCTAGATATTATAATAATGTCACAAGCTTTTAATTGTCAAAAATAGTATCTAATAATAAAATTATAATAACCTAAGTTCCGGGTAGAATGCTACTGAAATTTTCAATTTTTCTGTGGCAACACAAAGTCTGGGTCCGTGCCAAGTTAATGGCAATAAGCTCGTCCGCTATTACCTTGGGACCTATAATATAACATAACTGACGTCATGTGTCTGTCAACTTTGTCTACCCCTACAGGCATGATGTTATGTTGTAGTAACCTAAAAGTATATATTTAAATAGTTATATTTTTACACCTTTACCTAATAATAGTCGTAATTGTTTTATCAAGACAGCCTCAACAAGACGCGAATAGTAAGAATGTATACGTTTTTTTTAAGTTCATCGACACGGACCTTCCTCAACTACCTATTTAAGATAATACAAAAATATATTATTCTGAACAGGAAGTGTCTTTAATAGATATATAATTGATATGACGACATCATTTGCATAGTCGAGAATATAGGTACTCTATACAACTTATCCCATCGAGAGCTTCCTATTGACTTTATTTAATTTTTTAAGAACCTACAATATTATAGATCTACATAAGTATTATAATAAACAAATAAATTAAAAGAAATAATGACGCACACTTTTCTTAATCACAATAACTATGAAATCCATTGTATTTCTGAAACTAACAATACAATTTTGTAGAGTCACACGACACTCACAAGTAAAGATCGTCAAAAACGATAGGTACCAATGAAATTCAAGTCTATTATGGTCTAGCAATAAGTACAACTTGTTTTGAAGGAATGAAAGCATTAAATTGTATTGAATTGAATTTTATTGGCCCTACCCACACACTTAGTTTCACTGAAATTACAGTTCAGCAATAAATCCATACCGCGGGAAATAAGCGTACCCGCAGGTGGGAGCAGAAAAATGAAAGACACGATTATAACTCCCCACAATAGTGTCATTAATCCTTTATGGGTTCCTCGACCCCAGTTCTCGAGTGATAGACAATGGTGGTAGTCGTGTTTGTGAGCTGAATTAATGCGTATGCACATGCAATGGGAAGCGGGACTCGACCAGCCTTGAACTTGTGCATGCACTTCTATGCAAGCGATGAATGCGAAAGCAGTCGCCATTTCTAGTCGGCACGTCATGTAACGCGTACGTAAAAGCCGACACGCAGCATTTTCCAGCTAGCTGGACACAGAACGCACCTAACGCGTCGCCTGCACCACGCCAGTCTGAATGCATTCCACGCTCCCATCCGTGTTACACTGTGCTCTTAGGCCGATAATGCTGAAATATGTTAATTAAGCGTTGACGACGTCGCACCCAAGTGCACTGGTAAGATAATCCGCTTTAATTATTTCAACAACAATAATATAGATCATAACTGTTGAATATCCTCACATAAAACCATATTCCGTAAATTTTAAAAAAGATGCGCTCATATTTGTACGTGTGATTATAAATTAAAATTTCTAGAACATGTTTGTTTGATATTTCTTTATATATTTTATCCTGACTTGATGCAATGGTAATATTTTAAATTCACGTGGGATTGTTTTACATAAGTAGGAGTAAGTAAAAGTTAAGAAGAAGAGTAACATAGGTATTATAACAAATGGCAAAAGTTGAGAAGTCAATAATAATAAAATTAAATAAATGCTTCGTTTTATATACCTATCTTAACAAATAGATAAATGTCAAAGTCATGGTAAGTTATGGCCAGTTTCACCGATATTTTCAGTTGTGGATTTATATTTATTAGATCACGTTTTATAGTTCCATCTCCTATGTACTCTAAATATAAAGCATGATAAAAAATAGAATAGATTATCAAGGCACACGGCATAAAAACAAAAATAATGTTTTTATGCATATTATATTGAGACGACACCATAAAATGTATATTGCGTTATTTTCAGAGCTATTAAATATATAGCGTCGCGTTCTGAGAGTTAAGTAAAGGATAGTTTAGTAATTTTCCAGCGATCTTGCGAATTGTGCGGGGTAAACAGCCAGTAGGTTGCGGGGTCAACGACCCGCCAACCGGTCGAGCTTTAAGCTTTGCCGGGCGGACATAGTGAGACAAACTTGGCCCACATTTCAAAGTTATTACGACCAGTATTCAATGTGTAGGAGAACGCGAGAGATCCTGGATTATTTAATGTTTTGTATGTATTCCAGTACGCTTGACATTTAACATGAAATCTGCATTAACTAATGTTTTCTCGGTTTGGCATCTCGCATTTAGCGCGAAGGAACATTGCAACTAAAAGATCTTTGACCAGGAAAACGTTACCCAGAATATTAAAGTTTAAATAAGGCAAAAGTTTAAGATGCTCATTTGTCAAATTACATTTTCATTCAAATTAATTAAGGTATTATGAGTAACGAACAATCATATGTAGAGTCGCGGTTGTAGTTATTTCGGAACGTCGCGTCGCCGCGTAAAGGCCATCCTGACCTTAGATAACATGACAGCTGGGTGGCTGCAAATATTAAATAAACTGATCTTTAAACTGAAGCTAAGACTAGCTCTATAGTCCAGTAACGAACCCATCAACGGAGCTATAAAATTTGACGAGGGAGATGATGACAATACGTTGGCCGTTGTAACTCTACTTACTGAATTTCTCGTTGTTGATCTTGAAATTATTATAAATCACTTCTTCTTCTACATCACTTAAAATGACTATCAGTATTTTATTGCTAAGAAAGCAGAATATCTTATAAATGTACAAAAAAAATCTCTTGAGATTTCACGAGTAGAGTCGATTTTTTACATGCGCAATTGCGCATACCTTCCTATAATGACTTTATTCACGTCCTTGTCATAAACAATTAATAATACTAAATGGCGCTTTATTCGTTATTTCCAAGACAGCTTCGTCATCGGCTTTTATTAATTTGCAACATTGAAAAGCTTCCAACCTCACTCGGAAAGTATTTTAATGATATCACGGATTACAGTTATGTCATTACGTGGAAGGTAATCTTTCGTTAATAACTTTGATCTGAAGGATGATTGCCTAGATTGATTTTGTGAAATAATTATTGCAATGTCATAAAACTGTTCGCATAAAAAATAACGGATTTAATATACTTATTTTTAAGCCGTTTTATTGAACCTATTATATTCTATCAAAAAAATTGTACTGAAATTCCTATTATTATATTTTGTGGGTATATTTACAGAAACTTAAACTAAAACAAAAAGAGTTACCCGATACAACTAGCCTTTAGGTCGAATTTAGGTAAACTAAGCGTAATATTGTACCAAAATAAAGCTTGGTGTAGGTACTATTTTGCTCCTGTTATTTCTTACGTGTATTTAAAATGTTAATAAAAATCCGACTATTTATGAACAATGTTGACTTTCTGCTTTGAAGATGAAGGTACCTATGATTTAGCCAGGCAGAGTTAGGCCAAATGTATATGTATACTATAAAACAGTTATTCATACGATTTCATGTAAAACAAACAATATTATGTCGCGATAATAATTATTTATTCTATGCAAATTCTTAAGCCATAAAATATTTTATTGTAACGGTATCCAAATAGTTCCTTGATTAATGGCATGTTATCTAATTAAACTGAATGTTTAAGGCCAATAAGTTTAATTACTCAACATAAATATAACGTTGGTTATGCGTTCAAAACATTATTATAAAACACACCTAATGCAGTATGTAACGTCACAATTCGTATATCTAGAGTATTTTTTTATCTTTGGTAAGCTCTGCCTTTTAAAACAAACATTTTTGGTATCAATAGACCCCACATGAGTTTATGACCTATTTACAAGGTTCTGTTAAGCCTGTGGATTAAACTTCCGGTATCTACAATTATGTTCGTTCTCCTTTGTTCTATAAATTAACAAGCCGCATTAGCCGTTTTAAACACAAAATATGGAGAAGTTTCTAAAGTTTATTGCTTTTAGTACAAAGGGGCTTTGATACTAGGTGCTTAATTGGCCCGAAAGAGATGAGATAAAGCCAATTTTACCGGTAAAGTGGTGTTGTGGGTCGTAAACTGTTTTATTGCATCAACGCAACAGTATATTGCCTGAAACCCTGCATGCTTTGTGAATTGTATTCGGCTGAAATGAGAGCTATTTTTTAATTTGCACGTGGAATGCTGCGGCCAGTACGTTCTTTAGAATCAATTCGGAATAAAACAATCAACCTGATTGGCGGAGTGGCTAAGCGATTGGACTGCTGTGCTAAGGCTTGCGGGTTCGATTCCCGCACGGGACAAATATTTGTGCGATCCGCAGATGTTTGTCCCGAGTCTGGGAGTTTGTGTATGTGATATTTTATCCATTTTTTTTAAGAAAAAAAATGGATTACTTACAGTGTTCAAATTTAATGACACAATCTTGATGCTCCTTTGTCTGCTCTGACCAGCGCTGTGTCGACCAATAAATGAATTGATCATTTCTTCACTTTGAAGTAAACAAAGACGGGTGAAGCTAATGACTAAAATCGAACAGCTAAAAGAATCTATACTCGACCTATTTCGTGTTGGAATGAAACTATGAACCTTCCCGCAACCGCCCTCTATGCGCCTGCGCCGACTGGTTACATTAATCTCTCGCTTTGCGGTTAGTGTGTCGAGTAACGGTACAGCGGCAGATGGAGCCAGCGCGCCTACACCAAAACATAGAGCATTAGCCTCTGTAGATACGATGTATTAATAAAAACATTTAATGTATAATACCTATCTAACTACGTTGAACTTAGTCACTTACCGCCTCAATTTTTGCTACAAGCAAATGCATATTGCTGTTCTATATATTTTTTGTACAGTTTATATGTCATAAAACAACAGCATATTGCTTACATTTACTAAAAAACAACATGTACTCACAATATAAACCTATGCATAACTTATTATGCCACTCATCAACATTTGTACCTAACCGCGCGTCTGCCGATGAGACAGTAAATAAACTCTGTGTATGCACATTCGATGCCAAAGTATTGAACTTGCGCGGGTTGTAGTGTGTCATGAGCAGTTATGTGATGCCTGTGACCCACTTCATTGTTAATCATACACAAAAAACATAACTGACCGTTGTCCGCACTGTTCAATTGTACGCACATTTATTATACCGGTCCTGATATATTTTTGGATGTCAAACACTGGTTGTATAATTCTCTTTCTGCCTGAAATTAACGGAAAAATCATCACATAATGATGAATAGTCATATTCACCATTAAGTGATGATTTTTCCGTTAATTTGACTTGATCTGATAAAATTGTTTTAATTTAATTTATATAATGTATGAGAATTTCCTCCACGAGTGACGACATTATGAACCCGCTGACTAAAAAATTCAGACAAAAGAATTCTTCGGTTCAGAGTACCTGTATAATAATTAAAATCCTTGCACTATAGGTAGATACCGGTAAATATAATTAAGTAATTTATTCCTCCAAAGCAAGTTATAAAAAACGGTAGAATTTCCCACAAGATGTTTTAGACAAAATTGACTTTAAACACTAAGAACTTCTTCAATTGGAAGTTTGATCCCAATTCCACACAATGACGTGTATGTTTTTCATTACGCTACAAAAACTACCAACTATAAATTACAATGTTCGACGTCACATGTTCACACAGTTACAAAGTATAAGAGACTCTGCAGCATTTGCGAACAAAAAAATGATCACGAATCAAATGCATAACCTAGATTTGGTAGCAATAAAAAATCTATACAGTTATCTATCGAATCATATTATCTGTGAGGCAGGACCGGAGAGCCAGGTCGACGACCGCAGCAACTCACGTTTTTAGTTTGACGTTTTGGTTTATAGAATACTTGAAGTGGCAGAAAATAAATAATTTTGATGCGACTTGAGATGTAACTGGTTTCTAAGAGGCCAAAATGGATGTGTGAACTTTAAAATTTAGTAAGAATACAGTTTACGATGACAGGACGCGATTATGTCAAATTAAATAAAGAAGCACATTTCGCGGCGTGGGTTCTCCTTATTTATCAGACACTAAGAAACTACACAATGATCTATTAGATGACAAAGCAGTTTGTTGTTCGATAAATAAGTAACAGGTTTGTGTAATTTTTTCTCACATAAACAATTAATATCCTCCTGACCGAATTTCGGTCACGGCGGCCTGTCTTAGCTGAGACTAGCCATCTGCGCAGGAGATATTATAGTGCACAAGTATGCACGCAAATACAAGTGCACTCCCTATTCCCTCACTCTCATAATCCGATAGTACGGTAGACCGACACGACAGGAGAGAGATCAGGCGTAGGCCCAACGGCTTAACGTGCCTTCCGAAACACGGTGGGGTCTCGACATGTGAAAACGGTCACCCATCACAAGACTGACCGCGGCGAGCACGGCTTAACCTCGCAGATCGACTGATCTGCCGGGTAGCTGCATAGCTACGAGCCCCACAATTATTAAGTATATCATCGATCACACAATAACCTAACATGCTATGATTTAAGTAGCTCATTTGTTATTTCAATTAGCAAACAAACTGTCGTTTTATAACGAAGACGTGTAATAACCGTCGGTAATGAGTGAAATAACGAAGTAAGTCTTATTATTACGGTAATTATCACCTGCCTGCCACTTCATCGAGATATAAACGTTGTTGGTTTCGGTATCTGCAAACTGCAGGTCCGGTTGTTCTGACACAGAAACCTGGTGCACGGCCCGCGTTGACCGACAACCGCTCTCACTATAATTGCAGTGAGTGCAACGACCGACAATCTTCGCTGACGATCGCGAAAACAAACAGTGAACCCCGAATTACTTTGACGCACATTACGTTTACTAACGACAATGAGGGGAATAAGCGAATGCTGAGTCAACTTTCAAGCGTAGGTTTTTACGTATATTTATATCGGATTGTAGAATAAGTTGAACTAATTCTGCATCGATTTCTCTTATTATTTTTCTTTTACAATTTCATTTATAGTTTTGTAATACGAAAACACTTTAAGTACACCTAAAAGTTGTTTGTCAACCCACTCTCTTATATTATGGTCCTCATTGTCGCCTCTCTTGGTAAAAGTAATCCAAGGTTCAACCTATTCTTAGGTAAGTAAACTTGTAAGCTCTGGTAAGCACCAGAACATTACATAAAACTAATAATTTATTTAGCTCCAACTGGTTTTATGTAGCCAATATTTTTCACGCATTATTATTATAAGTCAGGATACTCGATTCTTTATAGATGCCCAATAGTAAGCTAAATGCAGTGCAAGTACTAATTTTATCCTAGGTTCAATATCGAGCGTGGTATGAAGATAAGTCAGTTTATAACATTACAAAATCCGTAAATATACATTTTTAATGCTTAGAACGTTATCATAAGATACAATGTATTAGGACCGAGCTTGTAGAGACTGTAGAGAGCAATTTTCGATGCAAACATCAACGATAATATAATATTTATTCATCTGCAAACGATAGTCATTACTGTGATTACTAGTTTCATCAATCAAGTAGTTAAGTATGGTCGATTAGGGAAATGTGAAGCTACGTTCTGCCGTTAGAACGCTCTACGTGATCGCTCGCATGGTGTCATTATACTATTGCCTACAACATCAATACAGTCAAATTAAATTGGTTTAATTTCAATAATAACTATTTTGATCAATAGATTTATAGCATTGTTGATGTTTTGAACATTTTGATTTTGGATTGATAAACTTTTAACGTTGTGTGGGCGGACCTAAAGAGGTCTATGAACTACCTAGTTATAGGCACACTAAGTCAACCTACTGCCATTTTTTGTGTCTTCATAATTTAAATATTGTATCAACGCACTAAATGACAAAAAAAAATTAAAATCATTAGATCTGTTCGTTGTGAACCACTCTAGTTTAAGTTCAAGATATTTTTCGGTTCTAAATTTTGTTCTTAAACAAGATTATACAAATACATAATTAGTCCAACATGGATACAAAAAGCTCAATATTTAAATTGACAGACTAATTAATCTTTCAATATTTGACATTGAACTGAACTCCAGACACCCAAAGTTGAGCTGCGTAAATGTTGTTCCGTATCGATTTCCGAAGTATTGGTTCCAGCGGTATTCTTCAGGAATGTAGTGTGCGTAGATGTATAAAGCGAGTCCTCACCCCATCAGTAATGATTCTAATTTAATAGGTGGAAGTGAGCAACGTTTCCCCTTTCTCTGCAATCAACCGGGCAGTCTCCCCCCACTCTCCGCACCTGAACATTACTAGGGCGATAAACCTTTGCGGAACCGACAAAACCATGACTCAATATATACTGAGTTTTAATTCTACTTTGATTTTGTTTATATTTGCGGTCTTTTCATTAGTGAAAGTTGAACTAAAACCAATATCATTTTGAAATATTAGTTTCGTTGGTGTCATTTTGAAATATAAGTGTCATTAGCTCAGATGAAATAAAAAAAGGATAAGATAAAAGATATTAAGGTTTAATCAATTATAATTTTTAAGCTAGTTGACGTGTACGCCATTAGAAATTTAAACGACTGCTGTCCCTTGCAATAATAAACGTGACTCTATGACTTATCATCGTCTACAACCATCGGCCAAAATATAGTATATCACAATGTTTCAAGTACTAGTAAAGCTTAAAATGTGCTAGTCTATAAAAAATTAAAATGGAAGTAATACTTCTGTATTTCAATACTATGAACGTATTAGTTCACGTTGGCAAGTACAGAAATAATATTTGCAACCATCGTAATTTCATGCTTCATAAATGCTGGCCGTGAAATAATTATTTTAATAGTGGGGTAGCGCGGCTGACTGTGCCTACTACATAATATATCGATGTAAATACATATAGCCGTCAGGCAATACTTGTACTGGTTGTCCATTATCATCGATCTGCACTGCCCTACTGGTCATCCGTATCGATGTCCACTCCGAGGCCATCTTTGTGCCTGACATCTATTATTAACGCTGACAGCACGCTTGAGTACCGATTAGAACTAACAATAGAAGCTTTCTTTTGTTACGGGTAATGTTTGATAAATTACAATTTTGCCTTTATTATTTGTAAAGTTATAGAAAACTACACCTATACGGTACATATTTAATCTACCAACTTAGTCTTCATATTTACAGTTATTATTTTAAGAACGGTCTTCTGCTAGCCCTTTCTCTGGGGCTAAAGGTAGGGGTATATTTTTATAGAGACAATGAGGGTTAACTTAAATATTTTAGGCAATCCTTGCAATTTGGTAGATATCTCTTGTATGTAAGCTTCGTGTACAAATCTAAGAATGTTTGATGAATACTTTATAAATGGCATCTATTTATAAAGTATTAATCAAACATTCAAATATTGATACGCACCCACAATACAGGAGAAATTCCTAGTGTGGGGCAATGTTAAAGAAAAAAATTGTCGGAATCTCGAAAACTACACATAATCTCGTGTGCCTTTAAATGATTAGAAATAAAGAATGCAATAGACAATACTTACACGCAGTTCCCCTTTTTAAATTGCGACTATTGACTTAATAAAGTACCATATAAAATCACATCGTATGAAAGAATACATGCATATCAATCAGCACCATACCTAGCAGGAATAGATAAAGCATAACGTTATCAATGCCCCCATACCCCATTTTAGTGTCAGATAGATCACATCGTTGTGCAATTACCGTTTTACGTACGATACAGATTAACATAACTGGAATACCTACCTGGTAATTTACAAAACAATATGATACTCAACAGTGGTAAATGTATCATTTTTTTTATTGAAATGACAACATTTCTGCGTAGGAATATAAATATATAACTTGTTAATATACTTAATTAATAGTGGTAATAAAATAACTTACATTTCGACATCTTGCTGGACCAACTTTTCAGCTACCGCAACCTATAGACAAACGTTCAATTTATACAATAATCCTCAAAAATATGCACATAAATTATATTTCGTGTTAAATGTGTGCGACTGTTTCGACTAACAAAACTAGTATGTGCGATAACGATATTATTCAACTAATGTATACTGGATGCCTTCAGCTAAAATTATAGTATCTTTTTAGTTCAAAATGTTGATACAGCGGAATCTATTACGTAAACCATCACATAGCCATCAGTGATAACGATCAATATGAGTGAGGGAACACTTTTATCATGTTCTGTGTTTGCAATTTTTATCTCATTTTGTTATCTATTTAAGCATAGGTATATATTCTGTTTGTTATGTTTTTTGTTAATTCTAAGATGTATTTATAATTTTGTATGTCTGTATGGGTAAACTTGCCTGAAATAAACGTTTATTATTATTTATTCATACTTCTTTTAACTACTTAATAGTTCATCTAGTTTTCATAACGTACTTATCATTGAGCACATCGCTAATTTCATTACTTCACTTACATTTATATAGAGTGTTGTGGTTTAGGTTTAATTTTTATTTAGGTACAGAAATAGAGCCTGTATAGGCAGAAGACATTTAAAATTCTAATAAAATGTAATCTAATATCTAATGCTATAATATTGTGACTTTGATTAATGAAAAATTCAGTTCACCCCTGAAGGCGTTAACAATTTAGATTTTTATTTCTTAGACACGTTATGATAGCTGATAGCGGGCATGTAAAACAAATCCATGTATTCCTCTACAATGCCCAAACTAGATGGTCACGAACGATGTTTCTTTCTGATGTCCTCAGTACCAAATGTCCTATATCACTAACAGACAGTTGTGTAAAATATCTATGCACTACGCTAGGATAGACTGAAAACTTGTCTAAATATGCAGCTAAGTATTTTATAAAAATAATTATAATAGCTGGTGCCAGTCTTTTATGTGTAGTCGACCTCTTTAAACAGACACAAGCATTTCTGTCGACCTTTATCACTTTGTGTAGACAATTCACGTCCCGGGATAAATGCTACGAAAGCACATGTCCCTACTCTACATATCTATTGTTAAACGGGTCTACGAGGCCCAAGACTATAATAGGGTGTAAAATAACATGATGATTTTACTCAGTATGGTTTAGTGAATTTCACACTTTCACAGAAAATAAATAGGGCTTTTTGACGGTTGATATCCTATTCTTCATAGAAACAGACGATAAACCTAGCTCTTAATGTTGAAGAACTGTTACTAATGCTTCTAATGTAATAACTGGCGATAAATGAAATGGAATGTACCTATCCATTAATTTATAGTTTTTTAATGCGAGGTAATATGCGATAACGTGCGTCGTCAAAACAAAGTAGCTAGTTATATACATTTCTAGCCATATCTAAAACGCTACTTTTTAAGCGTTTACTACTATACCATAATCGCGTAATACCAACACAAGCTTGATTCATAATTTATATAAAATTATAAACAATAGTAAAACGATACTATTTACCTTGAAATTGATACTGGTGTAGCAACATTTACCTACAATTTTCACATTTATTCGAAGTGTTCAATAGACTGTCTATAATAACATACGACAACGTATTATTTTACAAATTATTGAAACATTCAGCAACGTAAATATGCCTTATTTATATTTCATCTTATTGCGATCATTTGTCAACATATGTCAGTGTTGAAAACATACAGCCATTAACATTTCCAGCTTTCGATCACAATAAATACTTTTTCGTGTTAATAAGGGGAATATTTGACACATCACTGGGGTCTATGTTTGTTGTGATAACGTATTGTAATTATTTTCTGTGAAACTACGTGCAATAAAATAAATAATTATTAATTTTTACACGTCATGACAGTCAGTCACACTGGTTTAACTAAGAAGCGATTTATTGAAGTGTTAGAGTTTATTTAAATAAATAAATTGCGTGATATCATAGCTTATTTTCTCTATGGTGATATATAAATTAATTTTAGCTAATAAACGAGGATGAAATTGCCAGAAAAGAATTACCTGTTATACTGAAAGATGTTTAAATGCGCCAAAAACTCATTGATAGCTAAGAATATCGATCCGACCTTTATTAGGTCCTGCAGAGTAACTAGATTGAGAGCACGTGTTTTATAAAAATAACGGTATTCATAATAAACAATGCTAAGAAGGCCAGCCGTGTTAGCTACGCATATGATAATTAACTGAGAGCATTGGGTACCTATTAATAGGTTTAGCATTATTAAATCTGTTACCTACGCAATTAAGAAATAATTGAATACTTATATTGTATTACTCACCCATTATCTTAGATCTTTAAATATATGTTACACAGTCTTATTCTTTAAATTAACCGGAATCTATTATTATTTCAGCGCAATGTCTATTGCACTAAAACTATTTATTACAATAACTCACTATTTGATGTTTTATCTAGTTACGTAATGATGTCATAAAGTATTGTTTATTTACAACATTTTGCAATATATGTACAATAATATACTATTTCACTGCACTATTTTATACACGCCGCATTTTCAGTGATGTGAGTCGCGGAAAACGCGCTGTCTAGCCAACATTTTTCGGAAAAGGCTTCGTTCGGCGCATGCGTGAACACTTAGAGGTTATCTACTTTCCCTCTCATTTTCCTTTTGTCGAAAAAGAGACAGGTGGTTACTAGAACAACATGCGCACTTGCGCAGTGTTATTGATAAAATTGTTGGCGGGAAAACACACCATCTGGGGTGATCCTTTTGTGAAACGTGATTGGCTTGCTGACAAACAGGGAGAATCGGTGGTTGTTTTGCTGACTGTCGCGCTGGGACGGTTTTGTTCTAGCAATCGTTTGACATGGAATGATATAGCGCGCAATGTATTTTACTTAGATTATCTAGATGGAGTCTGGCGCTACATTGAAACAAAAAACAACGTGCCAATTGTTTTTTTTTTTGCATGAATGCGTGCGTAATGATACCAGTTGATAAACATTACAACTAAAATGGGGTAAATTGCCCAACGTGGTACAGTCTATCTTTTAACTCGAAACAAAAATTATTTTTATATAATAGGTACATAATTATTGTGTTTGGTACTAATTATATATTATGAAGACAATGTTTTTTTTTATTACAAGCAATTGGCTATGGCACTTTCTTTTTCTTACGGAGCTAAAAATTTTCACGTTGGTTCAGTTCCAAAGACAATACATTTACATGATAAGCGTGACCGAATTGTAACCCAGGGTTGGCTCCAGACGAAGGAACTCCTCAATGGTTAACAGTACAGACTCAACATTTTGTACACACATTAAACCATGATAGCTCTTCCTAAAATTCACCATGATCTTAACACCACCCCCGCGGTTGCCTCCAGACGAGGGAACTCATTAACGGTCAACAGTAGTGACTCAACATTTTATATGCACATTTAACTATAATATCTCGTTCTAAAGTTCACCCTGATTTAAAAACTATCCCCATGGTTAACTTCAGACGAAGGAACTCCTCAAATTTCCTCGGCGCAGGCACGTAATTAAGTATACACATGCTGGCGCTCATGTCGAATTTTGCAAGAGTCAATAGGCCCGCCATCTTGAAATTCAAAATGGGTGGAATATTCGAAAAAAAATCAAGCTTATTTCAATGTACTACAATACACTTCGATTCGTAGAAAACTGAAGATCCATTATCCACCATAACATTAATAATATCGCCCTACCAGCATACCGGTCTCATGTGTAAATGTGGGAAATTTAGTTTTTACAGACTTGCCACACTTGCAAAATGGCGAATTTTTTTTTTTTTTATATTCCAATATTTGCAATAATTCATTATTCCAGAACTAATGATAATTTATTTAACATACGGGTGATAGGATACATATTTATTAATATTCAATCGGCCTCTGTAATTTCTACACACCTTAATAGCCCATTTCGCCATTTTTATTACGTAATTTTAACAAGCGTCTCCATTGACAACACAATTGACACTGTTGGCTTTTGGCGCCAATTGTGAGGAATTAGCGCTAAAAAATACCGACGCTGTCAGGGTCTTGACACTCCATCTAGACATATATATAATCAAAGGTATTTTATATAATTTTATTGACGTCAACAATTAAAAATATTTAAGCTTTTTTTTTCTTCGAGGGTAGTTGAAGTGACAACACGTTTTTACAGAGCTCATATTTTATAATAATTTAAAAATAGTTAAATCACAGTTTTATTATTCCTTATGCACTAAAAGTCCTTAATAACCTTCGGTGCACTCACTTCTTTCAAATTTTCACTTCTACCTCTCACTTATTCTGCACTTTTCACTACTCTTCAATTCTTCACAAATGGACCTATACGCTAAGCTATCTAGCAGCATGGAGGAATTGACGGCGTCATTCTCATCGAGGATGAACCAATATGAGGAGGATCTGAAGTCTGCTGGCGGCAATGAGGCCACTCACAAAACCATAGCCAGTCTCTCACGTGAGTTCACAGCATTTAAAGCCCTTATGTGGAAGACAGTCAGCACTTTGAAGACCCAGATGGAGTTACTCATAGTTGGTCTAGACCGGCATGAAATGGCGTCGCGCAAGCCGGTTCTGCTCCTCCATGGCCTTACGGAACAGCGTGATGAAGATCACGTTGCCCAAGCTATCCATGTCATGACGGAAAAGATGAAGATCGCTGGCGTTTCTCCTGCTGATGTCGTAGCCTGCCATCGCCTTGGTGCTAGTTCAGGCAAGCCTCGTCCCCTACTGATCAGGTTTCACGGACACAAGCTACGTAGCGAAGTGTGGCGTAACAAGACCGTGTTAAAGGGCTCTGGGCTTACGCTTTCCGAGTTCCTGACAAAGCCCAGACATGACGCCTTCCTTAATGCGCGCAAACACTTTGGCTTTAAGAACTGTTGGACCTCTGAAGGTAAGATAGTCGTTCTGCTACCTAACAAGTCCCGTCGCAAAATTGAGTCGGCAGCCGAGCTACAAGAACTTGTGGCTCTACATCCACTTGCTGTAGTGGACTCATCAGAATGCTTGGCGGCGGGGGCGTCGACGGGAACATTGCATCAGCCTGGCAAGTCGGTTAACGACAAAAGAACACGATGAGTTGCTGAATAACTTGTTTACCCACATCTTATCAAGCATTTTTAATAATTCGTTGTTTGTCGGTATAGCTTGCGTGTTGTTTATTTTATAGTTTTGACAACTACAACATGTCATTAATCATTTGTGATGCGTTCGGAAATATTGTTTGAAATTTTATAATACTTTAAACACTTGTGTTTTTAGCAATACTGGCGAGTGCATCGAGGATTTAAGTAAAAAATCACGGGAATTAATTCGTAATAGAATAATTGTGTGCTATATATAGTATATATTATATTTATTTTATATAGGTATTATATCTGTATGTTAGATAACCTAGATGACAGTTTTTTATCGTGCTCTTCTTCCTGTGCGTCTGACGAGAGCTATGCTAGTGCGTTTAGTGATGATTGTGTACATCTGCGTGACCAACTCTCTTCTACCTTCTCCTGCTTTAACAAATTTTTCAATGTTATACATATTAATGCTCAGAGTATTCCTGCTCATCATTCAGATTTAATTACTTCTTTTGACTCTGATGTTATCCAAGCTGTACTTGTCTCTGAAACGTTTCTTAAACCTTCTCTTCCTTCTACGCATTACTCTTTACCCGGCTACAAGTTAGTACGTAATGACAGAGTAGGCAAGGGAGGCGGAGGTGTCGCCATCTACCTTAGAGGGGATATCCCCCATAAAGTTGTTGACCAGTCTCCAAGTGTTTATTCTAAATCTGCCGAGTATCTTTTTATTGAAGTGACTTTTAATAACAAAAAACTGCTTCTGGGCGTTTTTTATAGTCCTTCATGTCATATAGATTATTTTGCTTCCTTCGAATCTAACCTTGAAACACTTTCACCCTTATATGACGAATCTATTATTTTTGGAGACTTCAACACTTGCCTGCTGAAAGACGATGTGCGCAGCCGTAAACTCCGGTCTCTTGTCTCTTCTGTCAATATGGAAATACTACAACTTAATGCATCCCATCATGCTCCTCACTGCACTCCTTCTCTTCTTGACCTAATCCTTGTCTCTGATTCTAGAAAAGTAGCTGCACATGGGCAATTGTCTGCTTCCTTCTCCTACCATGATCTCATCTTTCTCTCGTATAAATTACGCCCTCCAAAACGTAAATCTAAATTTATTTTCCTTCGCAGTTTCAAGAACATTAACATGGATCGTTTGAGGCTGGACGCGGGCAATATAGACTGGTCTCCTGTTTTCGGTTGTGCTGACGTAGATGAAAAGGTGTCTCTGCTTAACAAATTAATTTTGGAACTATATGATGCGCACGCCCCTCTAAAAAAAGTTAGGGTAAAACATCTACCTGCACCGTGGCTATCTGATATAATCAGGCGTGCCATGGCGAAAAGAGATAGGTCTAAACGTCAGTACAAAAAAGACCCTACTGAACAGAACTTTTCCACGTACAAAAAGTTACGTAACCGTTGCAGTCGTATGTGTAGGGATGCTAAAAGACGTCACATACATCAGTCCATTCAAAACTTCAACACATCACAGGTATGGCAATATCTAAAGTCACTGGGAATTGGTAAAGCATCCAGCGAAGAGGCCATTAATATGGACCTGAACGCGTTAAATCTTCATTTCTCCAAAGCACCGGTTGCCGTGGATGAAACTATCAAAACTGTCACTCTTAACAGTCTCTCCAATCTTCCTTTGCCAGCATGTACCTCATTTATATTTAAGCACGTTGCAGAACAAGACATTAAGAAACAAATCCTATCTATCTCCACAAAGGCGGTGGGAGATGATGGCCTGCAACTTCCAATGCTCCTTCCCATTCTAGATAACCTTAATCCTATAATTACTCATATCATCAACTTCTCCCTAGAAACAAGTTCCTTTCCTTCCGCTTGGAAAAGGGCCTATGTCTTACCACTGCCGAAAGTTCCAAACCCTTCTTCTTTGTCCCAGTTCCGTCCGATCTCCATTCTCCCTGTGCTATCCAAGGTCCTTGAGAGTGTAGTTCAAAATCAACTGTCTCACTACCTTTCCTCTCACAGTCTGCTAAGTCCCTTCCAATCTGGCTTCCGTCCTGGTCACAGTACTGTTACAGCATTGGTTAAAATAACCGACGACATCCGGCTGGCCATGGAAAACAAGCTTCTCACAATTCTAGTACTCTTGGATTTTAGCAGTGCATTTAATTCAGTTGATTTTGACATACTCTTAGGGATCTTATCCTCTCTTAATGTCTCTCCTACTGCAACGGCATGGTTCAATTCATATCTTCGGGGTCGCTCGCAGTCGGTTCGTACTGATGAGGCCTCCTCAGAGTGGTGCGATCTTGCTGCGGGTGTTCCCCAAGGTGGCGTTCTTTCTCCTCTTCTTTTCTCCATTTTTATTAATGCTATCACTAAAGTCTTAACTTCACATTATCATCTCTATGCAGACGACTTGCAGCTTTACCGACACTTTAAAATTGATGATCTTCCAGCCGCCATTACTGCCATCAATGGTGACCTTGGAATGATTGGCCAGTGGGCTAAGTCTTTTGGTCTACTGGTCAATCCATCCAAGTCTCAGGCTCTCATTGGTGGTAGGTATTTCTACAATCTTTTGGATCACCAGTCTCTCCCACCAGTGTTGTATGAGTCTGTTCCGATAGACTACTCGCGTAGTGCCAAAAATCTGGGTGTCTACATAGATTGCCACTTGTCCTGGGTTACACATGTTGCTGAAGTAAGCAGGAGGGTCTATTGCTCATTTCAGTCTCTCAAGCGTCTCCAAAAGTTCCTGCCTCTTCAAACCAAAATAACTCTGGCCCAATCTCTTCTTTTGCCTCTAATAGATTACGCCGATGTTTCCTTCCTCGATGCTACGGAGGAACTTCTTAATAAACTCGAACGTCTGCAGAATCTGTGTATCCGCTTTATTTTTGGTCTTCGGAAGTACGACCATGTATCGGATTTCCGAGCCAAACTGAGGTGGTTACCGATTCGGCAACGTCGAGACTCCCACATTCTTTCTCTTCTGTACTCTGTTCTTCATAATCCCAATTCTCCGGCCTATCTTCGGGAACGTTTCGAATACCTAGTCCCCAGGGGTAAGCCTTGTCGTACGGCTTCCTCTCTTCTCCTTCGTACCCCTTGTCATTCCTCTAGTCGCTATGATGAATCATTTACTATTCGCGCAGTACGCCTTTGGAACTCGCTTCCTCACTCCTTGCGTGATAGTCCCTCGCTAGATGTTTTCAGGAGAAGAATAAAAGAGCATTTTCTTTCAGTTTGAGTTTTTAGTATGTATATATATATATATAATATATGTATATATATAATATGTATTGTATTTTAGTTTGTTTATATAGTATATTTATGTGTGTAATATTTTTAGTAAGTATTTGTATTTTATATGATAAGTACCTGTAATATAGTATTATTTTATTTTTATCCATTTCGGTTGTACACTTTTTCAATCCTCTTATGCTAAATCTCTCAACTACTCTAAGGTTTGCTGTAAGAAAACTCAATTCTGAGTTAAGCTCGCCTCTGTACATCATATTTCGTACTGTTATAAGTAATCATATGTTTTGTGTACAATAAAGAATTAAGAATTAAGAATTAAGCTTGTGCCTCTTGGTTATACTGAATCATAGATTTTAAATGCGAAGTAAGTAGTGTTTGATCTGTGTACTTAATTTAAAAAAAGCCTTAGTAATGTTTTCTAGAGCTTATACTTTTACTATCGTTTTGTGAGGAGGTTGAAGTGATGTCTGGTGATTAGGCAGTCTGCAAGTTTTAAGCAGGAATGACTGCCAAAAGTGTGCGTGTGGTAGGTAGGTAGCACACACACAACCATCTCGCCTGTATTCTCCGAGGTTTGGCAGAGGTGTTTAGTACCTACACTTACATTTCGCCAGTCATGTTATTATAGGTCCCAATGTAATAGGGGGCAAGCCTATATAACCGGGCACAAATCCAGACTCCGTGCAGCTATTAAGAATTACCTAATGGAAAAATCCAGTAACACTTTGCCCAACCCGGGATTCGAACCCAGGACCTCATGCACAGCAGCGCGCTTAGCGACCACTAGGCAAACGAGGCAAACTTCAATAATAGCGCAAAAAAGTATTTTTGTGCTATTATTGAAGGTTTCTAAAGATAGCAATAATTTTAAAATTGTACTTTAAGTGCTCTCTCTCCGAAGAACGTCGTCTCGTTGTAAGAAGAACAGCCACCCATCCGACTGACAGTAACGTCTGCTTTAAACTCTCAGATCGATGTTCTACGCCAGCGGTCCGCAACCCTGGGGTCGCGACCCCATGTGGGGTCGCGAAAGATATTTATGGGGTCGCCAAAAAAGTCAACAAGGTCCTATACTTATCGAATTCTATTAAGGTTTATGCATAAAATATAACCTCTCTTTACATACACAATATCACAATGTCGTTAAAACGGAGAGAATCGAAAATAATAACGACTGTACGACCTGTCCAGTCCCGCCCGTCACAACCTCACCGCTCCCACGCCCGCGCCCCCACCCCGATCTATCTTTCTTCGTTTAGTCTGTCTGTTCAGTCAGTTCTATGCGCACGTGCGTACTCACCGCCGCTTTGTCGATTGCAAATACATACTAAATAGATGTCAAAACACGAAAGATTACTTCTGTAGAAAGTTTTTTTTAGAAGATTAGTGTTCTCGTGGATAACCACGCACACGGTAAGTAACTGTGCACTCATACTTAGAAAATAAAGTGAGGCGTCATCGCGGCGCGGCCATGTTGGACGCGTGGGTTCAATATCAAAACCAGCGCGAATTTATAACTTCTATACTTTTGAATTATAATTCATTATACATATTATTTTATTAATGGCCCAATATTTTATGAAATAAAATTTATGTTTTATTATAAATAACTTATTTATCGGGCAAGTGTACTCAGTAACTGTCAATAAAAATATTTTTTACGCTTCATTTATGTATTTTTTTGTTTGTCTATTTGTGCTCCGTTGAAAATAAATTTGAAGTAAATCCTTTAACCACGCGAGCATATGACGAAAAATTTAATATTAATCGTTTGGAATACATTTTTTATTTATTAATACGTATTTATTATTGCAGTTCACAATGGATAAGTGGCTAATAAAACGCACATCTAAAGATGCAGGTGGCGGAAGTCCTAATAACGCATCACAAATCAAAAGAATTAAACACGTAGTTCTTGACAACAGTGTCCCCTCAAATTCTACAATGACAACTACTGTTACGAGTAATATAAGTCGTGAAAACAATGCCGCTACTTCAAGTACTAGTAGTGTTATTACTATCGATGACAGCAGAGCAACATCTAGTTCCACTACTATAACTATTAGTCATAACAGCGATGATTGTAGTTCAACAGCCACATCTACCTCACACATCGATACAGAGAGTGACGCTTCAACTTCAACTAAACAAGCAACAGCTACATCGGAGACAACTGGGAAGCGTCAACGCATTTTTAAAGAATCGTACATCCAGTTTGGTTTTAAATGTACAGTGTTGAATTTTGAACAACGTCCACAGTGCGTTGTTTGTTCGGAGGTTTTGGCAAATGAGAGCATGAAGCCGGCCAAACTGAAAAGGCACCTAGAAACTAAGCATCCACAGTTAAAGAATAAAGATGAATCTTATTTTAAACGTCTTGCCACCAAACTAACGTCACAGCAGTTTGATTTCCAAAAATACACAACAGTTAACCAAAAAGCGTTACAAGCATCTTTCGAGGTTTCCTTATTGATTGCCAAAACTAAAAAACCTCACAACATTGGCGAGACGCTCATTTTGCCAGCTGCAATGAAAATGGTTTCGATCATGTAAGGAGAAAAGTATGCCAATGTACTGAAAACAATTCCACTATCAAGTGACACTGTTCATCGTCGTATCAATCTACTTGCTGATGATATCAAAATACAACTTATAGATCGCGTGAAAGGGAGTCCCTATTATGCTATTCAGCTGGATGAAAGCACTGATGTAGCTAATGTAGCGCAACTTCTGATATTTATCCGATACCGACATGAAAACGACATATGCGAAGATTTGTTATTTTGTCAGGGATTAGAAGGAAGAACAAGCGGTGAAGCAATTTTTAATGCAGTTAATACCTTTTTTGAACACCATGACATAAAGTGGGAATATTGTGTATCTGTGTGTACAGACGGCGCAGCTGCATTGACCGGCTCCAAAACAGGATTCAAAGCAAAAGTAACTGAGATTGCACCTCACGTAGGCTTTGTTCACTGTATGATTCACCGTGAAGCCCTTGCAGCAAAACATTTGCAACCAGATGTAAGTAAAGTGTTGGAACAAGTCGTAACAATAATAAATTTTATTAAAGCTCGCGCATTAAACAGTCGCCTTTTCAAAATAATGTGTCGTGAAATGGGATCAGAATACGAAAATCTATTGTTACATACGGAGGTCAGGTGGTTATCGCGAGGAAAAATACTCCGACGTGTATTTGATCTCAAAGATGAAATCAGAATATTTCTACTTGAACGGGAACCAAAGCTAGCGGAATATTTTTTGAATGAAAATTGGCTGGCAACAGTTGGCTATCTTTCGGATATTTTTGAAAAACTTAACGATTTAAATCAATCGTTGCAAGGGAAGAGTACAAATGTATTGATTTTAGCTAACAAAATAAAAGCTTTTCGTAGTAAAATAAGTTTGTGGATAGACGAAATCAGTGCTGAAAACTACGAGATGTTTGCATGTTTGGAGAAATTTTCTGAAGAAAACAATATAAAGCTCGAAGAAGAAATTAAAACCAAAATCATGATGCATCTTACAAACCTTAAGCAAGACTTGGAAATAAGATTCCCAGATACGTCACACGGCGACCAATGGATAATTAATCCATTCACTTGTGATCTTAACACTGTGAAGATGAACATAAAAGAAAAGGAACAGCTGATCGATTTAATGTCCGATGAAAGCCTTCGATCTATTTTCAAAACCACGGATCTATCCAAGTTCTGGATAATGACGGAAAAGGAATATCCATTGTTATTCAAAACATCTCTGCTGAAATTGCTGCCATTCGCATCTACATACCTTTGCGAGACAGCTTTCTCCACATTAACTGCTATAAAAACAAAATATCGCTCCAGACTTAACGTAGAACCTGATTTGAGGGTGTCTGTTTCTGATAATATATCACCAAGAATTAATGTACTGACTGCAAGTGTGCAAGCACAAGGTTCACATTAGTTTGTAAAGTTACGATGTACCTTTTTTTTAAATAAAATATTAAAATAATTGTTTGTCTCATTTATGCCATCATAAAATACATTACTCGTATGTTAAATGTATATTTTCTAGTTTGCTCTAATATTACTTTCCAACATAAATAAACTCTTCAATATAAATAATTTACGAAATAAAAACAGCTAACTTCGTTACCTGAACCAACCTTTGCACTTGTTAACTTAGTGATTTTTTTTTCTGGGGTCACTCATAACTCTTTTTTTATTTTGGGGTCGCATTATCAAAAAGGTTGCGGACCGCTGTTCTACGCCATAGCCGTTGTCCGTCATTTGATACTACTTACGTTAATAAAACATCATTTCCCTGATTACCTAGGTACTTTGTATATTTTAATGGGGTAGATTTCTAGTATTTTAATGAAAATCTCAGATTTAACTAAGTGTATTCCATATTTATTATAAAGACTAATAATTAACAATATATTAAAACCTACAAATAAATAGGTAAATAACTTTAAAATTAAAATCTTGAATAAATCTAAAAAATACAACCTAGTAATTACCTGTTTCGATTACTTAGTAGTTAGTAGTTTAAAACTACGCACTAAGACTTATATGGCAAGACATTTTGATACACCTGCTATGTCAGCAGACATATAGTGCGTTGGATCCGGCTGCGGTCCCGTACGATTGCGCAAGGACCTGTTTAAGAGCCAACGGCGACCGAACTTCGGGATTTGTTTCATCTCACTATCACCAAGGCGCCAACCGTAGTCCCAATTGGAACATTCAGGAAGATAATATTTCTTCTCAGGCCAAATATCCGCCCTCAGTTTTAAATAGCGCTCCCTACCAAACGCGGGTTTGGGTTTAAGTAATATCGATTTCAATTTGCGGTCTACGGGTCGCATTAATGGGTCTAATGATAGATCCGTGTCTGGCCTGGCTAGTCTGGGATCCTCCTTGGTGTTCCCGACACCGAGATCTACGATTGTGTGGTGATGTTGAATATTCTCGATGCCTTTTACGTACTCGCCGTCACGTGGTGGGAACCTCTTTTTGTTGCGACCGGCGATGATGTGGTCTCTTGTGATAGTTGCTATGCCTCCGCGTATGTTCTCGATCGTAACATCCGCTTCGTAGTAATTAGTAGGTTCTCTCTGGAGTTGAATTGCCAGTTTCACTTTCTCCTGGTGTGTGCTAAGCCATTTCGCCCTTAGCACTTTTTCTCTTTCATACATTTCTTTGAGGAATATTATTACTTTTGGGTTGGTTATGTCTTTACTCATTTTTAGATTGTTTCTTTCCTTTATCAAAATAAAAGTGATGAAATGCAGCACGATTTGTCTAGAAATCTTTTGGTAAACGTACCTTTTGATTGTTTTCACTGTGGGTAGTTGCGATTAAATATTATATTATGTGGGTAATACTTATCAATAGTTTATTTTATTGTGAACACAGAGTTTGAAATTATTGCAATAGTTACAGATATTAGGTTTGACAATGATATATAAATGAAGTTTCAACATTTAGGTATATTATTATTCTTAAAAATGTCACCAGTATCCTGTGAAGAGCTATTCAAACATTTATAGAACCTTTTTTTTATATGGGAACCAAAGTATGTAGACGAGAGGTAAATGCGTAGACCATACCATACCATACGTAGACCCTGAATTTTTTACTATGGACATCTATAGGGTAGACGCTGCGTTTACGGACACATTAGAGAATCGCTAGATTGTAGACCAATATCCGTGCAAGGAACATACGTAGGTTTATCGGGTTTTATCCCATGGCAGAATTATTATTCGTTCATTATAGTCTCCGCCTACCCCTCTGGGAAATAGGCGTGACTTATGTATGTATGGTTTGTGCTTAAACCTAGTGCAAATTTATAAATCGGTCGGGAATTGAACCCACCGAACTGCACAATCGGGTCGCGCTGTCAACTCAATCATTATGGCCATCCTTGAGATTGTTTTTTAAGCGTTAGTAGATTTAGTAGGCGAGACTGAGTTAAACAATATTTTTTTAGTCTTCAATGTCCCTCTAAAAAATAATAGTCCTCTCCCACCCATCCAAGCACTAGCTTGGGCAACCGCACCGCTTAACTATTGAAAACAGTTAAACACATAATATTTCAAAATTTGTTTAATCATAAATAAATAACATTTTTTGTTTGGAACAAAACAACCTCCATAATTATTCACACACCATACAACTCGTCATTTAGTGAATTACAATTATTAATTTTCTAATTACTTTCTAATAATACTTACAGCAATCTTAAAATTAATGTTGTACATAGTTTTATTACCACAATTAATTTGAGATTTTTTCATGTAAATATCTAATGCTTATAGAGAGAATTATTCCAATTACAAATATATTTTTTTAACTTTCGTTATGGAGGATTTGGTCATAATAATGTAAGGAAGAACAAGTAATCGATCCAAAATGTGAAGTAACAAGTCGAAATTGTTTTGCTTCCAAATGTAAAGCATACGTAGAACGATCTTTTATATTTAAAAAGTAATTTTTCATTTTTTAAGTTTCCCCAACTTGTACGTTAAAATGTGTTTTATTTTAATTTGCAATATTTAAAAACATTGAAAGTATAAAAATATACCTTATATTCAGCATGATCATCAAAGTCAAATTTAATGAAAGACTAGAAGAACAACTACCAGCGAATGATTATTTATAGAAAACATGCAAAATATTGCAGTTCAGTAAAAACATAAGTAACAAAGTAACAGACTTTAATATTACTTTAAAAAAACCTCGTTATTACAAACAATTAATTTAGTTTGAAGCCATAATTGACACTTTTTCTAAACAAACTTAGTGGACGACACAAACAAAATCGATGCATGAAATACTATTTTAAAAGCGAAAATATTATTGGAATGGATCAGTGGGTGCCGTAACTGTCTTGATAAAATAACATTAATGCGAGGCCACGGTTCCTATAAGCAGATATAGAACAAAATAATCGATGCATAATTAAAAGAGAAAACCCGAATTTATAATAAGTACTTACCAAAATTACAACATGTTAGTATTACAGTATTTATAACATTGATTAATTATTTACAAAAATTACGTTGTGCGGTTGAAGATTATTACTTGATATACACAAACTCGTGGTTAGTGTATATCGTTATTTTCGCACACACATTTACGTCCTCATCATCAATCAAAGGTTTCATCAAATGTATAATAATTTAAAAAAAAAACCATATGAAATACATACGCATGAAAGAATTCATGATAAATCCGAACAATAGAGAACAATAAGGATTTTAGTACAACAACTACATAAAAACTTTTTGGTATTTTGGTCATACAACTACGTCACGACAGTTAGGCCCTGTTTTGTTACACTTACTGCGGTTAGCGTGGGTTAGAGTATTTTAAAGTAGAAATATTTTATTTTCTATGAGAAATTGAATATTTCATTAGCTGTAAAGTGTATCTTAAATGATACCAAAACTATCGACACACACGAAAAAACTTCATGTAATACGTAGTAGGAATAGACGACTGAGGTAAATTAAAACATTACATACCTACTTGTAAAATTTTATCTTATAGATACATACTTAAAAATGTAAAGCTACATAATGAAGTGTATAAAAATAGTGCGGCGATGGTCATGACAACTTATCGAATATAACGCCTTGCGTTTAGACAAATTTCAAATTCGACTAAATCATCTATTTACTAAACGAATATCACACAGCTGTCAGTTAAACTCGCGCGAAGTGCATGTGTATTACACGAAACGTCCAACATTCCAAGCAGACCAATAGGAAAAATGATGTGAACTATAAACAAATGGGGACATACGCAATAATGATGATAAATTCATTTTCTAAAATGCAATACAACTTACGAATCACAACTAAAACTTAGTGAAATTTCAATGTTAGTTGTGCAAGAAACTTAAATGTATTCTAATCCTAACATCCTAAATGGACGATTTGGCTTCGCTATTGGCCTCTGAAACGTGGAAACACTATTCACTTTATCACATTGTCATAGTCTATAGCGGGACACGTTAGTAGTCGTTGAGCTGACAGAACTTGTTGGGTTCCCTCAGAGTGAGCGTGTTGTTGCACACGAGGCCGACGACGGGGTTCTCTAGGTTCTCGTACTTGGAATTTGTTTCTGAGGAGAGACTGACAGCACCACTGCTGTCTCCCTCATACGTATTCTCTGTGTCGTCTACGTTTTGCGAGCTGATGCTGGACTTGTCGTTCCTCTCCGGTTCCTTGTCGAGTCCGTAGTCGAACTTTTCGCCGCCCTCGTTGTTGGAGAGGTCGATCCAGTGTGCGCGGTTCATCTTCACCCGGTCGAGCATCGGCTGCAGAGCCGGAGACAGCACCGCGAATGCCTTGAAAAGACAATTTATCTTTACAGTACGAAACCTCAACTAACGCCAAACAATTTTAGGGTTGCCACCTTGTTGATTTAATTTAATATTGATGAATGACAGGTTTGATAAGTAGTGACATAGGTACATAGTATTGTATTTAAAAAAATGTAGTGGAATAATCCATCAAATAAAAAAATAAATAAACGGGATGCATTGTAAGTTACAATCTACTATTTTCGCCAATTAGTTTGCGAATGTCAGTATTATTCTGTGGGTTAAATTGAATGTAAGAGAAATATCTTGTATTTTAAATGAAATAGGTACAATGTAAATTGTAATCTAAGTATTACCTCATAAATGGGCAGGCAGATGGTATCGATGAACTTAACTTGCATGGCCGGGAGCTCGTCTTCTTTATCTCTGTTCATTATGTCCTGCAAGGAAACAACATTCTAATATTAATACTTATTTACATAATGGTATATAAATTATTAGCTATCTACTATCTAGGTATCTGGGTATTTGATACCTCCAATTAATTGATATTTTTATAAGCTGTCAAAACGCTATTGCTCATAGATTTTTAATGTCAATAGCAATCTGTGACGTTACTAATGCTTGATTATAGCAACTAAAAAGTAATCCTACACATATAAAATAATTATCAGTATTAAAGATGTATCTTGGCATAATTGCTTAATGGTGTCGAATACTTTATTTATTTATTAGTAGTTTTATATATTAGGCATTATTTTTACTATTTATGCAATAGGCTCGCTATTTTTGTGACGGATAGTCCATATATCGAGGAAGGCTATAAAACATTCGAGATTCACGCGGACGAAGTCGCGGGCGGAAGCTGGTTAAGGATAAAATGTTAACTCACAATAGGCGTCAGATTCAAGTTCTGCCTCTCCAGGTCGCCCTGTCTGAAGAACTCCCCGGCGACGAGCGCGGCCACGCGGCGCTCCACGGGCCAGGGCTTGGTGATGGCGGCCAGGTCGCACGCCGTCATCAGCATGGCGCGCAGCAGCCCGCGCCGCTCCTCGCACTCGCCCCACGAGGCCGTCACCTGCCGCTCGGTACTCACCAGCTCTATGAACGCCTTGCGTTTGCTGGAAGACAGGAGCGAGTTCAAGGATGGGGTTCAGTTGACTTATTGAGGATGTTATAGTTCCACTAAATGTCTAGTGGGTTGATTGATTGATCCAGGATATACAGCTGGTTGATTTTAGGACAGTATTTAATATTTGAACGCGGCTCGAAGTGTGATGAAGGTAATTTGTTTACACAGATATTTATAATCTATATAACATATAACATCACGCCTGTATTCCCCGAAGGGGTAGGCAGAGGTGTACATATAGTACACCCACATTTCGCCTGTTATGTTGTAAGTCCCAATGTAATAGGGGGCGAGCCTATTGCCATCAACCGGGCACAAACCCAGACTCCGTGCTGCTACTGAGAATTACCTAATGGAAAACTAAGTAACACTTTGCCCGACCCGGGATTTGAACCCAGGACCTCTTGCTCAGCAGTCGCGCTTAGCGACCACTAGACCAACGAGGCATTTATAATCTATCATTGGAAGAAACGTAGGATCTCGGGAAAATGGACAGTCCATTAACCTATTTATTGGTAATCTTTTCGTATCAGAGACCCTCAGATTGGATTGAATTTTCGATCCAAAGCCGTATTCATTGCAGCTTATATATATAGACATAGGACCTCCTACTAATTTTACCATTTACTTCGACGTCATATTAAAAGTAAGTTTATTTGAGCTTTTTAGGTATGCATGTGGGTGTCAAGATAGTCTTCTATCGACGCCCTGACAGAAAACACCTCATCATCATCATCACCTAGGAATACACTCTATAAATACTTCTTATCTAAGTACCTGAAATATACAGCCAAGTCGGTGGACAGGATAGCGTCTTCGAGCACTTTAACGACTTTCTCGTAGTCGTCTGAGGATAGGTTGAGCAGTATCTGGTTTCCGGGCGAGTTGAGGATCATGAGGCACTGGTCGAAGTGGTGGTGCTCCATCGTGGAGGTCGAATACAGCTGCGCCAATGGAGACGAGGCTCTGGAACGAGGAGGCAAAGGAAATAAATATAGGTCAGTTGAGAGAGCAGTTAGTGCGGAGTTGCGGACCGACGGAGGTCATAAGAGTAATTTTACACACACACACACACACACACACAAAAAATAATAAAATCTTAAAAAACCATAGTGGTGAATTCCTGTAGTCAACTAAACTAATTTAGTTTCGCTGCGTCTTTTACCAAGCGATACCTACATGAGAATACTATAAATTATGTTTAGTCCGTCAACGCCAAAGCAATTTTATTTTCGACTAATAGCGATTCTTACTTTGTTAATTTAGTGTTTCAATATAATTGTTAGGTGATGTGCAAAAAGTGTAATCTTTAAGATTACTCTAATCAAATCAGATGTTGGTCTACAACTCTACACAATTTATTCTACAGTCCATCAAAGAATAAGGCGTCACTGATATTGAAACCGTGACCAAAAGTAACAAATTGGTCACAAATTGACAAATCATAACATGACCTGCGCACGTGTATATGAATCGTGTATGATTCAGCTTTAAAAACTAACCTTTTTATAAATATTTGATCAATCGCTATATTATCTGCTATTTTGCCTTTAGTGGAATTCTCTGTACAACTTACTTGATCTGAAACGAGTTATTGGTCCCCCGGTGATCAAGGTCGTGGCAGAGGCAGCCGATGATGAGAGCCAGGCACTCGAGCTCACCGAATATCTTCCACCATTGCGTCTCCTGAAACAAGGCAAAATATACCTCAAGTTTTTAGAAGATACTAAAGATTATAATTAAGTGATGTCTTAAAAGAGCCACTACGATCTTTTTGAGGTTGTTGTTTGAGTTGATCGTACGGCGCACCCTGAATTTCTCGGTTACCTTTGTTTTGAGCAAAAGTCCTCTTGTTTTGTATCTCTATAATTTCATTTAATTCTCAATTTAATCAAAAAAAGTCCTCTTTCTTTAATATTTCATTTAAATTTATCTCATATATGAACTCTTAACGGCTTAAAGTTACTCTATTCCATATTTCCGCCGTTTTCATAAACCTTTAGAACGGTTCTTTACGCGAAAAAAACACTCACCGTCAATATAGCAAACATCATTTGGGCGACGTTGAACGCGTGCCTCCAATTGTGGTACGTTACATTGCGGTAATTCTTCTTGACGCTCAGCAACCACCGGCAGAGCACGCTGTAATCTATGTGGAACCGCTCCACAAAGTCGAGGTCTAGGAACATGCGGAGACAAGCCCGCAGTGTGTCGTCGTCTGTCATGTCGATGTCATCGAAGGCTAGCTCATGGAGGCTGAAGTGGGCCGACGAAGGTATCCTTAATGTCTGCTGAGGAGGATAATTGTGGTTTCATTATTTTGCGACTACTTCGTTTGAAGAATTGTAACCTAGCTGTATGACCATTTTAGTGTTTTGTACAATTTTTATGCACTATTTACATAAAATCAAAAGTTACCCTACCAGTTAATCACCCATGTCATTTTACAGCCCGAATATTGCCAACAAAATTATTCCTAGTATAAATTTTAGTATTATAGTCGCCACGCAGGCAACACAAACGTTTAGCGCATACCTCAAGTAAATTACATCAACATTCACCCTCGAGGTAAATTAAAACTCGTTATCAATAAATAGTCGGTAAATTATGTGAATATGCAGTCGCAATATTAAATGCTCCACGTGAGATTCGCGCGGAATTTAATTACGCGCATTCAGACTTTAGCATCGAATTTAAATGGCTGAAACAATGTGGCTGTGTTTAATTACGAGCTTCAAAGCAATGCTAACAGGGTACTCGTACCTGCGGTTTTAACATTGCAGCGTGATTTAGTTCTTTACATTTTTGCGACGGTGATATTGTTTTGTGGTTTGTACAATATACCTACAAGTTTTTTGTTCAAACACATTTGTGTAGAGGACGTATATGTGTATAGAGAGTTAATCCTACATTTATATGTAACGTAGCAACGTGATATGTATTCTCCATATTTTGTTTGTTCACAAAGTCTAAACAAAACCAGAAGCAGCCAACTTTCCACGAACAATCACGGACCAAGTTGGGAAGCAAACCTGTTAACGCAAACATGTTCATCTAATTACACTTTGAGTTTGTTAATTATATGACTGCTTTAGACCTTTCGCTTGGAGCCACCAACTTTACAACTACAACTTGCAGCCACTAACATATACATCGATGCTACTACTATGCAATAAAGTGTTCAGGACGGCAGTAGGAACTACTAAGCACTTTATTGCCGAATATTAGGGTCTAAAATCAAGTGTTCATTTAAGTGATTACTGTGTAATGTTCATTTGTGTTGTGAACCCACCCGTAGCCGTTGAGCGTCGTCTAATGATGCGGATGCGTGGTAACTTAGTACCTGCAATAATACAAATAACACGTTTAGATTAAATGGGCCATGAGAAATTATGCATGAGTGGCAATGCTGGCTAATTTAATATCATAGATATCTACATAAATCCAAAATAATTTGTCGGTAGATGTGGAAGGAATTTATTGTTCATTTAGGATGACCCAGTTATTGCATTGTTTGCTGGAAACATAATCGCTTCACAGTCTTATTCCGCTAGTAGATATAGGTTTTACACATCGATGTTTCTGGATAGATGCTATCAATTGCTATTGAAGTGTGTAATAGGAAGGTAACTCACGTCTAAGGTAACGCTCTGTTTCGCCATGGCAGTGATGGCCTTCTCGTACATGTGCGTGTTGTGTATGCCCATGCCGCAGAATATCGCGAACGCTTCCACGAAGTTCTCGTCGTTCTTCGTGAATAGTAGCTCATCGAATTTGTTTACTAACTATAAGATTTAATAATAAAGGATTAGATCGACAAAAAATAATTAAACCTCTTCGAAATTATAGATTATCTGTAAGATATGATTAAATTGTACTTGTTAACCAACTGTAAGATACATTAATAAATCTTACATCGTGTTCAAGTGTCAGTTTTGGCTACAAAATGCAGTTAGCATAAAGTATTATTGCAATAATGAAAACCACTGACTGTCCGGTAGGTGTAAGTCAGTTTCTAACAACTAATCCTGATTATAATCCGATTGCAAATTGTAGTTGTACGGCAATAAAACTCACAGTTTTCAACGACTTAACTACAATTTCTTTGTGAATGAGAACAGAGAAGAAAGGTATAAAGATCCAAATAACAAAAGTCATAGATTAACTAGATTGTAGTCGGAATATTTAGTCTTATCTCAATAATAATATTTTTTTGTTTACAGCAGTTTTAATAAATAGATCTCGTCGCACTTTTAAACAAAACTTGAACACGACAGAAACAGCTGCTTCAGTTTCAGAAATTATACTAAGTTTTTGTCATAGTATACATTTTTAATGTTTCAAACTGGGCTGAAAGTTAACGATACTCCAAGCTGATATAATTAGGTTTATAAACAAACTTTCATTAAGAGATTGTTGTATTAACAAAATTAAGAAAACAACTCGCAAGTTTGTAGACGACACAACGGAGCCGCTGAGCTTCGAACAATTAATTTACTTAAAAAAAAACTCGAATTTTGGGTATTTAATGTATCTTTCCATAATATCTACTCACTATTATAAAATTCACTGAGGCATGTCTTTTAATGCACCACTTGAAGCGCACCAATAAGAAAACATTTTATATTAAAAATATTTCTTTTCTAAATCATTTAGCGCATCAACGTTTAGAAAAAAACTTAAGTTATAACTAATATGATAGGTTACGCATATTTTTTTTTTATGTTTATGGTGTTTATCTATAGTCATTGAAACATATAGTAAACACCATAAACATTTAAAAAGCCACCAGCAACAAAATATTTAAAAAATAAAAATAAAATTATATTAATTCCATAAAACATTAAAATATTCTTCAATGTCAGTGTTTTAGGTTGAAATTAACTTGCTATTTAACTTATCCTTGGAATGAAAGCTCGAGATGCGGGCCGCTTTTTCGGTAATGAGTACTTATTTTAAAAGTAAATAGGAGGAAGGCGGCTGCATTTATAACTCATTTCGGCAGTATATAAAATCCCTGGCGCACTGCGGAAAATTTTAATGTGTTTCAACAAATTCACATTAACCCGGAATAAACAGAATTTTATTATCCGCATCCGAACTCTAGCTCATTGTATTAGTTAAATAAGAACATTACTATTCAAGCTGTATTGATCTATTAAATGTTTGTTATTATTGCTTTCAAGTTGTTCAACAGTTGACACAAGCCAGTTATTTATTCACACACATCTAATTTTGAAGAGAATACGCGGAGCTGGAGTCACGTAAATCTAAAATCCAACGTCTGAAACGAACTGACTGTGTACTCAATTTATACGGAGTTAATTATCAAAATCCACGTCGTTGGTACGCCTAAACTTCGGTTCTGTTATTCCAATATGTATGTATTCAGTTTGGTAGTGTCGCATACAACCGCATTGCGCTACCGTTTTTAAAACAATTGTACTTTACTCCTTTTGAATTTTTCATTAATTCGACGGGACCAAGTTAGCTAATAGCACGTTTGTAGCATAACTTTAGTCACTTTATGGAACCGTTTGGCTATTTTTATGGATCCAATTACCATATTTTAACAAGTTTTTAGCTAACTTCCATGATAATTAGGCTAATATTTAAACGCTTCCTCCAAGATTTAACAAAAGTTAATCTTAAGGTGCCACTAGGGTAAAATAACAAAGAATTCTGTTCAATTTGCAGCTTACCTGAATGACTCCGATAATCCTCCCCTCGGAATTTTTAATGGCCATGCAAAGTATTGTGTTGTGTTTAAATCCGGTGCCTTCGTCGACTGAAGGATCAAAACGGGGATCTAAATAGGCATCCGCAATGTTCACCGTCTGAAAATAAACAGAAAATGTTACTTCTAACAACACGATGTTAACAAACAAATAATGTTTCCACAAACTCTCAGTAATCTTTTCGAGAATGAATACGCTTGCGACTAACATGAAAATACGTACTAAACTCCCCGACAGACAAGTTTTAATGAACAAGCGTGAATTAGAAGAATAGCACTCAGTTACGAGTATAACTTTGAAATGACTGCATATCTTTAGGCCGTTACTTGAATATAAATTCTTCAAGAGTGACTTTATCTTTTGGGTGTTGAAAACGACCCTTTTCATAATTATATTAGGTATGTGAATGATAATTTCAATTTAAAAAACGGCTAACATTTAATTCTGGATTAAGTAAATAAATCCCTAGACTGTTATATAGCTAATCTACATGTACTGTCGGATCAGTTTACATTACATTAAGTTTAGCAAAATACAAAGGTTAATTACCTATTTAAGATATCTCATCAGATAGAATATTATCTAAGAGAAGCAACATAATTTTCATAATGTATAGAAATATTTGAGTTTATCCGTTTAATTTTATTTAATAAATCCTGAAGAATCCAAAAAAATTTGATAGTCCCTACGAGTTAATCTTCATTAAAACTGTATGCTTGTTATCACACAGCGCGTTTAAAACTATTGAGCATTTGCTTAACTCTTCTTGCAGTCGCTCTTCATTGTTATCACAGTTATTAAGCTGACTCAGGTGCCCGGGCTAACAACCTTTGTCACAGTAGAGTTTGCTAAGATCGTTAACTGGAGAGCTCTGAGAGTCACATCCACTAGGTGAGACGGACGCTTGGCTACACTGAAGCGGAGGTCTATAAAGCGCACTTACGTTTATCTCAAACTTATCTTACAAGGATAAGTCAAATTCGATATTTAAGTGCTAACTGGTACAAAAGTAGTCAACTTGAATGTTCTTTTGTTATTCAAATTATCAGTACATTTTTTACTTGCTTCTACTTATTTTGTAATTGTGTTCTATCGGCATCCTTTTCCTTTCTGTTTGTGTATCCCAAATATGAATTTCAAATCCACAAAACTACCTCCTACGTGAAACAAATTCCCTTTACTCTCTCAGTTATTATCTCAAATTTTGTTCATACAAATACATGTCCCAACGGTAATCGCACCCGCAATAGGCTGTATCTAAAAGGCAGAAAACGACTATTTTCGTTTCAAACAAACCCTTGTAGCGTAGAAACAACTAAACAATACAATATCAATAGTTGTAATATTCATGCAGATATTTGTTTGTTTACGTTCCGATAGAAATCTAAGGAAATCGATTAACGGTACCTACTTTAAAAAGCTATAATGTCTCTTCTTTAAACAAAGCTGGTAGCAAAACTTTTACAGCGACCTTTAGCATCAGAAATGTTAACTACAGGAAATAACAGGATACCTACAACCCACGCGTATGGCGATGGTGAACCGGCGGAAATTGTGCCGAGACCGAAGAAAATTCTTTCTATATTATGAGTGTTCAACTTGCCTAGTGTCAGAATTCCTAACAGCCTAACATTTATTTCTACGATCATTATTTCAAAGAAATGTCAGCGAAAAAAAACCAATTGCTGAGACACAACTCTTAGAGGGTTATGACTGCTTCCAAAATTAAGGCAAAACCTAACTAAAGATTTTTGACGGTCCAATTCAAACAGTATCTAAAGAAAATTTTCTTACATATCTTTGGCTATTATTTGAATCAGAAGTTAGATGTAGCACATTAGCATTTTTAAAAGGTCCCTTGTCTAATAATATTTGCATGACTCAATCTGTAACATCCTCATTCAACCCGTACAAGTTATGTCTTACCTCGCCTGTGGTCGCCACGTAACCCGTGATGCCGATGTTGATAGGGAATCGGCTTTCATACGGCGAGGTCCTTGGCGTACCAAGGTCGGTGTCGTCACCAGCCTCCAGGTCAAACACTCTTGAGAAACTGCCTTTCGACGCTTCATGGACCAATAGTACCTGGAACAAAGGAATCAGTTATACACTGTAACTAACTGTTATAGGAAGTAATGATTTTTCGTTTCGCCTTATGGTAAAAGCACTCATTTCTGTATTTCTGCACAGCTTTCCTACGTTTTAATCGGAAGACAAGGGCTCAATGATGAGTATCGAGATATTTCTAGTAGCGACTAAGGAGGATAGAAAAGCTGGAGTAAATTATTCAACAAGTATAAAACTAAGGTAGATATTTTGTGATTAAATCAATAATTTAGTGAATCTTCTGCAAAGCAATTCAATAAAAGAGAAAATGTTAATACGGCAATGGGATTTTAATTTTACACGATGTTTTAATTAATTTAATAATGTTCAATTATAGTCAACACGGCTTGCAGTCGTGCAATTCAATATGTTATGCAGATTAAATATGACCGGCACCTACTCGTCTCAGCTCTGCTTTATTTAAATGTAAATTAGGTTTACATAATTTTAAACTTCAACTACAACCTGAACTCAGCATATCTGCATTTCAAGTATGAACCTCAGTTCAAGTTAGATAAAATACTTTTAATTAGGGTTTTCGCCACAGCAGTATCTACTAGTTTTAAATCTAATCTTACGTTAGTTCTTTGTTAAGTCAACAAAGAAGAAGGAAGTTCATGAAGATTGCATCGAAATACGCCGAGTAGACGTTCGAGATTAGAATAGTTCTTACAAACAGACAGAGATAGTGACTTCCTCCTCGCTGCGATTCGTCGGGGACGTACGGATCGTCCCGAGGGTATTGTACCAATAAAACATTAAAGTGTCTTGCTTTGAGCTGCGTGAGCGGGCGGTACGCAAGACGCGTGGAAATAGTCACACAAGTGCAATAAGAACACGGCTCCTATGTTCGTATCCGATAGAACCGGCCGCGTTATGTGTTATTACTGCTCTAACTGACCATTAAAGGCTATGATATTTTTACGACTAGCACCAATGACTATTCAATGCGTAGTCTGTATTTTATACAGGATTTAAAACTTGAAATATTAAATACTCGCAATAACTTTAAGTGACATTCGCTGGTAATAAAAGGTCAATCGATTAGTGACTATACGCTTGATCTTGTTTATAGATGAGGTTAAGCTAAATATTTTAATTGGCGTTTACCACGAGCGAAGCACAAAGTAACCAAAGCGATATTAAACTTCAATATTGTCTTGCAAACAACGTTAATTGGGGACCAAAACAAAATTCGTTTCGGCCAAGTTTACACTAGTCGGCCGTCCGATTTAAAATTATTTTTGGGACTCGATTTGAATGCTAATTTTATTGTAGACTATATCGTGGGAAATTGACTATGTTAATATAATGCCAACAGAAGCACACCTGTTCAATATACCTACATTAATGTCAGCATACCGCGTAGCCGGGTAAATGCTGATAAGGATTACCTAAATGTTACCATACAGCGGCATATCCGGGTGCTTGAATATTATTGCCGTAAATTCCTTAGCCAAGGATGCGAGAATTCTTGCAGAGGACATTACTACTACTTAGCTAGTGATTAAACGTAAACAACAATTCAAATCCTTCCTTTCGATAATAGTACAGATTTAAGTCCCTTTAAATTACGGTCTTTCAAAACTCGACGACTAGCTAATTGTTGATCAACGCGCCGACGAGGTTTCCGGACATACAAACCAAAATCCGTAAATGCCTGAAGATATTATTTTCACCGAGGTTAATTTCTATTAACGCCTTTGATGTTCAGGTTCTACTTTCGCAAGAAGAAACCCCAACTTCCATTAAAGGACTTCGCATTATTTCTGCACATTGTTCGTTCATAACTGAGTTTTCCTTGGAAACGATCCAATAAAGTATTGCCTGAGGAATAGTGGTTGTCGCGCAATATGAACGTACACACGTCATAGTGGAACTAATGACCTACAATAATCTTTTTCATGTATGAAGGTAGATATATGGTGTGATAGATTAGTTTTATTGCTTCGCTGTTATAAACATAGACGTATTAGTTATGTGCCTGCGCTTACATAAATTTCGACACCGTATTTTTGTGCTAAGATTAGTCTAGTCGTTGCCATCTCAAAACATTATGAAAGACGAAGCTCAGTTCTATCTATTTGTTTAGAAAATCCCGTACTGCAATACTCAAAATAATTGTAGGTAGGTACCTAATAAATAAAAATATCACTAAGCTAACACTAAATTAAGTATTTCGTTACGAGGGGATCAATTTAAACGTATACGATTTAAATCCGCCTCAAAAATGTTATTTTATGTGCTGTAAACGTGTCGTATTAACTAGACTGAAACCTTTTCATAGTACTCCCAAGAGGGAGGATTCTGTTGGCAAGCTTATCGCTTTCCATTCTCATTAGGGCTCATGACACGCTTTTATCTAGATACTACGTAAACCCAACTCTTATTTAACTCCATTTATCCTACAGGTTTCGTACATAAATAGGAATATTATTTGTAATAGAAAATTTGCGTTTAGGCCTCACAATACACATTTTATTATACTTTTTCCAATACTAAATACCACTGTCCAGTCCACTGAATATGTTTGTACACCTTTAAAACACTTCAAATACCCGCTATAACTCCCAATTGGCTTTTCGTATCCCTGTATTGAAAAACACAAGTCATTTTCTCCAATAAAAATGAATGTTGGCAGACATTTTTTTCTAATATTTCAAGCCACTCGGGGCTATCTCATTATTTGAGTGATGATATCAATCCATCAGTTTTTATAAGACACTTGGGGTATAACGCGTGATTATTTTTGAATATTCTCTGTGGCTATGGAGGCACAAAATAACAATATAGTTTATCTATAAAAAATGAGCTTACTCTAACCTTTAACTGTTCACATACTTTCATACTGATCTTAGCTTAGGTTATTCCCTGAAAAGTAAGTAAATAGATTTTGAGTAATTTTCTTAAAACGAGAGATTAATCTGACTTATAATATCCATTTTTTTTTAAATCTGTTGTTTCTCTGATGCTTCTACAATGTAATCTGGAACTCAAAATGTTCGTATAATCCAACCCACAGAAACACGGTTCAACTGAAATAGCGTGCGGCAAGAGTGCAATACGAACGGGGTAGGTATACGCTCGCACATGCCACGCGAGTCTTCGTATAAAGGCAGCATTTGACATGCCGTGGGAGTGATAAACGACATTCCATTAAGCATTTTCCTATCCACAAATCCAACACCGGAATAAAAATATATCTATGTAATACGTATTGTAGGTAAATGACTCACCCCAAACATTAGGTTTTCTATTTAGGTTTTTTTGTCATATTAGGATCAACTAATGATTTAATTACTTACAATTTAGGTACATGTGACTGTAAATTAACTAACTTTATCTATGTTGGTAAGTCATGCTCCCTTAGTGGGTAACTGCCTACTAAGTATACGGCTGGACATTAGGAAACTAAGCATATAAGAGTATAACAGAGTGACATATTTACATTGTTGCTAGTTTTACTACGTTGTCTATGTTTTACGATATTATACCGTATTTCACAAAGTTGTGATACGTTGGCGTACGTCCAAGCTGATACATTGTTCAATTGACGAAACACGCCTAAAACGAATGTCAAGCAACTACTCTTAAAAGATAAGTGCCAAAACCGTTTATGTATAAACATTAGTGTCTTGTGTACTTTAGTAATGTTTTGTATTGTGAAAACAAGGAGACACTTTATGTGAAAGGCTTTTTTGTTGAGTTAGTATTTGTTAGCCGCAAATATTAGCATGAATAATAAAAGACTTTAGAATACGTGTAGAAGTTTCCACTATAGATTTATGAAGCTATGAGTATGACGCTTTAATATTCTTAGTAAATAACAAAACGGTTCAGTGGATTTAAAGCACAATACAATTTTAGTGACTCCGTCATATTTTATGCAATGAACTCTATTGCACTTATTGGGTACCTACGCCATGAGAAATCGTTAATAGGTCGTAAAAAAGTAACCACATAAGTGCTGTCCTAATTACAATTTTATGAAATTGCGTGAAACCTTTTTGTGAACCGCTCAGTAAGCAGGGTTTGAAATATGGTGACCGCAGTAAATTTAAAAAACATTAAAGAGTACCACGATAACAGTGTTTTGACATTGCGTTGGGGCTGAAAACGCAAAGGGTTGTCATGAGTGCAATAAAATTCTAAAATGGCTTCCCGTAGGTTCTAAAATGCCTTACTCGACAGAATTCATGAATTTGGTAAACGCGGAAAACAATTACGCAAATTGCCTAAAACGCAGAATCACTCGTTCGCTAATTACTTATACACACACGCATGATGTTAAGCTAGTTTATAATAATTCTAAATCATTCCTACATTTTTGTAACGAGACATCACGATGTTAATAAGAGATAACTCTTAATTAGTATTCAGCCGTTTGCGTTGTTGACCGCAATAGGAGCGCCTGGCGCCACTCGCGGCGGCGTTTCAATCATCATTAGATAGTGACGATTATTTACACCATAGAGTATGAATAAGAGAAGCTATTGAAGCATTGCACTGAAAATAATTTTATTTTGTATCAAAACAACAATAAATAAATGTATTTGTAGAAGATAATTATGATTTAGTAAGTTGCTAAAAAATATTACACAATACCAGTTGTAATAAAGCAAGGTGCACCTTATTTTGGCCACACGCAATTAAATATTAAAATAAATAGCATTAAAATACGTACATAACCTCAAATTGAAAAGTAATTACAAATTTTTCTTTAGGAATTATAAAAACAAAATTCTTCTTTCTTTCAATAGTTTGTATATACCGACGAGTAGATATATGAGTCGTAAAGTTTGACTTAATATCTACTCGGTAATACAGTTGAGTGGCAAAACACAGACGAAAGAAACTCCGTGCCCGAGCTAGTGAAGTGCGATGCAAATCAAAGCGGAGCTACTTGAATTTCCATTTGTGGATTGCATTTCAGCTAGGCTGTGTCTCTCGTCATGCACAGTACTTAGGTACTACCTACTTTAACTTCGTTGTAAAATCAATCAATCAATAAACCACGAAGCTATTTCATCTTTTTTTTTTCTGTGCCTGCTTAATGAGGCTTTTGGTGTGGATACCTTTTGACAGACTAATAACTTTGTCCAAATTATTGGTGTAGCAAGAACGTTGTCCATTTACAAACCATTTCATTTTAATATCCATCTATTACTATCAAAAAGCGATGTTGCCAGCGATTTAACCCTCTTATTGCAAATGGTTAATACTTTATCTTGGATAATAAAATTAATTGCAGTATTATCAACACCCTTTTTTATGTGTTTGTTTATTTATGCTCAATGCTACATACGTCAAAAGTACTAATTATAGGCCGCCCTCATGACTGCAATATTAACATTGACCCATCATCACGACTCTTGGCAAATAGATTGACGATCGCCATAACTATAATATCATTAAGTTGTGCAATTGTATATTTTTATCATACCTTTAATTGTAATCTTACTTATAGTAATAATGCTTACTACATTTTGTAGTAGGTACCTATAACATCAAAACAAAATTGCAGTGTCGAATGCAACTCTATAGTTTTTGTATTGCAAGTACAGAGTTGCATTGCACAGGGCAGCCGTTTTGCCTACAGGACTCCACATTAAGTTGGACGAAAACAATTTAACCTGACGGTTTAGCAGTCTAGTTTGATGGAACAAAATCACTTTGTCGTATTATGTTGCTCACAAAGTGTGGCAATAGATTTGACGCGACTGGCACATGTCACGGAAGTGCGAGCTAGTCCAGCGGCCAGTTGTTCTAATTCGTCATACGGTGACCACGAATCCAGTACCAAATAGATTAAGGCGGGGTTGCTTTAGCATCACTTGACGCACGTAAATGTTATAAATGGCGACACCAAATTTTTTTTTTTCTTCTATTAGTCTTAATAACGAATATGTTTTGACTTCTATTTGCAGCCCTAATAACATTGATAACTGGGTTATTTATGCCATGAATCAACGCTTTATATTTTACGTGCGTATACGTCTTCTGCAATCGTTATTTTTTGACGTAGGTACATATGTAACGTTAACAGTTTGAAGCAACCCGCCCTATGTGTAACACTTGCGTTGCTAGTACCTACACATGGCGCAAATAACCTTTACTTCTGCCACTAATTGCCAGTTTTTGCTATAGATGGCGTAATTTGTGGGAAGCAACCTACAGGTAGCGCCTGTCAAACTCAAATACAACGTCATTTTGACGTCAAACATCACACCGCTTTTCTAGTAAGCAGGTCTTGATAATAATTACAATGTTAATAAAGTGTTGCTATATGGATTATAAACCGAGTCGATGGTGACTGGGTAGTACCACAATATATAAAGTAACAAAACGTATGAAATAAATACTCACTCGTTCACCTACAAACCGTATGAATATTAAAATCATATCAACAGTATGAATTATTCCGACGTTTCGAGCCCTTTGTACAAACCGTGGTCAGGGTTAGACTGGTGCAGCCGTCAACGCTACAGTGAATAATGGCGGCATATAAATATAAAAACATTGCGCTAGAGGCACAATTACATTGAATTTAAATTAATTAACACATACATACATAGCATCACGCCTTTATTCCCCGAAGGGGTAGGCGGAGGTGTGTAGTATACCCACATTTCGCCACGTATGTTATAAGTCCCAATGTAATAGAGGGCGGGCCTGTTGTCATTAGCCGGATACAAATCCAAACTCCGTGCTGCTACTGAGAATGACCTATTAGAAAAACCCAATAACACTTTGCCCGACCCGGGACTCGAACCCAGGACCCCGTGCTCAGTAGTCGCACTCAGCGACCACTAGACCAACGAGCGCTAAATCAAACATACATTAATAATATTTTTGCACCGGCCCGTGCCTATCTACCTGCATTTTATTTTGTTTTATTCATCCCTAATTAATTAATTAAGTAAACAATCAACAGCATAAAAATATAAAACGTACCTACAAGTTGAAAACTTAAGTTTCATTCTCCTAATACGAATGAAGGAAGTTTATTATTTAATTTTGATGAGTACTGAGTACTATCCCTTTCCGGGTTTAGAGGCACTTACCTTTCAGCGAGGGCCTGAACAATTACACTTAATTTACGAATAATATTATGAGGTATAATCGTGGATATGGACCTATATAATTCTAAAACAGAGAGAACATTAGGAACATTATGTTTTATGTCATCCTTAAATAATGTTCATGTTAATGGAAAATTCGATAAAATAAAGGTTATTTAAAGTCTTCCGTAATTATACTAGGGTTATACTTAATTATTGTTAATTTAAAATCAAACTTATACTTCAATATAGCGCGTTTATAAAACAAAATAAATGGTTCATTAATTCGATACAAAATAATTTGAATTTGTATGTGGACGGAAGAATAAAACGCTCTTTAGCCAACAGCCCTTTCAGCTAAGAAACCAAAAGAAACTTTTAGTAAACTAGTAAAAAATCATCATGCTTAGTAAGCTAATCAATCTAAGCTTTTGGTAGGTATAACTTTTTTTATCGTAAATATATTTAAATAAAAAACAGTTTTTTTAAAGAAACCGGATTGATTTTATATTAGTCAAGGCCTTTTTTTTTAATAAAAGCAAAAATAATGACGTAATGCACAATTCTTCAATTAATATTCAATTGTTATCGTAATAAGAACTACTAACGACACCCAAAAGTAAACAAAACCGATTACGAATCAACCACTTCATATGAAAGGGACGCACGTACCATTTATCCTATGAATTAATCGTTTATTCCGTGAACACAAGAGCACATTGTCCCATCATAAATTGATAACATTACAAGGCGTATTCATCCTCGCCTATTTACTCCCTATTTGATAACAATAGCTAAGCCTCCTTTGATGTAGAAATTGATTTACTAAACAAAGACAATAGTCTTAGAACAATCGATATTGAGTTAGTTATGATTGGTCTCCCAGACTGTAACGCTAATAGTGATTAGTCATCTATGGAGTATATAAAGTAACCCTTAAGCCTATAGATCCATAAATAGGCGTCTGTAACAGTAGAAGACCAAATTGCTAATGACAATATTGAGTACGGGTTCTTGGACCGAACTGGAATGAACCTTGCCGTTAATAAGGCTTCTTTTTCTTTCGTATGACTATTCCTTTTCTGTCCCTGGAAATGGTAACGTTACCTTTTACTTCGTTAACTAGTCCTCAGTGTAATAATAATAATATAATCTGTGATTGTGGTAGTATGTTTACCGATAATGCCACATTTGTTCGGAAACCCAGTTATTAACCAACCACGTCCTAGTTACGTGCTCCTAACTCCTACGTGTGAAAACGTTAGAACTACTAACATACAATATATACTTCATATTTATCTGGCTTGATTCTTCTAATTACGGTGGAGACTGCTTGAATACAGATGCAGTAAAATATCTAAATGAAGTGACTGCCAATCAACCAAACAATAAGGATTATTGGGTTCCAGCAGTTGTGATGCAAAGAAGCGTCAACCTGGCCAACGCTTGAGAGATTCACTTATATTAAAACTACTAGCTTCCGCCCGCGACTTCGCCCGCCTGGATTTCGAATGTTTTATAGCCTCGATAAATGGGCTATCTAACACTGAAAGAATTATTCAAATCGGACCAGCAGTTCCTGAGATTAGCGCGTTGAAGCAAACTCACAAACTCTTGAGCTTTTAATATAAACAAAAATAGCTTTATTGTATAGATGGGGTACGCCTTATGAGAAAATAACAGTTTTCTATTAATTCAACACTATAATATACTGTCTATCTATTTAACAGCTATCAGACGGTCTTATGGTTTACCTGTGTAATTAGGTACAGTATCAATCATTACTTTATAACCCATATAGTAGAATACGGTAATTAGGTACACTTTAAATACATGGCCACAATAACTACTTAGTAGTTTTCAAGTTCTTTCTTGATAAAAGTCGCTGCGGAATAGTAGCAACATCTTTTAAATCCGGCGTGAATGTTACGTATTGGGTTAGATATAGCCCAGACTGGAGCTGCACAGTACGGATTTATTCAAAGCTCTAGATTGCATAAATAAAATGTATAATATCATTTATATAAGAATATACAAAAACATGGAGACCGGATATCTGCTATTGTTTTCTTTGAAGCACTAATATTAAACAATCTTCAGGTAAATATAAATGACCATTTAGTTTTGTCTAAATTGCCAATACAATTTAGTTAATTCTTTGCACCCTGCACAGTTTCTTTAGGTTTACATAGACAATCGACAATGGCGTGAAACCATCTAATAACTTTTCAACAATTTTGAAATACTCGACCAGCCGAGTACTATTAAACAAAAGATATGAATGTTAATTAAGTTGATGTAAATTTAACACCTTTCGCCCCTTTTTGACGTTATTAACAAAGCTGCTCGATTCATCAGACCCAAAAGCGGATTAATTTCCATTCATACAAAATATTGTGATGTTTAAATAAAATTTCCAATTATAACAAATATACCCAGAATTTATTCAGAGAGTATACGGTTGAATAAACATACTGGAATTTACAACAAAATCGGTACCTTTGATGGAATATAGATGAATGAAAAAATAGTAGGATTACTTAGTAGCGCATAGCGCGTAGAATTGAAATTCAATACAAAAAAGCCATCTTAAGCTTGCTATGTATACGTATGTACCTTTACAATCCATTACTGTAACATTTATGGTAAACGCCTTGACTCAACGTTTCGTTAAAGAAACAAGTAAAATTAATTTTCTTTGAATGAAATTGATATTAAAAGTAAGTCGGCCCAAATTGTTCGTTGATTGAATGAATCAATTTATCAAAACTTATTTCGATATTGAAATTCGATTTCAATCATGAAGCGAGGAGCGCCATAGCAATAATGAAAACCACTAAGAAATTGGTGGGTATAGCTGTTCTCAAAAGGATAATTGAATTTAATATCTTTCAAAGGGATAATTGAAATACAAGACATGATGTCTCTGAGGCTTCAGTTTGATGTCAAAGTATGAAGTCTATTCAAATTTATTTACGGATTTATTAATCGACCCTTCTTTTTAGGGATCGTAAAATACTGATGCTTTTAAGGTAAGTTTCTCTTCAATAAACAAACATGTAAATAGTTGCAATAACTTGGGGATCGAGTATCGGCTCGCTATCCGAGTTAGTACGGATTACTAAGTTTTCTGGAATTCCGAGATACCCTTTTCAACTTTCCATTTCGTCTGATAGGATAAACAACATTTGGAAGTTACATCGTGTATTATCTGGTACGTTACCTGTATTGGGGCGTGCACCGGGTAAACTCAACGTCTTACTTGATGCAGTGACAATACGAAAGGAGGAGTTGAGAGTCAACTGGTTTTGATTAAGGGATTACGAAGATGTCGACGACAAATATTGTTTTCATTAGCAAACTCTTAAATAAAACCGGAACATAAACTTTAGTTACGTTAACTTCGACATAAATTGCTAACTTATGTATTCAATTTTAGACGTCCAAAACATAACCAATATTAATATATAATATATATTATAATAATCTTTTCCGTGTATATGCCTACAAACTGTATAGACAATTTGACAGAATTTACTGAGTGTTTGTGCGAAGTTAATGCAATTATAGAAAATAATAGTGTTGAGTCGGTGTACATGTTGGGGGACTTCAATGCGCACCCCGGTGAGTTATTTTTCAATGAGCTCATTAACTTTTGTAGTGAACAACAGTGGGCATGCGCAGATATAGAACTAATGCCGCCGGAATCGTACACTTTCGTTAGTGATGCGCACGGGTCGCGAAGATGGCTTGACCATTTTGTGTTGACGAGTGCTGCGAGGCTCTCAGTACTAAATGTATTAGTGCTGTATGATATTTATTGGTCAGACCATTATCCTATACTTCTGGAGTGCAATTTAGATTTAGTTAAGGCTAAAGTTGTTACATCTTGTAATAATTATAATAATGTTATATGGGGGGAAAGAGACTCTAGTCAAATTAAGAAGTACCATGAATTTTGTCACTCAAATCTCAAGCTTATAGATTTTCCTAATGAGTGTTATAATTGCGCAGATCAAATCTGTTCTAATTTAAGTCATACAGTAATACTAGATAAAATGTATAATAATATAGTTGCTATAATGACAGAAGCCTCAATAGTTAGTAAGAATTGTAATAATAATAATAGACCAAATAGAAAAAGATATGTCATAGGATGGAACAGGCATGTCAGGGATGCTCACGGAGTGGCTAGGCATTGCTATTTAGATTGGTTAGCAGGCGGTAAACCTAATTCTGGACAGCTATATACTAATATGAACGAGTCCAGAAACGTATTTAAACAGAAATTAAAATGGTGTCAAAACAACGAACAACAAATTAAAATGGACATTATTGCAGATCATCACACTAAGAAGGATTTTAAGAACTTTTGGAAAAATACTAATAGCGTTAATCCAAAACCTGGTCATCCAGTGAGTGTCGCGGGCATTCATGAACCATCAAAGATAGCGGAGGCGTTTCGTCTTCATTTCAAGGTAGACTCCTTATCTGCTACGGATAGACAGGAGGCTATATGGCCATGTAGGGGCAGGGATTCGGATGTCATTGTCAGGTTCACTAATAAACAGGTGAAGAACATAATCCGCGGCATGGTACGAGGAAAGTCTCCCGGACATGACGGGTTAAGTATCGAACACCTAAAATATGCAGGTGTTCATTTACCACGCATCTTAACGATGTTTTTTAATCTGTGTCTAAGTCACTCATACCTACCAGAAAAGTTAATGCATACAGTGGTGGTTCCAATAATTAAAAACCGAAATGGGGATGTCTCAGACATGTCAAATTACAGGCCAATATCTTTAGCCACAATAGTGGCCAAGGTTCTGGACAGTCTGCTTGACCAACACCTGAACAAGCACATAGACCTCCACGATCAGCAGTTTGGTTTCAGGTCAGGCTTATCTACTGACATTGCTGTCATGTGTCTCAAGGAGACTGTTCATTACTATGTCACTAGAAAGACACCAGTGTATGCATGTTTCTTGGACCTGTCAAGGGCATTTGACCTTGTGTCATACAATAAACTTTGGGGAAAATTGGAATGTGAAACATCTTGTGAACAGGAGATAGTAACTATGTTGAGATATTGGTACAATGGACAGACTAATGTTGTAAGATGGGCTGGGGCATCATCGGATGAGTACAGGTTGGATTGTGGTGTGAGACAGGGTGGCCTGACTTCACCGCGCCTCTTCAACCTGTACATGAACGGTCTTATTGGTGAGCTCAGCAGCACCGGCGTCGGATGTCACATAGACGGAGTTAGCGTTAACAACATTAGCTATGCGGATGACATGGTGCTGCTGAGCCCTTCAATCTCAGCCCTGCAGAAGTTAGTCAGAATTTGTGAGAATTATGCTGGGGCTCATGGACTGAGATATAACTCGAGGAAGAGTGAGATCCTTGTATTTAAAGCCGGTAGTAAGACTTATGCACCAGTACCTATCACCTTAAGTGGTTGCGAATTGAAGCTAGTTTCTCACTTCAAATATCTGGGTCACTGGGTCTCAGAGGATCTGAAAGATGAGAAAGACATGGAGAGGGAACGTAGGGCGCTGGCAGTCCGAAGCAATATGTTGGCCCGCAGGTTTAGTAGATGCAGCGACGCGGTTAAGATAACGCTTTTTAAAGCTTATTGCCAGTCAATGTATACGTGTTCCTTGTGGGTCAACTATACGCGGACGACGTACAGCGCCCTGCGTGTACAATACAACAACGCCTTCAGGGTACTGTTGGGGCTGTCGAGGTACTGTAGTGCCTCAGGCATGTTCGCAGACGCGCATACGGATGGATTCCACGCGATAATTCGAAAGCGATGCGCTTCATTACTTCACCGTGTGCGAACCAGTTCCAATAGTATCCTGAACGTGCTGACAGATAGGTGGGACTCACAATTACTTAGACATTGGCTAAGTTTACATGCTGCTATGTAATGTATGTATCTTATTGTTTGTGTTGTGTTGTATTTGTATAATATTGTATTGCTGTGAATATGGACTTGTCCGAAATAAAGATTTATTATTATTATTATTATTAATATTCATAAATACCTGTACTCGTTGGCATCGGATGAGGCTCTGCGTGTGCGTTAGTATCCTGAGGACCATGTGTTCAATCGTGCTCTGTTCTTCAAACACCATTCTTGCTAGGTCTAAGAGGACCTGATTTCTCTTGACTTCTAACTGGGATCTCTCGTAAAGCTGTGCATTCCGCAACCCAATGCCGCAGAATTGAAGGTACGAAGCAAACACTTTCTCATCGTTAACCGTAAAAGGTCCATCGCTCTGTTTGTTTATAACCTGAAGAAGAAGCATTTCTATTAGCGATTAGGTTACGAAGTTTCGGTTACTTTTACAAGCATAGAACAGAACTATACATTTTTAGAGATATATGCCATGAATGGTGGTCTGTAAATGGGTCAAGAAGTATTGCAACAAATCAAAGCCGATGTATCGTTAGTGTTAACAATTAACTTTTAATTTTCAGAACAAAAATGATTAAAAACTGTTTACATTTTTGCTCGATAATATTTTTACATTATAACGCGGTTTTTTTAGTAAACCCATTGCGGCTATTTAAATTTAGCATTGAAAATTGACCACAAAGATAAGATAAAGTTATGTTGTACGTAGATAATAAGTTTTGCTAACATTTTACCGAGCAATTTCAATTCCACTTCGGGTTATTTAGAAGTTAATATGCTTAGGGTGTCGGGAACTTTTTTGATTCATCTTTTTCTTTGTTAAGTTTTCATTTTGCCGTTTACCAGATGTTTTTGCAGCAACATTTTAATATAAACAAACCAAAATTTACTTTGAATAAGACGACTTTAAGTAAACATGATTTACTTGATGTAATGTCTGGAGACTGACATTTTAGTAATAAAAACGCCGTTATCGATAAAAGAAAGTAAACTTGAAATAATATTAACCGGCTACATACCTGAGCAACACCAATGACCTCTCCATTAATGTCCTTAATGGGCATGCAGAGAAGTGACCTCGTTTTGTAACCCGTCTGTTGGTCAATGTCGTGGTTAAACCTCTCGTCCTACAACAATAAAATATATCGATATGAATACGCTGATAATACTAAACATGATTACACTTTTAGCACTTAAAATTATTTGAACACAACATATAGGTACATCATTTAGCCTCCTAAAATTTATTAAAATGTTTGATGTTCCTTTTCGTGGGCACCACACTGGGAGATGGTGTGGTGTAGAACCATTACCCCATCTGCCGTCATTTCTCTACTCCGAAAAAATCTTTTGCTCCCTAATGATAAACTGTAACAGCAGCGGTCGTTATTGGCTTGTTTCATTAGGCAAGTCTAATTGAACTATCATTATCTTGTCTAAATCGGGTTACTTCTAAATGAAGTCGCATAGTAGGAACTGGGCCGAGTAATCGGAGTCGTGGCAGTGACCGCAGACCGCAACTGTCCTCCGCAGTCCGCCTCTCAACTAAACTTATAATAACGCTTATTCTGTAATATTCTATCTCTAACTAATACGGAAATTAAATACTATTCATCGTTTTTATTTATTAGACTAGATACAAATGTTTCCTTCATATTCTAAACGATTCTTTAATGTTATTTCAGAAATACACGTAATATGTTATTTATGGACGTAAAGAGAAATGGATTGGATTGTATTTGTGTTATGTTAGAGTAGGCAGTTATTTTTTGGTATTCTTTCGTAATATTATGTATTGATCGTACGAACCAATAACAAAAGCGTATTGTGTAGGTAAAGCGAGGTTTATTTCTTGTACCAGTTTATCGTATAATGAAAGCACAATTCCTGTAATAGTTGAAATATTCATCAATGGCACTGATTATTGTTGTGAATCAAATATCGTATTCGTGGTACAACTATCATCCCAAATGCCATCCTAGTAAACATGAAATAACAATTTAATTTTCAAGTCACAAATCATTTAATCCGGGAATTCACCGGCAAAATCAAGCGTAAACGTGCGCAGGCAATAGCTAGAATAAATTAAATCATTTCGACAAACTCTGTAAAACTTTCAATTAAGAAGAATGTGATTTGAGGAATCCGTAGTATCGTCGAATTTACGACTTCAAGCACAGAACCGATGCCACAATGCAGTGCGAACACGAACATTTGTGAAACCGAATTCGAACGTATGGAGCCAAGCCAAAAGGGAGAGTTATAGGTATTTACGAGCCACCGTTCATTACACACGCCTGTCAGCCGGCCAGATTGGGCTTATACTATCCATTGACCTAACGTATCACAACTTTGGTAATGCTTTGCGTATATTTTGGATTTAAAGGTTGTTTGTCAAACGCTTGACTAGTATAAATCTGTCGATGGAATTAGAAAATTCCAAGCAATAATTTTTTTTTAATAATCATCTTCAGCTTTTATGTTAACCACTGCTGGGCACAAGCCTCCTCCCTTGAATAGTTTCCTGTTTTGGGCCTTTAGCAATATAAAGTTACCCCTCTTTAATTTAAACTGTTAAGTTACCAACAAGCAATATATGTCCTCTAAATGATAAAATGTTGGCTTTCATTTAGATTGAAAGTTTACGTTGAAAGAAAACCATTAATAATTTGAGTTACCAAGTGTTGGATTGAAGGCCTACAATAAGATTTGTATCAAATTGACTTCTGTACATGTTTTGAATATAATACAAACTTAGGTAGTAGTATTCCATTGTAGTCTGGTGCTAACTGAAGTTGTGTTAGTGCACTAAAGCATTTGTGCAAGTCAATTCTGTTTACGTTTATAATGTAGTTTGATTACTTAAAATATATATATGCAAGTATTTGGTTTTTGTTAATGTAGTCACAGTTATTCCTATGTGAAGCACGCATTGAAGAATCTTAGAAAACATTTAGAATAAACTTTGACAGTAAAACATATTCTCATTAAGACACTTCGCTTAGTTTATACACATTATACACCCATACTACTTTAGAGCAATTGACTAATGTGTGGTGAATTGCAGTTTGCGACATCTAGGAAATTTACACATTCAGGATACTATACGGATTTACGATACACGTGTAAGGTTTTAAGATCAATCAGTAACACACAACTACACATAACGTACGTTTAATATAATACATAAAAAGTCAGTAAAACATTAAAGCTATTGAAATATTATGCAGTAATTTAGAAAATTTGCCAAGTACGCCCAGCATTAATTTTCTTATGGAATGTTTGGCACAGAATCAAAACCTTTCTGCATAATCAACTTCACAAAAGTTTAAGTGTCAAAGCCAAACAGTAGGGTACCATAGCCAAGTGTATAATCGTTCCAATAAAAACTTGGTGTAGCTAACCCGATAGCTTTAAACGAAATGCACGAAATTCAATTCGGGTATAAGTTTCCTAGTGCTGAAGTATTATATCTTCGTGGTGGAGTAAACTATCTCAGCAGTAACTTTAAGTCCAAGCAAGAAGAGTTTACAGAAATCAAAATGAAACGTACCAGATTGAAGTTTCATTTACGATTCTGATCTTGGACGAGTCGTAAAAGTAATAGGTACCAATGGGACGTTCAGGAATGCTAAATTCTCTCAGGCGACTGACTGTGACAGAGCTAATATTGAACATCAGCGAAATAAAAGCTCTTTGATATACACTTTCATCGCGGATTCTATTTGTGCGTGACAAAATACTCATCTTTAATTTCACGTAACACAACATGTTTAATGGCACAATCAGAATATTTCTATCAGTCGGAATATTTATAGCAACTATGCTTTGAAAAGGACATTCTGATTTAAATCTGAATCTACAAAACAAAATATTTCAAGCATATTTTGTGTTGAATCCACAGTATTAAGCTCTTCATACGTTCTCGATAGTAGTCAGAGGTAATCCCAATTTGGATGATGTTCGTGTCGACGTTTATCTTTTATTTGTCTAGTGTCTCAACTCATTGTTTTAGAGAGACGACTCTACTACACACGCTGTCAATAAACTGTAGCAACATATTGTAAGTGTATCGATTCTTCAGTGGCTAATAACAAAATGTCTTTAGAATCGTGTCTCCGTTTGCTTCGATAGTTGTCATGTGTAACCCCTACTTAGTGTAAATCTTTTTCTTTTTATTCGAATTCTAAACTTAATTGCAACGATAAAATTATTAGTTTCTATCATTACCTAATTATGTCATCGCTATTAAGTGTCGTGTCGAAAACTTCATATCGAGGATTGTTTGACGACAAACAATATAGCTTGCTTTTAGATCTAGTAAATAGGTATAGTTGGATTTTATAGGTCAAGGTTGAAAATTTTGCGCCCAAAAATAAACCCCGAACAAAAGATAGAACTTTTTATACCTCCATGTTACAGATTCAGTGGCCGGCTTAGCGTAAAACTGCTAATGTTAGGCTTTTATTCTAAAGGGTCTATTATCCTCTTCGAAAGTTACACGGTTCGGCCGGCTAGTGCTGTCTACAAACTACATACGAACAACTTCGCAAATATTGGAGCATTTTTAGGTTACATATGTATAGAGTAAGTTTAACGAATTAATAAGGACTTATCTGTATAATTATATGATACTGAGTAAACTTTCCTCTGGGAAGATCGGTTTATATCGCCAACACTTAGAATGCATTATTATTTCAATTTTACTAGGAACCTAACTACTGCATTCCAATCCGTAATTTTCTTTGGAATAACAACGTTGGAAAATAAGTACATATTACTGCGGAGTGTAAAAGGCAACTTCCTGTAACCTTCGAGCCTCAATATTGTTACGATAATTTATGTTTTCTGTATGGTGCCTACCTCAATATCATCATCATCATCATCATCAGCCGGAAGACGTCCACTGTTGGACATAGGCCTTCCCCTTAGTGGGGGGGGGGGTTGCCATAATCCCCACGCTTGGCAAGCGGCTTGGGGATCGACCTACGTCAATATACCATTTAGCATATAAGATTATCATCTAGATTTAACCCAGGATATAACTAAGACTGGGTTGTTCAATATTAATGTTTATGACACTTTTGAACCATAAATATAGATTTATGTATGTGAGAATATTACTACTTAAATAAATGTTAAGAAAACTGTATGATAAAATTATGATAAGTGCCGTAAAAGCTTTTTGATATTTTTTTACAAAATCATTTTGGTTTCTTCATAACATTATCTGAGATTAATCACCAAGAATTAAACCATATTTAACTTAACGTAGGCCGGGTGTCACATAACAAAGAAACCATTTCAAAGTTTAATTAACACAAAATTAATTAACATTAGGGTAACGCCATACTTATGTTTACAAACGCGTAGGTAATACTCGTTAGCACATATTGAAACAAATAAAAATATATGGATTCAATAGAAAATGTGAACATGTTTTCTCTACAAGGTTAGTTGCTAATCAATTTATATTTGCGATATTTTGGAGACACGAAACATGTATCTACGGAACATTAGGCGCTCTTTATAAAGCAATCGTACAATGTAACGGAGCGTGAAATAGAAAAGGGGCCACGATGACACTAAATGTCAATTTTCCAGGCTGCACTTTGTTAAAAGATAACGACGTTTTGTCAGTCTCAAACTTCAGAGAACTATAGGTGCCTAACAACAAAAGTAACTCTGCAAATACTTAACGTACCTACTGTGCTGTGTGGCCATATAGTGCATTATCTATATAGTGCGATCTTTCAGAGGCATTTATATGCAAATCGTTTTCATAAACAATGGATACGTGAGCACGCATGAACTGCAAGTGTTGGCAAGGTCACGGCTTTGGAGGCGGGCCAGGATAGGTCGCCATAGTCATTCGCCAGATACCATCGAGTTAAGACAGAATTAATCTGTAAAAGGATCAGCCTTGAAAGTAACAAAAAACTTTTTACTAACGCCAAGTAAGATGAGAATTTGAAATGGAATAATAGAAGACACCAAATGGAAGTTCCTTTTTGTCGAATGCCAGAATTCAGTACGTTACGCTAAAGATAAATGAATCACATTCATAATTTAAACGAGCGCACCATCTAAAGAAAACATATTCTGCTAAAATATTCACGGCCGGAGGCGTATGTATCATACACAAAATACTCGTAATACGCCAAATTGTGCGCCCTACTAAATGTACATTTATAAGTCTCACGTACGAGACACAACAAAAAATTTATAAATCCTCAGGCGATTCTGTTTTCATTATACACGACATGTAAAATTCTTATTATAATTAGATATGTAGGTACTTAATGTATCGATCATGATTATCGACGTTACCTAGACTATTATTCATACATTTATATGTTTTTTACAACTCACTCAACAAAACCATCTGTCCAGCCCAATTTGGTATCGGCAATATTTTATTTTATTGCATAAATGTTCTATTTGTGACTACGGCTGTACATTTGTCCATGAACAATTCAGATTAGAATTAGTGATTCCTAATTTATTTTGCTGGTAAATCATCATCATCATCATTAGCCGGAGGAAGTCCACTGCTAAACCAAGGCCTCCCCCATAGTAAGGGGGGTGGATTGCCATAATCCCCACGCTTGGCAAGCGGCTTGGGGATCGCAGTATTGGTGGCCAAGTTACAGAAGACTGCTGCTGCCCATCTTCTGGATTTTCCCTTAGTCGCCTCTTACGACACCCAAAGGAGGAGAGGGGGTGGTCAATTCTAGGTCGGATACCACACGGCATGCTGGTAAATATACTTTAAATAAACCTCAATAATATTAATATGGAGCAGCATCTGCAGATAAATAGTCTGAGGAATTTGGAAGCTTGTTTATTTAAGTCTGTTGGTAAATCCAGCTGGGTCAGTATCAGCGAATTCATGAAGTGGCTAAAGAGGGATAGCATTTTTAAGCGCGCAATTTATCCAGGAGTGGGTCGTGTTTGTGGGAATAATTTATGTGCACTCGAACAGTTCTGACGAATCTCAGCACGGCGCGTCCGCTTCACGGATTACGCAAAGTCTAGAAAATTCTTTACGAGGCCACACGATATAAGGTAATTTTCCGGGTAAATAAAACAATATGACCGTTGAGTTTTTAAACAACAAAACGCAATATTTGTTCGTCATAAAGATTATTCCGTATGATAAACAAAGACAGCAACCGTTACCCTATGCAAAATTACGAATTCACAAAAATCCAATGGGGTCCAACCAGACAACAAAAACCGCTTACATACATAAGTAAGATCACCTCCACAGAGATTCCTCGAAGGACTTGATGAATGAGAAACGCTTGATCTTTGCGGGGCAGAATGAAAAATTGACATCGATGAATAAAACTCACGCTCGAAAGCTGAGCAATGCTCGAACAACCATCTCCGCCGAGAACATTCGCAGCGGTCATTTGTTACCATAAATCAAGGCCATGTCCAGCCAAGATATATTACAATACTTGAATTAAGTGATTGTCAATAGATAAGAGGCAATAGATGACAGATATATGTGAAGAATAATAATAGAAGACATATTAATAACGCAAGTTTAATGCTGTGGACCATTTATCTTGTCAGAATTTTCGCTTACATTATTTTTTACATCAATGCGATTCTGTACGTTTTATTTTTGTGCGTATTATTTTATTCACATGTATGACGGACCCGCTGTTTCTTCGCTTAGGTGCCGACTGACATGATTTACAAATATTGTAATATCAAGACCCTTTGAATTAAACATAGCCTATGACTCACTCCGTGTTGTGAGTTTACGTATAAGTTACCTTGTGCATAAGCATACAATCATGTCGCTACCTTGATTTGATTTCACCTAATCCTATTATTCGTGAATATCAATCGTCATCCTTGACTTGTAAGTGATCGAAACCGTTTATAATGACGTGTAATGAGTAAGTACACATAACACGTGCAAATATGCCTTATTATATACAACGCGTACAAACCAGCTCTATGACATGTTCACTATGAAAATAAAATACTATATTAAGGAATAATTTATTGGAATTCAGTAATTATAAGCAGTAACCAGTACTGAGCACCATATATTTTCTGGTCTCTACTTTTGTATTTAATCGTGTAGTGTGATATAGCACACAGAATGAAACTGGAATACCAACGGGACTACAATAGTTCCTTGCAGTTTGTCAATTGGTTTTTGTTACTATAAGCACATTAAACGTTCTCTGGCTGAAACGAATATTTAAAAGAGTCACTGGTTAAACCAAAATAATATATAGAAATGTTATACTATATTGAATTTCATATAATTCTTCTCAGAAGTAACCAAAGAGAGGTGTTTATCAATTAGCGTAACGAATGTATTAGCTACCGTAGGTACTTCACTAATAACACTTTCAGCTGGTACCAAAGGTAAAGTACTGAACATATAGGTATTACATGTATGATGTAATTTGAAAGCACGTGTGACTCTCCTAATGATTCATTAACCCGACAGCCATCATAGGTGTAATAGCAAACATAATTGACATCTATTCATTAAAATAATTAAATTGCAACTTCAATACATACTTACAACTACGAATATGTAACTTAACTTAAATACGATTACATCTGTCTTCAAAGGGGTTCCTTATCAGGAGCTTATACTCCCAGCTTATATAACAATCCATCATAATAAATAGATATCCTATTGCCATTCAAGAAATTTAAGAGACAGAAAGAAAATAGAAGCAATATATACATTTTACATCGCCCCGATACGAAAGACAACATTATACACCAAATCACAGCATAATATATTAGCTAAGAACACCGTGTTAAGGTGATTACCTAAAAGTGGAGTTATCGCATTGTTATGGCGCAGTGTTGGTGTTTTGCCCGAAACAAACGTAGTCCGTCAGTTTTGCAGAAATTTCGCAGCATTTAAGGCGAAACACCGCAAACAATTACCGTCGGGTAAGGCAAAGTTTTGACAGGTGCGAGACTAAAATTGATCTATGAGAGCGGTTACTACAGACGCCCTCTTAATTTATACCGCACTAAAAATACAAGACGAGGAACATCCATTGTATTCTCTATGAATATTTGACTTTGTCGCTCAGTTTACTTTGCCATGTTTAGATTTTTTTGCGCTGTAACTATCGCTCTATTGTACTCTATACAATAGTAGTAACATGAAAACAAGGCTACAGGATTGACGGGTAGATTGGTTGCCAACACAACAGCGGCCTTACTTAGCAAATTAGTGCATACGTATACCAGACTGAAAATTTGCCTTTAACCTTTAACTTTTCTAACACAAATCAAAGCTCAGACGAGTTTCGAATTCTCTTAATTATGTAACATCATCGTATTCAGTCAACCTGACTCCTAGCTCCTCCCCTATGACTCATTAATGTGCCCTTATAAAATGTTAAAGTTAACTTTTAACAGGCAAGTACCGTGAATGTGTAGGCAGATATTTATCTTTTTAACATATTATTTCTGAAAGGGTGTAGAAATCTAATCATGCGTTTGACGTAATGACTTCAAAAATGTTTTTAAATCTTTAGTATTGGTAATGCCTTTCATGTTGAGCGCTTTCTTAACAAATATTAAGAAAGAAAATAGTGGGAGGCTACCTGAAAGCTGAGATAAGTGGATTGTATAGTAATGTGGGACGAAGGGTATTCAAACTAAAACCCTTTTATCCATAACATGAATGACGGATGATATAGGTTTACTTCATGTGTAACTTGAGTTTCAAGGATCCGTTAACAACCCGACTGGTACAGCAGCTTACCGCTCAGCTTTATGTTGAGATCGCAATATTCACAGGTAAAGTAAGACATATTTTTACCGATTTATTATGACAATAACGATACGACCACAACTGCCATTGACACGACGTCCAAGGCTTAAGGAGCCTAAACAGTAATAAAATAAGTCTTCTAAAAAATTACAGTGTAAGCGAAAGCACCAGATAGTAATAAAAAATGGCGCATTTACTTTAACGCGATCATTTGACGAGTTCCAGTCGTGGGCGAGAAACACTAATGTGCGTGGATAAATTGCCAGGTGATAAAACGCAGAGTTGATGTCAGTCTGCTGAAAAATGCTTGACTGTTGTTTATATGCGAAGGTCAGAAAAATATATCTTCCTTTTGCTTTTTAAAGTATCTGTTTTATACTGCAAGTAATTATTATTGGACGTACAAGTGACGCAATAATAATAACAGCCTTTAACGGTCCCACTGCAGGGCAAAGGCCTTTTCTCGTTATAACAGTTAAGCGAAGACATCTAAATATTAATATTTAATAATGACATAAGTATCTTAGATAAAAAAATGTATCTGTACCAGACACTAAAGAAGTAATTTAAAATAATGATGACGACAACATGAATTTAGTTTAAAAAGCTGCGGTACAAATCCTGCCCGTGCCAAGGTTTACTTTGGCTCGGTCATTGGCGTACACTGCAAACAGTTAGCTCAATAGACGAGGAATTGTATAACCCCTGTGCTGCGACTGTCATTGTTTAATGACCAGTCGTAAAAGGATATTGCCGTTTCATTCTTTTGTTTTGCGATTCATATATTTCACGAGAAAGAACCCTGAGTATGATTTTGTAAAAGCGTACAATAATATTCTTAAGTAATGTTGTTTTAAACGTAGCTATTTGTTTTTAGGAATTCAACAAATAGAGATATCTTGTACTTGTTTCCAAAACGAAGAACACGATTTCATTTTACTTTAGAAATTAAGTAGGTTACTGAACAAGTGACAGTGAATTTAATGAAAGTATCGACAGCTACCTGTCTTGAATTGATCAAAAGAGATATTCAATAAAGTCTTAAACATTGACAAGCAAAAATTTGTCAATATTTTGGAATTGTACCTCTGTCTTTTATGTTTAAGTTTTAAATTAATGGTTGAATAATTAAAGGAGTATATTTTAAATGCAGGCATTGTGGCATCCCAATTTCCGGCGGTACGACTTGCAGCTTTTTGGGCCGTCCTACGCCTGTCCAGATTCACCAATTAGAAAATTGACATACAAGTTGCAGGTAAGTCTACCAACTATTGCTATAAAACCAGGTGAACCTAAATAGTATTTCTACTATTATTTATTTGTAATAAAACTCCCTTGTTCTTTCAGTTGCGTCAGAAAAATGTATAGGTAGGTATAACTATTCATGTTTATAAAAATATCTGCATTTTACACTGTCCAATGTAAGAACGAAGTCTTCCGTCAGAATTTTGCACCACGAATTTAATATCACAATATACGAAACATCGCTCATATACGTCAATGAACATAATCCAATTAAAAAAATGTCGGTTGACTTATTTGGTGATGTTAAAAATGCAAATGTATTATACGGTGAAATTACTATTTTGGTCAAGGCCTCCAAACATTCTTTAAATGAGGGTTTTCATTGCGGTGGTTATTTTTGGGATTAAGTGGGACGGTAAAATGAGGTAGCTTGGGACTCGTAGCGTGTTTACCTTTTTTCATTACTCGTCTTAAAGCATAGAGTATTTCGTAAGAAAACCTCTTGATGAAATTTCTACTAATTATGTGCGATGTTCGTTAGGTAAAGTATTCGGAGATTTCATTGGATACCCGTCGCTTTTACCTTGTATCTATTTCCTCAACTTCTCTGTTTGATTAGATTTTTCGACTTAGATTTTTCCGGCTTTTTCGATACGTTGATTCGTAGCAGGAAAGTTAACATTCAGCATTTTATTTTGACGTCGTTTTATCATCATCTGCTCAACTGTTATGATGGTCAAATATTTATATTATAAGCTTTGGCAATATTTCGCTAATAAAGATTTCAGACGTAAATTTTAACATTGAGTATACCTACGACTCGTCGGAGACATTTCAATGTCAGCAATATTTTTTTCATTCCTCATGAAAAATACGTCAGTATTTTATAAGTATTATTGGCGACATTTGTTTCATGAAGCGTACCTTCAGAATACAGAACAAACAGCGTGCGTATAATGTACGAGTACGAGTGAAATTGTGTCGATAGGTAATTTGTAGGTCACACCTTTATCAGATGATTCTTTTTCGTAGTAGATTTTTATTCATAGTGATTATATAATTAAATGGTAACGAACCTTATACGCATCAGGTATGTTGACAGGCTCGCCGCTCTCGGCCACGTAGCCGACGATGCCGCTGCCCCACGGTATCCTGATCTCCTCCAACTGTTCCATCTGTTCTGGAGTCGACTTGGAGCACACGTCGAACAACTTTGACACCAAACACCTGGAGAATTATATTTATTTGTTATAGAACAATCAAAAAACGTGTAGAATAACTCTTTGGACATATTTTGTTGGATCATTTCGGATGGTAAATGTTTACCTAAAAATGTTGTCAAACGATGCACGTATAAGCTGCCAGATTCTGTGCTCAATAGATAAATGTTTTGAAATGAACGCACACAATTCTATGCAGGGTAAATATTTTCAGTGGAGTTCTATTTGATCCGAAAACCTGTCAAAGCTATTGAATGAAAACAATGCCTTTTAAATCTTCACCCGAATATAGATATAAAAACGCGTGGACAAGAATAGATTTACAATGAAGCAACTACATTTCATTACTATCAATGGTAGACAAGCAAACAAGACAGGCATACGACAGGCATAATCGAATTCCCAGTCCCTCCCCGGGAATTTTCCAATCGGCAAATAGAAAGAAGAATCCGTTTAATAAAACCTCGAGAGCCATGTGTCGTTGGCGCATGTGGTTACCTAAGTATAAGTACAATACGATACACGTGACCTTTTAAGTATTACTCGGTTCTAATTGTAGATTTATTTGCATAGGATTACAAGTCGCTGGTATCGGCATTTTATGACATCTAGGTTAATCACGACGCTTTATTGTAAAATAAAATGCGATTTAATATGAAGTGTCTCAGTTTTGTATTAAGTTTTCACTTATTCGTTTTGTTGTGAGCGTCACATGACCCATTACAGGTGTTACCTAAATTATAAGTTAGTGTTTTGTTGATGCGCCTACTGCTTATGCATTAATGCCACTTATTCCTAAGTCAAGCAGTGTTATTGGGTTTTTCAGTTAAGTAATCCTAAGCTAGCGGCCCAGAACTTGGAATTAAGCGCAATATTTGGCAAAGTATGCTTAACTTTACCATCAACGCCAACCTCTACCTACACCCTTAGCAAAATACAGCCGAGAAGATAAACCAACAAAATTCCTAACGTGTGCACAAAGCCATAAAAGCAAAAAAGGACCCTTCGATTACGATTCTAAACTATTCCTGTAATCTTTCACGGTCGAACAAACTTACATTGATACATAAGCTTAGGTCGAACAATGATATTACGTCAGCAGTATCGTGGGCTCCCCAGGAAGCCTCCTCTTTAAGAGCTCACTCAAACTCAATAAAACCCTCAGACGGGTGGCTTAAGTGGCGACTACACACGTAACTTCATTTTCGTTCAGTCAAATTGAATAATTGGATAAGCATTATAAGAGAAACACGTTGACGTCTCTCGTGTACACTTTAATGTACACACATACAGTTTATTTATAGAGTTAACAAGTAATGGATGGTGCTTACAATATCTTACCACTTGTCTAAATATTGTGAGTACGATTTGTATATTATGATAAGCACGTTCCCATCTCATCAAAACCCGATTGTAACCGTACCATCGGGTTTTTGAGTTTACCTATCTTCAATTCTTAAATATCGTGTAGATATAGTCGTTAATACATGTAGGTAGATTTATGTGGTGTTATAGGTAGGTAACAAAACATTTTATTTTTAAATTTGCCCCCTATTATAAAAAATGCACATCGATATATTTTATAAGACATTAATATCACTGGTCATTTGGACCATCCATCACGGAGATGTTTTCCTCTCATACTCCTTCTTTTAAACTTTCATCGTTTACAAAAGCGATAATGTATTTTTACATAAACTTACACAAACTATTTCAGCTAGATTAGCCAGGTAAAGTCACATAATCACTCCTATATTTACACTTAAGAGAAATGTGCCATTCATTCGTGTAATTTAATCCTTCAACCTTGTCGGGGAAATGGCCTTTCCTTTAAGCGCTACCATTATCTACTATTAATACAATATGTATGTTTATAACTAGTGTTTAGAAGCTTTAGGCTACGATTGTATTATTTATTTTATGGGATATTACTGTTTTTTTTTTCTATACATTGGTACGTATAAATTCTACTAATAATATTTTATGTTATACACGATGGTGTACTTTCAAGAGAATTACATCGTAACCAAACTAAACTAGAATTATTGGACTATACACCATATAACGTATTGCGATATTAAAGCAAATAATAATACGCAAAATAATATTTATGTTCAAAAACTGAAGATGCGGATAAAGGGGCAATAACATAAGTATGGCAATAAAATCCTTGTTACGATGACAAATATGAGTAAATTCGGGAGAGGATATAACCCTTCAAACTCCATCAGTTGTTCCTTTTATATCTTTATGATTTCTTCGCATGGGGACCTTGACCTTTAGTAGGCCGGCTAATAAAAGAGTTGCACCCCCCGGGTTAGTTTTAAGTGTTACTCTTCATTTACTATTCAGTACGTGTCGATATCAGGGACAACGTATAATTTTCGTCCCATCTGCGAGTAGGTACATTTATTGATACCGATCGAGAAATACAGAAAGTTTGTCCTGTATACTGCCCTAAAATAAGGATGAGTGCGATATTAATATAATAAGTGGAATGACGTGTTTTCCTTTCTTGTCAAGCGTGGCTATCCTACTTCCTAAATGTACGGTAAGTCAAATCTCTGTTGCTATAAGTCATTGTATAAAAAAAACTAAATTATCGTTAAAACTGAGACTAAGATTATAACGTACGAGATTTTGCCTGCTCATGTTGTCGAGGTAATGCATTAGCCCGCCTAGTCCAGTGGCAATACGCTAGATGAACAGAATGGTAACTGTATAGGGTTGACATAATTTTACGACTATGTCACTACATTTACCATCCTATTCTATTAGTCTAGTCAAGCGTGATGCAACTTGACTAGAGGGAAGGTGTAACTTTGTCAACTTAGTAAATGAAAGAGCGTTGAGCGAGACCATTATTTAAATAGGAACGTAATAACCATTAAGCGAAACCGTTTAGTTTCTCCCTTCACATCGATCTCGCCCTTGACCTTGACAATGTCCGTTGTAATTTATATCGCCAGTACGTTTCGCATGACCGTTTAACATATTCGCCAAAGGTCAGTGCGATCATAAATAATAGAAATAAGCAATACAACTGGTATCCACCAGATTTATAATATAATTTTCTTGGTAACAAATAAAAGGATAAATATATATTTTGCCTAGATATTCATACTAAGTAAATTATGCAGTATAAATAATTGTACAAGCGACAACAATTTGTTATTAAGACATAAGAATCTCAGATACGCTTCTGGCATAGGTACAGACGTAGTACCCAAATACTGAAAATATTTGTAACCAATATTGATTTTGGGTAAATAAGCGCATTATTTGAGACTTACACAAATAAATCAAAATATATTAGTTTCATAACATAAGTCCCTTTCCAAATCCTGAAGATAATGGGACCTCTACCTTTTTCAGGAAGAGAAGTGGAAAGATGACACTTTATTTTTTGATGAAGCCTAGACCCATCCTCGGTCGAGCTTTAAGTTAAAAGTTTCTTTATTAACACAACTGCACAAATGTACGATACAAAAATTCAGCGGCAATAGACATACCTAGGAATAATTAAGTTATATTTTCGCTTCAATTGTCATTTACAACCAGCGTGGGCTGTTAATCCTGTGCTTTACACAGTTTTACGTTTAATCCCAGATAAATTAAATGTCTACTTTAATGGGTCGCATACCTACAGCCTAAATCAAAGACCGTAGTGGGTATACCACTAATTAATTATTTCCCGCACTGATTAGCCGCAACCACAGTCCACATATCCATGAAAGCGGTTGTACGAAGATCAATTGCCAAATAGTATGGGAGCAGAAAACAAAAATAGCATATCATCTGTTCATCGAAATAAAACGATACAAACCTTTGATATTTGCATGTAAATCGAAAAAAGTTGAAAGGATCATTAGGGTATCTTGCAAAAGTAGCGAAAAAATAACCCTCTTTAAAGATAAGGTGGCAGGTTAGGTGGTAATGTTGCGTGGGTAGAATTTTCTGGCAACTGTATTGGAAAATATGTTTAAATATACTTTCAATATACACCCATTTCCTAAGTAACCACAAATAATTTGCTAATGCAAGAACTAACGAAACGCCTTGAACGAGGCCTTTAAAACGTTAGTAAAAAAAGGTGAAGAGTGTTTTCAATTTCTATTACCAGATAAATTAATAATCATATAAAACTCCTAGACTATACGCTTGTACACTATTTATTCATAAAGCGTATAAACGAACATACATAATAAGTATATATTATATAAACCGTATTGATTTGGATCGATGCCAAAAGCCATAGACACTAAATTTTGCAGCTAGCTTTGTTCTTCTAAATATTCCATGCGGATTTATGGAATTTATGGGAACAATATTGCAGAGACTGTTAGCACTTGAATAATTTTAACACCGTGATTCAATAAGAATTTTTTAATCATCTTATGACAATATTGTGAAAAAGTATTAAATGGTTAAAAATATATTGGTTTTTGGGGAGCAAAGAAGCTTCTGCGAGTGACGATATAATTTACACAATGGTTGTCATTCATTAGACGGCCAGTCAGTCCCGCTACCAACCTGCTTGGCGATTTTTTGTTTGACACTATACATAAAAGAAAATTATGCTCTTTTCAGGTTGCAGTACCTACTAAAAGTAACCACACAGTAAGTAAAATTAAAATTTATTTTCTCGAAATACTACAAACGACCATAGGATTTAGGAGAAAGTAAATCCTATAGTACTTCTAGCAATTATTTTCTATCCTTTGCCGTATGCATGCAACAAAGCCAGGTAATACTAGATTGCACACGTTGGGTGTTAGTGCCAAATTGTTCGATCCTGAGAAGCTTAATATGGCCAGCACATCCAATAACAGTGTATGGCGCATGTAAATGGATAATAAACTTACGATAATTATATGCAACTGTCTAGTGATGAGCCAACCCGTCAATTACAATGAGATATAGGTACACAATGATTAAGCGAAACGTTTTAACAACAATGTCAGTAAACACCAATGTATAATCTATATTATAATACGTAATACGTTAGCTGTAACTTACCTATGTAACTGTGCTTAACCTATTTCATATTCATTTCATTTGAATATAATTGGAAACAGGTATTTATATTTTAACAAATGAAATTCATTACAAGGATGTAAGTACGACTTGAATATAGAAAACAACAAAAAAATAATAATAATTAGAACGACCAAAATATAGGAGACCTTCCTATATTTTGGTCGTTCTAATTATTAAAGATATATCAACAAACGGAAGCAAGTTTTTAGGATTTTGTAGCGATCTTACAGATAAAAAGATTTTTCCTGAAACTATCAGTGCTGGTAAGCACCACGCCTTATTACCACAACAAAACATCTAATAATAACAACTTATGAAAACCACGATCACACACATATCACAGATCACGACAACAACAAAAACTTTATACATAATAATATAATACCTACAATACATAGATCAGAAGTCAGAACACCCTGCAGCCTTCTCTTTGAACCACAGAAACTGCATCTCAACGAGTTTGTTTTTTACAACTATTGTTTCTGACTTGCTTTGTGTATTTGTCTGAAAGTTCTAATTTAATACAGCTGTATTAAATTGTTTTGCATTCTCTGTCCTAACTACTGTATTAACAACAACAAATACTATTTTAAGAGTTATGTATAGAAGTAAAATACCAGAAGCTTCCAAATAGCACTGTTATCAAAATAAACAGTCACATTCCTTATATAATTATGATATAATATAAGGAAATACATTTGTATAAATCATTCGTTACAAACAAGATACGTTCAAAAGCAATCCGCAACTCAAAATATTCATATGTATGCAATTCAACATTTGTAACTGTTAATATTACACAAAATGATTGGTCATATTATTTTGCACCAAATAACTGATCATATTCATGCAATCAATTTAATTTATTTGGTTTTTCATAACTGATAATTTTGCTCTACAGTTATACTGACGATTTTAATAAGTTTATATGATTTTACAACAAACAAAACGAGCGTGTATAAATGTTTGAAAAATATGTATAATTATTATTCTTGATTTCATAACGGTACCACTGACACGTAAATCAGATTCATCAACGCATGTATCAAAATTTCATCATTCACTAGTTAAGGCTTGTAGGAGCTAGAAAAAATTAACTTACGTAAGTACATATATACTTACGAAATATAATATAAAACATAACCCTATGTGTCTGTAAAAAGCTTCGATCAACAAAGGTAAAAAGTATCCTAAAATAAGACGTCGTCGGCACATTGTTAACCGAAAATATGTACATGAATATCTCTGCGTCCGAATATGTACCCGGGCATTTGGCTACTTCCGATATTCCGCAGTTTAACGGTTATGCGCAAGTTCTTAAAACATTCTCCGGCAGATATTGGCTGAATAGCCTCTAAATTGCAAAACCAATAACTACAAAATTCGTCTGACTTTTACGCCTTTGCCAGAACGATGCACAATGGAGCAAAGAAATTCAGCGTAATTTACAGCCTTAGTACAACGCTTTATGAAACAAAAGGTCAACTAACTATAGTGCTTTGAAAAATGCGAACGTCATGCACAGTTTTCTCATAATTTTTAATGCACAGAATCAATTCTAAACCTCTTGAGAGGAACTAACCAGAGTTTTATCTACAATGAGAGCTTGCTGTAGTAGGTACCAACAATAACTTATTTTGTTTGAGTTCCGATTTCTGTGTGTATCAATTTATAATAGGGAAAACTTTGTTCGATGCCGTCTTTTTACCGTAGTGGGCGCAAGATAATTAGAGTTAACTACGTCATTTAATTTTGAAATCCGATAAAGTTTGAAACTTTTCCCTTTGAGACAAAACCTACCGACATTAACAAAAAGGTCCTTCAGAAGAAACCTTTTACCTATCCTGATGAAATGTTTTAATAAAAAAACAAAACTAAGTTAAGAATCCTAATAACACAAGGCTAATATCACGGAGCAAAACTTACGAAATCAGGGACAATCAACGTTGAAAACATCTCAAACATTGAATCAGTGCTGTCAAAATAAATTGCACGCCAAGCCTCACAGAGGGGCTATGAAAACAAAGGCTCCTTGCGGCTTGTCGCGAGACAGCGTGGAGTTATATGAAGGAGGTTACATTTGTCGCTGCCCCTCGGGGACACACAGAGGGATCGACCACTTTGCCCGCGGACCAAAAGGAACAGATGTACCAAGATTGTAACTGCAAGCGAGATATGACGGCAGATGAAACAAATGGCCGTGGAATATCGACATGTAATATTCATTGGCTTTGAAAGATAGTGTTATCTAGCCAGCTCGTACGGCTCGCGATTTAAACTGATCTATCTTTTACGATATTGTAACTCGCTGCGTAGTGTAAGTTAGGACTTAGGAGTCTTTATTTCCTACGTTAATGTAACTGTTCTCTTTTATTCGATTTAAATAAGTTGAAATGCATTTTACTCACACTTTCTCTGTAGTTCAGGGCTATATTGTACAGCAATAATACGCTTTATTAATATGTAGCTATACTTAACTATACAATAGACATTAGGTCTTAAGTCCCTTGTGTATCTAAGTAAGCGCTTATAATTTTCTGCTTGAGGAGTCAGTTACAGATATAACATTAGGCAATATTTATTTAGGACGTATTACAATATATTTTTAAAAGTGACTTTATGAAAAATGTTTTTTAGTAGTAAATCATCAATACTCATTTTAGTTTTAAAATACAGATATAAAATGAGTAAGACCTCGAGTAAGAGCCTCGTCGTACTCAGTTCTAGTCAATAGACATAATAAATCCTTGCATGTGTAGGACCTAAATACTTTAGTCAAGTTGAATACTGACGAGTGTTCGCTTTTCAGGGTAGCTTAAAAGGATATGCGTCCGATAACGGCCTTTTGCGGCCGCAAACTAATGAGTACGAACGTATACGTTTTGATGGCGAAAGTCACCGACCGGATTAATTAAAACCAAATGATCACCGTATTTGGCGTGCGATCTAATCTTGTTGAGACCAAAGTACACGTGTGTGTTATATTAAACGTGTAATACTGGGAACACGTGAATTAAAGGATTGCTGTTGGACATGTGAGGCACGTACGGTTACTAAGATCTACCAACATAAACAGTACAAATTCACGGTAAAAAAAACTAACATAATTTGCACATATAATCTATACTTATAATAAAACTGTAGAGAGGTCAATTCTGTACATTGAATATATATTCAAAATTATTATTGGAGGATAACTGGTGATCGATACTGATGCCAAAAATGCAATTAGTAAATTTTTTGTCGGTCTGTCTGTCTGTCTGTCTGTCTGTCTGTATGTGCACGCATGGGTCAAAAACTACTGAAGGGAATTTAACCAAACTTGGTACGATTGTAGTCCATACGCCTGGGCAGGTTATAGGCTATATAACATAACGCTAAAACACATAGGAGCTGAGCAGTAACGATAAATTTGAAGCAAGTCGGATGAAAATGCGCTTTCGAGCTCTTATCCTCGCATACGTCGATCATACACCAAAAGTATGTATTACAAAAATGATGGTCTCTAAAAGATCTACAAAAAAGTCCTCAATAGTATATATCTATCTTTTATAAATTAGCCACAATAACGTGTTTAATCGTTAGGCACTTCTTCAAGTGTATTAATGAAATATATCGTATTTCACATAGATATATCGTTATCAAACTCCAATATTCAAAAAGTACATTTTAATACCTATTTTATATAAAAAAAATTAAGAAATCGGTTTATAAGATATAGATGAAGTAAAACTTCCAAATCACGCCGCGCCAGTATGGGTACGGCTATACGCATGTACGCTGCATTTTTAAAAAGGGTGGGGGCGTTCTCGCGCCACCTTTACTCACATTGTCACTGCTAATGCGAACGGACGTGGTTCTTATTGACTCTTTGGATCTTCTTCGTATCGTATGGTTGATGAATAACCTGGTGTCAGAGTTTAAACCGCCTGTAGGCCTCTGACATGGCTTTACACACCGTTGAAAAATATCTCAGGTGTGCCGGTTTCCTCACGATGCAGAACAAAAATTACGGTCTTAAATAGATTTTTAAAAGGCAGCGTCATATATTGACATTCTAGCAGCAAGATAGTTTTTTATCCTGTGTAATTCGGCTGAGTGTACACTGTACAGACTTATTCGCCTTCGTCATGACATTCAAAATCAACCATTACCATTGACTCACGCAGCCTTAAAGCAGCCTTTAATATTATGAATACTTAGCTGCTTCTTACACGCACACACAATCGTACGACGCTTACTCTTAGGTCACGAGTTCTCTATACATTTTGTCTGTTGAGATACTGTGCCGGATTCATGGCAATAGGCTCGCCCCCTATTACATTGGGATCTACACCAAACCTAGCGAAATATATAGCGATAAAGTGGGAGTAGGTACAATATGTGCACCTCTGCCTACGCCTTCGCGGAATACAGGCGTGTCGTTATGATATGTTTTATAACAATATTTTTTTTATAAGAGTTAACTGCAATGGTTTACTATTCGAATAAACCGACAAACAGACAAAACATCCAAAATAATAAAAATGGGTTGTATTGTATAGGTTTCTTTTTTCTTAAATAAAACGTCGCCCCACACTAGGAATTTTGGCATTGGTGCATTTCACAAACTTAATATATCACATACACGAACACCCAGACTCAGGACAAACATCTACGGATCACACAATTTTTTTGCGGGAATCGAACCCACAACCCCTAGCACAGCAGTCCAATCGCTTAGCCACTGCGCCAATCAGGCCGTCACGGTTGTCTTTTATCTTTGGAATTTTTTTTTCTACAGTAGTTTCAATGTACAGGAACTCAGAAACGCACAAAACGGATTTATTTATGTTCTCTTCTTCAGTTATATATTATTTTCAATAGACTTTTTGTAACTTCCGTAATTACCGTTCAATTTTGCGGTTTTTTTAAATACCGAAAGTATTCTTAGTTAAATAAGTGGTTTAAAGATTTTTAACCTTAAAAAAGCCTGCCTGGTAGGTATTTTTTTCTGTTAAAAGTTCAATTTACTACTGGTGTTTTATCCGAAATACACGCGGACGAAGTCGCTGGCAACAGCTATATACATGTAATAAAATAGTACGGCATGGCGTAAAAACTACTAAATCGAATTCGCTCAAACTTAGCTAATATATTAAAAACAATTTAAAAATACTTTTGCTGTTTCCGAATTTCCACGCGGACGGAGTCGCGGGCACATCTAGTTAGTAAAATAAAACAGTACAGTCGTCTACCTATTATAATTCCAAAAGCGTCCTATCAGATTAAAATTTCAATGTAAATTAACATAATTATATTTATGTTACCATTAACGACAAATTACCATCCGACATGCTAATAGGAGCATGTTGTTTGAGCTTCAGGCGACTATTATTTCTCTTAGAACATGGTAAATAATTTGCTCTTGACTTTGTAATGTTAATGAAAACCACGATCTTTAATTAAAACTTTCTACGTTACTTATTTGTCGGCGTTTACAATTAGAGGGCCGAGTAGTTTATTTTTAATGGTTACTAGCCAAGTTGCGGTGTTGTTCGTGGAAATATATTTAGCGGTTTATGTGGACTTTTAAGTCTCTTTTGCGTCGCTAAGAGGATTTTTTGGTTAAAATTAGCTTTCGACATTTCCGCTAAGAGCTATTCTACTCGTTGGTAACAAAACCGCGTTACGTTAAACAAATATCAAGTGAAGATATGAAGTCGTTTGTTCTAGTATCGTCTTCAGTTGATTATACTCTTGCTTATTGCTTCTTCAGAAAACGAGCGCTTCTAACACTGCTCCGTAAACCTTCATGCATAAAGTTCCTTCAGGTAGAGCTAACGTTGCAATCATAAAATTAAAATATATTGGAAAATTGCTACTGCACGCTTTGCTGCAATGCGCTTCAAACGAGGAAACTAACTAATGAGATAATGATGCCAGTATTTGTTATTTTACAAGTATTTTTATTTTTATAACCCGTACCTTAGTAGGACTGTAGGTAAGTATGTATACTTTATTATACATTTATAACATAAAAAATACCTCATCCAGAAAATAAAGAATACCTACTTGTTTACATGACATTATAATTAATATGATTTAGTAAGTATTTTGTATTTATATATATAGTGCGTTTTATGCTTATTGCAGCTTTTACTTTAATAGGTACCTATGTTATAAACTGTAAACGAAAAACAACAAACGTTTAAACTAGCAAACATTTTTCGCTAAAACGACATCATTGCAGAGTTTTTAACAAACTATGTCCGAAACAGAATGCTGCAACAACTGAAGCATTTAATAAAACTTTGGCATACTTTTAATCACAATAAGTTGGTACCAAAAATATTGCTACGTTTTATCAAAGTCAACATATTTGTATATATACTCCAATATCGTGATGGCCTAGTGGTTGATGAACCGATTAGTATGCACAAAGTTACAATTTCAAAGCAATCTGGCTTAAAACTATTACCTACTACAACTGAAAAGCCAGATTGATGCTTGCCTATCATGTCATTATGTAGGCTTTCGTCCACTGACTAACGATTAAGAGAAACAAGTGATGAAACCTGGATTAAATGGTCTCACAGTATAAAGACCTTTTTTGTACGAGATAATACCTGGGCCCTACAGAAGAACATTCGCTGATATTTATTAAGTAATGATAAAGGTATTTAATTCCATAGTTAATGTACTTGAAAGTGTTTTCACCAATGAGAATGTGTTGTTTATAGCTACGATAGTATTAAACCTCGTAGCGAGGACACATTTGTGCCTAGAGAACGTTAATTCACATTAACTCAAGCCTCCCATGGGGGTATGATTTATCTTACCAACAGATAAACACTATGTGGGTTCATTTCTACGTACGCCGTGAGAGTATAATTATACGGTTTTAATGACTAAAGTTACGATACAATTAGTATTTGAGTTATTTTCTGCGTAAAACCGAACGTTAAAACGAGTTATGTTCTCATAAACTCGATAGATGATTTAAAAATTGTATGGGCTTAAAGCTTAATGTGAAGTGTAGAATAACAAAACCCATCTGCTTTTTTTCTCGATCTGTCCGGGTATTGAATCGTCATGACTTCATATTTCATTTCTTACTTTTCAACTTCTCTATAAAATCCAGCTTAAATAATTTTATTTTGGACAGATATTTATTTTCAGTACAAAATTACCTTTAGAGCATTTAAAGATAATCTTGTACTGAAAATAAATGTGAGAATTATGAATAAAATTAAGCAAAATTGCTTTTTATATCAATTTTATTTACGTCATATTTCTACCTAATCTTATAAATTGTCTTTTATAACCATAACAAAGCTTAGATTAAGCTTAAAAGTACAGTACATCGTACAAACTATAGGATTAAAACAAGCACGAGGACTACAACTAAGTGTGTGGATATCAAAACTGTACTTTAGTTTATAACAAGGGACAGTTTATAACGAAGTTGTGAGCCAGTTAAAACAAACAGTCGTTTTCAGCGCTCACCAACTTTCAATTCATGCATTATTAACATTGTTCCATTACAATAGAATGAAATCTCATGCGCCGAATAACTTCTTTCTTTCGCTTGTATTACTTTTCGTGTTCAGTTTTAAAAGATTAAAATAACATTTTTATAATTTAATCAAATCTTGTAGAGATATAGAGAGTTCATATATTAACCAAATAGTTCAATGGGTAGTCGATACTTTAAAATAAGTATTCAACACATTTTTCTACCCCAAACCAAGTTACCGGATACAGGCAAACAGTTATGCACAAGCAATTTTAATGAAAGTAAATTTTTCAAGCATTCCAAACTTGTTTCTATTTTAGTTTCAACAAAAACGTGGGAGCCGATGGGAAACATCTCGTATCTAGGTTAAACATCACCGTTTGTACCAAATATAGTTTTAAGTAGGTACCTAATTGAATTACCTCAATTCACACTTCCACTCTACCAGACGTCAAGATAACACATTTATCTTTTCTTTTAAAACCAAATCAGCGAAGTAGTAAAAGCATTAAAGATAATGTAAAAGAAAATTGTTTTTTCCTGTCAGATAATGCGATAACTTGATATTGTTTCCTAACCATTTATTTTGGTTTTTATTTCTTTAATGGACTGTGATTACGAAGTTAATAAACGATACATTAGGTAGGACTTTTATGGTAGACTAATTGCAAGAGTTTTATGTGGATAATTTGACGGATTCAATATAAAGAATGGCTTGGTCCACGGCGGCTGCTAATGGTAAAGCACCGGTATATGTTTCGTGATGAAATTCCATTTTAGAAAAAACCTCAAAGGGGTTCAACCGTTCAAACTCAAAGAAAAAATTATACGAATGTACGGAGCAGGAAAACTCTGCAAATATTTTACGAACGCTTTTGTACTCGACTCAGTATAGAGGCTGTAAGAGAAAAGTATATGCACCATGTATGAACCCTTTTTTGCTTTTAACGTTCGCCATACGAGAACATAAAAATGAGAGTTCGCGTTAGTAATAAAAGTAGCAAGCGAACACGAGCAGGTCTTTTTATGATACTTTCAATGTTTTAACCGAATCACCCTAAAGCCATCCGCGAATAATAGAACATTACATTCACAACCATGTTTAAAAGTCGACTGAGCCTTTCATTTAATGGCCCTTTTACCTTCTTTTTTTAGAAATGTTAAGAGCATTATTCTGTAAATTTTAATTAATAATGACTAACACTCTGTATTATTATTATACACTCGATATTTTTTATATCCAAACATTTTTCAAATTTTCTAAACATAGCAAAAAAATATTTTACGGTTAAATATTTTGGTACGGAGTACCTATATAATAATTCTCAGAACGATGGAATCCAAAGTCTGCAAATAGAATACATTAGCAATACATAACGTATTGTGTTCATGTTTGTTATGAACTTTGTCAATATGTTAAGTGCATCCGTCGGTCGGAGCTATGTGGAATACAAACTAGTGCAAAATTACGTTAGCTCCCAGATCAATATGGTTTATGCAAGTGGTTTATAGGTATATGTCACAACTACGCACACTGCACAGGCACAATATTAAATTAAGTTCCGGGCGGCATATCTTGAGGGTGCTTAGTCTTTGTTAGAAAAAGACTAAGTCTTAGAAAATATTGTTTTAAAAAGAAAACTTTTTAAATAAGTCTTCTCAAATCAAGGAGCGCATAATTAAAGTGTTGAAAAGTTTGTAGAGAAAAACAAATCAAAATTCCATTAGACTTAGAAAAAAGTCAGTACTTAATCCAACTTTATTTGAATTCCAGATTTTGTTTCAAAAATTGCAATGTTTGGACAACACTGTACATTCTATTCATTTCATTTATAAGTACCTATAACTCTATATAACGCTGACTTCATAATAATATTGTCTAATAATAATTCGTAAACATTCCACCCTCATTAGCATAATCATGATTGTCTGACAATAAAACTGCTATAAAGTTTACAATCCCTGCACAGTGTGCACTCGGTAGTTCGGCAGCGTCATTTAAAAAGTTCAATAACTAAAGGTCGTTGACGGTAGACGACGTCGTACATTAATTTTTGTAATTAAATCTGACCCTTCAGACGACATACCTAATGCAATCCACTCGGATGTCTAGACGTAAGTAATTATATTTTAAGCAATTTCCTAACAACCTTACCTCTTATAATTCCACAAATACATTAGAGAAATCTGTTAGAGTTAATAAACGTTACGCGAACGATATTATCAGCTAATATTAAACCTATATTATGTACAGAACATAAAAGACAGCTGAAAATGAGACTTTTCGGAATGACGTCATGCCAAGAGGCAAGATTGTGTGGGCACGTAAAGTAATCCTGTCACTGAAATCGGAGCAAGGCTAAGCAGAATAAAAGACTTGACGAAGACTTTTATATGAAAACGTGTTCTACAACGAATGAAATGGTAAATTAAATACGAATCCAAATTAGAACACGAAACAAAACACAAGAGGTATTATAAAAGCAGATCTCAGATACGTTAAGTTGAATAATTTGAATTTTGATAAAACGATTTTTATAACAAAACGAATCTATGCTAAGAATATACTTAAATATAATGAAGAAAAAGTTCTAAAACCAACATCAAGACAAGAACAGTCTAAGAGTCAGTTTAAAAAATCTGCTACAGACAGGCAGGCATAGATATTTATAAATGCATTCCTAATTTGAGATATGAATCAGTAATCTAATAAACGTCTACGCAGAACATAAAATAAGTCTGGAAATACAGCTGTTGTACATGTAGAAAGTCGCTCTCTCATCAAATTTTATGTGTTGATAGATTTATGCAAATGTCTGTAAACAGTGATAGACGTATGGACCCACAGTCAATTAACTCCTTCTTTTCCTTGAAGTCTTTTCATATACGGAAAAGAGACGGATATAGTGATGCAGAGCTACTCGAAACGTCTGCGGAATTACACAGGCATCCATCTCACCAGCGCAGTAGCACAAACTCGTTCTTAAAGCAATAAATTCTGATTACGAACGGGCGACTTGCATTCAAGTGCAAATTCTCTCATTTCGATTTTCTAGGTTTTATTGGAAATGTTATTTTTTACTCCGTTGTTGTGGTACGCTTTTCTAATTAGTGGTGGTCAAATTAAGTAACACAATGGTAGTCGATATTATAAGATTTATACTGAGTTGAATGGAACTCGATTTTAAATTCGTTTGACTCAGTAGCCCACTACAGCATACTTAGGACTTTTTGGCGGCCATGCTTAACTTTTGATCTAAAATAAATTCCAAATTTTATATTTAAGAAAACGTTTGATACTGTTACCTATAATGCTACTTTAATTCTGATAACGTTTTTTTAACGTCAATACAAACCCTAGCTAAACATTTATCAGACGATTGAATCTAGTTCATACGAATACAGATAGTCGCACTGAGTGCAACTTAGTTGCTAATCTGAAGTTGGTTGCAAGTTCGTAGCGTCACGGCACGTGAAGCCCAAGAGGGTAGAAGTTTATTCAAAACTTCATGCAATCGTTCCCAGAAGCGTTCGTCCCTTTGCCTAGGTTGCCAGGTAGCGATTTGCCACAACTTTTTGATGAGGTAACGAAGGTCGAAAGTCTCTAGAGATTTTAAAGATCGTCGAGTAAAAAGAATATAAAAGTAACTTCCTAACTCTTAGGAAGAATCGTGTAACTACCTGTATACATTTTATAGATACTCGAAATTTTACGTATTGTAATTAATTAGGTTGAAATATTCTGTAAATGTGAGTGATCTTGCCAAACAGATATGTAGGTATACTTGGTAATGAATGTTTACCTACTCTTGTTCTAAGTATTTTTTTCTTATTTTAACGTTGCCCCACACTAGAAATTTCTCCTGTATCGTAGGTGCGTTCCACAAACATGAAATATCACATACACAAACACCCAGACTCGGGACAAACATCTGCGGATCATGCAATTTTTTATCCCGTGCGGGAATCGAAACCGAATTGAGGTACCACACACATCCAAAAGGTGCTCACAAATACATATATACTACGTGGTTATCTGGTAATGCACTAACCTGCCATTTTGTGGGTTGGGTGACGCCCTCTCTCCTTGCACCAAGAACAGCGACCCCCGGTCAGCATCCAACAATATTGAGACATTCTGCAGGATCTTGTGACACAGTACCCGTACTTCTAGCTCGTTGCAGATGTCTTTCACCTACGACAACAACAAATTGTAAATTTAAATATAAATATTTGAGTATTTTTAATCTTATCACAATAAAAAACTCTTAAGATTTGTAGAATTACGAGTCAACTCGGTAGCTTGTTAGGCCGATAACGAGCTTAAGCGTTTTGGGTTTGATCTACAGTCAACGAGTTCAATGATCCATGCAACTAGCAGAATGCCTATGTATACATAACGTGATTGTTTCTTTTCCGAGAATGGTTGCCATACATCAAAACGCTATTGGTTACTGAAGGCTATTTATTGGTGATGTGGGATAGTTCAATGTATGTAAAATGGCTTCCAGTTTTATGACTTAAACAAAGCTTGGAGAAATCAGGTTGGATACAACAAATCCTTCTTTCATTTTAGATTTGTTTTAGTACAACAAAGGCAAATAAACCGGGGTAAACTAGTTTAAAGAGCGAACCTAGCTTATATCAATGAATAAAACAACGTTTACGAACTTCTGGGACATTGGGAATAAATGTTTTGGAATACATACAAGCACTGCAAGAGTAATTTAAAAACTTTATCTGGTACATTAGAAGAGAACAATAAACCAGATAAAAGAAACAAAAGACAGATCACTCTTTCGCAAAGCCAATAATGTACAAAAAGTTCCCTCACCAAATAAATTCGAACTTAATCCAGTTTGTTTGAGTTTGGATCGCCGGGAGAAAGCTGCAAGCCTAATACTTTGTTAACAATAGGAACATAGCGAACTGCCAAGACAAATATCATAAGACCTGACTGACCTTTACCAACTATGCGGAGATCTTGTAATATGTACTTATAACCAGAATAGATAAACATTAGAATAGTAATACACTTTGTACAAACGTCATCGATCATACCATAATATGTCCTCATCAACCAAAATATGTGGTATACACTAACACATGACAAGAGGTTGAATGGTTTCCATATTTTGAGTTCATTGGCTCTAAATTGTGAAGGACTAATCGTAATTGTTACCATTGAACAGATACTTGAAATGAAACGTAATTAGTTACGTAATAACAAAATACATTGAAACGAAATTCAATTTCTAGCTACGGATAAAACACGTCGATCTTTCTCCAGTGGGTTAACAAGTTTTCAAATTCAACCCTTCTTTATCCGAGTATCGACTCGTGTAGGTAGTATTGAAAGGATAAGTTTACTGTAAACGTAGACAGGTCGTCTGACCGACGTCAAGATGCAATAGGGAGATGTCAACAAACTCGTTGGCTGTCCACCCACGTACCGTTCTAAACCGACGAGGTTATGTTATAAGTTGACGTCGAATATGATTTCCGAACTAATTTCCGCCAGATAGTTATTTCTGCCGCCGTCGTCTATTTAAGAAATCTAGTTATATTTGCAAATATGTTTCGGTATTATATTATGTTTTCTGATTACGAGGTGGAAGGACGGATTTAAAAAAATACAATTTGATTCCGTCACTGGGAAAGTGAAGAATATGGTGCGGGTTCGCCACTTATTATGTAAGATTTATGTTATACGGTAACATGTCAGGAATGTTTAAGGCATAAATCTTTTCCTTAACCAAAAATAGGTGCCAATTTGTTGCGCTGTAAATGTTTGCTTGCATACTTAACTATCCAAATTATAAGTAAATGCCAAGAGTGCACAATGATATGGATAAGGTACACGTGCTTGGATACACACAAGACTTATTCTTAATTCTTATGTATGTGTATGTACTTATTTAGTATCGTTACCACAGTCATTTTGTTCTATTGGTATTTTATTTATGAAAAATTGACCTACTTTTATATGTTTTACCTTGAACAATGTGTGCTGTAATTACAGCCATGAATTAAGTTTTACAGGTCACCCGTTTCGCAGACATGATAAATGTTGTAATTTTAATATTGTTTATAGTTTTCACCATTCTGATTCATGTGTAGCGCGATAAACAAAATACAACCTTGTCACCAATGGCATACGCAGAAAACAGCACATTTATCCCAATATTATAAACTGCCAGTATTATTTAACTTGATTTGGAATTTGTCGTATAAAACCACTCATTTTGATTCTGGCTTATCATAAATGTAAACAGAAGAAATAGCACAACAAACTTCTTAAAACTGTTATTTACAAAGCAAATCTTTTAGAGCAATTTGATGCTTGTTAAATAAACTCTCTCAATCTATCGTTGTCTCAATTAATACGTACACGAAATGATTAATTATCGTCAATTTGGGTCGAACGTGACGCTCCAGTAATCGGAGACCCTCAAACATTTAGGTTGGACAGGACTACGTTTAATAACCCAATCGGGAGAGTTACTTCTGAATGGCGTGTTGGCACAGTGTAGGCGTAGGTACGTTTTCTTTGGACAAAGCTTATTCTTACTTCATATACAGAGAATTTTGGCAGATTAAACCAGTAAGAATAATATAATAATATCATTCTCTCATATTCTCGGCTGAGATAATATATATTATTATAACACTGAGCCCAGAGACTCAGACTTACGACTTATATAACTATCCAAGACAGAAAAAAAGTACAAAAAAAAAATCAATAGATTGGCGGTCTAAAATGTAATGTTTTCTTCATTTTATAATACTTTTTATAAACGAGCTGATAACTGTCTGGAATACCAGGATAACAAACTACATTTGGTACGCTTATACAAACACTGAAAACCTTACAAAAAATATGTTTATGATAATAACCGTAGTGAAGTCGTATCGAGAGAAGTAGTATAGAATTGACACTAATGCTCAAAGAACATTGTTGAAGACGAGCCGGCTGTAAAGGTTACGACAGTACCTACTTATCTATAGCCCCAGATAAACGGCTCTTTAGCCGACGTCAGCCATCAATGAATGCGCTATGAATATTCACGGTCGCCTACGCACACACGAGTCGCCGTAGAGGTGTTTATCTAGCCGTCCAGTCAACCGACCGCCCGTACACGAGTCATATCAAAGGAACGTAAATCGTAATACATGGATAATTTTCAGGAATTTTATATTTTGACGTATATTTCCCGAAGGATATACGTATGACACTTTCTGGGACAGCTGAGTTGAACCGATTACATTAGATTTCTCTCTTTATCTATGCACAACGATTTTTAAATAAAGCTTACTAAACCCTAAAAAGCTTACTTAATAATTCCTAAGAAGCAGTCCTCTTATTAGTTTAATTGAAACAATTTAAAGATTCAGTGCTAGATTTCAGTCCACTAAATAAGAAGTCAAATTGTTAAGTAACATCGGGTGCATGTGTACCGACCGTATGGCGCCCGTTTATCAAATGCGGGCGGAGCGTCGGCAGCCCGTAGTCATGACACAGAGACTAAGTCGCTGGAAGCGAAGTGCGACCGCTTTTTCCAAGACCAGACGTGGTCTGCATACTTCAGGTATCGATAACACGCGCAATAATGTTCACTTGATTGACGAAAGCAGTGTACGTGATCATTTTACCGAGTCTCTGATAAGTCGATGGCAAGACTGCGTGGCGGGAGAGGTGAGTAATCTCAAGTGGATGTGATAAGAGAACGAATTGTTGTATAATGTTACGAAACAGTACGTTTAAGTGCGAAGGAAATGCTTTGTAAATGGTAGAGCAGGAGATAAAACCACACTTAGTATTAGTAACTGCAATAAATCAGACTTTCAGACCCTTTTCATGTTGACAAAATTAAAACGGAAACACAAATCTAATTCGTATCATTATTTGGTTGTTAGATAATCACACTGTATACATAAATTTGAATCTAATATTGTACAGCTACAGACTACATTATGAATTAGCACAGCGTAGACGGAGCTGAAAATTTAGTATACATATAGATAAAAAGGAGGAGTTTAATATAGTGTCGTATCCACTGAGCTATGGGTGTGTCAAGCGGTGTTTACATGTAATTATCAAGCCAACCCGCTGTTTTATCGGAGTTGACCTCTGTGCCTGTCAGTGGCGGGCCGACAGAGGCCTAATTTAGGTACATATGTAAACCGACACCCGATTATGTGCCATAAATTGACTTTTAATCGAACCCATAGCGGGTTAATTGCGTCCCAGTGTTATGTCCTGAAAAAATTGGGTTTATCATATGGTTGTCGGTCCTGTTTAATTAATATTTTTGCTGGTAAAATCCAAAGGTTGTTGGAGAGTGCCAAATACTCATAACATCGTACCTAATACTTCATTGAGTCATATTGTGATCATTGCTGTATTACCCAAATTGTTGGTGTATGTAAGTATGATATTTTCCCATATTCTATTAAGTAAATACTCATAAAATAAAAGAATTTGAAAGTTTTGTTTGTTGTGCCACAATTTAAATGGTTGTATAATTAATCAGTTCGGCATAAGGACGAGACATTTAATTTTGAAATTACTTGGACCGTAAATCTAAAGACCAAAAAATACTTTTGTTTTTGTCTTAAAAACAAAGCTAAGAAAAAGAGAAATTCACGGACATAAATCAATTTGTACAAGCCTCCGTTTAAACTGGTATTAACTTTCTGTTCAGATTGTTCTGTCTGCGTAAAAAATAAGTTAAAATAGAAATTAGCAAGTCGACCGATTAAGTTATCTTTTCTAATTTGTTTAAGCGAATTTTAGAGGAAACACTTTAATGATAAAAGGTTAACCTTGATAATTTGAATTGATAATAAGTAGATTAAAAATAGGTACCTACAGTTTGCGCTAGCTATTTGTGTAAATTAAATACTTTTCTTGTGCCCACGTGAAATGCTGTGCCCGCTGCCGCTGGTTCATTATTTATTTCGTGCTGATGGCCGTACAAAAGCTTTGTCTACAAACTGCATACATGAGTAGTCCGCACGGGGAATGAGATTCTCATTCGGGGAATATTTCATTAATAACCGCACGAATGTTTATGTAACTACGTCTTTCATTACAAAAATAAAAAAAACCTTAACAAGTGAAACCTTGACGCTCAATACAGAGAAGAATGGCAGAGATAAAGGATGGCCTAACACCCAGCAGTGGGTGATACCGGGCTAAAATGATGATGAAGTGTTGACGGTTAAAGATTTTATTTCTCCGGCTGGTTCGGACACATCATCGGCTGTGACAAAATATTTCCCAACGACTAATGTCACAGAATATCTAATAGGTAGGTAGGTACTACGCTAATGTTTAGAAAATGAGTCACAGTAAGCCATATTTCACAAGCCGTAAAATTACTATTACTATTATTATATTGCTGAATTCTTATTGCGTGGTGCCTAATTTTGGCATAGTGCTTTTTTTCACTTACTGAGAAATAAGGATTTACATATTTGATTTTTCGATTAACCGCTGTAACTACTACGCCTTTACCTACACCAGGGTATTTTACTTTAGTTGATTTACAGGTATAGAGATTAAACTTGCTATCCTTAATGCTAACACTTTAACATAACAACAATTCACACAACAATTGAATGATAAAGTATTGAAAATTTGAAAGTCATTGCAATAATAAATGAGTTTTCAGAGTTTACTGGTTTATTTAATAAGCCTCTCAAGTAATTAGAATTTAAACTTAAATACCATTTTCAACGACTACTTAAATTAGTGACTCAAATTATTCGGCCGTTAACTTAGCTAGAGTTTAAAAAACTAATAACACGAGGACAATAACACTCATTAAAATTACTTTAGAATTTAGAGAAAATATTATTTTAAGTTAGTAAAACTAAATGTTGAAATAATTTTTCATAATCACACTTTAAATATTTAATAGGCTCTTCTTTGCTTTAGTAGTATTGCAACCTTACGAGGCATTTAATTGATTAAGTATTATTGTAAGAATTAATTTAGGAATGAAAACTATGTAGGTAAGTGCTGGCAATGCTCCTAAAAGTGGAATAACAAACATACTAATAAATAAAAATTCGGATAGTATAAATCTGTCTGCGATATTTGCAAACAAACCTATTTAAAAAAAAAACAAATATTCGAATTATAAAACTCTTCCTTTTTAACCGACTTCAAAAAAGGAGGAGGATAAGTATTCGATATTAAGCTACTCACTAGTTCAAATATAAGTTCCTTTTCGTCCAGCTGTCGGAGTTCATGTCTTGACCTTCGCTGCGGCCGCGAGGGTGTTGCGTGAGGAGGCTGGTCTCCAAGGAAAGTGGGAGTGCCGTCTACTGTCGTCACCAACGGCTTCAGAAGACCGCCTCGCTCGAACTCATGAGCTGAGATCTTCCTGTCGAACGATAAGCATGTATTAGATACTAATAGATACTGGCACTTTTAAAATAATCTTCGGGAGCAAAAGAACCGAATACGACCATCAATAAATATTTCAGACGTCTGTTTTATGAACAAAGCAGGTTTAGGCAAGAATTTATTCAGAATTCTTAATATACGAAGACAATACAATAACTATGCATGATTTTGAAAAACTATTTGTCGTAGCAACCAGTCTGCTATACCAATATTGCCAATGCGTTAGACTACGACAGTGACGTATTACTATGTGTCGGCTACGTACATAGGAACAATAAATTTTCTTTCCTCCATTCATACAATTTCACGGGATGACTAACAAGTCCATGCTACCCACAGTCCAACAATCGTATTCACAACAAGAAATAATTCTGAGCAAAATAAACTTAATTTCCACCTTAGCTTAATAACTAGAAGGTAGAAATTTCGTTACTATTTAATCAGAAGAGAGAGATTATATCAGCCCATAAACGCCCCGAACAAAGACCATTACAATAGACGGGTGTGAATGGAATATTGTCATAATCACAACAGTTGGTCAACAAACCGTTTAGTAGCAGTTGATTATAATTATTAAGAGTCTACGGGTTTTAAGCTCCTGGCTGGAGGCTCCAGAAGTCTCGCCGTTATCCGGTTACGCCCAATAAGACCCCCCTCGGGGTCGTCGGCACAAAATTATTTCGAAAAAAAAAAAAACGGATTTTATGCTCATGTTAATATGTAGGTAATACGTGATACCAACAAAGAGGTTTTCTTTTAGCTTTTAGTGCTTTTTCCATCACCAATCTTACATACTGTAAGCCTTGCCTTAATCACAATTTTGTAAGAGTCGTAGAAAGCAGTTTAGAACAAAAAAGGAACTATTATTTTCCACAGACCATGTTGTTATTCCAGTTATTTATTCCTAGGAGCTGTAGTAAAAACATTACAATAAACAAAGTGCCCATTCTTTTTCTTGTCCACTTTGTTTTAATTAAGGTACTAAATAAAACAAAGGCCCATTCCTGATAATAGATGCTACATTTCACTATAATTATACATTATGTTTGTATACCTAATCAAAGGTGCAGTATTTTCTATGATAATGATATAGTATACTAATTACATTAACTTTATTTCAACATTGTCAGTAAGTTTTCAACTACTGCCCTAATATGTCGTCCTTCGTTTCTCAAAAAACGGTCATACATATTATATTGATACCGCATGATGGCTTGACTTATACAAGTACCTATACCAGGACCCAAAATTCTAAGTACTAGTTCCGTTTTAACGACTAAAATACAACAGTGTATAAAGAGCAAGCTAGATCCATTCATCAATTAGTAAACTGGAAAGCCGCCAAATGGAATTAGCAAATATGTCATGAAACTGGACACAATTTACGTCTGATAGACTATTTCAGGCGCCCCTTCTAATGTCGTGTTATCAACATTTAATAAAGGTAATCAAAACTCTTCATTGATGTATAACACACTACTACCCGTTGTTTGTTTGAAGTTTTGCTTAGAATTGTCTTATATATCTGATAGATGATGCGCCAGCTTAGCGTCTGACTACACTAATGACTCCGAGTCATCGGTCTAACATGTAAGATCGGTGATTCTGTTATCATTTTTGCTGTTCTAACGTAATGTAACCGATGATACGCATCTTCCTTGTGATGTGGCATTGTCCTAAATGTAAGTGCTAAATATTTAAGTGTAGGACTTAACTGAACCGATCGAAATGCTACTTTTATCCTTAAAGAAGAAGTGGTGAAGTCGTGGGCGGAAGCTAGTATAACATAAATACAAAGTTTGTTTTAACGGCATTATAAAGTTGATGAAAGAATAAGGAATTTCGAAGGTACATCATAGGAGCCTTGTATTAGGTGAATATAAATTATGTTGCTTTTGAACAATATTACGTGGCTGCGAACAAACTTTTTGAATAGACGTCCAAGTTTCAAGATAATGATGCCAGAACTTAGGGTTTATTCTTACAATTTTTTGCATACCCAATACATATTTCAAGGGAATCCTTAATTTTTACCGCATAATATCTACATACAATTTACTAGTTTTCAGTCTGCGTCTTAAAACATTTATTTATGTTATCATCGATATAATTGTACACTGTAAGATATGATTTGGTGATTAGTCAAATACTAGTATATTAACTACACGTAATAAATATAAATAGCCATTTTGTGATTAGTCAAAAACTAATATAGGTACCTTTTGGAATCGGATTTGTACCTTTTTTCTGACCCTATTACAGTAACAATTAATAATGTTGAGCGTTTTGTTTGTCTGAGAAAGAAGATGTCGATAGATTTAATCTCGACGCTCATTATTATAGAAATCATTTCGAGTTTTTATTTGTCATATATGTATATGACGAATAAAAACTCGGAATTCTCCAACATTTTATAATGAATCTTTAAGAATTTGCAATTAATTAAAATGTCTACATTATATCAAAAATTATTTGTTTAAGCTCTTTGACAATGCCTTGTTTGCTTTACCTAAGCATACGGATCGGGTTTTGTCCAGCTGTGGGACTAATATATTCTATTTGCTTAGGACGAGTTTGTTTAACACTCCGCCTACTTATTCATTCATTAGACTTTGGCATCGTTTATAACTATTAAGCTGATCCGTTTTCAAATACCGTCTTTAGGTTACGATGTCTTTTCTAAAAGATTATATTTTTAGTAACATTTTCAAAATTGCTCCGTTTTCGGGTACAAATGTTACATATACAATTTTGCGATACCGTATTTCGCTATTTTGGCATTGTAATAATTGAACGAAAAAAACACATTTAACGAGGAACTTAACAATAATTGAAGTTTTTATGATGATTAAAAAATCACTGACTAAATAACTAAATTTTATTCTTCACTCGTACATATATTCAGATGTCCTTACATATTGATGAAGGTATTTCGAATCGACCACGTGTAGGTCAATGTTTACACGTGTCCGCCAGATACATACCTACATACGTGTTCCACGAAACTGTTAATATTTGCTTTAATTCATATGTTAAACTTTACGTGATTTCATTAGCGAGGTTTTCACAAAATGCATTGAAAATTCGTAATTAAAAAAGAGATAATAACGAATGACTGTAAGAGTGGTATCTCTTAAGTTTTTTTTCTCTATATTTATAAAAGGACTTTTAAACATTTGTGCATGCCAGTCCTATCATACCTTATACTTATAATATACTAAATATATATATATATAAAAAATAACAAAGAAAACGTAACAAAACAAACTTAATATGCATATATATTACATATATATGTATATACAACATATTTGTTCCAAATATAATCAAGAAAATATGCAAAAGTTATGCTTGCTCCCTACCTTGCCTGCGACAAAAGTTATAGTAGCTATTACCTACAAATGTGATTAAGAGATTAATTCTATTCCGGGTAGGTAAATACTTATATTTTCTACAAAGTTTTAAGTAAAAATTCACGTAAACAAATCTAAAAGCTAGTGTGGCTATATTATGCTATTGTACAGAAAAATTGCGAAATTTGAGTTTGTAGGTATGTAACTTATGTAGAAAATAATCTTTGAACCACTGCATCTGTGTGAAATAAAAAAAAATCTTATACCATGCAGGTTCGAAACTACCTATCCAATTCCCAAAATTCTTTCACCAATTTTTAAAATTGACCTATGGCCTGGACATATGCTACTTTAATCCCGGGAACAATATATATAATAGTGTAAATTACCTGACAGGTGTGGTCGCCCCAGATCCGGAGCCGGCGCGCGAGGGCGACGCAAGCTCGGCGCTCGGCGGCGTCGCGTGCGACACCAGCCACGCGTCCACCACTTGCCGCGTCGCCTTCCTGCCGACAATTGGTGCGTTTACCTCATTGAATACTTCCAAGAATGTACACTGTACATGACATAATAATACTTTAGTCAACAATGCAGCAACGTGTATAAGAAGAGGTATTTGTGCAACGTTTTTGTATGCAGGAGAGTATTAACTGATACATACTTTTACATTGTATACTGCCTCGTTGGTCTAGTGGTCGCTGAGCGCGACTGTTAAAAATGAGCTTTTTAAACACGGGCTCGGGCAGTGTTCATAGATTTTTCTATTCGGCTATTCTCAGCAGCAGCACGGAGTTTGGATTTGTGCCCGGTTGGTGGCAATGGGCTCGCCTTCGCCCCCTATTGCTAACAGGCGACATATATGGATGTACTATACAGTACGCAACCCTCGGGGAATACAGGCCTGATATTGTATTATATTTAAAATTCACATATCGACGTCACTTAATACCGTACACGTTAAACAATGCAACGTGCCGCAACGTGAATAAATAGAGGTATTTCTGCATCGTTCTTAGTATGCAAGAGATTTAATTAGTTAGTGAGAAATACTTTTTCTTCGAATGTTCAACTTGTGCACAAAAGTTATGAGATGTTACATACTTACGTATAGGTACGTACCTACTATAACAAATAAGTCAGAAGTTTTATCACATAGTTACAGGCTTAAAATGAACAACTAAAATGTATAGCGTCGAAGCTAATTTGCTGTTTTATGACACATAACATAAAAGTTAGAATAAGCACAAAGAATGGCTTGACCTAAATAAGCAAAATAAACTATAAAACAACAACATGTTAAAGTAGGAGACAATATTCTGGTAAGTACTAAACTCTTTACAAAACAAACATTTATACAATCGAGTTCGATTTCATTCATAATTCTGTATTTACGGTACTTAAAACTACTATTAACAATCAGTCATAGATCCTTAGATACAATATGAAGTGCATAATCCTTCAGTTAAATATAAAATCAACACACATCACACCATATCTAAGGACAACTACATAACTAACAACATCAATATTCTATTCTACTCAATACTTCTTACACGATGATATAATCGTATACACTTAGCATTACAATTTTCGTCCCTTATTTACACTATGTATTAGAGAAGGATAACGCTAGTATCCTCACTAACACATGCGTATAATATGAACACATAGGTAACTGTAACGGAAACTTGATGATAACAATAGTATTTATACAAACTAGTTGACGCGAACTAGTGTAGTTGTCAATGTTTGTAAAGGACAAGAATAACATTGCATTGAGAAAACGTGTGAGATAAAAATGGATATAACAATAATATTACCATAGTATATCATCTATGTGATTATAAGAACATTAGTAAATTCAGGAGCATATTTCTAATACCTTATTGCTAAATTTATAGATAAATTATCGTCAAAACTCTACATCGCTTCGCGGATTAGTTAAACGTTATAATTATTGATGACAATTGACTCGAATAATAAGGTCGTCAAAAGTTATAGTAGCTTTACATATAAAATTATAAATATTAAGTATATTATCTTGACCGGCATCAAATGTAAATCCAGGGTTTCAGTTTGAGACAACAATCAGTTTAGGATCAAATTCGGACCTTTTGCACCAGTGATTTAGCATGCCATCTCCCCCTAAGTATCTTGATGTGTCCCACCAAATTCACGCAGACCAAAAAAGAGACCAATCTCAGTCCCAAACAGATTCAAAACATCGGTAGTTGAATTTAAATCATAATTTGCATTGTTTGAATCTCAAGTCTCAACCAAATGTCAAGCATTGAACACAATTGTGTATTAGATTTACATAAAAATTACCAAAACAGCGCCCTGCTTTCTTTGTTTTCAAAATTATAATGAGTTAACTTGAACAGGGACAAAAGCACTCAGGGATAATAAGATTAGTCTTAACAGGCCTCTGGAGTATTAATGCTATTATAATAATTATATCCATGTTGATTTAATTATAAAAGAAAAATTTATAAACATCATGTTCTTAGAATCTTTATCATAAAATACGAAATGGCAATGTTTGTCTAAAGTTGTGGTTGTGTCTGATCTGTACCTACAAGCATGCCTGTAACTTAGCGTTTGTGCACGTGTAAACAAAATATACTAATTTACAAAGAAAATGTAGCTAAAATACTAAGTAAAATATTTATTTAAACTATATCCCGACCTTGCGTTAAAAGGAAAAGAGTAGCTACGACCGAATAATCTCTTTATTTTATAACCTCCGTGGCATTACAGACGGAGAAAATATGGGGAAGAAAACTTACATAAATGAAGCTGTATATACAAACATAAGTACAGAGACAGACATATTAAACTAATAAATATTCAGCTTGTTCATTCCATACAGTAGAATAGTAGTGACATCCTCCTACCCATTTTTCGGACGTCGAACTAAAGGACAAATGGAAATTCTCCGATGCGACAATTCGTATACCAGTGCAGAGTTCAACAATAACATACGCTCCGTATATTTCAAATTTATTTCATTGTGTCTCGGAGACGACATGGACACTTAAGATTTTTATAAGCCAATGCTAAGCTATTGCATATAATGCATGTAATTAGTGTACTTATTTGAACGTATTTTATTATTTACCGTAAATATTCTTATAATTATAGTTTTATAAGTTAATTAATATTGCGTAATGATTAATGTTTTTTTTTTATCTATGTTTACCTGGTACTTTTACCTAATATATGCCGCTATCTGCCAGCTATTTTTTCTCCACCTATTCATTATTGGATGTCTGAAAGAAATTGCTTCTAGCAATAAGACCGGCACTTGCACTGTTTTTAGTATTTTCTGTATTTTGTGTTTCTTCGTGTGCAATATAGTATTTATTTATTAACTATCTATGCTGTGAAATGCCCAAGTATCGTGTTGTAGTCAAGTACTGCAGTTTTCAATTTAACAGATTGAATTAAAAACATGCATTACCTACACGTAGGTATCCCATTAGGTGCAGTATTAGCTAAAGATCACAAGAAGGCGCTAGTGAGTATTTTAGATTTAGTTTATTCATTTTTTTTCCTTTCATCACATCTCCAATGTAAAAAATAAGCCAAAAGAAAAAGCAAGATGTTGTTAAAAAATGTTGCTTCTACTACCTTCTGCCTTTTAGTCGGTTGATTTACATCATGTAACATTATATGCACAGACGTTTTAATCTTTCACAACAATATTACATGTCGTACAAATTATGACATGTTCGCTTTATAACTGTTCAATTAACAAGTGTCTTTAAACAGCCGACAGATATGTACGCATCATGTTTTTCATTTCATAGCGGCCCAACTAATTGTTGTTTACTCTTTTGAATACTGCGTAGGAACGTACCTCGTGTTATTGCTCAGGCCATTCATTCATTCATAAAAATAATCAGTGTTTGTATCTTAAACGTTTTATGGCCTATTCAAGTACGACCAAGTGATTGTCGTTATAAACTTCAATAAAAATAATAGCTTCCAGAATAAGTTGGTTTATGTCAGGTTTTGCTATATTTAGTGGATACTGGATACTAAAATCTAGTGTAAACTGGAGTCACAACTAAAATTGCCCGTAAAACTTTACTGCCGAGTATGAACATGACTTTATTATAGACAACTAAGCAAAAAGAAGAATCCGTTAATCACTTGATGGTGTCACTTGTTACCAGGTTTAAACTCGTCGGTGCAAAATCTGATAAATAACAGTAACTTTAAAGGTGCTGTAAATTATCTAAGTATCCAAGGATGGTGCAAGTAGAGGGCCTCCGTCTTCCGGCGCACTCCGTGTGTTCAACCTGACAATTATCTTTGATAACCGACCGATGTCAACACCGTATCGAGACTATCCCCATAAGACTAAATTTATGCTGATTCAAAAATAAACCTTAACAAGTCCCTACCTAAGTATTTTTATGCAAGTAGTTATTATACTCATTATTATTATTGCATGCGTCGCTGAGATCACACCAAATCTAGTTTAATCCGGTAAAAATCGGTGAGTAGGTACCTATACATCGGTAGGCACATATGTACATAATGTTTATAACTGTAGTTTATGTGGTCAGTCAGTTTCCTTGTGTCCAAGTTTCCTTATAGCCCAGTCTCTACTGTTTTATCTGTCGGAAGTATTTCTACCAACCAATGATTTAATTGCCAAAAAACAACAGTAGAGAGGGAAATAACATTTTTATTAGTAAAATTATGTACTATAATGTCATATTACAATGTCTTGTAAAAAATAATAAAAAGATGTCCAAGTTAAACAAGAACGACTTCTATTAACGATAAAGGTAATAAAATTACATTTATGCATTTTCATAGAATTTCGAAAATATAATATATTTGTATGTAAGTGTGACCATTTATGATATAAAACGAAGCTAAGAAACCAAGAGTCAGCAAAATTCAAGAACTAAGACACAACTAGCAAATCAAGTTGGCAAAGTTAGTTCTTAACGAGTGAATTGGTAACTTGAAGTACAACCACTGTAACTGAATGAGACAATTAACTTCAATGCGCTTGTGCCATCGGAACAAGTTGTATGTTTAGCAACTAGAAATATATACTCTCAATACTCTATCTAACTACTATGTACCTAAGATAATATTGACCAGAAAATAACGAATTAACTGCGTTCGGTCGTTGTTTTTAGTGCATTTTAATTAACTTCAGAAATGGAGGAGATTATGTATTAGTGGCGTATCTTTTTAATGTTTTTACATAGCTTTTTATGAAGAAATAAGAAAGCATACGCTTATATCGAAATAACGAGAGTGTTATTTACACGACTGCCCAAAAAAAGGAGTGTAATGTTTTCAGGGTTCATGTATGTGAGTTTCTTTTTTGTTCGTTTTTTGTCGTGTTTTTTAAATTATTTCTATAACAATATTGGTGTTAAGGAGTATAGATGCCCGAGTAGGCTGAGAGTTTGCATGCGTAAATTGTCTCCAAGAGGTATATTAATATTATAAAATGACAATCGATCAAGCAAATTCTAAACTAATAACACCCTGTATAATATTTTCAGATTTATTTTATTATAATATTTTATATATAATTAACGCCATTAGTTCTATAGACAAACACACTAAATATATAAGCTAAAGCGATAGCTAAAACATTATTCCTCTGAAACATGTGTATTTTCAAAACATTATGCTAAACCCAGCCAGCAACATAAAATGACTATACCCAATTGGCCCCGTCCACCCAAGCGGAGCCACAGGCACACATTACACCAAAAAAACTATTGTTTTGCTTTTTATGATGGCACAATGGAACAATTGATGTATAAAATAAATCGTCAATTCGATTACTCATAAAACAAACACAGATATTCAAATACTCATTGCATTGAGAATTTGTGACAAGCATCTGAAATTAATTAAGCTACGACCAAAGGGTCGAGTAATTTAATAAATCCGGACCTACATTCTGTAATCGAAGATTTGTTATCGAGTCACAGCAAATTTAATTTATTAAAGCTGTAATCTTACCCTACAATACCGAAGATTACAGATTGATCCCTAATTGTGATCGACAAAGATTAGTTTCTTTGAGATAAAAACAAGTTTATATTAACTGGGTGACCGTTTCAAGGTTGCAATAATAAATTACAATGGATCATTTGCAAAAACGCTAGATATTGTGATGTAAAACACTTGTTTAATTAGTCAACGGAAATCCCGCTTTTGATAATGTTTTACCTGCTATGTTTAATACTTCGTACTTCGAGCTCATTAAGCCAACCAACACATGACGCTTCTCCGGCTTTAAGCGAATTAATTAAATTATTAATTATACTTCACATGCATAGAATTATATATGCAACTATAATTGATATAATTATATCGTTTGCCAATAGGCTCGCCATCATGGGATTAATAATGAGCGGTAAAATTGTGGGGTCTTAAAACTTCAGAGGTTATTTTATTTTGGACTATTCATAGTAATCAAATTGATCTAGATCGGTAGTGAAACTAAGCACTCATCTTGCACAATTATTAACATCAACATTCTCATGCAAATTATTTGTTTTATTTCGTGTACAAGCAAAGGTATATGTAGAGGCTCTTATCCACAAACAATATCAATCGTGTCTCAATCCTCGTGACAAAATATGTCGTCGACCTAGTTGGCAGTGTTGGCACATGTAGTGTTTCACTGTCCTCGCGTGCCGTCAAGTTTAGTCTCATCTGTCATGGCGTCTAACTAGGTGTCCTGTTTGCTAGATATTTTGTTGTTAGCATAGTTTTTCGGACATCTGTCGTCACTTCACTAACTTTTCGTTTGACGTTTCTCTAAAATGATCCTGTTATGTTTGTGTGTTAACAATCTTTTTCTGATTGCAAACCGACACTGCAGAAGAGAGATCATTCTCGTATAAAACTTGGGAACGAAATTAGACCATCATACAAAAATTAATTGTCTGACAAACACAAAACTCATTCGCACAATATTACGTTAATACATCGAAATCTATTCATCGCACCAAATGTGCTGATCCTGTAATCAAGTGGGAGTAATGATGGGCTAGGCCAACGATAGTCACGCGTTACAGTTAATAACAAAGTACACACAAATAGGCTACGCTAATAAAATTCCCTTTCTCTCGAGAATAATTAACTTGCTTGATTTCATTATTGATATAAGTTATTGATCCACAAACATACAACGGAACGGGCATGTGCGGGATTAACTGAAAGCTTTCGATGATAAACACTATGATATTTCTGTGTTTCACCTACGATAGGATAAAGCGTTTAAGCTTATAAAAAGATGGCACAAAGCATTTTAATTTGTACAGTACCATCTATTTTAAATCAGAAAAATAAATATTGTACACAAGTTTAGTCACGAATAACACGATGCGTGGGTTTTGGATGCCTTTATTATGAAACTTTGCGAGAATCGACAGACTTTGTACCTATTCATAAGTCTAACACTTTTAGCATGTATTTCATAGCGTACCAGTCTTTCAGTACGAAAAAAGGGTTCGTGGCTGCAAGCCAAGATTTAAAGATATGAATGTCATTATCATAGCACCAACATAGTGTCACTTGATCGGATTCCAATGATGAAGGAGCGTCTTGGAAATGAGTCAGACAATACTTGAGATTTAATTAACTGATGACATTTTGTATCACTCATATTAATTAGTGATACAAAATGTCATCGTCAGAAAATTAAGTTAAAAAATTGCATGATTTCTTGTAAATTGAAGCCAATTTTGAATTGGCCGCCTACTGGGACTACATGACCTAAATTCAGTACATTCGACAAACATTGTCGGCAAATATTCCGTGGGTACAGAGCGCAAATAATTGTGGATTGCTGTTGTGCTGCAACTGTTTACAATGGCTATTGCCTCAATCAAAACTGTGAGAGTAGGCGAATATGATTACAGTGTATTGATTAATTAACTATAAAACTAACATAGCCATTAAATACACAATTTATCTAGTTTCAAGGTAGGTAGGAAAATAGTCTTAGTAGCGAATATATAGTATGATTAATTAGTTAGCTAGAATGTCCTGTGACTACATAAAAAGTTATTGACACGTTATACAGAGATTCCAATTGTATCCAAATACGAGATTCGAATTAGAATATATGAGCAGATTTACACATGGCGCTGCGTTCAAATACAATTTTCAGGTATCCATTGACGGGCTAATAGTGAGCATAACAATGAAATTGTGAGCATCGAATCATTGGTTCAAAAATACGCATGATGGCACAAATATACTAGTCGTATTCGTCGAGTTTACCTTAATACGAAGTCGTATAATTATATTCGTTCTACGAGACCACAACCATTACGCGCATGACAGCACAACGAAAAACAACTAACTGAAAACCATACTTCAAGAAGCGCTAATCAATGAATTAGTCGTCGTGCGTCTGCACGTTACCTACAAGAGGAAGTGCGGATATATGGCGGGAGTTTCGGAAGTGTGGGCGCCGAAAACGCATTCCTGTCATGCAGCCGCCATGCGTCTAAAGGTTTTGGTTTCGTAGTAAGTATTAAACTCTCTACTAAACGAGGATTCGTAATGACGTGAAAGAAAAACTGGAAATGAAGATCTACAGAAATAAGATAATTAGCAACGCTTTCATAATATTAAATGGTTAGTTTTAGTACCACATAATGCTCCTTACATAAGGTTTATGCACATAATCCTGTTGAATTACACTCGTATCTCTTATATCGCTATAATAACAATATTTTTTTTGCTCACGGCATATTTTTAGTCCCAATAATCACTGGAAGTCTTCAGAAAAATGTACATAATCTTAACGCACGGACTTTGTATTCAAAATATTCTTGATGTTGCTGCTGCCTGTAGTTTCGGCTACTTCATTGATGGTTATTCGATACTTTCATCTGGCACTTACAACTTACGCATGGACATAAACAGCAGGCGTAGGTTGTAGGTGTCGACTGACAGTAACGTTGTGTTCCATTTAAACAGCTAAAAACGTCATATAAATAGCAACATAACTTAAACAAACATACATGCAATACAATATTATCTTAAATAACAATTAGATACAACTTAAAACGATGTCTGACACAATGGTAATCTTTATCAATCAGGATAATAAGACCCAATCGTAAAACAATATTATCTCACGAAAAAGCTGTAATACTACCTGTCAAGAGAAATTATTACCTATTAATGGTTGGTGTTAAACCGCCTTAATTTCCTATGTCAGTTCGAGCTTAGAACCAGACATGTACTGCGACGATGCCTGGTAAAATTACGTGCCTTAACCTATACACAGAAATAACAAATGAGAGGGATATTAACATTACCTTAAGAAGTAGTCGTGCACGAACTCCTGGTTCTCGTCGAGCCAGGCCTCGGTGCGCGCGCATTCAGCATCGTAGCAGGTAGGCGCGGGCATGCCGCCGCCCGCGCCTCCTGCCGGCTCCTCTATGCTCCGCAACTGTAGGCCTGCAACAATACAGAACGACCCTCAGTTTTGTATTTTAAGGTACTAAGTAGGTAGGTACCTATATAAAAAGTTTTTTACACGAGAATATTTGACTGTATTCTTTTCATTAGTGGTCGTATTCCTTTTGGATGTCTTAGCCGTAGTACCACGAGCAATAGAGTAAAAGAACATATTTTAATCATCTTTGTATAAGTAATATTAGAAATAGTTCCAGTGATAAGTCCAAAAAACTTCATGGATCTGTTATTACTTATCAAGCGTATGCAAATGATAGGTGTTAGTAAAAGCTCAAGTTAAACGTAACAATATCTAGCAAAATTAGTAACTACTTTGTGAAAGGCTTACAAACATTGAAATTATGTAGTCATGTCGGTCATGTAATCTTCTACATTCTGAAATAAGTAAGGCAATTTGAGCCAAAATGATAGCCACTTTAGAATTTCTGGAGCATATTTTTCCATGTAACCTTCTTTCTGTAATACGTGTACAAGAATAGTTCCGACTTAAATCTGTGCAACATTAATAAGCCTCTCTTGCAAGTAATAATATCGCAGTTTGAAGAGTTTACTGTTTGCACCGATTTAGTAAGGCCGGGTAAAAGCTTTCTAACTGACAAAAGACTTGTAGGTACAGTAAATGTACCTTTCTAAGATGGTAAAATATTTACTATCCTAATATGATATTTCATATACTTTACGGTTTCTTGAGTTACGTTTATCTATTCGGTTTTTAGCTTTTGTAGGTGCATTATGTCTCTAAAATATAACACCCAGACCTAGATAAGGTAGGTATATTTGAATCGCCCTGAGATTGGAGCCTAACCGCAGAAAGTCATTGCAACAATCAAGTTGCTGTCAGAATAACAAAATACCACAAGGTAGTTTTAATCTTATTTAAAACAGGGTTCTCTGTTATGTTTCGCATGGCTTTTAACATTACAACACGTAGAATATACTCGATTTATTATAATAACCGTACAATTTTAGAGGCAATAGCACAGAATAAAAGTACTACGCAATAGTAAATACACCGTTCTTCTTCTTATCGTATGGTTGATAAACAACCTGGTGTAAGAGTTTAAACCGCGTGTATGCTATGTACCGCGTACATGGCTTTACAAATCATTGAAAAATCTGTCAGGAGTGCCGGTTTCCTCTTTTCTTTCACCGTTTTTAGGAACTGATAACTAGTTTATAATACGCACATGAATTCAAAATAACTGGTGCGTGCCGGGGTTTGAACTTACGACCTTTAATTGGCAGTCCAATGGTCATACCACTCAGCTATCAGTGCTATACACCGTAAGGCTTCTTAAGTCAACATGGGTAACTAAGGACGGGTTTTATCTAACCATACTTTCAATTTTCTAATACTTGAACGCTACCTTGGTATTTCAAATCTATGACTTGTACTGATGTTTTGTGTCGTACAGTAACGCATCATCGTACCTAAGACGCGTTTATCCCACATTTTCCAACACCATGCACCATAACAAAACATCACAAATGTAAATAAATAATAATATCTCGAGCTGCGAATGTAGTCACTAAATTCTCTGTGCGCTAATCAACGTCAACTGATCTGAGAGTTTAATGAATTATTCTTGTTTATGATTCTACGAAAAGAGTATTAACATATAGTTACTAGAATAAAATACATAGAATGCATGTAAATAATTATAATTATGTTCAGTATATAAGTGGATAAGAATAAAGTTTTATTGTTAGTCACTACTGTTGCTAACGAACTACTCGTTACTAGTTACGTTGTTTTAATAAGGCAAACGGATTAATTGAAGCGCTCCATTAAATTGTACGCATTGAGAAATCCAGGGGGATCCTGAAGTAGTGTGGGACATACACAAGGAATCTTAAAGCGTCAATATTAAACGATAAATATAAACTTTGTATCACGTTTTTAAGACATTAATTTAAAATTGAATACGAAAAGTAATTATTTAGTACATGTTTAATTTTGTTCCGATTGCCTATATAATTAAACTAATATATAACTTTCCCTTACCTACTTGTAGTGCATTAAAATGCCTCCATGAGCAACAATACCAAATTCTTATTACTGTGCATTGAGCAGGCAGCTTCGATTTCAACCAGCGGACAGGCTGATCCTATAACCACGGCTCATGTTGTTCATGACAAAACTTTAGGAGACCGAACCATCTTGTTTTTGTACAATAACGATACCAATTTAATACTGTGACCTTTATCTGTTTCCTTGTAGCATGTGACATACATTATTTTTGGTAGTAATACGTGCTTCATAATGACCCTTCCGGCATTCACCTGTTGATTGTTCATTTAAGGTCGGAGATAACCTTCTGCTGCTTTATTAAGTGCACGTACTATTATGAATTCAAAATAACGGTAGCTGACATTGAGAAACAAATTAAGACATCCTTATTACACGGTAAATCATTTCAATCAAGAAACTGTTGTGCAACGAAACTATTTTAACAACGTAATATTTGAAATTACAGTGATTAACTGGTAGGTACCTAAAATTAATTTTTCCGTTTGAAACATGACGAACATTCGAATATTGTCTGGTTTTTCTATACAAGCTTAAAACACCATCTCTTAATAATTCTTGTGCTAAGTTTTCTAACTGAAAAGTCACTTAATATTCTATTACTTGTAAAATGACAATCATTTGTAGAAGCCATAATATTGTGCCATCCAAGACTTGCATAATTATTGCTTCATTAATTTAATCTACTTAATTCATGTTTTAAATGTTGGATAAAATATGCCAGCCGAATCCAGGTATACTATGCAACGCTTTTCTCAGTTATACAAATACATACTACTAATTAGAACACGTAATAATACACTACAAACGCATCTCTCTTGTAATGTAAACAATCTCGTATTACCTACAATGTAACTGTCTTGTGTCATGTAAAATGGCAGTTTAGGCAGGTAGTTTGCAATAAAAATATATCAACAGACCTACGGGTTTTATACCAGTCTATTTACCATTTATAATCCGTCGTTTATTACCATACTTATTTACTATAAACATCTGATATGAAATAAATAAACTGGGATAAAACCTGTAATTTATAAATACGAAACTTTTTTATTCTGGATTCATTACGATTGGTGAAATACCAGTATAAAATATAGTTAGAGTTCCAAATAAACTTCAGTGATTAATGGTAACGAAAAATAAAGATATAAATAACAGTATAGTGGTGATGTAGGTATATCATCATACTTGGTGTTTGTTTAAGCAAATTGTTAATAGAACTCGCGATGGTAAACATTAGCTTTTGCCTAATTGAAATTGACACAACATGGCATGGTAGCCTACGTCACAATTAAGTATGGCAAACATAATTGGATACTAGCTTCTACAGGCTGTTTTATTTATGTGTACTAAAAGTTTAGTATTTTAAATAAATCTGAACCAGAGGTACTGTGAGATTTATATATCAAATACGAGACTTTTTATAAAAAAGTGATGAGTTTACAAAAGTCTATACAATACTTAATATATTTTTGAATACAAGATTGAATGTACACTTCATAGTTTCAGTAAAAGGTTTTATCTATAATTTTATATTTTTAATAAATGATAGTTGTTTAAACATCAATAATCTAGAACGTTTACTTACTTACTGTATTCAAAGTTTCCACTAGAAAAGCGTGGGAAAATACATTTTAATTAATGAATATAAATGCTGATTACAGCTAATACCTAAGAGCAATTTAGATAACACCGCTTAGTCACAGTAATGTGGTGACATCTTGAATTTGTTGCTAATTAACACTCGTATGGCCAGCTTTACTCCATTGCTTGTCATTTTGATAAATATTTAATTAATATCAATAGGATTTATCGTATTAAAAATTAATTTTAATAAACGTTTGAATCTAATAAAAATAATAAAACCTGAAAAAAATCAAATATAAAATTGGAAATTATAGAACACAGTATACCTACTCATAAATATGTTCTTGCCTACATGTTACATGAACATTGAACATGTTAGTATTTTATTGTGCATGTACAATTCACATGTATAACATTACGTGGGCGGCAAGGGCGAAACTTTTCCTGGTAAACTTACCAATACAAGTTATTATTATTTGATGTAATAGACGTGTTTGCTTCAAATAACCCCCAAACATTTTCCGGGGCTGAACTAATATGAACGACCTTTTCCCCAGTTATTACATGTGAAGGCAATCGTTTTGTTTTTACTTCACTGCGCGAAGGCATTGGTGGGGACAGCTGGTCTTTTAGGACATTTAGAGAGAGTAATATGAGCTTTTACGTGGTCAAGGTTATAAAGCTAGTTGGGTTAAATAAAACGATTATCGTGGCCTACTCGGTTGAAATATGCTCGAAAATCGTAAAGAAGGTAGAGGTCGCTTTTGCAGTTTTTTCTATATGTTTGCGCTTAAAGTTTGCGCTTAGAAACAATGTTTTTAGGCATCCGTGGATTTTTATTTTCGCTTTTAAGTATGCAGGTATGTGTATAGTACCGTAAAGTAGGTACAATGAGAATGCTTTTGCAGTTGAGGGATCTGTAGATTTTTGGTTTGAGCTTTGTGTATACGATTTTATAGATGCATTTGTGATTATCCCTTACAAAGTATGTAAGTATGATGTGTGTGGAAAACGTTGTAAAACCTACTAGCGACGTTTCCTGACGAATGAGGTCCAAAAAATTGTGAAGCCACATAATTTATGTTTTTATCACCCAAAAGTCTGCGGATAAAACACATCCGCATAAATCAACGAAAACCTATCGCGGGATGATACATAATTTAAAAGCAAAACCCGGAGGACTGAGTTTAATATTTATTAAATTTCCATATTCCAAACTATTTTCAACCTTTTACGCTGTGAACGCTGTTTGCATATTTATTGAATTTATTTAAAATAGAGCTTTGGACGTCGATTAAAACTCCAATTAATCCGATTTTAATCTTGTGTGCTGTATTATAATGATATCAAACTTTACGGTTTGGTATTTTTCAGTCTGAATTTTCATTTATTGGGAGCTACGTGGCCTTTTTGGGCAGGTATTTTGATATAACTTCATTATTCAAAGGTATACGCGCAAATTGTGTGAGCAAATATTTCCTATGAATAAAAACGTTGTTATTGTTACAATCATCAAAATGTTTACCAATTACTGTCACGCTGTCACGAAGAGCAATCACAACAATACTGAATCAATGAAGTTCGTGGAATGTACAAATCTTTATCGGAACAAGAGCGAACTGGACGTATAGAAATAAATTAGCAACTACCTTAATAAGAGGGAAATAATAATAACTAATATAATAACATCATTATTACAATAAATTATGGGTTTTTTTAACAAAAGCCAAAGATATAAAAATATAGGAACTGACTGTATATAATATTAGGAATACCGTTTACATTATTGAGGTAATATACTGCATGCGCATGATGACAGAATATAGGTACTTATCAACTTTAATATAGTTTCACTTATATAGGAATAAGACGTGGTACGTTATTGCAATTGTCCATTGAATTTTGTTCAGAGCTTTTGTGCAATAATGGAAAATAGATTACTTCCCCGTCTTCTGTATTATTGTTATTAAGGCTGCAATACGATCAGAGAAACTGACTGGATTCAGTAATAGCCTTTTAAACAGCTGGAAGCTGAGCTTTTGACATATTCAAATAGCGATGAGAATGAAATGAGAAAGCATATACCTAACATATGCCGTGTGGTATCCGGCCTAGTATTGACCACGCCCTCTCGTCCCGTGGGTGACGTAAGAGGCGACTAAGGGAAAATCCAGAAGATGGGCAGCCGCGTCTCCTGTTACTTGATCACCAATACTGCGATCCCTAAGACGCTTGCCAAGCGTTGGGCTTATGGCAACCCCCTCCTCTACTAAGGAGGAGGCCTTGGTTCAACAGCGGACTTCTTCCGGCTGATGACGATACCAAACATAAAATCAAGCTTCTCAATATTTATCCAATATAGGTACCTACTCGTAGAATATCAGACAAGACTTTTTTTAAAGTAGGTAGGTAGTAGGTTTTTAACTCCGTTATAGTGCATGGAAACATTATATTTGTAACATAAGAGATGCTACACAATCAGTGGTGAAATAATCCACCACTCTAAACACAGTAAGGCACACTGTATAAAGTAGCAAGTCTTGTACTCGTAAGTTCAAAAGCTAAAATACACCTCTGGAAATAATGGACTCTATTTTTAGACGGCACATACTATTTGTCAAGGTGGACTGTATAATAAAACTTCTTGAATATTTCAATTCTTCATTTATTTCTTCATTATTTCCCCGGAGTGGCTTGCTGCTGTGACGGTCGAGCGACGAGTGATTTTTTGCAGCAAGCCCTCCCATTTATATACAATTCTTGCGAGGCGCAAGTAGTGGGTGGCGTAGAATGGAACGATAATTCGTATTTTGTCTCGGTCCGTTCTTCGTCATCTTACATTTGGTCTTATGTTCTAAGTGAGATTAAAACACCTTACTATAATTTACATTCTTATAACTATAGCCCTAATATCAAATGGTCTTTATTGAAATCCTTACATTAGTTACATGGTGGCAAACGTTGGTCATTTTATATAATACAAGAAAAGCTACGGCGTCCGTAACATCCTCCCCCCGGCGCAGGGCTACCGTAGCCTAACTATCTACGCAGAGGACGGCGAGCTTCGTAGTTGGGCGTCGCAGGATGCCCGCCGTGGTTCGGACGTCCGCTGATCGCACCTTTTCGTCTGGGCCGCTGTAGACTGCTTCCACGACGCCTCGGGGCCATGTTCCCCTCGGGAGCGAGGAGTCGATGACGACGACCAGGCTGCCCACTCGAAGTGGCTGCCGCTGATCGTCTGACGCCCCTCGGGGCACCAACGTAGGCAGGTACTCGTCCACCCAGCGCCGCCAGAAATGGTCGGCGAGCGCCTGGGCGACCCTCCATTGCTTGCGGCTGGCCTCCTCACAAGGCCCAGTACGGGGAAGGCCTGAGGAAGTCCCTATTAAAAAATGGTTAGGGGTGAGGGCCTCCGGATCCATAGGATCGACAGAGACATGGGTCAGAGGCCGAGAGTTTATAGAGTGCTCGGCCTCCGTCAGCAGCGTCGACAGCACCTCTTCCTTTAGCACCTTCTGACGTAGAGTCGCTCCCAGCGCCGCCTTGACGGAGCGGACCAGTCGTTCCCACGCTCCCCCCATATGCGGAGCCCCTGGAGGGATGAATTTCCACTTCATCCTGTGTTCTAGCCCGAGGTGCACGAAGTCCTTTGTCCATTCCTTATACGCCTGTCGTAGTTCGGCGTCTGCTCCTCTGAAGTTTGTACCGTTGTCTGAGTACATAACTCTGGGCCAACCTCTTCTTGCCGCCATCCTTCGTATCGCCATTAATGCTGAGTCTGTAGATAAGCTAGGAACTATTTCTAGATGTACCGCCCTCGTAGTTAGGCAGGTGAATAGCGCGCCCCATCGTTTTTCATGTCGTCGCCCTACGACTACAGTCATGGGCCCGAAGTAATCGGTTCCGCAGTAGGTGAAAGGTCGTGGCGCCTCCATTATTCTTTCTAGAGGTAAATCTCCTGTAGTCGGCTTCACTGGCGCAGCTTTCCTTATGCGGCAGAGTTGACAGCGCTGCGCGACGATCCGCACTGTAGGGCGTAAGTTAACTACCCAATAGCGTTGTCGTAGTTCGTTGATCACACGTTCGTTGTTGGCGTGACCGGCTCGTCGGTGCGCATTCTCTACTAGCAGTCGCGTGAACGGGTGTTTGCCGTGCAGAATCACTGGTGTCTTCTTTGCTTCTGTGACTGCTGCACGCCCAATCCTTCCCCTAACTCTAAGTACGTCGTTCTCCAGGTAGGGGTCTAACTTAAACAGACTGCTGGATTTATGAAGTGGCTTTCCTCTCTGCAGCGTCTGTATTTCCTGGGCGTAGCTGTCGAGCTGCGCCTGTCGTATCCATAGTCCCTCAGCTCTCTCCATCATGTCGACGGTCATCTGACTGGCCCTGTCCTTACATTTGTCCATAAACAGGAGGGGTACAGCCGTCGCTCGTAATAATTTTTCGTATGAAGAGAACCTACTTACGTCGGGCAAGTGAGTAGGACGCTCCCTCTTTTGCTCGGCTAACGCGTAGGTTACTTCGTCCTCGTCGGCGTCAGCTTTGGTCCTCTCCCTCGGCCAAGACTCCTCCTCGTCGTACAGGAATCCGGGGCCCGTGAACCATCTGTCTTCTGGTTTCATGTGTACGGCGTAATTGGGGCGCGTGGCGTCGTCTGCTACGTTGTGATTAGTAGGCACCCATCTCCACTGGCTGGCGTCTGTTAACTCAGCAATCTCGCCTAGACGGTGCGCTACGAATGGTGTGTACTTCGCAGCATCCTTCTCGATCCATCGTAGAACTGTTTGTGAGTCTGTCCAATAAGTTACGCGTCTAGGCTTACCTCGGTGTTCCTTTGTTACCGTCGCTGCCAGTCGTGCGCCTATCACCGCCGCCTGTAGTTCTAGTCGCGGGATGGTGACAGGTTTCAGAGGGGCCACCCGCGCCTTCGCTGCGACTAGCCTTACATGTACTCTTCCGTCTGATTTCTGGATTCTCCAATAGGCTGCCGCTGCGTAGGCTTGCTCGCTGGCGTCGCAGAAGACGTGTAGATCCATGATGTCGTCTGGGCTCCCCCCCGTAGTACCGTGGCAGGCGGAGCTTCGTCACGTCGTCCAGGCTCTGGATCCATTCTTCGAAGTGCTGAGCGTCCTGTTCGGGAATTGTTTCGTCCCACCCGATGCCGTGCCTCCACAGGTTCTGAAGCAAAATCTTACCAGTAACTGTAAAATGACTGATTAAACCTAGAGGGTCGTAGACTGCCATCACTGCTCCCAGGGCTTCACGTTTCGTGGGCGCCCTGTCCCTCGTCTTCACCTCGGGTGATAACCGACTCAGTCCCGTGTTGAAGCACAGCTCGTCCGCACCTGTCTGCCACAGTAAACCCAACGTTTTGTCGAGATTTTCTTCTCGCTGTCCGAATCGTACCGCCGTGTCGCGTGCCTGTTCTTCCTCCGTTATGTTCCTCACCACGTCGGATCTGTTCGAGCACCAACCCCTCAAATTGAAGTGCGCGTTCTGATGGATCTTCATGACTTCACGCGCTGTCCTGATTGCTTCGCTCTCCGTCGCAACGCTGTCCACGTAGTCGTCCATGTAATGACTAGCTGTGATGGCTCGCACGGCGTCGGGGTACTCCTGTGCGTACAGTCTCGCGTTGGCGTCTCGAACTGAGTGTGCGATGAATGGTGAACACGACGCCCCGAAGATCATTGATGTCATCTTGTACTTCTTCGGTGGCTCAGCGCGCTCCTTCCCTCGCCAGAGAAACATCTGTGCAGCTTGATCCGAATCCCTTACCTTTACTTGAAGGAACATCTCCTGGATGTCAGCGGTGACGGCTACTGGACGCTCCCTGAAGCGGAACAGGATCCCTGGTAGTGAGTTCAACAGGTCCGGTCCCTCCAGTAGATAGTCGTTCAAACACACTCCGCTGTATTGATGTGCGGCGTCGAACACTAAGCGCATTTTACCCGGTTTGTTCGGGTTTACTACTGGGAAATGCGGTAGGTACCATGATTTCTTACTTGTGTCCTCTGTCCCATCGCACTCCCGTGCGTATCCTTTGTCAAGCAGGTTCTTGACTAGCGTGCTGTACTGCGTCGCGAAGTGGGGTGAGGTATCCATCTTCCTCTCTATAGACTTCAATCTCCTCAAGGCGCCGTTGTAGTTGTTGGGCATCGAGGCCCCTTCGTCACGCCACGGCAGCCCGACTTCAAAATGGTCACCGCATTTCCTCATCGTACTATGCACTAAGTCAATCGCCTTCTGGTCCTCCGGCTTGACCTTCCTCGCCAGTGAGACTCCTAACGCATCAATCCTAAAATGCGACCTTATAAGTTCCTCTACACGACGTACGTCATCCGTCCGCTTTGCTGCGGACACGTCGTATAGATGTAGCGCTACTTGTCCCTCTTGTACTCGTAACGTGGTGCGCGGCGCGGTCCCGTGTATCACCCAACCCAGCTGAGTGTACGACGCTGCAGGTTCATTCCTCTTACCCATACGTAATTCGCGTGTGACTATCAAATGCCAGTTGTCGGCCCCTATTAACACCTTTGGTGTAGCCTCTCCGCACATCGCGTCGCTCCGTATGTCCCGGAGGTGTGGGTAATTAGTCAGCGTACCTTTATCTATGGTTTGACTGTGAAGTCGTAGGTCCCTCATAGTTCGCGCGCGCAGCTCCTGGAACGCTCCGTCTTGGCCGCGTATCTGTAGCTTAACCGCTTGGCTGCATTCCTCTCGTTGGTGTGATGTCACCCCTTGTATTCGTAGAGTGGAGGTCGGCCCGCTTACATTTAGGCGGCGTGTCAGTTCCTCGTCGACGAGTGACACCGTCGAGCCCTCGTCCAATAATGCAAACGTAGTTATCTGCCCGCCGGGCCCTTTCAATATCACGGGACACATTTTTAACAATACTCGCTGGGGTACACTACTGGACGCTGAGACGGTCATGACCGCTTCTTGTGTGTGTGAGTTCTCGATGTTAGCCGCCTTATCTGGTTTTTCACCCGTTGGTGCCTCCCTCTCGTCTCGTTCCCTGTGCAGCAACGCGTGATGTGGGCGGCTGCAGACCCCTTGGCCGCACCGTTTAGCTCGGCAAAACTCGCGTCGATGGCGACTCGTCACACACTTAAAACATATTCTAGCAGTACGTACCCATTCCCAGCGCTCGTCGACGTTCATCCTCAGGAACTTCACACACTTAGGCACCTCATGATCACCACCACAACACAAACACCCTTGTTTACGTTCTTCCTGTTTTTCAGACGTCGTGTAAACCGCCTCACGTCCTGATTTCTTCTTGACGTTGACCGGCGCCGTACTCCTTGAATCCTTTCGTAAGGCAGGCGCGAACGTCGTGTTCGCGAAGGCGTATCTCATGGCTCGGTCAGCCTCTCGCATCAGGAACCTGGACAGCAGTATCACTTCTGATTCGCGCGACGCGACGTCTCCATGGCTTCCGAAGCGTAGTCGCACCATCTTGATTTTACATGCGGGCTCAGCTTCTCCACTACTTCGCGCACTAACATCGGATTCCATATATATCCGCGGTTATCCATTTTCGATATCACACACACTATATTTTGAAACTTCACTGCGAACGAATTTAAATCACTGGCCGCACTTGTGAGTCGGGGTAATTTCTTTAAGTCCTCTACCACTCGATCCATGAGTATCTCCGGCCTCCCATAATATTGTTCCAGCGTGTTCATAACCTCTTGCGGGTCGGTCGCGGCGTACAGGAGCGCCGACACCGCTTCCCTTGCTTCTCCCTTGATACAGTTGCGTAGCCTCGCTAAGTTCTCGATCGCGGTAAACTTGTAGATGCTCAACGAGTCGTCATAGGCCGCCTTGAACGGCAACCATTCGGTGGCCGCTCCGGTAAACACTGGTAACTCGGTCACTTGTCGGGGCGGCGGACGTACGCGTATTATTTTCTCCAACGTATCGGCTAATTGTTCTATCCCTCTCTGGTGCTGCCCTCTGGTGGGTGACCGCGAGGCCGATCGTTGTCTCCGTTGTCGGTCGTCCCTGGTAGGCGTGACGGCGTCCCTATGTGCAGCGGGCTTGGAGTAAGCGGCGGCTTCCGGGGTGACATGCGTGACGGGGTGCGGCGGCTGCTCCCTTCGCAGCGGGTCCGCAACTGGAGAGTGACTTCGGTCAACATTTTGAAGCCACTCGTCCACTCTGTGTTCACTCATGCGCACCGAGCCCTCTTCTCGGGTCTCAGCCTCCGCCTCAATTACTGACACTTCGTACTCCAATCGCTTATTAACGAGAGTCTTCTCTAGTTCTAACTGCTCGTTTCTTATCGCCGTTATCCTCTTCTGGGCCTCATATTCTGCCTTCTTGACTCGTGCCACGTCACTTCCGTATGATCTTCTGGACCGTATCGTACTTGCGGTGTCCCTCACAGAAGCCTCATGAGCAGCTAACCTCGTTCGCGCCAAATCCGGGGTCCGTAATGCCGAGGGCGTCGCCGGGTAACACGACGCGGATGGCGTGGCGAACGGTTCGCCGTAGTTGGGGGTGAACGCGGGGGCTCTGCTCGTCGGTAGGAGACGAGGAGCCGGCGCGGCGGGCGCGTCGTACGTTGTGGATGGCGCAACTCTCCCTGCCGCGGCGGTGGCAGGGGGTGCGATCGCGGGTGCCGGGGCGGCGGAGCCGATCTCCGCCGCTGGCGTACCGGTGGCGCGTGGAAGTGCGGACGTGATCGTCGACGGCGACCTAGGTGGCTCTTCAAATGTCCGTGGTCGTCGACTATCGTAGCCCGATTCCGATTCACTTCCTCTTGCCGTAACGCTTCTAGTCTTCATTTTGAATCGTGTAACCGGTGATCTTCTTAACGTGATCTTCCAACGTGGTTCTTCAACGTGATTCTTCAACGTGATCCGGCTCGAAGGACCAACTGTCAAGGTGGACTGTATAATAAAACTTCTTGAATATTTCAATTCTTCATTTATTTCTTCATTATTTCCCCGGAGTGGCTTGCTGCTGTGACGGTCGAGCGACGAGTGATTTTTTGCAGCAAGCCCTCCCATTTATATACAATTCTTGCGAGGCGCAAGTAGTGGGTGGCGTAGAATGGAACGATAATTCGTATTTTGTCTCGGTCCGTTCTTCGTCATCTTACATTTGGTCTTATGTTCTAAGTGAGATTAAAACACCTTACTATAATTTACATTCTTATAACTATAGCCCTAATATCAAATGGTCTTTATTGAAATCCTTACATTAGTTACATGGTGGCAAACGTTGGTCATTTTATATAATACAAGAAAAGCTACGGCGTCCGTAACACTATTTTTATACATTTTGTCACTGTACTGTGTAGGTACTTTTAGTTTTATTTTGATAAGACTTTTATAGTGTTCGTGTAGGTATTTAAGTGACATCTTCTGCATTGATTTTTATAATTTTAACGTATGCTCACCGTGTATATTGAAAAACAAAACAATTATTGTTATACTTACATAACAGATAGGTACATGTAACCATTGTCATAGACTAAGCGCGGAACATAAGTATTTCATAACACACAAACTCTACATGGACGCAAAGGTAAAAACAAAACCTCCCTTTGTCACACCGCAGTTATGACTAAACGAATTACAACATACTCTTCGTATTTCGAATTCTCGCTTTGATAAACACGACTTCTCACATAGCTCGTAAAAACAAACGAATCGCAAACATTTTAAATAAAACAGGAATAATATAGGATCAAAGTCCACATATAACATTTCACGCATACTTTAAATTGTTGGTTGGAAGTTTCTAGGAGTTTGCATATCACCCTAAGGAGAAGAGGGGAGCAATTGCTAACATTTACAAACAAGCAAGACAACAAAACAAGTATGTAACTGAAAATCTGGTAGATTCTTGTGTGCGGGTTCTGCTACTTGTGTATTTATGACGCGTTTAGCCTGAATAAATGTTTATAAGCAGAAGCATTTCAAATTAAAATATTTTAAGAAACATGCGTTAGTAATAACAATAACATTAAAACAAATATTTCAGTATTATATTACATAGTTGGTAATTCTATAAAAACGTCGTAGTTTTTAGTTTTTTCATCGTAGCCCATAGTGTTTTTCAGTGTGAGTGTGCTTACTTAAGCTGCCAAGATCAAGGTAATCTGGTGATGAAATATCACTATGAAAGATTAGGCAAACGAATTGGTATTCATCAGTCATCGGACATTCGTTTCACGTTCTTCTTTAATAGCTATTTACGAATATGTCACGATACCCGATTTTCTGATTATGCTACATAACGAATTTTCTAATGATGCTAGATAACGAGATAGACTTCTGTTTCCTAGAATACAATGTGCGATGTAATTTACTGAATAAACTTAGGTATCTGTATGGAAGAATGTTATGACACAATTTTCTTAAACCAAATTCGGGTTATACATAAGAACATGACTTTAACGCAGAGACTCGTAAGGCTTGTTTACCTTCTTTAAATATATAAGGCTCCACTCAATATTGGATAATGTTCACACATACAATATTTAAGCTTGTTAGCTTGCTTATTGTTTGCTATTTATAACGTAAAGGGTTGTGTAAAGTAGCTGCTAACTGTTATTGTTACGCACAATTTTAGAATTATATTTATCATTCCGTTAAATGGTTTAAACAGATTATTTCGGAATGATTATGGAATACTAATGTGAAGTAATGTGCAATTCAATGCCGATTTAGTAGTATTCAATGCTGTTTTAGTAGTAGATATTGAATGAGTCAGGTTTGTCATGGGTGGTGTGACTATATGAGAGGTTCTTACTCAAGCGCTTACAACAGGTGATCCACAAGTTCATCACAAGCATGTTTTCAATAGTAGATTGGCCTCCTTGTAGCCTCATTAAAACAACAACACCATGTTATTTTGCATTTCCATACTTGTAAGTTGTAAGAAACTAAAGATACTGCGACCATCGCACGTAAAGTTACAAATATTTTCAGAATTACTCCAAGATACTCTTATAAACTTTAGCAGTTTCAAAAATTTACGCAAACTTTGTTGCCGACCCTAGCTAGTTAGACAAATTCTTAAGTAAACCACAACCTTACAAGTTAGGCTTACTAAGCCCAAAGGGATGCGACTGTCTAAATTAGGTCAGTGATATGAGTACCTACCTACTGTTCGCAGTGTAACGTTTAATTTTTTTCCTATCAGATTTTCAACGAATAGGAATAAACAATGGGCGCATTCCTGGTATCAATACGCAAAAACAACAAATCACTAGAGCGAGAATCACAAAGCCGTGTAGAATGAACTGTGCTGAATTGAATCCCAGCGAAATGCTCACTGACAAAACAGGATTTTTATTAAATAAACTATAATCTTCCATGCAAAGGTCACACATACATCATGAACTTTTAAAACGATAATTTCTGTCTCCGAGAATTCCAGATTTAAAAATATAAATTTCGTTTATGTTTGCAAATTTAACCACGTTTCAGAGAAAACCATTCACCACTTTACTAAAAGAGAAGCTTCCCATATTTACGTAGGTTTGCCAATAAATATAGGGGAATTTAAAATCGGTAAGTAAGGTTTTAAAAGTCAAGGTACGCTAAAAGGCAAGTGCAGCACCAAATTTTAGGACAGGTCGTTTAAAATTGTCGTTGAAATATGAAACGCCAATGCAGTATGACAATGAGTATACACCAGTCTTCTCAATACTTCATCAATTACACCATGCCCTATAACACATACTATACATAGCCTCCAAGTGTCAGTTTTCATACCGTTGTTCCCTTATCAGATCATGCGGACATAAATACCGTTTATGAGATTGACGGTGACGCTAGCTCCCTCCCACATATTGACGTACCAACCACTTGCTTTTAGATTATAATCTTTATCGTGATCATACTCACTGTTCTTCGTATGTACTTCAATGGAGAACTTGGAGTGAATGCCAACATAACCATGTGATAAGACTTGCGCAAAATATTTCATGAAGTGCACCTTTTTACAGCTTTGCCTCAATACGACCGTATGTATAATTACAGTATAATTGTCTTTTCGACCATCCACCAGCAAGGTGGATTTAAATAATTACATGAAAGATGATTTTACTTCGTACCTTGGATGGAGGGCTGATAATATTTTCGTTGTCATAATAAAATGTACAGATAATTCTCAAAATCCGAAATTAAATCACAAATTGTGTACAGTGCGTAAACTTTTTTCAGAGAGAGTAGTGCACATTAGAGTAAGTACACCGTCGTCTGATTCCACTAGCTAATAATATATCGAGTCGATAATACTTTTCCTTTATATCACCGGCCACGGCCATAGGGAATTAAAGGTATTGTGTCATAAAATATTTACGTCATATGAACCAGAATTTTAGCTACCTTCTTTACCTTCGATTTATAGACTGCTAAATTGAATAAACTGCTATAATTTTTTTATCATTAACTGATGTAGAGCATTATTTTTTAATGCGATATCAACAAGTTACTTTTATAACATCTAGTTGTAGATGTTAAGTGTGAGTCAGTTGTGACTCAATGGAAAACCCACAGGTAGTTAAAAGGGATTTTTTGTTTGTGCCTTAACACAAGAAACGTATTTATCACTAGGAATTTCCATGGGAAATCTCAAGTTCCGAATCATCATCAATCGACAACTCCTTACATAGATTGAAATCTATACTGATTATATCGGTATTTGCCATCGTTTCAGGGATATAAACTGTGATAAATTTATCGATCCACAAAAAGGATTATAGGTCCGATAAATTCATGCCGAAATATATAACGTCGTAAAATGTTTTTATTCATCGTAAAAGGATTTTCAATAGAGGAAATTAAGTTGACCATAAAATGCGTATCTCAAGATGTACAATGGTACCCCACATGGGTGATTTTAAGCCTGCTTTAGTAAAGAGAAAGAAAATATTGCCTCGTAAAAGTAAACAGGCGTTGGGTCGCGTTAAACAATGTGTAGTTAACTTCGTTACCGACAATGTTTAAATCGAAATCAATGGTGCAACGAAGTATTATGAGTTTTGTGTTAAGGCCAATGACCACTTTATATGCAGCGTTAGTCGCCCGGACCGTATTAGTGTAAAGTTAGAGCAACATTTTCTTTAACAAGCGGTGTGTTGCATAACTGCGCGCAATAACTATAATCACTGCGACGATTGTGTGCGCCGGCTATTAGTTTGGACGACATGCTGTTTAGTATTTAGTAGGCTAGCCAAAATCTAATGGTGCATAACGTTTGGCATTCGATTGTAATCTAATCAGGGAGTTAACATGCTAATGTAATATTACAGCTTATTGCCTTTAGAACAAAAAGACGTAGGTATTATACAACACCACTAGGGTAGATGACCCCTGGCGCTGCATACTAAAAGTAAATAAACGGATATCCTAAAGATGTTTGTTCAGAGTTTGGGTATTTGAAAACGTGACATGTAAGTCTACAATAAAACAAACATTTCTCCAAATACATAAAGTGCTGCTGTGCTGCTGACACATCAGTGTAACAAGTCTAGCTAGATATTTGCTAACGCGCCGTGCTGTATTTTTAATCAAACTTTTAACTGTAACCCACGATATGAATTTATCTTGTATCGTATGAGCGTACACAGACATGGAGTCTGGCTCGGAGTTAATTTCTGTGGAACACATGAGGATTGTATCCGTAATCCCTAGCGTAGCACCTACTACGCCAATTTGGTCGCCAAATTCGGGCTATCTCTAGGGATAAGCGGTACAAGAAATGAATTGCCTGTATACCTCTATGTTTACATAATATACGTACATGTGTGGTTAACCATGAATCGGTGGTAGAAGTAAGTCATCGTGTTTGTAAGTCATGTAATTAGCACGTGGGTCGTAGCAATTTATTTGCCTCAATCGGGAAAATCCTCTAAAAAAATAGTGTCGGTTTTCTTTAAAAGAAGGATGAGTCAGAATTTGAATAGTAACTTTAATAAGATTGAATCTAAATGTATTATTGTTCAAGTGCAATAATAGCTTAATCCAATCTCAACTGACACAAAAACGTTTTTTTTATCAAGGCCCATTGTGCAATCTTAACCGTGGTCGTAATTCAAAGTTAAGGGTGTTTGGAGCTCGGTGCAGTAATTTAATTCTGTGTGAGTGCACTGTAAAATGAAGTTTGTTTTACTTTAGTGGAATGGAAACGTTGATCGTGTGGCTTGCGGTCCAAATAAAATTTGTTATAACATTTGGAAGCTCCCGAGGAGAATTTCTGAATAAAAGTTTATTACAAATATATTATGGAGTAACACTGAAAATATTTTGAGGAAATTGGATTTCATAACAGTTACGTACTGTTCGTAGTTGTAAGTTCGTTTTGTATTTGTTTTTTTTTTTGAGTTAAAATGTTAAGACCTCAGCTATAAAATCTTTATTGATATGAAAAAACAAATAAAACCAGTAATACAATATTTACACGACTACTATATTATTACCATTACTTTCTATCTCATAAGCATAAAACCGGCCAGCATTACCTTGAAGGAAATCAATTGATCTCATCTTAATAGCGATAGTGACCACCTGCAAACACTCAGATGTATTCACATGAATCGTTAAAATATCGCGTTAGCAACTCATATCGAGTTGCAACGACTTCTTAGAACGAAGTGTATTCATCAAACAGTTTATACTTACTAACAATAACATTAACATTATGTTATGTCTGATTATGATGACTGATCACTGTTATACAGAACGATTGAATGTTTTGCGAATGTATTATGAGACGATCGGTTATTGTTTTATATATTCGCAAACGTGACACACTGTTTACGAATGTATGATGTGTTGCTACGCGGAATCTGGCTACGGTTTAGCTGCCGTAGCGTTAGCGTTCTACCGGGCATGAGAAATACATATGAAAAGGTAGGAGAGAAATTTAAAGTACAGGGCAAAGTTTCAGAAAAATGTATTATGCCTAAACAGCTGTCTTTCATGTTTATATAAATTATACTTACTACATACTAACAAGCCGTAGTTACACACATGATTGACTTAGGGATTTATAAAAACATGTTATAATTATCAAATTCTTCTCTTTACAGTACTAGCTCAATTTTTCCGTTGGACTCATAAAAGGTGGCTAATTACGGTAATTAGTTGATAGGGAGAGTAATCACAAAGGTAAGTTGAAGCCAGACGTCGCTCTAATTTGCTGCCTTTTACCGAACTTGTTTAGTTAAAGATTTAAGACCAAAAATTCTTTTGGCCATTGACAGTATTTTTACGAAAGTTATTTCGTCCTTTTTTCGGTATTTTCCTAGCATTTAGGTACTCAAGGTTACATAGAAGAATATTTTTTTATTTAGGTTCAGACCGTAATTTGATCAGAGAATACAGCGAAAGGAAAGATTTAGTTTAAACTTTAACGGTAAAAATCAACTAAATTTAAGAGTTTTTTTTCATGAATTTATTTCATGTCCTAAAATAATGCGATGGGAGAAAATACATATGTTTTTTAATTTTAATTTCGTGTGGACTTCGTCGTCCTGAAAACCACACGAAGGCAATTTGTTCTTCAAGTTTAAATTGCTTTGTGGTAACGTAACTGTCCCTAGCCAGGTGACGGTCACCCGTATCACCTACCCTTCCCTATTTGCTTCCCGTAATGGCTTTCCAATTCCAGTAATCAGACACATAGCTTCGATAACCCTCAGCTGTTCTAATTAACTACAGATTTGTTCAGAAGTTTGACCGTTTGATGCCTCCCATGTTCATTATTCTTCGAAACCGCTTGATTACTTTGTGCGAAAAACAAACTTTGAGGTAATAAGATACAAGTTTATATATGTAAGTCTTGGAAACAATACTTGATTATAATTTATTATTGATACAGGATTACAAAACCATATTATAAAATAATTAGAAATCCGGTGCAGAGCTGTACACGTGCCGTTTTCTAACCAAAAAAACTTTGCTTTATAAGCAATCATATTTTGAAGTAGCAGCGGAATATAAAATCATATCATTTATTTACAAAGTTTCGCTAAGAATAGCAGTAAAATTTCCACCAAAGTTATGAAAGATTTGGTCATGTATAAGAAGACATTGTAAAGCTTCACAAAACTATATAGATTATAGTGCGCTTTATTCTCTTCACAACCACGTCACATCCTATCAAAACAGACAAAGGGAACAGCTGACGCAATATCTACATATGCGTGTTATGTAGGTATATTTATATACTAATATAGTACGGAAAATTCCTGTAATATTTTAACCCAATACAGCCCACTCCTAGCAACACATCAAATCACAAAATAGAACTGAGGAAAAGTTCGCAGTTTCGGTTTTACTTCAATGGATAACGCCCGTTTTGAATACAAAATAAAGAACAAAAGGAACCGCCATTTTGCTAAAAAAAAGGACGGACAAGAAAAAGGAACGGAGTAAAATTAAAACATAAAAACGCGAGCCATCACGGGTCTCTTTGTACCTATCAATGCGTCGCGTGCATATAAAAAGAAAACAGAGGGTGGAGAAGAAACGTACAGCCCCCTTACCATGAACTCTTAAAATAGGGCAGTTTACGTTGTGAAAGTGAGACGCCGCATTACACTGCACATAGCGGCGTCTCGCTTTCACATCGTAAACTGCCCTGTTTTAAGACTTTATGGTAAGGGGGCTGAACCCTTTATTATAACAACCCTTAATGTTACTGGACGGACAAAGCCTCAACAGACAATTTAAAATGGCTGAACGGCTAGCAAATGTCTTGTTTTATTTAAAAACAAATGGAAGTCTTGATGATAAATGCTTTTGCGCAGACGAAATTATTTTACAATGTACGCAAGATGAAAAACAGAGACGAACTCGAATCGTTTTGCTTTAGTCGTTTACAGAATTTTTTCGTATACGCATCACGAAATAATATTTGTGCTATTTAAAGGATTTCTGCCCGATGTTATCGCTGACCATCGTCGGTAATATCAGAGACGTTTTCTCGAAATACGCCACCGTAGTTTAAAAACCTATCAATAAGATTTTCACGGTAAGCTTTCTATTTTGGTAAATTCTATACAGAGTTTTAGTTTTAGTCTATGTATGATAGATAGCTATTTGATATTAGGCTCTAATCTTGATCATTTTTTTGTAGTTGGTATCAATGTTTACTTTAATTGAACGTTAGCAAGCAATCGTTACCTATTCGATCCATTTCTGACTAAACATTATTCGTTAATTCAAAACATAGGTAATTCTATTTAAAACAATCGATATCGAAAGTAATCCATGCTTTTAACTAAGGTATCTATTTTTGTCAAGGTAAAATGCAAACATTTGAAATTTCCAGGATATAAATAAACCCATCACTACCGAAAGTCGACAACAATATTCAGTTAAGCCCCGCGCTGTTGCAAAAAAAGTACTCGTCCAATATAGAAAACCAATATTTTAAAGGCTCGACATTCTCTCTCCAATAAATATTTTCAATTCAGGAAGACGGCCCACTCACAACTACGATAGTCAATATACTCTTCCGATTATCGATCACGTTTTACAACGCAATAAACTATCTGCCCACGTGCTATCATTTATGTTCACCGTATATCACGAGTATCACGACACTGATAACTCTACAACCGAATACTGATTACTTTTTTATTACATTCATAATCAGCCTATCCTAAAGATTGTGAGTTTGTGAATTTGAATGTTTGTAAACCAATTGCACCCGACGGCTTGTCGGATTTTGAGGCTTGGCACAAAGGCAGATCGTATATCTAACCTGGATGCAGAAAAATAATACTTTTTATTCGAGTAAATTATATCGATACTGTAAGATACCTATCCTATCATATACCTACCTACCATTTATTGTCACAGTTGTAGAAAAAAACTACCGAAACTACATATCTCTATTTGTGCAGAGAAACGCAGAGAAACCTTTACTTATCGCTGGTCTGAGAGCAGTTCATCAGACGAAATTCACTGTACAAATTTTGAAGGAACCAAATGCGAAAGATATTTACTATGTAGCCATGAATTTTTTAATTTAAAGTAAAACCACCAGGTATCGTTCCTTTAAAACCTGGTAATATAACCGTTGTGTCCACAAAATACGAAATCTTTCACAGTATTTGTTCTTGTACTTAATCGAATGAATATTTATACTTGCAAACTAATTGCATGTTTCTATTTTTTGTTTCGCCTGCAATAAAGCATTTGTTTCTTCTACAGTTCTTGCCTAATTAGCATAGACATAGCTCTTCAGTCTTAATTAAGTCGAGCCTCGATGTTTTCACAAAACAATATCACAAATACGCTGCGCTTTCTTTGACGTCATTAAAATACTTAGGTGTATATTTACCAACGGGAATTTCAATAAGACTATAATTAAAGCTGCTGATATTAATTATGTACTTATATCACCCAGTGGTTTCAGTTATGGAGTAAGCTTAATCGTTTATAACGTCGGTGTCATATAACGCGAATAAGAGAGATGTATATTCCGTATTTATGATAAGATTAGCAGAAGCATTAATTTTATATTGTGTCCTACTGGCAAGATATTAGTAATATTTTAAAACAGTTGGTTCAGGTTTCAGGCAGGCCTCAATAAAGTATTAGGTCAAAGGGACATTTAATTACTATGTTTTATGAAATCCACACAAGTAAAATATGCATTTATAGTATTGCATGCATAGTATTTTAAACATACTGTACTGTACTGTTAAAACAGACACGAAAAGTCCACTTTTAAATCACACATGTAAGAGTAGGATCATAATGTGAAATCACGTGTGAGTGTGAATATTTGTAAAAATATCGTCGTTTAACGTTTGTTGTTGAGTTTTATGAAAATTTGATGGAGCCGGGCCCTATAAACAGACGAGTTACTGATCATAAATTTTGTAAGTTCATTGTTATCTTGGAAGGCATCTCAGCAAGAATTCTAAAAGGCTTCGCTAACAATAGGAAGCATAATACAAGCAACCATCTGTCTTCTAATGTCATCGTTAGATAAAGGATCTCAGGGTCTACGGAGCTGGGAATCTAACTGGGATTTTCTTTGTTGATATCAAAATTAGAAGTTATTTATAGAAGAATAGATTACAACCACAATATTATGGAAACCATTCAAAAACAAGACGAATAAATCAAACAATAATCGTATGAATAAATAAACTCAAGCAAACTCGCTTGTAAAATGAATTATATCCAGTTCTCAAACTATTTTAAAACTCCAAGTAGTAAATTACAAAGAAAAATCCCTACACTTAGCAAGCAACAACTTTAACAAGTAACAATGACCTATCCTAGACGTTATGAATATAAAATAAGAATAGCAAATTCTATAATAAGAAACTGTTTTATTTTTAACAAGCAAGAGAATGAGATACGAGTAGATACATTTAAAACATGTATTCAAGAGATATATACAAATGGGTAAGTACTATATTTATTTATTTCCAAGAAGTTAATATAGAAATACTTTATTTAAATGTTAGTATACTTAGCTGGAAGACATGTAAGTATTTTATTAGAATATTATCCTTGAATAAGTAACAAATAATAGGTATATTTCTAGCTGTATAGGTAATACTATTTCTAGAAATAGTTGTGTCCTATTTCACATACAGAATGAGCACTTTCTCTGTACGCGTTACTTTAGTGTCTAAGGTCTAAAATTATGTAATGTGAGTAGTAGTGTTCCTATTTGAGGATTATAGACACCTACGCCTATACGTATTTTTGATCACTTATCAGTCTACAATATATATTCGAAACGTAGGTTTCAGATAATATTTTAAATAACCCTATATAAACTTTTTGATTCTTATGTAAATGTTTAATAATGTGCAAAGAATGTTATATATGAAGTTTAATTCTATACTGAAACTTTCGGCGGCAGATTTTTTCTAGAGATTACGTTTGAATACGCTTAGTCATATTGCGTAGCTAATATACACGCACACTAATATATAAGGCTTTTGCCGACTTCTCTACCCAGAATTATGTCCCAGACCTATTCACTTGTAAAGTATTTAAACCTATTTTATATGCTGTGGTCTTTCATCTCCACTTTCAAAATGCGACAGCTTAGTAATCCGTAAAGCTAGTCTTTAATAGTACCTACTTTTACAAACACACAAAACCTTTTTCAATACATATACTAATCTCCTTTGATAGACAACCGCCTAAAATCCTGAAAGCTACTTATAATACATTTCTGAAGTTCCGCCACATGATTAATGATGCACTATTTACAGTACATCAAACACGAATAATACTTGCTACGCTTACAATCCACTTCTCATACAGAGATGACTAATCAATACTTTTTCAGTAAGCACACTTTTAGTAGCCTATGTGAAATGGAGTAATTTTCATTTTGATAAATCTGTGTTTTAACTGGTTGTGTTGAAGGTACCTTTTCAACATAATATTCAGTAAACCCTTCACTAAGATGATGACCGGTAATGACAAAATACTACTAAAATTGACCACCGTAAACTTCATCATACGGTATTTACCCAAATAATTTGTTCCGCTTTGTGCTAGTCCGAACACAAAAAAGGTTCCTATTACAACTTCAATCAGTAAAACGCGTAGGTAATATGTATGTAGCACCTGATTGTAAGTACAATAAATACTCATGCATTTCAAATATATTTTCTTATAAATAAATAAACATGGACATATAGTCCTCCTTGTCGATTTCGACAACGGCGACCCCTGAAATTACCTACCTTCTTTGATGAGCCCTAATGAACTACTTAAACCTGAATAAAAATTGTAAAATAAAGAGTTTATTTATCGCCTCAAAAATTAAAATATGAAATCACAAACCCGATAAGCATTTTAATTGGGACCATGATTATTAAAGTACCGTTCCTCTACATTGATAGGTTCCTTAAAAGACAAAAGGAATGTTTCAGTGTTAATTGAGACATTCTTTCTGATTTTTTTTCCTAAAATATTTATTTATTTGGAATTTATTAATAATCTAAAATAGTCGCAGGACATTCATCAGAAACACTAGATATTTTTTGTTCAAGTACTTTTCCATAAATAATATTATATATTTGAATAAATGGATTAGAGTTTCTTTAAAAGAAAAACTATGCATTATTTACCTAACGAATACAAAACAGATTTGTGTAGTACTTCAAATATTAAATTGTGACGATTAATTATATATTATAGAGGGTAAAGTTCTAAACCTCGTCAATCCCGAAATAACTGATCACGTTAATATTGATATAATCATTCATATCACGTGAATGAAGCCACGGTGGGACCATTCGCACCAATTAGCTAAATTCGAACCAAATGAATGGAAAGCAATTATCACATCGTCGCCAATAATATTGTCATCTGACTCAAATTCAACGTTACATGTATGTATATACAGATTATGAACTACGTACAGAAATATTTTGTTGTATTCGTTCAACATTAGGACACATAAAATGTTACAATGCTCTTATCAAAGTCATTGACCTTACGTTTAAATGACAATAATATCACTACGAGGTTTTATGTTTGTTACAAAGCGAAATGAAGTGAAGAATTCATAATACCGAATAATTCATCAAATAAAAAAAAATGTCCTCCATTCACATGTCGAGCGTATTAAATGCATAACAAATATGAATTACGGATGTCGAATTTGCTGGAACAAATGAATTCATAAAAATAAATTACTGGCAAAGTGTAAAAAACAAAATACTTTAAAGCAAAAGAGGCCAATGTACACAAGAGTACGTTGTACACAGCTGTTTAAGGCCACGTTATAATATAGCCTTGGCCTTAGCTTCACATTGTAGAACGGAAAATTCCTTTCAGTGGATTACTTTGAAGTAGGTATAAATTATTTAATAGAGGTTTGAACCACGCGACTGATGACAGACATGTTCATTTCGATTGCGTAATGTCGTTACGATATCATTTTAAATTGCATATTTATGTTGATGGACGTTTATTCATGATACAATCAACTTTAATGCATATAAATATAAATTTTAATTTCAAATTAGCCTCCTTTTCACACTAGGATCACTCTTCACATCGATAGTTAGGAGTAGGAACGTAATTCGTTTTAAAATATTACATATTACTTCGAATATCGAACCCAAAAAGAATGCAGTATATAAAAATGAAAGTTTTAACGAAAGGTAGAGCTGAGTTGGTCAATCACTAAGTACCTATAGTGAATTTTTTTATAGTCAATTTATCAATTCGAGATTTGGGTTTTAAGTGTCGCTGGTTTATTAGGGACAGAAGGCTCATGATTTTCCAAATTAGTATAACAACGTATCAAAAAGAGGGTACCAAACTAGAATTAACATGCCTGAATCTGGGCAATACAATTTAGACATTTTAAAGACACACCCTGTTATTTAACATAGAATTAAGGACCAGGGAAAAATATTACTAATCCCTATATCTTAATTTAAAAAAGTAAAGATCGATATAAAACTTAATCAATTAATGGCCTAGAATATGCAATATAATATTCAAAATAGTATATGTAATATAACTAACGTAATTACTTAATTAGCAACTCTATGACGACAGAATAAACTAGGCAAAATAATGTATTTTTTAACAATCGTGAGTCCAGAAATTTGGCTTCGGAGAACAGAAGTCATCAAACAGTCATATTGTCATTAAAATAACGGTAAGCACGTGGCCTTCTTTTGTTTTTACGTACAAAGAACATTTTTTTTCGAAATGGGTTTATGCCGACGACCCCGAGGGGGGTCTTATTGGGCGTAACCGGATAAAGCGTACAAAGAACACGTGTGCTACTGTTATAATACTGATACAAGAACCAACAAGTCGTATAGGAACTACAACCCGCAAAATTCCGTTCTGCCACAGAACTTTTTTCCCTAATAGTTCTTATTTAATTCGGAACTATTTATCTCGAGAAGGTGTAACCACGCCGCTGCTTCTACTACAAACGCAAACAATAATATACACGAAACGCATACATACACAGAATGCACATGATAAACGGAGAAGTGTGTGTGTGTGTGTGCCCACATATACACGTGTGAGCATAAACAACAGCACGCACGCACACACGTGTCGATCGAACGATGCGGTATTATGTATCGCGCACGAGATAGCCGACTCGTTCAACACGCAATGCATTGCGCAGATAGAAGGCGGCAAATCCTTACGTGTACTTTAAGATTTCTATACTATTTCATTTGACAACAACCGATACCTTTCATAATTCTTATCATGGGTGACTGCGCATTATATGTACCGAATCTGATTTAAAATAATGTTAGTTTTCATGTATATTACGGAAATAACACATCTCTGTAATTTCGAAATCGAGCATAGCTCCTACGATTGGTCCTAAGGTACTTGTATGTCTAGAAGAATAATATTCTTATTCTAAATACGTACTTTTCTTGTGATGGAGGCATGATCCGTGGAGGCGACACATACTCGCCGTTTGCCCCATGCGGGCGCTACCTCGTTCTAGTCGCCATTCGCGCGCCACCAGACGCAGCCACCATGTCTCTACATCTCGATCCTTCTTATCGACACTCCATTGACAAGCACTTCACTTGTACAACACTATTCCTCACACCTTACATATTTTGTGCACTATAACACCTCTGTTGATTTACTATACTAGTTTTGACATAATATATTGTTTTTTTTTCGAACGTCAGCCTGTTAACCCGTAGAATAAACAAGTAATGGAATAAAAAATAATATTAATATGAAATGGAAACATAGAAAGTACTGTTGGTTAACTACTTAACGTAATCCTTTGGACGCCTACGAGGGTTTGCTTATTTTACAATAATAAAATTGGTCTCTGATGACCTTCTTGTTGCACGATAATTATTATAATCAGGCACGTTATCAATCAGGTTTGAGTGCTTGTTGTTTAAATTGATATCAAAAGATATTTTGTGGCGATAATGATATCGAATCGAGATTGCTGTGATTTAAGACAATAAGATAAAATACACGTTATATAATTTATTTATATGGCACAATAACATGCCGTCATCGGTCCATGATACGTTTTAATCAAGCGTAATCCAGCTAATTATTTATTCACTTCGTGCTGAATCTATTAAACAACTTGTACATTTATTATGAAATCAGCGTAACTAAAGGAGTTTTTTTTAATATGTAAATTTATGAAACGGAAAGCTACGGGTATTTACTCATTTATATTCTTACATTCCTTCAAAATATTCTTAAATAGGGAGCACTTTTCTTTGAATGGTTAACCACGCTGAAGTTTTTAATTTAGTAAAAGCCGAGAGTTGTAAAATGAATTCAGTCGTGTCTTTCCATGAAATAATATTTCTATAAATAGACGGGAAACTCCAACGAAATTCAGCACAGATTGTTTGCCTACATACATACTTATGTATTGAAACAACAAAAGCATGAGTTATGCAGATTTTAATCTTCTTAAAAGCGGGAGCGAGGTACGGCGGCGCAGCGTAGGTAGTCTTTAAGTTTAAATGTCACTTAGCTAGCGAGCTAAACGCCCATTAAAACGGTATTCACCTCATTTGAACACGTTTTGAGATCAAACAATTTGTTTCTCTTGTGAACACAAAACCCATAGTGATTTAAAACCAATGATGCTTTAGATAAAGAATGTCAATATTATTTGTCAGTAGGAACGAAATATTATTTTGTTATAATGCAAAAAAGCACGTGTCTCCATCATCAGATTATGCTTATCCTAGTTTTATAATTACTTCCTGCTGAACCACACCCAACAGAAGAGTACGTTGTATGTAATTCCGATAACAATAATATATTGTATCTTATCACTCCTACGTCATAAGTACCAACACAAAAACTATCATACGACGGAACAAAAACAGGTGCGAAGTCGTGACAGAGACAAAACACATCATAAGTAAACTCGAAGGTGAAATGTATATACAAATGGATGAATAACACCAAAAAGAGAGAGTGTATCCCGAAAACAAATGACTACACATAACAACAGTTGTCATTGATTAATCGTTTGTACACGAGTCGAATGGAATGTCATTCATGAATGAAGGTACGAGTAGTACATAGTAGTAAATCATTGTCGATCGATTTCGCCCCCGCCATACCGCTAGCAAACAGGCAGTGAGCCGACACAGGACAATCATACTAAAACTATATAGGGGAAAGTTTTGGTTCTGTTCGAATGAAACATTCTTTATAGAAGTAGTCGTAGTCGTTTTACACTTGCGTTTCCCTTATAACAACAACCACCATTTAAATAGATTATGTCAGAAGCATGTGCACAACAAACTTTAATGTTTGTAAATATAATTATTGGCGAAAATCAGACAATCGTAATATGATAACTCAATAAGCTGTATAAAAGACTCCAAGAAGTCGTAATATTGTGCCGTGTTTCATAGTGAAAAAGTATTTAAACTTAAAATAGTTATCTTCTACTTTCGTTGATCAATTTGTATGGCACTGGGCAGGCATAGGGTTAATTTTATAAGTGCTTTACTCATTATATAGTACTAGCAACATTAGTAACCAATCCTTATTCGTATGAGATCTTCTTCTTCTTCTTTTCGTATGGTTGAAGAACAACCTGGTGTCAGAGTTTAAACCGCCTGTAGGCCTCTGACATGGCTTTACACACCGTTGAAAAATCTCTCAGGTGTGCCGGTTTCCTCACGATGTTTTCCTTCACCGTTTTTAGCAACTGATAACTAATTTATAGTACGCACATGAATTCGAAAAGACATTTGTGCGTGCCGGGATTTGAACTTGCGACCTTTGACTTGGCAGTCCAACGGTCATACCACTCGGCTATCAGTGCTTCCGTATGAGATCATAAGCATGATTTAAGTACGGATGTAATTAACTTCGTACGCGGGACGTGGAACTAGCTTAGAAAACACATTAGCGTTGATAAACAATGACGCGTTCTATTGGCTGGTGCCCAAAACCCTTTGACGTGATTTCCAGAAAATAGAATGATTGAATTTGTATTTTAATCGATCTGTTTTTGTCATTTGTACCTAAAGGTATGTGTTCAAAGCGTAGAAAGACGCCATGGTTATGATGACTTTATATTATAGAGGGCATAAATATTCGGTAAGCAAAACAAAACAAAAATACTTAAACGAAACTGTAAGCAAACGGCGCAGCGTCAAGCGTTTAAACGCTTGACACTGCCGCCAGATGACGATGACGACAATGACGTTAACGTAATCGACAAAAAAATTCGCCTAAAAAGGTGACATAAACGACATAGCTAAAAGTTATATCGTAAAATGTATGGTGATAACTAAATATCGCTAATGACAAAATTCGAAACGTAATGAAGCCATTTTGACGGTCAATACCCTTAACTGCCAAATAAGCTTTTATAAGACATCAATTACAATACAAAATTATTCCACAATTGTTATTATAGAGATACACTCTAGCATAACAATTTTGTGAAAATCGCTACCGACTGTTTGTTATTTCGCCAACATCTCTCTTCGGCACTCAAAACCTTTTGTGTAAAATAAAGCTTTATGGAAGGCTTTAATAAATCTTGGCTAATTATGAAAATTTATTTATACTCTGACATTAATTGCTCGGACTTGACATAAATTGTTATCTGTCTTGATTTATTCTTCGGCGGACTATAGGTAGAATGCTTTAAATCTAGACTAAAAAAACTGTAGGCTATGTCTTTTCAATTAATTTTACTCCATAATTTGATTATAAGACAACCCACGCAATCAATTAATGTTATTTTCAAAAGAATTTCACATTCAATTATACGGTTGATTACTGTAATCTAAACTTTAATCAAGTTTCTAATTTCCCATCCCACATCAGTGTAGCATTAAATAACGTACAACGATAAATAGTTTGCGACTGTTAACTTTGGCACCTATTAGTTTTAAAGCCTGAAATTTAATGGGCATTTCACCGTGAAATTGTACCAGGATTGTAAAGTACGGGAGGTTAAAATATAGGAGTAATCCGTTACAGTAAATCTGTACCGCAGTGTCCGAGGTCTAGCCGAGCGGGAGCTACTGCAAACTGCGATATAAAAGTCGTCAGGTCGGGGATTAAGTATTCAGAATACGGCTTATAGTCAGCTCTTTGCGAAAAACCTGGAATAACTTTATAATTCAGCAATAATTTATTTTTACAAAAATAGCAAGCTTTTTTTCCGACAATATCAAAGCGAGGATTGGATAAACGAAATATGAATTAAGTTGAAACTAAGTTTAAATGTGTAAATAGACCGGGATATACCGACCTCTGTACTGAACTACTGAAGCTTGATTCAGATATAGGCTTGAAGTGGATTCGTTTTTTTAAGACGTTAAATATCTTCAACAACTTTAGTAGCTACCTACATTTTTTAAATATTGTAAGTAGAGGAGTTTTTTTTCTCGTAGACCTACTATTGATCAGTTTCCAATTTCGCCACCCTTAACGCTTAGACTGTTGACTCTTCGATTACACAGCACCTGACCTTCGCTTCTCGTTCCTCAAACACTAATCATACAAAATAAACAAATTGTGATCGAATTAAGATTACTTTCTCTTGAGTTGCATTGAGGACAATAACGTTGAACGCGTGGGCCAGGGTCTAAAGTGCTATAAGTACATCGTCTGCGTGGCTGAGACAATTGTAATTAATGACTTATTTAAAGGTCGCGACAGCTATGTTTATTACGAGGTACGAGGCCATGGGTATGTGGCTGTGCTGATCAGTTGAAAGTACCATTCATTTGAAGAAAGTTAATCTCTTTATGCGTAGCTGATCAATAGTGTCACATTCAAGTAACGGTGTTAATGTTAAGTTGTGGGAAAAGATTTCGTCATATGAGTCACATAACTGACATATCAAAATAGTACGCAGAGCTAGTAACAAACGAACGAAATAATGCCCTTAAGTGCAAGTAGATAACGAATCGATCGGACCGATTACATTGTTAAGCACTTCGAAGTATTTTATGAAGGTAAGAAATTACTGAAATCCACAATACGAGGAAATGCTTACTGCCTTGATTTTTTTTTCCTATATTGCAAGTCAATGCTCTCGTCTCCTCCAAGTAATTTATTATAAATGGTCAAGAATCTGTTTCGTGTCGTTTCTCCTACAAGACAAATTTTGTAAGGACCCACGTAAACCTATGAAATATGACAACTTTCGAAAACAGACTCGTAACCCGAACACAGAAAACCAATAGTATGTCAAGGGCCTCAATTAATCAAGTAATGTACAACATCAGTTTGTAAGTGATACTATTGGGACAAAGGTCCTGTTTTGTAATCTAGGTACTGTGGGTACCGTGCGGCCTTAACTAAATAGTTAGATGATCTTCTGACATAATAAATACCAATGCTATAGATTGTCTATTTCAACATTTGTACATAATTTAACGTGGACAATCGTGAAAAGAGATTGTCCAGTCAACCAGGATGGTATTTTTTTCAGGAAAGATGTTTTTTAGGTTTGACACAAACTCGTTATCATATTTAAAATTAGTCGAAATTATGTATCGAACTAGTAGGAAGGCAAGGGTTTTAAGTACGTATGTTACAAACAAAAACCAAAATATGTTTTAGTTATTACCCGAGCCATAATATCAAACCACAGAATGATAGGCATCAGGTATATAATTCAAAGCCGTTTCACCGACGGTTGCAATATGCAATGCACCTCTAGAAGACAAGGTAACGCAATCTGCGAGGGCAGAGTGGAATACTAAGCGGCCGTAACGTACCTATTCATGCGAAAAACTCGTGGTGGCTTCTAATATCCAAAGTATGTTGACTGTTATGCCACCACTGCAGACTAAAACGCGTGGTTGTTCTTTAAATTTGAGTTCTATGCCTAAGTTATTTGAGTTTATATGTATGTCTGGTGCTCCATAAACAGGTAGACAAAGATATAGGTACCTACTACTGCACAATTAATTTTCCAACAAAAACACAAGAAAAACTATGAACTATGTGGTTTTAGAAGGCTGGTTTAAAGATCACCGACCTATACACGGTGTAATGATATTATCACTACAACCTCATTTGCGCCTTATCGTAACCTCTAAATAACCTCTTCACACCCAATATTGTGGATATCACATGTATTGCTGATGCAAGTATGCATCGTGGTTGATTTGCCACGATTTTATAACATAAAGGTTTGAGAGGTGTCGGCATGTATTACGTTAACTGAATTTCCCTCATATTTCTGAACCCGGCTATGAGACTCTGGGACTTGGGTTTGTTTAAAGATAAAATATTTGCTCATACATATTACGTTACTCTAGCTACGCCTGTGGCGTACTCGTGTAGATATAAATGTAATTTTCAAGATGAATTATATATTAAAGCTTTTTAAATGCAATAAATATAAATAAATCCAGCCCGAATACGATTTCAAAGGATATTTACTATACTAGATATATTTTATTTATTTTTATTTTATTTTTAAGGAAGAAGAACCTTTGTTCTTCAGTGGGCGTCATCTGGCTGATGATGTTGATACCAGATATTTTAGATAGATATTAAAAATAACAAACATAATTTTATAAGATTGGTAGCTAAGGTTCAACAGATCATATTTATATAATGATGTCCCACAACATTGCGGGTTCAAACCCAGTCAAACAGATATCTATCGATTGAATTGATACAATGCAATGTATGTATGTACTTTTCAGTCGTTCTAAAACAACATCGATTAGCAATAAAATGTGACCTGTATTACATAAAATATTATGGAAGTATCTGGAAAAACGTTGCTAAGCATTAGGTCCTGTATAGCTCGATTCAAAAACTTCTTTTCGGGAAACACCCCGATAAAAACAGAAGCGATACCCTTATTGGTACTTTAAAGAATTCAGAAATATTGGCATATTAATTAATTTAATAATATAATATACATATGTTAATCTTCTAAGTGTTTTTTAATCTTCGCCAATCAGAAGTAAATAAGTTGTAAATATTACTACTACGTTCGCGTTTTTATAATAGCCATTACTAATGTAAAAACTCAGGTGATGTAGCGTAAAAAACGAACCCCGAACGTATAATAAACCGATTATCCTCATAAAGGATTTGTATCGATTAAGTAAAATTTTCCATATGAAATTCATTACTTGATGCTATTCGACACAATGTCCTTAAGGCGAACCGAAAACTAGTTTCCTTTTAAATATTATTTACTTAAATAACCTTTTGGTTGACTATGATATTCGGCTTATTAAGAATTTTAATTATAATTAAAAATTAATTAAATATCAACGAATTTTTTAGCTTTTTCTTAATATGTTTTATTTAATACCTAATTTAGGTCTTTTCAAAATCTGGTTATTTAATGTGTGTTGTTTCTAAATTACAAAAAGCTTTCAACGTCATGTAGCTTTTACAGTTATGACGTCACATTCAACGTATGCGAAAAAGTTTAAGATGGTTTCGTGTGCTTCCAGGTTGTATAGTTCCCCCTTTGGCTACAAATGCCTTTCTTAGCAGTTCTCATAATTAATTATAAGACTATATTACTCATTGCGTACGTAGTAATGGAATATCGTTTACATTGTAAAAGGAACGCAAATTACAAGATTGAAACCATAATTTACGGTAAAACCTTTTCAAGGATTATTGCACATGCAACATAATATTAAACTGGGTACATTATTATCGGTTAGGTTAAATTATCTGAACACAAACTTAATTTCATCATTGTGTTTCAAGTTTATTTTAAAATCACTACATATCCCTCTTGCAGCTAGACTTGTGTTTTGAAGTTTAGTCAAACATTTTTTTTTTTTCATAAACTGCACACACGTTTAAAAGAATAAAGAAGTGCTAGGTATCGTTTCAACTTCGTAGAAATACACAGTGCCGGCAAATTGCGTTCAGTAGTAAATCCCTGAAGATACCACTCTTCGCGCTAAGGGCAATAAATTTTGCAAGCGAAAACATTAAAATCTCGTTAAAATGCTTTCCAGTATTGGCAATGGCACAAGTAGTTACAGCAAGTAACCATATAAGTCAGTTGAAAATACCGGAAATATAAATTCCTGAGAAGATAGAGTAATTTTGTTTTATTCAACTTTAAAGTCAAAACACGTAGATCTAATTGTGTTTGAGAATTGCAGAAGGAATGAAAAGTTTGTGGAAAGCCGTTCTACCGGCTTTGCACTTCGTGAATTCATGATTAGATTCGATTTTGGTTATAGAAGACATCGCTTGCAGATCTTGTTTAAAATGACATGTCACGGTCTACCGCAGAATCATTGAGCCGCGCAGTTAGGATTGGGACAGTCCTTTTACTAGTAGGTACTTTATATACTAACACGGCTTAGATGTTAGGTGTCTGCAGAGGACAAAATGTAGAAAGTGCAGGATCCAAAGCTACTACGATACATTGAGTACGTCTGATTGATGGCTGTGGTTACATCTCATCAGGTTTGCGGTTAATGTAACGTAATTGAGGAGCCGGCTAGTTAGACGGACACGGCTCACGGCAGCATCATGGACGAAGCAACAAGTGAGTTCACTCGACAAAACCCGCGACAAGTCACACACACTAACAACACGGACACTACTCGAAGTTCCGTACAAAAAATGTAAGTATATGCATCCATTGTGTTTATGTAGACTTATAGAAACGAATCATTGCCTACGCAATAAATAAATAACTTAGTTATTTAACCACATTTATCTGCTAAATAAATTCGCATAGGAAAAGCGGTACTCACATTTTTGAAACAAACGCATCTTCGTTCTACGGAGTTTGAAAAATAACTGGCAAAACTCCAGCTTGGTTCATGGTCTCAAACAATATTAGTTATTTAATTCGACAAAGTACGACCATATTTCCCACGGGGATGGCGATCAGACATAAAAACGTACTCAATAACATTAATAAATTTAAACGTATGACCCTATATCGCGCTACTGTACTAAATAATAATGTATTATCGACTGGGGAACTGAAAATAATGCGTATATGATACCTACACAGAAACACACCTACGCATTGTTTTTTGCGGCCCAAAATTCTCACAATATTTGAAGATACATAAAATAGTTAATTAGTTAATACTGACTAACTGATGGTATCTATGTAACAGTTGGACATGCAAGGTTTAATTAGGTTAAAATATTTTATATGCTCGCGGTACTCTAAAATCGAATGACTCATGTTACAAACGCGATTCAAGTTTTTATTTGCTTGCATGCGGTTGCCTTGCACGCTTAAGGCGGACACATCGCTCGACTAGTCGACAAATCGAGAATACGGGACCTCTTCAAAATTTTCCTTGACTCTGAACTTCCCTGAAGAAATAAAACCAATGTTGTCATTGTCTGTATGACAAAACCTTGTGACAATGGGCCGTTTGACCGTTTTGAGAATACATAGAGTCACGCACGAGACAAAACAGTATTCGAGAACATTCTTGTGTTCAAGGGTAATTTAGGCAGAACGCTCAACTTTGTAAAAATATACCTAAGCTTGGTGGATGAAGAATTGTTATTATATGTTAATTGCCTTTTTCCTTCATAAAAACAGACGTACACGTTCATAAAAAAACAAGGTCAAGATCATGTAAAAAGTACCTACTGATAATTGTAATAACAAAGTGAAGCTTTCACTAGGTGCAAGATCGTTTTGAAAGTCAATGAACTCACAGCATGATGATAAATAAGCAAAAAGTATATGACTCATTATGAACGGAATGATATAGGTATAAATATACAAGCATAAAACAAACACATATCAAGTGAAAACTATAATAAAGGCGTTTGTTACTTTACTTCCGAAGTTCTCTAGTGAGTTCTGGATACACCACGCAACTTAATATTGTCATGGTGTCATAGCCATACTAAGGTCACTATTAGAATAGATTATAAAACGAATTTTGTTCGCACTGTATCACTGAACGCACCTGTATCAATGAAAAGAACAGTAATAAATGCCATTATCATTTCTCTATCAGATAGGGTTCGTAGTTTAAAGAGTGTGCCATGTAGATAAATTATTTGTACAAGTTATTACAAAAGATAATAATTATGAAAGGCTAGGAAAATATGTCATATTTCTTTAGAAATCGTACACCTACGCACGAAAAAATGCAAAGTCCATAGAATTTTGTTTGACATCATCGTTATGTAAATCATGTTATTGTTCTTAGTCTTACACATGTGCTGAATTGAGCCTGCGAAATAATGCGCTACTGCCGAACGATCCAAACTTGCATTTGGCCATCAATGAGATATTGATTCATTTAATTCTATTCATGTATGAATTAAAATTGTTACAAGTTAGAGGCAAAATATTAAAGGGGCCTAAGGATATTGCATATTACTAAAGGCCAAGACAACTGCAAGGCCTACCATCACCTATTTATTGGTAAAACTCGTATTATGCTTTTTGATGTAGGTTTATGATATTACTAATTTACTACTGTTACCATCGCTACCAGTTTATTGTGTAATCAATGCGATTGTAGTTATAGTATTTTCCTGTATCAAAATCTTGTCGGAGGCTAGATAATGAAACAAGTTAGAAACGCCACAAGATATATAAAATAAACGATACAACCAAAATATATAATTAAGAGATCTATAGACAATAAAAATTATTGTTTTTTTTCCTACTTTCAAGAATTCGAAATACAAACGATTTCAGCTTTTGTTCATTTAGTGCAAAAGCCTGCAATATAATTCTCTTCAATCTCAGACCTTTAGTAATGAATATACCTAAAGATCAAAACACTTCGCATTCACAAGAATTCTTGAGGAAAATACAACAGCTTAATAATGTAGGTAAAAGGATGCTTCTAAATGAAGGAATTGAGTCAAGAGCTGCGTTGGCGCGACTATAATTGTTTGATGCGTTTTCAAGACAATATCAAGATGCATTGTTCATAATTGAGAAAAATATTCCTTCAGAACTTAGGTAGCAGGTACTTCACTCTTTTATCGTAGGTTTTTATTATTTTCTGCATCTACTTCTATCTTTTCTTCAAGCTATTCATTGCAGGTATCGAGCTGGCTCATATTATAGCCAAGTACTAAGCCACTGCTCCAATCGGGTCGTCAGTTACTATGCTCCACATTTATCGTATCACCTAAAGTCAACTATTCTCGTAAGCAAATGGAGCGACAAACTGCAACTCCGCACTTAGCAGATACAATCTTTAAGCCTAACATTGTTATTGCCTTACCGTTGGCCTGAATATACAGCTAGAATTCTAGCAATCCAATAATGAGAAAGAGCAATACTGTTACACTAGACCTTTATTCTGCAGTTACTGTAAAGTATTCAGAAATTGTACAGTGTACATTACTAAGTCGTCACTATGATTATAACGAACGAATTGGAAATTTATAGAAAAATATTTTCGTAGAAGTAGGAAGGTAGATTTTATAAAACTACTCAGAATCTTGGACGAAATTCTAAAAAAATAAAACATACGCCTTCACAAAGAAAAAACAAATAATTCAAGGTAGGATCATGCAGAAACGAAACATAAGGAGGTTTAAAGATGACTAATTGAGGAAAGAATCCTATGTGCTAACTAAAACACACTCCGATGGCCTATACGCTTGTGAAGAATTAATTACTATTAGGACTCATTATCTTGGGGAGCGCCTATATCCGAAAACAAAAACCCGTAAAGAAGAGGAGAAGAGAGTGATGATTAACCCAATACTGAAGTATATGGCTGTGATGTAATAATAGCAACATTAAATTTAGAACCGAGGAGCCTCTAAATAAAAACATGGGTAGATATTTTGCAGCTCAGTGTAGTTCTCGTTGATGCGACCAGTCGAGTTAAACGTCGATCGGGCAGTCGGGACGCACCGGAATGCCGCCGCAAGGTCGAGTACGTTCATCGGCCGTAGATCGTCCGAGATTTACGCTACACACACATCATTGGACTTTATATCTAACTATATATTATATACGTTGACCAAATGTTTATCCTTTAAGTAAAAAGGATCTTAAGTCCATGTTTACGATATAGACCAGAATTTTAGACATTATCAAAATATTATGTCGCCGAACTACATAACATCATCAACATGAGTTTAGTTCGCTAAAGTTTAAAAAGTATCTACTATTCCAATAGTAGTTTTACTACTTCTAGTTAAACGCTGATGATCTCCATCCCAATAGTAATTGAGCCCCTTCAAGTGAAACAGAGATCATAAGCGTCCAAAAAATCAACCTAATCACTAGTACCAACATTTCATACCTGACGATCTCATTGACTAATGTCGAAGGTATTAAAAAAGATATAAAACATTAAAAAAAACTGTTTGTAGGACTAAAAAATTAAAACTCCTTTTGCTAGACTCACAAACCCGAATGTATGACAAAAATATATAATTACAACTAAACATATAGCTATATCAACAGATGGGTTAAAAAATTACTAAGTTGAAAAAGTTGCTGGCCCCAATTAGGTACTAATACTAATTCGCAGCCTCAATAATTGTCAAACCTATACAAAAACACTTCACACAGGTACAAAAAACGCGTAAAAAATGAAAGTCTGCGATAGTGTGAGCAACATAAAAACAAATGCTATTTGTTTTTACAGTTGTTCGCACTGGATACACCGACGCGCTCCGTGTTGAAAATTGTATGAAACGCATTTCAACAAACATTGAGTATACGTAAAACTATTTACTTTAATGTTTTAATTCACTGGACCAATTTTGAAGTACTGAAAACTATTTTATAAAAAGGAAAACGACATTAGTTAAGTATATATTTGTTTGGAATTCTTTGAGTATACATCTTTCCTAATATCTGTAAAAAACTTTCTGGAACACAAAGTCTCAAAATCTCAAAGTAGAATAATGCCTTGAAAGTTGCGGCGCACCTTTTTATGTATTTGTCGTAGGAAAATGATTTTTAAATCATATAAGTACAAACAAATTCAAAGACGACAGAAAAACTGTAAGTACAAATACAAATGTGATGAATTCCATTAGTTATTGCATTGACATTATCATGGAAGCAACAACACAACCGAGTGTATACATTGTCTTTTAAAGCAAAAACTGTTCAGTTAAATAACGATTAAAAAAATATTAATTAAAAAAAAATCAAGTCGGTTCATAAATGACTGAGTTTATTTATTTATTTATACTTAATGCACATTTTAGTACATAGGCGGACTATGAGTTATGATGGAACATGCATAAAAAAAAGATCCCGACGAATTGAGAAACTCCTCCTTTTTTTTGAAGTCGGTTAAATCACAAACATAATACGTACTTAGTTCTAGTGGGAATTCGGTACCGTACATAACTACACATGGTTAAAATAATCATTCCTATTTAACATTGCGAAAACTGTAATCCAAGAGATCCATATCAATCGAACTTTCTAACCCTTAATGGCAGAATCCATCTGAGACGGGCCACGCAAAACTTTTACACATTTAGCGCCAACTTCGAACATTGATCCTTCATCATTGATCATTTTTGATAAAACCATTATACAAGAATTTTATTCAACTTCCAAACTGTGATCTAAGCTAATTTTTAACTGTCGTCAAATTGTTAGGAAAGTGACATCGTATGATTAATCTTGGTTTTATCTTTTCCTATATCGGTATCGACAATCAAAACATTGATATAACCGCACTCAATATCAAGTAGGTATATTATATTACCCTATTATTACCGTTCAAGCTTGTTTTACACCTCGTTATCAAGAACATCGATTAAACTGATTTCAATCCAGTTAATTTATGAAACAATTCTGTGCACTTTAAATTCATCGATTGCAATCATGACCTTATTAAAATAAGTTAGTCACCTACACCATCGCAAACGTATAATCAGAAAAAATAAAATAAAATGAAAAATAAATACTATACCAAAACATTTTCTAACGAGTGGGCAATTCATCAAGTACTTCCAGGGCGTATGCGGAGCCGGTTTTTTCTTCTTACAGCCCCTATGCGAGTGGGGATGGTGGCACCGCTCAGCGGGCTTGCCGTGCTTCGTGAACATTCCGAGTAAACCCTGACGCTTCCATAGACTGTCACATCACTGGCACCACTGGCAATATCACTAACCACACTGGCTTTAGCCGACGACAAGCACTCTCGCTGCCAATCACTCACTAGCACCAATCACAAAAACAACCACTAAATCAAGGTCATCCGTAGTCATCACCATCCGAGTGAAAGACTACATGGGCGAAGCCCCGCACAAATGTAACTGAAAAGAAAAAAAAAGAAAAAATGTAGTTTAAGGCCCCTCCCCTAATCAGAATAACAGTAATAAATGGGGACATGAAATAGCATGTTATCTGGTTCCAAGTAAGACCCAGACACATTGAATAGTTTTAGCCGAGTGCTTCATAATGTACGGTTGTTTCCGTTGTGGCTCGTCAAGAAAGAATGGACTAAATAAGTCAATGAGAGGCGAGTCAGCGGGTTTTAGTGCCGTTATATGAAAGTAGAAGTCTACGTCAATGTTGATCATTGCGTCGTCGCCAGGACTAGTTCGATTCATATCTGAGAAATCTATGAGTAGTAAAAAACGGGCGGTAATGACTGTTCGTAGAAACGAAATCGAGGATATAATGTTTACACAACTGGTCTATCGCGACATCAACTTGTAAATGTGCGTTTTGACAGTATAATCGACCGTGGTGACTATGAAATAAGAATTAATCTGCTCAATTGAATAAAAGCCAATGTTATTAAAAGGCTTGTTTTAGTGGAAGCATGGCAAGAAACCAATAGAGAAACATTTTTTAAATTTGATTGTGCTCTGCGCAAGTCATATATATTTGTAACAAAAGTTGCGACCTGTTTTGTTTGTTTGTTCTACTCTAAGCGTACCGAATTTTAATTCTTTACGGTGCTTAAGTATTAGAAATCTAGCAAGGATTGCATTGAAATAATTATATAATTTTTACATACAATGTACTGTGGCGAGGGCACTGTAATGCAGTGTGTTTATGTAACAAAACGACATTTAATTTAGTAGCATCACGGGATCAATAAATGTCAGTTTATAACACCTTCTTATAAACTTACAATCATTGGATGAACTTGCAGTCAAGGCTATAAATCATTTGTTTAAAAAATGCGCAACAACACACTGCAGGAGACACTTCAGAATTTGTAAAATCACAACTTAGATTTATTTTGACAAAAACTACCTTTGGATTATCCATTGATTCATAAATATGGCGATACAAATTATCCGAATAAAACGTTATTATTTTTTATGAAGTTTTCCCATCTTCGACACATCACACAGTATTAAGACGGATTTGAGGAGATTTGACGGTTTGTATAGTAACCTGGACCACACTATTGAATCCTACTGAGTTTGGAGAAAACAAATCACGAATTACTTTAACATTGATAGCTGTTTACAATGAACGAGGAATCAAACCGATTCTAAGTGTTTAATCAAACATCAGTAGTCTTACTCGAATCATTGTTTTTGTTCGTTTAAAGCAGCTCTTTAAACGAACATAAGCGTTTAGCGTGATCATTCATACTTAGCGTTTATCCACCGGCCATGGAAGGTTAAAGCGCGCTCTCAAATACGTACATACAAATCTACACATGCATACGCAGGCACGTATCTAGGGTTCCCACCTATACTATAATATACTATATATATTATATATATACTATAATATACCTAGTATCGTTCTATATATTAGTCTATTGTAGGTACTTTACATTATAGACAAATAAAAAAGTACTATATTTTTATCGCTAATCCAATGGTCACGAATTTTTAAATGTGATTTTATAGAAATTACATAAATAACAGGAATTATTTTTTACTATAGAAAATAAAAGTTTACTATTCGTTTTCCTACATGTTCCAAAAGTAATATATTTTACTATTAAATTGTTTCTTCAAAAAAGGTGGCAACCCTTCACGTATCTAAACAAGGACAGCGTTATCGCTCTTCCGTTTACTTTATAAAAGCAACGTGTGTATTGGAATAAGACGATACACTCCAATATGGAAAGCGGTACAATAGATTTCGTTGTGCATCAATTATGTCAGCGTCCAACTTAACGTTTGTCATTTGTTATAAATAAATTAATCATTATTATTCAATAAAAGTTACTTACATTTTTGGACTCATAATTAACTATAGCTACTTATACAAAATTAAGAAAAGTAAACTTTTAATTCGAATTGCTCCGAAGCTCGAATTTGTTGAAGTGTTTTTATGCAGATAATGATTACCTCTGTAAGCAACTGATACTAAGGTTTCTATATTTTCGCTTGTTTCTATGTGTACCAAGTCAACAGAATCCGCTTAATTCATGGAATTACGTGTTATGTTAGTGCATGGAATCGTGGTGGCATGGCTTCCACAAACTAGTTTCCATTTTAGGCAGTCGCCACGTCATCATGCCCTGAGCGCTAGTGTGGGCAGTTTTTGTTACAATCTTAGTTAAGACGAAGTTTCAGCTTAATGAACAAACTTATCTCTCTGTAATAAAATACGATGAATAGCAGGATTTAAGAACATTCTATTCAACAAAACACAAAACCTTCTGTTATAAAAAACGATAAACGTTTGTTAACACAAAACTGGGGTATTGTTTTTATATTCCCTTTCAACCATTATTTTTATATTAATTCCATTGAAAACGTTCAGCATGAAAACATGGTATGTAAGTAAATACCTCAATTGTGAAATATTGAATAGAAATGAAAGGAAAAATGTGTATTTGACAAGCTCTACAAATGGTTTAAATATGAGGTTTAAATGAAAAAAACTTTTAACTTTAAAACGTAAAAAACGTTCACTGTAAAAAGGGTTAATTATTTGTCATTTTTGCCAACTCTGGCCCACAACAAACCAAGTGTCATACTCGTCAAATGTATTGAAGAAAAGTAATTTCTCTAATATTTGAGGAATTAGATTCTCCTTAAATCGGCCTCGATATGGCCACAGTTAGCTGGAGCCCGTGTGCACACAAGGGATGACTCAACGCAAACCAAATATGGAGCTTGACCAAGACCCTTGGGCGTTACTGCATCAAGACGTGTAGGATTAACCATATCACTGGATTCTGCAATTATTTTCTATTCAATCACAATTTTTTACATTTCTTTGTACAACCAGAGCCTCTGGTGTAAGTTGGTTGATAGCTAACTTAACTACCGCGTATGCGTATTCTTGTGTTCATCCGTCATTTAATTTAAGAAGTTAACAACCGGAGTAGTTGATTTTGCTATCAATAAACTACACATAGAAGCAGGTTAATGAGGTATGCATTTTTTATATTATTCTAGCGGATATGTTTTTGTTAAACTTTTCCTTAATAACTACTTTAAAATGCCGCTAAGAATCATAATGATAAAATATATAAATGGGCCGAAACAATCACGTTATCATATCCAATGTAACAGATAACCGTAAATGAAACAAACGATCTAATATGTAGCGTATGTTCAAATGAAAGCAAATAAATCATTGGTCTAATAATGTATACTATCTGTATCACCCTATTTATCTGTCATGCAAATATGGATATTGCTAAAAATCGAATAAACAATTTCATGGTAGTATTAACTTAGTTTAGGTAACGTTAGTTCCATCTCGTCTGTATTTTCATGCAACCGCAAACGTTGCGGACGTTTTCGACGCAAGTCCTTTTGACATAGAACGACAGATGTTTGGACTGCAATAACCGTGCTCATCTAGCAAGCTGACCGCTGGGTGGTCGGGGGATGGGGGGCTAGGGGGCTGTTCATTCATCTGAGTCGTGACGTCACGCGCGAGGTCGTGGCCGCCACCAGGAGAATAAACGAAAAAAAAAAACTCGCTGAATATCAACATGACCTTTGACTAAACTTTTACATTTCAGAAAATCATCAAATTAGCTCATCAGATCGCAGACATTGATTAATTGAACTTTTAAGAAATTACTACTTAAACACTACAGTGATAAAAAACTTAACCAGTCTTAAAGTAAAAGCTAAGATTGTTTAAACTTCAATTACTTTAGACAGTATGAATCACAAGCTCGTTCCACTTTCTGCCTTATAATTCATTTCTCTCGAACTAAAAATAATGTCACGAGATTTTGAAGAGCTGTTTAAAACCTATTCAACTGTGAGAACTAGGAACGCGGCATGTTAGTGAATTTTTATAACGCTAATGCATTTATAATGTCCTTTGAATGCAGCTGTTGTCAGAAGAGACAAATGCTTCAAACTCATCTGTGCTCTAATGATTTACATATGATACATTTTAAAATGACACTGAGACAAATAGCGCATTTAATATAAACAGATGTAGACGGACTCTCGAAACCTATCGAGCACGATTTATAGACAATAGAATGAACGAAAAACAAAACGTATCGGCGGCCGCTATTGACAATCATAAAGCAAGCGACGCATACAAGAAGCCGGTTCTGAGTATGGATGTCCACGGAGAGATAAAGCGTCTGAACTCAACCGGTTTGCACAGCAATAAAGTAGTGCTATAGCGTTAGTAACATAATGTTTTAGTGAGGGCGTATCGATTGCATTAATGAGATGTGGGCGCACGTGGGGTCCGTGTGTAGAATTGTGGATGCGATTGCAAACGGCCGGGTTATCATTATAAGGACGTTTTATGGCCCCTTTATGATTTAGGAACAATAGTGAGCGATCTTTTGTAACGCTTTATGGACGCTATTACTGTTTGTGTGGCGATATAGTCATAAATGTCCTGCAGTTTTGGACACACACATTTTTTAGACGTGACTCATAAAATCTAACTTCGGGGAAACAAATTGGGCCTCGATTACGGGTCAGAGATGGGTAGGCTTAACCCGACGGAGTGTTGATAGGACCGTTGTCCTCGTTGATCCCTCACGAGATTTAGTGTCGCAGGTAAATAGGGCTGTCAAGAATACAAATCCATGCCTGAACAGTTAAGGTCATCTGGGTACTTTTAAAGTACTTCAAATCTCTTCAGGATATGTAGGTAAAAAGAATAATGGTTAATAGAAGAAAAAAGCCATAGAAAAAAGAAATAACCTACATACATATTTGGTAAAATCTAACAATGAACTAAGGGTAACCGAATCTGATTTATTTTACAATCTAAACAATGCAAGTCATACATTTTGAGTCTTTATAAAGTTCCTCAAGAAAAACATAAAGCATTATAATGAATTATATATTTACATGCTAAAAAAGAGAAGTCTAAACGGTTTGTTAAGAAAAGAAAACCTATATTTCGAATACTTAACATAAATGTCGTAAAACTACTATCCCTAATACTAGGCAATATCCAATATTATGTAGGATAATAAATAATAACAAAAACTCAACAGCAAACGATACGTCATTGCAAAACGATAAGCGATCACTTGGTAGATGACGGAGGGGGCTTGTCGCGATAACACGAGGTCAAACATCCAATAAACCGTTCTGTTGTACAATAACGACGCCTGTATTCGCGAACATGATTTACCTACTCGTGGAGACGTTAAACAACCTCTTTCTTACTGTATCCTTGTTTCCGCGTGACCTAATTTATGGTGACTGATAAGAACACCTCATGATGGTTGTATCTTTTATGGTTCTTACTGTTTATGTATTTATGTGAACAGAATTGAAAATAAAAAATCTAGTGAAAACAATTACTAGCTTATCACTCATTTTCGGACACCAAAACCCCATCCATATTATGAGTTTAGGTATTTCAAAAGCACTGAGCAGATTACAAACACAAAAACGAGAACATAGCTTGGTTGGATTGTGGAAAAGAGGCAAGAATCATCTTCTATACATATGTTTTCTGAGATCTCGAGAAACTCGATAGCGGAAAGGCTGAGACAACTTTATATCAACCGGATCACATGAAAGACTTTATAGCGGTCGCTTTTAGCTCTATCTAAGAGCTATACGTCCATTACGATATGTGGGGAAAGAAAAAATTGAGATGTAACTAGACCATAACCAAACCAAGGTAAAAAGATTAAAATGTAGACAGAATACAGACTCCAATGTTCTTCCTTCGACCATTATACATTTTATTTGGCCGTTGACACGAAGTAGAGTAACATAGTAGTTTTCAAAGCAACAATAATAATTACTATTCCAGACGAGACGTCTTCGAGAACGACGAAGTTTATTCACCCGTTAAAGAATTAATGGTACGACTTAGTAATGCCTTAGTGGTACTTAATCTTGGTTTCCTCAAGGGGATTTGCGAAAACAATATTAAAATTTCCTTTCATTATAATTGACTTCTTTGTAAATTCGGCCTTAAATGACAGATTTAGTAATACCTACATAGGTTACATTGAGTTTCTGTATCAAGCAGTATATCGTGCTCATTTCAGATTGTTATGAAAATAATGCATCATGATGTTTTCAAACCACTGTATGTCATCTACACATAGCGATACAAAGCATTGGCACTGCATCAATTTGCTAAGCCAAACTCACTATCTCATACACTACACAGTACACAACGCATCTAGCATATTGGAACATCAAGAGGATGAACAAGTGTGCTAAAACTTATATATTAATAATATACGGTACACGTGATACTCATTCTACTTCAACTGAATCAGGTGACTTCGAAGAATATTGCCTTAGAACTCTATTATCATCGTAAATTAATCCACTGCCACGTAATATTTCCCGTTGCGGTGGCAAAACCGTGGCTACCCAGCACGTGTTTAGAGTTGGCTTATGTGTGTGTTTGCAACATACATTAGTTATTGCGTATCTGAGTAGTTGAGCGGACGGGGGGCGGGGCGCCGCACGCGAACTGATAATAATTATTAGTCTGAAGCAATTAAGAGGCGCCAGATATACGCCATGGATGAGATAGCGGCAGACTTTATAGGGTGTAGAGGCCGGCAGACCCACCTCGACACACTTCTGTCGGGAAACACACTTAATGTTGTACTACAATTTCTAGTAACACAATTTCTTTGGCATCGTTTGCTACTTTATTGATTTTGCTTATAATGTTATTTGTTAAAAAATATTATTAGGTTATTACTTGCACAGATCATGAACAATCCAATTATTTGGATAGCATTTTAAACTACTCCATTCGTTTTGTAATTTATAAAACCATGAAATAATAACGACATTTTATATAGTATGTTACATGCCGATAATGTTTTATAGTTCTACAACTTCGAGCGTATCACTAGTAACGATACACTGTATCTGCCTGATGTTTTACTTATAACTATCGATTACTAGTTCCTCTTGGGAAGGCATCGAAACTGATACGAAAACGTACGTGGATCGTACACATTAAGATCTGTATCGTAATACTTCATACTTACGTGCTATATCCCTGTGGTATCAGATATACCCAACAGGAAGTTTCTAACTTGCTAAACTATGATTATAATACATCATATTGTAGGTACTCACAGCAGAAGCCTACCTACTACTACTTATAAGTTAAAAAAATTATATAACAATTAGAAGGCTAACAAAAGGCAATCAAAATCAATTTTGCACTTATCAGAGTAATAATAAAAAATAAAATTTGAATCGTGTAACTGATACAATGGTGTCATTCATTCCTACTTACATTTAAATTGTATTGCCTGCCAGTTTGCCTAGATTCATTAGTCCAAAGTATTTGCTAGACTTCTATTTCACGAATAAGTAAACAATTTTCTCGCTGTGGAAAATTTACTACGAAGTATTGTTAACAATTACACAGCTTTGCGTGACTTAGGACATTACATGTACATATGTGGTTGGTATGTATATAATTTGTGTCTTTCTGTATTATTAAATAGAAAACGCTTTGACAACACATGCTTGCACATAACGAAGGGAAAGTCTTAAAGCTGGATTTTAGTGTTCGTCGTTGTTAATTATCACTTTGTATAATTATTACAGCATCTTAGGTAGTGCCTGTCGTCAGATATCTCATGATATATTTTCACCCCTTGGAAGGCTTCCAAGTATTCATATGCGTTTTGAATTAAATTTAAAAAACAAAGATTTTGCGCACTTGCTCATATGCAGTCATTTTTAAAAGAACATTTCTAGTAACTATCTACCTTTATAATTTATGTTCTTAAACAAATATAAACGAAACTGACACGCCGTGCGTCAATTTGTTTAACCAAAACAATATTTCTTTAGGTCACGATTAACAAATAATCGACGCTCTTAAACGCTACACTGCCATCAAGAATCACTTAGGGCCAATAGAAAGATCATCAAAGCAACATTTGCCTTGAAACGCGCGAATAATATCTCTACCAATATTTACCGAGTTCATAGTAATAAAACTTAATCGCTCAGTCAATTAAACCGAAGTCCAAGCCAAATTGTCAATTATCATTCGCGTTACATTGTCTTGAATGGTTCGGAGACTCGCGAGGGGCCTATCCGTCCTTAATTGCTACTTGTCTAAAATTCCTATTGGAGTTCCTATGATGACTGTTAATAAAGTGTCATATTGTTTTAATATAAACGCTTCGTAATGGTCCTTGTATTCAGTATATTAATCGTCATGCCTTCCTTGGCAAATCCATGAGCTATAATATTTTATAGACGGATATTAAATGTAAATTATGTCGCTCTAAATATTTGAACCTAAATAGTACAAATAGCCGTATCGTCACGGTACATAAATTCGCAGCTTTTTACTATCACAAAAATAATCACACTGAAATTTTGCCAGAAACTTTCAATCTGTTAAGTAATATCCACCTAGTTTTCTAGCATCCATTTTTACAATGGTAATGCCTTATGAATAGCTTGATAAGTCTTCGGAACAGGACTTCACGTAAGTAGAATCGATTTCAGACTACAATAGCTATTCTTGGACATTTAGGGACCGACAAGACTAAACAATAGACCTAATGAAATAGACTAGTTCATTACAAGTAATTCTATTTACGTGCAGTATTCTCCGCAAATATAATATTCCATTATAATAACGTAATCATTTATTTTCATTTCTCAGAAATGTTGTAATGTCGTCTAGATATAGAACTGCGAACAATGTTCCTGATTACGGATCTACTAAGCAGACTTTTGATTAATCCTTATTGATATGAAAATGGATCAAGTGAGACGGAACGAAATTCTCGTAATGCGACAAATTAGTTCGCATGGAGATAAGGAACATCGCGTATATTTTATCTCGGCTTGATGGCACATATATGTGTCTGTCTCATGAATAATTCAACAGGATTAATGCGTTAAGGTTACCGTTTTAAATATATTGTAGTACGGCAACACTGAAGCTGACATGGGAGCGTGGTAATCGGCACAAGCAAAGAGCAGCCTATACCTACTTAGCAGTGGATGAAGTCGAAATGTAAAATTTAAAATATGAAGAGATATAACACATCTATAATAAAACATATTTTGTAAATAATAGTACATACACGTTCCCAGTATTCTAAGACACTACAAACTAAAGTTAAAGGTATACACCATGATAAATCTTAAACTTAATCTTCGATCACCAACACGCAGGAAGCAAACGGTGATAAATGCTGCATTGAGACAGTTATAGCCTGATATTATTATATGAGATGAAATCTAAACGACAACATTATTACACAAAACACGTTTGTATAATAAGTATGCGTGTTTTAGTATTTTATCTATAATTCACTGGTAGAATTTGATCATGAAAGCGAGGCGAATTGGGGTAGGATGTCTATAATTCAGTCCTTTGTATGACAACGTAATATTTGGTACTAGGAGTCTCAAGACGATACCGATGAAAATCTCATCAATATATAAAGAAAAAGGAGACCGAATATGTATTACATAAAATATATTTGGTTTCGTTATCTTACTAATAATATAAATACGAAACTTGGTTTCGTTGGATTCATGAATGATCAATATTGTGACAGATCTAAATGTTAATAACATTAATATGACATATAACGATTAAGTGTTTTAGTAGAAAACCAAAGAGTGACAGACAGGTAATTTACACTTTTCTTATGAACATAATACAATTAAATTATGTAGGTAACCTCCTTTTTTGAAGTCGGTTACAAAATGTGTTTGAATTTGAACTAAGAACAAACTAAATCGAAGGAATCAAACAAAAATAATAATGTGATAAGAGATCCAATTAGTCTCAACCTTGTGTGGTTTTGTTTCCTAGCAAATATTTGTGGCAGCGATCAACTAAATTCAAGTGGTTCAATGTCCAGCAGTTGTATAATGACTAATATTTAATGAAAACAAATTTTATCTGAAACATATTTCTTAATAAATACTTAATTATCTTATAAGGTGTTGTTTTGCATTTTTGTTGATTGCACTTTTATCTCTACCGAGTATATCACTGATACTAAATTCATTACTATTTAACGATTTGTAAAAGATAATTTTAATATAATATTCATGCTTTATCACAAAATGAAATACTTTTGATTACCTAAAATAACAGTTTAACGTAACAATAGAGCTACTATAAATGATCATTATAGTTCTAGTATAGTATCTAATAGTTTGTCTAAATATTCATTATCGCAAAGTTGCGGTTTCATCGCATTAAATTTAGTTGTTAATTAGGCATTGTAAATGCTGCAGCATAACCTCTTGCTACATATAAACACATTTGAAAACTAAGATGGCGATAGATTCAAACTACACGGTTGAAAGTTATGTAATAATACTTAAACTTCTTTAAAACAAATTTTTAAATTTATGAACCATACGGCCATATTGCAAGTGTTACAATACATTTAATCTCAGTATTGCAGCTTAACATCTACCATAACACTTCATTGAGAAACCTAGACAATATCTTTGACACGGATGACCTCTAAGGGTGGGAGTGGGAGGGTCCATCCAAGACGTATGCACGATGCTCTGTCATTTGCGTGTGTGCGTTTATTTGTATGTGTGAAGTTGTGTAATGTACATTGATAAACCGCAAAACACTGCGCGTTAGAATGGAATTGTTTGGGTTAGTATATACGTATCTACGTATAAAAATAATATTTATATAGTATGATATACACGTCACGCGCTTATACGATAATATGCCATATACTCGTGTTCAATGTTTATGATGTTTAAATTGTTAGTACTCATTACTTATGTTCACACAATGATATAATTCTGAAGAGTTATGGTGAAAATCTACTAATCTGATCCGTAGGTACAATGAAATATAGTTGGTAGAACTTCTGAAAGTTTACCAGTAAAAATAACAGTTCATCATGTTCCTAACAGAATTGTAAAGACACGAAAAATTTCCTTACAATGTTGTATCTCTTTTATTAGACTATCTTTACAAAGTTGGAAGTACAAAAATGGTATTAGTTTTTCATAAACGTACTGTTTATGAAAAACGAATACCATTTTTGTACAATAAATACAGTCACTAAGTAGTATAATATCCCTAGACTCTATTTGCTTCTGTCCGAAAGGTCAACACAATTCCACCAACAAAATGCAGGTGTTTACAGGTGAAGTTGAGTTAGTGAGTTAGTTACCACCAGGTGAACTGTACGCTCGTTAACTTACATAATTGTAATTAAGAGAATTGGTGTGGGTTTAATTCGGCCTGCCCACACTTCAAATGGTCATTTGTACCCTTCGAGGAATACAAACGCGGTGACATGAGTCTAGAGCTGTTCCTATGTATACTGATACTTCTTATACTATTAATAGAAAGATACTACACATACGACAGTGTTTGTTTTTTGTTATTCTTTCACGCAGCAAGGGATGCCATTATTTGCATTAATATTAAGGACATAGAGTTTATGAACTTATAAAGTGCCAGGTTCTTAGGAGACGGCAGTAAAGTAGTGGGGAGAAGTTAGCGTGAAAACAAATTTAGTTCATCGACAGACTTTAGTTATCCATTTAAAAATTTCATGTATGACGAAGAATGGGAAACTAACTCCTCACTTCCGTCCAACGCTGTTAATAATTCCATCGATAAATACAAAAAGAGAACCTTAACTCATTCGGTGTCAAACCGTACAATTTAGGTACCTACATTAATTGATGTGCATAGACACTGTTTTTGTATTCTTCCACAAAACACGTCGAAGTCACATTTACTTTTGTGAGGACTTAAAGTATAATATACTGATACTGAATATACCTTAATGTCAACCTCTTCACATTACAACTGTATTCAAGAAATCGTCTTTTGGAAACCTTTTTGATTCCCAATCCCATATAATCCTATTACGTATTATGTTATAAAAATGGAGTAAAGTATTTCAAATATGAACCTTAAATGAAGATACATTTTGGCTTTTAATTATTGTTGTACATATTGGATGATTTGCGAAGAGGTTTATAATTTGCTATCTTTGAAAAAGAGTGTTATTTTCATACACTTAGCATTAGTGAATAGTATACATAGTACACTAGTATCATATTTAATAGCATGTTACAACTTAAGATTTACATTTTCGAAATCAAAAAACTAATTTTGAAAAGCTGCCACTCGCCAAAACCGGTTAATTAATTTTTTGCGATGGATTCTCATGGACAAATTAAAAACCTTATAAACTTGATTTTTGGTATGTAAGTTTAAGCAATATTTAAATGTTTTATTGAGAATTTGGCATTAGTAAGCCTCCTTTTGAGTTTTTACGGACAAAAGAAAATATCACGACACTGGCCAGCCAATTTGTGGCACTATCTCGTATCTCTCGTATCAAACAATAAAATCAATGTAGTAGTTACTTTAATTGTAATATTGTCATAACGCTATTAGATGCAATTATGCTCTTTCCCGAACGACCAATAGTTAATCCGCTTAGTTGGTGATCCTTATTATTTTTAAACCAACATCTTATGGTGCTTATTACCCAAAGCTCCCGCGTTTGACAGAAATTAAATCGTAGTATAGTAGTAAAGTATCGTTACAGATTGCTATGAAATATAATTGAAATATAATACAATGCGGACCTAAATCGAAAAAGAATACTTGCGTATCATTGTGCGCAAATCGTAAAAGACAAATAAGGGAAAAGGGTTACACTGATGCTCGTAACGTTGGGTAGCAACTGTCGTCCAATGCATTAAAGAAGGCGCTTTAAACCCATGTTTTTGAAACGAAATTGTTGTTGGGCCTTTGCATACTCTCGGGAGCCCAAAAATAAAGCAAATTGGCAAACCCACATTAATTTAAGTCATAATGTGTGACGTGTGTTATCTCTGTTAGCCACGAGGAGAAAACGTCGCGTTGTTTAAAGGGGCTCATCACAAGGGACATCTACTCTAGCAACTACCGTAAATGCTAATCATATTATGCATAGCACCAACTGGATAACTCAAAGGACATGTTTATTTATTCTTAATTAATTCTTGTTAAGAAAAACTCTTTTTCAAAAACAGACTGGTCATTTTCATTAATTAAAAACTACTCTTTCTTGACTCTACACCTCTACATATTACAATTTGAATTTTGAGCTCGCCTTTATATGAAAGCTTCTTGCAATTTCATTTTTGTTTCCTCTTTAACTAAATAATTGATGTTGGAGATTAACTAGTAGACACTTTCACTAAATAGCATTTACTTCTAATGTTTCTAATTCTAAGTAATAAAAGTGATAACGGAAACTGTTACAAATAATTGAAAACAAAAATGACAAGTCGTTTTTAAAGATAAACGTCTATACACCGAGAAGTCTGGCTTGACCAAACAACTATGAATCATACCATTTATTATTGTTATAGAGGGAAGCGTTAGTGAACTAGAAGTAAGATAAAAACTCCCAACGAATTTTTCAACAGTCCTTTACTTTACACCCTTATAATAAGTGTCCCCTCACATAACAGTGCACAGTGTACGCTTTTATGCATAAAGACTCACGTAATAAATGCTTTATTATGTTTGTGCTAAAATGCACGTATAGTGAACGTCGACACTATGGACCGATGTGTATGTTTGTGTGCACACATACTTATACGATGTAGGTACATACTCGCTCACCATATGTATGCGCGTCGATATGAATGTCGTTTGTTTTTTTATTTGCAAACAAATTTTACAGTCTCACATAATTTACAGCCAGAATTCAATTCATAATATAGGTAGTTAATAAATATTTAATTGACACAACAGCACTTTTACATTATACAGTTTAGAATAAATGACAGCCAAGCTAGTATCGTAAATCAACTGGGGTCATACTTACAGATAACGTTTGTCAGATACAACTGTGGAGGTTAACAACAAAAATCCGTCAACAAAAACACAAGAGACGTGATGCAGGCGTGCTGCATACACAGCGGCCGTTAACCCGGCTCCGGCGAGCTGCGTTTCGAAAACTTCGCCGTGAAGCGTTTAGAGAATATTCAAAAATAGACCGACCGACTCGTATATACACGCAACAATGATCGCTCGCACGTTTTACTTTACGACGCGACTCGAAATTCGAAACGAAAGCGATCCGCGGCCGTCGGATCCGTCCGGAATCGCTTTGAAAAGTTTCCAGTGCACAAAGTTATTGGGATCGCGAGCTAGGGCTCTACGCGACAAGAGCGCGGCAGCCCCGTGGCGCTCAGAAGTGAACTGGCGCCGCCGACTGACCGCGCTCCGCCGTCCGCCGCGCCTCGCACCGACACAGGAACACCCACACCGACGCCGCGCCACACACATACGCAGACGCATCATAAACACAGTCTCGCTACTCGCACTGATCACACATGCTCAATCCGAAACTGATAAACGGTATAAAAAAACAACATCACTTTGCAACTGCATATTATAAACATTCAAACGTTTCCCTGCTTTAGATTATTTGACACTGAGAAGAAACATGCGATATCGAATAGAAATCATTTACTAAACGCTATGAAAACTCATTAGAGGGTGACTAATCTGTGTGGCTCATACACGAAGATAATGATATACAGACAGATATGTAAAACAAAAACAGGTTTCACTGATGATTGAATGGTGAGTGTTTAGCAGAAATCTTGAACATAATCGCACTGTGGCTCACATTGCTCATTATACACAAACCGAGCAGGAAAACAGTGACAGAAAACAGAGAGGTCGAATAACGATTGTCAAGTCGCAGTACGCAATCACTCTTTTACATAGGTACGTGAGCCGCGTGTCATATGGAGACAGTTATCAGCTGTAGACGCGGTAGGAGACGAGCCCGGGGACTAATGAATGAAGTCCGGAGATGCTAACGCGTTCAACTAAACGCAAGGCCTAATGTATGCGAGATCCCGCCGCGACTATGCTATCATATGAACATAACTAGTATCCAGTTCCTACAAAACAAGAATGAAACAATTATAATTAGGTTTACGTTAAATCGGCTTGTAAGTGCAGTGTTTGCCTGTAGCGATTGCTGGTTGAAATAATATTTATTCAGCGTTCGTCCGGACACCAGGACATTATTAATTGCATAATATTATCACAGTTTTGATAAGAATATGTCATTAATCAAGATTAAAATTACAGCTATTGTACATATTAAATTACCTACTGGTAATTCAACGTATTCTTTACATAACATATAGTATGATAAGAGGCAAGGCAGTATATTGGCACAAATTAAGTGTCCATAACCTTGTAAGAATGTTAATGGTTTATTAACATATTCTTTAAGGTTGTTATCATCAGTAACGTGCTATTCAAAACCAGACTTACATAGTCAATCACTCTTGATAACGTCCTATCGATCTGTCAGTCAATTCTTTTGAAATGTAACTTTTATTTTGGGAAGGTTCCAATTGAAAGGATACAAATTAAACCACTATGATTTCCAGATCAAAGAGAATAAAATCAAAGACTTCGAAATGAAAGGATGTTATTAAGTTATACATTTTGTTCAATGTCTGACCCTTAATTCCAAACGCATGCACGTACCCACTCTCTCAGTTGGAAAGAACCCATCCTCCCAACTTCATTGAACAAAATCTTCGACAAAGTTTAATTCTACCGTATTTCTTTAATGATTTTTCGACACAAGGTTTTTAGGTTCAATGCTTGTAAATAATATCACTTTGTAACATTTTTTATTGGATATTTGATTAACAATTTGCTGAAAGTTGAAGCTTTTATCATATGTTTAATATCGATTCCTCCGGTAGTACGTCTGCGTATAACATCACCATTGGTATTTGAAAGATACGATTTCGTAATTTCACTAGAGTTAATGAAAAAAATACAAACCTTTAATCATAAACAACAACGGGCTACTCGTCATGACATATTAGTAATGATTGGCGTGATTGTCAAAATGTAATAAAAGTAATCAGAAATAATACTTACGAAAATAGAATCCATCTGGTGGCTCGCATGTACGGAAATTACCTGCAATCCAAAACAAAACTGTAAACGAAAGAATATCTTTATTATAATGCAAGCTTCTGCTCGCGAGTTCGTCTGCTTGGAATTCAGAATTAGGGTTTTTTTTTAATATGAATTAATAACATCGTTATACATAGTCATATACCAGAATAAAAAGTAAGCTGGAAATTCACAAAACAGTAGACTTTTAACCTACGTTCTGCTGATCATAAACCGGTGTTGTACAACTATTCTATAATATTCCGCTAATCATTATAGCTTTCTTCCGAGCAATTTGTTCTTGACCGTTGAACTATTAGATTTCAAAAGTCGTTTTGTGACATGCGTGATTTTTTAACATTTGTTTTAAATATTTTCATTCTTACCAATTCTTATTTTTTATTACTATCTACCATACTAGTTTTTCGATTTCTGTTTACTGATAATATTACAACAAATATATTCAGTGGCATTCATTAAAATTGCAAATCCTTGCTTTGTATCCTTGCCATTTTATCACTACGAAGCGAGTCTGATTTTGGTTTTTAATTAAAAAAATATTATAGATAGAAATTTTAATTTGCGACTACAAATGCATACTACATAAGACTATATAAGTATACGTAGGTAAAATAAGACTTCTGTTAGAGATTTTTGCATTTTGTAATATCAGGCTACTTTAGTCAAGCCTCTACCAGTCTTTTTTAACCGACTTAAAAAAAAAGGAGGAGGTTCTCAATTCGTTGGGATCTTTTTTTAAGTATGTTCCCTCATAACTCAGTGATTTAAGAACCGATTTGTTTTTTTTTATATTGCTAGCCTAGTAATTATGTCAGTCACAGTCACAACATTTTAGTTATTATGTAAATGGCCTAAACCAATCAAAACATTTTGAAATTATTTTTTATATAAAACCCATTTTAAGTCTTCACATAACATTTATATTTAATTAAATAAAGTCTGATACTTACACACACAGGCATTAATCACCTCCCTTATGTATTAAATTTCCATAATGTGCGTGATGTTGCTTATCTAATTACAATACAAGTGCAAAGACTAATGAATAAGTCGCAACTAACGCCCACAGGCGCCAATAACAGAAGGGTCATTAATACAATGCCTACATCTCTTACCCTTCCTAAAATACCAGGACGTATTTGCTCTTTGCTGCCATATTTGTGAAGACAAATTAGATTTCCAGTTTCCATTCTTTCATTCCATAAGAGCGTTATACTATTCCTGCACTAACTCAGGCAAAGCTCTACATTATACTCTCAATTATGACATTCGTTGCCAAAATATATCAAAAACAATCGAAATATCACCTATTATTTGCCAGGTATTTTCTCGTAACGCCCCTATTTACGACGTCGTCTTCAGAAATTCAATTTCAGCTTACGTGAAATTCTATTTGTGTTTCGACACACGGCTATAGATAAAAAAAATCGCTTGAAATTGATTTATCTGTCTGTACGACTCATCCTGATGTCACATAGGTACTTATGTTGGGTAGTGACACGTAGTTTCTATAGTCATAACAATTACAAGAATGATGCAGACGATACAGTTAACATTGAATATTCAAATAACTAATGAGGAATAGATTACAAAAAAATTGTATGAGTTTTTGGTATAAGCCTTATACCATGACCATATTTGATAATTTAAAACCAATAATAGGATAATAATTTTAATATATTCTTGCGTTAAATTTTAATATAATCCTATGCCTAATCCAGTTAAATACGCAGCTATTAATAATTATCGCCCATTTAAACTAAATAAATATGCGCAAAGGTCTATGACTGAACTTAACGATATTAGCACTAATACTTACTTTTACATTTAATTGAAATATTAATATTATAATTTATTGATTGAAATCATTAATTTTCACTTCACTAGTAGTGCTAACAGTAAGTAACGGCCCGCATTTTAAATGTCTTTTGGGATTTGTGACGTAATAGTTTGGTTACTATGTGACCATAAGTACACTACACTATCGCTAAGCTGGATTCAAGATGAGGTTGAGAGATAGGGTGGTCAATATATTGACGTCATGAAAAAAATAGTACCTACCCTCGTGTCGTGGGGTATCCAAATTAGGGGTAATTTGGATCCCCATGTGTGATCCGCGATTTTCATAGTTTCCGAGTTATGAATTTTTTTCTGACTTTTTGGAACATACATCAGGTGGTAATTCGGACACGACACAAGGGACATTTTTTTTTCTTGACTTCAATGTTTCAGCCACTCTGTATTTACATGGGATTTGTGGGGCTCGTAGCTATGCGGCTACCCAGCAGATCAGTCGATCTGCGAAGTTAAGCCGTGCTCGCCGCGGTCAGTCTTGTGATGGGTGACCGTTTTCACATGTCGAGACCCCACCGTGCTTCGGACGGCACGTTAAGCCGTTGGTCCAGCGCCTGATCTCTCTTCGGTCGTGTCGGTCTACCGTCCCATCGGATTATGAGAGTGAGGGAATAGGAAGTGCACCTGTGTTTGCGCGCATACTTGTGCACTATAATATCTCCTGCGCAGATGGCTAGTCTCAGCTGAGACAGGCCGCCGTGACCGAAAATTCGGTCAGGAGGACATTATTATTTACATGGGTCATATAAGTCGATCTTTCTAATACCTTCTTCATATACGTAACGATCACACTGTACAGAGACGCTGCTTTTATTTACAGATATCTCGCAACTGACATCTAAGGCAATAAGTTTAGTATTCACATAAAATGATTTGGTAGTCAAAACGTAGCCAAAATCACATGGCGACACCATACAAAAAAATATATTTGTAAATCTTCCACCTGTTTATTATTCATTTGATGTGCTCTCAATGGCATTGAATACTACAAAAAACGTGACAAGCGAAGGGGAAAGTTGATATGTTAATATACGATGATGCCTATTATAAAATGAATTCGTACTAAATAAATTAAACATTTGTTTTGTAACGTTTTGTTTTTCATTAATTGCCGAGTACCAACCACCTAATTGTTCATATCTGAAGCGGAATTGAATTTGTTGAACAGTAGATTTTCACAGCGTATACGATTTCCTAACTATTATACTATTTACGTGTAATTTCCAAGTGTTTATTCTGTCTAATGATAACACAATTACCTGACCGGCGAAGATACAAAAGATTTTAATGGTATTATTACTATTTAGGATCATAACTATATCGTGTGTTTGGTGTAACACTTCATTTATGAATGAAAAACTGTAAATAATTTTCGATACTTCTTTACAAACAACTACCCAATAAACGTAATTTACCAATTAATATTAGATTTGGAGGATAGGTATTCCTTTCGCATTGGAATTAAATTGTACGACTAAGGTAATCCAAAGGACATATTAAATTCCACAGATTGAATACAGTGAATATGAATTTTGACGCGTCTATTTTATTGTCTTCCTTGGCAAGAAGAAAATTGAGTTTAAATAGCTTTCGTAGAAAAAGCTTATGATGTCGTTTAATATTAGTAGAGATAAGAGCCTTAAGCAGATTAATACCGTTGTAGAACACATCTGGTTTATAATAACATAATAACTCGTCGACTCTTTGCTCAATCCTAATAGTTCCATACGTAGGTTTTCTGTTTCTCGTGAAAAAAAATACTATAGTACTAGTACGTAGTTAAGTTAAAATCTATACTAAGATCACTCTGTTCATAGCGTGACATCTACACACATACCAAAACAAAAATAAAAAGGTCGGTCATCATTATCACCTGCTCTGCAGTGGAAGACGTCCATTGTTGAACAAAGGCCTCCCCCTTGGGGAGAGGATTGCCATTATTCCCACGCTTGGCAAGCGGCGTGGGGATCGCAGTATAGGTGAAGATTGAGAAGACGCTGCTGCCCAACTTTTGGATTTTCCCTTAGTCGCCTCCTGCGACACCTACGAGACGAAATGGGAAGGTGCTATTCTGGCCCGGCACTCCACGGGAAAGCCGGCATCAAAGACAAAGGTAAAATCCAAATTTAGTAAATACTTTAGGGTTGTTTAACAAATTTTGCCAGATAAACAGACATTTCTAATGAGGCTACCAAAATATTTCTACTATCAAAAAGCACAGATAAAATACTAAGTACAACTACTCTTTTCACACAAATTAAATTCGCCTGTTTGAGAGATTAAGGCCTACCAAAATTGTATCAGACTAAGTTACGAATTCACAAACTTTCTGAACTGAAACAAATAGTCACCAACGTTATTGTTACTTACTCTGTGTATTAATGTGGTTAGGCCACAGTTCAGACTGATCGTTTTGTTTACTATTGAAAAAGTCTTGAGTTTGAAAGTTAAATGAGCTCTTAAATGTAAAATGATTTATTTATCGCTTTAATATGTTTTCACCGATTTCTTCATTGCTTTATAAAAATACAACTTTTGCCAGTGATACTGGTAGTCTTGCACACGCAAGTTATGCCGTATTGTACTAACACGCTCTAAGCCAAAGACCACATGTACATTTGTACGTACTATAAATTACTTATCAGTTGCTAAAAACGGTGAAGAAAAACATCGTGAGGAAACCGGCACACCTGAGAAATTTTCAAAAGTGTATAGCCATGTCAGAGACCTTCAGGCGGCATAAACTCTGACACCAGATTGTTCATCAACCATACGATAAGAAAACCTAATTGTTTTGCTAAGGGATGGGGATTTGGACACAATTATACCCAGAGGATGTGATATCATATTACAACGCTCTACAACGCACCGACAATACTGAATAACTTTTGGGTGAGGCCAGCATTTTATTTTTTCGTTTAATTGGACTTGGCTGTTACAAAAAGCAAACAACAGAAACGCCACAGCGCCAATCGATGAAAAAACATTACCGTGAACATAAAAACAAAGTACCTATATCTATGTACTTCAGAAGATATTAGACGAGACTCCTTGTAAAAAGAAAAAAATGCGAGAATGCAGACAAGCTCTTAGACATTGTTTCTGTCTATCTTGCAGTCTCAAGGGCAGTCTTTTTTCCATAAAAAATGTTAACCAGTTTTTTAGTACAATAAAAGCTTGATGCCGTTCTTTGGACATAATATAAAGGCCGTTAACTTCTCTACAATGTTTTAAGAAGTATAAGTAAAACAAAGCTAAACAAGCAAATCCACAGACGGTGTTCTAATCAAAACAAAATTATTAGAAAAATATATGAAAAGTAGATAGGTAAGGTATTCTAGAATCTTTATTACAATTTTCAGAATTAGTAACTATGTAAAAACACGCTCTAGAACATTTTGTACAATAGTTTTATTTAAGTTAAGAATTAATGCTTTTTTAGAAAAAGATGTTTGTTTCTATAAGTGTTTGCTTCCTACTAGAGCAGATCCATTTCCCTAGCAGCTCCTTCCCCAACAACGCCATTAGCTAAGGTCCTAACCCTAATATGGACTGCTTATCCCTTAACTACGTTGTTGCTTCATCATCATCAGCCGGAATTATTTATAATTCATAAGTCTGACTAGAGCATTTTTGTAAATTTCACAAGCGAAGATTTCTTGTTAGGCCTTTCCAAAGATTTCAGTAAGTTAACAATGCGAGAACAGGTGAGGAACTCTTGTTCCTCACGTGATAGTGTTTTTTAAGGATACGTGCTCCACTTTTCGATTTTCTGCATCTTGGGTGTATTTACAGGATTATGAGCAAATGTGTAAGCAAAGTGTGGGCGTTCAAAGAAAATATTTCGGCTATCTTTATAACTTTTTTTTCTTAATCCATACCTACCTTTTTTATAGTTTAACTGCAGAAGCAACATAAAGCTGACCAAGCATCGGTAGGAACGTCGAAACACGGACGGAACGGAATGTGGGTATACCTACATCACAAGATAGATTGCAGTGAATTCGGATAACAGTATCAACTGAATTAAATTGCAGTACATTTCAGTTTTGCCAGTTTTCTCAGAATCATTATTAACTTGGTCACTGTATTTAGGTCAATGTGATATTCTAAAGCAAAAAGAGTTTTACTTTTTTGATAAAATTGTATTGTGGTAGAAGTGCCAATGGTTTTGCCAAGTACGAAACAAACACAGGTTCTTAAGATGTTGGCAAAGCTCGCCTAATTTATCATTGAGCGAAGTACAGAGCCAAGGCATGCTCCTGATTTTTATCTAAAATATACGAAATTACATTTCTGTAAGAATTTTAATAAAAACTACATACACAGTGATGTTATGTGTTTTATATGTAATAGGATAACGAAAACCGCAGCCCCAAATTATATATTTTACGTGACTATCTTTGGGACTAACCTTGAAATCAGAAGCCTTCGTTAAAACATAATATTACGTGACACTTTACGAAAAGATTTCTTAATAAATTTACAAGTACAGTCCCAACAAAGATATTTAATAAGGGTCCAAAATAAATAACGACTACCCAGTCTAGTCATTTTACAAAAGGGATCTTGAAGAGAGACGCCTTAAGAAATAATATCGTTTAAATAAATTAGTGTCATTTATCTGAGTTCTCTGTCATGCGTCTTAGTTGGGACTTTAATAAATTATCGACGATATTTTCTCAAGTTACATTATTTAAGTAAGGGACAGTTTTGATTGACTGCCGAAGTTTCTACACGAAGCGTAATTAGCTACTAGGATGTCACAGCTTCGAAGTTTCCTCTTTAAAATTCTTTGGTTAATTGCAATTATCGTTTATTTATATCTTGATAATAATGACCACTTCAATTCATATAATTTATGATATTTTTGATTTAATTATAATTATACAACGATCTTCCTTTTAAATTCAGGAGCTTAGTATTATTTTGCCGATAGAGCAGCTGCTATTGTTTTGAGCTTTCTAATTGACCTTCGGATACGACACGACTCCGACTTTATCTATAAGGTCTTCCGGTACCTTCCTGTTTCTATATCTTTAAGTTAATTATAAAAGCGTTCTATACTTTCACGTTTCCAACTCAATACGACGGTAAAAGGGACGATAGACATATTTTGTTTCGTGCCTCCGAACGTCGCGTCGACGAGGCAAACTAATGTATTTCGTGTGAAAACGCATTTTATTGCAGCAATCCCCCCGTCGTTGGTATAAATTCACATAAAATAAATTTCCGCGCACCAGACGTCTCGAATTTCACGTTGTAAAATATTTCACGTGACTTCAGTGTCAGTCCTGACACTAACGCCACGTGAAGCGTTCCCAAAATAGAGTGAGCTTATACATGTTATGTGCACACCCTTACCTTAGAGACGTGCGAGAACCAAGCTGAAGATTAAGCACCCTATCATGACAAGCGAACGGTTCCGTGCAAATTACCGGGATTAGCGGTCCTGCCGACACTTAAATTACTCAGATATAAAGTGCTATATATCACACCGCTGTGACTAAGAAATACTTCTAAATTGACAAAGGAAATTTGAAAAATGATGGACACGAGCGGGATTCGAACCCGCGACCTTCGCCGATCCGTGGCGCTGCTCTAACCAACTGAGCCACCGTGTCGCTGCTCGCATCCATCGAATTTCAAGTTCCCTTTTAGTATTTACGTCTTAAGGGTGACGTCAGGTATTATCTGTTGGAATCTATGATTACCAACTCAGTGTTATACCTTTACAGCTATAAATCACTGAAACGATAATACCAACCCAAATTTATATGACTTTTTGGTGCCATTTTAGCATGTTGCCCATGCTAAGCTTGAATCTAAATTGATAAAGGAAATTTGAAAAATGATGGACACGAGCGGGATTCGAACCCGCGACCTTCGCCGATCCGTGGCGCTGCTCTAACCAACTGAGCCACCGTGTCGCTGCTCGCATCCATCGAATTTCAAGTTCCCTTTTAGTATTTACGTCTTAAGGGTGACGTCAGGTATTATCTGTTGGAATCTATGATTACCAACTCAGTGTTATACCTTTACAGCTATAAATCACTGAAACGATAATACCAACCCAAATTTATATGACTTTTTGGTGCCATTTTAGCATGTTGCCCATGCTAAGCTTGAATCTAAATTGATAAAGGAAATTTGAAAAATGATGGACACGAGCGGGATTCGAACCCGCGACCTTCGCCGATCCGTGGCGCTGCTCTAACCAACTGAGCCACCGTGTCGCTGCTCGCATCCATCGAATTTCAAGTTCCCTTTTAGTATTTACGTCTTAAGGGTGACGTCAGGTATTATCTGTTGGAATCTATGATTACCAACTCAGTGTTATACCTTTACAGCTATAAATCACTGAAACGATAATACCAACCCAAATTTATATGACTTTTTGGTGCCATTTTAGCATGTTGCCCATGCTAAGCTTGAATCTAAATTGATAAAGGAAATTTGAAAAATGATGGACACGAGCGGGATTCGAACCCGCGACCTTCGCCGATCCGTGGCGCTGCTCTAACCAACTGAGCCACCGTGTCGCTGCTCGCATCCATCGAATTTCAAGTTCCCTTTTAGTATTTACGTCTTAAGGGTGACATTTGGGTTGGTATTATCGTTTCAGTGATTTATAGCTGTAAAGGTATAACACTGAGTTGGTAATCATAGATTCCAACAGATAATACCTGACGTCACCCTTAAGACGTAAATACTAAAAGGGAACTTGAAATTCGATGGATGCGAGCAGCGACACGGTGGCTCAGTTGGTTAGAGCAGCGCCACGGATCGGCGAAGGTCGCGGGTTCGAATCCCGCTCGTGTCCATCATTTTTCAAATTTCCTTTATCAATTTAGATTCAAGCTTAGCATGGGCAACATGCTAAAATGGCACCAAAAAGTCATATAAGAAATACTTACTTGAAAGCTGAACGAAAAACTAATAACATTGCCACTCGCTGCAAATGAACGAAACAAAAAGTAGTTACGTTTTCATATTGAAAATTAAACCTTTTAATATTCACACCTGGCGACTAATCCAATCTCGAATGAATGAACAGAATTGTTTTTTCCGATCTACCCTGCACGAAATCTAACCCCTTGATCTACACCTATAGAGTTCATTATTGTGTGCTGTGGACGGAAGGTTTCCAGGCGCACGCCGGATGTGAAACTTTCCACAGCAGCTTCAGGATTGCTCGGAATTGGCGGGATTCGTTCATTCACTAATGTATTTTTGGCCTGCCGTTCGCTTTCGGAATGGTGTCATCGCCACGCATGTGGGATTGTGGGTTGGCGACCCCTGTAGCGCAATGCAAACAAACAGCTGATCGATATCGCTACAGCGATGAAATCGTGTCCCAACCAGCAATAGCTGAGTAGACACACGATCGTTGACACTGATACACGAAGACTTTTGCCACTAAAGTCGGTGGAACTTACAAAAACATAAGTTAACTTCATAGTGATAAGGCGTATTTTGCGGTCGTTTCATTAAACTCGAAACAGACGAAGTGACCTACGCCAACGATCAGGTTATAAAGTTTTGTTAAAAACATTGAAAAAATCATCGGCTTAACTTAACTTAAAGGAAAGTACACATGCATTTAAAGTTCTTACCCTTAACATCCGTTCACAAATCCTGACAAATACCTATATAAGAAGGATAGTTCGACACAGCTTTGCCCGTCACGAAGGGTAGCTGGCAGGTGTTTTATATTCAAGGAATACGGCAACAATACCGTGACTTAAATGGATTTACTTTTTTGTATGAACAACGCACGAATGGTTAATTTTAAAGAGTGTAATGTAATGTGCAATATACGTGACGGAATAAGTTACGCGATGGTTATTGTATACAGAGGACTACTTTTATTCAGAAATAGAAATGATTTGAATGTAGAAAATGCTTTTAATGGAAATGAAATAATATCGTATAAGAATTTTTGTGTATTCCATTCATAAACGTAATTGAAAAGTATACCAAACGTTATTTATCAATTCAAAAGCAACACAAAATAATATGCAAAATCGGATCTGAACTAAGTAAACGAATCACCATAAAGGTCAGACAAGAGGAGCTGAAACACTTGAATTATAAAAGCTCTAAACCCAACGGATTAATCACGAAATACCTCCGTATTTTACCTTAGTGTAGAGCTAAGAGCGAAATAGACTTCCCTCGGTAAGATAGGGTTACAATAATGACGGGCACTTGGATTGCTCCGAGGTCAAATAAATGTTCCGTCTAATGTAATGTTTGGGGTAAAACACGTTTCCCAATGTTTAGTTCTATACGGAAGAATATAACGTATAATCAACTCTAGGCATGTATGTCGTAATAAGCTCAATATAAGTACGCTTAATATAAAACGTGTTGAAAAGTTTACTGATAACTCCGAATCTCCGTCCAATCAATGTATAAAGTAAGCAGATATTACTCATTATAATCATTAGCCTCTTACTCTGCCATATGATAAATAAGCTTCTCATGAAACACGACCAAACATAACAACTGCAACTGAGATGGCTCGTACGTATTGCATGGAATGATATCCACAGGAAATTTTAAGGAAGTACTGATATTTATAACAATTGATATATGTATATCAACCTAAAAGTGAGTGTTTGGTTTGGATGCGTCGCCGAGTTAATATACGTACGTCACTGGAATTATCCGTAACAAACACAAACAGAGCCCTCCTGGCAACCACGTGGTGCACACGTGCTTCATAGAGGGAGATCCATAATATAAATAACTAGTAATATATATATAAGCTTGAACCTCATGGCGTACAATGCTTGTTGATTTCTCAGAACTATATAACATAGATAGGTTACCTAATACTACATATAACATCGCGCCTGCATTCAGATAGAGTTGCGCATATAGTACATTTGGCAAATTTTGTTATACATTCCAATGTAATAGGGGGCGAGCCTAATGCCATCAACCGGGCATAAATATAGACTCCGCTTCGTGCTGCTTCTGAGACTTACCGAATGGAAAACCCAGTAACACTTCCGGGATTCGAATCCTGGACCTCATGCTCAGCAGTCGCGCTTAGCGATTACTAGACCAAGAACGCAGTCAAACGAGTAGTCACCTAATACTCGTGCCCATAAACACCAAAGAGGACGGAAGAGGAGATTGCCTTGCTTGCTTGTCAGGCATTAGTAGAACATCATCCGTCACAACACTACACAAATATAACGGAAAATATCATAAATCCATAAAATATTTTGGTACGAGTACTGTAACAATGTAATACAATAACAAGTTATAGGTATCGTTGAACGAAATTCGTCACAGAACTCAGTTACACGTGGAAGCTAACTGCGATAAATCGCAGCTTACCGTGGTTCGTAAATAAACGTAGAGACGTATTGGTAGGCCTTTACGTAACATTTTATGGCATATTTCATATTCAATGTTTTGTAACAGTCGATGAATTTTGTTACTTAACTAGCATGGAATTGTTATGACTAACTTAGAAGGAAAGTTTTTTTTAGTTCTTAAAAATACTCTATAATTATTTTAGTAGCTTATTGAATAAAATAGCTATAGAAGTAAAGTAGCTACTTTACTTCTTTGCTTAGCTATAGGTGCTTAAATAAAATGATTTCTGACAGTAACACAAATATAAGGCAAACTTACTGTACTGTCTATCATTATCACCATCACCCGGAAGACGTCCACTGTTGAACAAAGGCCTTAGAACGCCACAATGAACGACAACTTGCCATTTGCTTCCACCAGTTGCCCGCAACTCTGTCGATAACGTCGGTCCATCTGTTGGGAGTGTTATCGGTTCTTCGAGCAGTACTGTCTATAAATATGTTTAATAGATGAACGACGAGATGTAACTTATTAGATGAACAAGAACTTGAATCTTAAAAAAAAATAGCTTAGTAATTAGATTTCACTTTATGTTTTGAACATCAAAACTAGTAACAAAACTAACACATTAATAAGTTCATTAAGTTTGCCTTACATAATTTTAAACGTTACACTTGATTTAAAAGCTAAATTATTATATGAAATTCATTTAAGTGTTTTAAGTACCTATAGTTATATGATGATTGCGACACAGTACTATATTTTTCACGCAATAATTAAATTCAAAAATATAATTTTACCAACCTCGACGTTTCGATCTAGTTGCATTGATCGCAGCCAAACGAAGAAATCTTTTTTATACCCGTACTATATCATAATCACGTGGATGAGTCGCGATAGAAAGAGTACTATAATAAATGTTTCCGTCATACAACTCCGCTGTTGAACAATGTGTGAACTACATCCACTTCCACGGTTAGTTTTGAACTAACGAATCATTATCAAGTTCTGCACTACAAACTTTGTCTGAGCTAGGAAGTATTCGTATTAAATATTTATAGGAATTTCAAGCTTATAAACATTTGTATACTTTCTGTTGCGGCTGTAAAATCGCATCTTCATTTAAAACATTAAAGCTGAAGAAATTGTATCAGTTACAAATTTTCAGTCTACCTCTAACAATGAATGTTGTCACTTTTTACTTTAATTTTGATGTTATAATTCTTGACATGATTATTATAAGTGACATGGGTATTATTGACATTTATTATTGAAAGGATTATTGTTTTTATTAGTTTTCATTATTATATTGTCACTTTTAGTTTGATGAGTGCATGGTTAAGAAGAATATAACTTAAACTATGTATTTATATGCATTTGCACGCCGAAATTAAAGGCAGAATAAGAGATCAATTTAACTTATGTTGTCAACTTTCTGTACCTTATTTATGCAAATAAATGATTATTATATTATTATTATTATTATGAATCCTGTAAAGGATTCGACAAAAGCCAAAATCGAGATAAAATCTGTCAAAATAGTCTTATTTCTATTTAAATAATACCTACAATAAACAAATATAAACGCACGATAAATAGATTAGCTATCATTGTGATTCGGCTTATAGAGGTCAGAATAAATCCCTAAGAGGTTCTTTACACTAGAGTGTTTCTACGCAAAATCCTCAAGATTGCCATATGGTTATTGTATCACCATATTGCGTCTTTACTTAAAATTTGCATATTTTAAACCTACATTACTCCTTAGTAGAGAAAAACTTATATAAACAGATATATGGGGCAAGAAAGAAATGCTATCTACGCTAAATATCAAGTAACACCATTTCCATTGAAAGAGGGTTAACCGTCGTCAAATCAATGTCAATTTTGCACCTGGAATGTGACATGGAGATATCGCCGTATTGTGAAAATACGTTTCTCGCTAATAAGTTGAATATCAAGTTATACTTAAGGGTTTTTCCCTGTATTCAGATTCGGATTTGAGGGTTGTATTTCAACTAGTCACCTTTAAGGACTTAAGTGGTATAATATTTTACACGGAATCCTTGCAAAGCCAAGCTTCAGCTAGTTCTACTATCGCAGTTACATTAGCAAATTGGCTGGTATATTTTTCTGTTATTCGCCCAACCATAACTCTTATTTGACATCTCTTATTAATAGTTCTTAAGCCACACTAAATATTTATTCTGTGACGAAAGTGTATATAAAGACAGGAAATTTCCCATGCACCCAGCCTCAGGACACACCTTGCGGATCACAGACTGTCCAGTTCAGAGATCAAACAAACCCTTAGTGCAGCAAAGCATTCACTTCAAGCCACTGTGAAAATCAAGTCGTCGTCGCTCGTGTATTTCTTACTACCAATATCCATCTACTTACTTCAGTGCAATTTGCTTCAACTATGTATTACACAATATCTGCATAGTACATAGCCCGCAGTAAATTCAGAAGTGGTTAGCTCACAGGAATTATGATCGTGCCAACAAAACAATAAGGTCGTAACTTTGTAAGTAATTTGAATTTCTCCAGTACGCCGGCAACAGCTCGTAATTGTTCATTGGATGTGAATGAGATTACCAAACAATACCTTACCTTTTTGTTGTACTTATTAGTATCTTTGTGATAAAAACGTTTTTGCCACCAATGATTTATGACGATCTAGTAATAAGCAAATAAATTCGTTAAAGGCGAAGCGATGGTATGTATGAAAAAAATAATAGAGTTTAATTTATTTAGAGAACCTAGCCTTCTCTTGTGTAGTTTATTACTTTGTAATAATTATGAAAATAAAAACCATGCAATATGCATACGTACCGTAACTAATCGTTGCTTTAAGCTAGGTTTTCTTTAGCATTGTGTGCATAGATTCAATGAGTTTTTAATCTAAAAACATAAAAATTATGAAGTTTTATAGTGTATACTCACGGATATTACACTTTATTTTATTATTTATACTTTATTTTAAGTTTGTTCGTTTAGAAACAGTCTAGACGTGTTTTTATTAGAATACGCTTAGCGACATAGACTGCATTGTTTGTTTGGTATTAAATATTTAGCAATAACGTTAACATTTGACCCCAAACTGACACACGCAAAACATACCAAATACTCTATTGGCAATGAATTACAGACAAAAATAGCGTTATTAAAAATTCTAAAACGTACCGATGTTTTCGTTTAATTAATAAGTTATATTAGAGACAGCCTTTTACACGTAATAATTTACTTATTAGTAATTTGTCAAAGAGCATTTATTGCCAGTCGTGTCAAATATTTTATGACAAGGGCATTTCTACCAAAAGTAGATTCATTCATTCATTCATTGCAAAACCTGGTACCTTGAAAAATACATTATATAGATTTGTAGCTAATAACGAATTCAAGTATCCAACAGTTAGTATTTCGCCACGTACAATCGATGAAACAACATGATAAAAAAAACGAAAACCTTTCGATGGGGGAACAGAGCGATAAAATTTTATCGCTTTGTCTGATGACAGCTTTTTTCATTCGTGCGTTCTAATACCTTTCTACCTGAACAGAAACAGATACTATAATATGCCTGTATATCAAGATAGAAGCTGTAGTATTCAGTAGTGCAACTGATTACTCATTACAAGGTTTTTTCGGGAGCATAATGAAGTTGTTTATCATCATTAGTTTAAGAAACTTCATAATTAAATACCTTCCTGATAAACACATTGTTTATCAACGCTAACTGTCAACAAGTTCATAAGAGTATCGTAAAAGACTTGAAGTAGTTTCATTCATTTCAGACGATGGATTAAAATCGATATAATTGGACAGTACTTCAAAGTCGGACTAAATAAATGAATACATAAGCCTTGTATCAATTGTCAACAGTTCTACTTTGAGCAATGTCTACAAACGGAGACTGAAGAGCTTGGTCGAGCTTCAAGACTTGAGTTATCGAGGCAAGTTCAGGCGAGCCAATCGAAATGTTTTACTGTTCTGTGGTGACAGTAACAAAAGCGGGGATCGATCATTCGGCGCTTACACTTGACAGTTAATTCGGCTGTCTTGAGAGATACTTGACTGATCACTAGGGAGGCCAAATATAGGTACTATACAATATACCTATAAATAGCTGTAAATATTTTATTTCCTACATTGATAGATTGTGACAAAACCCATTCGACTCAAACAGGGAATGGAAAGTGTAATTTAAGCTAATATTTTCTTATTCATATATCTCACTAGAGAACCGTGTCCCTTATTATGACGTATGAAAAATACAGATAAAGACAGGGCTGCTGCATTTTTTAAGAATTTAGCTTCGATGATATGGAAAACTCTTTTGCACAACCGACATAAGAAGTTGCACTGAAGTAAAAAAAGTCGTTGTCGTTCCTATAACATAATCGCTAAAAAAGAAAATTTCCGAGTAAAATTGACTGAAGCAAAATTCTCGAAAACTTTTCAAAACATAATCACCAAATATAAACGCTTGAACAAAAACAACGCAAACATTCGTCCGCTGACCACAAAAAGTTGATAACTTTTAAAATTAATTGAAGTTGTGACCGAGCCTCACATAATTTAGTGAAACAATGTGTTAGCCGCGGTGTTGCCTAATTCACATAGTTGGTGCACGACACGACCTATTAACGAAACCGCTCACCTTATAGCCTGTAATACTTTCTGAATGTTGTTTTATAAACTCGTGGTACAGTTATTTAACTTTTTTTTGTATTTATTAAGAAGCTATTCAACTATCGAATTAAAATTTTTATTCGCTAATATAGATGTACAATGTTGTTCAAAATTGTGTTATTACAATTAGTTAGTCTCTTGTGTCCTTTAAAAAGTAAGCCGAAGGTCACCTTTACCTTACTTTTAGTTACGTTACGTTAATTCGTCACATAAGTAATTAGCTATTTGACAATCTCTTGTAGATGCACGAACCCGTAGTTTAAAAAAAAAAGATCCCGACGTATTGAGAACCTCCTCCTTTTTTTTTTAAGTCGGTTAAAAATAGAATCAAATGCAGTTTATTAATGTCATATTCTAAAATCCGTGGTAAGTACCACCGAGTGAGTGTCGAGGTTTTAACTGAATTAATTTATATCTACTCATGCTACAGTGGTGGAGCGTTTGCCAGTAAAACCGTCATAAACCTAAAATTCTCTCATGACCTAGCTATGGCCTGATAAGATTTCAAGGAGACGACATTAAATATCCCCCACACATACGAATATATTCTGCCAACCAATGCTATAACAATTAACACACAACAACAACACTTTTCGGTAAAAAAAACTAAAACTGTTAACATATAAGAGGCACTAACGAAAAAGTATTATTGTTTGGTAACTGAGTACGTAGATCATCATCATCAGCCGGAAGACGTCCACTGTTAAACAAAGGCCTACTCCTTAGAAATCCACAATGAACGATAACTTGCTATTGGCCACCGGTTGCCTGCAACTCTGACGATATCGTACGTAGTTCAATAAATATGAATTCACATAATTTAGCAATTATGACGATAATTAATAGCCTAATGTTGGCTTAGTTGTTTAGTGTAAGTAATGTAAGTATTATTTATGGTGTGTAGTTGTTATCACTCGGTGCATTTTTAGTCATTAGATATGTGGTTTTAATGTAAGTATAGTTATAGCTAGCTAGATCGCTATACGTATAGTTGAGAAATATTTTCACTGGCGTTAAGTTAAGCAGCACACGCCTTTACATTATTCAGTAAGATTTTCTCCTCAATGATAACTAATATATAGTTGTTTAAGATCCAACACCCTTGCATTCAAACTAAAAAGAAAGTTTGTAAAGAAAGCCCAAAAGGATTTTTCTGCAAGCGCTGCAAAAATGACACGTTCAATTTAAACTTGAGTAAGAACTTTATTTCTTTTGCCACTATTTTTGTCAGCTCCTTTGTACGTGCAGTGTGCCTATCTACAAATCTATTGAGTCTGGAAAAAATATATGTACATGCATACCTAAAGGTATTTTGGAAAAATATTTAAATTACGTTTCATTCAGCCTTGGTTACATTTACAAAGTTTACAGTCGGTCAGCAAACATGGGATATTCAATATTTATAACTTGGTATTATTACGCCTACTTAGGTACTTAAACTTACTTAAGAAAGACAAAAGCTGTATTCGGCTTGGTGTAACTGATACTACATTACCATACGAGTATGTTGTAAGGGATTCAATGATCTTGCGATATCTGAAAATCACATTTCATATAACCTGTGGCCTAGTCCTACCTATGGAACATAAGACGTAGCTATTTTACCAGAAACGTCCACAATCATCATAATAGCAAATGTTATTCAGTATCATAATAGCACAACAATGTTTGACTTTTTATTTAAATAAACGAGGCTTATGTCTTCGCAGGTCATAAACTAGACGTTCCCTTTAATTTACCAACACTACCAACTATGTAATTAAAAACCGTAATTGTGCTGTCCATAAATTTAGCCTTCATTGAAACCCATAAAGTGAGACGTAGACAATACTAAACGCTAGCTTGTTCAGTTTTCTTTTTATATCCAGCAACGTTAAGGAATATCTAAATCTGTTTTATAAGCCATAAAAGTAAACGTCTTTATGCAGAGATCGAACCCTTTACTTTTAAAGCTGTAATAAACAATTCTGAGCGTCGTCGTAAGCGCTTTTTTCTCCAGGTACCTGTTTCCCCGTGTACTTTATTAAGCAAACCAGAAAATGCTCGCGTATAAAGCTGTTAATTCTACTCGCACCGAATTTATTATAATGAGCTTTCCGTGTTAGTTGTGTTTAGATAATTAGTTGTTCACGTTCGCGTATTATGCTTTCAAATTACATGGAATAATAAACACGTTTGTTTAGCCATTTATTTTGGCTCAGCAATGCCGAGCGTTGCTGTCGCTGACACGGTACCCACTTGCAGTTGCTGTCGTCAAGCGTGACATGCCATCAATCGACGTGTCAACTGTTGTCGTCAGTCGTTGACAACTGCAGTTGCAAATGGCGCAAAGGGACGTAGCCGTCGGTCTATTAGTGTCTTCAGAAGCTGGATTGTTATATTCAAAGCAATAAAATAGCAACAAAAGTGACAACGGTGTCTGTAGGAAACTTTTCTAATAAATAAAATATTTATATCTTACACACATATTCTCGTTTAATATCTTTGATACCGTCTATAAGTATTATTTCAGCCTGATTGCGATATGTTAATAAAAAAATACTGTTGGAAAATAAATAAAAGAAACTGAATCTAAAAAATTAAGCTACTGACAAAATAAGGCCTACAATAAATTATTATCCCACAACTATACAAGGGTATTCTGACCTAGAATCCGGTATCCCAGCTGTACCTACTGAAATAGGCAAAGTTCTACAAATCCACAAAGCCAACAGAAGGCGTCGCTCACTTCCAGCTATATCTCTATTGCAATGACGGCACTAAGAATTTAGACTTTATGAGGACAATATTATAATTGTTAGATTTATAATTTTTTTAACAAATTATTTAATTGAGTACAGCAAAGTATGTTAAAAGCTTTCTAGCTAATCTCATAATCAGTGATAGGCTTTAAGCAAGTGCCTAATAAAAATGTATCATAATGGCGAAATATAGCCTTGATAATGTGACACGTGATAACAATAATAATAAAGACGTAATGCACGTTTATTGTCTACGTAATACAAACAAATATGGTTTTATGTATCCATTTTCACATGCTGCAGAGCTCAGGTATATTTTTTTCTGAATTAAATTGGGTATTTTATGAAAAGAGTAAATCATTTCGCTTTTGCAGGGTATGTACTCACATGCAATATATCCAGAATTAAAAATAACATGTAGAACATATTCCATAATGTAGTCAAATTGCGGTCATTTAAATTTATAGGCATAAATCTCGTCGCATATCTAAACGGATAAACAACGGATTGCACCAAGGCACTTACGTATAAAGAGATAGATAAATCAATAGGACGCATAAGGATGTTTAACAATGTCAATTTACAGCCTTTAAAAAAACAGTTTAACCATACTCGCAGAACTCAAAGCAGACGCTCAGCAAGCATCCTCGCGTTCATTAATAACATAATGTCCAGACGTAACGAACTTGACCTCCAAACCCGACCTTGAACCGAGAACAAAAATAGGAAAACGCTACAGATGATGAATTGTAACGATATTATCATAACAGCGTCGCACTCAATTCCTTGGGAACAAAACACCGTTGGTCCATTGTGCGTGCGATATGGATAATTTATTATCCTCACTAGTTTTCCTCCCCGTTGTGGCGAACGATTAATCATAGCCCAAGAAATTAATTATCAGATGTTTCCATGAAAATAAATGCTTGATAGTTTGCATTTGTTACGATTAATTTGAAATGATGTTCGCAAAAGGTACAGGAAAAATGTGTAAGGTATTTTTTTTTTCTAAAACGCATTTGGTTGGGCTTTTCTAAATTAAGGTATGTATAGAGATCAGATAGCCCTTAGGGATATGGTATAGCATAATAAACAAGAGATAGGGATAAACTGAAATATTTATATAGGTAGACCCACTATTTCCTACACGCTTTAATAACTTAAATAAACAAGATTGTGCCTTGAACAAAGTAACCTAAATGTGTATAAAACCTTTTTGCTGTGAATTTACAGTCTACATATTTTCTGTAAAACAATTAAACAGAATATCTTTTTAAATTAAATTCTCAAAGCAAGTTATCTCCAGAAAGGGCTTAATTTACATACATTCAGTGTTCCGCTTAGAATTATAGACCTCACGTCTGCTTCAAGTATTTAGAGATCCTTACAACAAGCCCCTTAATTTATTTCATCAGTATCTAATATGCTCTTGGTCTGTATATTTATCTGATGGGTTTCAACATCAGAATCACGTCTACTAATAATTCTAGGGATTGAGAAATATTTATTCGCTACCAAATATTATTATTTAAAACGTTTATTATTTCGAAAGAAAGTGCTGCTGGGGAGTTTGTTGCGGCATTTCTTCTTTCTAACTATAGCACTGGGGATCTACGCTGGTCAAAATAAGGAACCCTAAAGTTTTGCCCCAACTGAGAAGCAAAGTGCGACGCAGGGCGGCACTTAAATAACAATCGGTCCTCGGGGAAGGTATGTCAAGCTGTGTCAGCGAGCAACTACAATGTGCATGAATGAAAAATATTTAAAACTAGCACCTGCTCGCGACTTAATCTGCGTGGAATTCAGAATTGGGTACAAAGTAAAAATAAATTGATGACAATCGTTAAGTCATGTCATTTACGAAGATAATAAGTTAATAAGTATCTAATGCTTTAATCCAGGTTATAAACTACCTGTATGTCAAATTTCAACAGAAGCACAGGGATAGAAAGCTGTTTCCTCAAAATAACATAACGAAATAGCCTTTTTTCTTGATAGAGATTTTATGGTTTTGTATTTTTCTAACCACAGTACCTATTTGCCTAAATTGGTCCATTTCATAAATTTTGTACTGCTTTCCAGTCCAGTATTCACAGCCAAATCTTCCGCATCGTTTATTATTAGGTACTCGCGCCCGCCGACCCATGAACAATCTTGCTACTATTTAAAAATTAAACCTGCGCAGTGTACAAGGAACTTTAGCGTCGAAATTAAAAATGTATTTCAATTTTAGCTCCCAGCATTCCAAATAATTCATTTGGCTTACAATATGAAGTGGAGCGACAAGTAATTAAATTGCGACTGAGTTGAGGGTCACCCTAAACGTGTTGGAAAGCAAATTTCTTAGGAGACCCGTCAAGTTTCATAGTACGCTCCACAAACTAGGATTATCGAAAATACTTCGGATGACGTAAAAGGAAAATTACTATCACGCAATGGTAACTAGTATCGCCACATAATAGCCTCGGGGAAAACTTCACCGACACTCAAATATAATTACGAGATGTTATCTCAAAGATGGAAGACCATTTACGTTTATTAGGGATTAAAAGGGTACGTTAACATGGGGTAGATGGCTATTATTAACACCATCAATTAAACAAGTTTACCCTGTTGATTACCTGAGTATGTGCAGTTCTGGCTCGATTATGGCTGCTATATGGTGCTTATAAGTAAGGGATGTATTAGTAGTAAGTACCAATTATCTTTCTTTTATATAAAATATGCTTTCTGTCAAAATTTTGTAATGTCTAAAATACCTTTAGCTACTTAGCTCTATACACCAAAAAGGTACAATGCAATGTAAGTACCTACATACTCTACAAAACAAGTGTTCTAGTGTTGAAATCTAGATAAGATTTTTTTTATCATTCAGGAGCTTTTAGGTTCCCAATACATTTTTCTAATAGTGTGAAGCTGTCAGCGGGTTTTCTGATCTGTTCTTTAAGTACATTTACTGTACCATCATACCTGATTATGATATAACATCTTTGGATATATACCTATATGTAACATTTGTATATTTCTCAAAAAAAAAACTCTGCATCGTTTAAGATTAGCGTATCATCATCACTGAAGCCAACCAAAACAACCGTGGGATAGGTTTGAATGAAAATGATTTATACATAGATAGATCATAAAACAATAAGAATCCACTAAAACACATGAACAGACTGACGTCGGTTGTAACTCACATCGACACGCTCGTTCCCAAGTTTAGTGAGGGCAATAAAGTTTACCAATAACTCAAGTTTTCTAGACTAACAATAAACATCCTAACTACTCTTCTCGGATGCATCCTCCTAGTAATCAAATCGCATAATAATCTCTACCATAAATAAAGGATTTTATGAATCATGAAACAGTTCTCGAGGATATCGTTGGTGGGTTATATGAGCATATTTATCACATCATCGTTTCACGGGAATCGTAAAATAAATCGGTTTTATAACATAGGGAAGGTTAAAACTAATGGTGGTTGTAAAGAAAACTGTAAATTTTCCATCGTTTTATACAACTCGATTGATACATTTCTTGAGACGGACATTTATTCCTATCAAAAAACGTTACCAGTCACGTTAAATTTGAAAAAGAGCTAGGAAATCCGTAAAATCCTATTCTACCAGCATGATTCATCATCTTGCACGTTTTTGAATAGACTAGCTAGGTGTTTTGCGTAGGTAGTGCAGATATACAAACACCCATGTTTAATATATGTAGGTGCGATTTACACTATGTTTAGTTAACCCATATTCCAATATTTGGGTGCTATAAATATTTATACTTTTACAGATCCAGAGTAGGATGCCATTCTTTTGAAGCGATACATCAATATATATACGATTCAAGAGAAATGGGCTGTCAGAGATTTATCAATGACGCAATCGGAAAATATTGCACTGCAATAATGAAATACATAAACCAAAACATACAAGTTATTGGAAAAATCGATTACTAATGTACCTGTAGAGAAGAGAGTATAGAGATAGACACAAAATATGATTATACTGTCTGTAACGAGCCCTATCTGAATGAAGGAATATTGCGCAAATTGTCAGATCCCTAAGGATAGTACGAAAGTCATTTTATATGTCTTGAGATACACCTCTACTTTCTATATCTAAGTAAACATCTTGTACGATCAGCAATAAAATGAACTGTGTAGTCTCAATATTATAAGAAGTCTAAATTATGATCTAAGAATATTATGGACTTATCACTATGTAACAATCTGTTCTTCATACAAATGAATATAAAATTTTATAAAAATGTAAAAAAAACATTTCAAGAACCAGGTAAACATTTTTTTGTTTTTTTGAAAGTAGCTACCGTTTGCCAAATTCATAAAAATCTTTTGTATAAAACTCAAATCTTTTTATAGTATAAGTAACCACAAGTACCCACTTTGCATATCTACTCGGTTCGCGAAGATCATATTGCTTTGTAAAATATCATTTGGTTTTATCTTTTTGGACTTGATTTGATACTACATTCATACTATACACATAGGAATTCCTATTCTGATTCATGAAATTCTTTTCTCAATTCTGTTCCAATGAGGACATACAAGATAGTAATGCGCACTCTCTCTTAAAATGTAGGCACAATAAACAAGCGGGAGTTTAAATAAGTATGAAATTTTGCCCATTTACAGTTACAATATTATCTATTGTTTCATTTTATTACTCTTTGAATTGAACGTATCAATCTCCTTCATTCATCTGTTTATAGGCAACAATATGCTATATACAGATTTAATAGATTGGTATCCTATAGGTAGACCTATAACCCGCAAAGCTTACGTGAACTGAGTCGGAAAGCACCTGACACAGATTTCGAAGCATTGATTAATTGAATGATTACTTGCGTTGCAAAAATCGTGTCATAGACTTAATTTGAGACCTCTTCTTATGACGTCATTGGAAAAGAGTAAGTTGAATAGGATACGTTTCACCTTATGAGGCATACATAGTAGGTACTAGGTAGGTATAGTTTTAAATATTTAAGCCATTTATGGCCTAGTATGTAAAAAGTTTAACTAACGTAGATATCAAGCCCAAAAATTATACTTCTGAAGTTTTTACTAAAAGTTTTAACAATATCTTCTGGAGTTCTTTGCTCATTTGTACTATCTACCTTCATCCCAGAATAATGAAAAGCCAAAATCCACAGTCGGAGCCTATCTAGGGAAAAATCTGATGTAAAAACTCGGTGAACTTCTTAAGATAAAACCGTGTCCTCAAACCTCAATCAACCATGTCAATAATTATTTTACTAATATTGGACACACTCTGGCTAAAAATATCTCAAATAACTTCATACCTTCGGAAGCAAGGAACACAGATGTTCATAATCTGTCCTCTTTTGTTTTATTAGAAACCTCTAAAGAGGAAGTAGAAAGTACCTTAATGTCCCTAGACTCTGAGAGTGCGCCAGGTTGGGACGGAATCCCTACCCTTTTCTTGAAACAAACTAAGGAAATCTTAGTCCCTTTGATCAGTGACCTTGCCAACCTATGTTTTAGCGCTGGAATATTCCCATACCTTTTTAAACGCTCCGTTGTTACCCCTGTTTATAAGGGTGGAGGTAACGACGATATTAACAACTATCGGCCTATCTCTGTGTTGACCTCCATTTCTAAAATCATTGAGCGGTTACTAAACGCTAGAATTGTGAACTACTTGACTAAATACAACATCTTATCTGCCTCGCAATATGGTTTTAGGAAGGGAATGTCAACCCAGGATGCTACCATGGATCTTGTAACCGCTATAACAAAAGATATAGATAAGGGTAACAAATGTATTGTGGCCTTTCTTGACCTCAAGAAGGCCTTTGATACTGTCTCTATTCCAACGCTTATACGTAGGCTGGAGAATATAGGATTCCGAGGCTCGGCTCTCTCCCTTCTCAGTAGTTACCTTCAAAACAGAAAGCAGGTGGTAAAGGTCAATAATTTTCTTAGTGAAGAAGAAAACGTAACATTTGGAGTCCCACAGGGCAGTGTTCTCGGTCCGACGCTCTTTTTGATATATATCAATGAACTCTGCAACCTTAGTAGCGTCGAGGGGAAGATTCTCTCCTATGCGGATGACACTGCCATCATTTTTACTGATGACTCATGGGATAATGTTAGATTGAAGGCTGAGAGGGGACTGGCTAGAGTTAGACATTGGCTTAGTGAGAATCTTCTCACTCTTAATACCCAAAAAACAAACTATATATGTTTTGGACCATACAAAAATTCTCAGCCCTCACCTGACTTTGAAATTAAAATTCATTCCTGTCGTATTTTTCCCTCCTGTACCTGCAATTGCCCGGAAATTCAGAAAGTTAGCTCTGTTAAGTACCTCGGAATTATTGTGGACCAAAGGTTAAGCTGGTACCCACACCTTGAACTGACTATTGGAAGGTTAAGAAAACTCATATGGGTCTTCAAGTCTCTGAGACATGTTATGAGTACTGAGCTACTGAACAAAATATATATTGCACTAGCCCAATCTGTCATTGTATATTGTATCTCAGTATGGGGTGGTGCAGCTAAGTCATACTTTATAGACCTAGAGCGGGCACAAAGATCCTTGATAAAAGTTATGTACTGTAAGCCCTTTAGGTTTTCTACTGAAAGCTTATACAAAATCTCCATGCTACTCTCCGTCAGGAAACTTTATATTTTACACATAATACTTAGACATCACAAAGTGCTACCTTTCGACCGGGCCAAACTTAAGAAAAGACGGTGTGATATAGTAGCCCCTACATACTCCGCACGTACAGTTTTTGCCAGTCGGCAAAATGTAGCCCAAGCCCCCCGCGTTTATAATAAAATAAATCGGATATTAAATATTTACCCCATGAGGTTGTACGAGTGTAAGAAAAATCTGACTGAATGGCTCTTTACTCTTAACTATGATGACGTGGAAGATATTTTGGCGACATTGGTTTGAATTGGATACATTGCTTAAAATGTACACAGTCCCAAACAAACTGGTAGGTAGGTATATGCTACTCATTAACATACCTCCACACACTCACACACACACACACACACACACACACAAACACACACACACACACACACACACACACACACACACACACACACACACACACACACACACACACACACACACACACACACACACACACACACACACACACACACACACACACACACACACACACACACACACACACACACACACACACACACACATACACATGCACATACACGCAATTACACATCCTTCCACACACACACCACACCTAACTAATTACTCTCTGCAGACATGTTTGCATTTCTTTTCTTCTTTTTTATTCTTCTTTGTTTAAAAATTGTATTAAGTGAAATTGATAGTGTTGTAAATCTAAGAATATGTTCACGTAGGAAGAGCGAGGTTTTCCCAACACAAGTATCTCTTGATTACTTTCTGGGAAGCCCCGGCAACTTATTTGTAAAGATTTACTGAAATAAAAACTTTTTATTTTATTTTATTTATTTTTTTTTAAAAACTTGATGTCTGTTAATTAATAAAGTGAAGTGTTACCTGGCTTTCTCCGCATTCGCCACTGCACCGGCGGCGGCGCCGGGCTGCCGGAGCCCGACGATGCCAGCTTGATGCCGTCACCTACAAACAAAATGCGTCCTTTATTTTATAGGATATTATCGCACGTTAAAGTTTAAACAACGAAAATGTTCTTCATTCTGCACGGTGTAAGCCTTGAGCTTAAAATGAGCTGCGAAATTTGTTCATCATCATCAGCCGTAAGGCGTCCACTGTTGAACGAAGGCCTCCTCCTTTTAGAAGGGGGGGTGTTGCCATAATCCCCACGCTTGGCAAGCGGCTTGGGGATCGCAGTGTTGGTGGTCAAGTTACAGAAGACGCTGCTGCCCATCTTCTGGGTTTTCCCTTAGTCGCCTCTTACGACACCCACGGGAGGAAAGGGGGTGGTCAATTCTAGGCCGGATACCACACGGCGAAATTTGTTCAGACTTCTGTAAATAGGTACCATATAAAATGTCACAATACCTCTAGTTACCCTCTCACACATCCCCAGATATATTATGAATAATATGTATCATTAGTATGTATAATTGTTTAATTGTTTTTTTTTTACATCTGTATTCGTTCTTTCTAACAATCAGTATATCTGTATAGTAATATGTGGATAACGTTGTGAGTAGTGTATTTGTCTCTATTAGTAAGTTTTTTCTGCAATGTTTACATATTATTACACTGCTGTTTGTTGTTCCTAAGTAAATAAATAAATAAATAAATTATGGTATTAATATGTCAGATAAAGATAATATCGTAAGTTAGTAGTAAGTAGGTATTATAGAAATGTTATCTAAAACCCACACTAAAACAAAATTTCGTAAAATTGGGAAATCCTTCCATTTTTAAAGTCGCCAATAAAGCGTTTTATTTCTCCGTAATCAATAAGCAGTAATATAATATTGTAAACAGCTCGCATCTCAAATTCTGTAAGTGTTATTTGATAATATTTGCATAATCGATATGCGTCAGTAATGACAAATAAAAATGGGTTACGAGCACATTATTATAAGCTACACACGGCTGCGACAATGCAGTGCTACACAAAACGTTCTAATACCGTTATTGCACTATCACATTGTCCGCAGGCCGGTCGCTTTACCAAATTACCACACATGTGGATAAGCCTTTACACTGTAATGGCACGTTATAACGGGCTTAACTTTACACAATATGTAATTTTGTAGCAACGATTATCGTCTCTATACTACCCGAATACGCGAAACTCAAGTTCTTGGGACCCGAGCCCATTAGTTGTTTTTGTTACTTTGTTCCTGCAAAGCTTCGAGGACCTCCTTATGTTTAACAGGAAAAATAGCACGACGAATGACTAGCTAAATTAAAAATAATCTCGATGACTTTCAAAAAAGTACTATAGAATATGGTTAAGGAATTGAGCACAAGTAATGCGTATTAACTCATTTTGTTTTTGTACTACAAACGTACTAAAATCCTACCTTTATTTTTACTATTTAACTTTTGTGAGCTCGTGTTATACGTAGTAATTAGTATTTACTCTAACCAGAGACTCGATCAGAAGTACCATTGGAGCTAACTGTGGATAAACATACAAGAGTCCGAGAGCCATCGCCAAGAAGGTTGTCGCCTTATGTTAGTACAATAGATACACATAACGCCCCATCTAATGTGACTGTATATTTTTATGTTTCTGATAAGTTTACATAATTCCTTTAAATGTATAAATGGCTTCGTTGTATGAATAATATTATTTCTTCTAAATGGGGAGCATGTAAAAGCCACTCAATTATTATACTTAATAATATTATTCTAAAGATTTCATCTTCGTTTTAGCTTCTTACGACATCTATTGTCAGCCTGTCTAACTAAACAAGCGCTGAGAAAATCTCTGAGCTAAATGTACTATGTAAGTGGTCGACTGAATTTGCTCCTACTAACATGCTGCCAACTTTACGAAATAGTCCTCACGGCAACCGCTAGATGGCGCAAATCACAAGCATGATGGAAAATGGAAGCAACATTAGTTCAGTCATTTTCATAAAAACAAAATATAATTTTCGTAACTCTTTGCAGACAATCATCAACGTTATTGCCCATTGTTTTCTTTTTCAAATATTTCTTAAGAACTCATTATTATTTTAATACGTGCTTCACAAAAGAATCTGTAATGACTCAACGTACGTGGAGTGAATTTAAATATTGTGAAAACCTACTCTTCAGCTGAACATAATGGCTTTGGATGAAACAGTAAGAATGGCATTTCATTACGTATTGAAATTACTTGCACGCCAAACCGTAAACATTGAATGAATAACGGGCATTAAACTGGAACTATTTTATGATGAAGTAAATACATTGAAATCCTCTTTATAGCACGATAAACTGTAAACATGGGATGAATTTGAATTACTAATAATATTAATTAATGTTCACCTGACCGAATTTCGGTCGAGGCGGCCGATCTCTTCTGAGACTAGCCTACGCAGGATATATAGTGCACAAGCGCGCAAACACAAGTGCATTCCCTATTCCCTCACTCTCATAGTCCGATGGAACGGACCGGAGAGAGATCAGGCGCAGGACCAACGGCTTAACGTGCCCTCCGAAGCAAGGAGAGGTCTCGACATGTTAAAACGGTCACCCATCACAAGACTGACCGCGGCGAGCACGGCTTAACCTCGCAAATCGACTGATCTGCGGGGTAGCCACATAGCTACGAGCCCCTCAAAACTGAATTTCTAATCAGGCTATGAACCACTTTCGACAGCAGCCGGTACAACTAATATTAGATTTATCTTTACTACAAGGCTAAGTATAAACACAGTACGATGAATCAACGCATCGTCTGAAATTTATAACAACAAATGGATTGCGAAGAATGTAAACACTTTCGAACCTTTCGATCTCTATAGGTGTTTCTTAAGCGATAACTGCTTTAGTGATTTATAGTTCTAGAGTGGGACAGGTCTAATCAGCCCAACTCTGGCTCCTAACTCTAAAGACTAGCATAGGTATACCTAAGAAAAAATCTTGACATGAAAGACACCTGTATTCTTAAGTTTCCTTCGGCGATTCTTTAGAAGTAGAGTGATAGCCCGATAGGCAATGCGGGTACCATTTAAATTACATTGACGTGTAAAAATATTTGTCAATCCAACTTACAGATATATATTCAATGATATTTAAAATGTAACTAAAAGAAAGAACTGTGTATGTAATACCTAAATATTATAGTATGTGCAAGTTAGTATATTACTTTACTAAATGACATCATATTTTCAAAGAATACAACCAATTTGGTTGAGTTGACAGTACATACCTTAGTGACAAAACTCTATTCACGAACGAATTGTAATTAACTGATCGTTATCATAACGTTTTTTGGACAGTTAGTGTAACCATTACAAGTTATTATGACTAATCGATTGCGCGTTTTTATACCGTTATCTAAGAGAATCGAGGTCATTTGCTATACCTATCAATTGCATATTGTACTGTTTGTAATTATTTAGCAAAGTTGTTAACATAATAAGTAATAATAAAAAAGAGTCAATCATCGATCATAATATATATTTTGACGACTTCTCTCATGTCAACAAAGCTATCCCTATGTAGAATTATAACAGCTTCTGCAGGTTGTCTTGTAAAGAGTAAACTAATCATGATACATCGTACGTTAGTACTAATATCAATCTTAGTTGGCAAATGGCAAGAAACAATAGTTTAAGTACCTTATAACAGTATCAAATCATTATCATCATCATCAGCCGGAAGACGTCTACTAGTTGGTTGTCGACAACTTGCAATTTGCATCAGTGTCAAATAGACATGATTAAAAGAGTTATTTATTTTATGGATGAATCTATAAAATAGCCCTAAGCCCGTAAATGGGAAATTTCCCAATTCCCTAAAACCTGCCAATGGGACCCAATATCCGTTAACCTCACATCTGTGTAGATTACATTTTTAATCCACGTAAAAGCGTCGCTCGATTTAATTGTGTAAAGTCATCCATAATGAAGGACTAACCTTAGGTTGAACATAGATTAAATAAGTTAGTCTAACTAAATAAGTTAGTCTAACATTGTTTCGTAGGATGAGATGATACGAGGGTCCATTAATTGGGGCACTAAGACTAATTACTCCCAAAATAAAGTTAATAAGTAATGAAGAAGCTATTTAATTTGGCCTTATTTATTATTCTGAAGAATTATAATGCTTGCTATCCCGTGGAGTGCCGGTCCAGAATAACACCTCCCCATCTCGTCCCGTGGGTGTCGTAGGAGGCGACTAAGGGATAATCCAGAAGATGGGCAGCAGCGTCTTCTATAACTTCACTACCAATACTGCGATCTCTAAGACGCTTGCCTAGCGTGGGGACTATGGCCACGCCCATAAGGGAGAGGCCTTTGTTCAACAGTGGACGTATTTCGGCTGATGATAATTATAAAGCTTATAAAAGTCACTAGTATCCACCCCTACTTGTTTGGATCAGCATTAGTCAAAAAAGGAAAAGTGATATCGTAAGTTAAAGGTAGATTAATGCCCAATATACAGGTTTATGCGTCCTATTGCATCGTTTAAAACATCCGTCATTACTATTTAATGATGCTATTAACCAGTAACCATATAATAAAACAGACCCAATTCAAAGGCCCACTTAACTACTCATTTTTTTTTTACTTATGCTAATGTATGCCAGCAATGCAGACCACTGGTTAAAATAATCATTACATTAAGACAATTTTTATAAGTGTGTTGCAATACTCTACCGTTGAAATGCTAATCTTAAGAAAATCAATTAGGTACTGTATAAAAGCCTATAACCGGTATCCAAGTACATCATATTGATAAAACTATGGCCTATAATTCTTTTATCTGATAGAAATTGATAGGTAATTCAACCTGTACGACATCGAACACGAAAACCATGAATGGAGTTGGTAGGCACTATAATACTGCATGATACTCTCCGGTTAGAAGTGATCCGTATCGGCGTTAAATCGATACACAACGGCGTGAGCATACACACGAAATGCAAGCAAAGAGGAATGTTTAAAATAATATGAACGAAAATACAGATTCGATGAAATGATATTTATTTTATCGTTTGTTAACGAACTGTTGAAACAAATATAACTTATACAAACCGAAAGAAAACATCGTGAATTTTCACTGATAAAATAAAATGTAACGAGTTTAATGTCGGGAAAACAACCTAACGAAGTAGACAGACGTTGTGCCTCCAACTTTCAACCCAATCATTGTCTGTCTTGATTACTGTCTCCCGTACTTCTACTTGGTGTAATCTTCACAGCTACATGTATACGAGTGCTTAGATTTGTATAAAGCCTTTCTAGTTTCATGAAACACAACTCAAATGGTATTCCTAGGAGTTTTGTCGGTAGGTACCTATTCGGAATTTTCAATGACAGGAAAACGTATTTAAGTGCTTGATTAGAGGGTTTACTCAGTCAGACAACGTAGCTTTACAGCTGTAATTTATAGAATTTTAAATGAAAACGTTTAAAATACTTTGTATTGCCTAAACATACGTCTGTTGGCAATAAAATTGTATGAAAATTGTATGTGTAACATAGTCATTGCAAGAATTTCCTCCCAGATTTCCGCTGATCAACTCTCACTGTGCGCATACCCATTGGTAATAATAGTTGATCTGCGCTTTTCAATCCACCAATACAAAGGATAGGTAGCCAAGCATCATTATGAGCGATATTATTACAATGCTTTTGGTAATCATGATATTTTACATCAAAACTACCATGATCACTAACCTATTTCAGATATTAGGTACGTTAATTAATTCATACTTCTTAAATGTTATGCTCACAAAGATGACTTTCTTAGATTTGATTCCGAGTTTGGACTGGTGGGGCTTAAGCTTATGACGCGGCGGGGTTGCGAGCTATACTGATTTAGTTCAGACATATTTTTGTGATTTTAATACTACCTAAACGGACAAGACAGACAGCTTTGTAATTAGCACTTCAAAGTATTATATTCAATGCAACATAAACACAGAGGGATTAATATAACCGTATTATTGCAACAAGATTAGTCTTTACTGCTTCAAGATGATCTTAAATTCTAAGAACAAAACATAAAAGAATACGCAGATAAGAAACACGACAGCAATCACTTCGCACTTCACTAACCAAAGATGATAACGAGTCTTGATGTCAACAAGATAAAGTTAAAATTAATTTAGTTAAGTACTTGGAAATTCACTAAGTTTATTAGAGTTGACCGAGCCAGTTCTTTCGGAACAGTTCCGGTAATTACAAAGCTACTTACAAAGCAAACGAATAGCCCCTAAATATCCTAAAACAGCTGTTTTGCCGACAAACCCACTCGACCTCATAATTTATTTCTTTGTCGTACAAAATTGATGTTTATTTTCGTCCTGTTTTAATGAACTTGAATTTTCATGGCGGATTTTATAATGTCGCATAAAGGGAATGTTATTTTATCTACTTCGAAGCGTTTTGCCCGTCTTGTTGATTGTTCTTTCTGCTTATTTAGCCGTTCGATCTAAAAGAGATAGAGATTTCTGTGAGATTCTGTAAAATAATTAAATAGTGTTATTTCTAAGTGAGCAAGTTCTATTGGAAGCAAAGACAAGAATAAATAAGAAGAATAGTCATCTTGATATACTCAACTAATCAGCATGGTAAATTAAACAATACTTTTCATTTTAACACATATTTAAGTATCAAAAAGAGAGATCTACTGAATGCCAGGTCGTTTTCTTGGCATTAAACTCGTTACATTTTATCAGAGACGTGAAAATTCACGATATTTTCCTTCTTCTGTATAAATATAATGATAGTAAAAATGTTATCGATTAAATATCTAATATTACGATAATCTCCCCTAGCTGTTCAGTTTGCGTAACAAAAGTTTCCAACATTCACAGTTTGAGTGGTGCTGGCGTAAATACGTAACGAAAGGGCAAACATACTAACTTACTTTAGCATTTTAATATTAGTATGAAGGAATGGAAGGTATAATATTCAAACTGAAAAATGTATTTGCAATTAAGACTATCCCTTTATCATGTTAACGGTGTATTGCGATTGCGTAGTTACACAGATCTTTTACATCTACTATCGAATGTAAAATTATTAAATTGGGTACCTACTGAAATAGACAAATCAGTTTCTAACCATTGCTTATTTTATTAGTAGGTAGTAGGTACTAAGCCTTATTAAGAATATATCTAATATACCAGCAAGATTAAAACCGAACCTTATTCTTGTGTAAAACTTGACTTGACACACGTTTTATTTACATCAGTAAGCACAAAATCGAACATTCCCGTGTTAGTCGCATGAGGGATTTCGAGATAGCTCTCCCGGTAAACTTACGACAATGTCGTTTATTTAGTAAGCTTTCAAACAATTCTGTTTTCGGGTCTGTCGACGAACGGGAAATTAAACGGGACGCAAATGTGAACACTGCGAATTGACGGGAGACTGGAGAAATATTTGTTTTGCTCGTGTAAGTTCAGAGGGGTTCGGGCCACTGGAATGTTTCCGATAGTTAGTGTTACACTTGCAAAAAAGTAGAAGTAACATTTGGACAGTGATGGATCTACTGTCTATGTTTTCGGGGAACGCAGAATTTAAATAGTTCTTAAAAACTTTGAATTTTAATTTTTTCAATGTCTTCTTCGTTTCAGTTAGTTCTGTTCTGTTTAATTTAAAGGTTCTAAATATGAACGGTTGAGTATTGAGTATGTATACACATGCACAAAGGCCAAAACTTAACAATATCTTCAGGTCATTGAGATATAAAGTTACGACTTACGACCTTTTGCACAGAAGGCCAAGCACAATAAAACTAAAAAAAAACATATTTACGCTCAATGGATACACTTACGCATTATATACAGACTTTAAGGTGTACTCTGTATGTTTTCACTCCGAAAACCATTTGCAAATGACTATTATTAGCCAATGTGCTTATTTGTGTCGCCATTCTGCAATAAAATGATCCGTAAAAGCCAGAACCCATTCAAATATTGTTGTACTGAAAGTCCTTACAATATCATCAAAGAAAATCTCCTATATTCTACCGAGTATATTACAGAATAAAGGCGAAAAATGTGCGTCCCGAGTCCCGACATTGGCTCTAGCAAATCTAACATTCCAAGTAGGCATTCTCGTAAAAGAACATGTGCTTACTTCCGTAAAAAAAAATTTATAACCTCAGAAGCAAAATTGAAATAGCACAAGTATAATGCATTATTCATTGGGAGGCTATGAATATGTTGAAAGGTGAAATGATGCTCGCTTCTAACCAGAAAGCCAGCCAACAGTAAGTTAAACCTGCAAAATGAGTTTCGCACTATCTAATTAAGTATTCAGTTTTGTGTTTGAAATTGTACCTACATCTGTAAAACGAAGCTAGATAATGGATTATCTTATGATTTGTACCGCTGTTTATTTGATTAATTTTATTATTTCCTGACGTTTCTAATAAATTTACACTGTGGTCGAATCTGTAGAATAAAATTTTATTCCGATATCTGGTATTTGCGGATCATAAATTAAAATCTAGTTATATAAGACTAGTCCAAATAAAATACATAAACGTGCGAAAATGTATTCTAACTTGTAACATACCCATTTCACAAAACTTAGTTTCAAATACGATGTTACTAGTAACTACATTTAAAACACTAGCAATTTTTAGTTTTAAAAGCGTTAGCTGCAGAAAGTTTTAACAACCTAACAAATGAGACTCAAAAATAAAGAGAATACAGTATAAACTGGCTGGACAGAGATAAACAAAATGAAAACAACTTTATTGAAAACTATACTATACATCGTGCGAAGGTGAAAAAATTAATATATAATATACGCATGTGATGAGCAACCTGCATTGTATCGTATTTCATATCAGTAATTAATAAAACTGTTAAGTATATGTACTTAGTAGTTTTACACCTATTTTAAATTAATAGTTTACAGACAAGCCTCTAATAATGTAAGGAAATGATGAATGTCAAACTAATATTAAAGTCACGGCAACGCAAAGATTAGATGTTGAAAGTTTCCCTACGGAAAGCGGACGCGGCCTGACTGCTGACGGCTGCCTCGAATTCATATTTCACTGTTTTAATTAAACCGACGATCGACGGCAATGTAAGTGTACTACACTATAATACAGAGCAATAAAACAGATGTACGTACGTATTGTACGTGGTTACGTGGAAATCAATTTGTAATTTGTCCCTATTTTCAGACTTGCATAGTTTCAACCTGAAACATTTGCTAACAGGACTATACATATTTTAGTGAATGGGCATGACTTATGATACTTATTCAATTTGTAAGATTCCACAATAATAAATGATCATGAACCAGTTTTATGTACCAATCCATCAATATGTTTCCTACATAATGATAAATTAATCTGGATGGTTTTGCTCGCTTATCAAACAAAACTAATACATACCTATTTGGTTATCTTGCAACTTTGTTCGGAAGCAAGATCGTGTTAACTTTCTATAGATTGCCAAAACTTTCCAACTTTATCTAATCTCTAAAAGTTTCCAATTACCATTTGTCTGTTGCCATACTGATTTGGAATCTAAAAAAACAATCTAACAGATATCCCACGCAGGCTTTTGGAAGAGAAATTAAGAGAAATGGGTCGGTTTTTCCACTTAAGAGGGGTTTCGTGCCTAGGTGGTTGTCTCTGAGCGATTAAAGCTTTTTGTGGAAATGTTTTTAAATATTATAGTTACGATAAAACGTTGAAAAGATCATCAGGGTGGGCGAATGTGTCCCCATATGGTTAACATAGACGAATAGTTGTTATCTAAATTGTAGGTACTTACCTCTAGGATCAAATACGAGTACCTATACCAGAATACCTAGGTCCCTATAGAAGAATAAAAAATACACTCTATTAAAATTTATTACTCATATTTCTCTTATATAACTAACTTTTTAGTATTCCGGTGTGGAAATAGTGGATGAAAAGAAAGCGCTTAGAAAAGCTCTCTTTTGCGGTAGAATGAAACATTTTACACTTGGACAATAATTATAATTATACTAAACGGTAATTGTTTTTAACCGACTTCAAAAAAGAAGGAGGGTCTATGTTCGGCTGAATGTATTTTTTTAAATACAACATACCAATGAATTCTTTAAAAAAAGGATAACCTCAACAGTCAAATAGATTTTATATGGCAAATCCAAAGCTTCGATTTCATTTAGGATTTCACATGTATAATTTCCACAAGTCATTTTTATTAATGTCCATAATTAATAAGTTATTGAATTACCTTATAATGTAATCAAATCACCGTATTGAACCATCAATGTTGTTTTTCTATGCTAACTTTATAACTTTTCCTAAAAAAAACCTAATGTGAGAAGAACCCCTATTTAAGTGAAACTATAACGCAAACACAATACCTAACTAAAAATATCAGTTTAATTAAATACCAGAAGCATCTGTTTAATACCGTGGGTATTGAACCGTAAACAGGCGTGATATAGCGGTCAATAAAATGGGAGAGGAATATCAGGTCGTTAGGTAGATAGAGCAATGAAGGCTGAGGCGGGCAATTTGCCGCCGGGGAATGAAATTGTGCATCTGCACGAAAACGCTTTTACATTGGCTCGTATTTTCTCTCTGTAAACGTTGAAAGCAATCTAATTGAGATTTAATTAGAAGTTACTTGTCCCATTTTATATAGGTTCTATAATCTAGTAGGTCGATTGATTTATTCTATTTACTAAAAGCGGTCTTCATTCTATTCTAACCTTCTTCTGGCATGCAAAAAAAAATATTGACAGCAAACTTTCCATCACTACTTCAATTGTTAAACATTTCATTTAAGAGAATCGTCAATTTATTCGGAAAGAACAGATAAAGTCTGTTGTTTATACACAGTTACCAAAATTTTATTACATCATTTATCGCGTGTTCCATCGTAGACATCAATTAGACGAACCCACAATTAACGATTACAAATTCCCTAGACATTTAGGTCCAAGGACTGAATAATGGGTGTTAAATTTACTACAAAATACGATATGGTTTAATCCAGACGTTTAAGGACTCAAAATACAGAACTTAATCTTCTGTAACCTGACGGCAACTATTAACTAAGTCGGCCTAGTTTGGAGATGGAACTATTGTGTTTTGACCTAATTTAGGGATTTAGCCCCATTCCCACCTGTGAGGAAACTTCTGCGAGGAATGGCTCACAGACTGTCCTGTCCTGTCATAAAAACTATTAAGCGTAAACTGCCGGGCGTGTTATCCCGTCAGATGGCAGGCATTCTTGCTAATCACTGCGAATGCAATATGGAGTTCTGCCGTGCGGTAGCTTGTGAGAACTTAGCAATTCAGTTGCAAGTTGTAGAGTGGACTAACTTTCATATGTACCTATATATAATTTGTGGTGAAAAAATTTGTGGGGTGAAATTTGAGGTGGTCGGTAAAAGTGTTCAATTAAAAGTTCAATCTTACTGTTAGTAGGTAATTAAAATACATCGAGTTTGAAGTCCATAGATTCAACACCGTGTAAATTGTTATGAGTCTACTTTTCGTTCTTAGCCACTGCAAATGTAATATTAAAGAATATTATTAATATCGTATCGTCTAATGAAAACGTGTTCAAATGCATTCTCTGGTTGTATGTAATATAAAAACATCACGACCCCAATAACCGAGAACGAATGAACGAAAGAAAGGATTTATCATCATTTTCATGACCGCATTTGCATGCAAACAACTTTTACGCGAAATAATATGAAAACCTAGTTTTTTTAAAGAGTTTCTCATTGCAGGCCTAATGGGTCAATATTAGTCACACATCAAACAAGTTGCAGTTGGTCGACCTGAAAATGACCTGGGTCAATTGGCAATCGAAATTTACAGAAGAATGTAACTAGGTATAATTTACTTTTAGAAATTCGATCGATTTATTTTAATCTTCGCCAACACAACTATCCATCACTAGTCCTAATATGTATTTACCTATTTGAATAAAAAACGCGACTGTAATGAGCGTCTGAAAAATTTATCAGTTTTACTGAGAAAAAATGTAGCTATAGACTTCAGCGATCTCCACATTATTAAGTAAAGTTATAGAAGCAACTTCGGCTTTCGTGCATGAATTAGCCAAAGGAGTTTTAAATTCAGTTTGCTTGTAGACTGCGAGCTGTGCACTGCTGATATAGAACATTTAGTCATTTTTCCTTACTGAAACAAAGTAGGTACGATTGCTATCATGTGTTGGATACTACCTACAATAGCAGTTGGCTAATTTTTTCATGCTGAAAATGTAATGAACGGAAAAAAATTACACTTCATTCATTTTAAGCAATAAAGTGATGGTAAAATAGTTTTGTTTATAACAGCAGCTGGCCTTGACAAGGTCTTTTTAATGAAGTTAAACGAGTACTGCCCCCTTACCATGAACTCTTAAAACAGGACAGTTTACTATGTGAAAGCGAGACGTCGCTATGTGCAGTGTAATGCGGCGTCCCGCTTTCACACCGTAAACTGCCCTGCTTTAAGAGTTCATGGTAAGGGGGCTGTAGCCAAATTATCACCATAAGTACCAGAAGATAACGGAAATCGCGATGTAGTGTTAAATAATTCAACTAATTTTAAATTAATTACTTGTTCACGCCTTAGCCGATTTGGATGGTACATATACTTACCTATGTATTTACTCTGTGGTATGACAGACATAGAATTCATTTTGGATTAGAACTTTTTGTACATGATTTTAATCTGGCGAGTTCAATCTGTTCAACTAGTTGATCGACAGTAGGTCCCTTTTATAATTCTTCATAACTAAACTTTTTAAAATTCTGAAAATACACAAGCTCCCTGATTGAATGTCACGGTATTGTCATTCGAATTGGTTAGCATGATTTATTTTGTTGAATGAAGGCCATTTGTTTCTTATAGAAAGACGGGTTGAATTTGCATTGCAAATTACTATGTGGGAAAAGCGGAGAGCGGTAGCGGGGGGAAACATCACCATTTTAATAAACATTGTCGTACATATCTTTTTTATTATTTGTTTTCCTCAATAATTACGTCGCAGTACGTATTACAGCGTTGGATTTCATCAACAATATACGCAGAATAAACCCTACTTTTATGTAAGTTAGGTAATACAAGGACAGAATAAATGGAATTTGAAATGACTGCGAGCGTGGGCCCACAGATAAGATAAAGGATCAAATGAATTTAAGAAAGGTCGTCCAAGCTACATAGGAGGCTTTCAATAATTTATTAAAGGCACATTTACCCTTTTTATCAAAATCGATGTATTCGGCATAAAACTATAGGTCTAGTCAGAGAACTAATACATGACATGCAAATGTCGAATGAAACAGACACAGTTCGACATACGGATCATGTAAATTCATTTCGTTGATGATGATGTTGATGCAACTCTAAATCACAGATTGCCAAAAAGTTGGTCTATCTATGCTAGGTTCATGGTTCGAATGATACAGTTGAACTTGTCGTTCTTATAAACATCATTTAGATAAAAATCACTCAATATAAAAACCCAAAGCTAAATAAAAAAGTAAAAAAAATATTTATCATACAATTTTGTTTGTGTACGTAAAACTATCAACATAATAATATTGTATGGAAATACAAAGCAGCTGTATTTATTGTCAAGGTACAGTCAGCAACATTAAGTGGCTGAACATTTAACTTTTTGAAGAACAAATTCTTACATTGTAAAAATTCTAAAATATTCACAGATTTCGTTTCTTATCATAATTTTAAAGATTGAGGACAGTCTGAAGATTCAGAAATAGATGTTATAGACTAGGAGAAATATCAAGTGTATTACTAGCCATCAATGAAACACTAAAACAAGTTTAGGGCATTCGATTAAAAACGAAATACTGCATGTTGTACAATATCCGTTCTAATCACTCCTCATAATGTCCAATCCAATATATCATCATTCATAATACCAGTGACATTTGTAATCAATCCCTCTAAGGCTTTCAGAGTTGAATAGCGAACAAATTGGAATTACTAATATGAGTATTAGCGTTATGGATATTTATTAAGTAATTTAATGTGAGCATTAAATTACTTAATAAATATCCATAACGCTTCGACGAAAGAAACTAACATTACTTATATGGATAAAAAGATAAATTTTCAAATAAATCAAAATTAAGTTATTTGAATATATTATTTAAAATCCAAAGTCATTCAGTCACATTATCAGCATATTTGCTTAATGTCACTAATAAATAACGTTGATTAATGAGTTAGTACGAGTCAAGGCCACGTATTTTTTTGCAAGGATAGACGAAAATATCCGAAATTCTTGGTGCATAGATTTAAGAATTATTAATGACGTCACCCTTTGATCCGTGAAACTGTAAACAAATATAATTCAAGCTACACTAGTCGGATATCTCAAAGCGGGTCTCACGTGACTAGTATCTACGTACTTCACAAACATACAAAGTAGTAATACACAAGCAACTCGTAAATAAAATAACTCGCACTGTTCTGTCACTTAGTGAGCTGCGAAGGGATACTAAAATATGCAATACTTTGATAAAATCAGTAGAATAGAGTTCCTAATCTATTACTTGACAGTAAAAAATACGTTATGGAGAAGGACTAAAATAAGCTAGATTAAAAGTAAATTTTATTTTAGTCGATGATTATCGAATACCCGGATCCGGAAGAACTTTCTCACTTAGGTAGGTTAGGTATATGACGTTTTAACATTTTGCACTAATATCCAAAAGCAAACATTTCCAAAAACCATAATATTTTAATTTAAGTTTAAATTATTTGTACCGCAACTCCTTGAATTTAAAACTTTGTAACTTGCTAAAGTTGTTACTAGTTTTAACCCTGAGAAAATCAATTTGTCGTTAATTACAGGAATACCATTAAGTTGCCTGTTAAGTCCGTGACGAGGCACAATCTGTGTTTAATTACTGGGCGACTTGCTCTATTGTAATAATGGGGACACTCGGTACGATCTTACGAAGCTTTGACAACCTTAAGAGTGTGTTGTTGTTCTATAGAAATGAACCTATTTACCAAAGTTTGTAATTAACTTAGAATTCAATCGGACTAAATGTTTTTAGAAGATTTGCAAATAATAGGCAGGTTCATATAATGAATTAATCAAAATTATTGTATATTTATATCTACAGTTAACATCAAATTAAAATATATTTACAACGAGACATAACAACGAGTCACAACTAAAATATGAATAGGTTAGAAATTAAACATTACGGTACTTTATTCGGCAGGAAAGGGATTTTGTTCTGACACTATCATAAGTTTGCAGACGTAAAATCACGTATTACTCCCAAAATGGAAAAAAGACGTTGTGAAAGTGCTGGTAGTTTAGATTTTTATAAATCCCATATAAATTAGATAAATTAAATACAATACCAGTAGATTCTCAATGGTTTTTGGTAAAATGTGACAACACGAAATTGTACCAAAATGGTCGTTAATGCGAAGGCGAATTGCCCTACTGAACTGTATTGTCTCGTATTTATTTTTGTATGCACCTTTTAAATGGATACGAAACCAAAACGTATTAGAATAAAACACCACAACAAACATTTAGGTACCAACAACAAGTAAATAGTTATCGGGGGCGGGAGCGAAGTGAATTTCCTACTTTTTTGGGTCATTACGTTAAAACACGATCCTGTCCCACTCACTGACGTCATCCTCGAAGGAGACCGAAGCGGTTAACATTGAGCTCGTGTAAATAAACCAACGGTTACTACTTACGTACACACGTAGATATTTACGTCAATCTCTACCATTGGTAGATCGTGTCCGAGATGTATGAATGTATTGTTAATTTCTGCTAATGGTCGCATCTACAAGAAGTAATTGTGCCTTCGGCTTAACACTATGTGAAATTTCTTAGTTTTCGGTATTGGCTAGTGTTGGATAAAAGAGAACGCCTCTGCCTTCACCACGGTTGCAAAGCGTGATAGTATGAATTATGAAATGTTCTTGTTTCGTGAAAAATAAATGCTAACACACTTCTCTAAAGAAGCTAACTAACATATCATACGTAATAATTAGTCTAGTATTTTCTCAATTGTAAGAGTCTAGGAGTGGTCGATGGTTAAAGATGTCAAAAAGTCTTTACACGTAGCGCAAAAGTCTCTACAAAAAATTCTATAGCGGAAAATCACCTATCAGTTAAAGAATATGTGACACCCGTTTTTCCAAACAATTTACATACATATAGTACCAAACAGCAAATTATGGAAATCATGATTTAGCATAATCAGTGTAGGTCATGCTCAAAAGAACCATGACCGTGGCCTGGTCGTGTCGCCTTCATGAAACATCCGCCCGTTATTCGGCCCGGTGTAGCATGAGCATGAAACATCCTTGAACAACATCCAATGAAAAGCAGGCATGAAAACAGCGATGACGTCATGAATAGCAAGCCTGGTGCATCTACGGCATCTACCTCATGAGAATATTGAAAATACGTCTTACTTTTCACATTTTCCTTAACACAAACAACAGTAAAGATATGTGTGATAATATTATATTTTAGCATCATTATCATTATTTACAACTCAAACACGTGTAGGTAGATCTTATTCTAAGATGAAGGTGTGACATGCGACTATATATCTAATTTGTTTGTCTCTGTACCTGTACAGACTGTACATAACATATATGATAACGGTTTTGATATTTGCGACTTCTGAGCATGAGGCCCTGTGTCCGAATCCCGGGTCGAGCAAAGTGTTACTGCGTTTTTCCATTAGGTTTTTCTCAGTACCAGCGAGGAGTCTGGAATTCGCCCTGGTGGCTACCCCTATGGGGAATACAGGCTTAGTGTTATATTATTTTTAGAAATCATTCGTACCTATAAATAATATACATACATATAGATTAACTGTAATTCGATTCCAACATAAAATAAAATAAAATAAAAAAATAATTACGCTGCGAATATTTAATACACGCACTCTACATTCAACTTTTATGATTATTTTAATTATTTTTACTTTTTAAATGATGTAAATAATTAAGGTTCCAAAGTGCGAGAAATCGAGGATTGCTATATTCAGCATTTTTCGATCTTATACATACTCGTAATATATGTATGAAGTAGTGCGAGAAACAATAGATTATTGTTCTGAAACTTGGAGGGGATGTTTGTAGTAAAGCTAAAGTTATTACACATGTTTGCAAAGGACATACAAACTAATTTCGCTTAAGTTTACTTACTAACTAGTGTAGAAACACAGTAAAAATCAAGATTCAAGATGGATTGAAAATAATCTAACAATATAAAGACATGTAATATGAATTTTGGAAAGTAGACCTTTGAAAAATTATAGACTTGAGAGTGATTGCGCTCGTTTCATTATATTATATTATTATTACCAATAAAACAGTTTATAAGGTAAAATGAGTTTGTAGAATAAATTCAATATTTATTAATATCGCGAGACCCACCTGTGGCCTGTGACCCACCGATGTTTTAGATAACAATCGAAATCATGCAATAATAATATTATTTATAGCGGTTAAAGTTTTTAAAACCTACTTCTGACCATATCTCTCAAATTGTATCATTTCTCCAAATTAACAGCGGAATGTGAAAATGAGATTTCTATCTGTTGTAACAATCAACATACGAAGGTACTACCCCTTCCTTATTACCGCCATAATTGTACCTAGAACATGGTTTATGTTATTGTTTATTTTATCGTGTTTCCTTAATGTAGGTACCGTCTTTGAAGCCAGTGATAAAATTAACTAATGCACATAATGTTTACTAAACATGTAGTTACGACCATGGAAGAATTACGAACACAGCGACTCTGTTCTATATCATCTAAGGTTGGAAATTAGACGACTTACCAAATGTTTTATTTCCCTGTTAAAATGTATTTCAACGCTTTCGGTCGTAAATGGGTCGCAAATTTTGTCGTAAAACGAAAAACAATAAAATGTTGAGGTAAAATCCTTGTATTCCTGCAGATATCATCATGCCTCTATTGTCTTGAGGAGCAGATAATTGTACTGTGGTACACCCTGGCTGGAAGCCTTTTATTGGTTCTCGCCAAATGTCCTGTTAAGCAGTACCTAATAATTATCTATTACTGTGAGAGAGACAGTAAGTAAAAAAGTTAAATTTTCTACAATACATTTTAAAGGAATACTAAACATTTGTTCGCTTCAACTGTACAAAAAATAACGAGACTACTACATTCGATATAATATTTTATACCAGCCATTTACTAGAATGGAAATTATAATCGTATTCCGAATACATATTCTCACAACGTTACCGCGGGGCGTGTTTTGAAAAGAATCCATTAGCATTCTTCAGGCAGACATTCACGTCACAGCGGCCTGGCTGAAATTCACTTGGAAGCACCTAGATAAAGTAAATTGCTGTTTCACTTGACAATGTCTATCTTCTGTACCGTATTTTTTATAAAAAATGTCGTCCCACACTAGAAATTTCTACTGTATCGTGAGTGCAATTTACAAACATGAAATATCACATACCTTACACAAACACGCAGGCTCGGGACAAACATCTGCGGATCACACAATTTTTTGTCGCTTGCGGAAATCGAGACCCTAGCGCAGCACTCGTATCGCTTAGTCACTGCGTCAATCAGGTCTTCCAGCGTTTTTTAGATACCTTCTTAAAATACAGCAGAAGAAAATAAAAGAATGTACTTTAACGGCATTTTTAAACCAAAATCTGAAACCAATGTTGAAAATATGCAATTGATGCAACTGAATGCCAACGTTTTTAATTTTTTTTTTATGCCTTTACCCCTTATCTATGCAATAATTTTATTACAACAATCAAATATAATTTAATAAGAATTCTGCTATTTTAAATAGCATCACTGGCACCGAGGAATCTAGCCGAGTATTCTCACGCAATTAAAACGGCATACTTATACATATGATATATGCCGTTATATATATGAGAATGACAATCTCATTAGTTCACTAATTAAAAGAGCCGTCGAAACAATCTTCTAGATTAAATTATTTAGACTTAAGATACAGTCCAGATGGCGCGTTTGGTGCACGTACGGACAATGTGCGTTCGTGTGGCACAGTGTTTGTTTCTACATGGTTTCCAAACATTTTGGTAAATAATAATAATAATAATAACAGCCTATAACTGTCCCACTGCAGGGCAAAGGCCTCTTCTTGTATAGAGAAGGATTGAGCATTGATCACCACGCTAGCTCACTGCGGGTTGGCGATTTCAGATAATTAAATCCAGGTTTCCTTACGATGTTTTCCGTCACCGTCAGTCAGTGGTGTCTTAGAATATCTAAGAAAGTATTTATGACATTGAAACAGTCACATTGATACTTGCCTGGGTTTGAACCTGCAACCTCGTGCATAGAAATCCGGTATGTCAACCACTAGGCCACCACGACATTTGGTAAATAGTTAAAGTAAAATATGTATAAGTATAGTGAATATATAGCTTTTGTTCGTTTGATGTTTGACTACACTACCTTTTCATTAGTTTGAACATCCCTACAGAACAAAAGCAAACATATTTTCTCAATGCTTTTCTTCATACCCACAGTGAACCTGTAATATGTACATGTACCGACTGTATATAGTTGGTTCGAAACTCTCTCTCTATTCTAAAGCGCCCTATGGGCCAGACCTAACTCTATAAGGAACAAAAACTGCTCTTATAATTGTTTCTTTACGTTTTAATTAGATGGCTATAAGCTGCTTAACTTGTAAGTAAACAGTGTTTGTATTCATTAGGTGTTATTAGTAGTTGCCGATTACATCATAGTTTCATAGCTTTATAATTAGTAGGTATTCACAAAATAATGTATAATAAATACATAGGTTGAATTATTTATGAGCGCTTGACTTGATTTTTCGCAAGTCTTGCAAAAACTTGCCGAGACTACAGTCACAGTCGTAAATGCCAAAATAAATGTAGTGCTATTCATAATTTAAGTGTTATAACCACTTATGTTACACAATTAATTTTACCTTTAGATTAATTTTACCTTTAGATAGATTTCTTTACAGTCCACAGCTGTAGGTACAATAATAGGGCACTAAACGTACCAACAATGAAACTTTATTCATACAAAGTGCCTAAACAAGCAAAACAAATTCTAACCTGCACAAGGGAAATTATATGCCTGCTGTAGTTGTTTTTGTTAATTGAAAACAATCATGGCATTTGGTAGGCGTCCCCGACAATAAAAACCGGCTGTTCTCAACGCACCGACCGATGATTAAATCCCTCGACATTGCGGTATTCCAATACCCCCAAATATGTAAACATCGGCTTTTGAATAAAAAATAGGAAATCCGACTTTCAATAAGGATATTTTGTATGCATAGCGGCGCAAAGACTCAGTGCCAATAAAACGGGGAATATGTTAATTTTGACGATAAGAAGTAGTTGTGCGATGAACCAAGTCGATTCTAAGGGGATCAATTTCGAGGTGTAATCCGCCGCCTGAGTCTCTGAAGGGATGCTTTTGAAATAGATAACTGAGGGGATTATTGTCGTCTGGGTGACATCAACAGCTGTAAACTATCACCTTATAACATAACAGTTCACGATTAATTCATTTTGAAGAATTTATTGGTTTAGTATTGACTTTTAAGGCTATAATTAAATAATAGTGGCTTTATTTATGTAAACCTTCACGTGTTCCGTATAATAGCATTTTGTAAAAAACTATGTCGTTTAAAGTCAGTTACTAGCACTTCACAGTTCTTTTAATTAAAAATTTAAAAATATATTTTTCCATGTGTATCTTTACCAACCTATTTTTACAGACCGTAGATTTATTCTTTTGTTTCATAACCGAAAGAAATGTAACAAAAGCGAAACTTATCTAGATCTCGACTCGACAAGTCTCATTAAAGGGATAAAGATAACAAAAATCCATTAAGCATTGTTTGTAGAGCTTGAGGAAATACCTATTATAAGTAAATATGTATTGAAAAGCTTCGAATAAAAAATACTAAGCAACGTTTTTATTATTGGTTATATTGTCACTTGTCAGCCAAAAACGTGATTTCAAGGAAATCGTTCTAGAAACCTGTTTCTAAATAATATGCAAATTGCCCAAACTGCAGGTCAAGGTGCCTTATTTGTTATGGATCGAATTTTATGTCCTTGTTATCATTGTCTCAAGCATACCTACTTAAGACTTTTTAATAATATCTCTCTTGTTCTCAACTAGAGTTTTATTATTCTCAACGTAGAGCTTTTCGCAACATTTTACATTTCAATTTTAGTCTTTGTGCATACCTAGTGTAATTATTTAATGCAATTGCATGTACATAACTATTGCACTACTTAAGACCCTATAAATAAATAAGAAATAACGAGATCCCGCTAATGCTTTCAAGGGAATTAAATCTGCATCGCTACATTTTTTACTTTCAACACGTAGATATCTTTTTACAGCATCAAAAGAAGTCCACGTGAATAAAACCTTAGCGTTTTTTCCTTTCAATGTGATGAGGCAAAAGGAACATTCCACTAATTAATTATAAATAGAAACAAGCTCTCCTTAAAAAGAGAGTTAAGTAAAACAGAAGTACGGAAATAGGAAAGTAGGTACTTTGAAAATACACAAAATTTGTTTCTAGAAAGGTAAGCAGCGACAATAATTAAATATTATTGTATACTGCGTTGTAACGACAGTCTATCAAAACGCTTGAGATTGCAATTCGTTTGATAGAACCTGTATTGAGCTCATTAGTAAGCCACACGACCTGTTTTTTAGCCGTCCAGGCCAAAGGTGGAGAAATGTGTACAGTACATGTGTGCAGTATTTTCTTTGTTGGAACCGTTTAGGCTTATCACAGACCGACACACTCAGCATAGTTCGATGCCGACATTAATTACTCATACATTTTGTCAGCCTAGCTTGTCGCTATCGGTCCTAGTGTGCGGCCATATGGCCTACAAAATGTATGTAAATCATCCCGCAACTTGTGGCTAACTGCATGTAGTTATGGGTAGTGGTTGCGTTGTGTCATTAGGTATTCAATATCACAGGCAGATAGTTGTACTTTTTGATCGTATTCAACTTTGCTCTACCTTTTAATCCTAACGACTCTTTGACCGTCGGACATCAAAAATATACCAATCTGCTAAAAAAATCTTTTTATGAAATCAAATAATCATAATGTTTGGAAAGCATGTCTCATTTATCATAAGTATGAGCCTGTTACTGAATCGGCGCCAAATATAATGTCTATCAACAATACAAGGAAAACACAACTAAAGGTCAGAAAACCAATAATATTCTATTTTTTAACTACTTCATAATATAAAGTTCTAGTTGTTCTTGTTCTTGCTCTGTCTGTAATGTTACCAGTGGTAGAGCAGACCATAATTACGACCCAAAATAACCGCACTAGAGGATTGATTGGATGTATACTTAACCGCCCCAGTTTGCCTGCGAACAGTTTTACTACAGTTCTGTACCATAGAGAGTTGGTTTGTTGTGCAGAGCTTTGAAACAGTTTCTCATTTTCAGGAAGTTTGAAAAGTATATATTGTACATATAACATTTTCACGAACGTTCAGTTTGCAAAAGGTGAAAAGTGTTATATTGGAGCTTGTATACATGTACATATGTACTTATTTCTGGCAATGCTAACAAGTATTTATGCGTATTCGACATAGCTAGTCATCTAATTGAATGAGATTTTCAACTACATGTTCCTGATATCACTCGGAAAAATCAAATAATTGATTACGTTTATCACACGCCCACGTATCGTAGTAACATCTCTTAGATAAGATTTAAGTGCAAACAAGCTAGGCTGGCATTGCGATTTAGATAAACGTTTGATCGAGGGGACCGACATTGAAACAACACGATATGAAGCTTTTATCCTAAAAACCTTTTTGCAAATGTCGGCGTGACAGCCTTACTGAGTCTCTGAAAAAGCTATTAATTGGATACATTAATTAACCTGTCAGTGTCCATTAGTCGTTAAATTGGTTTTCGATAAACGCTGTGGTGGTAGCTACTGTTACTCGAGTTCGTTAATTAAATAATTTGTGTGTTTATGATGATTTTCATTCATGATGATCATTATTTGAAACCTTAGCGTCTTTACATCTCATTCCATCCACAATTCATTAGAACTATCCTTACGCATCGTGGTCAAAGGAAAACTAAAAAATTGTAATATACCTTATATTTAAAAAATACTAGGTATTCCTGAATGTTGACTTGTAACATCGGTTTAAATGATACCCTCAAGAAACGAGGGCAAACTACTTAACAAAACCAGTTGCACCCAAAAGGAAATAAGATACTGTTCAGACGATAAAATATACCCCTGTCTCCGCCTGGCCTTTGACGAAAATGGATATTTATGTGATGCGCCGCATAGGGTAAAAATCCGACCATTAAAAAAATGGGAGTATTTTATAAACATAATTTATAATAAGTTTTGTGCTTTAGTCGGGCAGGTGCTGTCAAAAAGGCTAGAAAAGAAGACATCTAAAATTTTTATATACTTACATGGAGAACCTTTGAAATTAAGCAAAATTCTATTTCATTTAGGGCACTAATATGTGGTTTATGGAGTTGTTTGTTGCTTAAATATAAGACCCTTAGTCATCTTTATTGAATTTGACAGCATTAAAACTTGCAATATCAAAATTTAAAATTGAACCAATACGCCTTAATCAAGTTACTCAATCTAATCCATGTCACTCTATCTCGTCAAATTCTGCGTCGGAAATGATGCTAGCTAAAGCTATATATTATATACAGCTGCAATAGCCAGTATGCCACTCTATATAGCCGGCCATATAAAACGACGGATTGACAGGAAGACGTCGTTGGAACCTCCGACCCTTCAGTTAGTGGGCGGAAATTATTCGCCGACGTCAATCGATCTTTACGGTCATACGCTTAATAAATAAAAGGTTAGAATAGTGTTTCTCTTTACTTTTGATCCCACGCAACAAGTCAGAGTTAAAAAAAGAACTAAAAGTAAAGGTCAGGATAACAAACAGCGGATGATGCAGGAAAAAGCTTAGAAACAGTCCTTATGTATTACTCTCACCCACATTGTCTTGTATTTACATGACATAAAGCATACAAGCATTAAAACAAACAAAAATATAGTTCCGTAAGAAATAAAATTCACAGTCTTGCTTACGAAACGGAAAGCAACAAAAAACGCCGTGAACCGAATTCAAATGAAGTTTTTTAATGTAATCAAGTGATCTATAAGGTGTGGTGAATAAAAATGACGAGACGAATTTCCTGGCTTCCTTAATCGAATGCAAAATTCAATACGGGGAGGCAGTGCCGGATGGAACCTCACCGGTGAACCGTTTAGGGGTCTGGTCGACGAAAACAAAGCATTGGTAGACGTAAATAAATGTAACTGAGGGCACTAAAACCACTGCGGAATTAGAAAAAGAAAAGTTTAACACATACTTAGATTTTATCAAGAGTTTTTTTTTGCAATTACTTTTAACTCATTTTTGACGGAAAAAGACGGGGAAAAATGCCGATGCTACATTAGTACATCAAACATTAAATTGAATCTACTTTGATCCATCGTTTAATCCAATTAAATCGTCTACGTCAGATAAGTCAGGTTAACAACTATTCATTGGCGTTCAAGTCTGTGTATAGAATCCGTCCAAAAAGCGATAGGAAATAGTTTTATTTAGTGCACTCGTATATTGTCTTAATCGCGATATTTGGAACTGCCCTAAGTTGCCCTAAAAATGGATTATGACATTCTGGCGCTTCGTTGACATGAAGCAGCAATAGCTTAGGTTTCTTACAAGAAAAATAGGGCACGAAAATCGCAGATTTGTAATTGATTATATGTTAATAATAATAATATGTAATTCAGGTAATTCATATCATTCAGGCTGTCCGTGCCGTGAAATTACAATTACAATGGTCAGAAGAATTAAAATGATTTGGATATGTTTGCATTGTTTACCGTTTCAATTCCCAATGCTAGCTGAAAACAGACATACTAGATGTGTACGTACTGTTCGTTACAATCTAAGTAATATAGTGAATATTCAGAGTGGGCAAGTTTGACAGCATTTCGGTTCGAAGTCGCTACAAATAACCAGTTTTTGCAGTTTCAGAACCGTTTGCAGTCCTTAAGTCTTCTTAAAATGTCATAACTTTCCAAGCTGAGAGACCAAGCGTCGTAACAACATAGCAGTTGCAGAATCCAACAGAAAAGTAAAACAGGTGTTTCAATTGGAGAACATTTTGTTTAAGGCATAGGTATGACTAATTTGATTCGATACGTGGTCGACCTTCATAGCCTGATTACAATATGTATGTGAGCAAACAACTAATTTTAATGAATCGGTAGAAATATAAAGATAGCAGAGGCGTGTAGTTGGTAATTATTGAACACCAAAAATCGGAATTTATACACATTGCTTGCGATACAATACACTTTTTCACAATAACTATTTTCAATTGATTAAAAGGTACTTAGTAGATATATTGTATACTAGCACAAATAGCATAGCTCTGTCTCGTCATCCACAGTCAACACAATAGCTTATTTCCCTCATTCGTACCTCGCGTGGAACGACATATTAATTGATTTAGTACTTCTGTGAAGACCAGGACGTCACACAATAGTTGATCGGACAGATATATCGTTTATATAGTCCGTAGTCTTATAGTCCATTCAACTACGTCTTGAATATCTTCATAAGATCATTCTGTTTTAGTCTGCAAACTTGTTCTTTTCTTTTTGAATAATTGTCTTCATAATACGTCGTTTGCGGCAGTAAAAGCAAAACAATTGAATATAGTCGCGCATTGTAAAATACTTGCGAAGTCCACTGTCGACGTCGTGCGTGACTCGTGTCATGCTGCCAAGACTCGTCGTGGTATCTATACTTATTACACAGTCCTGATTGTTTGGACATAGATTACTTCTCACAGAGGTGGCTCTCAAAGCAACAAATTCAATATAAGTTTACATGAACTTTAACAGAACTGACATTAGGTCCCAGTCCAAATATTTCTTGACAACGGACACATGGTTTCGGTGAGACTAACTTTTAAATTATTGTATTATTTTTATTAACAGCGAACCCTATATCAATTATAGAAAATTATAAATCGATATATTTTATGATTATAGCCTTAAGCCAGTATTGTGTGTAGGTCATCAACCTGTCTTTAAATACAACCACTACATCACAAACTAGGCAACAAGCAATCAAAAAACCAGTTATCAGTAACGCGCTTGCGCTACGAACAATGAATACTATCGATGACATTAAAAATCGTGAACAAAATGCCTAAACATGACTTGTTATTGACTGACAGAAGGACGAAGGAGCTGACCTTGTTCGGTAACACATCACCTGACAGGTGATGTCTTGAAGGTGTTCACACTTTGTTTTTGGAATATTTTGAAGCGAGATCCGATAGAAACAATAAGGACATTATAATGGTTTTCCGTAAGCAAATGCAGCGGTTCGAGTGTTTGCTTGCCTTTATCAGGTAATAAGGATGAAATTCCAAAATATAATGGACCATACAAACAACTGTTGGAAATAGTATTATTCACTAAGACAAAACACCTTTTCTATACCTACTACAAATTGAGAATACAATGCATTATGCTCTACGTTCGTCGTTCGGTCCACATACTCCACATTAAATTCCAAGTCTCTCATTTATACACAATTCGTATCAATAACAAGGGCATAAATCCCTTTTTTATGAGTGTTTAGTTAACAGGTTGTTTGACGCATGATCGCCTAATGTTTCAACATGTTACCGTTACTCGTTTTCACACTTTACGAGGGTGTTTACGTGAATCTTTGGACACGTGGCTATGGCTATATTCTTCTTCGTAGATACAAATCGCCTTGTTGATCTTGTAGCTTTTACGGTAAATGTCTACCCTTGCCTTTGATTTTCTGGTTATTCGATTTGTTACACTGATCGTAAACAATCCTTGTGATCTAAGGTCATTTCAAAATATGTTGTTTTAGGTAATACTATGATTTATATTCAATTGGAAAACACACCTGCTCTCAATTAATTAAATTACTTTGCTTTTGGGTGTGGTTTTATAACATAGTGCTGTGATACGCTTTTATCAATCGTTTATATAAAAATCGTAACCCTTCTTCTGGCACAGTCGGGTAAGAAGGCCTGCGTGTGGTTTTGTAATATGCGTAGTGTATTGATATGCTTCTGGAATCGTTTATAAAAAAGGTAGCGACGCACGTGTTTACTTAGGTAAACAGATTCAATTGCGCATGGCAATGTGGACAGCGTATTTCGCACGGCGACAAAAGATCAACAAACACTTTACATTTGTTTACTTTGGTGGTCAACAAATTTGGGTTTTTTATCGTCAGTATAATAGAAGTGTTTGCTTACTCGTCATCACCACGTATGTCTACAACTTCACATGTTTCTTCCGGAGTGACGCAAGAGCCAGGCCTCATGATCAATAACGTAGGCACTCCTCCATCTATATTTTCTAGTGATCAAGTAAATGTACTTTTTGATATCTATTACAACTTTCGTTGTTTTTATGCTAGAGATGAAGTAGAGAAAGAGGATTGTCAGTGTTAGTTAACATTTCACCATTTTTTTGTAGTACAGTTATTATATGTTGAGATCACCTTTAAGATGTGTATTTTATAACTGCGAGTTTTATAAGTGCCAGTGACACCCTAGCTAATCTTAAAAAAAACATAATTGTTTCATTATTACCTTACTAAGAAAACTTGTCTCTGAATCACAAACAAATAGGAAAATGGAATAAAAACAGCTATGATTGTCATAATTTCCAACAACCTAAACAATTTGTATTGTTTTCCCTCGTTATCGTTGCCAATTAGTTAGGACTGTACGTTTGATGTTACAAATGCATAGTTAAATACACCAATAGGCGTTTTTGCTATTCGCACCGACGACGATTCGATATTGGCCATGCGAATGGTAAATTCACGAACAAAACAAATATTCGTTAGATCACTAGTATCTTTGTTGAGTTTTAGCGTTTCAATCGTCAGCGATAAGTAAATAAATAATTCCGTAAACAGTTACAAATATGAGTACACATTCCTATATTTACCAGCTGCACCCAGTGTATTTGCTTACGTGACAATTAGTTAATCATTCCTAGAAGTTAAGTGCTAAACGAGCATACCTATCAAATAAATGATATAAGTAGGTATGTTGTGTTGTTTCTAACCGCTATTTTGCGATATTCAATTATAAATTGAAACCGCATAATTATTTGATTTGTTGAAATTTGACCAAATATTTAGTTTGGAACTTATAATGCGTGACCGATTTGCACTTGACCTGCTTTAATTTTAATAGGTACAGTAATTAGTAACGACAGTATATTCAACCTTTCTAACACTTTCTCTGAGTCAACCGAATCGATACAAAAAGATATGAACAAACGTGTTCGTTATAAGTTATAACTTGTTGGTGATTAGAAAGAAGTAGATAAACTTGATTAGCACAACAATAACAGATATATAATATACTAAAACCGATAAAACACGTGTTAAATATTAAACAGCTAGTTTTATTAAGGCTAATATTTGCATAAAATGCACATTAATATAGAAAACGGCAAACTAACGCGGATTATGATTGATCAATCACAACACCAACTTTTAATGCGCTCTTTGAGACAATAAGTGGTCTCGATGAGAGAATAGCGGACACCCATCTTAGGGCTGACCTTAGTAATCACTGCTTCACCTGTTGAATCTACTTTTACCTAACAGCTATGTTGCTAGAAGCCCCAAAAATTTGTTGTTGTTACTTAGGCCTTAGCCAACAACTTCAAACCCGGACATAGAAGCTATCCTCAATCACGTCATGATGTCCAACTAGACAAGTGTGAAATCTTACCTTGTTCTCACACCTGCTTTTATAATCATTGTGAAAATATATTCACATTGCGTCAATGTCTACGTAAGTTAGAAAAAACCTGTACTTACAGAATTATAATAATACGTTTTTCTGATGTAGCCATAAATTCATATAATGTGTTGCCTGTCGAACTCCGGTTTGAATTAACACATGTGTGTATTATACAATTATGAATGAGCATTCAACTATAAAACGGCAATCAATTAAAGATAATTGACGAGCCCAACGCTATACATAAGTATTATAAATACTATTTCAACTTTTGTACAAAGTCCATATTATCATATTGATATTATGTGACCGTAACACAGATGTTTCATAATAATATTGACATTAGAGAAATGTTCCGCATCTTACAAAGAATGTAAGAAACAAAGAAGTAATAATAATAACATTATCATTCTTCGATTAAATGTACCATGCACACATAATATGTAGGTATTTTGTCATCTCATCCGAATGACCTAAATTATAATAGGTATAATGACACTGAAGGAAAATTATTACAAACAATATTATATCAAAGCTAAAAATTATAAATGGTGCGTTACGTAAGTTGACTGAGGTTTTATTATAGGTCTTTGCAGTACGATTCAATACGATTATTGCGTTTCCGAACATTTAAATTTTATTTACAGTTAACTAGGTATATAATAATAAATACCTAGCTACATATTTAATTATTTATTTTAAGTATCAAATGACCTACTTACTACTACGTATTAAAATCCAATTTAGGTATTTTCGTTTTAGCAACAGATGTTTGAATTGGTTGTTTTATGTGTACTGCCAAGACTGACTATTACGCATTCCCACCATATGTTGTTTCAGTAATTTACAACTTAAATCTAATACAAATCAGAACAATATAATTATGTATGTATACGTACAAATATAAACATTTCAAAAGGATCATAATATTCATCCCTATCGATGTCAACTGTTAACGTGCCCAATCGACTGGCAGAATTGCCACGTTGAATAGCAATGCTGATTCTATGCCCAAAAAATTGAACCAGCCCTTTGGTCACGTTTTAGTTTTATCAGTTTATTTTTATTAAACAATACTTTAAAAACTAAAGCTTTGTTAACGTAATAATGTAAATTACACGTAATCACGAATCTCACGTCGAGACGTCTAATTACATACAACATGTAACATGATTAAGGCAAGACCTGAAAATAGTTGGTTCAGCCCCCTTACCATGAACTCTTAAAGCAGGACAGTTTACCATGTGGAATCGAGACGCTGCATTACACAGCACGTAGCGGCGCACTATGGAAAATGGTAGAACAACTGCATATCATAAATGGTTTTAACCAATGTCGCTAATGTAAAACTTTTATTATTTTATTTAAAAGTTAAAAGATCAAACTAAACTATAATAAAGGAAATTTACATTTAATATGAATATTATTTTTTTTACAATAACACAAAGTTGATTATTGTTGCAAACGTTCACGTCAAGCTTGTAAAGATTAACATGTTCAAGGTGATTTTAAAGGTTAACTTTGTAGGAATAGATATAAAGTATTATATATTTCTAAAAAGGTCTTTCTCTGAAAATTATAATTCAAGTGATATGTTTTTGATTTAATGTTATTTTTCTGTTTAATGTTATATAATACGACATATTTTATACTGTTTTAAAATGTACAGTTTCAAGTGTTCTAAACGTGAAATAATACTTTCTTATATTGATGGAGAAAAAAGATATGAGGCGTTATCAACTGCATTAAAAGACAAATATCAAGTCTCCGAAAACAACATTTGGTTCGTCATGAGTGATGTTCAAAGACTTTATGCTATGGAGACTGCTCGGATCTATGTAAGTCTTTATGAATAGTACTATATGCCATGATCTGTTCATAAAATTTTGATTTATGGTGAAGGCATCATAAAGCATTTTGCAGTACTTCCAATAGGACAATTATCAGAAGATGCACAAGAATCGCGCATTAAAGACTACAAAAACTATCGACTTCACCATGCCCGTAAATGCTCTCGTTTAGCCACAAATGAAGATGTTTCCCACACTCTTCTATATATGTACGTCTGACCCCTACATAACCAGCATTAGAAAACCATATGCCAAAAACGTGAAGGAACTTGATGAAGATACCTTGGATCTTTTGATAATTAACGAATTAATAGTAGGTCCCGAAGTTCAACAAGTATAATAAATTATATATGTAATACGTATATATTAGTAAACATTAATCAATATTTAAAACTAAAAAATGAACAACTATTATTAGTATTGGTTAAATTGCTGTATGTATTTTATTAATTATTTCTTAAATATATTTTTTTAGAAATAATTATCAAATTAATACTTTTATATTTTATTTAGCTGTACATTAGTGTTAAGTATATAATAACATACGTTTTTGTAGAAACTACAAACATTTAATTAGTTTAAAAAATAATTAAAGGTAATTTTTAGTACACTTGATTTTCATTTTTATTTTTAGTATACTATACTAAAATAACTGATACTAAAACACATACCACTCGAAGGGCTATATATTACTTTATATTGATGCAAAATTTCATGGCAATATCTTCATAAATAAGAGAGTTATCGATTTTTGATCCGAAACAGACCTTTATTTTCCATAGTGCGGCGTCTCGCTTCCTATAGGCTTCTGATTTGAATTCCGTTATAATATATATGTAGGTGCTAATTTTTCAGGAAATCCAATCCAATATTGAATACATACGTAATAATGTACCAAAACAATACTTCTGTGTTTGTTTTATCGTTTTTATACTGCTCTGGCGTAAGATATTTTAAAGCGCCTTATCTCTCCGGTCGTTTAATTCTTGTTATCGTACTCACATGACCACGGACTGAAAATCTCGAAAGCAAATTATGCTTACGATAATTATGGATACTGTACACTATTATAGTAGGTATTATACGTAGTATTTATCATGCACTCTTTAATCGTTTTATAGCTGTGATTGGCTCGAATAGTGTGCATTGAAGAATCCTACGTTATGCGCATGATAGTAACGTACCAATACGAATTTAATGTATAATTATATACCTAATATTACAACCTCTACGAATTTAATGACTTCGTACAAGCTCTATAATGGTGTGCACTAAGGAATATTCTGATCCCTATGTCTAGTAAAAAAGTCTCGACTCGAGAGGCCAGTACGAATGAATCAATACTTTCGTTAGTACGGCAGACAAGGATTCGAGACAGCACTTGTATTGCTGCAGTTATGTGCACACGAAAGATCTTGGCATCAGCGTCGCTCGAAAATATGCATTTCAATACTAGATAATGCACTGTCTCGTTGTGTGTTTATTTTGACAAAGTATTACTATTTTAATATTTAAATTCATAAGAACATAGCAAACGTTAGAAATTTATATATTGTTTTGATTTTATATTTTTTTCCGATAGCGATTCCCGGTATCTTTATGATCGTTAAATCGATAGTGATTTTCTCGACATTTTCGTGATACCCTAGATATTAGTATGATAAATATTTGAAGATACTGTTCATTTCTAACTGGCCATCGTTTTTGAGATAAGCCTAATCGAAGATGGACTAAAAAACGTCAATCGTTATCGATTCATACCTAACTTTACGATTGTATTTCGAGTGGTGAAGATTTAAAGATCGATAAAGATTAAAAATCACTTATTGAAAGTAGTGTAGTGTATTAAACGGAAGGTACTTCTTTTTAAAAAGTTTAGGGTTAACTAAGATGATGGTAGTAGGCAGTAACATAATTACCAAATCTTCTAACGCTAGCCCAATATTTCAGGCTGACGACGATTATCACATACGAAGATTTTTTTTTCATGTAAGTCACGTAAAGTAGCCTAAAATAATTAGTTAAGACCTGATACCTAGCTCCTAGCCGCAACTGTAGGAATAATGTTCAAAAAATATTACTCCCGACGAATCCTCTTAATCGTCTCTTCTTTTAATTTATTCCATCTACGCACACGTATGTATCTATTCCCATATATAACGTAGACACTTTAACATCAAAACACACTTAATTTTTTGCGAGCTGGAGACAATATTTAAATTCTTGACATGTAACACTGACACGACGAAGTTCATTTACATACATACCTACATAAAATTAGTTTTTGGTATTTTCGTTAAACAACCAAATACCTACCAATATTGTTAACTTAAAAGTGAGAAAATGTTGATAGTGTCGAGATACGTTTAAGAGAAGCATTTGCATTTAGGTACGTACCAGACAATAATAGAAAAAAAAAATACAAAATTGAATATGTGTATTCACTTATTTAGACTTCGGTTTTTTCAATCTTAACCTAAAACTTTTCTATTAATTTGACAAAATAGTTACACTATAACAAGTAAGTCATTAGCCTGTAAGAAGCTGAAATTGTAAGCTACCTACACAATCGAACGTGTTGTCTGTTGTTCATGTTCTTTTATTCATTGGAATCGTGGGGATAGAATAACTAAATTAAACCGGTTCAGACGTTCCCTCCCTTCAGTTCTACTTAGATTCGATGATGTCACTAAATCCTATGTACCTACTTGACGACAACAACTCTGTCGTCCATGACATAAATCCAAATGTTACAAGAATTCATCATTTCCTAAGGAACAAAATATTTAAGTATCAAAGAAATATAATCGAAATAACACTTTATTGCACATATGTACATCATGGTCTAACTAAATCATTAAAGATGAATTTAAAGTTCACTGATTTCGGGATTTCAAGTGCTGGCAATACTTACAAGTAGGAAGTAGGTATGTAACAGAAACCAAGGTTATTATTCGTAATACACCGCACAAGATCTTTTATGATGTAGATTTGGAGGAAGGGATCCTAATGGAAGAATAACTTCAAACAAGTTTCTGATCCAACAGTATGTGACCTAAATAATAAAGAACGTGTCCTTCAGAATTTGTCCCACATCACACTTGTAGAACTTCTCAATATACTTTGACATATTTACACTGGAGATTCGGTTGATAAATTGGTATAGACAAAGACATATTGCTGAAGGATATTTAGATTCTTCCCCTTTTAGGTTTTAATAAAGCCATGATTTTATTAGGATGGGTATACTATTTTGTTTAATGGTTGAAGCTCACGGAGACATTTAAATTGAAAATACTTATAGGAGTTCGGAAGCCATGATCGGTGAAGATTAAGACCATAACGAGTTTTTGGAACCGCCCTCTATTACTTTACCAGTTTTTAGCCATATGTAAACGTGCGACATACCATAATATGATCAATGCCTTATATCCCCGAAGTGGAAATAACATGTTCCTTAATCAGGAATCTGAAAACCCACGTTTAACATCTTTAACAATCTCGAAAGAGTACTGCTATGATTCACTGTTCTTAAACGTTGCGTCGTCTAAAACCGTCTGACTGCATAGTTACCAAACTAAATGCTTAGTTCTATCAATGGCACCTACAGCGGCACACAAGGAAACATAACAAACAGAAACCAACATAAAGTGGGGTGTGGAGTCACCCCACGACCTGATAACGTTCACATCCTAATAGTAAGTGTCTTAGGTAATAAACAGACGTTTTATTATCTCAGCAAGGCGTTGTTGGCCATTACGACCACCATAACTAGTTTAGGGTTGCTATGGACTATTTGTAGAATGTACAGTGTACACACTCGTCCAATGGATGACTATCTTTGCAGCTTCATAACAAATATTACAACACATTGCTTAAGCACCCATTCTTCGTCATGTGTAAATTAATTTATAAAGAGTTCTATTTCTACTTCGAGATTTACTCCAAAAAGCTCAAGTCTGTATTTCCGTACATAGTTAAATTGCTAATAGTTATGCCCACTATGAGTGCCACAATCATATATGAACAGAACCAAGTTCCTTTTGGCACTCATCCAACTTGAAACTCTTGAACAATAAAGTTCTACTTAGATACATACAATATCTACAGTTTTCTTGTATTATAAGTTTTGTAGCTCATTACTGGGTTCGTCAACCTCGTGTAAATAGCTAACAAAATTATGCAAAAATGGCATCCGCCCTGACACTATGTAAATAACTTACAAAAGTTATTTCCTTATGTAAGTTATTTACATAGTGTTGTCTTTACTACCAAAATAGATATCTGAGTAACACAACTACAAACACCTGCTAATTACCTACTGGTATCCGTGCTTAACATGGATGATGCATTGATATTAGATACTCAAACTAAATGGAAATTTGCTTAAGATTTTAGTGCAAAATAGATTCATACCGCAACAACGTAGGCGTCAACACTTACACAGAGCATGATTTATTAATGATCTATAAAGTTATAATCTATAATTTACAGACCCACAAGTCATAACATAATATCACGCCTGTATTCCCCGAAGGGATAGGCAGAGGTGAACATATAGTACACCCACATTTCGCCAGTTATGTTGTAAGTCCCAATGTAATAGGGGGCGAGCCTATTGCTATCAACCGGGCACAAATCCAGACTCCGTGCTGCTACTGAGAATCACCTAATGGAAAACTCAATAACACTTTGCCCGACCTGGGATTTGAACCCAGGACCTCTTGTTCAGCAGTCGCGCTTAGCGACCACTAGACCAACGAGGCAGTCTCAACCCACTAGTCAAAAGAATTAAATAAAGCGAAATAAAAAACTACACAAAATGATACAGCATAAATGTATTATATATGTTGACATAGTCGGTAAAATCATTAGATTCGTATAAAAAGTTGTTTATTGTACAACACGTGTAGCTAAATATTAAAGGAAATGACCTAGGTATATAACGACGTTAACATAATATTTTGATCTGCTATAAAGTAACATGCATTAGTCATTCGTAACTATATAGCTGCATAAAAAATATGTACTAGATCTTTATATACACACCTTCACACATACATGTACCTTTATTATCGTAAACAACATGTACCAAGATAATCAGGTAATGTAAAACCAAGATTTTCTTCTTATTCGCAGATTTTTTATCCTGTCATCGACATAAATTACACCACCAATTAGTTGTTTTTGGATGGACTGTTCACTTTTTGAACTATCAATATTCTCCTACACGATAATATTTGTTCAAATTCAAACTATAAGCAGGAAATCAACTTGCAGATCACAGACAAAAAGAAGAATCAGCACATACAATAAGGCCAAAAATATTTTGTAAATAATATAAATACAAATTTGCTTCTCAAAACTCCGGAAACATAAAACGTCTCCCAGACATTTCTTAAAGCCCTTTATAGAGGACAGTGACCGGGAAAAAGATTAAGGATAGCAATCTCAATGCCAAGAAACATGACATGATTTATAAAAAATATTATTGCAGATCCGGCTGTTTAAAAAGTTATTTTTGTTAAACAAGCTTCTCTCGTTAGGTTCGATACATGAAGCCGGCTTCCGTTAACAATTTTCAAGCGTCCTGTATGGTCCACTTAACAGCAAAGATCTGATATTATTCGGTAACCTCAAAATTACAACAACAGAACTAAAGGACACATAACTCGCAGCACACTAACTCGACAGAAGCTGGACATCTCCCAAAACAAGTTACACTATACCATAGATATTTTTAAGTTAATTCGCATGTTATACTAACAAACCTACTCCCTGAAATGTTTGGTAATATGACCGGCGTATATTCCGTAAACATGAATAGAGTTACACGTGTGCCCACTAGAAATAGGTGACGGCTCGTTTGCAATGCCAATTTGGCAACCAATTTCTGAACAAACGTTACCATTAAGTATTAATGTCGTCGTAATGCATATTTTAAAGTTTTATATACTGTGTGTAATGTAGTTAAACTTTAATAACTTTTTACATCGTCAGTGGATTAGTTGTAACTTGTAATTAAGCTGGTTTATGAGCTCAAGGCATTAAAAAACCTTATTGACAGTGTGTGTCAGATTTCCGTATGCAAGAGAAGCCTTAGGTACTAAAGGAACTCCGTCATCATATATGTTCAACTACAGGACTTGGATACTTGGACAAGTTAAAATAAACACCTATTCTAAGGCTGCTTAAATTTATAGGAAATTTGAGTATTTCGTGTTGTTTTATTAACGTTAAGAAAGATCGTCTTCAAAGAAACAATATATTATTATAAAGATGATTTAAAATTCGATATTGTAATAATTACTTATATATCATTATCGCCTGTAAGTGAAACCAGACAGCAAATTACTGATGTGTATCGATACGTGAGAACACGGTAATCGCGTTACATAGTACGTCTGTAAGAAGAAATACTAGTTTCAGTATTATCGGGCCTTGATCGTGAACTCGAGCCTAGCAGGACAAGGTTAGCACGATATTAATCATGCTACAGACAGGACCTGTCGGGGCGAAATAACTTTAATTTATTTATAATGCGATCTGCGCGTTTCAAGGGTTTATAAATCAGTGCATACCTACTTCTACGTTTGGGAAAATGCTTATAGGACTTGTAATTTGCCTGCCAAATCACTTGTTCTTGTAATTCATAAACACATTTAAATATTTGTCTGTTTTAGAATAAAATTAATAATAGACAAGGCTTCTTCTGCACTAGTCTGATAAGACCCAGACACATACTAGAAAGTAATAGTTTATATGGTATGTATGTAAATGCAATATGCGTGGAAGTTCATACAACGTAGTATCATAGGTACATGATCAAAATACACAATACGACCCGCATTAATATCGCTGCCCATAAGAATCCTGTTAATATGGCATTATATTGAATGAGTACTATGTAAGCTTGTACAGTGTACACTCAGCCAAGCTGAATAATCGCAAACGGTTGTTTTAGTCGTTTTTCAATACAATTATGTTAATAAATTTATGTGGGCGACGCGACGTTTGATCTTATGAAGTCAGGATTTTAAATATTCAATGCTCTATTAAACGGAAAATTACACTACCGTTGAATATAATGAGCTAGGATTGCTGGAAATTGTCTGGCTGGCAGGAAACAATAAAGGAAGTGGCCGAAAGGGGGAAATGAGAGGATTCGAGCATCAAAGCCTATAATTATACTCGTACTACACAAATGACTCCAAACGACTAACATAAAAATTAAAGATGGGAAATTGTATTTTATTTTCACGCACGACGTATTTCATTGATTAAGGTATATAGGGACCAGGATTGTATTGTACAATGGATATTTATACCTACTTCTGCATGAAGTACCTACGTTAAATATGTGGTGCCAAAAACACTTACAAACCGTAAGCAGTTAAACTGTATGAATCGTATCCAAAAACAATAAATAAAGCATTTAATACAATCGATTAAATAAAGCCAACATATAAAATGATAAAACGCAAAACAACTTTAATACAATAAAGATACGATACCTACATAAGACTGATCTCAACAAGAAGAGCAGTTTGTCAATATGAGATTACTTAATCAAAATATAAAACTTGGCAATACACTAATTAAGATAGTCACCGAGTGCTGATTAATATACGCTCTAAGGACAATTTTAATTAGGGAAATTTAATTAAGAAACTTTAAGTTTTAGTCAACATAGTATTTTAAAATTCCTATTAATTATCATTAATTTATTAAATGCTGTTTCTTTTCTTTCCCTCTTCTTTATCTTGCGGATTTATTTTTTGCTTTCTCTTACTCTTTCTGCTACGACTGCGTTTTCCCTAATTATACCTACTACAGTTCTCTCTTCAATGCTACCAACGCCACTAAATGATTAAGTGTGCAACCCTTGCCTTTAAGTGATTTCCGTTCGCTTCGCCTCCAGATCTACGGTGCTTATGTGTCGAACACGAGCTGCGGTGACGACGGACGGTCGATAAGCATTATCTTAATCGATTTCCATCAGACGCCCGCACATGTAAGATTACCATAGGTATTATATAATAGTATATGAGAATTGAAATTTGCAATAAATGTATATTGGCTTAGGTATAGATTTGTCTTCTCCCGGTAAATAAAGAAGTAGAAAAGAATCATCTTTATTTCACCTTTTTGGCTGAAATGTAATAACTTAATTGCTTCAAGGGTAAATTCTTGATTTCAGTGACTTGACTTGATAGAATAGTGGTAAATCGCCTTTAAATAATTTACTTCTTACAATAAATCTATATTTATTGTTATATATATCCTATAGTTCTAATAAAATATATTAATAACACGGTAGAAAACCGCAAACAGATGTAATCAAGAGACATCAAAGTAAAATCCATTGTTGCATGTAATTTATTGAATTAATGTTACTTATGGAATACGAACATCTACTGAAAAGATATATATTTATCTACTACCTACTTATATGAAGTTTGTTGTTAATAAAAAGAGTAAGAAACTAAGAACCGTGTCTGTACAGACCAGACACTATACTGTGCATCATTAAACAAATCCTTATTTAGCACACAAGGGTCTTGCCACAGACAGCGGCGGAATTTTCCAACAATCGCCACATTTGGCAAACATTCGGTCATCACATTTCCTCGTAATTAGTGCATAGACGAAAGTTTGACGCTAATTCTCTTCCAAATCCATTAGCCTCCTTAATCCTTAGCCTACAGTGTCTATAATTTATCTTCTAAAAACTCAAGACCTACACGACGAGCATACAATTTATGTTGGTCTTATATTATAGAGAAAATCTATAAGCATTTATAGATACTGAAATGTATTTATGCCAACCTTCAAAGGAAAACATCGTGAGCTCGTGAGGAAATACACGTGATGGAAATAATTTCTAACATTTGTTGCGCGCAGTACGACTGGTACGACATTCATAGATTGAATATCCCCACAGGTGTTTTAGCCTTACGATTTATCCTTTCCCTTACCATCACATAAGTGAGGTAATGAGTAAGAGCCTATCTTATATTTGTAATACAATTTTCTACAGGCCGTTGTACGTAAATCCATGAAAATTTGTAGCGTTTTTTCAACGTTACAAATTATCTCTAGATTTGATTAAAGTGGTTTATTCGCCAAGGATAAGAAAAAAAACAGACAATTACTTTTAAATGTATTACGAATTTTGAAGAGCATTGAAAGCTTTACATGCGTCCAAGGACACATAAAAAACAAATTGCTTCATATGTAATGCGATAAAAGATCTTTATGGTAAAAAATAATCCCCATTGAAAATAGCAAGTATCATTCAACAGTTATTAAAACATTGCTCTCTGTAGATACATTCAAAGGAATGCACCTAAATGACACCTAAAGATAACCCAGCATAAAAAGTACTTAGGTTCAGATTCCGTTATCATTCTAGTTTAAATATTTTGAATTGCGTTTATCGTTATTATGTCAATAACATAGTAAAGTAGTGTGGACTGTGGAGCAATGACCTCTGTTATGTAAGTTCGACATCTTCATTAATATTAAAGCCTACTAATCACCCGTTGTATTTTGCGTGCGTCGGTCGTAATTAAGGGTTTACATACATAGTTACAATGCGAAAACAGCCGTGATTAAAGAACATGCCAAAACACAAGTGCTAACGCTGACGGCGTCTTCAATAGTGTAGCACGTTGGGCATGAAACGACAATATTGAGTATGATTCGTAGTATAGGTATTAATAATATATGGTTCTATTCTGGATCTAAACTGGGTCCAAGTTTACAATAAATAAACGTCTATAAAATGTATGTCATCATCATCATCATTATCAGCCAAAAGACGTCCACTGTTGAACATAGGCCTCCCCGTTTACGCGGGGGGTTTGCCATAATCCTAAATGTATGTATCTAAAGATAAATACGTAGCAAGTTACTTTTATATTTTCTAGTTTCAAGTGGCAGTGACCATGTGACTGTTACGATATTTTACGTAAGACAGGATGGGTATAATAATAATAAAGGGTGGGTATATTGATCTACAATTCTAGATGTTCATTATTGATTGTTCTATTTATTTTTGATCACGACTTAGAATAATTTGAATAATAAAATAAATAAATATTTTACAAATAATAAGACCCGGCCCTTATGTAGTATCTAATTCAGACATATTGCAAAGCATATTGTAATATTATGATTTTTACTTATTCATTTATTTGAATGATGGCCGGGTTGCTGTAAGGTTCCTAATGTTTTATTTAAAAAAATATGCCTGTCAAACTGTTTTAAATAATCAATATAGTTTTCATAAATTAAACCAATGACCTTTTGTTCCACTCACGTTAATACTCATAATAGGCAATCGCGGTGAAATAATGGCAATATTGATTGGTAACTACATAAACTTATACGCTAGATGTATACCGCAATTTATTTTCCAAAAAATATTAAGAAAGATATACGACGTAAAAGGTAGGTATGGTACGGTAATTTAAGTACTTGGCGCACATTTATAATGCATAACGGCAATTCTAAAATAATATGAAATGTTTACTAAATTCCTTTACTTGTAGATTCCATTAAAACAAAACAATTCAAAGATGTCTCTTTGATAATGAGGTTTACCTACGTAGGTATATATGTACCTACGTGTCGCGTCTAATTAAATTCTTATTCATCGTAATTAATTCCTATTAGCCTACATTTGAGGCACAATGGAACTTAAAATATTCCAAAAAGTGGAAGACAGTGCTGATATGCCGACTGCCGAGTATATGGACGACACAGGTAGTACGAATAAACAAGTTTAATGGAACTTACGTGTAACAAAGAAATTACGATAAATTCAAACAGTCAAAACTATATTGGGAATAGGTATTTACGTAATTATAAGTAGAGTTGTATAAAATTAGTTATGTTTATGTAGATAAGAACTCAGTGCCTACGTATTATATTACAGTTTGTAACAGACGCCGCGCCGTAGGTTTAAGTAAACATTACATGGGAATTACAAAACAAAAGTCAAAGTTGCGTCTTTTATAAAACTTTAATTTAAATACGTATGTAAATGGTATAAGCCTTACCACAAAGATGGGTTCAAAGCAACAAGTTCACGGTCCACAAAACACAAAAACTGCAAACTGAACACAACACCAAAGAATTGTAACTTTGTAAACACTGGTTGCACACGCGGTCGAATAACAGGCAACTAGAAAGTTTTAAATTAAAACTCTTACACCCTCAGAGCAAATACGTTTAGTTCAAAACCGAGGTGAGTAAATCTGATTCGAAACCTGTCTAGTGAAAGTTTCCGCAATAACGACGAAGAGGTTATGTTATTGTTGTGATGTAACGGAAGCGTCGACACAGTACGAACTCCGCGCTATTACTGAACGAACAACGAACTGAACTGAAGTGAATTGCGAACCGCAAAACGGTTAGCGAGAGAATGGAATGGACGTGACGCACCGCATTCATTCCCTTGTATCGGGTTTTTATTGCGTTTCCGTATTTACTTTGTAATAGTTACTTACACCAGTGCACACACTGTTTGCACAAATTAAAACACAATTATAATAATTTGTATTTCATAATAAGCAATTAGATAAATAATAAACTTATTAAAACAAAACATATTAAATTACTTAAATGGAAACCTGTCCGTACGTTTTAATAAAAAAGTTACGTATTGTAGTTTAACTCTTTTATCCACATGTTGTATGTTTATACAAGTGTCCTCGTTGGACGGGAGCGAGACTACTAAGCATGATCTTTCTGGGTCTGATTGTTGAATGTTTAAATTTATTGGTTCTTTCTATAAAGCAATTTAGCAGCACAAAGTTAGGATTTGTTCCCGATTGGCGATTAGTGGCAAAAAGGTCGCCCCCCTATTATATTACATGTGACCGATAACATAACTAGTGGTCATGAATACACCTCTGCTTACGGCGCGGCGTAGGCCCTACGCAATCGAGCCGTGATGTTACGTTAGCGTTAGTTACGTACGTATATTTGAACCAGCTTCATCTCGGCATCTCTTCTGCTCAGACGTTCTGTAATTAAAACGTGAACCGACTTCAATAAAAGAAGCAAGTTATGTTTATCGCCTTTTTTTCCCTGATATCGAAAACGAGGCTGTTATTGATTATAGAGAACTAGTAACAAAAATAAACACAACCTTCAGGGACTTCAGCCTAATATCAAATCTTATGCATGGTGCATTTTGATTTAGTGTTAAAAAAATCTAGGACCTTGAAAGTTGGTTGATACTTAATATGTTACCACCTATACCAATATAACCGAAATAAGATTAAAGTAATCACTTAAAATTTCCATAATCGGAATGTTAACATTTTCAATGTCTTCATTTTGGTATCGTCGTAGCTGGCCTGCGTTAGTACTGTCGAGCAAACAACCAGTCATTAATATGACACGTGTGGCGTTGGTAGTTTCAGGCTTAGCTACAGCTTCAAGTCTTATCGAAGTTACCATAGAATCGTTAAACGACACTCTTGCTTGACATGCAGAAAAAAACCAAGTTTAATCACATTTGACTTGATTGGCCTTTTGGAGAGGCTCAGAGTCACTCAACGAGCTATGGAGAGAGGTATGCTTGGAGATTCACTGTGTGACAGGATCCGGAATAGGGAAATTTGCCAAAGAAATAGAGTTATCGACATAGCTCAAAGAATATGCAAGTTGAAGTGGCAATGGGCAGGTCATATCGCTTGAAGAACCGATAACCGCTGGGGAAGAAAGATTCTCGAGTGGTGACCACGAACCGGAAGACGCAGCGTTTCTCTCACCAGGTGGACCAACGATATCGAGTTGGCGTTCATCGTGGCGTTCTAAGGGGGAGGCCTGTGTTCAACTGTGGACGTCTTATGATTATGGTCATGATGACCTGTTCTCAAAATCCTGCCAAGACAAAACTGCTATAAAGCTAAGCAAGACCAAATCATTTCAGACAAAACCTTTGACAGCCCTACTTACTCGGTGAGTTGTGTTAAAAGTGAAATTAATAATTAATTAATAAAATAAGCAGTGATAGCCGAGTGGTATGACCGTTAGACTGCCAAGTCAAAGGTCGAAAGTTCAAAACCCAGTACGCACCAATGACTTTTTGAATTCATATGCGACATGTGCGTACTATAAATAGGTGTGTAAAGCCATGTCAGAGGCCTACAGGCGGTTTAAATTCTGATACCAGGTTGTTCACCAACCATACAATAAGAAGAAGAATTAATATTAATACACAAAAAAAAGAATTATATATTCACTATTATAACTAGTCCTTACAATAATAATAATTATAAGTATGGAGTTGTAAAACATTGGATTATTTTATTGTTTATCACGACGGGTATTACCCGTAAGTGTTCAAATTGGTTTTGTAAGGTGTGGTTAAACCATGCGTGATTTATGGTTAAATACACATCACTTAAAAATGACCGCTAGGTAGCGTTGCGTGTCACCTGATTTCAATCTGACAAGATAGGTATACTATTATCATAGCTATTATAGACTGATTATATATTTACATTTTTATGAAAAAGGTAAGTACGAAAAGTAAGTATTAATAAAATTATTAAGTAATACCATAGAGAAAATAAGTATAGAAGAGGGGCGGTGTCTTAAGAAAACAGCAAGCCAAGATCGATTAGTTCCCCATGCCATCAGAGATGTCACTAGGAGTTCCAAAAATCACGATCGCGTATTTTTAGACTAGTTTACGGATACAACAACAAACTGAACCTTCTCTTTATGAACTTGTTGATTATAACACAGATAGATGGCGCGGAAATAAATGAGATAGTGATTATATGAACACTCATAAAGAACATACATACGCTTACTTCGTAATAATTATTACGAAATTAAATATTTTATTTACATCAAAAATATAATTATTATTAATTATAATATTTTAATGCTTTTTGATGATTAGTTAGTGGGTGAATGGTTAAAGCCAAAACTATATACCTAGGACATGTTAAAAGGTATTTGAAGTTGATTCAGGGCCGATTTAGATGAAAAAGTGGTCACATTCATAGCACAAGTTCCGCGAGCTATTTTACCAGTAATACTTGTAAGTTTACCTAATTTTTTATTTATCTATAATAGTTTTTAAATTCATTGCTGGAATGTATTTGAATGTATTTTTTCTAATCGACTTAAAAGAAAAAGGAACTTTAAATTCGATCACATAATTGACGATATGGTAGCTCAGTCGATTATAGCTCTGCTTTTCATTTTAGTAGTCGTAAGTTCAAATCCTTGTGGTAGACATTATTTTTTAAATTTTTTTAAACTATTTCTGATATATAAAAGCTTTTTATTTTACATTATGTTGTTGGAAGCAGTTAACGTGCGATTTGTTAATATTTGATAGTAATAAGTGCAAGACTTACTTAATATGGTTTTACAATTTAATTAATAATAATACGATAAAATAATATTTAGTGGATTCGAAAGAGATAATTCAGTTCATACGTAGTTGTTTTACTTTTTGGTTCTTGTATCAGTGGAATGTTGTAGAAATTTTAACATAAAAAGATTCAAAAAGTGAACTTATATGTCATGATTTGACCTCAGTATCATGTTCATTACAGTCAGTGTTACATACTGTATGACTAATCTACCACTTAATAATTTGTCAAAATAGATGTTCCAAACCTGCTTTTATTGTTTAAGAAACGTTATGACGCGGTGAATTTGAATTTTAGAATCGTATGACAACTGATAATAAACTCAATTACAATAATACGACTCGGCTACTGCTAGGCGACCATTTTTCATAAATATATCCACCATTATCTTATTTATAATTACTTCGTGATATTAGGCGTATCATAAAATAATATTTTGTGGATTCGAATGAGATAATTCAGTTCATACGTAGTTGTTTTATTTTTTGGTTCTTGTATCAGTGGAATGTTCTAGAAATTTGAAAAAAAGATTCAAAATGTGATTCATATTACCGTGATTTGATCTTAGCATCATGTAAGCTGCGATCAGGGTTACATATTTCAAGACTATTCTAACATTAAATTCATTGGCAAAATAGATGTTCCAAACCTGCGTTTATTGTTTAAGAAACGTTAAGACACGGTGAATTTGTATTTTAGAATTGTATGCCAACTGTTAAAATTGATTACACTATTTAACACATTTGATTATTTTCATCAGCCGGAAGACGAACTATTTAAGTTACAAATTTGCTTATTTTTTGGTTTGAATTGAAGTAAAATACGAGGAGCTGACGTTGTGCGTGGCTTAAATATATCTACTATAAATTGTGTCACACATCAACATAATATTATAATATGAACATAAAAAGATTCAAAAAGTATAAGTAGAAGTTGTGATTTGATCACAGTGACATAAAATCTGCAGTCAGTGTTATAAACCATAAGTCTATATTGATTTATAATACATTGGTAAAATAGATGTTCATACATTGCGTTTATTGTTTAAGAACATATATCTTGTATTTTTTATATGTACATACTTGTATGTATTTTATATTTAAAAATAGTATTGGAGCGAATGAATTTCAATGTCATAATTTTAACTTTGACATAAGACTAATACACGCATGCGCTTCAATAACGTACTTTATATTTAAAAATAGTATTGGAGCGAATTAATGTCAATGTCATACTTTTAACTTTGACATAAGACTAATACGCGCATGCGCTTCAATAACGTTTCGTTATACAAAATCCATGAATGCGAAACTAATTGTTATGCAACATTCTTCTAATACATAATTATTTGCGTAATCTTTAATGATTTTTACGTACAACGTAATGCATACGTTCGCTTTCATTTGATCTATAATTAATTATTTTATGTAATTTAATTTTTATTACCTAGGTATGTTCATGCGTAACAAGAAACGCAGATAGTTATAGAATAGGGGAAATGGCAAAAGGGAATTTCCGGGGTTGAATTCCTTTTAACATTGATTTGAAATCCGCAAGTTCTTAAGAAAAACAAATTGTTACGAAAAGGTCCAGTAGTCGTTACAATTATTTTCGTGGATTTATATATTCTGTAAATGGCTAGGGCAGGATCTGGCATTGTCCTTTATGATCTAGTTTTGTAACATTTACGACAGCGCCATCTATTCCAATTACGCACAAGTCAATTTGTATACTAAGTTTTGCAACATTTATGACATCGCCATCTATTGTCCACTCTTATAAGCCAATTAGAAAAGAAATTATTGTTATTACTTGTAAGTACGCGCACAGTAACGCCATCTTGACCTTCCTACACAGTTTGGGGAAACTAGTGAGCAAAGTCTATTGTTAGAGGTTGGAGGTATGGTAATACCTATGGTAATACCATAGGTAATACATCTTATACTTAATAATTTTATTTATTGAGATTAAGATTTTTCATTCGTATAATCATGTATAATTAATATATACCTATGTATATACATGCCCGCCGTGTGGTATCCGGCCTAGCATTGACCCCTCCTATCCTCCCGTGGGTGTCGTAACTCGTAAGAGGCGACTAAGGGAAAATCCAGAAGATGGGCAGCAGCGTCTTCTGTAACTTGACCACCAACACTGCGATCCCCAAGCCGCTTGCCAAGCGTGGAGATTATGGCAACCCCCCCCCCCCCCTTGTTCAACAGTGGACATCTATCGGCTGTTGATGATGATGTATATACAAATGAAAAATCAAAAATTATGTATCGAAGATTCTCGTTGGTCTATGATCGAAGTATTGCCACGTTGAATGGCAATGCTAATTCTTTGGCTGAAAAACAAGCCAGCCCTTTGTTCACTTGAACAGTCGACCAATCGTTTTGTTAAGTCTCTAAATAAGAGACGAGCACTCGGACCTCATTGGTTTCGACCTCAAACGGCTCAAAAATATAGTTATGTATAATATCTCTATGATAATATTAATATGATATTATCATAGCAAAATTATTATTTTTTGGCTATGATATTATTTACATATATTTTGGTTTATAAATTTATTTAGTTTTTATTATGAGATAAATATATTGTACAAATAAATAAAATTTTAGACATTATTACTCAAATACCTCCTGAACATATTACAATTAATAAATACTGTGTTTTTCGAGGTACTGTGCATGACTGACGCAGTGAATGCTTGGAAAATAGCTTACCCGACAAACTTTCGTCCCAACGTCAGTGGGGTGAGCCGCTCTGTAGGTTGACACGGAAGCAATTAATTAATACGTCAATCAACACTACAGAGCGTGCGCGTTTGCTGGCTGTGGGTGAATAGGAGTCGGGTCTTTGGCTGCAAGCACTTCCGTCGTCCAGCATAGGAACGATGCTGGATGACAACACTTTCCGGATTGCCACCAGTTTGCGTCCTAGTACACCCTGTGTTGCTCCTCACCGGTGTCACTGTGGTGAAGCTGTCGACAGCCTCGGACGCCATGGCCTGTCCTGCGCCAGGAGCGCTGGTCGCATACCGCGGCACGCAAATTTAAATGACATTATTCGTCGAGCTCTTGTCACCGCCGGCGTACCAGCTATATTAGAACCAAATGGATTGGTACGTGACGATGGGAAGAGACCAGACGGTATGTCTTTGATGCCTTGGAAATTGGGTAGGCCTTTGGTGTGGGACGCAACGTGTGTCGACACCCTTGCGCCATCTCATGTTTCCAGTACATCGGTTTACTCTGGCGCTGCAGCTGCAGCTGCGGAGACTCTCAAGCGGCGGAAGTATAATAACTTAATTGGTAATTATATTTTTGAGCCGTTTGGGGTCGAAACACTCGGGTCATGGGGTCCGAGTGCGCGTCTCTTATTTAGAGACATATCTAAACGGTTGGTCGACTCTTCACGTGACCAAAGGGCTGGTTTGTTTTTCGGCCAAAGAATTAGCATTGCCATTCAACGTGGCAATGCCGCCAGCCTTTTGGGAACCCTGCCAGTCGACAGTGATGAGGAGGAATATTTTGATGCATAATTATTTGATGTTTTTTGTTTGTATATATTTTTAGTTTTAATAATAGAAGTATAGTATAGAAGGTAGTATAAAAACAATCGTGTGTGTATATAATGTAAATTGTTCTTTTAACTAAATAAATACCTTGTTTGCAAAAAAAAAAAAAATAAGTTAGCATAGAGAGTAAACTAAATTTAAAAGATTAATAAATACTTCATTGTGTATCCGAAAACAACGTTCGTATTTTTGCATCCTGGCAATATTGTACCTGCAATGTCAAAGTGGGTTTGCTTTGAATTTTGAAATATATTCTACCAACTGTATAAAAAGCTAAAGTGTTGTTGTTCAAAGTTAGTGGAATAATAAAACTAATATAAAATGATCAAGACTAAGCCGTGGTCAGGGGGTACTGATGAAGAATATGAAACCCAACATTTCGGCTTTGGTGCCCAACGCCTCAAAATATCGGTGCGACAAATGGTTGAACAAAAAATTACAAACGGAGTTAAGGATATGGAGTCTTATTTGCAGGATTCGTTAGATCTGAATGAAACAGATAAAGTGACGTTAACAAGGTCGTGTGATAAGTTGATTCGACTGTATTGTGAGCGTGCTGGACCGTCTTTAGAAGCTATCGATGAAGAAATAGAGCGGGTGTTAAAAATCCCACAAAATGTATTGTTGCCTGGAGATGAAGCTCAAATTGAACAAACATCAGATTCAGACTTTGAAAAACTTAAAGAGGAAGTGGCATTGCTAAGGAAAAGAGTGGAAAGAGGAGCCCTTATGGAAGCGTTACTGACGGCTGAGGAAGAAGAACTGGCTACAGTAGAAAAAGTGTGTGAAACAGCCAAGAAAGATATGGAAGCAATTGATCTACTATGTAAAAATGCTGATAATGGAGAGTGTTTGAAATCCATTCAAAATGAAGCTCAGTTCTTATGTGCAAGTGCATCATTCATGAAAAAGGATAGTGATATTTTTGATGAATAGTTTTTAATATTAAGATGCAACTTTGTATGATGCTGGACACATATTTAGATAATTAAAACCTACACATAAAGGAGCTTTAAATGGTAAATGTACTCTCGTATTTGTAATAATGAAGACAATATATTTGTAATGGTATATTACTAAAATATTGTAACTTTATTTAATATGGTAGGTTTACACTTCATAATTATACGATTTTTGTAACTGCATAATTATGATGACTATGTTCTCGGTAGTGATCTTTAATAGATTATGTCAGTGTTTGTTGTTCAAAATTGGCCCTAGCTTTAGTCTTCTGATCACCTGTAACATCTGTCATTATTCATAAATGACAGCCAAATTTAGTGATATTTGATAGCATAGCACAGGTTGGTTTGCAAACATAACCTTCATAGACCACTCTGTGAATACTGTGTTACTTTGCCACAAGCTACTTACTAAACAGTGCAAACAGAGTGCTAACAATTGTATGCCATTCTTTTTCTAAAAAGAAAAAATAATATTTAGTTATTTGACCAAATATATATTTACAGTGTAGGACATTTTGTTTGAACTATAGAGTACCCGTAACAATAGGCAGGTACTATTTATGTAATTGAGTTATTAATTTGTTTGGCAAGAAGCTTAGGGAACGAAAATAAGATGTAATGTAGTTAATGGATGGAATATTGTCCATATAGCTGTATGGCTGAATCACCTACAAGTAATTAAGTTTTTTGCTATGGTATGTCTGAAGGAAAAGTGAATTGAACAAATAAGAAAATGAAACACCACAAACAGTCATTTTTATTTTAATGTAAAAACAGAAACTCTTACATAAAATTCACCTAGAACAAGTATTATAGATTAACAATACTTATTACACCAATTCTATTATAACACCCATGTTACATTATGATTACTATGTAATGTTTTAAATCTCCAAAAAACTATACAAAAATGGATACATTTAAATTTTATATCATCTCAAAAATTTTATAACTTGGCACATAGAACATGAACTTGTTAAGTCTAAAGAGTTTCAAAAAGTAAAATTATATTTAATAAAATAAAATTACCCATTATATTGTACTAATTTAATTTGTATCACATTTATAACTTAAGCTACTGTACTGGCACACATAATATGAATGATGAGTTTCACTCTGCTAGATACTTTCAAGACTACAATGCAGCATCAGTAAAACTAGATATTTTGCCCACTCTACAATGCCATTCCAAATTGTTATTTAAACAATACAAGGGGGCTGAACTTAAAAAGATGACCAGAATTCCAGTTTGTTGTGTAACAATACAACTTAATGTCAGCCAAGACAGCCGTTCTGCTTATACTTGGATATGGTGCCAATTATTGGCAATATTCAGTTAAAAGAACATTTGTTGTAGAAGTAAAATTTTTAATTTACTTATTGAAACATTGTAGTATAACTTATTGTTTACAAAATATAAGGAATATACATTTGGTTTGAAAATGTAATAAAACAATAAAAACTTAACAGGGCTCAAAACCATAACATACAGTCCAGCCCTCTTACCATGAACTCTTAAAGCAGGACAGTTTAAGATAAACGAATGTAAACTGCCCTTTAAGAGTTCATGGTAGCTAGACTGTAAATGATTTGTATAAGACCTGAAAAAACTAGATGAGATGTTAAAACAACATGCGGGTTACAACATTTAGAAAGTAATTTAACTAAAATGTTACACAGATTAGCATGAACATGAATTTAAAAACTTTTTATAAAAAACGAAATTATCCCTTAAAAGATTATAAAGATGCCCCTGGACAAGACATGACTCTTAAATAGTAAAACACCCTCAAAGGAATGAGTGAAAAGCTTGCTCTAATCACTTCCTCGTTAAAAAGGCGATATTTTACATCAAAACAGCTTAGAAACATCTTTTAAAAATATTCTATCAGCACACTGAACACTGTAACAGTTATTATTTATATCCAAGATAGGATAGCCAACTAGCATCGAAAAAATAAAGATTAAGTCTATACCTAATTTTACCTAAAAAGTGAAGATTATAGTGAAGAAATCAAATGATTCAATAGACATTTCTTATTATTACGAAATTTTTCACCTCATGCAATAAAACTATGTAAGTTGTATAAATCTTTAAAAACGTTTAAAATCAGCTCAGCTATTTGATGAGAAAATACTGTTCTCAATGATATAAAATACATAATTATAACTACAGAAATTCTGTCTGTAAATAAATTAATCTACGATTTTAGATTTCCATAATTTTCGTAATGCTATAGAATAAGTCAGTAAAAAATTATAGTGAGAAGTACAAATGTTTACTTTATGTTTATTGTGTCTGACAGACATGGTGTCTAAAATAGTTTATAAAAAAGGAAATACAACACTAGTTTCAAAGATTTGTACAACTTCTCTATTACATATTATACAACATTTATAATTGAATAATACTGTTTATCACAGATGGTAAATAAAACAAAACTATAAATAATCTCTAATGAGTTTATGTACAACACTTTAGAATTTATGCTTTATCTCGACTCGTATTTACATATTGTTTTACGCCTATAACTATACAAATGGGTTATGATGTAAGTACCTAGTTTATAACACATAATTCGTAACAAGTTTTATATTTAAAGAATTAAACTTATTAATAAAACATTTAGCATTTAATTTCGTTAACCATATTAAATCAAATTTTGCAACTTTTATTTCTTATTGTCTGACCTAACGATGAACACCCAGTGCCCAACATTTAAAACTACAAATATATTACAAATGATAAATACTTTAGTTTACTATGTTCATACATTTATTGACTTTGGTAGCAATACCACAGAAGTTATGTAAGAATTAAAATAACACTTAAGATACAGTTTAACTATTACATTATACATACATTTTCCAAATTAATATTCGGAATGTTGACAAAATCTTATGTAAAATATTTCTAGAATAAGCATTAAAAATAATACGACTCTAAAAGAACTAAGATTTCATTAGTATCAAATGGATTATCTTGTCATTTACCAGCAGTTTTTTTATGGTTGATTGATATCTTTGGTATGAGTTACAGACTTCAGTTACACATAGTAAATTATTATCTATCTGAGCTGAGTAATGAGTATTATATGGATATCAGTATTGAACACTAGCCTTTTACATACATAGAGCTAGAAGTGATCTGGAGAACATAATTGCTACACACAGTACTTATCTAAGAAACAGCAACAATTTAAAATCTGGTGAAAATGTTAATGCTAAATTTGTTTACACAAAGTATACAAATAATGCATTATGACTATAACGAACACTAAAAGTATGTTTAACACTGAAACATGCAACTTAATAGAAGTCCGGTCAGTGAGTACTGAAACTATAGTAGTAGCAAAACTAAATGAGCCTTCTGAAGTTAGGCCCGAATTCAAAACCGCGCAGGTGCACCGTGTTATCAAACCTTTAAAAGGGGTACTGCGCAACCTCTCGCGACTAACTTCCGATAGCTCAGAAAGACTTGCTTGGTTTATAACCAGCGGTGGTTGTCACTGGTCAGACGTAGGCGGGCGGGCGCGCGTCGACGGCCGTGACGACCCGCCGGCAGGCCGGGCCGGGCCACGCCCAGCCACTGTCGCTCAGCGCCACCAGTCACACCGGCCCGCTCCACTCTGTGCTGTCCTGGAATGCGTGCTACAGATACAAAACGTTATCAAAGTTGGCTCACTTCAGTGTTTACTGGATGGTTAATATAAGATCAGAACAGAAGGCTGATTTTCGTTACGTTTGGGACATAGAAAGAAGATCAAGAATATTTTACAAAAACATTTAGTTTTCTTAACCTTGAATCTATAACCTGGAGCATAAGTATAATGTTGTATTTATCTATAGATGGTGTAGTTTTACATTAAGCTACAATGTTTATCAAGCCTACCATAATAACTGAACTTCATGCTCAATGAACATTTACTTCTCAATTATTATTATATTTACTAGACCAATAAACATACTTGACACTTGTTCAATATCCTACTTGTATTATTTTAATCAATTATAAGAATGAATTTAAGTTACCTGTGAAATGTTAACAGTCTTCGGGTGTATAGGGCTCTGCGGCGCGGCCATGTTAGCGTTGGTAGTGAAGTACCCGCCGGGCCGCGGCCGCAGGTGACGGTTGTGCATCTCCATTTGAACTATCTTCATGAACTCTATCTGGGCAGCTAGCTTCTGTACTTCTTCCTGGAATTGCGCAATAGTCAGAAGTCAATCAGTTCAGTACCAATATTGAACATGTGAAAGTGAAAGTTTGGATGTTTGAACGGATTTGGATATAATTGAGTACACAGATAATTTATACCATTGACTAACATTTTTTAGCCTACAATGGGTTAATAACTCTGAAATGATCCCGATTTCACGTGTGACCTGATCTTCAGAATTAGGTTGTTCTTAACATAATATGGTACCTAATAGGTATTTTTTGAGTGTGCTTATGGGGGATACCCACTAGGGCTACTATGTGAAATGCCTACAGGTCCACGCCTAGCTTGGTGTTAATTTGATCTTTTGCAACACATACACTTAAAAATATATGTAATTTAAACCTCGAAAGGATTGGTACGTACGGTATTCCTAATGACAAGTATTTATCTATGAAATAATGATAAGGACCTTGAGTTCCTCGTTCTCCTGGTAGAGGTCGGGCGGCTCGTCGGGCACGAGGCCGATGCCGTTGAGCGAGGAGGACGCGGGCACGCCGCGGGCGCGCGCGCGGCTGTCCCACGTGTCGCCCGTGCCGCGCACCACGCGCAGCACCTGCCGGGGCCGGCCCGGGGATATATATAGACTCATGCACTTATGTACTCAATAAATCGTGTGCTATCAGACTTTAAAGAAGATACAACTTATGGATAGCTAGGCCATAAATTGTATATATATTTTACCAGCAATCTGTATAATCTGTCATTCTATACAATGCCTAGGCAATGTATGGAATACCTAAAACGTACAGGTAATGTGTAAAATATTATTTATTTTACACTGGACCGTAATTACGATATAATTCGAAAGGCAAGGACAACCCAATTACTCGCCCGAACCGAGAATCCAGCCCAGGATTTTACGCTTAGCAGTCGCACTTTAGGCAAGTTGTCATCATATTTACTATATATATATAACTCACGTGTATATTCGGGAATGCCCGACTAGTCGACAACTTACGAAATAAATAATAGTTAAAAATAGGTCATAAAATAACTTTCTTAAATGGGTACATTATAGTAACAAACAAAACACATTATTACCTTAGGTAAAAATACGAGTAGCACTGTTGTGGAAGTAGATAACTGAGTTCTTATAAACCCAAGAAGATATTTTATATCTGGTCCAGCTCGCGGCAGTATTAGTAAACTGTCAACAAATTAAAACTCATTAAACGTAATTATCATACCAGTATAGCTTATCAGATTTTATAAGTACACCCACATTTTACAGCTTGTAATTAGTATATAAGTACTATGTAATAGGCTGGGTCTTGTGAAAGCTCTAATGCAAGTTGCATGCCTATTGCCATAACAAAATATGTAACCACTGTCGTCGGCATCTGTTGCCTCAATCAATTTCTTTTACGTGTGTACGAGCCCTTGCAGGTACACAATTAGCTTTTTATAGTCTCGCTTGTTCCGCAACTATAGTGGATCAAGCAGATAAATACACAAGTACTTACTGGAAAGCTATCATGAGGGAGTTGACAGTGAATATGTTGTAGATAGCTATGGAGATGAGCCGTGCCTCGTTGTACAAACTCTCTGCGTGTCGCACGCGATAACATACTCGTACACCCCACAGTAAGAACAGGATTTCACCTGGAACATAAATGTATTATTTAGTAACTAAATAATAATAATAATGATCGAGCCATCCTTACTGACAGAACTGTTCATTTTAATAGACCAGACATTACGCTTATTAATAAAACTAGTAAAACTGGATACCTAATAGATATTGCGGTGCCAAATACTCATAATTTGCAGACCACCATAGCCGAGAAATTATCTAAATACACTGAGCTTAGGGATGAAATCACCCGAATTTGGCATCTGCAGAAAGTTACAATAGTCCCCGTGGTGCTATCTGCTACAGGAGTAATACCAAAATCACTACACCAGTCACTTAACACTTTAAACTTACCTTCGAACACCTACCACCTAATGCAGAAGGCAGCAATTTTAAATACATGCAGACTGGTAAGAAAATTCCTCCAATGTGAGCCAGACAATTTGCTTTCTTCTCGCTTTAGTACAGCACCGATAGCACCAACCTAATATTTCTACTACTTTTACTGATGAACACTTGGCCAAGGCCCGTGCCATCAGTTTAACCGGTTCGCCGTGAAGAAAAGATGTTTCCAAAAATAATAATAATAATAACGTTTATTGTGTCTAAAAGTATTACAAAAAACAATTTTAGGTTTGGAGTCTTTTTTTAAGCAAATAATGCCTGTATTAAAAGACTCCGCTCCTTCACAACAGTAGGCACAGTTTACTTAAACACAATGTAAAAGGGTATAATTATGGGTACAGTAAAAATAAAGCTTAAACAAAAATTTAGATATGTGAACGAGTGTGGCGTGTGCATTTGTTGTTGAATGTGCATAAGTGCTATGGATGTGTGATTGTATGTGTATGAGTGAGTGAATGTGCTGTGTGTGAGAATAGATCGTGTAGGTAATTGTATTAAATTACGTTTTGTAGGAGACCTTCAGTTTTTTCATATGTCAGTGGTTTTATCCAGTCGACCAACATTTCTTTACATATATGATAAGGTTTTGCATGTACGAAAATTTCCTTATTTATTTTATTATATAAATAAGCTGATCGTTTACCGAATTGCATAGATCCGAATTTAGTCTTAGTTATAGGTATTTGAGCTATATTGTGTTTTCTTCTCCTAGACTGTATATTCGCATTATAAGGTAAAGTTTTGTGCTTTTTTTAAATTATTTGAGTAATGTATAGTTTCCTAACTGACAAAACATCACTAAGTTTGTAGAGGTTCTCTGTAGAATATGTCCTTTTTTTAAAATACATTATTTTGAGCAGGGCTCGTTGTGCTCGCTCCAATTGAATGAATTTAGATTTAACTGCCCCACCCCAAACAGAAATACAGTATATCAAAATTGATTGCGCAAGAGAAATATATATTTGTGTGAGTACATTTCTAACAGGCTTACCGCTACTCTGTATAGACCTAGGCAGAACGTGACGCAGACTCATAAAAATCCAATTAAGCTTACGGACTCTATTGGCGACTTGTTCAAGATGGGGGGACCAGCACAGACCCTGATCCAGCATTACCCCTAAATATTTTGTGCTAGAAACTTTTCCAATACTAGAGCAGTTACAATTATCAACATTAGTACCATCACAACTGTGTATAATGATTCGAAAATCGTCGGTTGGTTGGGTGCGATTGCAGATGCTGAAAGTTATAAAGTTTGTTTTGGAGGTATTTAGTGTGAGAACATTAGCCTTGAGCCAATTCGCAACCAGGGACATTCCTGTTTCAGCACTTGTCTGCACATTATGCCATGTCCTACCATAGAAGATGACAGCTGTATCATCGGCGTACGACAGAACTTTGGCATTAGGAATTTTCATGTTACACAGGTCATTAATGTATACCAAGAAGAGCGTTGGTCCTAATACACTTCCTTGTGGGACGCCGTATGATACATCTGTGACATCACTTATATATTGCCCCACTTTGACACTTTGCTTCCTATTTGAAAGATAGTTCTTAAACAAATCAAGCGCGATATCTCTAATACCTATTTTTTCAAGCTTGTTTACAAGGATAGGCGTAGATACGGTATCAAATGCCTTTTTAAGGTCTGGAAAGACAGTGAGGCACTTGTCACCATTGTCAAGATGATCAGCCACTGTTGAAGTTAGTGATATAACAGCGTCCTCAGTGGAAATACCTTGACGAAAACCAAACTGTGAGTCGGAGATGATATTGAATTTGTTTAAGTAATTAAGTAGCCTAACATTTATTAATTTTTCAATAATTTTGGATATACTAGTAAGAACAGAAATTGGTCTGTAATTATTAATATCGTCTCTACCCCCACCCTTGTGCACAGGAGTAATAATCGCTATTTTTAACGGGGCAGGGAAGATGCCAGTTTTGAAGCAGAGGTTCGCAAGGTGGGCTATGATAGGGACAGCTTCCATGCCTATAAACTTCAAAAATTTCGTAGAGATGTTGTCCCAGCCAGGAGCACTATCAGTTTTTAGGTTAATTAATATTCTGTATACTTCGTTGGCGTCAGTTTCAAGAAGCACAAAAGAGTTTACTGGATTTAATGCGTTACTGCTCAGACCAACGGCAAAACTGTCAGGTGTAGGCAGAATTTGTTGAGCCAGGTCATGACCAATTTTAGAAAAATATTTGTTGATACAATTTACTGAACCATTCGGGGTTGGCTGAAGTTTTAACAATTCTGCATCATAATTATTTGTTTTCTGTGAGTAGGTAATAGTTTTTATATTTTTCCACAGTAATTTATTGTTATTAACTGATTTAGATAACAAATTCCTTTCATATTGTCTCTTTAGTAAATAAATAAATAAATAACGTTTAGTAATGTCTTTACTACGTAAACGTACGTAAAGTAAATTGTTCCATTCGTCACATGTGGTCGCTATAGGTATTTTTAATTATTAAATAGCATAAGCTATACTAAGGGGGAGGCCTTTGTCCAACAGTGGACTTTTCCGGCTGATGATGATGATAAGCTGTGCTCGACTTACTATTCGATTCGTAGAAACTGCTGATGTTTATAGAATGTCATGGTGCATAAAGGAAGGTCTGCTTACCTATAGCTAAACTATGATCCCACCAGTTGTAAGTGCACTGTTTGAACTTCAGTCCTTTGTTGTCTGTGATCTGTAAACAACAAAAATCAAACAAATCAATTATTATTTTTTAAACGTCGCCCCACACTAGGAATTTTTCCTGTATTGTGGGTGCGTTTCACAAACATGAAATATCACATACACAAACACCCAGATTCGGGACAATCAAATGTGGATCGCACAAAATTTTGCCCCGTGCAGGAATCGAACCCGCAACCCTTAGCGCAGCAGTCTAATCGCTTAGCCACTGCGCCAATCAGGTCGTCAAATGAATGAAAAAACATCAAAAATAATAATTATTATATTTTATAAGCTGCTGTATTGAGGGTTTGTGGCTATATAATATCTGCACAACTAATGCCATGCTTACTGTCCTTAAATGGCTGACCATCAATTTTGACACCAATAGGTATCCATGCCTCGGATAGCAAATCAAGCCGTCGGCACCGATTGTCATTTATCATATCATCATTTACAATAGTTCTGGGAAGTCAATATACCCCGACCCGATAGCCTACCCTCCAAGCTTACTAAAGAGTATCATAATTATAACAGTACTCAATAACTGAGTTAAGGAGGTCAGATAGGCAATGGCTCTATGTATTATACTGGTAGCAAGCTGCCCTCAACAAGATATCCAATTCCTAAATATAGTAAAAAGTAAAAGTTCCTAAAGTAGGTAAAAGGCTCGTCAAATGATGAAGAAGGCAGTTTTAAAATGTAACTTACGACTTCTGCATCCGGAGGTGCTGATAGAGTCCAAGTTCCAAGGTACACAAGCATAATGAGGAGTATTGGTGCCATCCACTGCAATAACTGTTTGTCAGTCAGCTTCAGTTTGTGGGCTGATTTCACACGGTATGTCAGAGATACCCTGAAATTATTTTATTTAAGGATTTTAGAATATTCATATTACTCATCATCATCATCATCAGCCAAAGACGTCCACTGTTGAACATAGGCCTCCCCGTTTAAGCGGGGGGGTTTGCCAAAATCCCCACGCTTGGCAAGCGGCTTGGGGATCGCAGTATTGGTGGTGAAGTTACAGAAGACGCTGCTGCCTATCTTCTGAATTTTCCCCTTAGTCGCCTCTTACGACACCCACGGGAGGAAAGGGGGTGGTCAATTCTAGGCCGGATACCACACGGCACATTCATATTACTAAAATATTAAAACAATATTTTTTCTTAGATTCAATCACAACCTGTCATGATTATTTATGCCTGTAAAATAATAAACATGTTATCTTTAGTTATATACTTTACCAAAAGGTCATAATGTGTTTGCATTTATACATTTTCAGTAGAAAATCTATATGGTTTAGATCATAATATTGATAATTAATATTCTTAATTACCTCCATGTTTTCATTAGAAGTGCAGTATAAGTGATGCAAAATCCCATATGTCGTGTCCATTTTGTAGCAATACATGAGTATCTATCTAGCACTGGGAATATAGCTGCCATCTGGAAACAAATAATCACAATATCATCAAATGATAGCTTAATTTAAAAGATTTAAATTTCAAACTATTAGAAACTTATTTGTCTCAGAGTCTTTATTGCAAAAGTATAACTCTTGTTTTATTTGATGATATTGAAATAATGTTTAACACTCACCTCCATATACATAATAGCACATCCAAGTAGAGTAATGGAGAGGAATACAGGGCTGGCAACTCGGAACACTTTGACCCTGCGGTGGTGTCGGGTATAGATGGTTAGGCACACAGTCAATACTGCACAAGTCACCGATATGACCAGCAAAGATATCCTGTAAGAACAGAGAATATTAAGTGAGAATCAAATATTTTTGCTTCATCTTTTGTGACTGGCTGATTTAAGTATCTAATATTGTACAAGTACAATAAAATTTATTTTTTTACTGTAGAAGGACAGATGGAATTTGAACTTAGAAGCTAAACCAATTGCTAGTCTTTTAAGTTACTTTTAAAGCAATATAAAACTTAATTTATTTAAAAGGTGTCATTAAATGAATTAAACTTTGTTACTCTCTTTCTTATATATTGTTTATACTAGTACCTCTACTGTGCAACGATTTAGTGTAAACTGTTATGTTGTGCATGTAATTTGATAAATAAATAAATAATTAAAATTTTGATAAAAGTCGAGGCAGTACACACCCAGAAATTTCTGTCCGTTATTGATGCGAATAAATTTAATAGGGTAAGTAGAGCCTACAATTAAATTTAAATCTTACCGGAATGGCCAATTGTAAGTGGCGAGACAGGGCTCCGAACCTCGACACGTATCGCAGCCTGGCTGACATTTTAAACACTCGTATGGTTCGCTCCAGTTTTCTAAATTGTTCTCTTCATATTCTTGATAAGCAACTAAAAGAAACCATAACAATAAATTAATGACTCTTGTAAATCTTCACAATAGAACTACTTTAACTTGGATTGCCAGTATTTTATACCATGCAAAGCATGCATTATCTACGTGATGGTAATTAATTTATCTGTAATATGGCAGGTAACACCTGCCGTAATAACTATAAATTAATTATGCAATACATGGCATGGTAACAAACGAAAGCCCGAAAGGTATGAAGGTTTTATGAAGTAGGTTTGTATTCCTAATTTCAAAATTCGATTTGTGTTTTTGTAATTGTTTGTAAAATGTCACTTAGTGTCAATCTGTCAAAAGTCAATGCCATTATGACATTGTCCAAAGACAAAAAAAAACTTAACGGCATACTAGATCGGTGAACTAGAATTAGGGGCCAACATAATATTATTTTATTCGCTAAGAAAAATGCTAATTATCTATGTTTCGGGCCTTATTTCCTTCATATTTATTACCCATGACGACATGTATGTGAACAGCTAAGGGAAACTCCTGAATGTAAATCATTTATATTAAGCCCTTACCTTCAACAACAGATCCATTATATCCTTCAGGATGATGTAGTGAATAGTAGCCGGGACGACATCGACATATATATGAACCTCGCGCCCAGCCTGCGTGCCGTTTACTCATTTCTCTGTTGGGTTTGTATTCACACTGCACAAAAAATTTACAATATTCTAAGTACTTTCAGGAAGGCATATTTTATTTCTAAGAAATAATGTCAAAATGTAATAAAAGTATCTCAATCATTATAGTTTATAATTTGATAAAAATCCTGAATGCATCCTGAAATACTTTACTAGGTTTTTAATAGATAGGTACTAATGTTGCAATTCTTCATGAAAAGTAAAAACTTTACACGCTTGCGATACGGCGCGGGCTCGTTTAGTAGGTACCGTGCCTAGTTATTCAATAAAATTTGGAAGTCGGTCCACGACTTAGTCAAACTTACGTAAGTAGTTTCGTTAGGGCATTTGTGTGTTCCGTGAAATGAATATATTTGGTTGTCATTATCATTTTCAGTATCCGCCTCGCACTGGTTTATTTCCAAGCTAGATATGTCTATGTCGATCGAGACGACACCTTTTAATCTGAAAAATGATTACAATAAGATAAATGGGTTAAGAACCTGGCTTTCAATACTATTTAAGTAGTTTAAGCTTGTAATCATCATGATTTCAGTTTAGATACCTGACACTGAAACTGAGCATGGCGAAATGTGCAAATAGTTCCATAGAGCTTAGCTCATAATATGAGGATAAAAAGATAAAACCAGCTAGTGAGGAGGATTTAAAGGCTCTGCAAAATAAAAGCCTGTAGTTTCAACTTTCATAAAAATGACTATCACGGACTGTATTTTCTTCACTTAAGTAAATAAGCAAAATAAATGAACTTGTCATGCTTACCCACGGATTATAGCGACAGGAACGGTGTAAGACAAGAGCCACCGTCCTGCTTGGCAGCTGTAGTAAGGGTAAGTCCACCAGCCTTCCATAGTAGCCCCCGGTGGTGATGGCATGAATTTCGGGGACCGAAGAGATTCACTGTCATGCGCTGACACATACCTGAAAATATCGTTTCATCATCATCATCATCATCATCAGCCGGAAGACGTCCACTGCTGGACAAAGGCCTCCCCCTTAGAACGCCATAATGAACGACAACTTGCCGTTTGCATCCACCGGTTGCCCGCCACTCTGACGATATCGTCGGTCCACCTGGTGGGAGGCCTGCCAACGCTGCGTCTTCCGGTTCGTGGTCGCCACTCGAGAACCTTTCTTCCCCAGCGGTTATCAGTTCTTCGAGCGATATGGCCTGCCCATTGCCACTTCAACTTGCATATGCTTTGAGCTATGTCGGTGACCCTAGTTCTTTGGCGAATTTCCGTATTCCGGATCCTGTCGCGCAAAGAAACTCCGAGCATAGCTCTCTCCATAGCTCGTTGAGTGACTCTGAGCCTCTCTAAAAGGCCAACCGTTAGCGACCACGTCTCAGAGCCATACGTCATCACTGGCAACACACACTGGTTGAAAACCTTCGTCTTCAGACACTGCGGAATTTTGGACGAGAAGATGTCGCGTAGTTTCCCGAACGCTGCCCATCCGAGTTGGATTCTTCGGGCGACCTCTTTGTCGAAGTTGGACCTGCCTAACTGAACAGTTTGTCCAAGGTAGACATAGTGGTCAACAACCTCGAGAGTATCGTTCCCAACGATAACCGGTACGGGTGCGACATGGACATTTGACATGATCTTCGTCTTGTCCATGTTCATTTTAAGACCCACCTGTTGGGAAACGAGACTGAGGTCGCTGAGCATAGTATTGAGCTCCTCCAGCGATTCCGCCATGATAACTATATCATCGGCAAAACGAAGGTGAGTGATGTATTCGCCATTGATGTTGATGCCGGACCCGTTCCAGTCCAAGAGCTTGAAAACGTCCTCCAACGCATTTGTGAACAGTTTCGGAGAAATCACGTCTCCCTGTCTCACACCACGCTGCAGTTGGATTGGTTTCGTGCTCTCGTCCTGTAACCGGATCGACATGGTGGCGTTACTATACAAACACTTCAACACCTCGATATACCTATAGTCAATATGACATCGCTGAAGGGACTGCAACACAGCCCAGGTTTCGATTGAATCGAAGGCTTTTTCATAGTCCACAAACGCTAGACACAGTGGCCGATTATACTCCTCGGTCTTCTGTATAATCTGGCGGAGCGTGTGGATGTGGTCTATGGTGCTAAAGCCTTTTCGGAAGCCGGCTTGTTCGGGAGGCTGGAAGTCATCAAGCCTGCGTTCGAGACGGTTCGTAATGACTCTCGAAAACAGCTTATACACATGGCTCAGAAGCGAGATGGGTCTGTAATTCTTCAACAAGGTGTTGTCACCTTTTTTGAAGAAGAGCACCACCACACTCCTGTGCCATGCTTCTGGCGTAGTACCCTCGAGTATGACGGAATCGAATAGCTTCTGGAGGACTAAAAGTACCGGTTTTCCACCCGCTCTCAGAAGCTCCGTTGTAATTCCGTCATCACCCGGCGCCTTGTTGTTCTTAAGCTGTTTCAGAGCCACTCTAATCTCGTACAGGCTGATGTCAGGGATGTCCTCAGTGTAGTGTCGGGAAAATATCGTTTCACGGATTGTTAAATAAGAAGGAACTTGATTAATTTTTGACAATCAAAACTCAATATCTACTATCAGAACCTACTACAAAGTAAATAAATTAAGAGTCAATATGTTGCGTCACCAGAGGCTTCAACTCTTTGCAAGGCCGTGAAGGAATCATTATAGTCATACAAACGCACCCATATCGCACCCTTAATCAAGGTTTAGCTATTTAATACCTAGGCAATTTATTTATTGTCCTGGTAAATATTTAACGTAATGGTCATTAATCCTTTCGTCAACCTATCATGCTTCTCCTAGTATTATTACTTTTTTTTTGTATCGTCTTTTATGGAATTTTCTAATCACTGCCAAATTAATTACCATGGATATTCAGGATCAGGCAGTGTTTCCATCTGTGGGGCCACAACTGCAGTTGGTGAACCCATGCCGAATCTTTCCCAGGCCACGGCAACGTTCACCAAGCCGTTTGTCCTCAAGGCAATAACCCGTGCCCCCACTGCCCGTTCTATGGGGTTAGCGCCTAACACCAGGCCTTCAGATACCGCCAACAGGAGCTCTATGAAATGAAATTAGTGCGATATAATATTAAGACAAAATATCCTATAAAGAATAAAATAACTAATTATGTTGCTGTTGTTGTATTTTATGTATGTTTTGCGCGAAATGCATTGTGTGCGTTGTCATTATATGGGTTTTATTTGGCTTGTCTGAATTCTGTGTGTGTCTTGGATTTCCAAAGCAGCTCCACCGACACATCGCCTTACATTATTATTTATTTAATCGTAACAAAGAATTTTCAATTGCTTTCAGTGGACCACTATTTAAACATCGAGAGAGACCGCCCCGAATTTCACGCTCCAAAGTACACGTTAACCCGTCGTCGGTCTCGAATCTCGATGGTCAGACAAATATTTGTTCCGGTCGGTGATCGAATGTCGAAGAGATAGGGCTGTTACACCAATGATAGTGCACCGCAATGATGTTCAGAGCCACTAGAGGTGCACCGTGAAGAATAAAAAGAGGTAGACACTTTACCTACGCAACTTTCAAACTTCAAAAACAGCACATATTATTGTATTGTCACACTACAGTGGAAGTAGGCAGGCATATTGTAACAATCAGGAATGAAAGAGAGATAAGACGATCAGGAATTAGGTGAGCTAATCAGCCTAGTCTTAACGTGCCACTTTTAGAGTACCTAAGTGTAGACTATCTAATTATTTTTACTTATAATATAATTGGTGTACCCGTTGTTTCCAGGCCAAGAGTGTTCAGGAGGTTAGCGGTGAGGTCTGCTCTGGCTCTTGCAGCGTCCCATCGTGCAGCGTGTAGTGGCGCCCGCAGCCGCCCATAGCGATGCGTGACGCACAATGCACCTGTGGCACCAGAAGCTACCGCGTGCACCAGTCGGAGTGACGACTCGACTTCTTCCTGTGAGGAAACATTACTTTGATTTACCTTCGCGACAATAGGACTTATTTATAAAAGATACCTATAAAATACTAATAGAAAACTATAAGAAAGTAAAAGATAATTAATATAAATAAGGGTAACCCCTTGCTCATAAAAATCGACAGTATTCAACCATTGATTAAATACCTGTTGTTTTTATGTCAACGGAAAGAGACGTCAATAGATTTAAGAGGTGTATAAGTTAAGAGACGTTTTATCATCGTTTATAACTAAGGGGAATGACATAGTTAAATGTTGAAAGGTGGCTCTAGTAGAGGATAGCTCTACGTCCCAACTTAACGATCGTGTGACCTAAAAGACAGTAGTCTACAGTTACTTTGGCGTCATTTCAACTAGTGTGTACACTTGCATCAGGGTAAGATGGCCAGTCTAATAAATAAGGTAAGGAACCAAGAGACAAGTAATTAATTAGGTGTGTCTCATTGTTGATAAAAGTCATTTGATTTATTTCTAGGTAAAATTTAAGCTTTAGTTAATATTGAACGAAACTAGAGCGTTCGTATCGCTCTAGTTTCGATCAATATAGGTAGGTACTGCTACGAATTTTGTTGACCACGACTTGAATTCTAGGGCTTTTCTAAAATTTTCATCTGTTAGAAATCTAACTTAGAACACAAAGGCAAGTAATACCTACCAAGTATATGCAAATAAGCGCCCGCCTTTCAAGAAAATTAACGAGTATTGATTAGCTACTTTCCCTTTAGAAATTTTGAACGTGAAAAATAACAAGGAGTTTTGTTGTTGCCGCGCCGTCTCTAACTTCTGCCAAGAATTTATGTTACTTAAGGAAATTAAAATGTTGGTTTGTTTTGTAAGTTTGTATAGCTTCGAAGGGGTACAGAGATATCCACCAACGTTTCGCCAGGTAGCATCGTCTCAATGCTCATGTTTAATGAGAAGCCATTAAACATATAATTTAGTAAATTGTTAATGCAATGGTGACATAATTAGAGGTAATAACTAAGAATTCTTAATTGATGAATCGTTTTTTTTGTTTTCAGTGATCAGATTCAGAGATACAGGGTACCTCCCTGTATCTCTGCCGAGCTTATGAACCTTTATTTTTTCGCAAGTCTCATAGTTTATGATTAATTTATATTTTATAAATTATGTTTCATTTGAATTCCAAATACCACAGCCGCTGGTCAGATGAAAAGTATTACATACAAATGTAAAAGTTTTGTTGCCTTTTTGTGGTCAAACGTTTTAAGTTGGTTGGAATTTGTTTTTTTTACTCGGGTTAAGCCCGAGGTAACATTTTCAAACCTGTAACAATAACGGCTTTGTATATGTGTATAGTTTAGAAAATCCCAAAAATCAGTTTTGTGGTCCCACTCAACTTTTTTAAGCTTAACTAACTTAATATACCTACCTACTTAGGTTCAATCAAGAATATTAAACTGTAAGAAGCAATTAATGCTTAGGTATAGGTTCAGTCTTTGGTATAAAAGCTAGACTTTTGCACAAAATAATTTTCGATTTTTCACAGTTAGTGCAATGCTTTTACTCAAACAATAAAATAACGCTTGTATCTGGGAGTGACGTAGCCAGCACACAATATAAAAATTAAAACTACATACTGCTATTCTAATTACAAACATAACTTTCCAAACATTTTCAACTAAAAGCGCACGGTGGAAATTCATTTACGAAATTGAATTTAACTTGTTGAATGTTTTTGTAGGAAGCCTATTTTAATAATACGCAGCGTCGGAGTATTAATGTCGCCGCGTCAACGGCCAGGGTAACATTTGCGACGGCGGCGGGCCTTCTAATTATGGTTAGAGATGGGACAGAGCCTGCAAAATTTAAAAGCGTTGTAATTCCAACAATAACATATGTGACATATGTTTTCCGGTTCCCACTGAACAGGATTAGGACAACACAATGTTTTCCACTCGCTTTGGGCTCGCACGTAATTTTATAGGATTGGCGGAAAGTTCGTTGGGCAAATTGTAATAATCTTTTTTATTAAATAGGTAAGTACTTAAACTTCATTATTGGGTACGTAGGATAATTTAACCCTATAAATATTATTATATTAAAAAAAATTGTGAAGTAACATCACTTTATACCTATCTCTTCTTCTTGAAGAAGAAGACGATACCTATGTAACATATAATTGAATTTAATTATGTTTTATCTGGTGTATCTACATATGTTTAAGTATTCCTTATGTACAAAAAAATGTTCTGGGAAAAAACACCACTTGAATACGTAATCCTTCGGGATGTGAACTGAATGATAAATTATATTATTGTCAAACATTTTTATAAAGAATGAAAAGAAGTCTGTTTTACAACAGTGATAAAGTGGTAGAAACACTTGTTAGTAAGCAGCAAGATTAGTGGCTACATTTCTACCGCTAACGTTAAGTATCAGAGCTATAAGCAAATTAATTTTAGTTTTCTTCACGATGTTTAGCTTAGTTTATGACACAGATGCAACAATTTCTTACCCTAAAAGCTATCAAAAAAGAACATTGAACCACCCTAGTAATGACGCTTATGAGCAAAATCGCTTACACCTAAGTCCTAACGTATCCGTTGTATATTTTTTACAGTCTCACTTAAATCACTAAAGTCAGCTTCTATTTGAATAGAAGATAATATTGATAAATGTATTGGAGATTTTGATAAAGTTTCTTAAATACACTTATTATTGGATTCGTGATTTCGTAGGCCCTTTTCCAGCACATCAAGATTACTACTCAGATTCACATTTTGTAACTACATACGGTGAAAATACCACGATTATTTTCCATTAATTAAATAGAGTGTCACTAATCTATTAAAGTGTCGTATACCACATAATGAACTTGATTACTTGATGACCCGATTGGCGCGGTATGACCTGATGACATAATTAACTCTAAATGACCGACCGATATTGGTAGTTTCGATTAAGATTGTTTAACTGTATTAGTATTTATACCATTTTGCTTAACTTCCCACTGTAAAAAAGGTAGACAGGGCCCGACGACCCGATCGGTGCAGTGGTTAAGCGATTGGACTTCTGCGCTGAGGGTTGTAGGTTCCCTACGGGCACGGGACAAATATGTGATATTACATGTTTGTGAAACGCACCTACGGGACGCAATACAGGAAAAATTCCTAGTGTGAGGTGAAATTTGAAGCAAAGAGCATGTCATCGATAACATAGTCGAAACATAATGTGATCCCATACATTTATCAAACTATTCTATTCGTAAGGGTTTGGCGATATCTAGGTGGGCTTTATATCCAACTTTTTGCCAGATAGTATCTGCCCCACGGCATACATTCTTTTCTATTCATATAATTACTTTTTTTTATTGTATTGGTATCCTATACCCTATAAATTGAACGATAAACATTGATTCTATCTTCACACTGTCTCAAAAGAGTAACAGAATGCTGAGTTAGCCGGAGTTTCATAAAAATGTTCTTGTAATTGCCCTGTCATATGTACGCTGCCGCTGTAATGGCACGTGTGTCTTATTAATTGAGTGTAGCATTAGCTAAGTGTTTGTTTAAATACATCCACGTATGTTCCTAACGAGCTTTGAACGAGCCACGAGTCCTTACTTCAATACAATTATCATTCATCATGGCCTGATAATTTTCCTTGCGGAATTACGAGTAGATAAATTAGTACAAGTATTATTCTTTTGGAAAGGTTTTAAGCAAATATTGTTTTATGTTTGAGTACTTCAATTTATTTTTGGTTATAACTTTTTGAGGATAACAAATGGAAAGGTTGTTAAAAACAATTAGGTCAGCTAGATTTACTTGACTTACCACCAGTAATAAATTATGCCTTATAAGGAAGGTATCAATACTATATGATTTTATTACTAGGTACCTACCTAGTAATAAAATCATATAGTATTGATAGTACCTACTACAGGGCTGAAAGGCTGAAAGTTTTAAGGTCCCTAACGATATAAGAGAAAAATCGAAATTTGACATTTTTATAATAATAACCATCCATTATTATCCATGATCCCAGTTTTCAATTAAAACAACAATCTATAGAATGTCATACATTTTAATTTAAAAGCGTTGTCATGATGCTCTCGATTTAATTTTAAACTATCTACGAAGGAAGCTGGGCTATCTCTGCGAAGCATCATGAAAGCTATTGATTCGTGAAGCCGTACTTTATATGTATAGACGAGGAGATTGTAGCAGGTCAACTGTACTAAAGATATTTAATATTAACTAGTCTATTAGATTGTTCCTGGACACTTGATAATGTTTTCCATTGGTTGTTTTGGTTGCCAATTAACGTGTAGGCATAAAAGTTACACTAAAATTTTAGGATACTGGCATTAAAAGAGTGACAATGCAAGTATATGAAGAGATTGTGAGTTGAGTAGTAGGACGGGGAAGGCATAGGCGGACATGCTCTGACCAGATCGGAGATGTTCTGCAGACGGGTCAGATTACGAGTACCCTTAACCAACGAGCGTGTATGAGGAATGTGATGCGAGTGAGTAGGTATGCCAGGATCGTAGCAAATATAGATTTGTGTCTCTGCCCACACCTCTGGAAAACAGGTGTAACTTCATGTGTGTACAAGTACTAGCATAATCGTGTCCTTTTTTTTTTCTCAGCTTGTATTGTCCCCCTGTAGGGCAAAGGCCTTCCTTTCACTCTTCCACTTCACTCGGTCGTGTGCTAAAGTGGACCAGTCTCTCGTGTAGGCAAGCAGCTCGTCATGCCACCGTCGTCTGGGTCTGCCGCGATGACGTCGTATATTTTGTCGTGTCCTTATTGTAACAAAATGAAATTACACCTTGATTTTTTTTTAACTATGTTTGAATTGCAGACAATGTTATCCAAGTTTTCCCAACCTGTCATGGAGAGATCGAGATGTCATGTAGGATAAGAAGAAATAAGGAAAGAGTGAGTGGATGACGAACTGTAATTTCACTCTCGCATAATAATAATCATTCTTAAGCATAGAAAACCTAATGATATAATATTCTTTGTCTAAAAGGAAAGCTACATAAATAACTTTTTACTTGACATTTCATTATCAGCACATTTTGTTTAATATTCTCGCAGGTCTTAGGGAATTTCATAAAAACAACCCTTTTATGCCTATTTTGATATCCGCACCCTCAGGGTGGCCGGTATTATTATTAACGTAGACTCAATGGAGCATTGAGGGTAGAGCTAAATACGCAATATCCACTCGATTGGGGTATGAGGGAAATGTTACTATTTCAGAGCACAGCTTGGTATGAATTGCGTCATAATACCTATCTACTGAACTGGATCAATTGCCACAGATATGTTACCTATATAATTATGTTATTGTTTTGTACATTATGTTGTGTTGTGTGTTTATACCATAACTATAAGTATATCTGCAATGAACTTGACTGAATAAACAGGATGGTCATCACAGTGAAGACATTGTTTAAAAAAATTCAGTATTATTTATTTCCAGCTAGTAAAATAATTGTAGATAATAATTAGAAGAAGTCTCTTTGGAATACAGAACATTTTCTTTAATTACGATAACAGATAGCCACATTAGTCCTATTTCGGAAATGATTTGGAGGTAAATAAATACTGCTCGCAAAAATACTGAATGTCTATTTGAAAATGTCAACCACGAGTAGATAACTACAAAAACAAATATCACTTCAAATATCAATAGTAGACACGTAAAGCAATTACAAAATACAAACAGTTTGTAACAATACCTATCAATACAGAAGTTTTAAAATTAAATGTCGGATGCTGCTACACCCGCTGCATCAGCTTGTAACCCAATTTTAAGCTTTACGAACGATCGTTTTAACAAGGAAGGCGCATGTGTGAAATTGTACAAAAACTCAACAACAGAACCATCTGTATATTTTCACACTGGATCATGGAAGAAACTAAGCGATTTCGAGTTAATATATTTATTGGGGTTTCGCTATGAAAACGATCTAGCTCATGAATAGTGCTCAATTCAATGTAAACTGACTGTGTCGACTGAGTGTTTGTAGGATTTAATAAATTCATAACGCTGAAAAGGATAAATATAAATAACCGAAAATGTATACCTACTATCATTGTGCAAACTTTTTTTTATTTTCATCTAGGAAATCTAAGTCCTTTTTGTTAGGGTTCCAGCTACTATGTAATAAAATCATACAGTTGACAATTATAAAATTAAAGTACAGAGTTCGGTTTAAGTAAGGTGCCGAGATACCAGGAGCAGAAGATATAAACAAATACATAAACCAAAAAGCAGCAACGGTCAGTAATTCAAAATACTAACATAACGGAATGTAGTTTCCGAAATTAATTTCACTCAAACCAACTGTACCTAAATTGCCGTCAACTGCAGTAGACATGTGCAAAGGCCAAGCTGTTGGTCGCATATTGTGTTGGCATCAAAAACTTTCCGTCACAAGCTACACTATCAGCGTTATTGCTAAAACTTGATGCAAGAATAATTTTATGTTGCGTCCTTATATTGTTTGCTATGTTGGACCTTTTGTATTCTTCGGAATACCAAAGTAGGATCAGGAATGTTTGGCAATATTGTAAGAAATCCATCAATGGATAGGAGCTTCACTGGTTTTGTCTAATATAGATTTATTGAAATATTTTCGTCCAAGTAGTACTTACCGCCGCACTCAGAGACGTTAATGATTACTTAAACTGACACTAAGTAATGATTTCACATAAGAAAATCTTTACTTAGTGATAGTTTAAGTAATCATTAAATGACTCTGAGTTCGGTGGTTATAGTTGTATTGAATACAATATAATATAATTTATTTTAAAGTCAGTATATCAGTTTCCCTGTTCTAAGGGGGAGGCCTTTGTCCAGCCGTGGACATCTTCCGGCCGATGATGATGGTGATATCAGTTTCCCAGATATTATTCTGAGACTGAACCGCGCTTAGGATTATTGTGTTAAAAAGTACGAGCAGAATGTGATCAAATAAATCAACAAAATATTATGTCGATTAAGAAGCTTTTCTATGTGTGAGCAGGTAGAAAAATTCAGTTTGAGCGTAATAAAATAGCTTTTCTAATAACACATTTTTTCTAGATGACTCGACGGCTTCAAAACAGAAGTAGGCGGTGCTTGAGTATTAGTTCTTTTATGTTTTTCTACTTCGGCCGAGTCTTTCATTTGCAGCCGAAGTGTTTTAAAGTGAAGTTTGAAAGGTCTACAAACCCGGTAGATGGTGGTGTTGGCGGCGTCTGTGGGTGGCAAGGAGAGCAGCGCGAAGGGCAGCAGCAGCGCACTGGACATGCGCCGCGGCCCCCCCATCACTGCCCACCATTCGCGCGCTCACGCGCGTTCCTGCAAAAAACACATCAACAGTAAATCACTGTAAAATTTCGATAAAGGGGTTGATCTGCTACTATTCCTTGCTGGATTAGTGGTCACAAATCATGGGGTCGAACTTTCTATTTTCAGGTCGGGTCCTAAGTGTTATTGGGTTTTTCCATTAGGTATTCCTGGAGAGCTGCACGTAGTTTAGCGTGGCCTAATTAATGGCAATAGGCTCGCTCTCTATTACATGGTATCTATAACTTAATTGTCGAATTGCGGGTGTAGTTAACTACCTCTGAATTTGGGAAATACAGATGTGATGTTACGTTGTCACAGTTCCATTTCGATAAAAAGTTTATTGGTCTGTCGATATTTTATCTATCCCAATTCAAATGTACAGTTATAAGCATATCCAGGATAGATAAAAATAATATTCTTTTGAGTCAGCGATTCTTTTTACATTTTAGTCTTATAATTTTTCTTTTCACTTTTCGTGGCAACTGTCATAGATTTTCGCAATTTATCCACTACTTTGTAGAAGTAGAGTGGGATTGACGTTAGTATCTTTATAATATTGTCCTAGGTATAGCCTTAAAGTATTATTGATTTGGCTCCGAATTGAATATCGTGCGGCGTGAAAATTTGATTTGGGATAAAACATTAGAGCGCGGTCTTAACTCGAAGTAGGTTGAGATTATTAGAACACTATGTACCAACTAGATTACTTGATAATCTTAACAGATGATGACACATTTCGTGTACTGAATATATGACAAGCTAATGATTTGATCTTTTGTACGTAACGTAAAATTTCGTTAGATGTAAACGATACATCAATTAAAAAACCTTCGTTTATCTAGCGGTTCATAATCATACAGACATAAATTACATACAAAATGTATAGGTATCTACGTAAAGTTCTGTAACTTTAAGCTCCGCCCTCGGGGTCGGAGTGATGTTATGTATCAAATTACCCAAATCAACAAATCTTGAACCCAAAATCCGTGATGGGATCGGATTTATCACTATCCTAAAATATCAAGTTATGTAAATTAGAAGACCGATTTAAACGTGACTTTGTTTTATAATATTGGCTGCCCCTACACTATAAAACTATTATCTAAAAGATTGCTTAGTTTTCTAAATGCATGATTACTGCAACCAAAACGAAAGGATATTGAAACAAATTTATAGATAAGCCTCCTGAATTAAACCCACTTATTAGGAATATGTTTGTGATATAGCAGGGAAGTATACATAATATGTATGCATTCAATGCAAGTGATGGTACATTGATTGTAGCAGAGATGACGTTGATGAATGCCTGGCAAAATGTAGATGCGTATTAGCTCACGTAGGCTCGATGATCTTAGTACTTAAACCTGTGCACTGACATGAAAGCACTGCCGAGCTCCACCCCACCTCATAGCATACCTACTAAAATAAAAAGTTTCATCCAATCTAAATCGCATTCGCTGTAAATCACAAGCGACGAAGTTGTAAAATAAAATGCGCCATTAAATAGCGTGGTACGAGGTGCGGCGGTAGCTTCAAAAAAGCGAATGACTTCAGGTGATAACCGGGTGGTTGGGTATCCGGGTCAGCTGCGAACGACCACTGCCCCGGGCGCTTCCGACTAGAGCCAACACTACCGTACCAACATACCCTTAAAGACGGTCTCTAAGAGAATCAATTTTAGGCCGCCCAAGTTTTTATATCGCATAAAAAGGGTTGGATGATTTTTTATCCATTTGGTGCTTCATATTGCCACTTTTTCTGCTGACAAAACATTATTTATCAGTACTTTTACTGGTAAATTTTGTTAGTAAGGTCCGTCTTTTAATATTAGTTTGTAACTTGATTCACAATACCATGCTTAGATTACCCCCTATTTTGACGCTCTCTAGAACTTTGGGTAGGTACCTGTTTTTTAAGAATTTAGATTCTGAATTCGTTTGTAAATTATATTTTTATTTTTATATTAAATTCCGTGTGTTTGCTATGTATATTTCATACATAGCAAACACACGGAATTTACTGTAAAATTATTCAAAACTTGAATCTTGTGTGAAATGGAATCTCTTGGTACCGAGCCAAGTTACATGACAGAAATAATGATTTCCCCACTGAAAGCTAAATACGGGTTAAGTGCAAATTATTTACATTGTACAGTCCAGTTGGTCTAGAGGTTTTGGATTTACCAGACTCAAAACTTAGCACAAATACCAACCATTTTTGATGTTATTTTAATTATAATTATACCTTTAGTTTTTATAAAGGAAATAATTCCAGAAATGATGACAAAGGACATCTTCTAATATTTTTTATTACCTACTACTTAATAAACCGATATGAATAAGAAATATCTAAAAACTAAAGTTTATTGGAAGTCTATCAATATGTAGAATCTTCTCTACACGTGTATTAGTTATCCTAGAAATTGATGATACTTAACTTTGATGAAACATAAATAAAGTTATTAATATAATGCAAGAGCTACAGATGTGTAGTATATGTATAAGTAGGTACTATCAATATGTATACCTACAATAAGTATCAGTATAAAAAAATACAGAAAATTCCATAGAAAGCTTTATTTTGTCGGACACAGCTAAGTAAACTTTTCATTTCTTTATATCAATAAAACATCAGAGACAACAAACAAACGTGTAGTCTCTTGAGATACATGAGACGGGTCCAAACATCTGACACAACAACTCTTAACAACGCCAGTCCATTACTGAAAAATCTCGTACTGAGTTTCCTTTAATTATTTCATCCCTTGATCCAAGTACTTTAAAATAATATGAATTATTATTGAAAAGTAAAGATTTCTTGACGCAACGTTGGCAGGCCTTTCACCAGATGAACCGACGATATCGTCAGAGTTGCGGGCAACCGGTGGATGCAAATGGCAAGTGGTCGTTCATTGTGACGTTCTAAGGGGGAGGCCTTTGTTCAACAGTGGACGTCTTCGGCTGATGATGATGATATAAGAATTTGGTCATGGGGGGACAGATTTAGAATAAAACTCGCTTCTGCGGTCGGGAAAATGAGTCCTAAGGGCGACAAATCAGTATGGGTTTATTGAATGGCAATAGGTTCACCTTCCCCAACAGTAGCCAGTAGTTTGGATGTATATACTACTGTTAAAAGAAAACCCCTCTGCTTACCCGTAGGTATTACTGGCGTGAATAATAAATTATTCATCAAACTGTTCGTATTATTGAGTTCGGGTTTGTTGTAAAAGTGCGTGTTATGATCCTCGGTTTATAGAAAAAGGTCGTTTGCATAGGTATTGAGTTCGTAATCGAGGTCGGACCACTCATTTACAAAGGGATATAAAATCCTATAGTAAGTTTCACTATTAGGTAAGTTTAGCATTTCTATATTTTAATAGTGGGGACGTTGATTTTGAAGCATTTCATTAAATTAATTAAAACACGCTGGTCAACTTGGTTCATGCAAAGTGCTAAGTTTTAATTAAAATAAAAACAAAGAAATTATAATTCTATTTGAGATCTTTATTAATAATCTGGGTAATAATAAAAACGCAAATATAGACGAAGAACCTAACGTCCCTACACAACACGGCAGTAAAACAATTTTACTAAACGCAGAACATTTAAAATCATACAATTCCAAATACCACAACTAATTCCAACACAATTATTCATAATTGTTGCTAAAGCTTAAAGTTCTGAGCACTGGTTTTTTCGTTGTAAATTCACCTAAATTACTTGGCTTACAGAACGGTAGGGCAATGGAACCGAAATCGTTATCCGTTTCAGTTAGTGCTGCCGACGTACACATTATCAGCACGGGCCCGTCTAATTTCTCAATTTTGGTGTTAATGCTGTTAAATAGTTGGCATTCCCAACTCACGGTGTCGCGCTGCGGGCACCGTTCCAATGAACTTATGTAAGTGCGAGAAATATCCCAATAAACTTGTGCTAGTACGAGCAATATCCAAATGAAATTGTATGCGAGATGTCTGAGGTTCCGTGCTAACTAAATGCACTGCTTTAGCTCGTGCGGTGCTGCACGTTTTTACTTTACTTACGTGATTTCCTTTCGTGAATATATTTGTGTCGCTGTGAAAAACGATTGCTGCTTATACGCTTAAATTTTAGCGTGCTTCTTGTAGAATGCCGTTTACAGATGTGATTTTTCCGGAATTATTTTCAATATAAGAATATAAAATAACTAAGCTATGTATTGTTATGATTTTTAAACATCGGCCGCATGATTGTTATGGTAGGTGAGCACTTACCTACCTAAGTCTTCGTAAGTGTCTATTCCAAAACGAGTAAAAATATTTGCACTACCTTCCTGATCTAGTATATTGATGAATAAGAAAAGGTTCTAATGACAAGAACGCTGAAATAGGTCACCCGAAAACAATATAGACTGATTCTCGTCTCGTCTGGTTTAGGGTATCCGCTTTTTGTCTTCGTCTAAATTTTGCCTATTGTAGTAGAGTTTAGAGCGTGCAGATGAAGAAAACAGGATGTTGTGTGCTTCCTGCTGAGACAGTATTCCTCAGTGCAGATTGTGGAAGTAATACCTATAATATTACGTATAATAGTTGTTCAAAGTTCCCATCAATTTCATTATTTAGTCAACGACAAAAGACCTTAAATAATTAACTGACCTGAACTTCCTGATCTTAGACTAGACCTAGAAGCTTTAAAACGCCGAAACTTGGTTAATTAAAGTAGTATATCATAAAAAAATTTAATGACCTAATATCGGTGAGCTCTTAGTCCAAAAGCACCACAAAACGATTCATAAAACAAGATGTAAATTCATTTCGATCGCCATTCCCAAAAGAATAAATCAATTTGATGAGGTTATCTCAACCTAATTTCCTCATAACATCACGCGTATGGCCTCGAAAATGATGCTGTTCAGTATCATTCAGAGTTCCATAACACATAATCTTGTTAACACAAATAGGGTCTGGGAATACATAATAGGGTTTTGGATATTCCTTATCGTATTTCCTCTTGTTTCGCTTATTTTTTCATTTTTATGATGTGCGATGGGTGTGGATTTCCTGAGAGTCAAATGTAACAGAATGTGTTTCGCTTTCTTATTTTAAATATTTTTTGTATTTACTGTAGGTACTTTTTTTGTAATGTAGTACTTAATTTATATTCTGTGATCTTCAGAGTACAGAGTCAGTCTTTTTAAAAAGCAGACATTCCCTTTTCCCTTTCATGATGATTTTGTAACGTCGCGGCACGAATGAGGAATAATTGTTCTTTTCCGGATTATTATCAGAAAAAGAAAAAAGTATTAGCGTAGGATACACTTAATTTTTCAAGGGTAAATAACAAAACCACCTCATTAGGTACCAAAGGGTTTAACAAATGCTAATAATTGTAAATTATTATAGGTAAAATCTTTAGCTTTGAGATAAAATCATCCACGTTGTTCTTAATTAACATTAACTTTCATTCTATACAAGCATTTTGTCTTTATCCTTCATTGTAACATAAAACATGACGATTAAAGTGTGATTGAATATATTTAAAACTAGTTATTAGTTTCGTTTAACTCTCTCGTACACACGTATCAGGAATATGTTGAAATATTGTAGCGCATGAATATTGTCTTTGAAGCATGTAAACCTTGATAAATATACCTAGCAAGATAAATTGTCGACACCGTTGAAAAAGCAATAATTATACTTATTAAATTTTCCTGTAGTGTGTTCTAAAGTTAACCCTGTGATGCTTATATGAAAACAATAAAAAAGCCATTTTACAATTGTTGTATGTTAAGTCAATAGCAAGAATCGTGAAGCCCGATCATATAATGCCTTTAAGGCATTGTAATAAATAATATATGAGCAGTTGGCCTACTTCGTTACGTATTAATTCTTTCAAACGAATTTTTAAATAAGTGAAATTCAGATCAGCGAAATCACAGTTCATTTCTGGGTCGCAGGGATTTTATTCTTTTATCGGTTAACTCTTTTGACAGTTGAAACAAAACCTTTTTACATTAAGCTCTACGAAATTATTACATTTTATTAAGTTTAAAGAGGTCAGAAATTTGTCAATTTAGGTTCTACCTGCTTTCGCCTGTGATTTTGTTTCCACCGCCATTCCTTCGAATTTAAGTTAAAAAAAATTGAATAGTTTCAGACAAAACTGTTTCTTCTTGAACAACTAGCAAGATCTTAACCCAACAAGGGCTATTTTGTTGCATAAGGCGACAAATGTAGAGTATGTGGAGCCAAACTTTGGATCGACCACCATCCAACCATATAGTTTTTTTTTTATGGGTATTACTTACTCAAAAAGGCTCGTAGAGGAAATCAAATTGGGCTGAGTTGACGTTTATTACCTCGAATTGTTGGTTAATTACTAAACTATTGATGTTGGTTATAAAAATCACAAACATAATTATACTGTTTGTTCCATTATGTAACTTAATACGCTTATGCAAAATTCAACATTAGCCAATGTAATTGCAACGTTAAATATTTGCGTTATTAATTCAAACTACGCATGTGTGTTGAGCTTATCGTTCCATCAAAGTCAGTCTCTAATGTATTTGATATTATTTCGTGCAATAAAATCAATAGTTTATAACTGAATGACCCGTTTATCGCATCATTGATTTAGTATTTGGAGGCAAGCCTTCTGATTGCAATTTTTTATGATAAGTTTTATGGTATCAGAAATGCTTACAACTTTATAGCATAAAAAATTAAAGTTTATAAGTTAATACTGCGTTTATCAACGTTCTCGGGTTCTTTATGTTTCATTTTCTTTGCTATCAGGCCATAACATCTCTAATCTATATGTTATGCATTACCTTCGATTATCTTCGCCTTCAACATTATAGATACTTGACTCATGTTAAAATGAATCTAAGATTATTTTTACGGGTTTTCAATCTGTCCTGGTCTTATAGATTTGATTCGGAAGCAAGACCGCCTAGTACCGTTAGAAATCAATCTAGTGCGGCACCAATGAATCAAACCTACACTTGGTTGCTTGCTAATAACAAGCACAATTTACCTGGTAAAGTCACATCCTCATACGCTCTTTAACCACCTAATGTGATTTCATTACTCCCCGACCGCGCCCACATCGGGTTTGAAACCTCGTTAATTAAGGACACAGTAACATCAGATGTATTTAGTGAGGATGGAATTAATGGGTCTCCAGATTCCATCCCTAGTGATAGTACGTTTTCCGAACGGGGAATTTAATTTATTGTGTGCGAGACTGTGCTGAAACCGCTACGGTTATCTCGGTTAAGTTTCCGTTGCAGTGGAATACAGAGCGATGGAACTTAAAGGCAAATACGCTTTAATTGTCATCAACTTTGACATTGAGACGTGTTGAGATTTTTTATATATGATTGTATCTCATTCACTGCGTACTTTTTATAATATAGAAAATGTCCACATTAAAGTCTGTTAAGATGATAAATCGTAAACCAGCAAATTTTATTTAGATTAAAATAGGCGAGATTCTATTTTGAAATAAATAATATTTGCACTGAAACAATGGAGTTCTTTAATGAAATTCTTAAAATCCCACACAGTCGCTTGTCGTCCGCAATCTTGTTTATGTTATTCGTTAAAAAAAAACAGTCGCGGTTTTAATCTTTATCGGTCAGCTTATTATTAAGGTGTCAACAACGCTTTTACTGGTACTCCAAAATACGTCTTGGTTATACTTTCCACACTTGGGTAAGTTAGTTTCTGCATTGAATGAAGTCGTCCCTCTTTTGACACCTTCAGTAATGGTCGTGTCATCACGTTCACCATTTTGTAGATTGGATTCCGAAGCCATAGCTTGTGTTTAGAGTGAATAGCTTTGGTAACAATGCTTCGTTTTGTTATGGTGCAAAACAATAGCTCTCTACACCTCTCGAACCAGAAAAGCCAACATTTAGACAATAGGGTCAAACATTCTGGCATCAGATAGCCACAAAGGTACTCTATTTGAAATACTATTTAAAATTCAGTTTGTTTCATCTATTAACAATTTTCTTATTCACAGTTCTCTTTAGATTTGGACACTCGAAATGATGATAGCTGTTTGGATGATACGAGGTGTATTATTTGACTTAGTTTTAATACTTAGAAATCGCCAAATATTATGTCAAATTTTTAAGGTCGCATATTGTTCATCATATTTATAATAGTTAATGTCATGCCCGATTACTTTATACAATATTCGTACGAACAGTAAGGAGACAATTTTCTTTAAATTTTTAACATCCCTATAGCTTTATAGTAAGTACCTCCTGAAGTAAGTAGACGTTTGTCTCTACATTGCACTATCAATTCATTGAAATTAAAGCCATCGAGCTTCACTTCATCCATGGAAGCCTCTTGCATTCGATTATACTTAATTGAGTCCCTGTCTCTCAGAGATAGTGTGCTGCTTACTGCGCTAGTAAAGGGCTTGGGAGAATCAATTCATTTTCCTTTGTTTCATCTTGAACTGCCACTGGTGGCGAGCCTTCTCCTAGCTCATTTCATCCTAATCGTTTTATCCCAACAGAAACGTTCAGCTGGCCCCAATATACATAGGCATGTATTTCTACGTCATCTCTGAATATTAATTGACTAAAAAACATCTTTCCAAAGTTAAATGCCTTGAGTTTACTTGATAAACTATTAGGTATTCTTCTTTTAGATTTCAAACTACAAAAATGGGACCATTTCGGAATTTACCACTTCAGAACAAAAGAAGAATTTTGCAAATCCGTCTATATAATATGTCGGAGTTATGCCTGAACATACATTTAAAAAAGAACCGAATTGGTAATCGCCTACTTTTTTAAGTCGGTTAAACGTAACGCAGAATAACATGAATCCGAAGTAAAAAGCCGTTTGTATGTTGTCGATTAAAGTAATTCCTTTTTTATGGTTTGTAGCTAAACAACCAAATCTTACCTGAAACTAGGCGTTACGCGTTTTATGTGTCGTTAAAAGGCGTGTTGACAAGCTTTACGCCATGCTCATGTACCTTATACGACGGGAAAACGGCTTTGCGACTATTTACGAGATTTGTACACGCGAATACGTTTTGTTACAGCTTGTTCGGCGTCACAAACCCACTGCTTGAATATGATTTTGGAGGTAAGAAGCTTAAACAAAAATTGGTAGTAACTATTCTAACCGCTTATATTGATAATTCACAACGACAGAGACTACTGATAAGCAATGGACTTTTCCACCCATGTCCGATTAGCAGAAGATTTTAGCCATATCTGGCTAGAAAGCTCTATCACAGTTTAGTTACTCATATATGTATCATGACTGTTACTATATTATGCCAACAAAGAAAAAAAAACAGGTTTAGGCCCTGAAAGTCAAATGGGGCTGTCGACACACAACCAACATAATTATGCTACAAGTACTGTAACAGCTAAAAGTTCGTTCAGTTCAAAAGAACGTTCGCTAGCTTTGTTATGAAGTACTTGCGTTAGTTGACCGAACACACATTAATCCGTATAATGTTCCAATAATTGTACAGTGACACGGTGGGATCATCTTATTAGATAACTGTAGTGATAAGATGTATCATGACATTCACAATCCACAACTAAGTAACTCATAACTTATCATGACGGCTCCCGCAATACGAAAGTGTGTACTGTGTATAGTAGGCTTTCGCCAATTATAATTTAGGTCCCAATGTAATAGAGGGCAAGCCTATAGCCATCAACCGGGCACAAATCCAGACTCCTGCTGTTACTGAGATATACCTAATGGAAAAACCAAATGACACTGCCCGACCCGGGATAAAAATGTACAAAAATACATATTATGACATGTAATAAAACGTGAATAGTTTATTTACCTAGCAATCTTATTTATACAAAGTAAGATGTTACTGTTCTGTTAAATAAATTGATATCTTCAGTTAAATATAACGTGGAATTAATTACCTACTGTCAATAAACAGCAAGATAAACGCGACTACATTAAAGACTTGGGGTGAGACATTATATCTGATAACAAGTTTGACGGCCGTTGATTCTATTGCTAAAGTTTTGACAGTTGCTAGCAGTTATCTAGGATGTTGAATGTTTCAACAGTTCGGGAACTAGAGATCGGTATAACGATGGGGTATCTGTAAATTTTACAACATTTAAACGCTACTCCAATAGCATTTATGTATATTTATCGTTAAAAAATACTAACTCCCTTACCTACCTCTTTTAACTATTGCTTAAATAATAATATCAGTCAGAAATGTCAATAGAGGGTTTTAGGAGGAGAGATTTAGGAGGTTCTGAAGTCGGAAATTTTTTAGCATCAGAGTTAAATTATATCTTTATCTTATTTTAACAAGTTCAATAGCATCACTCACTCCAGATTAAATATTTGTTTCTAAACTAGGAGCTTGCGTAAGATATCGAACAGTCTTTTAAAATTCAACCATTATGCAGGAGTAATTTTTAGTGAGAAAATAATAAAAACGACATAGTCACAAATAGAACTAATGAATTAGTTAACAAAATACATCCTTCGCGTTTTTGACCGCTGTGCCTCAAACCGCTCATAGATTAGTGTCTTTCTTTCATTTACACTCAGTATTCCTATTAAAGTTACGTACGTACGGTTTTATCACGGACCCAATTCGAGTCTTACTAACTTTACTACGGGATCGTGGATAGAGTGCCATCGGTCACGGATCGTAACCACGACATTCAATAAATGAAATTTCTCTTACGCTCCCAGAAACATTATTAAGGATTCTTGGACTCCTGGAATTTTAGGTGCTTTGTTGCTAGATATCTTTAGATTTTTCGGTATCTATTGCTTCACTTGACGTTACTGATTTTTGGGATCGGCATGTAATGGGAACGAACAAGGAGAAATGTATTGGAATTTTTAGACAATGATGAAAAGATAAGCCCTAACCAAATAAGTCGAGGGCAGATAAATTTGTTCCGGATATAAATCGAATTTAGGACTTAACAAAAAGCCTAATCTATGTGATGATATTTATTGATAAGCATTAAATAACATAAATAATATCATTGTTTGGAATTGCAATTACATTTTCTTCATTATCCCAATAATTCATAATTTCAATCATTTAAAGTGACATGTGATATGACAAAATTTGAATAGAATTTGAAAATTTTGACATATTTTAAAACTGCATACATGCAACAGTGGACTGCAACGGGCTGATGATAATGATGACGATGATACATGCTACAGTGGACTACAACGGGCTGATGATGATAATGATGATACATGCTATCTACTACTATTGAGAAACTAATACTATGGACATAGTTAAACCATAAAGCGGAGGCGTAATGGAGGCGGTAATGCGGCGTAATGGTGAAATAAGTCCGGACGAAGCATTTAAAAAGTAAATACTTTAGAGTTTCAGCTGTGTGATAAAATTGATAATAGACTTAATATGTTTATATTAAAACTACATACCTAAAGCTCAGCAATAATTCAATATAGACATAAGACAAAGAAAGCTATCTTACTAAAGACAACACGTGTAATTATTGTACGCAACACTCCCCAAACAGAGAAACGCCATCATCATTATTCTCAGCTACCGTAAGGCGCATATATGTATGTTTTCGTTCCTTCAGTGATTGCAGCTGCCAATTTCGCCTGATACATCATCAAGCCAATGTGTTCATCTTTAACGAAGTCTAAGGAAAAAGACAGCCAAGAACGCATCAATCAGTCTTAGAAAAATAAACAATTTTCCTTGTTTGTTGGACACACAATATGTCGTTTACTATCTGTTTGATATAAGAAACCTTCTCATATGAAATTACTACGATAAATGTGTTTGGCAACTTCTACAGGTACAAAAGAGTATCAAACGTTCCACATGCGTTGTTGCCAGCTTTCGTATACCTACGTGACTTCCTTATGCGATTTCCAAACTTAGAGCACTCAAAAGAAAAAAGTTTGTAAACATAATTGAATTTGGAAGTTGTTTCCTTACAAACTCTTTTATTAAGAAAACCTAAAAAGTTTTCTTGATTGTTGCGTGTCGAGTTAATAAAGTCTAGAAATTATTTAAGGGACTGACTTCGGCTTGAGTTTCGATAATTTTGAAACGTGTCGCATAAACTTGGGTGAAACCTTCAAAAGCTTTAAAGAGTTTAGCCCTAAGAACAGTTGTACTCTAATAACTTTATCCTCAAAGGGACTAGCGGAGGTGTTCTTCTAAAGTTTTACACCCATATTAAGTCGCATTAATGATATATAGGACCGTACTGTAATACCTAGGTTTCGTGCATATTGTCATCGGGAGTACAAAAGAAGCTTTTAATATGATGGATTTTGTTAAAACGTTACATCAATAATATTATGTATGTACTACAATTGTACCGCTCATATAATAACAGATTAACATGTCTAGTTTTTAAAGAAAAGTATCCTTGGCAAAAGATTTATAATTATTTTCTTAATTATAGTGCTAATTAGTCTCATTTCTCTTGCGTTATCCTGTTTTACTTCGTTCCGTGCTAAAAGCGTCGAAAGATAAATTAAATACATTCCAAGAGTAATAGTGTGGCTCACAGTATGTATGGAATTTATTTCATTTGTCTCCCTAACTGTATGTGAACGTATTCCTTACAACCTTCGGAGAGCCTTCGGTTGCAAGGTCGTGTATGACTGGTGTTAAAACATCACTACATTATTGTTATGCATCACTGCATGTCAACACATGGATGTATGAAATAATAATGTATGGAATATTGTCGTTACGTTTCACCTCACTATGGGTCTATCTGAGCGTGGTCGGCCTTCATATATTTTGTTATTTTCTTTTATACTATTTACAATTTATTATACTTGATATTCATAAATGCATATAAATATCGTAAAACGAAACGGGCTGAATAGAAACTCAAGGGTGAATAGAAACAAAACTGATTTTATCATTATATTATTACAGTTAGTTCTTAAAAATGATGAGATATATCTCTTTTTACTATAAAATCATTTCTAAAATTGTTGTTTCTATTCACCCTTAAATTCGATTCAGCCCCTTTTACCGGTACCTAAATTTAAAAAGAACAAACAAACAAAAGATAATTGCCTGCAGTTAAGCGCCGTAGTGCTGTAGAGTATACTCTATCTACCTACAAAAGATAGAAAAGGGTTTAGAATTGCTACTTGGGTGAACCCAATTTTATTGTAAACCAAAAAGTGAAACCATGAATTATAACATGCACGTAGGCGCACCCGTGTTCGGATAAGATACATAAATTGCCCCGTTCAAAGTCAGAATGCATTATTAATAGCTTAGATGGAATACATTAATCTTTATTCCGACTATGTCGTATCCGTAAATATTGTAGTAAGATTTGCATAGGTTTAAGAGCGAATTAATCTTAACGAAATCTTATTAGTTTCCGGCACCCATAAATATCCGAGTAATATTATAATTCGACGTTTATATCCGGCTTATTATTTAAGATGTTGATTCGTAGATGCTAAATCACTGTAATTGATTCTTGGATAAAGTAAATATAATTTAGTGTGCCTCGTTGTTCGTAAAGCGCGATTTCTGATTCAGTAGAGCTTCTGCTGACGAGGTCCTGAGTTCGATTTGCAAATCAGGCAATGTGTTATTGAGTTTTTCCATTAGGTAGTTTTCAGCAACACGGAGTTTAGATTTGTGAATGTGTAAACCTTAATTTTTATGAACATGGAAACGATTTTCGCTGCATTAGTTCATTCACAAGAATAAAGACATTCATTCATAGGAAAATGCTACATCAGGCATCCTACATCTGCTGGAATAGAGCCATTGTTTTTCATAGAACGAAACAACGTCCTATGAAAAACAACATAAAAACATTTACATACTAAGCATACTTTGAATTGAAACACTCGACTTAATTTATACTTTAAAGTATCGTTTTTTAATATCCGCTTTCTACAAACATAAGTCTACAAAATCCCGAAAATTAATGGACTGGACTGGATGCACAGTACTGTTAGGCAACAGTGTTTTTATTTAGCATTTTCCTGGGACAATAGCCCGGAGGTTGAAATAACCTCATTTCCTTCTGCTGTCTTCAATTTACAGTGCTTGCTATATATACGCGTATTCAGCTGTTTATTATTTTGGTATCGAATAGCTATTCGATTTGGAATATCGTGAGGCCCCTCATGTAATGAGATTTGAAAGGGCGTCAAGAAAGTATCTATTAGTGTATGGTATGTTATCAGTGGTTCATGTATTCATGGTATTATCTTATGCCCCACTGACTAGTGTTGTGTTGTGTATATGTCAGAAAATGCTAATAGATACATAAAATGTATTTGATATGGCTGATAATTCTAATCGTCTTTGGGTATACATTACATATATGTCTGCATCGTATGGCGCACCTTGGACAATCACCCTGCTACAGATCCACTGTCTAGACTAGTTAGACTGTAGCGGATGTTTTCATGTCATTTTCTTAGCTTATGCCAACGTTAAAAAATATAAGTACATATTTATATTACTTAAAAAATGTCTGCTGGCAGGTACCATTAAATGTTATCCCTATGCAATCCCGGTGAAGCTCGCAAGCAAAAATAAAGTGTTTTCTAATTTAAATAACCGAACGTAGCGATACTCAACGATTATTAAATTGAGAAGTTCGTAAAAATAAGAGTGCCGGTTGGCGAAGAGTAGATAACGAATTTTGTTTACCATAAAATGAGTTTCTAGGGTCTGAAACGACCCTCTACGTAACAGTAAGTAAAATTACTTTGAGTACGAACCGCCTTTGAGGAATATAGCCTTGGCTCTTGTTCAATATTGAGGAATCGTTCAAAGTTCTACACTGGATCTCACCTCTTTTGTAAAATGAAGCTAGGTATGTAAAATCAATGATATACTTAGCTTTATTCTAATTTTAACAAGACAAGCCGCTTGTTTTTTTGCTGTTAGTTTAATTTGTCTTTTATCCCTATAATTATGCAAAATTACAAAACTGAGTATCAAATAATGTTTTGGGTTACGTTAAATTAAAAATGACTTAATGACTTGAAATAAAACAGAACATAATGTTAGCTCTTATCACGAGTATTATAAAGTAGCTGTTGGCGATAACAATCATAATTATCAAAGAATTAATCCGAAGGCTTACCTCGATTTTTCAAATCATGCCTGAATCTGAAAATGAAAAACATTTCCATTAGTTTATTACAATGCAGTGCACAAAAGAAGTATCAAAAATTTCATTTGTTTTTGTAAAAAGTAGCTTAGTTTCCAACAAAATGGTACCCGATAATTCATGAAGCAATTAAGTAGATTGCAATTTGCATAATGGTGACCATCGCTATGGAAAATTAATAGTGGCTTTTATTAACATAGACAACGAACGGGCGCCTTGGTTTTATGAACGCGACTAATTGTCTATGTAATTGTTAAAGAACGCCAAATAATGCATTATTTTGGCTAAAAATCCGTCGAAGATGAAAAAATCATATCACACTTGTGTTTGACACGTAAAAAAATATAAAATAAAGCCGGAAGCTTTTGATAAACTTAGCAATAATTTGAAATGTATCATGGTGTTGTTGATTTGATAGATTACTTGACTGATTTATTTATTGCTTAATGATATCATGGATTAAACTAAGTTATAGGCATAAATTTGCACCGACTGGGTCCCACAAAATATACGACGTCAACGCGGCAGACCCAGACGACGGTGGCATGACGATCTGCTGGGCTACAGGAGAGACAGGTCCACTTTAGCATATGACCGAGTAAAGACAACGCAGGCTTAGAAAAAAAAACTAAGTTATAAAATAAGCGACTGACTGAGGTTGTCAAATCACTAAACTGGTTTTGAGGAAAATTGTAATAAGAAAACCTGTATGATGATGAAAATATAAAAAAAAAAACAATAAACACAATAATTAATATAAATTAAAAAAAAAAACAACATTATATAAAGGTAAGCAATGAATAAGATATAAGTGATGGAATTAAATAGTATTATATAAATGTGATTGTATTAAATACAAAATAATAGGTTAATTGAAATTAATAACAAAGTATGTCAATAGAATATAAGTAATTCTCGTTTAATATAATTTTCGTATGCCCACAGGCACAATGTAGCGAACTTCCTGTAACTCTAACACCTTTTGTATTATACACCTGCATTGACGAATAAAAAGATTTTGATTTGATTTGACTTGTTCCTAAAGTTACCTAAAACACTAAATTCTAAATCGGTAAAGTAATACTCTGACTTCCAGTAACTTAAAAACGTTTTAAATCGTGCAACGTTAACTTTTTGCATACACTTTGGAGCATTTAAGTGAATTTACTGCATGTTTCTGCTTACAAATTGCGATCACGAGTCCGCCATAGCCAGTACCCAGTAGAGTAACATCTGTTTAATACTTCTGCAGCATTTATTCACAGTGAAATATTGCTTTTATAACCTTTTTTTGGAATACGACTTGTAGACTTTTTATATTGTTAAGACTTTTTTGGTGGTTTCATTATAGATATTGTTTGCTTGTTGAAGTTACTCATTAAGTCGAGTAGGCAATCACTGTATTAAATGTTTCATTTAACTTTAGTTTCTGATTTCTCAATTTTTTTACCAGAACTTGTTAATAAATTAATTTAAAATTAAATAATATCTTCGATCGTGGTTTTTATTCAATATTCCTAATATTTTCAAGGCGTGACTTCATAATTTTAAGGTATGTACAAATGATACAAAAGGTATATGTAAAGTTCTTGAACTGGTAACAAATTCAACCGTGACGAAAAGTCTTATTTTGTGCCATAGGTTTTAGGTACGTCGGGTTAATTCGTATACATTTATTTAGTTTGGCAACACTAACAAAATCCCTTGCCACACAGATTGTTATCACGATCCCGGGTGTCAAAGCCAGTTGGCTCACGTCTCTGTTGTAATATTTTTAGAACAAAGATGCCGTTGCTCATATTTTATACATATACCCATATTTGCTTTTCAGTTATTCCAGAGTATTATAGGGTGAATTTTATTTTGTCGAGTCATTATCAATTATTCATATCCTTCAGTTCCCGAATGTTATATATAATAGAAACGAAATCATGGATATAGATTAACATTTATAGTGAAATAAAAAATGTAGGGTAAAGGATAAGTGTACGTTTATGAATACTTATAAACCAACATTTCAGAAGAGTGGTTTTACGGATCAATGAGGCCCGTAAAATTGTCAATCTTCTAAAAAGGTATATGTAGCTGGAGGCTTTTTTTAGATCGCCTAATGATCATAAAGAATCCATTAATGTGGCCATTATAGAGAAATACTAAAATATTAATGCAAGTGGTAAAGACAGTTGCTACTTAATTCATACTATAGACCACGTCTAGTAATTATAGTTCATGCCATAATTTCCATTTAAAAAAGAAATTCTTGAGCATTTTTTTAATGAATAGACAGCACAAATAACATTTCAATAAGCAGAACTAAAACACTGATTACAAAGTTAGCTCTAGTTTCGAACTGCGATACTTAGAAACACAATTCTCCAACGATAGCTATTAGCTTTATCAAAGCCGGAGTTTTGTTTGTGCGTACTAGTTGTGGTTGCAAGTAGGACACTAGCGTACAAGAACTAAGAACAACTGTGGTATGTAAATGAGCCCATGGCTCGCAACAGCGCCAACATTTTAGGTTTTAACCCGACTCACGCGAAATAACTAACCCTTTATTTGTTACGGGAACGGGAATGTTTTGTTTGGATTATGAAATGGTTATGTTTGTGGTTGTCACCATTTCGCACGTTTATGTAAATTTACACGTTAAGTACATTCGTTATCGTCACGACATCCCTGAAAACGTGAGCAGAAGTATTTATAAGTATTTCATCACTTTTTGCCAAAATTTAGACTATTCCGTGACGTAGATGGTAAACTTACTGCGTTTTAAAAAGTTGGCTGCTGACTTGCTGCTACAGCTTTTCAAATAATTCGCTTTTAACCATGAAAGAAAAAAACGTTTATTAAACTCTGTTTAACCCTCTAAAAAGATAGGTTAAACAACATTGAAACGTTCTCTGTTTAAGTTAGTTTCAGAGGACGTTTCGATTAAACTACTAGGTAGGTAAATAACTAGTGTATATTCTAAGTTCCCCTAATATTAGAATTATAATATACCTTGGTTGGCTACGAATTTGAGTCCTTCACTTTACTTCTACTTTAGAAAGAGTTTTAACTACTCTAACAGTATCCGAATTTTTGGCCGATTGAATATTTTCCTGTACCTACAAATATGTATTAATGTACTCTATCACATGACATCAAACAGAAGCTACTAAGCTATGTACAGAAAGTTGTTTATCAATTTCATATCGCAACAATCGTTGATGCAGATGCAACTCATTCCGAGACGGTTGTTTGAAAACTGGTAGCTGCATTTGACCCGTGTTCCACTGATCCATATCTATGTAAAACCATCTACGTGTGTGTGTCAGAGTATTCTGGATTTTTACCAGCATAATAATGTTCTCCTAAACGAATTCTACTGACGGCGTCCAATGTCAATTGAAACGAACTAACAAGTTAGGTAGTATGTGTAGTGCATAAGTCAAGTGTGTACCCAAACACAAGTGCGCTCTCTAGTCTCTCGCTCTCATTGTCTGTCGGTACTGACACAGCTGGTGAGAGATTAGGCACAGGACCGACGGCTTGACGTGCTCTCCGAGGCACAGAGGGTATCATTATATATAAAAAACGGTCACCAAATGGACTGGCGGCAGCAAAGGCTGGTGAACTTTGCTAATTCACCAGCCTTGAGACCTGCTCTGTATTTATGTGGATACAATGTACATTGATGAGCAAAATAATGTTTAAGACTTGATAAGTTGTTTTTCAATAGTGCGACGGATGAAAAAGAACTACGATTTCAGTACTGCATAGATAGCATGCGGTTACGTTACACGCTGACAGATTCTAAAGGGAATAATGGCCAATCAATGCTTGCTTTGCACCGGTGCGCATCAATAGAGTTCTCGGAACACTTCCCCTGTATATGCAGATAACGGCCTTAGTCGCTGTATTAGGGATTTTCAGCCTTCGTAAAAGTTAATGGCTTCGGGGACTGTTATAATTGGTATACCAGTTTTCATGAAATTTTTCCGTTTTTAAATAAATGTAGACGTTTTGAGGCCAAATAAGAGGTTTTTACGAAGTACTTTGCCGTGCAATCTAGAAGATATAGAGTTTAACTTTAGGCACTTTCGTGAATATGACCAAAAGAAATATAGTGCTTTATAATCAGTATAAAACAATATTATTTTACATGGAAGGCTTATCATTCATCCAAACCCCGAGACTTGCAAAAATGGCTTGTTAATATAAATGATGTAGTTAATTTGTTTAGGTCTTCCCACAGCTTAGATAAGCAAGTAATATATATATAATAGTAATTAAATTAATTAGGTACATAAGATAGCATAGGCACTTAGTTTCCAAACACGGGATATCAATATTTTCCATATAAATAATATAACTATTTATGGAGAATATGAGGATTTTATAAAAATAAACAATATATGGTACCATTTATATTTTTAATTACCTCACAACTTCATGTTGACGCAATCGAGCCCTTATTTAAAAATAGGAAAACCTCAAATGATTACAAAACGATACAGTCATGTTGTCCTGTAAGTGTTACCTAAGAATACTCTGAAAACGACCCCGCATGTTTGTTACCGCGACACACATAAAAACACAATACTTCAACGAACAAAGGCTGACAAAGCTTTTCTACAAAGGATTTTCACGCATCAAGAGACGTGCGTACCAAGCTAGGCCTACAACTGGTTCGTTCAAATACAAATGCGTATTATTGTTCCCGATTAATAGCAATAGGCTTGCTCCTGGCTAGTGAAGTGCGCCTTCACTTCGAGGATGAGACGCACGGTGATATAGATACATACATATTTATACATATGTTTGAACTTTGATCACGTGAATGGTTCCATGTTTGTTTTCGCAGAATGTTTCCTTATTATGTTTTCTTAGTATTGCAAATATTTACAACCAAAAAGTAGCGTCGCTTTAGAGAATGTTTTAAGCGTAGGCTTGTACAGCGGGTGGAGATGTTGCATTTTTTTACGATAAATAACTTTTTATTATCCGGACTTCCCACTATTTAATATTCGTATTTCCCTCTCACTCATGATTGTTACAATCAAATTACGATCCCGCAATCGATATTATCGTAAATATGACTGCTTTTCACTAAATTATAAAACTAAAGACAAATTAAATTGAAGTTATAATACGTACAGTTGTTACACTCCAGAATAAAAGAAGAATTATTTAAGAAGCAAAGCAGTTGGCTTGTGGTTACGGAAAACGATTTATAATTTTACAAAGGCACTCTACACCACAAACAACTCCTGTATCGACCTCACATTGGTGCCAAATCCAGTCTAGTGTTTCCACCGCTCCATACAGTTATTTCTTGTAATATAATTGTGATAAGCATAATGCTCTACAGCAGTGATTCCCAAAGTGGTCCAGGTGGACCCCCAGGGGTCCACGGGAGCCTTGCTGGGGGTCTACGTAGGCGTCAATAAAAAATGGGGGTCCATAAGATGTTAATAGGGGTCCACGAAAATTTATCTGCATATAGTTTTTATAAGGGCCTACCTATATTGTTTTAAGTACCTAACTAAGCAGATAACATTTTAATCTGGCAAGCGACTCTTACTTGTCCAAACTTGCGTATTCGATATTACAATTTCGTGTACAGACTTGCAAAGCGCAATCCGTCCGACAATGCTTAGTGCTTGTTTAGACATGATCTTGATCAAGACTATAAATACTCGATGCCAAAGGCATGCTCATTTATTTGTTTCCGGAATTTCGAAAAAGAAGGTGTGAGAAAATTTATATTAGTGTTCCTAGTGCCGGAGAAAAGTAAGTACGTACCTTTTTTTTGTTGTACCTAGTTCTTAAGTATTTTGTTTCGTGTACTGGTCGGTTGATAACAAATGCTTGTATACAATGTGTCCTAGGGATAAGTGACCGCCCGGCGTATTTAGAATATTTGTACAAAATTAAATTAAGTAAAGACGCGTGACGTGCTGCAGTTTTTTTACGATATTTCCTAAGTTTGTTCATCTTTTTCCATTATTTTTGTTTACTGACTAGCCGACATCATAATTTATCAATTAAAATCATTAGACAAAACTAAAATGTAGTAAAAAAATTACTTATATAAAATCACTAAGGCCGCTAAGTCACAAATGTAAATATAATTATTAATGATTTCGTACAAATATTCAAAAAACGCCGGGCGGTCTTATCGCTCGGACACATTGTATATAGCTAACTTAGTAACTTACAGATATTTTAATTGTCCTCTTTCGATTTGAAGACAAACACAGCACGTTTTATTCAATTGTTTTTTCACGAGAGGACTGCCTCTCTAAAAAGGCCGAAAAATCAATATTGCAGAGCAATTACTGTTTTATAAAACTACTAGCGCGTGAACTCATTGATTTAATGAAATTTTAGTTATTGTTTTTATGGTCACTTTTTTGGTCAATTTGGGATTTCGACTTTTATTTTTTCCTACACAAATATGATCAATATTCGATACTGAGTAAACTAATTTTTATTTCTACTATTAAAAAATTGTGGTAAATTAGGTATTTAACATTGATATCGCTTCGTGAAAAAGTCTGTACTTGTCTTAGCGGTTTATTAGTTGGTCCCTTTACAAGCCGTAATACTTTTTCAATATAATGATAATCATAATAATATAAAGCTGACAAAGGCTGCGTTGTGCTACCTATATTCAAATAAAAACTTGGTTACTATAACATTTTTTTTTACAGGGAAGGTAACTGATACAAAACATGGCTACAGCAAAGAAAAAATGTCGACAATACAGTGTCGATTATTTGAAATATGGTTTTGTTCCATCAGAGGCAGATAAACACTTGCCCATGTGCCTAATATGCAATAAAGTTTTAAGCAATGACTCTATGAAACCATCAAAGCTCGAAGATCATCTAAAAAGGTGTCATACTGATAAAATGGGTAAAGATTTAAAATATTTTCAAACATTGAAGGAAAAATATGAAAAGAGACCCACCATGCACAGCATGTTCGCTTCAACATCTCAAAGTAACGATGATGGCTTGCGGGCATCTTACAATATCTCATTACTAATAGCAAAATCTGGAAAACCGCACACTATCGGAGAACAATTAATTTTACCCGCTGTTGAAGAGGTTTTAAAAACTGTTTTGCACAAATCTCCATTTGACGTACTAAAAAGAATTCCATTAAGTAACAATACTGTACAAAGACGCATTGATGAAATGAGCTCTGACATCGAAAGTTTTTTGTGCAATCATCTGCAAAAAAGTCATTTTTCTATACAACTGGACGAGTCAACGTTACCCGGTAATGAAGCATTATTATTAGCATATGTCCGATTTATCATGGAGGAAGAAATTCACGAAGAATTGCTATTTGCCAGAACTTTGGAGACTGACACTAAAGGCGAATCAATATTTAATGTCCTGAGTAATTTTTTTACGGAAAAATCGATTCCATTTACAAACATTATTTCAGTGGCAACAGACGGAGCTCCTGCAATGGTAGGGCGATATCGTGGGTTTATAAGTCATCTCAAAAGAATTATACCAGGACTTACAGCTATTCATTGCGTAATCCACCGACAACATCTTGTGGCGAAACATTTAAGTGACAGGTTGAACCAATCTCTTCATTTTATAATAAACGCTGTCAACAAAATTAGAAGCAATGCATTGAATACGCGTTTATTTGCTCAATTGTGCGACGAAAATGACGAAGACTTCCAACGACTGCTCTTACATACTGAAGTACGCTGGTTGTCGAAAGGTGCATGCTTAACGAGATTTTACTCTGTTTTCGATTCCGTATTAGAGTTCTTAGAAAGTAGAGATCCAGATTTAAAAGAAAACTTGATCAAATTCAAAGGAGACATTGCGTATTTGACAGATTTGTTTAAAAAATTTAATGATATTAACTTGCAGTTACAAGGGGACAGCCTGAATTTAATAAAAACAAAGGGGATAATTTCGGCTTTTCTTGGGAAATTGAAATTTATGAAGCAAAACATTAGTCGGCGCGAATTATCTCAATTTCCAAACTTGTCGCAGGTAGAAACTATTGATGAGGATATCCATACCTACAGTCAACATTTAAGTGCCCTGCATGATGACTTCAAAACCAGGTTTGAAGATATGCTGACGATGGATATACCACCATGGATCGTAAATCCATTTGATGAAACTGAAGTGGCCAATGTATTATTACAAGAGGAGCTGCTTGAGCTAAGCACCAATGAGGAGCTGAAGGTGAAATTTAGAAAAGGCTACCAAACATTTTGGCTGCAAGCAGAAATACACGAAAAATATCCTGGACTGTGGGAAATCGCAAGGAAATTTTTGATAGCTTTTCCCTCATCATACCTTGTCGAAAGAAGTTTTAGTGCCGTTACAAACCTCTTAACAAAAAAAAGGAGCAAACTAAACATCACAGAGCGGGGGGATTTGCGGTTATTGCTCACAAAAATAAAGCCAAACATTGATCGTTTGCTGACACTCCATCAAATACATCCTTCCCATTAATTAAAATTATGTCCACAACCTATAAGTATTACCTTATTATTATTTTTTTGTAATTCTTTTCTTTTAATTAATAAAATGTTATAAAATGTACCATTTTTCGTTTTTATTTAAAATTTAAAATTTTAACCTATCAGAATATAGGGACGGAACTCAGAAGCGACACAATTTTTATTTTTTGTCGACTTTAACAATGTGGTAGGAATGTAGCAGCAGGGGGTCCACCGACACCAGTTTAATTTTGAAAGTGGTGCACGAGAAAAATAAGTTTGGGAACTACTGCTCTACAGTAAACATGAATAGATAAACTTTGCCTATTGACCTACAAACACTGTTTACGTCAACAATTCTAGATAGAGACGATAAGTTCTAAATCGCGTATCAGTTGAAGGTGTCGGTCGTTAGGGTATGTCAGCAACTTGTATGACATTCCAGTAAAATGACAAGTACAAATTGGATGTACCTTGAGACATCATTCTTCAGTTTTGATCATTAAAAGCAGTTTCACAAGATCTAAAGCATCATATTATTTAAGTATGTTTAGGCTTGTTTAACCGTGTGCAGCTTGAGTACCATTTAATGCAAATGATTTGTCTTTTCGATCTTAATCGTTATCGATCTTCGAAATGAAATCGACTCGTAACCACTTTTCTTGTCAAGGCCCTCAGGTTTTCATGTAATATCCGTATACTTACTTACTTATTTTACTTACCCTTGGTAATATTATCAATGCGAAGTTAGTTTGTTTGTTCGTTTGCTACCTTTTTACGCCTTAATCAGAGAACCTATAAACATCAGATGTTGCATAAACGTTGTCAAGACTACGAAAAGAAGATAGTGTACCTTCCGTCATAGAGAAAATAAGTATAAGAGAAAATACTGTTACAATTGCTTTCGGCCGCTAGATGGCGCTACGTGTCTTTCGTAATTCAAAATTGATGCGGGCGTAACCGCGGGGCACCCTTAGTAATTGATAATAATAACAAGCATGTTTCTAATATTTTATTTTCCGACTGTTTATCTGGATTTAGTCATCATCATCTTCATATCGTATGCTTGATGAACAACCTGGTGTCAGAGTTTAAACCGCCTGTAGGCCTCTGACATGGCTTTACACACCGTTGATAAATCTCTCAGGTGTGCCGGTTTCTTCACGATGTTAGTGGATTTAGTGAAACGTAAAGAGTTTGATATTATCGTTTTATTTTTCTGACTGGATTGAGTGGTTTTCTTTCAAACTCTTTAAACAGAAATTCTTATGTATTTATAATATTAAAATTATATCAAAATATGAAGTGAGATTTAGGTACAATGAGCCCGTAACGTCTACTAAAGTTCGTAAGAACATCTGTTGTTTTTTAGTTTAGCAAGGAGTACTATGTATTAACATAATAATAGATATTGAATTATGCATACAAAGAGATGAGGTTCAAGAGATTCGCCTGCGATGCTAAATGTAGGTGCTCCGCGTAAAGAGTCTAATCAAAAACTTTGTCATACTTAAACTGATTTTATAATGGAATATAAAGACCAAATTGGGAAAGTTTTATTGACCCGTCATCGATCTTGAATCTTTCTTTCTTTTTGCTTTGGATTGTTCACTCTTCTAAACGTTACGGTTCAGCGCTTATATGGCAAACTTTGATCATAAGGGTTTTTTAAACAACATTGATTCTGCCTATGTGGCAGTAAATGTATCAAAAACTTCCAGTGTCATACTTTGTGACATCGATTAAAATAACCTAAAGAATTAATATAAGGTCACTCGTCAGTCAACACACTACCAAATATCCTCGATATCTTATTTATACTAAAACAGGTACATTATCGATATTTCTTATCGATGTCACCACATCTCTACCGACTTTCCTTTGTGATCGGTTTTATTTAATCATGGCTCTGTAACGATAACAATAATAGGAATCAATTGTATGCTTTCTATTTGTCCTTTGTTTTGCTCATTACATTTTTCTACTGTTTGTGGCGTTTTGCGGGAGGTCCCTGAGTGACCAGTATTGAGTGTGAATCATATATGTAGTGTTTGTGATGCATATCTACGCTTATTTTATAAAACATAGATTTTGAATACAAGTGAAACTTTACAAACTATCTATATAAAAGTACTGTACAATATGCTGTATGTAACAAGATTGGGCAACTTAAACCTAGAATATTTTCATATAAGCGTCTGCAACTGATTGTTCACCTTTTTTACTTAGGGCCTGTTTCACCATCTACAAGTAAAGTGTCAAGTAGACTAAACGCCACTTAAAGTCACCCGTAACTACTCATACGAATTTCACAATCGCTAGTCATTGAGTAGCATTAATCAGGGGATAAACTAGCCTGTAACTAAGATACGATAGAAGATACTCGTAACTTTTACTTGCCGAAGCGTAAATCAAAAAGCACACAAACACTTTACTTGTAGATGGTGAAACAGGCCCTTAGTCTTTGCAATTTACCGGACACAATTCCACTTTCCTGAAGTCCTGACTACTTCTAAGGTTTTATCTAATAAGAAAAATAGCTAAACGGAATATTTCATTCGTGCGAGGATTATAAGTCAAGACCTGAAGTTAGACGGTACGTCGGCACCCACGATCTCAGCTTTCTTAATTGCTTCTTTGCTTTGATGCTATGCATTTTGTGAAGCAGCAATTGAAACACAAATGGTTTGTATTGCAGCTAGTTCAGAAACCAGGGTAACTATGAGCTTGCATTGCTCGTCATTTTCCGTAGTGGAAGTGAGACGCCGCATTACACTGCATGTATTGGCGTCTCGTTTCTATGCACAATGCCCTGAAATGCGAGCTTATAGTAACTCCGCAGGTCAAAGTAAAAACCACCCAGAAATGGGCGTCAAATAACGTTTTTCAATTTACCGTTCCGGTAACCAGATCACAGCGTAGAAAGATTGCGTATTTGATTCCAGGTACGTATGTATTGAGTTACTACGGACATTATACTTCGATGTTATATGAAATTGATCTTATCATTACATAACATTACGCCTTTAATCTCCGAAGGGGTAGGCAGAGGTGTAAGAGCCACATTTCGCCAGTTATGTTATGGGTCCTAATGTGATAGGAGGCGAGCCTATTGAGAAAATTCCAGATTCCGTGCTGCTGGGAAATACCCTATTAAAAATCTAATAACACTGCCCGATCCAGGACCACGTGCTCAGCAGTCGCGTTCAGCGACCACTAGTACTGGACCAACGAGGTATTCCAGGCATTGATCTAATCGTCTGTCTGTTTTACATTCTGCAGGAATACTAAGATCGGACCAACTTTTATTTTATAATGGTGTTGAAACGGCGCTTCCATCGGAATCGAATGAAACTGTTCGTTCGTGAACTAGAACGCGCGACTTTTCTTTAGGGTGTTCCGAATACTTGCTTGCTTGCCGTTGTAAAAATTTCTATTAAGTAAAAACGACTAATTTCGACATTTGAGACAATTTGTGGATTTTTCCTTTGAATTTCCTGATACAAGAAAAACCGTTGCCAAACAACAACTCTTAACTAGGGAACCTATTAATACCTAACAGGAATATATAATACCTACCTAATAGAATTATAAAAAATAAATTTAAAAATATCTTATGTTTTATAATTCCACACTCGAAGAGGTGATATCACTGTTACCGAGTAATTAAATAAAAGTACACTTGAGTGCTAATTGTTTGCCCATATTTCATTCTATGTAAAGAACTTACCTACGACTGCAAAAGCTCGTATTTCGTTGAAAGAAATTCAATGAAGGGCAAGCTCGTATAGGCTTCCAAGCCGTATTTAACATTATATACGCCCATCATGGATATTGTATGGAATTTGATCTGCGGGCCTAAATAATAAAGGAACGGTGGCGAATATTCACTCACCAATTTTGGATTTCAATTTAGGTAGTCACAGTTTCCCGATTATCGTAATTAAGATCAACTCCGAACGCGTCGATAGTGTAGTAGTCACAAACACGACTGTCAAGCGTTATATTATGGGTTGGACTCGAGTTGGGAAAACTTCAGCCATAAACACACATAACATCACGGCTGTATTCCTCGAAGGGGTAGGCAGAGGTGCACATACAGTCCACCCACATTTCCCCAGTTATGTTATAGGTCCCAATGTTGGGGGCGAGCCTATTGCCATTAACCGGGCATACATCCAGACTTCGTTCTGCCACTGACAATTACCGTATGAAAAATCACCTTGCTCGACCCAGGATTCGAACCTAGCACCTTATGCTCGGCAGTCGCGCTTAGCGACCACTAGACCAACGAGGCAGGGGTAGGTATACCTAATTATAAGAAACCTCATTAGCAGTTTGTGTTAAAATGTCGGCCAAGAATGGCATTAGACTAGACTGTGAAATGTAACTTAGGAATATTTGTGAACCACCTTTGTCTATCTCTCCTGTCTGCCAAGTATTTTGGTTTGCATCACACATGATTTTTACTTGACGCCGTATTAAATTAGAACATGTTACTTCCTACTTGCGCCAGCCAGTTACAAACGACGGTCGACTTCCAGCTGCAGTTAGGTTAGATAATAAAAATTTATGGAGTAATCTTATGCAAAGACATACATTATGGAGATTTATATATTGCAAATTGGAATTAGGGTTTTTAGAAACAAGGGGTGCATAACAAATTAACAACGCGTAACCATGCAGCAACGATACGACACCTAGTAGACTTCTATAAATTAATTTCTTTCGCAATTCTTTGTAAACTCCGTAAAAAGTTTTTCGTTAAAAAATGCGCTTCGTTTAATTGAATTTCTTCCGAAAGAAGAACAGTAAACTTGGCAGAATTTTAAAGTACACAATAATAAGTTGACCTGAAACGAATAGTCATGTAATTCAATTGCTTTTACAGCTTTCTGTTATTTATATGGGATAAAAGTGAGCGAGCTACGTTCAGCTTTGTATACCCACGTTCTTTTATACCTATGGAATTGTTTGCTCAGCGAGATTTAAATACGTGTTCGCTTTTGTAATGTTACGTCACATTTTACTGAGCAATAGTAATCGTTGGGCCGCAATAAAATGTATTTTAAATACGTTAAACTTTGGGTTGAAAAGTTCGAGAATAAAATAAACGAACAATACAAAAAGAAAAGTATAATGCTTTTAAATAAAACTTGAAGAAGTTTAACAATAGCTTGATCTGAGATAGGGGAAGAAAAGCGAAGAGTCTGAAGAACATTTTGAAAATTGCATCAAGTGAAGTGCACTCAGCGGAGCATATCGTTGTGGTGATATAATACCATTAAGCTCGTGAAACGCTTTCAAGGCATTGTTTTAGGGTTTCTGGTTGTTGAAAGAAAACTGATTGAGAAGGCTCTGAATTATGTGAATACTACACGTGGTACTTTCGTTTTATTACCTCTTCAGAATCTGGAGCAAGTTGAGATTCGGTTTTTTATGCCGTCTTAAATGCTGGACGATTTACTGCAAAACAGATACTTATAAAATACAAAAATCAGCCCGCGTATTCGTCTGCGTGGATATTTTTTTGTATCTTTTCCGGGGTAAAGTAGCCTATGTAAAAATTCTTTACAGACACGCTTGAAATCCCTGAAGTAGTAGTTAAAGATGTTCTCCTTTATCAGAAGTCTTTAACCTACAGTTTAAGTCCGATTAAAAGGTGGCGAGCCTATTGCTCCACATCGGGGTATTTGCCTCTTACGACTTACTTTCACAGAGACAGAAGGGAGTTGTATTCTAGTAACAAATTATTTTACAGTTTTGATTTGAGAAAACGAAGCTCCAAAACCACGATTCCACGAAACGATTACCACGCAGACGAAGTCGCGGGCTATAGGCTATATAGGCTAGTTTCTCTTTCTGATTTCATAACAACTTTAACTAGAATCAGGGCCTATGCTGGGAAACAATGGACTGGACGTGGCCTTTTGTATTACTAAGAAGTGGGAGCTTTAGCTTTCGCAGTCGTTACTCGTTACAGCAAAATTGCATTTCATCTACTTAACTTTCAAATTAATTACGCCTGTATTGCACAAAGGAATACAGAGTTATGTACTTAGTCTTCCACTTAACGCTAAAGACGCAAATAAGCTCTAATTATAGAAAACGAGTGCCATTTCCAGGCTCTTTAAAATTCCCGGAATGTACTAGGAAACACCCATTTCTCGTTCCCAAAATTAATTAAAAGTAATAATTAATAGAATAATTGGGATAATTTGCATTAGCTAAAATCATCTTCGTTTGCGGCATCCCCATACCTGCTATATCGCCTTCGCATGTAATAAGTTCATACAATATGTACAGGAACATACATATAAGTCTGATATGAGTTTTGACAAATTATCCTTAGAGAAGGGTACTTGGAATTGCCATAAATTTACATCCCCATGACTCATAACAGATAACTTTTTGAAGCAGAGTTTAGACTTGGTTGTTTGTTGTCACGAAATAATTCACAGATCAGATAGAAATAGGAGTATTTAAAACCACTTTATCTAATATTAAAATACCAGTTGATGTGTGGATTTTCTAACAGAATAACCTTTTAACGGAGCATTGAGTTTTCACAACCTTACAATTGGCAATGGCCTATCTATATGGAGGTTTATTTTAAACTCACCTGGTCATTAAACAAAACAATTAAATAAACCTAATTGGCAGCAAAAATAACTTCATATTCATATTCTTTATTTTCATTGCATTCGTGATTCACAGATAAATTATTAAAGTACCTAAACATGTTTCAGTGAACATGTCTTAGTAAATATATAATATGGTTATATGTTGTTCTCATATGTAATGAATACCTTCGGATATGTCTGAAGAACCCATAATGTTATCCCCCGACCCTTTGTAAAGAAGAATGTTGGTGTTGAGTATCCTCAACGACGAAAAATCAATGGCTGCCACGCGAATTATTGTTGCTAACTTACTGTTGTCCAAAATTGATATTAATGTTTTTTAACCCTACATGAATGCATATATGGTAGCTAACAGACAAATCGTCATTGAAAGCCCTAAGATTATCCATTACGTTCATAGCTGATTATTTCATGAAAGATTTATCTACCAGAGAAGTATTAAAAGCCGGCATCGGAATTCATAATTGAAGACAACAATATAATTTCCTATAATTTTGTATGTACAAAAGTTACATTGATTCTTAATTCTACATTGATTCAAAATCCGCATTTTGAGCCCACAACTACCTAATTAGGTTAAAGGTAAAACCATTACTCAAGACAAATATTTGTGTGATTCACGTTTATTTGATGTGTTCCTACTAGTTTTGTTTGTGAATTCACCTCTCTATAACGCACCGCAGAAGAAATTCGGAGAATTACGTTTTATCATCACCATCCATAGCCCGACTTCACCTAATACTGGGTATAGGCCTCTTTCTTGTGCCAGTTACGTTAATATTAAACGAAAAATTCATCCGCAAACCACAAAAATTTGAGCCGCTAAAATGGCTGTCTATATTATTATAATATTCTTCCATAGCCTTTGACCGAGCCGAGTTACTTGGGTTTCTCCCGTGCCACCCCTTATCATATTCGCAATGTATATTTATTACATTAGGTAATTTTACCTCCGACATTCTTCAAACAATACCGTATCAATGGAGCGTGACGTTTCTCACTTTTTTCAAATTCGTTATAATATATGTAAGATATTCGTTCTTTTACCTTTGTGTATAAATTTTTGTTTTCAAAAGTTATTTTTGGTTCTATTTCAGAAAGGCTTGAGTGTTGTTAATGTCTCAAGATTTTTTGTCTTAGACATGTGTGTTTGTCACTTGCTTCGAAAACGATGCTCGTTTGTCAAGCTTTTAGAATATTTTACTTAACCTTTTAGGCCCCAAAAGATTTCTGGCCTGTACTTCTCGAACGGGAATTCCAACTGGATCTTGCTCGTTTTATTTTGCGGCTTAAAAAGTCGTGTCTTTACAACAAGTGCCTTTATGTTTTTACAAGTACCTACCTACACTTTTAATTGTGGTTACTGAATAATGTAGGTATTTTTAATTGATGAGTTGTTTACTGTAAGGTGAAATTCGCTCCGAAGCTCACATCACAATCCACTTAACCACAACAAGTCATTCAGTCAATCCCATTATAGAAATAGGTCATTACCGCATTGTATTCGTTCAGCAAATAATAATTAGTGGTTCTTCAGTACATGTAGAATGTAACTGAAACCCTGAGAATTAAGTAGTTGGTCTATTGTTAACGAGGCTAGTCTTCGCGTGACGTGGATGTTTAAGTAGTATGTAAAGAAATATGTGTAAGTATATTAAATTGTCCTCTTTTACTTAGAGCGTCTTTAAAGTTCATTTTCTATAGAAAGGACCTACTTTTTAAATTTACTATGACAGAAAACATAGAATGATTGCATCATTTTAAGGTTCCTTGCTCTGATTTAAGAAACATTTTGAGTGGTTTATAAAATTAATGATGGGCACTGTACACAAAGCAATTCGTGCAGTGTCCAAAAGAATTAGGATTTCGGAATATTCCGCTACTAAAGCTTGATTTATGGCAACAAAATAAACAATACCAAACGCCGTTGAATCGCGTACACCGGTTTCCTTTCCTGAGTCTCGAAGCTACCAACGACTGTCCAACCGTGAAATTGCCGTATTCGACAAAACTTTCGTCCGACTCAATTCCATGCCTGAACTGCTGCAATGATTATATAGGTCGGAGATTCTAATCGTGTTCGAATCACTTATTTTGATTACATCTATCTAAACGGTACTGCTGAATGGAGCTCAAAGAACTTGAAGTGTATTGGCAATCTGTCTGTTAATCTAGTTAAGAATTTAGAATGGTGTTTAGTTACGATTATTTACGACGGAGACTCGAAATGAGTTGAGTCCGTGATTGTTGAGGAGATGATTCAAATAGTTTTGAGTACAAAATGCGAGTTCTAACTCAGGCAAGTACTAACGTTTTTTTTAAATGTCACTTGTTGGTTATACACTGACAGTGTACCCGATAAATGGCAGTAAGACCGTTGAAAGAAATGCGGGTGTAAAGCAACCTTACTTACCACTGAGAATTTCTTATTTTATTGGTATTCTATTGAAAAATGAACCAATAAAATATACCTACCTAAATAGGGTATTTTACCTGTATTAAGTACATTTTTATTGACCTGTTAGCCTACTTAATCTTCTACACCACATAACCTTTAAGTTAAACCATCGTTTTCATATACGTAATAAACTAGCTGGAATATGGCTTGTAACATATAACTTTAGTTACCCGATAAAAGAAGATTAGTGCCTTCCTTATCTGAGCCGACCTTGTATGTATCTCATACACAACTTTACTCACAACTTGTATCATAATTATTTGAATATCATTGCACACGAGACATTCGCATTAATAGGTACTTTTCTCTTACACCGATTTCAGTGTTAAAAATAAAAACTCTTTCGAATATTTCGCTGAATCTTCGAAACTGGGTTAATAGAGCGTCTCCCGTACGCTTTGCCGTTTCGCAGTACATTCCGAGTTGCGGTGTAATGTTTTTAAACGATATTTTCGCAGCAGAATAAAGTGCATGCAGGCATTCTTTGTTATTATGTCACATCACATCTGTATTCCCCGAAGGTGTAGACCGAGGTGTAGACTTATAGAAACCCATATTTCGTCAGTCATGTCAAAGGTTCCAATGTAATTAGGAGCTTATTGCCATTAACGACGACCTGATTGGCGCAGTGGCTAAGCGATTGGACTGCTGCGCTAAAGGTTCCGGGTTCGATTCCCGCACGAGACAAAAATTTGTGCGATCCGCAGATGTTTGTCCCGAGTCTAGGCGTTTGTGTATGTGATATTTGTGACATGTTTGTGAAACGCTCCCACGATACAGGAGAAATTCCTAGTGTGGGGCGACGTTGTCTTTAAAAAAGAAAAAAAGAGTTATCTGGGCATTACCTACCTGAGAATTACCTAACTAAAAATCTTTGCCCGACCCAGGGATCAAACCCAAGACCTCATGCTCAGCGGTCGCAATGAGCGACCACTAGATCAACGAGAGGGTATAAGTTATTATTGTAGTATAATATGAAATACAATCGATGTAATGTATACCTAGTTAATGTAATAGCATCGGGTTTTGACGGTCCGATGGGCAATGTGAAGGCTATACTTACTAGCTATAAGCTGGGTGTGTAGTTATTTGTTTTACGAGCATTTCCTTTCTTATTTTATTATCCTTCATTCTTATTCTTAGATATAAATTCCCCGTGTTTAATTTTTGTTTTAGAAAATAGAAACCTATTGGCATTTACTATACATAACGTTATACAGCCTTTTACATTGATGTAGATATTATTCTTGTATTCGTATTATTTTTAGAGAAAAGGGAGGTTTATACCCAGCAGTAGGTGATTCCGTGCGGAAATAATGATGATGCTGATTGTATTCGTAGTATCGTGTAGATAAGTACAACCATTTCGCTAGTTAGTGGTTATGTTATAGGTCTCATGTAATACGGACACATTTCCTGACTCCTCGCTTTTACTATGTCATGATAAAATCAATACATATAACCATATAAATGATTCACGAACAAATGCAAGCTTAACTCACACGAACTTCTTTCCAGGAAATCGTTAATTAAAATAGAACGAAAATTTTTAAATCGACGCACAATTTAATGAAGTAAGACTATTAACAGTAATAAAACCATACTGACCCATTTCCATTGTATTTACTATATATCTCAGGTGCTTAGTATAAGTAATTAATTAGGTAAGACGACCTGATTGGCGCAGTGGCTAAGCGATTGGACTGCTGCGCTAGGGGTTGTGGGTTCGATTCCCGCACGGGACAAAAATTTGTGTGATCCACAGATGTTTGTCCCGAGTCTGGGTGTTTGTGTATGTGATATTTCATGTTTGTGAAACGCACCCACGTTACAGGAGAAATTCCTAGTGTGGGGCGACGTTATTTTAAAAAAAAAAAAATTATATTTATATAAAATACCTACATTGTTTTAATAAACTGTAATATTTCATGATGCCCCAATTCCAGCATCGTCACGTCAGCCCTTCTTGTCACTCAGACAGTTAAACAGGGGTGAAGCTGGGAGTATTATTGTTCAGTGGTGAACATGTGAGGGACAGACAAGCGTGACAGAATTTTAATGAACTTGATCGTGCTACTCAGTATTGAATAATTAAAAAAACACAATATTTTTATCTGTTTTTATAATCAGTCTTATTTAACACTTTGCTTGCCATACCGCAGGCACAATTGATTTTTTATTGTTCCCGGGTCAAATCTGACACCCGTGGCGTTCAAAGAAATATGGAGACAATACTTAACGTTTGCCCGCGGCCGTCCCATTCTTAGATTTTGACAATCAGTTCAGGTACAATTAACAGTATTACACATTACAAAAGTTTTTAATAAGCAAAATAAAGCAATTGTGACCGTCGAAAGCTGTTATTTCCCTCGGGTAGGAACACTGAACGGTAAGTACTTTTTAATACAAACGTATAAATTTAATTTCGCATTTATAACATTTATTCAGGATTAGGATTTATCAGTTTTTCATACTATGATTCGTATTGTTTAAAGTATGTACTTTTCACTGTTTTCACTTTATTTATGCTCTCTCACAGACATAATATATTATTATTATCAGCCTCTGTGGTCCCACTGCAGGGCAAAGACCTCCTTATTTTTTGTCACAATACACAAAAAATAAGCAAGTTAATATTCAATGCGTACGATTATCTCTACACAAATGTGTATCTCATTAAAGTATATGAAAATCGTCATTGTTCCATGGTGTTAGGCTCTCAAAATGCTCTCTGTGTCATTAAAATGTTAAAAAACATTTAAAGAGAGTAGACTATCTAATATAGTACTTTCTGAATGTTATACATATGTTAGCCAGGTTAGCCCATGCCATGCTCCTAAAAAACGCTCACCCTTCACCACTTGCTAGTTGGAAAGAAGAAACGACACAAAAATCTCTAAAGCAGAAAAATACAAATGGGTTAATTGACTCTTAATAACACATTTAATAACCGGTTTAAGTAATATAATTTAGTTGATTCCATCATTTTATTGTTACATTTGTTTACTTTTATCTAGTTAGTTATTTCCGTTGGCTCATTATTATTAAAAGTAGCAGGAACTATACCTTTTAATACAGCACCGTTATCTATAACATATGACGATCCGGTTACACTTTTTGCTTTATCACTAGCTAAGAATAACACAAGATCTGCAATTTCTTCTGAATCAGCAATTTTCCCTAGCGCAGTACATTTCTTTAAGGCTTCCCAAAATTGTTCTTGTTCCTCTTTGTCCATTGTCAGTTTTTCCACAAAATCAGTTTTTACGGGACCAGGGTTAATACAGTTTACGCGAACACCATTCGGTGCGAGTTCCAATGCGACACATCTCGTAAAATGATCTAAAGCAGCTTTCGATGCGCAATACGAAAAGTTTTCTGCCATGAATATAGCCGTCGAAGCGGCACTGGAGATGTTGACTATATTGCCTTTAGTTTGAATAAGATATGGCGCAGCTAGGTGGGTTAAATATACTCCGGATCGAAGATTGGTAGCTAAGATTTCATCAAACTTTTCAATAGCCTGTGGGTCGAGTATACTCACCGCACTGTGCATTCCCGCGCTGTTCACTAACACATCTAGTTTTCCATAATGTTCCAACGTGGAGTTTATGATTTTTTTCACATCTTCGTTGTTGGTCACGTCGGCGATTATGATTAATGGCTTGCTACCGTTTCTTTCACAGATATCGGAAACATTTTGAAGCTTGACACGGTTTCTGCCAACTATAGTCAGTTTAGCACGTTCCTTTGACAATTTGATCGCTGTGGCGGCTCCTATACCTGAACTGCCGCCAGTAATAATGACAACTTTATTTTCAAAACACATTCTTTCGGTGAAAAGCTTTTGCTATATTCTTGGTTAATAATTATTGTATCAGTATTTTACTTCAAATATTAAATGTACACTAACGAACGCAGTTGATATCAAACTGTACCAATGTATGGCAGTCGATGTCTGTGCTACATTTTGGTGTCTGATTAGGTTCAGTGATAAAGCTGCTCGAAATTACCATAAACGTCATTTAACATATGTACAGTGTCATAACCAAGTCATAACCTTATCAGTCTCAGATTTTATGAGTATCGCAAATTCGCCCTCATTTTTGTGGTTGACAACACCGTTTATGTTCTAGTTTTCTGTCAGGTAATTCTCATTATTTATAGCGTGGAGGATTAAATTTGTCATAAATATAATACGGTAATAAGCCTGTAGATGTCCCTATCCGTATCCCTTATAGATGACACAGCTCTGCCAAACTTTTTTGAGGAATTTATTCCGATTTTAATTAAAGTTGCGTATAATCTTAACCGCTAGGTAGATCTAATTGCAATATTGACTTACACGTTCATACGTATACAAGTTTGAGACGTATTTTGTGAATGTATGTAATTGGTATGCAAGTGTTTAACATCAATGTTGCTACAATCAAAGTAAATACGTACTCTCAAAGGTGCTTTGGAAACCGTAAGATTAATTCAAACACAACAGAGATCGGAGATCTTAAGATCCTGTTAGTTTAATATTCCTTTGATCAAAACTTAATTTGTTGATGCCGGTCCAAGTGTTTTGTTAAAGTTACAGAAATTAACTAGTTCGTAGTTACTGCAAGAGTAATCTGCAATTATCTTCTTGCTTGGGGCGATAGGAAGGCACAACATTGAAAGCTTGTAGAAGGGTCTATTTACAGATAGGCATCTATAGATAGACAATGACGTATCGTAGTGGCTTTCTAGTTCACCAAATTAATTCAACAATAGAACTTGAAATAAAAGCAAGAAGCATTTGCTATTAATTAACCCAGGGCTGCATTTTATCTATATTGACTATATGAAGAACCAACTTTAGCGGTAAAAGTATAAACCGATGAAGCTCAGATTGGCAGTTTAAAACCCTTAATAATTCCTCTTTATGACCCGAGACTTAACTTTATTCATAAATCCTTTAAATTTGCTTGGTAGGTACAGCTATTACATCTATGTATAATATACTGTGTAATCTATAAATAATTATTGTTATTGATACGAACGCTCTGATTATAATAAAAATAAAATCAAGGCTCCAAAAGATATCCCAACTTATATTTATATGTCATTTTCTCTCATAACCGTATTTATGTCAAAATATTGTTTATCTTGAAACTTGAACTCGTTAGTTGCGTAGATAATGGTCTGAATGGACATCGTCCTTTGTGAAACTTTAGGAACGCATCCCATCGTGAATGACATATCGCCTTTAGAAATTATAGTCCTGAGAAGGGACTCTCCAAGTTGGGAGCATTGTGTTCGGAAGGGGCATTCAAGATGTGGTACGGAATAGATTCAAGTACCTATGCGCAGTGAACCTAAGTTCCATGTTGAACTATAGTTTTGTTATGGTGTCAACATTTAGATTTAGTATACACAACACAACATTTCGACTACTTAATAGAAGTTTGGGGATGTACAACTAAGACAAATCTAAAAGATCTGCAAATAATACAAAACAAAATAGTAAAAGTATTATTTCACTACGACTTCCTCACGCCAACTAGAACATTATACTTAGAAACTAAATTGATGACCATCAGACAAATATATACTTATAACATATGCATTCTTATACGGAAGATAATAAATAACAATATACATACACAAATAGTCCTAACGAAGAAAGTATCCAAGTACAGTTTAAGAAATAAAAATAAATTATGTCTAAGAAAACCGAGAACAGACTATGGTAAGAAAAATATTGAGTATGAGGGAGTGCAACTGTACAATCGGCTACCTAACGAAATTAAAGAAATAAGCTCATTTAATATATATAAAAGTAAGTTGAGAAAATATATAACAAGTAACGACCATTTCCTTCTATAGATTTCGAGTATGATTTATTTGGTTTTATATAAGATAGTATAAGGAAGGGTAAAATTCGGTCTAATGGTAAAATTTGTATAAAAATGTATGAAGCAAATATTGGGTATAAATTATTTTTTTTGTATTAAGCAACACACATTGGATAATAGCTATTAAGTATTTTATCACCTATGTATCTCATGCAGTGAACTATGTTCTTTTGAGAAATAAAACATCTTTAAACCTAACATTCAGAAAGCACCAATTTCATAACAGAAAATATGAAATTATTTTGTGCAGAATTTGCAATTTCTACGTGCTAGGGTAAATTTTTCATCAGATTTATTTTTCTGGATTAAATTCGGATTTTGCTGATGCAAATGCAAGCATAGTTTTTCGGCTACAAAAATCTAGGGAAAAACATGGTTACTTAAAAAGTCTTATCATTAACCTGATGAGGTTACTAACTACCACAGGCACGACGCACACTCAATATACATAATTGATTGTTTAATTGTAGCAATATTGATTATGCAGCATGGTACCCGTAGAATTTGTGAATCTTTACAGACTGGATGTTCCTATTATATTGAGATGCTTTTGTGCTGTCAAAGGACTTGATACCTTCATGTTTGACGGGAATACAGGATCCAATGTACCGCATTGTCTTCTATGAAATAGCTTTATCAATCTAATACTAGCATGTATCGGAAACCGTACCTATGTTCCATATACTAATTAGTTAGAACAATGTAATAGGTAGGTACTTACATGAAAATAAATTGAATTACCAAAAAGCTAATGATCAGATATTGTGTTTTTTACTTTCAATTTAGAGAAAAAGGTCGCTTTAAAACTTTCTGGTTTTCATTACTTCAACGCAGAAGTTTTAAATAAATGTTTGTTTTATTGGAACCCAACACAAAACAGCAACATAACTACGCACTTAAAACAACTATCTAACTGTTTAATTTTGTTCATTGTTTATTTATCTGACCATTGACTCGAAAATTGTTCGCAACATTTGTTTAGGATAGCGTTCCTATAATAATATATTGTGCGGGCCATCCAGGTTCATATTGCATAACAAAGAATGAGGCTTAAGACACATGCTGATGAAATTTAAAAATTAAAGCGCTGAAACATTAAGAAAGATTGTCGTTTCTCCTTTTGAATTCTCACGTTTATAAGGCATGCAATATAGTCAAGCATTACTTAATTATTTAAGTGAATAAATATGTAGTATCATTATATTGTACCGTTTTACATCGCCGCTCTTAATGAAAAACAAGCACTCAACGTGATCTTAAGAGATGAAGCATTGACGCAACAAAATTTAATTTGGATTGAACATCACAGAGCTTGTCCAAACAACTTTAATTATAAGTTAATTAGTGTTTACATACCTACATATAAAAATAAATATATTAAACAAAGATAGTCAAAAGTGTAAGCACTGCTGTGTAGAAGATAAAGAAAACAAATATTAGTAATTAACAAAAACAAAATGTTAGGTAAGTTTCGCTGATATTTTGCATTCGACTGTTTTTGATTAACAATATTTTACAGATGAGTAACTTAATTATTTGTGTTCTGTGTAAACTATATTTAGAGCTGCATTATAACATATACACCGACTTGTATACTTTTGTAAAAACAATAGATATTAAATTATAAGTTATTTTATTATTTTAAAACAGACTTAAGATAAGAAAACTCTACAGCTAAATGTTAACTCCCTGTCCAAGTGGCTGAACCAATTTCAGAGACATTTGGTGTAAAGAAAATTTGAACCCTAGACAAAGGCCTTGCTTTACTTTTTTATCCTGTAAAAGTCGTTGAACAATTTTCGTAGATATTTCATAGCAACACCTTTTTATAAACTCGGTTATTCTATTTGAGTAATAAAAAAATATCGACAAGCAATGTTTTCCTTTTTAAGCTAAGATTAAATCAAAACCTACAGCTAGTAGAAAATATAATTTGTTAAAGCATGCCTGCGGGCTGCGGTTTCCCAGGAAATGTTCCAATCGGAACTGGAATCAATTTTCAGTTTGCTGCGTAATCATCTAAATTGTGTTCTATTTCAATTCCAATCCGTGATTAACGTGATTGACTTTTCAAGGATGAGTTTGACAGGTGATTTTCACTGTTATTTCAATTTTCTTTGAGCTTTTATTATTATAAATTATATCAGTCAGTAAGAATCAATAATGGTATCACAAAGGTTTTTTTATTACTAGTGAATAAAGGTTTAAGAATATTATTCCTGCTTAGTTAACAACCTTAATTTTTCAGTCTATCGTGATAACAATTTGACTTTAAATAGTTCTAGAATGGTAATAACTTAAACTAAAACTTAGTTATTTCGTAGAAAAGTTATTATTGTAGCAGAAATGTAATTAGAAATGTTAAGTGCTATTAATTAAATATCCGTAACGTATATTTATACGATATTGTCGGCCGTCCAGCAGCGAGATGGCTGCCTGACCAACTCGCTGTTGGACGGCCGACAATTTGATGATGATGATGACATCGAAGTCATCGTGGGTGGCTGGATGAGGCCGGCACAGAGTCGTGGAGACTGGCACAGAAATAGAGAGGCCTATGCCCAGCAGAACATGTGTATGCCTCCACGATATTAAGTTAACTATCTAATAATCATCATCATCTGAAGGACGTCCACTGTTGATCAAAGGCCGCCCCCTTAAAACGATAATAATATAAAACTGTAATTAGTAGGAAACAAAGAATCATTTTCCCTATCTCACGGTGTTCATAAATAGCTTTATGTGATTACAAAAAGCACCTCTATTATCTTGCGGGAATTTAATCTGTTCGTTTATTTTGGGCGCTCCAATTATTCTGCACGGTAAACAAAATCGCTTCTTATAAAAACAATTACTGGGATAGCCTCTAAGGCAATATATAGCCTCTTACATGTCAGCACCTAAATAGAAATTAACTTTTTTTGTGCTAGAATGAAGGGTAGTTTTATTTTATTGGTCACTTGTATTATTATAGCGTTTAGACACTTTTACATAGAATACCTAGAACATTATTCGACCTTTCCTTGTACACGTTTGTCATTATGGACCCTATTTAACTATACACTTTTTTTTTGACGATACAAGAAACAGCTACTCGTGCATTGGCAGTTTTGTAAATGTTTTTAAGGTGCATATAAAACATTAAATCTATAATTGACTAGAACGATACCTGAAAGCTAACATTAACAAAAAAGGAGAGTAGGTACGTAAGTACAAAAAGTAAGAAATAATTGCAGTAAAATTTATAAATAACGCAACTGTTGTATCTCAAACTAAAGTCGGGAACAATCACAAACATTATCAAGTCCAGCCCCCTTACCAAGAATTTAGCAGGACAGTTTATGATGTGGAAGCGAGACACCGTTACGTGCAGTGTAGTGCGGCGTCGTTTCCAAAACGTAAACTTTAAGAGTTCATATATATATACATATATAGCCCTCCTTGTCGATTTCGACGACGGCGACCCCTGAAATTACCTACCTTCTTTGAAAGAAGAGTTCATGGTAAGGGGCTGTATCACAAATCCAAACACCAACACACAAATTGTCCGTTTCACAGTACAGCGGAGAGACACAACGCTGCGGAAAAGCAATGACATTATGAAATGTAGCCTCTTGCCGCTTCATCGAATTTTAATCTCGTTCTAATAACATTCTTACTACACTCTTGCTTCTCTCACTTACGTAGCGAGGTCAAACTTCGTAGATATTAACCCTGTATTCTTCTTTAGTCTTGAAGAAAAGGTATGGGTACTTTACTTCCAAAGGATGTCTGGTAGTGATTGCTCTAAGCCATAATAAGACTGCCATTGTACCCTTTAAATTAACGATGATGTCATGTTGTGTTACAATTATGATGCAACCCAGTATATTCCTCAGGGTTTGGCGCTTCTAGGAGGAATTTCACTTATTCGATTGGAACTATGCACTAAAGGTTGCGGGATCCCTCACCGGACAAATATTTCCGTAACCCACAGAAGTTCCAAATTAGGACTTTAGGACCTTCTATTTGAAGTATATTATACGCGCTTATCTACGGTAGCTACACCGCGATTTTATAACTTGAGAAAGCCAGTGTCCCTAAGCTCGGAATGGGGAGTCATCTAAAAGAAAAAATATTACAATGTTCGAAAAATTTTATAGCCTTATTCCCAGAGCACTTAAAAACCTTAACTTCATAAAAAAGGGTAATTTTAAAGTGGAAAAAGTATTTTAACGTTTAAAGTAAAAACAAGCTATAATAAAACAAGTATTGCTAGTGTTTCACTACAAAGTAAAAACCTCTTTCTATACAAAGCAAGACAATTGATGACCACGCGTCCGTAGAGAGAGGCTTCAGGCACAGAATCGGGGGTAGGTATCTAACCTTTTTTAACCCTATTTAATCGTGACTGTGATAAACTGGGGTCCTAGACAGGTGGTAAAACGCTAAACGAATAGAATAAAAAATATAAGATCATGCCTCACATACCTATAATCCTCAAGCGTGTACCGGGTACCTATATATAATATGTACATGTAATTAAGTATTTCGCCAGTATGTTCCGTGCTGCTACTGATAATTACATAATGGAAAAACCCAATAACACATTTGGGATGGGATTTGAAACCAGGACCTCGCTCACATCGCACTAGGCCAACGAGGCAGCAACTTATATAGGATTGATAATGTGACAGATTACATGGTTGAAATATTATGTCATCCCCATATCATTTTATTTGATTTTAAAGCGTTTTTCTACTTGCATACAGCTTCAATTCAGACAGATTCAAAGGAGACTTCAATACAAACTTCACATAAAATAAGAAACTATGGCGATAAAATAAAAACATGAAGCTAACACCGCCGTTAGAACATATTTAAACCGATCGGCATTAAAACATGTACGGGATTTTTATGCCTATATAAATCGCGTTATATACAGTAAATAATGCGAGATAGTTAAAGATTTATTGCCGTTTAGTTACTTAAGTATTTACTTATTTAAGTACATTTATCATCACGCCCGTATGTCAGAAGTACCTTCGGTAAAGGAAAACATTATCTTCTGCTTCTTTCGGATGTTACAGGCGTAATTATTATAATTAGGCAGTCGTTTCACTGTTTACCAATGTTGGGAATTTAATGATTGATTGTGTGCCTGACATTAACAGTAGGTTCCCCACTACCTACGTATTTTTTTCATAAATCTGCGGTTTTCCTCATGATTCCCTTGTATTGGTCACAGTACTTGTTTCTATGCTTTAATATACCTCAGCTTAGATGTTCATTGGAGCGTCTCTTATCTAATTAGTAGGTCGGTTAGCTCTCCTACCTGACTATAAAACATTGCTCAGGGAAGCATGTATTGGTCCCGCAACGAATTTAGGACGATTACGAACGCAGTTTCCAATAATATATTGTTTTAGGCCTGAATCTGGTATTACCGGGCATTTATCTAAAGGCGTCATTAAGGATTTATATTTATAGAGAATAAAGTCAACATCTAGCTTTTTGAATTTGGATTTCAATCGGCCATAATAATTTTTGGAGGAAATGAGAAAAAGCGAAACTTTGGAACTCCTTTTATAATATCACACGTGCAAAGGAGTGTGAGATTTGGAATATATTAAAGTTTATTCGTAGAAGAAGTGCAGAACCAAATTTTTATGATTATACTGATAACATTAGACCACTGCACGGGCCCTTTTTAAATAGCCTGGTTAGGGTTCCACCACTGGGCAAAGCCTCTTAGCTTCAAAATCCTATTCTCGCCCAGCTCTAGCCAATTGTTTTGTGCGGCCGCTAGTATTAATTAATAATATTTCATCATCATCATCAGCCGGAAGACGTCCACTGTTGAACAAAGACCTCCCCCTACTCATATTTAGGTGCACGAAATGCATAAACAGTGTACTATTGGTACCGCCCGAGGCTGCTCCTTTATCAGGAGTTAAAGTTAACACCTACATTTCGTCGATCATATTTAGTCTTATGTAGCCAGCCTTTTCCTATTCATCGGGCCCATACCGCGTTTTTCGCCTTTTAGGACCCATTTCTCTATCACCAGATGGGAATTGTATTCTACGGATATAATTTATTTATTTTTAGGTTATTTTTGACTACTTCGTTGGTCTAGTGGTCTCCAAGTGCGACTGCTATGCACGAGATCCTGGATTAGAATCCAGGATCGGTCAAAGTGTTACTGGTTTTTCCAATAGGTAACTCTAAGTAGCAGCACGGAGCCTGGATTTGTGCCCGGTTGATGGCAATAGGCTCGCTCCTATTACATTGGGACCAATAACATAACTTGCGAAATGTGGGTGTACTTCTGTATCTTTAAGTAAAACGCGTCTCCATTTCTCCCAATCAATGCGATTTTGTATTTCATTGAATTTACCTTATTAGTTTTACATTTTAAGTTTTACACCTTTATAGATACTTAATTGGTATCTATCGCTAAGTGCATTCAGACCCAGTTATACCAGTCATCTCGTAATGCTTAGATAGACAGATAGATAATATTCTTTATTGCACACTAAGAAACACTTATTATTTTAATTATTAGTATCTAAGACTTTTATGTACAAAAACTTTAGTGAATATTTCCATCTTACATAAGCGCGTCTACTCTATTTTATCAGTAACGGCCAAAACAAGTGTTTAATGTCCATCAATGCTATTACCATAATCGGATCTGCATTCTGTTACGAATATCAATGTGAAGGATTTCATCGACAGAAATCCTCCGTTGACATAGACGAACGAGGTTACGAGAATTGTATACAATTCTAAAGCGGAAAATATATCTATATCTTATACTAGACGTGGAAGCAGTTTCAACCGGTAGATCTAGCTAGGTTTTCTCTATTTTTTTTCTCCATTCTTCACCTTGCATGTAGTAGGTATTGATGGTACATGAATAAGCTTTAATGGTTTTAATGCCACTTCTTTGGGTACTTTTGGTGAAAATCTAATAATTTCATACTCTTCTCTGAGCTTCCAAATCCCCCTATTCTCGGCCAGCTCTGGCCAGTTAATTTGAACGGCGTCAAAATAGTCTTGCCATCTCTGCCTAAGCCATCCGCGTCAGAGTGCATGCCAGGCTATAAAATATTCGAAATCCATGCCAGGCCATAAGTTATATTAATAATATTATTGAAATTAGGCTTCCAACCGCGACTCCGTCCACGTGGATTTCGAATATTTTTTAGCTTAAATGGACTCATGGTTCCATTACATTCACGGTTCCACAAAAACTAATTTTGTGTTGTATCCAACACAAAATTAGTTTTTCAAATGGAACCGATTCCTGATAATAATTCCTGAGATTAGCGCGCTCAACCAAACAAACAAACACTGCAGTATGGATACAAAAAATTTAATAGCCAATAGTGCTGCTGTGCTCTCAGAGACAAATATTTCATATTTAAATAAGTTAATACGTATATATACATACTATAGTGTGTGTGAATTTGTGAGACCTTTGGGAAATTCTTAAAGCAAACACCAAATTAAAATAGGTCCTCAAATATTATATTTCATTTTCAATTACCTCGTATGAATTTTTCTGAAGAATATCATACGAGGAGATAACGCAATCCTTTCTCAGCATACCAATGATCGTGTAATTAAAGCCAAGCAACTATTATTAACAAAGGTTCTGTCCTAAATGATCAAACTTGTTGTTTTCTCTTTTCTATTGATATGTGAAAGACAAGGATGGTGTGTTTGATAGTGCGTTTTGATTAATTGAAGAAGTATATTAAGAGGTTACAAAACGCACAACAAGAGAGTAAATGTCGCATTTAGAATCCAGTGAATTTTTACGACGATTCTAATTTCTAGGCCATATTAATGTCGTTAGTACGATGATTTCAATTTATTTAATTGTCTGTGATGAAGCAAGCGTTTCAGAAAACGGTAATATGTAAGGACAGAAAGACTCGATTAGTGTTAGCGTGGGCTTTGAAATATTTTAAGGTACCTACTGTTAGGCACCATATTACGGGCTCAAACCGGGTTCGTCGCTTCTCACATCATGGATTTTTCTTCTAAATCTACGTGCATGACTTATTCATTTTAGCCCTAATGTAAAGTAAGTATGTTAGTAATTTTCAACCCCTTGTATTTGGTGATAATTTAATTAGGACAACGGATTGAACTAAAGTAACACGACCGCTACAATAAGCTCTTTCGGATTAAAAGCCTGCCGACAATTATTTTGCATTTACATTTATACCCTTGTTGTACAAGGTAACCCTTATTGTATATAAGTAAGGTGACCCTTAATAACTTTCGTGGGTGCTATCCATATTATTTACTATATAATACATGCCGGTTTTACTCACTTGAGTAATATATAGTGTGAGTGTATATAATATAGCAGCATATCAACATATACATATGTATAATATAGTAAGTAATATGACTACAACTCACGGAATTCATCAAGGGTCACCTTTCATAAATATCTAAGGTAACCCTTACTTATAAAAATAAATTAAAATGTAATTCATTGAAGAAATAATACTTGTCACAATGATTGACATCAATGAATAGCGAGGTTGTTACGTATGAGGCGTTTAATAAATCACCTACTGGTTTATATTATATACAGGTTTATTTGAAATCCTCGTTGTTCGGTAAAACTATTTACAAGAGAGATTAAGCTGTGATTTGTAATCCTTTCTGAATATTTCTGGATCAATTTATTCCTAAGAAAAACGGGATTGAAAGACAGACAGACGTACAACGAAGTTATCCTACAAGGGTTCAGTTTTTATTTATTTATTTAATACTTTATGCACAAAACAAGTGTACAAAGGCGGACTTAATGCCATAGGCATTTTCTACCAGTCAACCTTGAGGTGAAGCAGAGAAAAATAGTTTTTCCCGTACGGAACCCTAAAAATGAAACAGACGAGGTCGCAAGTTCGGCTAGTCCCCCACAACACAATAATTGTAAGTAAATAAACAATTCCAATGTCGTTCCGCGGTCCACTTGTAGGAACAATATAAACTACGACTAGTGATTCACTCATTCAATCTTACAAATTGATTTGAACTTGGCTAGTGTAATATTAATTGACATCAATAAATGGAATGCACTTTTATACCACGCAGTACTTGTTATGTAATTCATTCGGCGTGTATTATGTATTACTTAGCTTTTTAGTTATAGCTAGGTGTGGCGACGATATACGCAAAATGGCTGGCAGAGGTTGGAAGTGGAAGTCCGAAGATCGAGCTCAGTGGCGTGCCATAGGAGAGGCGTATGTCCAGCAGTGGACTGATATAGGCTGATGATGATGTATATGTTTTGATTGCGTGTTTATGTATCTTTAGTCTTTACTTATTTCGACTGCGTCGGTGGTCTAGTTGTCGCTTAGCGCGACTGACGAGCATGGTCCTGGGTCTTAATCCCGCTAAGTGTTACTGGGTTTTTCCATGGGATTTGTGCCTGGTTGATGGCAATAGGTTCGCCCCATATTACATTGGGACCTATAACATAACTGGCAAAATGTGGGTGTACTATATGTGCACCTGTCTACCCCTTCGGGGAATACAGGCGCGATTAAATGTATGCACCTATGTGTATCTTTAGCTGTTATAACTATATACAACTTTGTTTGTTCATTACGGTTTTACGACATAAGTTTTAACTAGATATGTGTGGCGATTTCTTAAACCCTGTCAACTGATCAGAATTTCCCGGAATCAGTCCGCCGATGACTTCGTCGGAGAGAGCTAGTACAGAGTACCTACCTATAACATGCGAACAAGACCATGTCTCTGGTGAAGATTGTCTGATCTTCATCATATGTAGGTAAAATAAAGTTAGGTACATCATTATTATAACTATCAGCCCATATCCTTAAAATATTTATGCAGTCTTTTATCTTTGTCTTTTAAGTATGTAAGCAACAAGCACTGACAGGAGACTGGTATGACCGTTGTAGTCAAAGGTCGCAAACGGTCGGTTCAAACCCTAGCAACCACCAATGCCTCTTCGAATTCACGTGCGTATTATGTAAATTAGTTTTCGGTTGCTGGAAACGGTGAAGTAAAACATCGTAAGGAAACCGGCAACCCTGAGAGATTTTTCAACAGTGTGTAAAGCTATGTCAGAGAGCTACAGGCGGTTCAAACTCTGACGCCAAATTGTTCATCAACCATACGATAAGAAAAAGAATTATGTAAGAGATAAGATAAAAGAAATACAATATAATTAAATTTAATTATGACAAGGGAATTACAGCTAACACATGTGTTGCGCCAAAATTAAAAACATGTGTTCGCGTTAATTCCCTTGTCGTAATTAAATTTTATTATAATCATGCAACGCGATAGTTTAAAAGTTAGTAGAGGAAATACCATATTAATAATATCTAGCAGGTCAGTGTCCTCCCTACTTCAAACCATTAATCCTTGTGGTTTAATAGATACATTTGACAGCCATTAGAAACGTTTTTGCCTTGTACTACAGCGACAGAACAACGTTCGCTTCATTAGACAATTAAACAAGACAACAGAGGTCTCCAGTTTGACTATAGAACTACTTATTTAATAAACAACAGCTTTTGACGACTCCTAACTTGGTACTCTGCTTGGTGTGGTAAATAAGGTTTAATACGGTTAGATTGTGCACTAGAACGGGAATATGTATCCCATAACACACAGTCATGAGACGAAGCTAATAATGTGTGCAGCTGCTTGAAATGAAATGATTCATCTTTAGAAGAAATTGCTCAATAATCTAAAGTCACGTAACGTAACAAACAAAACTTCTAGGAATTAATTCTTAGGTCTGTCTAAGTGTTATTATATTGATAAACTATCAGGAAATTCTCAGCAGTTTTCTCGAGGTCCAGAATTGTAGCCATGCTAGACTGAATTGTCAGCTTTGCATTTAAAATTATTTTTCGATCACAGTAAGATTTTTATTTCAAAAATAAATTAAGGTACGAGTTAAGGTTTGTCTAAAGATAAATCTTGTTTTGTAAAAAGCCAGTCCCTACTAGTTTGATGTGAATAAATGGGACCACGTTAGTTGTGAATAAGAAGTGTTGAAAACTCTCATAAAAAGGTCCTTGTTTAAGGAATTTATGTGGCAAAGAGGATCTATTTTATTACGGAAAACCCTTTGACTGAATGCTTTGGGCGTTTCGCCACGACAAGGCTAATATGGCCATCTTAAATTCGTAAACGTATATTCTTTATTGCCGTGCATAGATACAAGACTGATAATTTTCATAAATGTATGTATTTACTTCCATATACGAAGTAAAGAATGCTGTCGCCTGTAGGTAATGTTTATTAAATACAGCAGTAGATATTAATCAATGCAAGTAATTGAAATAATAAATGTAATATGATTATACTTGTATCTTGTGTAAATGACTTACTAGACCTTCAAGTCTAGTAAGTCATTTAGATACAAATCTGTTACATAGCTATCCTTTATATCAGGTCTGTCCGAGGTTTATTAAGTTTATCAGAAAATTCTTGGTTATCTCAAAGATCCAGAGCCTATAGTATACAATTATACATTCATACTACGTTTGCTATACATTCAGTATACACCCATGTATATTTATCAAAAGTCCTAGGTTGCGAAAATGGTGAGCCAATAATTGTCATGCATCGAGGCGCTACCGTATCATCGCCGATCGACTTCCTTTTACGGCAACGGAGGGGATTGTCTTCATGATCTTAAATAATTATTATTTTATTATGTTTTATTAAAATCCGTTATTGCATTTTAGTTTAATACATAGGGTAGGTATGAAACTAGGCGATGTCTGATTAGTAGTTGGCCCCGACAGTACAAGAAAAACAAATGAAAACATAACTGTTGCATGGTAGTATTGTTCTAAATCACCTCATTCATCCATACATCTCATATGATGCGTAGGTATTAATTTTAGGGCAATTATAGCTTTTATTTAGATTTCACAATGAAATTAAATAAGTAGCATTAAGCAGTAGCTTTTAAAGGCCCAATTACATAAAACATGCGTCTTTGGGTCAGTTATCTGCATACTAAATTTCATCGGAATCAGTTCAGAGGTTCTGCTGCAAGTAAGTATCAAACAGACACAGAAACGAAACAGAGCCGAGAAGGTGTAACAAGAGACTATCGCATTTATTAATTACCTAAACAAATAAGATTCCTGGACGGCTAAAACGTCCTTTTCCGAATTACTAGAAGATTAAAAACCTATAATATTCATAATGTTTAAAATCTGTATATATTATACTCAATTCATAACATAAAAGAACCATACTGGTGAAATTAATAAATTCCGAAATGGGAACGTACGCTGGTCATAATATTATGAATTATCAACTTATGACCTAATGACACTTTATTATTCTTAAATGATTCTACTGAAAACTGAAAAATAATTAAATTGAAATAACTAATAATTCGTCAGTGACTTTTGGATAAAGGAAATAAACTATAAACAACAGTATACTTTTCGTTGATCCTTGATTCATTTTTAGCAAGGCAATATACATACCTACAAAAAAAAAATACGTAAAAAAATAGATTACTTACTCTAATTATTTTTTGTTGAACCTAATTAGATAACAAGAGGCTAGATATGTACTTATAGCTACATTAATTGATAAGAATGAAATTCGAATTAAACTAGGTATAAAACCTATTGTTTTTGATTACAAAGAAGTTGTAACTGGTTAAATTATTTGAATATATTAGGAGGTAAACCGTACCTATAATGAGCCCGTATTTTTTCCAAGGGTTAGTTAGATAACGTCACAGGCTCCCTCCCTCCAGCCTCCGGGCTGGGGTCGTAACCTTTAGCATGCCTACGTCCTTCATCAAAACAAATCAAATGCAGATCAATATAATATATGCAACAATAAAAAAACTACTTAAATTATACTCACGGCGCCTAAATTTGCTAATGCTTGTTCACAAGGACGGTAGTACGGCCTCGTTCCGCCACTGACAATTGTCCTGTTATAACCCTCCAACAATTTATAAATGAATCAACACATTTATCACAACAATGCACGGTTTATAGTAAGCATCACTCAGTTTGAAGACGCATCGCAATGGTTACTTAATCATTCCACATGAAACTGTTGTACCGGTTAAATGACGAGGGAAATGTGGAACCCTCACCGCGGTTTTCAGAGGACTGAAGGTTCGGGCCTACGGGAAAATATCAAGCCTCGACCGGGATTCGAATGAAAATATACAAGTAAGTGCGAAGCGACCGACATTTGCGTACTCACTCCGAGCATCTGCATAGCTATGAGTCAGAGCAGTTCGAACGGATCGCATGTGGTGCGTGAAGAAGCTGTGCGCTCGCTACGAAGTTGCGCGAAATGTGGCGGCGAGGGGCGAACAGACGAACCGCTGAAAGCTCAATGAGCAACCATAATTCATTATGAAAAGGACATTTTCCACTTTCCTTTACCTCATTCGTTTGATGTAAAGTCCAAACGGTTTTTGGTAAATCGTGGAAATATATTAATTATTAAACTTATTGAGATTTTATACTTAATTGGAGATTCATAAGTTGACCACTTACAACGCCTTTGTAAGCTAATTGTGTGAATTAAAAAATCAAGGTATTTTTTTAAATCGTTTTCATTATGAAACGATTATTTTAATGATGTATTTAATTTAATAATATATTGATTTATTTAATTTTTAAAAAGATTGTAGACATTTAGAAATATTTATAAACATGCTGGCGCAGTTGTGCACTGCAGTGTACCTACTTACAGCCGGTTCGATCTCGTGCAGGATAAGTACCTACCTATTAAGTATTTTATGTTCCGCAGGTACACACATGATAAGGCTTTTGAACAATGTTTGTTGAAACTTACTATTTAGGGCATTGACTGTCTGAAACTCAGAATACAGAACAAACGTCTTGACTAACAAGAAGAAATATTAGGTGCTATTCTAAAGTGTTGTTTTGTAATCGGTAAGGTATCGACGGAACATGAAATATTTACCTATAGGTACCTACATAAGTGCTAAGAGTTGTTCTTACAAGGAAGCAGGAATGTTATGGAACTCTGTAACCAAAACCGAAACTATCCGAAATAATTTCATAAATCTGTACCAATTTAAAAAAGCGTTTTTCATAATGTCGCAATTTTCTTGGCGCGCTTTGTAGTTTGAAAATAATCGTTACCGTTTTAATATGAGGTATAAGTACCTGTATCCATATGTGTATCCAGATCCGAAATTTCATATAAAACATAACATGACATCAAGCCGTATTCCCCGAACAGGTAGACAGAGCGCACACGGCACGCTACACCATCTCAGGCCTGTAGCGGTAAACAGGTAGATTTCTCCATATCTGGGTTCAGGTCGTTCAGAGGGGCTGGAAAACGGCGTAAATTGTGGTTCGGGAGTGACCCTACTCTTCTCGGACCTTTAAAATGACCTAACTAATCATCATCAACTCTTCAATCAAATGATGCAGTTGGAACCTGGAACAGTGGTTTACATAGAGCAACTGCCTGTCTGACCTCCACAACCCAGTAACTTGGCAATACGATAACCTTTAGTAAGTTTGTCGATAAGCTGAAATTGATCGGACGTAACTGATTAACTTTAGATATAGATCTGTTGCTGAATGCTGCCAGCAGCATTAGATACCTACCAATATATTTATTGTGACGGATCCTAGTAAATTCGTATATAAGCCCTAAAATTACATAGGTACGACAACTTTAATTTCATTTCAGTAGCGATCCATTGTCGGTAACGTAACATGAGCCAGTAATGGCTCGTGCTTTATCGCTGGCTACAAATAGTACCAAATCAGCAATTTCTTCAGGATCCGATACTCTGCCAAGAGCTGTCATGTTCTCCAAGTTTTTCCAGAATTCACTCTTTTTCTCCTCCTTCAGACCAAGTCCACGGGCGAGGTCTGTCTGTACGGGTCCAGGATTCACGGAATTTACCCTTACGCCCTTTGGAGCCAGTTCCAGTGCTATATACCTGGTAAAATGGTCTAGTCCAGCTTTCGAAACGCCGTAAGCAAAGTGTCTAGCAATTACGTGCACGGCAGCAATACTTGAGATGTTGATAATGTTACCTTTGGACTCAATCAGGTGAGGCACAGCCAGGTTGGTCAAGTAGACCACAGATCGAAGATTTGTAGTGACCACTCTATCAAACACGTCCATAGCATTGGCTTCCCAGATTGACGATGTTTCGAGAATGCCAGCATTGTTCACCAAAACGTCTATTTTCCCAAAACTTTTCACGGTATTAGTTACTATTTTCTTGACGTCATCCTGCTTAGTAACGTCAGCGATTATCATTAAGGGCTTGGTGCCGTATTCTTCACACTTTGCAGCGACCTCGGTCAGTTTTGCTTTATTCCGCGCTACCAGTGCTACTTTGGAACCTTGTTCCGCGAATTGGATGGCCACAGCGGCACCTATCCCCGAACTGGCTCCCGTAACTATCACAACTTTCCCCTTAAAACTCATTGTAACGTGAACAAGACTGTGTCTGAGAAGTATTACTTTGCTTGTCTATTTATAAGGGTAAGTAAGTTCGATAACGAGCAGCTTCTTAAATATGTAGTAATCTCGAGAACACACTTAAATATATCATATTACATTGACACTAATTGCTTCCTGGATTTCAATGTCAAGCACTATTAGGTGCCTACCTACTTATGTATCTATTATTCCAAGCATTATTTTTGTTGAAGTACCTAGGTCCTTTTAGTAATGCAGATATTTTTTCCTTGATGCCCAAGTTAGCTAGGTACAAGGTAAAATGAGGTGAATAAAATACTTAGTAACTTTAGAACTGATTTCAAAGTTAGAAGATTTTAGGTTTTTTATTCTTTGCCTACATACTCTAATTATTGTATTCATACATTCAACCACCATTCACTCTGTTTTACTAGGCGATCTGTCTACAGAAGTCGGGATTACGGAATCAGTAAAGTAGTTAATTCAAGCGCCATCTAGTATAAATTTCATGTTTTAAAAACAGCATCCCATGGTTAGTGTTACAATCCCCGTACCTCGAAGCGTTGATTTTACACCTGATCCTTTTTAGTAGTCGGTTTCGTCCCAAGAGACCTGATAAAAATGTTGGTTTCCATAAACAGTCTCGATATTTTATCGCAAACGCACTTCACAATAAGCTTGCAATCTAATGGGACACAATCCCTCTTATTTATAAACGAGGCTAATGTGTTTTAAGATAACCACGTCTTAAGTCTATTGGCATCTCTATTTTTTGACTTAACCGATTGTTCAACACTGACAATTTTTATAAGTAAGGGGGATTATGAGACTGTGTAAAGCAATTTATATATGTGTAGGTACATAATTAGTGTCGAAAGCCTACGTAAAATTCCTGCAATGCAACCAAAATTCTGTCAGGTGTCTAACTATCCTGAGTACTCAAGACGCTACTGGTAGATTATTTTTCTCACTTTATTTAGGTATGGTAAACCTAATTGTGTGATAGGAAGTGCAACTATGTAATGCACACACTTTCATTATGGACTGTTAAAATTTAAAACTTATAATCCATATTTTAGTTGTTATATATTACGCTCACAATCATTCTTATATATAAACACACCCCCACTAATCCACACTCTCACCATCTATCACACACCTACCACACAGAACCATTATTACTTTTTTGTTTTATTATTATTATTGTTTTTTTTTCTCTTTATTATGTTTCGGCTACCAATAATCTTTTGCCCTGGATTAGCTTACTTTGTTCTGTAACTTTTTTATTTTTATTGTTATCATGGTCCTATCCAGGTAATTGTAATCGTAATGGCTTATTCGTATAGTATAATTTCGAAGGTGCACTGACTTCTAAGATACAGGTTTTTTCCTAGTTTAGAAGTCAGGGTCTTTATGTTCTGGCCCACATAGCCATGATCCTAAAAATGTAAAAATTGTGATCCTTTTGGTATAATAAAGATTTATTATTATTATTACTTGTTTCTATTTTCTCTTCTGGGTCTTCTTCTTATCGTATGGTTGATGAACAACCTGGTGTCAGAGTTTAAACCGCCTGTAGGCCTCTGACATGGCTTAACACACCGTTGAAAAATCTCTTAGGTGTGCCGGTTTCCTCACGATGTTTTCCTTCACCGTTTTTAGCAATGATATGATGTTTTGATAACTAGTGGATCTTCTGGGTGATGGCTAGTCTTCGTTGAAGATACATGGAGGGGAAAATAAGGTAACTTACAGGGTTGTAGGAATACAAAAAATTAAATAAGTATAATAATATATAACAATATTTTTATTACCAGTCATTATAATGAATATTTCTGTATAAAAAACTATTTCAATGCCATTAGCTAAAAGTTTACAAATTAACATACTCTTCTCAAGTCCACACAATAGGATACATTCAAAACTAAATTGTTCAAATTGCTAGTCAAAATGCTGAAACTTAACAACCATTATATTCATTATCATTCTAGTAACTCATTAGTTTGATTTAACATTTGCTCTACAAAATGTATGAGATTCATTTAAACATACTTAATATCATCTTGATTTTTTTTATAAAGTTTTAGCCTGGACGGACATTACTAGTCTTAGAATTAAAATTACATTACAGATTTAATCACACAATTGATTTGACCTAAATGAGTGCTATATTTATAGTGCTTGCAAACTGTCAAGTAATTAAGTACTTCAGTTTGCTCAGCAGTAGGAAAACAAACAGGCTAATAAGAAAAAGTAGGTATCTACTTGTGTTGGATTTAAATTCTTGACATCCAACTACTATTTCAAAGTACCTGCTTAGAGGTTTGTATAAAAACTCAATCAGAAAGTACTATTATAAAATTCTTTTGACAGTTAATTATTTCCTACAGCTTCCTTGTTCAGCACAGTAAGCTTGAGTGTAAACAATGTGTGAAGAAACCATAATGTATTATAAAGTTAATATTAAGGCACATTATTATAAAAATACTCAACTAAACATGGTGCAACCAGAGGACAGTTCCTATGGTGCCTAAAATAAGCATAGCTGATGAGGTAATAAATGATGAACCATTGCATTCATCAGATGAACAGTAACATTCTTCCCAGTACACTCCGTTCTCATATACACCCCAGTTGCATACACCAGTGACTCCTGTTTCAGCCACTGAGGCACACCGTCTGATAACCTGACGCCATCTTCCATCCCCTGAAAACAGTTAAGGATGGACTTTTTAGATACGTAAGTACAATGTTGTTCAACTTGTATTATTTGATAGTGTGAGGTGTGCTGCAACACATCAAAATTTTCCTAGAATAGTTTGTATCAATGTATGAGAGTATACTAAATAGTTTTTTGTATTATGTAAATGAATTAGTCTCAGAGTTGTGCATTGGTTTACTCCTGCTTTATGTTTTGAAATATACAGTTTCGATAATATAGAATACATTGCTGGCTACATTATAAGTATGACCTAACCACATTGACAAACAAGTGAGTCTTTGTTTGGTGCAAATTACAGGTCAGGGATCACAGTTATAGCCGCCTCACATGTTTAAGTATATATGGGTGTTATCTTCCAATTTTCCCAAGCACAATATTAATTGAACCTCAATAACTCAGTTAAGTAGGTAAACACTTGAAAAAGTACAATAATTAGAGTAGTATACTTCCTGATATTCTAAGGTTAAAATTAACGTTGCAATTACATAGTAAAAAGTATAGACAACTTACAAATGAATCCTTTTGGCCCTTGTTGAGTCAACTTCATACAAAAGGACCCAGGCATATGAGATTCGTCACTAAAGCATTCTACTGCGATGTGGCTTTCTTTATTAAATTTCTTGTAGGCGCCGCAGTTGTCTTCCCCTTTATTATCTTGTGATGATGCACATTGGTAACATCTTACGCAAAATACTGTAATAAAGTAAGAAAACAAAGTATTAGGAGTTGATAAAAACATTTAAAAAGTGGTGTTAAATAATGTAGTTTAATCACCTACCGGCTGGCAAGACACAGACAAATGCGACTATTATTGCTTTAAATAACATTTTGCTATTATTCAGTCATTAAAAACAAACTTTAAAATAATACAAATCGTGAAATTTAACGTACTGTACACACCCAACATCAAACTTTGTTTAGGGCTGTCACTTATCTCATGTAGGTGATGTAGGACGTAGAAAACCGTACTTTTATTCTGAAGCGGTTTTATAAGATTGTCGATGCCAGCGCCACCCTTAATTAAACATCCGCATCGTAATAATGTCGATCATAGACATTTTATTATTTAATATTATTATTCTGATGTTCCAAATTACTTACATTAATATAAGTAATAAAATTGTTTAAAAAAAAACATCAAAAAGTAAATATTGGGTTCAAAGTAAAAGACCGTAAATGAATATAAAACTCATGAGAGATTCTTACCCACTCCGGCCTCTCTCTCCCTATTGTGTTAACTGTCAAATAAAACGAACAAATCAACAAACCGTAACATAACTTCATGAGACAACTTTGTTTTTAACTGAAATCGTGAGAATTAAAACAAAGTGATTTAAAAAATAATATATTGTTCTAATTGTCATCATGTGTGCAAATTTAAGATATTTAGTAATCATTTACATCGTTCTTAACGTTGTGCCGTACGGTAATTATTATTTTCATTCATAAACGAAGGTCACGCCCAAGTATGCTACTAAGCCCACTAATAACATGGTGTTTATGTTAGTTTTCAGTATCAAATGCTGGAATTGCCGATCAAGTAACGATCCAAAATGCGCGGATCCTTTCGACAACAGTACGGTGCCTATAACTGATTGTAAACAAGAGAAGGGGCTCTCTCATTTACCAGGAGTTCGACCTTCCATGTGCCGAAAAATCAGACAAAAAGGTTGGTATTTAACTATTCTGTGTATAATCATTCATACAGTTCCTAAAACGTTCTGTATACTATTTAGAGGTAATTAAAACTTCTATAGTGGTAAAGGTTAACAACCGCCAGCATGCAGATAAGGTAAAATACCTCTTGCTGATAAAAGCCATCATTAGTGAACCGACTACATGTTTGTATTACATTATCACAAAATGGAGTACACTTAGATGTAATTGCACTGTGGATACAATGAATTAGTGAATTAAAAAACAGCCAAATATTGTATGGCACCCAATTACTAAATAATTATTTAATTGTACTTAAGTGAATAGGTCTAACAATGGGATTGGAATAAAGAGTGGAAGTTAAGGGGTTATAACAGAACTCAATACCTATTGTTAATTTATTATTATTAACTTACATATTTAGCAATCAAGCAATGTTAAATGTACCTAATTTTACAACTTTAATTTTAGTATTTTACTGGTCCCTCAGGTTACTGACAACAGCTACTCTTTCCAATATGTCTTACCGCTGCACTAAGAGACGTTAATTTCTTAAACTGCCACTAAGTAAATTTTTCACAAAGAAATCCTTTACTTAGTTTAATTATTCATTAAATTCAGACGTCAGCGGTTAATCTCATAATATGGTTTGCATTTTCTTGATCTTTAGCTGAAAAAATATGAATAAAAACATTTCATTTTTCAGTCAATGGCGAATGGCGTTACTTCAGAGACTGTGCGTACCTCGGTGATGTGGGAATCCAAGGAGATGAAAGATTCTGTCTCATGAGAACTGGAACGTACAACATTTTTATAGAATACTGCACCTGCAACAGCAAAGATGGCTGTAACTCATCATCAATGTTCAGTCCGTTCCCTTACTTTGTGTTTGTGTTGACCACTGCTATTCTGAAGTTATTGTTGTAAATAATTGTAGTTTTAAGACACTATAAAAAATCCACCGCATACAAAATTAAGTTACGGTGATGATTTGAGGACCTACTACATGAATATTCTTACAAACTGAGTTATAGGCTACTTTTAAAGTTTTAATTACTCAAGATCAATGGATTTGCAACCAAGCAGGAAATACTAATAATTATACTTATATATAAGTAAGGTTTAGTTTAAAACTCTTTTGTAATATATGTTGCTAGCCACATCTATAGTTGGTTACAGAAAGTACTCTTAAAACTCACATACTGTAAGTAAACTTCATGATTGCTACAGCCTTACTAAGTCTATGCATTTACTACATTTATTGCATGAAGTTTCTAGACTGAAAGTGCCTTTTTTACTGAAAATAACATGAACTAAAATTATAAGTAAATATAGAAATATTTTTGTAAGCTACAGCAAAAATAGGGATTGTCCTCAAATATTTAGATACCTACAGCCTATTTTATAAAGCAATTGTTTAGCAATTGATGCCATTGTTGGTGAAAATTAATCTAACCTTATTCTTTTAAGTAAAGTGCTCAGTGTATGAGTTTTCACTTTATTTTAAGGTTATAAAATGCACAAATAATGAAACTGAATTGATGTCTGCTGGTCAAACAAAACATTACCCCTTTACCATGAACTCTTAAAGCATGACAGTTTCAGATGTGGAAGCGATACGCCCCTACGTGCAGTGTAATGCGGTGTCTCGCTTCCATAACGTAAACTGTCCTGCTTTAAGAGGTCATGGTAAGGAGGCTGGTGCCTTACTATGAGCGTGTATTGCAGGTCATTTTCCGCTGTCGAAGCGAGACACCACTACGTGCAGTGTCTCGCTTGCACAGCGGAGTGTAACCCCACAGTGCCATTTATGACACATTTCTGTTTTTGAAGTCACATTAGTAGTTTAGAAAGCTTCACTGCCTCATTTTTATATTTTGGAGGATTTTAATCTCTAACTAATAAGGATCTTATATTATGTAGATTTATACACAATTATTATATATTACTTCTTATATTTGTATACAACTACGTAAGAATCCGTCCTAAACCAATGTTTAATATAGATCATTACTCAAGTAACTTTTGTAGATAGCTTTGTTATATTGGGATGTTGAATTGTGAAAGTTATTTTGCGTTCTTATAAATCAAATGAATGTCAGTTGTTGTAATCATAAAGGCGGCGAAGCCACTTAAACATTCAGGTTTTTATATGCATTTGTTGTGAAGTATAGGAATGCATCAATGCGTTATAAAAATAGAAATAATTGTGGATTACGTAAACGTAAGGGTGTTACCACACCAATCGATCGATAGTCGATCGATGGCATCGATCGACTAATCGGTCGACGTTGATCGATTGGTGTGGTAGCTTTAATTGATCGACGGATACCGGTCGACTAACCAATCGATCGATTGCCGGTCGATGGCATCGGTCGACGGACACCGGTAGACTAACCAATCGATCGATTGCCGGTCGATGGCATCGGTCGACGGATACCGGTCAACTAACTAATCGTACGACAATCGATCGATTGGTCTAGTAGAAACTATTGATCGACGTCGACTAATCCATTCTACCATCGATCGACGATCGCTCGATTGGTGTAGTAACACCCTAACCGAGAGCACAACCTATGCAGGGATTCATGAGACGTGTTATTATAAATTCTTCAACTATGAATTCGAAATCCACGAAATTACTGTACAAGAAAAGTTATAAAACAAGTTCATTTATGTAAAATGATATTATGTAACTGGCGACAGTTTTTTATACAAGTCTTAAAGGTAAACATGTGGCTATAAGATTACAACATAGTTATGTAGCCTTTAAATGCTGTAATGCTGACTTATACAACAGTTGATAGTAAATCGTATATAGCAATATAGATTTATAAGACTGAACCCGTCCATGTATTGTAAATCATCAATTTTTATAATGTTGACACAAATATATATATTTTTTTAAAGATTCTGTTATTTCATTTGAAGATTGATGTTGAAAAACGTACCTTAAGTGCTACGTATTTTAAAATGAAGGTAGGATTCGCAAGTGCTACGGCGTAGACAACTTTGTGTAGCATATAGGTACGTTAATATACTTTCATGTGCATTTTGTAAAAATCTGTTATTTTGGTATTACAGACAAACACTTCGATTTTATTTATATATATGTTAAAGAGATATGTATGCTCGTTCCTTTTCTATATGTAGTGGATTTTGCCATGCAGTGGGAGAATTGTAGACTGACATTATTTATAGATAGGTAGTAAATTATTAGTAATATGTTTATTACTAATAATTTATATACACGGCTATTTCTTAATTAGTAGGTACAATAAAAGAAATGAGGTCCGCAGTACCCGTTACTATAATTAAGCAGTCAAAAGAAAAAAAAAACGATTTTCCAAAAAAAAGGTAAAATCGTAACTGAATCAGCATGAATTACAATATTTGCTTCTAGTAAATAGCACGTGTAGTATTCTTCCATTGGTTTATGTATTCGGGCGTCGTTGATAAATTCCGGCAAACTCGCGTCGAAGCACAAACCACGCTCCTGTCCCTAAGGTTTCCCGTTAGTAACTTGGCTCTTTATGAATATTGTGTAATTATGGCTTCACATACATAAAAAATAACACCCATCTTTTTCCGTCGGTGGTTAACAATACCTGTCCCCTTTGATTATATATATGTCTAGAATATTGCGCGCACTGAGTACCTAGTGTTAGGTTTGGTACCTTTAGTTAAAGTTTATATGGTGAAGAAGTGCAGAAAGCTAAAATCTGTATTATAATGTAAAGTTCTCAGCTTATTTCGCACACAATAAAACAACACTGACTAGGTAACAATTTATTATGTTCTCATAATAGATTTAAGGAGATGTGGTCGCAACCAAGCATCAGTACGGAATGATCGTCGTGAATCGAATGCTGGCCTTTTTATAGACTCGTTTCGCCTACCCACCTAGCGGGGTAGCATAAAAATTATTGCCATACGAGAATATTCTGGCAAGTGTGGTGACTACAAAATAATTACTGTTACAGTCGGCCATCCGACTCAAAACGAGTCCTCTCGTTTTACAGAGATTGTATAAAAATAATAACTTAATTTCATTTAGACAAAAATAATAAAAATACAAAAAAAAATTGAATACAATCTCTTCTCTATAAATTAAATACATTATGATTAGTTTTTGCAAGCATCACAATTTCGAAATCATTATACAAAATAAATAAGTAGGTGACCAAAATCATAACAATGGTAATATCAATGTAACGTTTAAATATAACAATCAATAACATGGATAATACAATAATGAAAGCTATTAAGTAAGATAAATCGTGAATTATTGCAAAATCAGTGCTTAATCCAAAAGGGCTTAATAAATAAAGCGATTAAAATTATTTATCTATACTAAGATGTTAAAAATATTTAACATTCATGGTACTTCCTAGTACTCAAGACATGAGCTGCGTGAGCCATGTTCGATCATGATTGTTCTTTCACAATCATGCTCCAATTAGCTGTTGAACCAACATCTAAGTCCATAAATTTATTCTACTTTAGAGTTGTCGTGTCTGAACAATGTATTACTCCTCTGAGGAATCGTTATCACTGGAGGTAACGTTAGTAGGGTCATTATCGAAACTAAGCCAAGGGAATATCTTATCTATGGATACGATTCCTTCATAACACCTACCTTTTCTAGTCAAGGGCGTATCTTCAATTACAAATCGGTCATTGGGCAATATCTTTTTAATCCTATAAGGTCCTTGACATTTAGACTCAAGTTTTTTTGACTGTCCTGCACCTCCTACTATAGCTCTTACGACCCTGACAAGATCTCCTTCATTGTATTGCGTACTCTTTTTCCTACTTCTATCAAATCTATCTTTGTTTCTTTCTTGGTTTTCATTAATTAATACTTTAGCCTGAGCTCTAATATCGTCTAAATTTTCATTTACTACTTCCCCACCCAAATCTTCTATAACGTCATTCAATACACCCTGTGAAGGATTATGAACCTTTTTACCGAACAATAATTCTGTGGGGGATTTCTTTGTTACATCATGCACAGTTGAATTAATACCTATTTGGACATCTTGGACATAATCATCCCATTTATCTGGACTCTTTCCGTGAGACATTGTGCTAAGGGCAGAGAGGATCGTACGATTGTATCGTTCGACCTGCCCATTAGCACGAGGTGTAGCTACTGAATTCATGACGTGTTTTATGCCTGAAGTTTGCAGAAATATTTTAAATTTCTTGCTAGTAAAACTAGTACCCCTATCGGTAACCAAGCGACTAGGAGTTCCAAAATAACTGAAAATTTTTTTGAATACTCTAATACTTGCTTTGGTTTTGGTGCTACGTACTGGCGTCAAATTAACATATTTGGTAAAAGAATCCACGATTACCAACAAATACGTGTTTTTGCGTTTGCTACGAATAAACGGACCCAAATGATCGGCATGAATCGTATGGAAGGGGATCTCTACTTTTGGAATAGGATGAAGTTCTCCTTCTTTTGCTCCAGATGGGATTTTGTGATGAGCGCATTCTAGACAAGCGGACACGTATTTCTTGGTGAATCGTCGCATTTTTGGGAACCAGTAGTATGAGCGCAGCCTTTGTAAGGTTTTATCAAATCCAAAGTGCCCAACATCGTCATGATTAGCTTTTAATAATTGCCATCGCATACCCCTAGGTACTACCCAACGCATTGAGTTGTCATCTATAATGCGGAAAACTTTGTTATTCTTTAATTTATACTCCTTGTGTATCTTAGCAACTTTGATGGTAGCGGGATCTTCCAAAACCTCCTTAATGAGTTTGATCTCGGGATCACTGGACTGTGCAGTAGTAATCCAGTCCTCAAGACCAACTGTTAAAATATCCAGTGTATGTGGCGGCTCTTCGCTCTTAGACGCGGGACCCCTACTTAACGCGTCTACATGAGCCATCCTATTCCCCGCTCGATATTCAATCTCACAATCGTACTCTAAAAATTGTATCCACCACCTCGAAATTCGTGGGACCAGATCTCGTTTAGTGAAAGTCGAGCGCAAAGCATTACAATCCGTAACAATTGTGAATTTGATACCAATCAAGTAAATTCTGAACCTGCTGAGCGAGCTTACGACCGCCAAAGTCTCGAGTTCAAAGGAGTGCAACTTTTGCTCGTCAACTGTAGTCTGCCTACTGTAATATGCCACGGGCCTCCAGGGATTTAGACCGGAGCGCTGCAGTAAGATGCCTGCCAATCCCAGTTTGCTAGCATCTGTATGTAATTGCGTTTCCGCATTATTGTCATACAGCAATAGTACAGGTCTTTCTACTAGGTGACGTTTTAAGGTCTCAAATGCGGTTTCTTCAACAGAAGTCCATTTCCAGGTAGCACCCTTCCTCAAAAGACCCGTCAAGGGACGTGCTATCAATGCAAAATCCTTGACGAATCTTCTGAAAAAGCTCGCTAATCCTAAGAACCTACGAACCTCATGTTGGTTTGTAGGAGTGGGGAACTCAGAAACTGCTTGAGTTTTCTGTAGTCCAGGTTTTATTCCTTCCTTACTGATCTCATATCCTAAAAAATCAATACAAGACTGAAAAAAATTACATTTCTGCATTTTTAAAGTGAGACCACTTTGCTGCAATATTCTAAGTACCTCTTCTAGACGAACAAGCCCTTCCTCGAACGATGCCGCCGGTACCAAAATGTCATCCATGTAGATTACCACATACTTGACCCCTGTCAGCACTTTATGAATGACCCTTTGAAACACTGCTGGTGCATTTGCCAAACCGAAGGGCATACGGGTATATTCGTACTGCCCATCCGGCGTGACGAATGCGGTCTTTTCTATAGACTCCTCTGCTATGGGTATTTGATGGTACCCTGATGCAAGATCAAGTGTGGTAAAGATGACTTGCCCTGACAACTGATCAAGCAGATCTTCAATTCGTGGAAGGGGATAATGGTCTCTTTTAGTCTTATTGTTGAGAGCGCGATAGTCCACGCAAAGTCTCTTCTCACCAGATTTCTTATTCACTAGGATAATTGGGCTAGCGTATGGCGAATTAGACTCTCGAACTATCCCGCATTCAACCATTTCATTTATCATACTTTGAACTTGTCTTCGTTCTGAATGAGACATCCTGTAAGGTCGGTAAACAACTGGTTCGGAATCTTTTAGTTGGATTACCAACTCAGCTTCAGTTGTGTAGCCCAAATCATGCATCCCAGTGGAGAAACACCCTTTAAAGTTATTTAATAGGTCAATTAACTTCTGTTTCTCTTCATTCGATAGGTCCTGTCCACAATGGACGCCCGACTCGTTACTTTGGGTTTCATATTCAGTTGTCACACGGTACACATGTTTTGTCGATCCTAAATACCTAGCTCTGGTAACTAAAGACCCCCCTTTTAAGGTTACGGGTTTCGTCCCTAGATTTTGAATTAGCAGTAGACATGTACCTAGGCTTATCTCATATTCACCTGGCAAGAGGTAATATTCATTACCTAAGGGCCCCCTCACCGAACCACCGATGTACACATTCCCAGTGATTTGTTCATCAGTTCTAACTCTAACAGTCTTTAATTGGTTTAAGCCTATAGTTATATCGGCTTCAGCATTTAATAGGATTTTATTGTTATCAAAACTATCTGCTTTTTCAAATTTTAAGTCTGCCGCTGTTTTTATAATAAGTACATTCGGTCGTTCGGTAAAAGTATGCCCTAGAAGGACAGGACAGTTTATCAAATGATCGTCTATTACAAAGGATTCAACGTTTTTCTCAATAACACCTTGTACTTCAATAACAACAAGTGCTCTGCCTAATGGAATGTATGGCACATTACCTAACCCACGTAACAAAGGACCTTTGCAAGTAGACCAACATAGACCTAGTTTTAGCGCATCTGATCTACGAATCAGAGTAGCTTCGCTACCTAGATCTACCTGACAGGCTATTGGGTTTCCATTAATTTTTATAGTTATTTTATATTTGTTGCTAGAACTATCATTATTTAAATCAGGAAAAGCGTCTTTGTCCTGTATTGGGTCATGTACGTTGTCTTCAATGTGGTCGCCCAGAAAAATCTTCAAAACCCTTTTTTCTTTTTCAGGTTCAGGCTTTGAATTCTTTCTGGGACAATCAGAAATAACATGGCCAATTAAGCGACAATAAGAACAATGCAGAATAGGTTTGGGACATTTTGAACACGGATGTCCCTTCTCATTACAATTAAAGCAAATAACGCTATCAGTAGGCTGACGTGGTTTGGATTTATTTGAAGAGTCGTTATTTTTATTACTCAATCGGTTAATAAGGGAGTTGTTATTATTGGGGCGCTTGTCTTTTTTATAATTATCTGCACTAGTATCTTTTGACTGAACCTTGAGAGTTTTAAAGAATTGCAAGACTTGCTCTGGTTTATCGAAATTAGCTGCTTGGGCGCCTACTCTGATGCCTCTATCGTCTATCCCATGAACTAAACAGTCTATAGCTTCCTTACCAAAAATTTTGCAGCGATTCAATAAATTAATTTTAGAATAATAATATAATTCAAGGGATTCTCCGAATCGTGCTTTTTTTCCTAACATTTCAGTTAATAATTCTGCATAATTTTCGGTAGCTGGGAAGGATTCAGTTAGCAAAGTCTTCCATTCGGACCACGTTCGTTTAAGAGAAGGCAAACCCTGATACCAAAGCTTAGCGGGGCCAGTCAGCTTTGGCAAAGCGTAATGGATGGTTTGCCTATCGTTCCACTTATATATATCAGAGCACTCATCAACTTTCGCTAACCAAACCGTTATTGGTTGTTCCCTACACAAAGGATCAAATTCAGGTAAAACATTGTTCAAGACAGGAAAACTATCACGCTCATTCGACTGATTCTTAATTGCTCTCAAAAATTCCTTAATTACTATAGATGTTGACTCACCAGACTGCAAATTGTCCCGTCTAGGGCTCCGGTTACTGTCCCGTACAGGGCTCCGCTGATAGTCCCGTACAGGGCTCCGCTGATAGTCCCTTACAGGGCTCCGCTGATAGTCCCTTACAGGGCTCCGCTGATAGTCCCTTACAGGGCTCCGCTGATAGTCCCTTACAGGGCTCCGCTGATAGTCCCTTACAGGGCTCCGCTGATAGTCCCTTACAGGGCTCCGCTGATAGTCCCTTGCAAGGCTCCGCAAGTTGTCCCTACTAGGGCCTCGCCCATCATCCCTCCGAAGGCTTCTATGATCATCTCGTCTCCTGTCGCGGAGCTCAAAGTCTTCAATTTGTTTGCGTACCTGACGATCACGTTCCCTTTTCAACTGGCTTTCTAGCACATACCTGCGTTGCCTCTCTAGTTGGAGTTCTTCTTGTATTTTATGGATTAATACAGGGCTCCGACTACGCGTGCGGCTACGCAATGATCTACCACTCTGGTTCCGACTAGGGCTCCTTGAGCGGCCCGATGAGGGACCACTTGTATGCTTCCTTTCCAGTATGCGTCTGGATGTGCTCAACTGCTGCTGACTTTTATGTACGTCGACTGTAACTCTCCTCCGTAGTATAGGACTTCCACAGTTAGCTCCAGTGTCCATTTTCTTAATTTTAATCTAGAACTTTCAAGAGAAGATATGTATTATGTTCAAGGAGTAGTCATGAATAATTATTTATAAGCTTCTAGTGTCCAAGTGTGCAATTGTGTCGCTTTGCAGGAGTCGAACCCGCATTTTTTTTTTTTTTTAAACTATCTTTTACCCTCATTCAATAGGAGATTAAGTTTTATATGCATTAGACATGTGATGTAATAATATTAAAATTATCCAATAATAATAAAAAGGAAGCACGTTTTGTTGTTACTATGATTATAACCCCCGCGAACGTAGGCCAACAAGTAACCAATTCACTCAGATGCATTACTAGGGAGTACCCTAGCCAAACGCTACCGAGGTCACGGGTCACCCATGATCAAACAAATTATAATCACATAGCTAGATTACCAGAGAGTAGCCCTGATCAAATCTTGCGATCACAATTTACTCGACACGCAACAGGTTATCATAGTCACAACAATGCACCAACTAATCAAGCAACCAAACCATCTCGATGCGCTACCAGGGAGTACCCTGGCCGAACGCTACAGAAATGGCAGATTACTTAATAAAAACTATCGAAATCACAACGGTCTGTTTACCTGCGGCCTGGCCCTGGCTAAACAACCCCCGTGATATGCCAACCAATATGTTGGGTCGCTGGTTCAGAGAAGTAGGTAGGTACAATTAATTATTTAATAAAGAAAGTGAATTCTTTGTGGGCTAGTGGATAATAACAAGGTAACTATAGCACATCATTTTAATGTGTTGGAAAAAAGATCAATAAGGGAGCGAAAAGAAAAAAAAATATAGCCCCTTTAGTAGCATCATAAATGAAAAGAAATAATAAGGTAAAAAAATAAAATAAAAATAAACACTTTACGTACCTTTGTTATCTTGTCCCTCTTCTGATATGTAAAGTTCTCAGCTTATTTCGCACACAATAAAACAACACTGACTAGGTAACAATTTATTATGTTCTCATAATAGATTTAAGGAGATGTGGTCGCAACCAAGCATCAGTACGGAATGATCGTCGTGAATCGAATGCTGGCCTTTTTATAGACTCGTTTCGCCTACCCACCTAGCGGGGTAGCATAAAAATTATTGCCATACGAGAATATTCTGGCAAGTGTGGTGACTACAAAATAATTACTGTTACAATAATTTGATTGATTGATTTTTTTATCTTGAGAACAATCTTTACCCTCTTTGGGCTTCGCCGCAGTTAGGAAGAAGGGCCCCCCAACTAATGTAGATATAGTGTCCGTCTATTACAAGCTACGTCAATGTTTAGTATTGACAACTAGTACCGATGCCTTTAATATTTATTAAAAGGTCAGTCTGAAAATAAATAAAACATTTTACGATAAAATTTATTAAACACTTTGTGATCGTTTACAGGTTTTGAGATTCAATGTTGTTAATTTTAAAATGCTATTTAATATTTTTTTCTACTGGTATCACCTAATTTACATAGCAAAGGCAACTATCGGATTTAGTACAAACGTTAAAGTGCAAACAAAACATATAATCATTTAAGGTATTTGTGTGCTTATCATTAACTTATTTATAAAGAAATGGTACAGGCGAACCTTAAAATATTTACAGATAACAACTCCTTAACCAGCAAGTGAGAATAAAACTAATATTAATGTCACAATGTAATCGCTAAGTTAAAATTTATTGCAGAACCAAGAGATAATGATTTTATTAAAGCTTTAACACTGTCGACAATATTAATGTAGGTTAAATTATTTTAATACACAAACGTAAATATTCCATAATAATAAAACTTACAACATTTCGATGTCAGAACAAGTTTGTTTAAATATTAAAACATGTAGTGTAGCGGTGGGTACCTAAGTGGGTTCTGTGACCTACACTGTTTGGAAAATATCACGACATGGTCCCACGGTAGACAATAAAAATCTATGTATTTGTACTAAATATTACGATTGTTATTCGGTTGGTTACTTGAAGAGGAGGAGGGTTAGTGGGGCGGCGAGAAGAGCCATCGTTTTGCCGATAGTGGCAGCTCCGTTGCAGCCGTCGTATTCACAGGTCTCACAGAAAGAGGTCACTTCATTGGGCCCGTTGGATGAGCTCGGGCATGTAGTACTGAAGTCGTCTTGACGCTTCCACGTGCAACCACGGCTGATTATCTGCTGGCCGTTAACTGTAAACAATGAATAAAACCAAATTAATGACTGAACATAGATAATTTAATATAGTTGCCAATATTCGTCTATATTGAATATGCCAATTTGGAGATTATTCAGATTTTAGACTGGTGAGTGTTTGGATTGGCTAGCAGATTTCGGGGGGTAAATACACGAGATAATCTATGGTCTGGTCCGTTGATAATTAATAAATCAGTTGTCGTTTGTTCCATCTAGTTTAAACGAATGGTAAACTCAGTAACACATTACAGTACAATCATCACAAGTTGTCAATCGAAAGACGGGTGCTACTTTTAAGTTTTTAACTTTGTAAGGTCTTCTGGTACGTACTTCTAAATGCTTCCCCTTAATGACGTCATCTGTTGCACGGACTGCCTATTTATGCCTAAAGTTAGCAGGCCCTTAATTAGGCTATGAACAACAGTTCCTATTGTATCATAATCATAACAGATTACACGCGAGAATAAACTACCTGCATAAGTGCATACTCTGGCCGGCCCCCTTACCATGAACTCTTCGAACAGTTTACGATGTGGAAGCGAGACGCCGCGCGCCGCATTACACTGCACGTAACGGCGTCCCGCTTCCACGTGTTAAACTGTCCTGCTTTAAGAGTTCATGGTAATGGGGCTGTACCTGTTGTTACCTTGCTATTATTTCTCTGGCAACACAATGGCTAACTGCTACCGTTCCAAATAGCTGCAATTCTAGACACCCATGTAGTCTACAATAGCCTTTGGCATTGAAACTTACAAATTAACTGTAATATAACGAGGACCTTCTCATGACCTAATTTCATAGTCTTGATAACCGGTTAATTAGTCTTTTTAATTAATTCACTACTTTGGTAAGTGATGTTAATGTCCAGGAATTATACCAGTAGATAGGATATATGATTTGTGATTGATGATAGGAGATATTTTTTTAAACTTAATTACAAGATAACAAGGAAGAAATTTCTTTATGAAATAAGCAGTACCTTTGTAATTCATATTTCTCTTTTTTCTCGTTTCTTACTTTTTTTGTATTGTGTGTGTACATAAATTGTTAATAAATAAATAAAAATAAATAAATAACATTTAGCCATGCATTAAACCTGTAGTTACTTCACAAAGGAAGGATAGAGGAGTACCTAAGCCCACGTTTCGCCTGTTATTGAACAGGTCCCAATGTAATGGGGGGCGAGCCTTTTGCCGGTAACCAGGCACAAATTCAGACTTTGTGTAGCTACAGAAAACATTGCTTAACTCGGAAATCAAATCCAGAACCTTACGCTCAGCAATCGTTCTTTGCGACCACTAGACCAAAGAGGCAATCACCACTCCCTATAAGTACCTACTTAGCGGCATTATAAGTATTGCAGCAGTTTCATAAATATTACACCTGTTATGTAGCATGACGTGTTAATAATTTAATTAGAAAAGTATCCACAAATGATACACATTTTGCTTGTGCAAGGTCGTCTTGTCACGCGTTCTCCCAAAGGTAGTAAATTAGAACCGATACAAATGACATCACAAATTAACAGCGATTACAAAGAACAATGGGAGTATTCTCACGCAGGTAGGTCATAACAAGTAGGTAGGTAGGTACTTGACATTGAAATGAGAAGATAATATTGATAATAATCATAAATAATTATGCCTACGTCATCACATCTGTGAGAATAATAGGATTATTTCCCACAATGGGACAATTCAGATTATTTAGACACTGGCAGAAATGTTTTTTTTTTTAAAACGTTGCCCCACGTTGGCATTTCTCCTGTGTCGTGGCTGCATTTTATAAACATGTAATATCACATACACAAACACCAAGACTCAGGACAAATATCTGCGGATCGCAGTCCCGTGCGGGAATCCAACCCCCTTAGCGCAGCAGTCCAATCGCTTAGCCACTGCGCCAATCTGGTCTTCAAATAGGTGACTTTGAATGATAAATAATGTTAATGAATGACGAATGATAAAAAATATATAAAGGTCATATTACGTTGACAATTTATTATCTAAGTTAGCGAGGTTTACATTATAGTTCACATGTAATTACTTTTTATCTTGTTTTGCTATATCCCTGAAAAGTAGCCAGTAGGTAGTGAGCAGTTGCATATTTAGTCATCAATCGACTAATAAGTTCATTTAAATAGAGGACGAGTCTTTCCACTCTTTTCCCATTTGGCTATTTGTAACTACAGCAAACCTTAGACTCCTGTTACGAAACAAAACATAAGTTTCGAAACCTAGTCCTTTTGCTCGCCCCCCCGTGTTTGTAAAGAAGTAACGACACGGTCATTATGATTTGTCACAGTGAAGTACCTAGTCTACTCATTTGAAATACTTAGCTACTCATTATCTACTACAAAAATAGATGTAAACTTATTTATTTTAAGTCTGACACCAGGTTGTTCATCTACCATACGATAAGAAGATGAAGTTGATAATATAATAAATAGAACTTGTGGTAGTATTCATTTCTATATATCGTTGCATACGTTTACGAACCTGCGTATCGCGATATTTGGGTCAACATAACGGCAGTAAAACGGTTATCAAAATGTAAACTGGCAGCGAGTTAGGGCCACATTTAAAAGTTACGAACCGTACGATTTACTATGGTCGTTTTACGCATGCGTAATGTTTGGATATCAATGTCGTTACGGAATTGAGCAGGTAAGTATCTTATATTTGTGTATCTGTAGGCAAAGACATCTTATTCCTCCAGTGTCTAGCATTCATTCAATTTGTTGTCATAGAAAGTCATTAAGGTAAGGTTTTAAATTAAGCACAGATAGGTATAAGCGACATCCGAACCTAATTAATTCCAATCGCATTCTGTTCTTTGTTATAATCTACTGATATGGTCATAGGTACTAATTATATAAGTATCTCGACTAACTAAGCGATTTACACACAGTGCGAGTCTATGTTCACTACAATTGTCAACAAAATACGTCACAACTCACAAGGCATGCTTGCCGACAATAGAATCACAGCCATCGAATTCCGTTAAACTTTACACGGTGTACAGTTGTGCACAGTGGCCCTTTGTCACGGTACAATCGCTAACAGTGCACTCGTGGAAATACATGCGGTCGGCTATAAAAACCTAGTATCAAATCTAACCTTCCGCCTGCGACTTTGTCTGCGAACATTCTCCCGCGACTTTTCTGGGATCATTCGTCTTCTGTCGTGTCGATAATACAAAAAGAATTAGTGCCTTCAGTAATTTCTAGGCAAGCCAGTCTACCACGTTTACGTTATTCTTTTGTTTTATTTTATAGTGGCTCTATAGAAGTAAGATGCGTTTCACCTCAGTACGTTTAGTTATAGGTAGATACCTATGTCATCTTTTCGAGACTCGTAGAGGCTCTATTCCCTCGGCTTTGAACCAGTCTTTAAGAGCAAGAGCCTTTGTAGTCTTAAGGTTTATCTGCGTTATGTAATATATGCCTAAATATTACCCGGTATATCCGACTTACTCCCAAAACCCCAAAAATAATAAGTTTACAATTAAGAAATAAGCCTTCAGTAGGTAGGTACTAGAAGACACGAAACTAAATGATTCTCATAGCAAAATTAGATCAAAGTTACAAAAATAACTTTACACGGGAGCTGTTTTAATATCGTTTTGTAAACATTCTTCCGCATTGTCGAATGTCACGCATTCTTATTAGTAAACGTTACCGTTTAACGCCAGTTGAGATATTTAGAAATGCTCTTGGAATGCAGGGATTAATAAAAGTAGTGTTTGAAACGGGTCCACGTTTCAGGAAACAGCTACTTCAATAGTCTTAAATTCCTGCCCCCTTACCATGAACTCTTAAAACAGGACAGTTAACTATGTGAAAGCGAGATACCGCTATGTGCAGTGTAATGCGGCGTCCCGCTTCCACAACGTAAACTTCCTTATTCGCTGTATTGGCTGTACTTACTTATTTAGTGTTGTCATTCAAATATAAACTGCCTCGTTAGTCTAGTGGTTACAAAGCACGACTGCTGAGTGTCAGGACGTGGAAAGTAGAATTGGGTTTTTCTCAGTGGACTCTGGAAGTGAGCCCAGAAATGGCAGTAGGCTCGCCCCATATTATATAGGTCCTACAACTACAACATAACTAGCGAAATTTGGCATCAAACTGGAACTAATGCCAATATTTTTTATAAATTATCAATTTTATTGCTATTATTACAAGATTTATATTGGTAAAACACTACGCAAAAATTTCACCAGTAGATAATATTCTAAAATGAACCTCAAACCTGACGGCTGACATACCACATACCACTTCCTTTTCGTAAAAGGTATGTAATAAATTGTGGTTAGTAACGAGAACCCAGTATAACCTTATACTCAAAAAAGGATATCCTGAGCAACTTTATACTTAAGCGTTAAGTTATAAAAGAAAGCTGAATAAAGATTTCCTTCGTCTACTCAGCAAAAATACTACGAAACCCGTAGAGCTGACCCTATTTATTAAGTATCGAATACTATCGGTTTATAAAAAGTCTTTAGATGTTGATTTGCGCTGTGAATGCTATAGTGTAAGTTTGACAGGTGATTTGACGTTTGCGTTATTTTTCTTCACTTAAATGAGAAAAAGATGTACTCAAACGCTACAATAAAGCTAAAAAAATCTCACGACAAAATGTCACGCCTGTATGATCTCTGAAGGTATAGGCAGAGGTGAGTAGTACACCCATATTCCGTCTGTTAAATTATAGGTCCCAATGTAATAGGGGGCGATCCTATTGCCATCAACCGGGCACAAATCCAGACTCCGTGCTGCTACTGAGAATTACCTAATGGAAAAACGCAATAACACTTATCCCGACACGGGATTCAAACCCAGGACTTCGAGTTCAGCAATCGCGCTTAGCGACCACTACATTAACGAGACAGTCGTAATTAAATATTAAAATAACTTACTGTATTTCCTCTGCTTCTTGCAAGCGGACTTAGATGTGGTGAGGTATGGGAACGTCGCTCCGGTGTTAGCATCACAATTCTCTAGGCGGAACAGGTATGAGTTGTCTGATCGTCCAGCAAGGAAGGGGTCATTGCACAACGGATTCAGGTCGGAGGAACACGTCCAACAGCGTACAGGTTCGCCTGGAATGAAAAGAAAACAAATTTTTACACACACTCTTACACTGTGAAAAATAATTATGCACTCTTCTTGCAATTATAAATAGATACAACATTATTTTTTGGAAAAATAATACCTCTAGTGTGAATTTAGTGCATTTGCGTATTTCGTCAAATATTCTGTCAAAATTACAGATTAACAAAAACGATAACTACGTCGACTACAGCGGAAGTTACAGTTAAGTTGTTTACGCGTTTACAACTGGCATCTAAGAAAAAAAACCATGGACGTGGTAATAAAGAAAAGATCTAAAACTTGATGGGATGGCCTCACACCACCCGAAGCGCAACGGAATGTCAAATCGGTCAGTTGGAGTGCTAGTGCTAGTGCTTTTTGTATGACTTACTGCGACAGATTTAAATGACAAAAAATTGGCCTTTAATATCTAGCTATTGCGTTTTAAGGCTTCATACTGCGCATTGGGTGACCCTTTTCACACATCGAAAAGCACGTTAAACGCTTATGTTGCATACAGGCTTTTCTACACAAGTTTCCTTGTAGAATACACACGCTGTGCGTGCCTGTACTTGCTAAGTGAGTGTGGGAGTATAGGTAGATCTAGGTAGCTACAAAATAAATAGTTCCAACCTGCTGGTTCAGTCATTCATGATCTCATTAGATACCAACCTACCTACGCTATAAAAACAGTTTCAATGGCTGTTTAATGCATTTTCTCCTATTGTTAACGTAATTATGTTATTTCTGCATAATTCATTATGCCCATGGTTTCGTTGAAGTAGAGTTGAAATGATTTCATTAATGGATTGTAAAGTACACAAGAGTGCAGGTACCTACCGTTAAAAAGTTCAAAACCTTTCGAAATGTCGTGGTTATAAAGCCTTCCCTGGGCAAAAGGGTATCCTTTGTGGATTTTTTTTCAATAAATTCATGTAACGGTAGATAGATTTGCTATAGAAATCTTCTTATCGTATGGTTGACGAACAACCTGGTGTCAGAGTTTAAACCGCCTGTAGGCCCCTGACATGGCTTTACACACCGTTGAAAAATCTCTCAGGTGTGCTGGTTTGCTCACGATGTTTTCCTTCACCGTTTTTGCAACTGATAACTAATTTATAGTACGCACATGAATTCGAAAAGACATTGGTGCGTGCCGCTGTTTGAACTTACGACCTTTGACTTGGCAGTCCAACGGTCATACCGCTCGGCTATCAGTGCATAAAAGTATCGGTATATAAAATCAACATCTATCAACGACGAAAAATAATACATGTTCTTACTAAAGAAATGTAATCATTCTTTAGTCACACATCAATCAACACGCAAATAAGTAGGTATTTGTTACCGTTGCATTCATTGTTTTTTACAAAAACCGTAACCAACCACAGATAACATATACTTTTTCGGCGCTATGCGATCGTGCAGCCTTCGAGTAAGTAATAAAAACTTAATAGACGTCACAAGGCCTCCGCGGTCTATGAATCAGTGTTTAATTCATGTTTCCTTAATGTCACGCTATCATCCAAGTGTATAAAACCACAACTTTATAGCCATCATGACTAAGAAGAAATACAATCGCTTTTTGCGTTATTGACAACAACAAACTTAACAATACATTTTGATAAACTTTTTCAATCATTGATTCAAGGTTCATTTTTTGGAGTTAATAAAGCCATAACTGTTACTTAATGACCGACCTGAATTTAGACAAGAAACGTCATTTTTAGTATATTTTTGGACGATGAATTAGGCAGTTATAAATCTTACTAATTTTAAGCAAATTAAGCTTAGAAACCTAGGCGGCTTATCCATGCAGCGCTAGCTCTTAATAAAACAATTGAATGGAATAAAATCCATATCGAAAAACAAAGCCTCTTGACCATCGTTAGGTATTCGATTGTTAAGAAGGCTTTGTTTTTCGAGATGACACAAGTTATGTATGTAAACAGAATCAAGCTTAATTATGCATAGCATGATGTTTAAAGTACTCTAACATGGACAATTCCTTGGTGATACAATTGTATAAATCATAGCATGTCACGCGAGTACCTACGCCCTTACAATTGTCTTTGTAACTGCGTATGAGGAAAATCACTTTATTGTGAGGACCAATCTAGAATGATTATGTTGAATTAGATAGCTTATATATGTATAAATAACGAGCCTCCTAGCAGCCAGGCAGTAGGTAACTACGATACGATCTAGCACTATGTCAGCTAAGTGACATTCAGCGAAATATCTACTAGATGGCACTGAAGTTACGTTAATTTTTTTATTGCAACCAAATTTATAATCAAAATGACAATTGTTAATGGTAGGTCGCTACACAACTCGTACGACACAGGTATACAGATTCTTAGTAGTATAGTAGTTGTAAAGGATTTAAGTTCCTAGGAACTAGTTTACTTTACCATTTTGGTTAGATAAAAAATACTTATATGAGTGATAAGGTTCTTTCGTAAAAGGTATAAAGGTAAGTAGTTTAAAACTAGGCGAAGTGCCAAAGTGTCATCCCCAAAAAACGCGTTATCATTTTGTTCAGGAAGATATTTTCGTGTACCTTAGGTACTGAACAAATTGTTCCTGAAAGCTTCTGGCTACGTGTACACGATTTCGCTTCCGTATTGAGAATTAGGTGTATTTACTTAGAGTTTTTGAAATTTACGAAAAGTATCTCTTGTTAGATTGCATTCGTCATGAAATCATGAAGTCACGCAAAGATTATAAGTCCAGCTACAGTCATGGATATCACAAAATTACTCATTGCATGCACGCTCCCAGTCATTATTCTATTTTCTTTTAAGGTAAGGAACTATGTCAACCTGTGGCAGATGGGTTTGATTGTTTCGTATGCCTCAATTTCAGGGGCCAGCATTTTGTAAATTTTCTAGGGCCCCATAGGCATTTTTCTCTTATGCTTTTTTGTCTGTTTTGTCATTGGTAGCTAAAGCTCATCAGCATGTTTGCTTTTCTTTCAATCTTATTCGACCTCCCGTGACTTACCTCGAACCTGATTGGGAAATCGGCAACTGGTTTACTGATCACAATACAGTCCTCAAATACGTATGACGTGATCTATTTGCCTACTATAGGTAAATAAGTACTCATTACTTTAAGCGTGTGGCCTTCACATGGACCATGTTAGCGTGCCTCATTGATTCACGCCTTACCCTGTGCCTCAACAAAAAGAGATCTCAACCAGTTTGTGCTCTATAGCTAAAACGTTATATGTGCCCTTCTAACGCAATTCCCTTGACTTAAATAACTTGCACCTACCAGCGTTTCGCTGTAGCCTCCGATACGTTGTCCTTCTCTTTCAAATACTCAAATGTGAGATGGAATACAGTATCGAAGATAAACAACAGTTTTGCAACAAACCTGTTTGGTGCCTTGTCGTTTAAAAGCAAAATCTTTTAATAACACTTATATCGTTAAGAGAAGTTTCTCTTGTTTGTAAGCAGTGTAAAGATGGCACGACTTGGTAGGAAATCTTTACAAGTGCGAAGTATCAAACTTATGATAGAAACCTACTATTTATATTGAACTACATTGTCATAAAATGGTACGTAAGCGATTCTGATCAATTAACCAATAAATTACAGCCAAAACGAAAATGAATCGAAACCAAAGATTGTGTTAATTATTGCTGATGTGTTGCTAATCATTAGATGAGATGGGATGTAAATTTTAATTATAAAGTTAATTTGAATGATACAAGATGGCTTAAAACATTTAACCATTACAATTTTTTATCAATAAGTTGATAATTTCCAATACGTTTTAAGGAACTAGAAAAATGCAATCAGTTAAAACTATTAGCTGGTCTAACAATTTACTGGCAGATGTAACTAATTTGGGTTTTAGTCAAACAATAAGAAAGCGTTAATGTTAAAAACGTGTTGAAAATAAATATTTCGTGAATCATAATTATGGATGTGACGGTATGACGTAATCAGCCCCCTTACCATGAACTCTTAAAGCAGGACAGTTTACGTTGTCGAAGCGAGACGCCACATTACACTGCACGTAGCAGCGTCTCGATTCCACATCTTAAACTGTCCTGCTTTAAGAGTTCATGGTAAGGGGGCAGGTATTGTCGCGTCGACATTGGACGTGCGTCGCAAAAATTAGCACAAATAAAAGTTTTAAGCCGGTTTCTGTGTCAAAGTTTAGTACCGCGATCGAGTACCGATTGTCCCATTGTTATTCAGATTAGGTTCGGATTATTAATGATTTTTACACAATAACCCCTGTATACTTTGAAAAGAAGTGAATAAGGATCGGTGAATTATGTTTTTAGGTTACTGTCTGTAAGTAGCTAGATATAAGGAGTAAGTACTTCAAGATTCAATGTCTTGGCTTAGTAGTTGCACCATCGATACAAGTTGGGATTTTCGGTGATCAAGTAACTTTCTCTTATCATATAAATGTGAAAGTTACTGTTCCGACATTTTGTTTAGACGATTGTAATTTAATGACGCAGTTATAGTTTAACTTAACTGTCGATTTAACTTATATAGCAAGCAGTAATAGCCATGTGCTCTTCTTCTTATCGTAAGGTTGGTGAACAACCTGGTATCAGAGTTTAAACCGCCTGTAGGCCTCTGACATGGCTTTACACACCGTTGAAAATCTCTCAGGTGTGCCGATTTTCTCACAACAAGCCAAGAAGTGGTATACCGTTGAATTGCCAAGTTAAAGGTCGCAAGTTCAAACTCCGGCAAGCATTAATGTTTTTTCGAATTCATGTGCGTATTTACTTACTATAAATTAGTTATCAATTGCTAAAAACGTTGAAGGAAAACATCGTGAGGAAGCCGACACACCTGAGTGAATTTTCAAGGGCGTGTAAAGCCATGTCAAAAGTCTACAGGCGGTTTATATTCTGACACCAGGTTGTTCATCAACCATACGATGAGAAGAAGACTTATATAGCTAGTAAGATGATCCCAAAAGTTTAAAACGTTGAAAAATAAAAAAAACTTTCAAAGCGTGTAGCGTCAGTCGTGGCATCAAATGTACGCTTTCATTTACGTCTTACGTAACACAGACAGTCACATAACAGCAGGTATAACGAATGATTTCATTAATATTCATCATTGTTGTAGCTTTCGAACGCTATTTTTTAAGCGTCAGTCACTGCCAACTTATGTTTGAATGTAAAGAGATTTGTATTGCTGCTACAAATAAGGAGAGAATAAGTCTAATCAACTATTTCATACATACGATATTTCTCTAAAAGTCCATGACAAATAAGGCCAAAATAACATGGATAGACGATATCCAGACATCTGTGTAACTTCTGAAAGAATTAAGCAGAACAACAACTTAGTTTGTCTTATCGAATTTAGCTAAAGTTTTGGTTTGAGCTTTATTTTTCTAAGGTTTACAACTTTCCTGAAACCATCAGATATTTCCAGATCAGATCGTGTCATCATCTTGGCATTGTTCCAACATTTAAACGACCTTTAACCTATAATTACTCATGGGCAATCAGGTTATAAAAACTGATATATATAGGTATTTATAATACCTTTTTCGTAACGTAAGAATCTCGAACACCGGAGTGTATGAAGCAATGTAGTGCACACACGTTGCAATGTTTAATGAATATATGATAGAAGTAAAGGAGGCCAATCGCAACAGTATGTGAACGATATAGTTAATGATCTTCAAAGACGTACTAATCCAAAAGATAATTTCCTTCAGACGCTTTGAAAGGCGACGAACGAGTGGTGAGCTTAATACAATTTCCCAAAAGGAAAAGAGCCCAAATTTTGGAAGTTTTATTCTATACCAACATTAATGGGAACGTTACTTCTTAAGCAAGGCTACCTTAGCTATGGATAAGTAACGTGTTTTGTATTATTTAAAGTAAGGAATGTCTATTCCATATTCTGCACATGCGCAGCGATAGTATAATTTCATTGTTCAAAATATTTCCCGTCTCGTTAGCTCTGGTATATTCACTGACGCCGAATGGTACCGTATAGAAATAACTAGGTATGTACTACTTCGAACTCGATTGGCGGTTTTTGTAGCAAAAACTGTACAAGCCGCCTCCAACAAAGGACATACACAATCATTCTTAATTGACAACAAATAATATAATTATTCGTCGGCAAGTTGTCGACATTGACATTGGGAGAGGCCTATGTCCAGCAGTGGACTGCAACGGGCTGATGATGATGATGATGATGATGAAGTTGTCGTTCATTATGGCGTTCTAAGGGGAGGCCTTTGTCCAGCAGTGGACGTCTTCCAGCTGATGATGATGATGAATCCTTCAATTATCCCAGACCACAGGATAGACATTATAGTACCAAGTATTACTGAATATAATGTATGTAGAGCGGAACAATGTTAAAAATAAATCGAAATGAAATAAAATTCTAATGAAATTAAATAAATTCAGAAATCTCATTTAAATATGTGAAAAAACTAGAAGAACATCGTATTTTATTTAATCTAAGGTATTGTATTACTATTTGTTTCAAGTGTTAAATCCGTCTTTAATAGGAACTTTCTCCACCAGTTTACCATCAATAAATATTTGCTGTGGGCTGACACAACCATTAGTGGGCCCTTAATGCAAACGAGTAACATGTGTTTTGGTCGACAGCATGACCTGGTGCCCTGGTTAGTGGATGTTGTACTACATGGGACTTGGGAGTTCACCAAAGAGTTATGACACCAGACTATTAATACTTCAAAAACATGGCTTTACTTGATTGATAATTAAATGTGTTATCACTACAATTTAGCTTTAAATTAAGATTAAAATTAAGTGACTCTGCACTTGCTCATATTTAAATTTTAAAACATATTATGATTAAAATTAAAAAAAAACTAACACGTCTCATATATTGACCATTCTTCTTGGCCTTTATAGTTCGAGAACTGAGTTTTATTACATGCGTCCAAACCAAGAATTTTCGTATTAAAATTCGTTGTTTTTACCGAAAGCACATCGCTATTAAAATGTTCGATGTCTTATGATAGCAGAATTGATTTATTCTAAATATTGAAAATTAAAACATGAATTATAAAAGAATGTTTTTACCCGACTGCGAAGGAAGGGTTATTTAAATAATTGTTAATAACAAAACCACACAATGCTATGACCAAATGTTTCATTATTCACCTTGTTTTTTTAACCGTCAATTACATTATGATTCATGTTTAAGCACCCAATTAGTCCCCTTCCGTATCATGAGTCCATTCCTTCAACCTAATAAAATTATTTATGACGTCACATTGCATTCAATTTTTATAATAACAAGATTATGAAAGTTTCTTTTACTGGCTAGTTTGAAACATTTAGGAGATCTGTTAATGATTGTTCTTAAGCATAAGTGCTTTATATCTTCTGTTAGTAGGTACACCTACGCTTGTAAGTACCAAACTTTATTATATTAATAAATCATTTTAAATAGCAATTCATTTTAAATAAAGCTATTAGTATTATGTTTATAATATAGGTACTAGGTTTAAAGCTTACCGGTTAGATTACCGGTAAGCTTTAAACCTAGTACCTATAAATAATAAATGTTGATGTTTATACATCAACATTTATTATTAATTATATTATTGAATATTGGAAACTTTATTACGAACTGACAATATGGGTATAAATTATGCCTGCTTGATTCTCACGGAGCTACCGTGTATAGTGAGAGCTCTAGTGACCTCTGGTCTGACATGATTACCCCTCATCATGTCTTTAGGGGTCAGGGCCTTTAATAAGCTTAGACCAATTGTCATTAATCCCGCGAGTAAATATGATTAGTGTACCTATTGAGTATAGTTGAAATATAAACGTGTATGGTGTCTACTGAGTACTGAGGTCGTTCTCTTCTTATTGTATGGTTGATGAACAACCTGGTGTCAGAGTTTAAACCGCCTGAAGGCCTCTGACATGGCTTTACACACCGTTAAATAATCTCTCAGGTGTGCCGGTTTCCTCACGATGTTTTCCTTCACCGTTTTTAGCAACTGATAACTAATTTCTTTTATGCACATGAATTCGGAAAAGTTATTCGTGCGTGCCGTGGTTTGATCTTGCGACCTTTTACTTGGCAGTCCAACAGTCATACCACTCGGCTGTCAGCTTCTACTGAGATGACAGTAAACCTGATATTACATGACGCCTGTATTCGAGGAAGTGTCCGGCAGAGGTGAAGAGTAGACGCACGTTTCACCAGTTAGTAATAGAGGGCGAACCTATTGCCATTAACCGGTCACAAATCCAGACTCCGTGCTGCTACTGAGAATTTCCTAATGTAAAAACCCAGTAAACACTTCGCTCACTTCACTTCGCCCGACTTCACTTCGCCCGACCCGGGATTCGAACCCAGGTCCTCAGGCTCAGCAATGACACTTAGCGACCACAGACTAACGAGGCAGTCCTGAAATGACATTGGTAATAAAATTATCTTAATTTATAATTAAGTTTATACCCATTATAATAATAAGAACATTTAATTATAAACATAAATAATAATTAAAATAACAAAACTTGGTACAGTCAGTTCCATAATTATCATTATTTATTTCATTATTGTGTTCCTTATTAAATATTTATTTATCACAAAAAATATGCGTATATTTCCTTTGTTAAAGCTCACATGTAGGTTATTAAATTACGTATAATTTAATGATACGTGCATATAATATTATGTGAGATCACTTTAATATTAGACATTGTTGGCATAGAATAGGCAAGCTCCATACCGTGGCGCGTGGGAACCACCAAATTTATTTTAGGACAGCGACATAATTGAAAGGCATGTCTACTTTGTCCAGTGTCTTTTTAAACAAAAACACTGCGGTCACGAGTAATAGGTTCATAATTAACCTATTATTAGCAATCATCTTATCTACATTAAAAAAAAGGCGGGTTTGTTAGAACACTTATAACTCGAGAACAGCTGGGCCGATTTTCATTGTTTTTGATTTGTTAGATTCGTCTCCGCCCTGAATATCAGAATAACTATTAAAATGTTGAAAAAACTGACGAATAAACCAGGTAATTTCTTTTTTAAATTTGTTTGGTACTCCGCCATCTTTCGCAATTGACAGCTCACGTCACGCTACTTTTCCGGGCAGGACGACGTCTGCCGGATCCGCTAGACGACTAATAAATCTTGAGGCGTGAAAAGACGCTTGTATTCCTCGAAGGAGTAGGTTAAGGTATTCAAATAGTACACCCATATTTTACCAGTAAAGTTATTAGCCAACGGGCACAAATCCAGATTTCTTGCTGCTACTGAGAATTACCTAGTGGAAAAACCCTACTAGCACTTTTTCTAACCCGCGCATCGTTCCTAGGACGTAACTCACGTAGCCTCAGCAGTTGTGCTTTGCAACTACTAGAAAAACGAGGCAGTCTTCAGTTATCTTCAGGCTTACACTATGAACGTCAATGGAGGTAGACTGCCTAAGTAAGAATAATTCCAAGTATTTTTCCGTTTATATTTTGCATTCTAAATGGCAACTGTTTATAAATTATCTCCAGTCTCAAGGTTTATTTCTTCGCAATTTAAATTTAATCTGGTAGAACAACAAACTGGTTTGCAAATGCGCAAAAAGAAATAATTTGATAACACAATCAATACTTTTATTTAGACTATTGTAAAAATAACTTTATCCGTGAGAAAATTTTGCAGAGAACTAGCACTATCTCGCGTCGTAGATTTATATCAGAAAAAACAGATTAAATAAAGCAATTCAATGTTGACAACAGCGCCACCTACTAGGTTCAACTTTAGAAATATCCATTTGCCCTTTTAAGAACAAAAATCTCAATAAAAATCAAAATCTGTCATGGCGTTTTAGAGAAGAATCTCCAATACAAGCACACCGAAATTGTTTATAGGTATAGATAGGTAAGTAGGTATACAATATACGTCACAGTTTTAATACCAGCCAGTTACTCTGGGCTACCATAAATATTCCCTTACCAAATATATCTGAGGATTACATTAACATAGGGCAATTTAATAAGTGAATTGATAAATACTTGTGTATTGAATAGAAAATTAATTGTCAATAGCGGCTATTAATTCAAAGAAATGGTGTGATTTGCCACCATTGTGATAACAATAGCCCTGGTCACGCTTCATGGTGAGGTCAGGGATTTTTTTATTGGATCCCATTTGGGATGCGGGCAGTGACATAAATTCAACGGACATAAATTATTGTATAAAATAGCTGTAAAAGACTTATCTACTTTCTAACTGCTTATCGTGCATTTTTATTACGTAACTAAGTAGATATTATTTTTTGATCGATGTTTTACAGATAAGACACCCCAAAATTGTGTGCTTGATAGTAATTGTGTTTTCTTTTTTTATGTCGTCCGAAATGCACTTCTGTTTTCGGTTTGCAATCTTTCACATTTATTGATCCAATTTTTGTTATTGTTTACAATTTTTTTCAGTAGGTAGTATAGACGAAGGTTTTTCTATATTGTCACGAATCCGAGATTACATTCTTAAAAAAAATTGTCTACGAAATGGGTTCCAATTTTCTGTTTTGACCATTAGTATTGTAGTATGTACAGTCAAAGTCAAGGGTGAACCTTATTTTCTAGTGACACGAGAGCTATTTATAATTACAAGGGTACAGTCAGTGACGTCAATTATCTGTATTACCTCATATTTGTGGAACTTCGCCAGTAGTAACCGACGTTTATGTAGTAGTTATATGCTTTTAGTATTCGTTTCGCTTTTAATGTCTTAGGAAGCTGGTTTCCGTCTTACGTATTTGTATATTTGGAGTGAACTTGTAGTTCATTATAGTTATTCAATAAGATTCTGAAAATTAAAATGTTTGATTTTTATCAAAGAAAAAAAGACGAGCTATTGCACATAGGGTGCAAACTTATTCTAAATATATTTTGTCCAAATTACGGCAATATTCCAAAATAGGCAATTGTATTTTGTCCCGTTACTCTGTTCATATTTTGAATCCTTTCAGAAAACCACAGAGTTTCTGTAAAGTCTGTTGGTTTCTGAAAGGATTCAAAATGCTCTGTAGCATCCAAAGCTCATACCACAACATTATTATGATACTGTAGTTTCATTATTCATTCAATCAAATTTATAACACGTGGGTATAATTCTTTTTCGCGACCGTTCTTAGAGGTCAAAAAGACACAACCCACCTTGTTGGTACAAATATGTAAAACAAAAAAGAGCAAATTAATGATTTGAACCCTACATTTTTAAAGTAAACCGGCCGGCATTAACCAGACACCTCGCATTAAATCTGGCTGGAGACTCAATTTTTTTGGCATATTTTGTAAATCGAATGTCGGAACACAAAAAAAAAGTAAAATCAAGCACGGTTTAACCTTAAAAGTTTGCAGTACCTACGCACGTTTCATGTTACGTAAAACCATCGTAAAACGTTTATATGGATGCCTCGACTCTGACCAGTATAACTTGTTTTCAGATACGTAATTTCTATACTCTTAGGAAGGAAAGTATATATTTAATTTGTTACTTACAAATCAGTTGAATGGAATAACACCGTATTTTAATCGACGTGAAAGTTAATGTTAAAACTTTTGTCGTTTGTGTTTTGTTGCAAGAAGAATATGCAAGTTGAAGTGGCAATAGGCAGGCCACATCGCTTGAAGAATCGATAACCACCGAGGAAGAAAGGTTCTTGAATGGCAACCTCAAACTGGAAGGCGCAGCGTTGGCAGGCCTCACACCAGGTGAAGCGACGACATCTTCAGTGTTGCGGGCAACCGGCGGAAGCAAATGGCATGTTGCCGTTCACTGTGGCGTTCTAAGGGTGAAGCCTTTGTTCAACAGTGGACGTATTCCGGTCGATGATAATGATTGATTAAAGCTACTTGTACTTGTTCAGCTACTTTTGCCGTTGACTGTACCTATTTTACCTAACGAATGAGAAATACTTTGATGTATTCTAATAAGCTCCCGTTCTTTTATGTATTATCTGTGTACTTATAACTCTTTATCTTCATTGTATTTTTCGACGGAAACCCGACACCTATAGTCTCATTTGCTGGAAACAATTTACTAATTCAAGTAGATCCTACACGAAACATGAGCAAAAGCGGTCTGAGGATCAAATGAAGATATGACATCAGGACTTTATTCTTTACACCTTGACTTTTTATTACCCATAATGGTAATGTTAGCCATTTACCTGTTACGTATATATATTATATTTTTATCCGTATATATAGATTATACTTTATGCAATAATATAATTATATAATACAGGGCCCTTTCCATAGACTCTCAAAGCAGGACATTTGGCGCACCCTAGGCACCCGAGATGCGCCGCTACGTGCAGTGTAGTGTGGCGTCTCGCTTCCACAACGGAAAATGTCCTGCTTTAAGAGTTCATGGTAAGGGGGCAGGTGCCTTACTTATGACCTGCAACTGCAATGCAAGCTCATAGTAACCCCGCTGTAGATTATACTCTACTTTTTCATTAAAAATCACAAACGTGTCCATGTTTTGAGTTAGTATTATGCCTTTTTATCAAGACCAGTGCAACAGTTTCTTCGTTATGCCATGTATAAAAGTCAGAGCAACTCATTATTTTACATTGTTGTACGAACTGTATGTCATCATCATCATCATCAGCCGGAAGACGTCCACTGTTGGACATAGGCCTCCCCCTTAATGGGGGGGGTTTGCCATAATCCCCACGCTTGGCAAGCGGCTTGGGGATCGCAGTATTGGTGGTGAAGTTACAGAAGACGCTGCTGCCCATCTTCTGGTTATTTTCCCTTAGTCGCCTCTTACGACACCTACGGGAGGAAAGGGGGTGGTCAATTCTAGGCCGGATACCACACGGCGAACTGTATGTACATGCTGTAAAAAAAGTATCGCGAACAATTCTATATACGATAATAACGAGGTAAATACTACAAGTTACGTTTAACGTCTGACCATAAATATTTATCAGCAGCCTTAAATGATGTAACACCCAAAGTACTTTACAAGTAGATTAAAAAGGCGAACAACTTTCACTGGTATTCCATTGCTATTTGACACACTTTGGCCCTTCGTCGTGCGTTTGCGCAATAAAACACATTGTTATGGGACTTTCTATTGTCATACAGTTGAAATTAATTCAAGATTTTATCACATGGAATTCCTGCCACGGAAGTTGGGGACGAATGGAAGCATGTCTGGTTATCATTACAAAAAAGCTGGAATTGGATTGGTTGTTATTAGGTCAATGTCATTCGTATTTGGGTAGGAAGTAGGTATAAAAGGTTATGTAGGAATAGGTAAAGGTATCGTGGAAGAAGGAAGGACATATACATAACTGTCTACTTTACTGAGTAGAGTACGAAGAAAAGTAACTCTTTGCAATTTTCATGTACCCAAATATTTTTAGCAGGGATGATAAAATGGCTAAACAAACTACCCGTAAGCTAAACCGTAAGCTAAGCCGTAGCTATACGTAAGATCGGAAAAATTTAAAGTTGGAATTACTCAGTTCCATTTAGGTACGAAAGCCCCTTATACTGTTAGAGAAATACATTAATCACATGGATATTAAGCAAACAAAACATATTGACTTTCTTTTATAAACAAGACAGGTACCATCTTTCAACACCAACAAACCCCAAGGGTCGCCAAAATGAGGTCAGTAATAAATCTTCATAGAAATCGATGGATTGCTCTATTCATGTAATTTAATCATTGATATTTAATCATCGTATCCGGTACTTAATGGAATTAACAAAAGAGGCGAGGCCTAACACAAGTAATGTACAGAGTATGGAATACGAACATTATTTTTTGTCTTACAGACTGTTTTTTTTTATGGTGGCCAGCCTGTGGTATCATTTCTTATCAATAATGTAATCTATTCAATTTAGGTATGAATAAACCGCAGGCCAGTTGGTTGTTTAGCAGCTATCAATGTAACTCACACAAGGCTCAGTATGTAGGTACCTAAGAAATAATTTTTTGAACTATTGTAGATTATGCTGACTGCCGCGATGGTCTAGTGGTCGCTAAGTGCGACTGCTCAGCAAGAGGTCCTGGGCTAGAATCGCGGATCGGCAGTGTTACTGGATTTTTCCATAAGGTCATTCTCACTACGTTACTCTCAACGGGATGAAATGGTGAGGCGCTATTCTGGCCCTGGATCCCACGCCTAAGGTCAGTGTCACAATATTTATAGGTCAATACTTCGTTTTGATAAGAAATCGTCTCCTTGAACATATGATTCTGGTCCGTGAAAAGTGCCAACACGAATTTTTAGGACACACACGCTAATGATTTATTTCATAACTTAACTACCTTTATTTAGCCAGTATTGGCACAGTGCAATACTACCTACACGCACCCATATAGTACAGTGGTCCCATTTTCACATCACATGTTTATAAATAAACAATGACGCATCTGCGACGATAAACTTATCTTTGGTAAACATGACGTTCACTCAGTACAGGTACAGTTCAACAAAACAGGTGATTCGTGAATATATTTCCTACTACGTAATAAAATATCAGACTAAAACAAGTTATTTTTTTTAATATGAGCATGATTAAATCCTGTCCTTTTTCTTACATTTGACTAATAACATTTACTTTTGACACTAATACAACGGAAAATTTTCCTAATTTATCCTGTAAAGTAGAATACTTTAATAAAAATATGTGTCTTCTGGGCGAAATGGCTGTCTAGCCCTTACCATAAGCAGGACTTTTTCCCTTGTGTAAGCAAGACGCTGCACTAAATTGCACGTAGCAATGTAGCACAAATGGCTGTCTAGCGCCCTTACCACGAGCAGGACCTTTTTCGTGCTACGCTGCTACGAGCAGGGTAGTGCGGCGTCTTGCTTACATAAAGGAAAATGTCCTGCTTTAAAAGATCAGGGTAAGGTTAGGTTTAGGTAAGATCTTTATAATGCAACAGAACTCAAGTTTGGCTTAAAATACTTAGGAATAAGGAGTTAAGAATCCGGCTCCACGATGGCAAAGGATACAAATAGATGTTAATGACAAAGAAATACAATATACACTATGCTACGAGCTTTGATTGGGGATTGTGCTTCCCCTTAATCGATCGGGCTTTGCCGATACGCAAAACTCACGGTAAGGGTAGGTACTCTTACCGTACGTTAACGTTAGCACGACGCTACGACGAGTTTTGCTTTACCCTTATCGTAGTTCGTACCTAACCTATCGTATACCTCTACTATAATAAGGGTATCGATAAGGAGAAATAGTAACGTTTCAACGAGAAGATCAATGCCGTTCGACTTTGAAGAAGCTCCATAACCTAGCATTATGATTAAAAATGCTTGTTCCGTAGATCTACAGGTCAAAGTATTGCCCTTAAAATAACGATTCTTAGTGCAAAACATTAAGAACTTAGTCAATTTGACTCTGCGACAATTAAGTCATCAATTTTGGTACTCAAATCTTAACATAATAAACAAAAAACGAATTGATTTATTCACTGAACTTCCATATTCCTACTACTACGCCGCCTACGCAGAAATGTACATTTATATGAACCAAGTGGCTAAGTTAACACAAAAAAACATAGAAGTCAACATTTATCCAATTAAAATCTCATCTATGGTAGACTAGTCAGGTTGAACTTTTATGAATCCGAAATACTTGTATTAAACATGACCATTTTCAGTCTTATGCAATAAAATAGATTTGTTTTACATAAATTAACTATAAGAATCGCCGATAATGCGTCTATAAAAACCACAACTGTTTCCCAAAAGGGAGTACTTAGACTGTATTTCCAGATGCTGCGATCTTGAAATACCTATTCGTACCTACCCGTTTTGTACTTAAATAATTTCGTGGAAGTCATCAACATGACAATTACTTCGTTCGTAATTATAAATAAGTTATTGTAGTGGGTCTAAACTGTCCCCTTGTAATACATTATAGTGGTCCCTATTCTCTGTTTCGTTAAGTTCAAGGAGTGCCACTTAGATTTGAGTAAATCAGGTAGGTACCTAGATATAGTGATTTTATAGTTATACATAAATAAACTAGTACTTACCTAGCATGACGTGTATGTTAATTCTAAATGGATTGATTTTATTTTTGATAATTCTCAGAATAATATTCTAAAATTTAGTAAGTACCTATAGTTTCTTATGTAGGCACTGACGTAATATTCGACAACAAATTAAATAATTATGTAAATCACGAAACTTGAATAGCGACGCAGTTAAAAACAAAACAGTAATAATAAAATTTACCTTCTTTTATGAATAAAGCCAGAAGGAGTGCAGGCACAAGTAAACTCAGGTTCGCCATTATTATTGAAGAAAGTCACGCGACACTCGTTACAAAATAACAACACAAATAGGTACGATTATACGTTCGTCTCGTTTCTCATTCGGCGAGCGAATGGCGCGGGAACTCGAGAATGAAACTGCAGTTGACTCACATTAGCTACAAACGTGCGGTTAAAACGCTGCGGTTCAAAAGTCGACCGCCACTCACGGTGTGATTAATCAGCGAGACCATTTAATACTGTTGTCATTTCTCGAGGATAACTGTAAGTACTGCCTATGACTGTTCAACCGGACAATTAGCTAGAACCAAGAAAAGGGTTTCAGTTAGAATTTGGTTCAGTGCATTAATTTTGGGTTCATCGTGGGTTGCTATGCTTGTTACTTTTCTATAAAGTATAAACTGATTTGTTTATGATACTTCATTTACCACCTGGGTCCTAATGTAAATTTCATAAATAAACACATCTATATACAAAAATAATAAATTGTGACCTATGCCAATAATGAGTTTATATTTGTATCCCCAATAATTCATACCACAAATAAAAATGATTTGCTTTGTAGCGGTTTAAGCGCTGCGTTTTGCGCGCTATAGTGTTAAAATACTATACCCAGTTTTAAATGGCGTGGTAGTTGGCGCGAATACGGTAGATACTGCGATGTGGTACCTACTACTGCTTCATCGTATTAAAGATTAATGAATATATGCCTATGTAGCAGATATGCCATTGTGCGGACAGTTTTATTGCGTTTTTCTCATTAAGTAATTCTCGGTAGCAGCATGGAGTCTGGATTTGTGCCCCATTGATAGGTGGCAATAGGCTCGCCCCCTATTACATTACAACTATAAAATAACTGGCGAAATGTGGGTGTCCTATAAACCTCTGCCTGCCTTTTAGAAGACAGTGTGTAACATAAATATTAATTACTAACATACAAGTTACAAAATACCTACTATTAACAATCGTCATCCTACATAGGAATTTAACTTCGGAGTTTATTGCCTACACGATGAAGCCGAATCTTGTTTTACGTTGTTTAAGCTGGTCTTTGGTGTATTTGTCCCTAGTTGTAGGTTGCGAAACACTGTCGCTGACTTGGATGTGATATTTTCGTTTCGTAACGAGTTTTAATTCTACAAGCTCAGTTCGGATGTTACAACATATCTTCGCAGCTGATGTCTTTCGGAGAGATTTGTGTTATGCTGTGTCAGCACCAATAGTCAGAATGGTAAATCATTGACAACGTTATTTGCAGTTTTTGGTTCGACTTTGGTCTAAAATAAGTGGTGTTTAAATTAGGAACTGCCTCCCAAGTCCTCCCAACTCCGTACATTTTTTTAAACCGATTGCCTTCATGAATTCTTTAGTAGAGCAAACTAAACTTTATGCATGGCAGCGTTTACGGCCTCTAAACTTATATAGTAAATAGTTTGAAGGCGAAAAAAAATTTAAAAGAAAAAATCTTTGAAGTTACTCAAAATAATGACGCTTTTTCCCAGAAGATTTCCTCATTCCTCAAACATAAAATGAATCAAAATTGAAGAGTTGGAGTATTCTTTATCATCTCTGTTGAACTTCGATTAGTATGGTGCCATGTTGAATGGCAATGCTATTTCTTTGGACGAAGAGCAAGCCAGCCTTTTGGTCACATCAAGAATCGATCAACCGTTTTGATAGGTCTCTAATTAAGTTGTTGAACGCCACGCCGCGGGTCATATTTGACCCGCGAACAATAAAAAATAATTATGTCTGCGGCATGACCGTCAATGAAGCGCACTCGGACCCCATGACCCGAGTGTTATGACCCCGAACGACTCAAAAATTATTAACTAATTTTCTCTATGATGATACCAACTTAATTGATCCAATCATTGCATTCAAAAATCGATTTGGCAGTTGTGTAGCAGTAGTAATTGGAACGTCATTTTATTTTCAATTCAAACTGAATTCCTTCCGAAAATAACAATGTCACTGGCAACTGATGTTTTAAACGTTTGTCGCGAGTAGGTATAAAAAAACACTGTCAAGTATTTTAATCAGTAAAACTGGTTAAAACGTATTCACATTACAATTACAGGCTTATACGAAATGACGTTCTTCTTAGAGCAGCTTTTAATTAATTCTCGACGCGACATAACATGTGAATGAATTTTCTGGAAACAAATTAAAATGTCCGTACAGCGACATCTATTTATCAGAATTTATACAAAAGCTAATCAAAGAGTATTGAAGGCTATTCAGTGCCAACAAAACCACATAGATGTCGCTACCATTTATGAGATTTCAAAATACTTATTGTTGCAAAAGGATGGAATTCTTTCATTATGCGATCACGCCAATAAACCTTGAAGAGGTTTACCTTTGCCAGCTGTGGCTATTACTGAATAGACACTTACTGGGTAGGTACCATCCAATCAGACCATGCCCCACTTGCTTGAATGTCCCAAATGTCCCTCTACCTACACACTGGCCTCTGATGCTGCCACCGACGTGGTATACTGGGCAAAAATATAAGAAGATAGGTACTTACACCGTACATTTCAACATCAACACTCTTCATTATTTCCATGACTCCCATGTGATGAGATAAATAACGTCTGTTGCACCCTGATAGTTGGCTGTACTACAGTCCTATTGATGGGTCCTCTGTCAAAAGTTATTTCTGTATAATATAGCTAATGCCGAATGCTCAAAGAATAATGGGAAAATTATAAATGTAGGTAAGTATCTTTACACATAGACTTGACATACAGACAAAAATTCTAAAAAAATATATTTTTGGCATCAGAATCATAGACCAGGTAGGACTTTAAAAAATAATAATGTATAGTTTTGATTTGGTTACGCTTATAATACTTAGTTATAAGCATAATATCCTTAAGCAGTAATACCCTTGTTAAGTTAAACATTTTTTTATTACATGACTTTTTGGGTCATTTTTGCATGTTGCCCATGCTAAGCTTAAATCTAAATTGACACGATTGCTCAGTTGGTTAGAGCATCGGCGAAGGTTGCAGGTTCAAGTCCTGCTCGTGTCCATCATTTTTCAAGTTTCCTTTATCAATTTAGATTATTTTTATTTTTTAACAATCAACTCACTTCAGCAATGTAAAGTAGGTTACGTAGGTAGGTTTTTAACATGCTTAATGTTAAAAACGTACCTACGTTTAAGTCTATTATTTAAATATCTACCATTTATTTATATAATAACTAGGTGTTAATCAATAAATCATATTGAAATTATTATCAGAAATACACAAACAAAAATTCATCCGAATGCGATATACATACATAAAGGTTATGAACAAAACAAAATAAAACCCTTAATACTGAACATCGCTGTATATTCAAATGCCATCTAGATATTAAACGAGGAAAGAAATCTCACCTACAACAGATCCTGATAGTTTTTTTTATGACAGAGCGTATTTGCCGAGTAAGGGTGATATTACTACAACGAGTAGTGCAGTGGTGAAGTCTGGTAGTGACCGATACACACCATTGGTATTGCACTTGTCTCCGTCACATTCGAAGCAGGATACCAACCTGACCAACTTCTCGTTATGTTCGTGTCCACGCGTAATCTCAGCGCAGGAACCCCGCTCCGTGGCGCAGCCGCGGACGAACCAAGGCTTTTCCATTTCTGAAACATCACACATCTATACTTATTATTATAATTATAAAGCTGAAGAGTTTGTTTGTTTGCTTGAACGCGCTAATCTCAGGAACTACTGGTCCGATATGAAAAATTATTTGAGTGTTTGATAGCGAGGAAGGCTATAGGCTATAAAACATTCGAAAAACACCTGGGCGAAGTCGCGGGCGGAAGCTAGTAATATTATAAAGGCGAAAGTTTGTAAGTGTGTTTGTATGTTTGTTACCTCTTCACACTCAAACGGCTGAACAAATTTTGATAAAATTTGGTAGGAAGGTAGCTGACACCCTGCATTAATTACTTTTTATCCCGAAAAAATGTAGTGGGTAACACCGCGGGGTAATCCTTAACTATAATAACTTTCCTGGGTGTTCTCCATATTATTTACTATATAAATGTATGCCTGCTCCGTTTGAGTCCGAGACTCGTCGGGCATTCCCGAATATTCACGTCAGGAAAACCGGCATTTAAATAATTTAGTAAATAATTCCTCTAAAGGTGATTCACCTTTAGAGTTAAGTTTCTTAAGTTCCCACTACTTTGAATATTTAATAAAAAATATTTTTGATACACTTAAAAGCTCAATTCATTTCTGTACAGAATCATATTTGCTTAAATGAATGGATTCTGTGATACGACGTTTGCAGGTCATTTTATGAATTTAATCATTTGGTGACTTTACAATACGATTCATATTATTATGTTAATGGTAGCCACTAAAAAGGCAATTTTAATGGAAAAACCCAAACTCCTGAAATGATCCACCGCGGTCGTAACCACACCAAAACACGTCCTTTTCAAAAAGCGCGGCAGAACATCCAGCAAAATGGTCACCTTGCCCGACCTGGGATTCGAACCCAGGACGTCATGCTCAGTTGTCGCGCTCCACTAGACCACTGAGGCTGTCATCATAAGCATCAGGCAGTAATCCTTTAAAACGGGGACTACCTGTGAAGAAACCACTTATTGTTTAGTGATTACTCACTACTTATACTGGTCTCTTGCTTCTTATCAGTATGCTTAATACGCTTTTATTAGAATTGTTTAGTGAATTGGAATACCTACACAATATGAGTAACTTTTTTTAAAATAATTCAGTGCTTTAGTTAGGTACTCAATCTGAACTTATGGTGGATAGACACTCATAAACATACCTACTTGAACTCTGAAATTATTAAGCTGGGAACATACGTCCGATTTTGTTTGATCTGAACTTAGTCGTTCCCGAGTGTGTGTACGGAGCACAAAGAAAAGATGGACGACAAATTAATGTCGCATAATCGCTCTCAAAAACTGACGCAAAGCGTTGCCTCGCGCCAGTTTCTGACTCGGACTGTGTCGAATGTTCAATAAAAATAATGGCTCCAACGCCTTCCGATAGCCGGATCTGACTATCTAATGAAAAAATCGTACGTGTGTTCCCAGCCTTACGATAATTTTTTGTGGGCAGTTGTATAAAAATCACTGGTGCCGTACTATGAGCTTGCATTGCAGGTCATTTTCCGCTGTGGAAGTGAGAGGTGCCAGACGCTGCCGCTACGTGTGGTGTAGTGCTAGCACTCGCTTCCACAGCCAAAAATTACCTGCAATGCAAGGTCATAGTAACCCCCCAGCCCCCTTACCATGAACTGTTAAAGCATGACATTTTCTATCATGGAAGCGAGACGCCGCGCCGCTACGTGCAGTGTATTGTGGCGTCTCGCTTCCTCAACGGAGTTCATGGTAAAGGCCCTGGTACACATTCATAGCATGTTGCTGTGGAATTATCAAACTAGTTAGTCATGATTATGACATATGTGTCAAAGACAATTGATTCCACTGTTGTGCCACTAATATCCAACAACTTATTTAGTAGGCTTATTTTATCATGCTGTTGTGTGTACGTATATTACTTAGAGCAGTAGCTTCAAGGCTTTGCACACGTTACGCGCTAGCTAAGCTGGTCAATACCTATATTTATGTATTAGCGATATTCACTATGTATGTGAGCGTCCCTTTTATTAACTTCTTCGCTTGGTTCGACCATATAATTTTGACTTAAGACCATATAATATAATAAATATATATAAGTTAGCTGAGTTAGTCAGCTAACTTGTTTTCTATTCAACTATAAACAAAAATATATAAATAAAACAAACTTACGTCTATATTTCTCAGCGTACACAACGCATTTGTTGTTTTTAGTATAATCACTGGTGTATGGGCAGTATTTAGTTGTGGAGTTCTGTAAGACTTTAGGGCAGTCTGTGCAGGCGTAACACTCTACCAGGCGGACCTGGTTCGGCGGCTGATAGGCGCCAGGTCTCAGTCGATTGCTGACTGACGCGTATGCCTGAGCTGATGCTGAACGGTCTATGTCTTCAGCATCGGGTGCCAAGTTATCTTGCTCTTCTTTTCGATTTAAATGTGAATCAGGACCTTCTGTAACGAAAAACGATATAAAAGAATAAATTTTGATCAAACTTGATATTATATAGTGTTAACGTTTGTATGTTTAGATGTAAGGTGTACTCTTCGAAAGTATCCTTCCGATTTCCAAAACTCTCACACCAATATTTTGAATAGACCTTCAAGGATGACATAAGCTACTTTAATCCTGGGAAACAAACGTCAAATTTTTCGAGTTGCGGGCTGAATCTAGTTTTCAATACCGGTCGCCAAGGAGAAGAAATTAAAAATTAAAATTACATAATAGGTATACTTCTTTCTAAATAGTAACTACCTACACCACTACACTGTGCGATATTCTTTAAAAGGTTCACGTTATACTTAAAGTTATCTAATTAAGATCAGTGTTTAGTTTAAGTTTTAAACAAGCAGTCTCTTTTGCAGTTACCGTCATCACTAACTTGTCGGCACATAATATTGCATCCTATTTTCAATAGGCTTGAGGTAATCAATAATCCATTTATTCCACTTACACGAACACTTACTATTTTTATATCAGTTTACGATGCCTTAAGTTCGTAATAAAGCCATACCTATAATCCGGGAAATCCCACACGTCCACTCTTTCACACAATATGTCTTGAAGCGTCATTGAAGATGATTGTATTGTTTACAAACCTTAATTGTTATCTTCGTAACCAAATACACAAAGAGACTTTAGTCCACTCAAATCGCAATTATATTAAGGCTAATTATTACTAATAAAATAATTAAAGTTAAAATACTATACCCAAGGGTTCAGCAAAACATCTGACACTAATTGCAACAGCGAATACTGCTAAAGTGATTAAAGTTAATTTGGACATGTTTCTCAGCCAATGTAAAAAGTCTAAGAACTAAAGTAGGAATGATCCTTTTATAGACCAGGTTATCATTACAATGGTAGATTCTGCATGCTCAGCTGAGCTGATAGGTACGCAATACATGAAGCGGAACGATATCTTTGTTTATGACACATATTTAGATTGGAAGACAGATCAATTCATTATTTGTGAAAGACTAGCTTAGGACCACGGTTGAGCTTGGGTAACCAAAGATATAGATTCGTGTGGTGACACATCGCCTGCTGTTACCAAGCAGCTACGATCTTGTAGCGTTTTTATATTTACTAGCAATCGCCCAGTGGTCGAAGTACATAATAATATTATAAATGCAGTTGTTACTGGCCGCTTATTATGCTTTTACGGCTACCACAGAAGCGGAGAAAGCTTGAAGAACTCCAAGAAAGGACGTTGTTCGTCTTTTGTTCTGACAAATTCGTGTTAAAAATTTCCGTGTGGTCGAAGTCCCAGGTGAAACCTAGTTTAAAAAAATGATCCATTTAAACTCTACCTTGGTCTGTCACACTCCGTGATGCTATATCTGAGGATATAAAAAGGGGTAAGAACAATGTTTTTTTACGTAGTTTTCTTCTCTAAAATCTAGTTGTGAGGCTTTCAGCTATTGAGATTGTAGGTATTTATAGGGTGAGAGGCTCGTAACTACGTGGCTACCGCGTAGATCAGTCGATCTGCGTGGTTTAGCCGTGCTCACCGCGGTCAATCTTGTGATGGGTGACCGTTTTCACACGTCGAGACCCCTCCGTGCTTCGGAAGGCATGTTAAGCTAATGGTCTTGCGCCTGATCTCTCTCCGGTCGTGTCGGTCTACCTTCCTATCGGACTTTGAGAGTGACGGAATGGAGAGTGCACCTATGTTTGCGCGCATACTTGTGCACTATAAATTCTGCTGCGCAGTTGGCATGTCTCAGTTTGTAGTTTTAGCCTTGGCTGGAGGCTCTTGGGTCTCGCCAAATAGTCCGGTAAAGCAGAAAAAGCCTCCCTCGAGGCTGCCTGCGGCAGACCATTTATAAAAAAAAAAAAGGCATGTCTCAGCTAAGATAAGCCGCCGTGACTGAAATTCGGTCAGGAGAACATTATTTCTGATAGGGTCGGGTTATAGTTATAGGGTATTATAATATTGTATTTATGAGGTGATGCGTTCTAAGTATAATGAAAAGAAACAAGGATGAATAAAAAAGTTTTTATATAACATAGAAAAACATTTATTTTGTAGAAACACACACTATTTAATAATTTATAGTTTTAATTAACTTACTTAAACGTAGTTTTAATGAATGTAACAATTAAGGATAAAAATATCGATTGCTAAATAAGAATAACGTGAAGTACTTCTATTATCTGTTTGTAATCCATTTTATAACAAGTCATATGTGATAAAGAGATTTTTATTTATTTATCCCATTAACATTGCTCAATTTAATATCTTATAAGACATAGCATTTTGAAATAGCAATAAAGTTAAGTAGGTATCCATACAATGTGAGAAATGTTTATTAAGATCAAAATACGTCCTTAGTTTAGAACTGTTTCTAATTTCCTAATATTTAGATGAATAGGGATTTTTTTTTAAAAATTTTATGTATCTATCTACATCAAGCAGTGCCGTTTAGCCAGTAGGCGCAGGGCCGGTGTCTATCTGCCGTCCCATCGAACTAAGAGATAGGAAATAGGCAGTGCACCTGTGTTTGCGCGAATACTTGTGCACTAATTATAACTTTTAAAAATTTGCTGTAACTAGTTAACTCGTTAATGCTTAGAAATTTAGATGTCGTCCAGGTTAGGTGATAACGCGCATTACTCCTGAAGAACACTAATGTCTAAAGTAGAAATGTAACACTGAAATCAAGCTGGCTGCGATTAACGTGATTGTTCCTGTAGTTTTGCCTGATGCATTGCATAGGTCGTCATTACATACTCTGCATTTAGTAATGTTTGCGTTGCTGCCACCAACGAGATCCCGACATCGTTCCCCGCCGTCGACTTGTGACTCTTTCTCCTGAGGGTAGTAGCAGTCGCTGGTATACTCCTCGGTTCCATTAACTATAGAAATAGAATGTGTGTCATTGAATATGTCTAAAGGACAACTAAATGAGTGGCACTGGTGTGTTATTACTATCGGTTTCCTCATCATCAGCAGGAGGAAGTCCACAGCAGTGTTGAACAAAGGCCTGCCCCTTAGTACGGGGGGGGGGGGGGGTTGCCATAATCCCCACGCTTGGCAAGCGGCTTGGGGTGCGCAGTATTGGTGGTCAAGTTACAGAAGACGCTGCTGTTCATCTTCTGGACTATCGGTTTAACAATACAATTTAGTTTACTTTTGTTTTACTTTACTAAGCGTTTTTCATATTGTTAACTATTCTTCGGTTGTTTTCGCTTCATTCAGCTTGTGACCCAACAACCAGCACCAGCTCTTTTAAAAGGGCTCCGTTTGAGTCCGATATAGTCGGTCCCTCCTGAATAAGCACGTGAGTACGACAGGGATAAAATTTAATATCAAATAATACGTCTGTATAAAGTCCCAATAGTAAAATGGTCTGAGTGTACTGATTGCCTGGGTATGAGCCAGCAATATTTTGCATTTTAGTTTAGTCTGTAAACCCGTAGGCTGACAGGACATTACAAGAATATGCCTAATTGCTGATACGTAGTAATTAGTGCGTAGTGTACTAAAATATGTAAAAAATGGACTCCGGTTTGGGTCTTCTATTAATAAGCTAACGTTTATCTTACCTTCATAAATTGCTAAAATACACTGCGGTTCTGACAAGGCCCGAACCTGCAATAATGATCGTTTTGGACGATACCACATCTGAAAAATATAATATAAGTTCATGATATAAAGGTCGGTTTTATCATTATCCTAAATCTATACTTATAATAAAACTGTAGAGAGGTCAATTCTGTACATTGAATATATATTCAAAATTATTATTGGAGGATAACTGGTGATCGATACTGATGCCAAAAATGCAATTAGTAAATTTTTTGTCGGTCTGTCTGTCTGTCTGTCTGTCTGTCTGTCTGTCTGTCTGTATGTGCACGCATGGGTCAAAAACTACTGAAGGGATTTTAACCAAACTTGGTACGATTGTAGTCCATACGCCTGGGCAGGTTATAGGCTATATAACATAACGCTAAAACACATAGGAGCTGAGCAGTAACGATAAATTTGAAGCAAGTCGGATGAAAATGCGCTTTCGAGCTCTTATCCTCGCATACGTCGATCATACACCAAAAATATGTATTACAAAAATGATGGTCTCTAAAAGATCTACAAAAAAGTCTTTTATAGTATATATCTATCTTTTATAAATTAGCCACAATAACGTGTTTAATCACAGGCACTTCTTCAAGTGTATTAATAAAATATATAAATATATTGTATTTCACATAGATATATCGTTATCAAACTGCAATATTCAAAAAGTACACTTTAATATCTATTTTATAAAAAAAAAAGAAATCGGTATATAAGATATAGATGAAATAAAACTTCCAAATCTCGCCGCGCCAGTATGGGTACGGCGGTACAAATGGTTTTTCTTTTTTAAAATTGAATGTAAAGACACGGGTCGTTTACGATTTTATTATATGTATAGATATAGATTTTTTCTCATTACCTCATAGACAATTAATATAGTAATTCTCGCAGCAAGAAACACATACGGTTCTCCGGAACTTATTTCTGTCAAAGTAATTTAACGACTTCTAGCTCAAAGGCATCCTTCAGCTGTAACATCATTGAGGCGGACATTCTAGCAGCAAGATAGATTTTCTATCCTGTGTATAACGATTTCGGCGAGTGTACAGCCTTATGCTTCGCCATGACCATCAACATCAACCATTACCATTGACTCACGCAGTCTTAAAGTAGCCTTTAATCTTACGAATACTTAGCTGCTTCTTACACGCACACACAATCGTACGACGCTTACTCTTAGGTCACGAGTTCTCTATAAATTTTGTCTGTTGAGATACTGATACATTGGGATCTACACCAAACCTAGCGAAATTGTGGGAGTAGGTACAATATGTGCACCTCTGCCTACGCCTTCGCGGAATACAAGCGTGTCGTTGTCGTATGTTTTATAACAATATTTTTTATAAGAGTCAACTGCAATGATTCCCTATTTTAACTTAATTACGAATAAACCGACACACAGACAAAATATCCAAAATAATAGAAATGGGTTGTATTGTATAGGTTTCTAAAACGCCGCCCCACACTAGGAATTTCTCCTGTATCGTGGGTGCGTTTCACAAACTTGAAATTTCACTTACACAAACACCCAGACTCGGGACAAACATCTACAGATCACACTTTTTTTGCGGGAATCGAACCCACAACCAATCTCTTAGCCACTGCGCCAATCAGGTCGTCACGGTTGTCTTTTATCCTTGGTATTTTTTTTTCTACAGTAGTTTCAATGTACAGGAACTCAGAAACGCACAAAACGGATTTATTTATGTTCTCTTCTTCAGTTATATATTATTTTCAATAGACTTTCTGTAACTTCCGTAATTACCGTTCAATTTTTGCGGTTTTTTATTAAATACCGGAAAGTATTCTTAGTTAAATAAGTGGTTTAAAGATTTTTAACCTACTTAAAAAAGCCTGCCTGGTAGGTATTTTTTTCTGTTAAAAGTTCAATTTACTACTGGTGTTTTATCCGAAATACAGGCGGACGAAGTCGCGGGCAACAGCTATACATGTAATAAAATAGTACGGCATGGCGTAAAAACTACTAAATCGAATTCGCTCAATCTTAGCTAATGCTAATATATTAAAAACAATTTAAAAATACTTTTGCTGTTTCCGAATTTCCACGCGGACGGAGTCGCGGGCACATCTAGTAATTAAATAAATGCGAAAGTAAGTTTGTTTGTTAGTTACCTATTCACGCCTAAACCACTGAACTGATCATCATTAAATTCTGACAGGGGTACAGGAAAGGATAAATATATAAGGAACAGTACTTTTTTTCTAGAAGAAAGGACAGGACATTTCATCTAGGATGATTTAGGTCGCCAATTTAATAAAGAAAAGGATCGAACCCGCAACCCTTAGCGCAGCAGTCCACACAGTTAGCCACTGCGCCAATCAGGTTGTCAAATCAAATGTCTTTTGAATTATGATTGGATTTTATACGTAATATTAGAAACTTTAGTAGTGAGATAAAACTGTTGATTGTCAAAATGAAAGTATGCCACGGGCAAAAGATGGTAAAAGATGCCACGGGCAAAACATGGTTTTGATCTTATAATAAAACTTAACGTATTAAAAATTACAGGCCTAATGGACGTAAATTGATTATGCTTGGGAAAATTTGGCAATGATATCCTGTAGGTAAATAAGTGATCGTGTATTTTGCCAAATGAGAGCGCTAGTAATTTTCTCAAGTTCATGTTAGTAACGAAACTTAAGTGTAATGTAACTTACCTGGTTATTAGTAGGTTCGCTGATGGAGTTATTTTGTGGTTCGCTGGTGGAGTTTTTAGGAGGTTCTAGTGTTGAGTTATTAGAAGGTTCGATGGTGAAGTTAGTAGCAGGTTCTAGTGTTGAGTTATTTGGAGGTGGTTCGATGGTGGAGTTATTAGGAGGTTCGATGGTGGAGTTATTAGGAGGTTCGATGGTGGAGTTAGCAGGAGGTTCTATAGTGGAGTTAGCAGGAGGTTCGATGGTGGAGTTAGCAGGAGGTTCGATGGTGGAGTTATTAGGGGGTTCGACGGTGGAGTTTGCAGGAGGTCCTATAGTGGAGTTAGCAGGAGGTTCGATGGTGGAGTTAGCAGGAGGTTCGATGGTGGAGTTAGCAGGAGGTTCGATGGTGGAGTTAGCAGGAGGTTCGATGGTGGAGTTATTAGGTGGTTCTATTGTGGAGTTATTAGTGGGTTCGATAGTGGAGTTAGCAGGAGGTTCTATAGTGGAGTTATTAGGAGGTTCGATGGTGGAGTTTGCAGGAGGTTCTATAGTGGAGTTAGCAGGAGGTTCGACGGTGGAGTTAGCAGGAGGTTCGACGGTGGAGTTAGCAGGAGGTTCGATGGTGGCGTTAGCAGGGGGTTCTATAGTAGAGTTATTAGGAGGTTCTAGTGTTGAGTTATTAGGAGGTTCAATGGTGGAGTTAGCAGGAGGTTCGATAGTGGAGTTAGCAGGAGGTTCGATGGTGGAGTTATTAGGTGGTTCTACTGTGGAGTTATTAGGGGGTTCGACGGTGGAGTTTGCAGGAGGTCCTATAGTGGAGTTAGCAGGAGGTTCGATGGTGGAGTTAGCAGGAGGTTCGATGGTGGAATTATTAGGTGGTTCTATTGTGGAGTTATTAGGGGGTTCGATAGTGGAGTTAGCAGGAGGTTCTATAGTGGAGTTAGCAGGAGGTTCAATGGTGGAGTTAGCAGGAGGTTCGACGGTGGAGTTAGCAGGAGGTACGATGGTGGCGTTAGCTGGAGGTTCTATAGTCGAGTTATTAGAAGGTTCTAGTGTTGAGTTATTAGGAGGTTCAATGGTGGAGTTAGCAGGAGGTTCGCCGGTGGAGTTTGCAGGAGGTTCCATAGTCGAGTTAGCAGGAGGTTCGATGGTGGAGTTACTTGGAGGTTCACTGCTAGAGCTTGGTGGGTCACTACTGGTTGTTGGTGGCACATTGGTGGTCGAAGTTGGCTTTGTACTTGAACATGTTTTGACCACTGCTTGGCTTCTATCTTTACAACCACGGCAAACATAACATTGTCGAGCGTTAACTGAAAATATAGAATTAGTGAAAAAAAGTTGGTATCTCATCACTAGTTAACCCACAATACCAGCAGCTTATTTAAGGTAGACAAAGGAAAACAGGAAAGGATTTTGCACAACCAGAGTCGCTGATGTATTTTTTAATGATTGCACATCACTAGATGTTCTGATTGAACATATATTATATACCAGAGTGCAGAGTGACAACTCGGCAACTAATACGGTTTCGGATTCCAAAAGGTTATCTGGCGTATTCTACTGCAAGCCTAAGGTCACTTCTCTTTAGGTCTTATAAAAAGTAATATAAAAACGGTTTTTCACGCACAACTTGGTGTGAAGTCATGTTTAATGGACTACACGAAAATAAGGACGAAGTACATACCTCCGATTATAGCACATAATGTCACAAACGTGATAATACACAAGGTCCTCCCCATAGCTCTAGCCATGTTGGTATCTACTGCAAATGCGAGCTATCAGATTCGTGTGATTACTTTTATATGAAGATATACAGTATGTGTACATTGTTTCGATACAGGTGGTTACTTTACAACACTGTACTAGTAAGCTAGTCGATCTTCTTATTCCAACAAAATGTTGCCTTCAAATAGTGTTAACCTCCTTGTTCTGTGTATCTAGCAAAAGTTATAAAAGACCACCTGAAACCAGAGTGCCCTTACCCATATCGGGTTGTATAGTGGGGTGCCGGACTGTACCAAGTTCGCCACCCGCAAGCATACAGCTCTTGAAACAGATTTGTGTTTAGCGAGGTAGTCTCCCTACCTTGCTCTTTACCACATCGTCGTATGCGAGCATCATTACCTGACAATTGGCGGTAATTGTGGCCCCAACGCTTTAATCATAAACTATATTCAGCTTGCAATTGCGTTTACGAGGAAATAATTGTAAAAAAGTTAATATCGAGCGTAAAGCGGACCAGCAGTGATATAATGAGATAAAAGCAACGTGGGCTTGGCCATGGGAAAGACCTTGATGCAAAAGGCTCATAACAGGACAGAGTGGCATTCAAGGGAGGTGGCTTTTGCCCCACAGTGGGTCACCTAAAAGCCGATGCTAAACCTGGACTTCGGGTCTAAAGGGGGTGTATTGTTAAGGTCGCCGCATGGTGATCTTCAGACGGAGGTCCGTGCTTCCATCGCGCAGCATCGCGGTGAAATCCGTTACCTCACAGATACGTCACTTATGTTATGAGATATTGAATTTCGTAAACCTACTTAAGTAGTAAATATCACTACTAAATAACACTATGTAAAGACCACAAAAACTGTAATAATAGTGATGTCGCGAAAAATAAATAATCACACTAATATTGTAAAGGCAAAACTTTGTGAGTGCGTTTGTTAGCTCTTCACGCATAAATGGCTAGCCCGATTTTGCTAAAATTTGGTATGGGGGTAGCTGACACTCTGGATTAACACTTAAGCTACTTTTTATCCCGAAAAAATGTAGCGGGTTAACCGCGGAGAACAGCTAGTATTTTATATCTTCTAATTTTTCTGAACAGCCTGTACAATATACATAGGTACTTACTTGCTCATTATCTTTGGGTAAACTATCCAGCTCTTTAGAAAGTCCTTAAAGCTGGTGATTCATTTAATTCATTATGTTGCGACAATTGTAGATTATCATTAATATAATTTCTTTGAGAATATAATAATTGGATTACAATACGGATTTTGTTTGTCTCCGCTACAATTTTCATTAGGTTACTTACTACATACTAAAACTAATTAGTGTCAACTGTAAGAGGCGTTAGCTTCTCTTGGTGAGAAATGAAATAGGATCAATATTAAACAAGCCATTACACTTCTTTTTAATTCACTTGCGTAATCCAAGTGGCTTGACTGATTTTTCTGCACAAGTCGAGGCCAATATCAATGTGATATTTTCCATACAAAAATACGAGATGGGCGACCGTCACCTCGGTCGCCGACCGTGCGTACCAACTAAGATTCGGTCAAGTGGGTTGCTTCTACGTAATCCTGTCCCTCTACATTCTGAAAGCAACAGATCAAAAAATGTTGCTAAAATGACAAACTTAGATCATGAACGATTCAACAGATTTAGAATTTTTGATAGTAGGTACCAACTCGTGCCAAAATGAGTCAGGCATACTATTTCACTTCATTTATCATCGGGTAAAAACATGCTGGTAAAGATAAAATAAATGATGGCAGGGAGGCGGGATCGCTTTAGGCTTCAGCATTCTACCGCCACATATCCGCACAACCTATGTACCTCTGATAGTAGTTTCTCTGTATTGTAAAACGATACATACATAGGTACATATCGTATACAATATTTACCTTTATTTTATTTAGTAAACATAATAATAGTTTCTTGTCCAGTATCTCATTAGAATCGCAGTTTGTGTTGGTGTTAGATTTAGACTCTGCATGAAAAAGTCTTAGGACATTCGAGGTGGGCAAGAGGTGTTCTTAGAGAGTTAACTCCACAGAATCAGGGCAAACTGCCCCCTTACCATGAACTCTTACAGCAGGTCAGTTTACGTTGTGAAAGCGAGACGCCGCATTACATCGTTTCGACTATGACATCCGAAGGAAAAGGACGTCTGTGGCTATTCACAGGGTATGCACCTTATACTTTGAGAACCGATAGGACTTTCTTTTCCGTTGACGGCAGGCATTTATATTATATCACGGTTGAGATTTTAGTTCAGGCCCCAACTAAAAATCAGTGCTGCTGCTTACCAGAAGCAGCATTAGGCTGAGTTGGGGTCCTTTTTTTGCCACGTACTTAAACCATTTTTTTTATTATTGTTCTATTGTTTTTAAACAAAAATAAACGATGGTCTTTCTTTCTTCCTCTCTAGATGAGACTTTAAGGGACTAGATACAAGGAATGAAAACTACTTTTTATCAGTAAATAGATTGCTACCGATTAGTATCATTGCACATGACATGAATAAAACACCAAAGTTGTTTTTGTTTATTTTTATTAAAAATACATATACATTCACATTAAAGGACGGCCTTTAACTATACATAAATGCTTATATACTGTCTTAAAACTGTTAACAATGTGTGAACGAATCACAAAAGCCTCAATTTATGTAAATTAAAAAGATGTGGCCTTTTTTTAAATGTTCCTATTTACTCGCAATTTTCCGCTTTATAAAATACAATTACATACATAACATAGTAAACTTTATAAATACATTTTATAACCATGTATTGTACATTAAAACACGTCTTATATTATAAGATTTATTAAAATTTGTTAATCTACTTAACAATCGCCAGGTACAGAATTATTATTAATTGCTATCAACATTATAATAAATATATTTGTTACATGTACTTTTGGTACTCATACTGGTGTCAGTGACCTTTTAAACTCACCGTGTTATACCCAAGTTATTTTACCTTATCTTAAATACAACACTAAAACAAACAAAGCAAACAAACAATCAATTGGACGGTCCGTTGTTATCGTTAAAGGCATTTATGGCTTTACCAATGAATAGAAACTGCGCATGTAAAAGTTGAAATATAAGTCATTTGGCACCCCAATTTTGAATCGCATTATAACAATTAGCAAGCTTTACACTCAGAGTATGTTAGCCTAAGCTAGACCAATAGTTGTTCACTTGCTTTGTAATCATTTAGATATTATTGCTTGCATAACAAGTACGAAGCAAAGAGCGCTAAAGTGGCGAGAGGTAGAGAGAAGGAGACGGAGGTAGCTGCGTTGCAGCTGTCCTTGTCACACACGCTGCAGTGCTTGATTTTCTTGGAGGGGTCGGTGTTGGGGAGCTTCGAGGTGTTCTCCAAGGAGCGACAGGTGTGGTTGATGTCAGCAGGGTTAGCGTCCAAACACGTGCGGACTACGGCTCCCGTTTCTGTAATCATAAGAGTAATTGGAGTTAAGTCTTTAATACGTGCTGGGGCGAGTCTGTTGGTTCCAAAGGATTAAAGTTGCAAGTGAGTGGGTTGTGGCTACATGGTTACCGTGCAATTCTTTAGGATAAGCAACGCTTGACGCTTTTTGGGTAATCAATCGCAATGTGTAAAGACTGAAAAAAGAAGTACGAAGTCACGGGCAAATGCTTGACATACTTACTTAAATGAAATAGGACTTTATGGTAATGGGCTCGGAGTGTGCTTCTCTTATTTAGAGACCTATCTGAATTCTTCGCGTGACCAAGGGCTGGCTAATTCGTTGACCAAACAATTAGCATAGCCAATGCCATTCAACGTGGCAATGCCTTTTGGGCACGATCTCAGTCAACAGCGATGAAAAGTAATATACATAGGTATATATTAGAGTGACCTCAGTAAATACTTACGCATCACGATCTTGTGGCAGTATCTGGGTGCTCCCACCACACTGCTGAACACGTCTCCAGGAAGAATGGTGCGTAGGTACACCTGGTTGTAGTTTATGGAGTCTTGCGTTGTACAGTCCTGGATACAATGCAAATATTTGTATGAAGTACAGATCATTAATACGTATAAAGTATATCCATAAAAGTTATTTTGTTCTATTCTAAAAATTGAAGTAGTCGGGGCCGATTTATACAAAATAAACACGAAAAATCAATGGACATTCATTCATCATTATTAGATCATTATTATTACCATCAAAATCATCAGCCGGAAGACGTCCACTGTTGAACAAAGGCCTCCCCCTTAGAACGCCACAATGAACGACAACTTAGATATTATATGTATCCATAATTAATACCGAGTATTTTTTTTAAATAGGTAGACTTACCACCAAATGCTGGCTGCTTTTGAAGGGATCTCCACATGCTCGGTCCTGCTCGGAGTTACATTGGTAGCAACGTAAGCAGGATCCTGAAAAAGAAAGAAAGAAATATGAAGCATGAATAGGCTAATAATCCTTTTTCAGCTGAGACTAGCAAACTACGCAGGAGATATTATAGTGCACAAGTATGCGCGCAAACACAGATGCACTCCCTACTCCCTCACTTTAATAGTCCGATGAGAATGTAGACGGTAGACCGACACAGCCGGAGAGAGATGTGACGCAGGACCAACAGTTTAACGTACCTCCAAAGCACGGAAGGTCTCGACATATGAAAACGATTACCCCATAACAAGACTGGTCGCGGTAAGCACGGCTTAACCTCGCAGATCGACTGGCCTAAGTAGCCGTAGCATAGCCTCGTAGCTACGAGCCCCTCAAAAATAGGCTTCAATACCAACATTCAATCAAGATCTGTAAGCCTATTCTTTTAAAAAATATCATCTCTTTGCAAGTTGATAAAGACATGAGCAAGTTCTAGTACTATGATCTCACATTAATTTACATGTTTCATTACCATGAGCAATTAATGGAACAATACTATTGAAGTTGGTAAATTTTATTGGTGACCAGTGACACCACACCCATAGAATTTCGTGAGTGCTAAAAATAAACATGTCATCATATCCTGAGAGTGACGTAATTGTCAACGATAACACTGATGACATAATGAAGGTAAGTAAGTAGGCCTCGAAGTACCTATAAGGTCTGATGGAATTGTTACAACTTAAAAGTAAACCTTATGTATTAGGATTCTTTTTATTTTGATAAAATAATTCAAACACGCAAAACATATGTTACACCGTTTATCGTTTTAATTGTACCTACATATTTGAAGTTTTCTTCAAATCTTACTTGAAAAAACTTATAACACCCCTCTTTTTCTGTCGGGGGTTAAAAAGAAACTTTGTAGTTAAGCTAGATAAAAACAAAGGCCACAAATAATATGACAAATGTCGAAATAAAGAACTCTCCAACTGGGTGCATCATCTGCGTTACTAAAATTCCTATTTTTAAGGTACCTATAAATTCCTAGATATTAAAGAATCCTTACCTTCCAACTGTGATATTTGAAATGCGAAAGTTTGTTTGTATGTTACCTTTTTACGTCTAAACTACTGAACCGATCATCATGAAATTTTGCATATAAGTTGCCAGGAGTAAAAAAAAGGACAGGTACCTTTTATTTAGAATTACTGTTATGTTTCCGAGGGAAAGAACAATAATTTTCGACAGGCACAACTACTATAGAAGCTACATGCCTTTCACACGAAAAAAAACATTCCCTCAGATTAAAGCGCGGGCTAAATCTAGTTTAATATTGAGAAAAAAAATCAACTATACTGTTCGTCCAAAACAAGTAAACAATATCCCTAATATTGTTCACTGTAGTGGAATAAAACAGGACCAAAGTACAACACTAAACATTTATAGGCTGATATGATGCCCATAAAACTGATCTAGTATCGTAGGAAGTGGGTGATACAGAAAGGGAAAACTTTTTATAGCTATATTAAGAAAATATATCTGTCGAGCGAGACAAACAGATCGATGAGCAAAAACGTCAGAATTGCGTAGATATTTTTGTTGCTACCTTTCTACCTACGTTTGTACTGTGATTTTCTATGAATTTGCATTCTCATTCTGCATGCGACATACTCGTGAGCATATAGAATTCAAATTGCCATGGACCAAATGTTAAAACTTGCTTGTTGAATTTCCTGAAGGTTGTTCAGATTCTTAGACACGTTTCCAAGTTCCAGTTGCGGGTTTTTATGTTAGTGATTTGAGAGTTATACTCCTGCCTATATAAATATATTCATTAATTTGGAAAGGATATTATTTAACAATAAGAAAATGTAAGCTTCATATAATTTTCATAAGAATTCTCCAAGATTATTTTCATAAATCTTACTCGCGTCAAGAAAGTGCAGCCAGACGGCTATTAAATAATTTATAGCACAACTTTAAAGCTTAAGTCAAAAAGTTATGACGCTAATAATAAAACAATAGTTTTATAGTCCTGGACGTGAAAATATGAAAAAAGTTGACTTTAAAACATATCTAACAAATGGTCGTGGGATACGTTTCACGAAAACAAATCCATATGTCACAGAGAACTTGACTTTAAGAATCAAAATCAAAGGATTTTTACTAAACCAATTTTAGGTCCTTTAGCCAAGACCCTCGCAGCCCATTTTAACGCAAAGGAACTGGTAAGAAACTTTCGAAGACTGGATACTTACGAGTTGACACTGACCCGGTTAATGATTACCAAAACCTCAACAATTTCGTCGTCTCGAGCTCTCACTAGGATGCCGATCAAATCGGGCGTGATTCGTATTTATAGATGTTCCATTTAACAAAGCGTACGCAATAGTTATTTTGGGCCCAGTTTGTGTCAAACAAATGCAATGCTATTTCTAAACTGAACACGAACATGCTGGTTTCTTGTTTACCGACATGTTTGACCTGTGATTGTGTAATGTTTTCTGAAGTACCCATAAATATTGCATAGTGAGTCTGAGTTCTTTAATTTCGGCAATATCAAAATAAAAGTATAGGACAGAAAAGATAGGGGTGATTGCTGTAAAAACAGAAGAGGAAAGCGCTAAATCACAAATCCATAGAAAAGTATACAGATAAACATTAGTGAAACTGGTTATTGGTCATTCAATCATTGGAATTAGTGCTAATGTTAGCTGTATCGTTTTTATTTGTAATACTTGTAACCTCTGAAAACGCATCTCTTGACCAAACAAATATTGATTCACGTATTTTTAGAATTGTATCATTACACAATACTGCGAAAAACAATAATTTCTTAAATCTTAAACTAATATGTAGATAAGTATGTAGTCTACATCATTGTTTAGACATATGGGTTTTGTACAAGTCCCGCTATTCTATAGCTAGAATGTACACAGAATAACCATTCATAAGAAACTGTAATTTATTATTATACCGCAAAGAATTTCATAACAAGTCTGAATTATGAAGACTAAGTCTGGCCGTAAGAACTAAAGTATTCGGCTCACTGGCTGGAATAATGCGTCTCCGGTACTGTCTGAGGTTAAGAGGCCATTGTGATTCACCACTCATGGTTAGGTTCGTTAAATAGCAAATTGGATTAATCAACACTGGTATCTTCGCACCTACACAGAGGATGACGTGTCAATGACCTCTCAGTAAGTCCAGTAATAGCATGTTTAAATTATTACATCGTGTCATATTTTTGTCATCTTAGTTCATTACTGTCATTGCGTAAGTTTTATTTTATACAACCAAATAGAGTGAAAACTTATTTAGAATTTTGGATCGTTTTTCTTCTCTCTTCGCTGATCTTTATAGGTATTCATCTTAACAAAAAGCTTTCGATCGAAATTGAGTTTTAAATGTCGTCAATAAAGTCTATATTTCGCAATCAGACCTGTGGTTAAGTAATCTACGATAAGGTCAGAATTACACGGCCATGAGACTAATGTTTATTTTTTGAATGACCTTCGTATTTTCGTCTTCATAATGTTTTTTTTTTCAATAAAGTATTAGTATTCTGTGTTTGGGTATAATGAAGATAATAATATCAAAATAAACCCACAATCAAGTGGCCCACATGTTACCAAGCTGTTAAGTTATACTCTGATAGTTAAAGCCAGTCAATTGATCTAAACTTCTTCTAATATCATTTTCTTAAATATTCCATTCCAATTGTGTGTGCAGAATGCAGAGTGGTCGAAAGCGCAAGTGAGCTGCTAGGTCTTGGAACTCTCAGATTACATTTTCGAGCCAGGCAAATTGTTATTAAGTTTTGTCATAAAATAATTTTCAGGAGTAGCACAGGCTCATCCTCTTTTTCAAAACGCATCACATATCTGCGAGATGTGTGTCTATTATACACCTTTTCCTGCCCTTTCAGGAAATACGGGCGTGGTGATTCATAAATTAAGTAAGTATACTGAATTAAATAGAGCAGTACTGCACACTGTTTGCAGTGGTACCTTTATAGTAATTAACTTTCTAAGTTGTTGGGTACCTAATACCAAGCAACTGAGGTAGCTAGTAGATGCCTGGTATGTTCTAGTAAAATGTGTTGCCATTCATTACCAAACGGGTGATGTCATACAACGCCATTTATATATTATAAGGCCATGAGAACAGGCCTTACCTTGAGTCTCGAGAAAACAAATGTCTTGTTTTTTTATGTTAATAAGTACATTTTTTATATATGTACATGTGTTAACAAACATTGTTGGATGGATCATTGGCCATAAAAATGGTTCCAAAACTGAAATTGATCGTCTTTAAATAAGCCCTAAATTCCTTTAACCTGAAATCAAGTTTGTTTCAATATTAATGTCGATGTTTTATATCACTCAATAAAATAAAATTCAAATGGAAATGTTAGTGGCTCTGCCTATTTTTTGCAAGAATGCTTTGACTTTTTTCTGTTAACAAAATGGTATGGTGCCATAACGTCTTGTGAGATGTAGGTCGTATTGCACTCTTATGCTTACCCCATAATGAAATTCTTACGGTATGACGTCTTTTAGTTTAATATTCGACTTAACCAGCATCTATTTCTTATATGACTCTTGAACACTTAGCATACAGATGGCAGGACCTATGCTTGAACATTGTTTTTTTGAAGCCAATAACGACGAACTCCCAACTGAAGCATTCTAAGCCCTACAACGAATGAAACAATAATTGCACTTAAAATAATAGAAAGAACTTACGAACAAAGTAACCTTAAATAAATATTATGACTGGCAATCGTTATCAAAGCGATGTGTTGACTGGTTCTACGCATATAATATCCTATTCGCAAATTTGTCACACAACGGCGCAAATGACTAGTTATTCAAAATATTCTAAGGCAACAATGAAACACAAAGAAGCTTCTAAGAACCTCACTTAAAAACAACGAGATTTTTAAATAATTATTCCGTTCAAGTTTATGAAGCTGCATTATTCGTAAATTAGCTTAAGTTAGTAGTTTATGCGCATTTTCACAACTTCATTTGGATCGGGTCCAAATGTTTAAGTGCATTAATATGTTTATCACCAAACGCGGTGATATAATGTCACTAGTCACTGCCAGCTAATCGGAGTTTTATTTTTTGACTTTAAATTGTAACTTTTGTACTTACGCAAACTACTGTTTCCATAGAAATTAAATCAGGTAAACAGTGCACAAGTTACCCAGGGCCTCAAGTCTGCTATTACAATAGTGTCAGAATGGTCTATCATTGATTTCATAATTGTTGATTTTGACAAGTTTGGTAATCTGCTAACAAAATGGCGTCATTACGACTTTCCAGTGGTCAACCACTGACACTCCATTGAAAGAAATGGCATAGAATGGTAATCTCGTAGATAATGATAAATGAATGACTGACTTACATAAAACACTTGACTTGTATAAAACTAATAAATAATAATGTAATATATGCAATGTGGCATACATAAAGTAGAGGTAGTTTTTCGAAAATCATTTCTACTAACGGGTTTTATAATTATGGCAATACGACAATGTCATTATGACACAATTCTATTACGAGACCATTGATCGCCATTAAGAATTTAGCAGATTACGAACTTTTAGAAAAATGACAATAGGAAAGGAATGGGATCGTGTTGGAATGACGAATTTTTAAAATTAGCGGACTTGGGGCCCTGGGGCTCTTTCAGATTGGTTCCACTTGTCATCAGACATTCAATTTAAAAAAAATGTAGTCACTTTCTCAACAAATTGAAACTAGAAGCACACAATTTTGACATTCTTTAATTAACAATTGATTTGATTTGAAATATTATACCGGTGAGATGTATCATGTAGCATTGTTATAAACTGTTCCACTTAGTGAGTAGGTCCTAATTTAATCCTAATAATATTACAGCAGCAGCATCCAGCCATCCATCCTTATATTTCAGGAATGTCTTCTAATGTTACAAATCTGACCTTTTGCCCTTACGTGGACGAATCGTTATCCATTTCTTGACAGGATACTTTTCCATTATTACGACATGATGTCGAAGTAGTAAATCCACTGATGCGTCTGTTTTCTATGCACGTAAACACACAGGTATACTCAGTGTACAATCTATTTGTAACTATGAGTCACATCGCTAGCCAAGGTCGCAGCTTATAGGTACTAGTAATCAGGTTCGAGTACTTCCACATATCTTAAGGATTACGGGTTCCAGTGCATATCGTAACGTACAAAGTGTACCAAATATTTAATTAGGTACTATGAGCAAAAGATGTTGCTAGAATAATGGTGGAAAATATTTCAGCTGAATGCTGAGATTTAAAATTGGCAAAGATGAACGTCGATAATTAAATCGATTTGAACATGGTGCTATTTCCAATAGTGCAATTTCAATATTTTATGTTCGCCCCCATTATATAGGGTTAGCCTGTTGCTTTTGGCGAATAGTGGGCGTACAAGACATCTGTTTTTGTCTACCTCGGGGTATTTATATCCTATACAGTCAATTTGAACTTAGCATCTAAATACCGACGACGTTTTCCTTTTCCATTTACTTTGCTGATGAACATTTATCTTAGAGAATCGTAAAAATCAGCCATAAACTCTGACAGCAGACGCTGATAATTCAATATATTAATGGTCTATGGTCACGTTTATTTTTTCTGCGAGCCTCGATTTTGTGTCGATGGCAGTAAACATTCAGTTTACCATAGACAAGGAAACTAATATTGGCTATGATGTAATGTACTTCTGTCGTCATCTATAACAAAAACATCGATCTGTTGTCGATCAGGTATAGGCGATACATATTAATTTGTTTCTTTGGTGGTCGCTAGAATTGATTTGATAAACAGTCACGATTGTCGTTGTCAAGGGAAAAGCAGAAAGTTCTCAGAGATTTATTGTTATAGTTCTTTTAGACGTTTAGGGCTAGCAGAACGGAGGGGAAGAGCAAATATTTTTTCCGAAAACTGAAAATGTATGTTACCATAGACTAAATATACTTATTTATTCTATGATGTTACCAAACGTACAAAGTGTGAAAATTCTGTATAATGAAAAGTGTGTGAAGTCACTTTTTAGACAAAAGTTTGTATAGATTGGCATAAGTGGGTGTGTTTTCAAAAGCTTCCTTGATCGTTCACTTCGTTAGAATAGTTGTAATGGCTGTGATCTGTCTCTACCTTAGCACCCACAATCCACATGCGCTGTTTCCAGAATTAATTTGCATTAAAGTAATCTCCTTTGTTTCTATAATCTGTCCCGTACCTGCTTGTGTTAACTACCTGAAGAGCCCATGACCAGAAAACCTAAAAAAAAACCAATGTACCTAAGTAGGTGTGTATCGCTTTACGGTAGAATGAAATAGTACTCCAAACATTTATCGAAACTGTCAATGATCTTTGTTTTCTTATCAGTAATTTCGCAAAATACTGGATACAGGGTTTTAAAGTAACACTTGTATAGACAATGGTGATAAGATCTATCAGTAAGCAGAAACATATTATTGTACTGAGCTATTTATAATTTAACTTGCCTAAGCTTTTTCATTCCAGCTACTATTTTTTCTAACTTCATATCAAAACTAAGTTTAGATAGAATGATGTTGTAGAAAACTTCGTACAATATAATGACCATTATATTGAATAAATTATTGTGTTTAAACATTAGATAGCCTTATAGTTGGCCTATAGGTGTATTGTACCTACGCGCATGTATAATAGGCCGGATCGAAGTTAGTAACGAGAGGCACTGTACCCTGTTCAGTACCTACTAGTTGTAGTTGCATATCCACTATCCATCCATCATGTTTATTTTTTTACACATATCTATTTATATTTTCATTGAATTAATATATTTATGCTGACTGAATTAATCAAAATAAATAAACCTTTGAACTGAAGCAATCATGTTTAGTATATAGCGGTGCTTCACATCGTCGATCGCTTGTTTTTTCAAATTCGTAATCGGTTCTATTTGTAGGTCAAGCTCGATAAATGAAGTAGAGAAGTTTCAGTGCCGTTTACGTTACATTAGGACAGTTACAGACTGATAATAATTTAATTATTCCAACTAAAATTATGGTTGCTCAAATATCTTCTACCAAAAAGTCTAAAAGAAGATAGGTAGAATATGCTTTAGTATTGCGGTTGAAGATTCTCGACAGACATACTTTGATGTTTTATTTCCTTGACAGTATCAGGTCGTAAAATGGGAACACAATGCTTTAGTATTAGCAACATACATAGTTGACTTGAGTATTGCGCAAAATTGTAAAAAATCTGGAAATCTTCCAGCTTTTCTTTCTTATAATACCATCACGTGTATAGGATGAATGTTACGTTTATAAAAGGTACACGAATTTTATGTAGTTGAATGAAATTTTAATGGAGGTATTTCATCTAATTAGGCTATTAGTTTGTATTTATTCATGAAGTAGATACGATTAAACCATTCGGGGTTGTATTGTAAGCCACTATAGGAAGTTATAAATTCTACTATTTTACCTATTAAGTATAAATTGATTAAACCATTTTACTATTATAACTCGTTGGTCTAGTTGTCGATAAGCGCGACTGGTGAGCGTAAAGTCCTAGGTTCTAATCCCGGGTCGGGCAGTGCTGCTGGGTTTTCCATTAAGTAATTCTTAGAAGCACACACACACACACACAGCGTCTGCACTTGTGCCCGGTTGATTACAATAGGCTTGCCCCCTATTACATTGGGACCTATAACATAACTGGCGAAATGTGTGACCTCTGCCTATCCCTTCGGGAAATACAGGCGTGCTATTATAACTTTCTTGAGTGTTATTCATAATATTTAATATATATATAGTATCTGTACCTGTGAATAAAATAAAAATAAAATATGCCGGTTTTACTCACGTGTATATTCGTGAATGTTCGACTAATTTTGGACTCCAACGAAGCCCCCCTTTATGAGACCTAGTGCGGCTCGCTTCTCTGCCGCGTCACCTGCTCATGTACATATACGGAATTCAGTTTGAGTCCGAAACTAGTCGGGCGTCCCGAATATACACGCGAGCAAAACCGGCATAATTAGCAAATTATATGATTAAATCATATTTTTTACCCAGGTTTGTAGGTATTAAATCATATAAGTAAATATAAAAATATTGTATGAATAAAATAGTGTATACAGTTGCTCTTTATCTTATATTTTTATTTGAAAAATGTAATGTCTTTTATCCTATACGAACCCATTTCACCGTTATTAAACGCAAACACATATAAAGTTTATTTTCACGTGTCATTTATTATTGTTATACCTTTGTTTTTATGATTGAGGAAACTATTACATTTGTATTAAAAGTCGACTTTTCCATTATGAGTATGACAAAGGAAAAATACATATTGTATTATATCTATTTGTCATGTAGCAGGTAACTAGGTACATGATATCAGACATTTTTACACGACTGCCCAGAAAAAGGAGTGTAATGTTTTCAGGGTTCATGTATGTATGTATGTGAGGTTCTTCATTCCACCATAACTTCTGAATGCCCGAACCGATTTTGATGTATGTGTCGTTAGAATCCTTATACTATCGCAAGTAACGAAGGCTACAAAAAAATGAAACAAATAAAAAAATATAATTAAAAAAACGTTAAAAAACACGTTCGTTTTTAGTCATGGCAGTCGTGTTTTTTAATTTTTTTAATTATATTTTTTTGTTCTAAAATCCTAATCCGTCATTGCTTTTTGGAAATGATTAGGGAGACTCGTATGTCAATATAACGTCTCGTAAAGCCTATTTCAGTAAGAATGGACAACTACGATGGCGCGAACTGTACCTTACTAAAACTTCTGCCCCCTTACCATGAACTCTTAAAGCAGGGCAGTTTATGTTGAGTGTTACAGTACAATATCTTTGTGCTGTATCTACAATCTACATCGCAATCTTACGATCTTTATCGCACGTTCAATATCTACTAAATGTTTCTACTATCCGTGATCAACACGTAGTCGTTAGTATATAAGATGCACCTTTGGATAATTATAACCAGACTATACTACAACTTTGTCTCATTTACGCCTAACCATATACTGTCAAGAAGTTTGGCAAATTGGTGACCCCGACGAACGAATACGCAGCAAGAAACATGGCACAATCACCATGCAAGGCGAACATAAATCAGCAAGGAACACTTGAAGTAGCCGCTGGCACCTCGGTTTTATCTCGCATTCCGGAATTTTGGAAAGACCAACCAAGATTATGGTTCACGCAACTAGAAGCCATATTAGCACCACAGAAGCAAGGAGACGAATACAAATACTGTACAGTAATAGCAAAATTATCCAAGGAAGAAATACTACAAGTTAGTGACCTAATCACTTCACCACCGACTACAGATAAATATAAAAACATCAAGGAACGTTTAATTGATTGTTACGAAGAAACAGAACAGCGACAGTTTCAAAAATTAATATCAGAGACAGAACTCGGTGATCAAAAACCTTCGCAGTTATTACGTCAAATGCGAGTCCTCGGGAGAGAAAAAATCAGTGACGAAACAATTAAACTACTATGGTTCAGGCTTTTACCAACATCAGTTACTACGGTTCTAGCAGTTACGGAAGACATGGAAATTGACAAACTGAGCCAAATTGCAGACAAAATAATAATGAATTCAAAAGTAACCGAAATATCAGCTGTTAGCAACGACACTTCAAACGACAACAATACAGCATGCATTTTAGCCCAGCTAGCAAAATTACAGATAGATATTGACGCAATTCAGCAAGGTCAATATGGCTACCGACCCAGCACGCACAATCATTTCAAGAAACGTCAACAATTCCCGATTATGAGGCCGAGAACAAACTATAGAGGAGCAAATCGATTTTGTTACTACCACGAAAGATTCGGAAAACATGCAAGGAACTGCATTAAACCATGCGGTTGGAAACCAATGGCTTACGTACGGAACCAGGGAAACGAATAAGAGCACAGACAACGGCGAAACTCTGTGCAATCCACCCATCCAATCGCCTCACCATTACCGACCGAAAAAGTGGTATGAAGTTTTTAATTGACACGGGCGCAAATATTTCAGTCATTAGCAAGCAACAGAGATATTCAATTTTACAAAATGAACAATACACACTATACGCTGCAAATGGGACTAAAATTAGGACTTACGGCGAGAAGACGCTTACCTTGAATTTAGGACTACAACGATGTTATAAATGGAATTTTATAATCGCCGATGTTACACAACCAATAATTGGAGCAGATTTTCTAGAGCACTATAAACTATTAGTCGACATAGCAGGTCGCAAACTTATCGACAAAGTTACAGAGCTGACAACGCATGTAACTTCAGAAAAAGCGACACAACAAACAATTCGTACTATCGCAGTGGGCACGAATTCACGTATTACGCAACTTTTAAACAAATACGAAGACATCACGAAAGAGTCCTCTCTACGCAATGCGCCCAAACATAAGATTGAACACCACATTATCACTACAGGGCCACCCGTCGCAGCTCGGGCAAGACCATTACCTCCAGAAAAATACGACATAGCCAAAAAGGAATTTCAAAATATGATAGAGCTCGGAATTTGCCGACCGTCAGATAGCCCATGGGCAAGCCCATTACATATGGTAAAAAAGAAAAATGGCGAATGGAGACCGTGCGGAGACTATCGAATGCTCAATAGCACGACAGTACCGGACAAATACCCACTACCAAGATTAACTGACTTTACATACATATTAGAAAATAAGAAGATACTAAGCAAGATAGATATACGCAAAGCATACCACTGTATTCCTGTTAAAGATATAGAAAAAACAGCCATCATCACACCTTTCGGACTTTTTGAGTACTTAAGAATGCCTTTCGGATTACGCAATGCGGCACAAACATTTCAACGATTCATGGATTCCTTATTTAGAGATTTAAACTTCGTATTTATATTTGTAGACGACTGTCTCATCGCATCGGACAACGAAGATTTGCATTATCAGCATTTAGAAACGGTTTTCAAACGTTTACACGAGAATGGAATAACCATTAATCTCGAAAAATGCGAATTTCTCAGAAGGGAAATAGATTTCTTAGGTTATCATATAACGAGCCAAGGAATACAACCTACCGAAGAAAATTACAAAGCAATCATGGAATTTCCCAAACCGAAAACAATTCAAGAATTAAGACGATTTTTGGGCATGGTCAATTTCTACAGAAGTAATATTCCACGCGCAGCGGAAAATCAAGGAATTTTAAACGAATATCTACATGGTTCAAAAAAGAACGATAATTCACCTGTTCCTTGGACAACGGAAGCAGACAAAGCTTACGAAAAATGCAAGGAAAGCATGAAAAACGCAGTGTTAACAGCGCATCCTTCCCGCAACGCATCACTAGCGCTCATGACCGACGCTAGTGCTACTTGCGTTGGTGGAGTTTTACAACAAAAATCCGGACGCAATTGGGAACCATTAGGTTTTTTTTCACAAAAATTGAGCGAAACTCAACAAAAATATTCTACGTTTGACAGAGAGCTGTTAGGAATATACATGGCCGTCAAACACTTTCACAGATTAATCGAGGGAAGAGAATTTACAATATTTACGGATCACCGACCTTTGACATACGCATTCTCCCAAAAACCATCATCAAACGATACACCGCGACGGGTCCGGCAGTTAGATTTCATTTCACAATACAGTACCAACATTCAACACATAAGCGGACGTGACAATATTACCGCCGATGCCTTATCTCGAATAGAGGAAATATACGTGCCATCACCTATCGATTACGCTGAATTGGAAAAATGTCAATCAACAGATAATGAACTAAGTAAATTACGTGACAATAAAAGATTAAAATTCAGAAACATTACGCTTCCGGGTTCCACAATAAACATCACCTGCGACACGTCTACTGGAAAAAGCCGCCCCTACTTACCAAAGCAATTTCGCAAACAAATTTTCGATACCATTCATGGTATGAGCCATCCAGGAAAAAGAACTACGAGAAAAATGATAACCCAAAGGTATTTATGGCCGTATATGAACAAAGATATCAATAATTGGTGTAGATCATGTATAGCCTGCCAAAAATCAAAAATACAACGACATACGATATCACCTCCTGGTACATTTATGACAGCGCAACGTTTTGAACATTTACATATTGACATCGTCGGACCACTTCCGATTTCACAAGGGAAGAGATATTTAATCACAATCATAGATCGTTGTACGTCATGGCCCGAAATATTTCCGGTAGAAGATATAACGGCAGAAACAGTAGCCAAGACACTTTTCGAAGGATGGATTACTCGTTTTGGATGTCCATTGCGCATTACTACGGATCAAGGCCGACAGTTTGAATCAAGAATATTTGAGTCACTCTCACAATTTTTGGGAATACATAAAATTAGGACAACACCTTATCATCCGCAATCCAATGGAATGATAGAGAGATTTCATAGAACTTTAAAGGTGGCGTTAATGACAAGAGAATCCAACGAAAATTGGTTAAAAGAAATTCCAACAGTTTTACTCGGGTTGCGGAGTAGCTTGCGAGAAGACACAGGTTATAGTTCAGCAGAGATGACATATGGAACGCCAATACGACTCCCTGGAGGATTTTTTGAGTCATCAGCAGCACAGTTATCAACGTACGAAGAGTTTGTAAAACAAATTCAAAAGGACATCACACAAATGACATCAATTCCGAAAAGAAAAAACCACAACCAAGCTATATTTGTGCATCCCGAACTCAAAGAATGCTCACACGTATTTGTTCGGTGTGATAGAATTAAGAAAGCCCTGACACCGCCGTATGAAGGACCCTACCCAGTAATTAGTAAAACAGATAAAACATTTTGCATTAGAATTAGGGATAAAGAGACAGTGATATCAATTGATAGATTGAAACCAGCATTCATGATCAATGACGAATCAAACTACGTGCCAGATTCAAAGGATTTATACAGACATTCACACACGTACACTACACGATCGGGACGTAAAGTAAAGCCAGTAGTGCGTCTATAAAAAATCGCTGATATAAGCAAGCCATTCGTATATATATTAACATAGATCTTATCATATACCATTAATTCACAACTACTCGTAACAACAAGACATCTAAAATGGGAAATCAAAGTTCTAAGGACCAGATAACATACAATACGGACAGTTGCCTCAATCAAAACGAAGCGGACAAACTCCGTAACCTGATCCAGGAGGACTTACGGTGGACAAGAAATGTTGCAATGGGACAGATTATTTTAACAATCGGCGTGATCCTACTTTACGGCATAATGAAAACACTGGACAGAAGAATGAAGAGTTTAACGGAAAAAAATAATAAACACTCGTGCAACAGCTAAGTCAAAATTACATACGTCAGCAAATCACACCACAACAGGCGTCATCAAATTCCACCGCGTACAATAGCATTATTATTTATATACATCAGAAAATAACTAGTAAGGTCTAGGTTAAATTTATATTGTAAACACTATTACCATAATAATATTTTTTTTTTTTTTTTTTTTAAAGGAGGGTGTACTGTTACAGTACAATATCTTTGTGCTGTATCTACAATCTACATCGCAATCTTACGATCTTTATCGCACGTTCAATATCTACTAAATGTTTCTACTATCCGTGATCAACACGTAGTCGTTAGTATATAAGATGCACCTTTGGATAATTATAACCAGACTATACTACAACTTTGTCTCATTTACGCCTAACCATATACTGTCAAGAAGTTTGGCAAATTAAAGCGAGACGTGACATTACACTGCACGTAGCGGCGTCTCGCTTACACAACATAAACTGCCCTGTTTTAAGAGTTCATGTTAAGGGGGCTGGTCAGCAGTATACAATGGGTTTATGACTTAGGTCATTTACGATAACTGCGTTCTTGACCAAACTTGAGCAGTTTGTAACACTTTTGACCAATCTATTGACATGTAAATTTTCTTCATTAGTTGCTTAGTTCTGGACAATGATGGGATTTGTTTATTTCTAAGTACGGATCTATTGTGTATGTATTCACACGTACCAACAATGTAGTACGATCCTCTGTTGGAGATCCAAAAACAAAACGAAAACATATTAGAAAGAACAAACATTTCCTAACTTTCCCACTTTTACGGTAGCATGTTTTTATTACTTTTGCTTATTAGTCTGCCCCCTAGACAAGTGGCAAAACGCTTGACGAATAGAAATCGAATAGAATGAAAATATAGGGTCTTGACATATGTCATCGATATCATATTCGAAACATTATGTCATCCCTATAAATTTATTTGTGCACCGATTACAGTAATGAATATTTTAACTTGTATTATGTTGAGATATTGTTATCATCGTCAGGTTACCTGCCTATAGTAAATTGCTACATCGGTGCAAATTGTTCGATTTTAGTTACTTTGAAGGAGGGTCCTGTGATTTCTTGTAGAAACCTATTTTAAACAAACAGAATACAATATAGAAAATTTAAAACATACAGAGTAAACTATACATTATCCAAAACAGTTTCCACATAATATCTAAACATTCATCTATTTGATGATAGTAAATTGATAACCTAGGATGAGGCTGGCATTAAGGCGTGAAGAGAGAAAGAGTAAGGCACAGTAAGAGAGGCCAATGTATGGTAGACGGTGGAATCTAACGGTATAAAAATATGGAACAATTGGTATAAAAGTTTATGCTTTGTTTAGTAGATCGTAGATTAGTGTTTAGTAGATCTAGAACTATCTATCGTTTCGTTTTACAGATAGCCCAATTAAGGCATGTTGAGAATTTGAAATTTTGTATTGACGAAAAAATGTATGCAAAAACAATGCTAATTTAGTTTGTTTTTATACACATCTATCTATATCTATACATATATACTAATATAACGCGTTTGATTTTTGTTTATAACAAGTTTGAAGTTAATGTTTTTATGTAAGAGGTATAACAAGTTTGAAGTTAATGTTTTTATTTAATCAACTAAACAGTCCATCCGATTTCAAAAATTATTTTACCAATATTTTGAATTTAGACTTGACTTTAGTCCTGGAAATGATACGAGTTAATTTTCCACTGGGCTGAATAGACATACATAACATCACGTTAGTATTCCCCGGTAGGCATAGGTGTACATATAGTACACCTACATATTGCCGGTTATATTACCTATAGGTCCCAATGTAATAGGGGACGGGGCTATTGCCATCAACGGGGGACAAATCCAGACGCCGCCGCGCCGTGCTGCTACTGAGAATTACCCAATGTAAAACCCCAGTGAAACTTTTCGCGACCCGGGATTCGAGCCCATGACCTCATGCTCAGCAATCGCACTTAGCGACCACTAGACCAACGAGGCATTCGAGCAGGCTGAATCTAGTTTAAAATAATAAATAAACTCAAATGTCAACTTTGTTCAAAACGTGAAAACGTCGCCCCACACTAGGAATTCCTCCTGTGTCGTGGGTGCGTTTCACAAACATGTAATATCACATACACAAACACCCAGACTCGGGACAAATATCTGCGGATCGCACAAATTTTTGTCCCGTGCGGGAATCGAACCCGCAACCCTTGGCGCAGCAGTCCAATCGCTTAGCCAGTGCACCAATCGGGTCGTCAAAATTATGCTGCTTACGTGCTAACCCTTGTAGAATATGATAGAATCGTGCCTTATAGGATAGAAACGTTAATAAAATGTACGTATGTCCGTACCCAAGTAAGTTGCTACGTCTTACTTTTGAAACTGATGTAGGTAATAGGAATCTTTAAGTAGAATCGTCTCCGAGACCTGACCCAATTTCACGGCACTATATCCCAGACTTCATTTATTCTGAATCATAAAAGCGGTAGTTCTAAACTCTATCTTTAGTCTATGTTTGATTGTTATTGTATTTGAGTACCTATAATAACAAATAATAAAACAAATATTATAATAACAAGTCAAAATATTAATGAATAAGGTTGTCATTTGAGGTATGTGGATATTTTTTTAAAGGTAAATGGAAAATTAAAATACTTATTATTAATCACCTAAGTGATGAAACCTTCATCACCCCACTGACCCTTCGTAGGTAAACAATTACACATGCCACACACATTTCAAACCAACTCTATTTATCCCGAGTTCTATCTGTTTTTACCAAGAATCTTCTACTATACGAAGACTACGAAAAAAATCGTAAAACAATTCTAACATTCGCTACATACACAAATAACCGGAAAAATTAATTCAAATAATATAAGCTTACGATAAAACTCGATAAGGAATACTACATACTCGATAGCTTTTATGTGCATCTTGATAATTACAATCAGCTTCAAAACTAAATAGTACAGTCAGGTGTAAAAGTGTTGTGATTAAAAAATAATTTAATAAAATTACATACCGATTTCGAATAAAGCCAGAAGGACGGCGAGGTTCAATGCGGTGAATCCGTATCGGGCCATTTTCTCCTGTATATTTGTTTAAATCACGGCAAACGACTGAGCTCGGGCTACGGATGAGCGATACTGAGAAGTGAGACGATGTTCGCCGCGCCCGCCCGCCACCATGACGCCAACCAACGCATTTACACGTTACGTAGGGTACACATCTCATGGCGTTTATTGAGGATAGTCTTAGTTCTGAATCATACGCTGTTGTCTCTACTTCAATACAAACGTAAGTATAACTCCCTGGACAATCACCATTCTGTTTTATTCGTGTAGCGTTTAGTGTCCCTTGTCTGGGGTAGGACAATACCTATTTAGAGATCGTTTAAAAACACCTTTGCCTTTACCTTTGGTATTTATTACTGCTAAGTAATGAAATTTTACAAACACGTATAGGCCTATCACGAAATGCCTTGACTTATGTTAAATCTTGCAGATTAGTTCTATCTTAGTCCCGTGCGGCTGCGGCAGTTCAACTTTTTCCACAGGTGAAGACTTCACGTAAAATATCACGTAAATACGAACTAAATGCGGAGCAATAAATAGTAACAGCCCTAGCCGTAAGGCTGAGTAGGCCAGTGTATTCCGAAATACCTTTATTTCGGATTACACTGGCCCACTCAGCCTTTTAATTCACTATATACTTGTAGGTCCAGACTTTGACTGTACTTTGACAGTTAGCGAGACGCGTCCATTTTGTAAAACACGACCTTGGTATTTAAAGTCTATGAGCTTATCAGTTTGTTGAATGATAATAGGTAAGTGACAGAAGAATAACGATGGAGAATGTAACGAAATTATTGGCAAATAACTCATTTATGTCATTCATTTAGACTGACGGGTAGCGGGATCATAGATTTGAAATACCAAGTAAGATTGTCCAACAGCGGGATTAACTGCCCAGCCCCCTAGACAGATAACATAATGTTTCAACTATGTAATCTGGGTGTTTGTGTATGTGATATTTCATGTTTGTGAAACGCACCCAGGATACAGGAGAAATTCATAGGGTGGGGCGACGTTTTAAAAGAAAAAATCAAATTCTATGTAATCTATGAAAGAAAGAAAATGACAAGTCAATATATTGCTATATTTGATTCTATTCGCTTTCTATTCAAGCGTTTTGCCATTTGCCTAGGGCCCTTTTACTTTTTGGAACTAGAGTTCACTACCAAAAAGGCAGTTACGACAGGATAAAAAGAAATTACCTTAAGTGTAGTTCTACCCTGCATTTTAATTAATTAGTCCGAGATATCTACGAGTCATTGATAACACGTTAGAATACATTCTGTTATTTTCCTTACAATTAACTTCTCTTAAATCACGTTTCTTAAGCAAATGCAAGGATTAATAATTGCAGCTGACGTCAACAAATAATACAAAGCGAACGATTCTGTTACAAAAAGCTATCGTAAACTAATAAACTTGTTGATGCTATTGTACTTGTATAAGTGTTTTTCACTAAATCATAAATAGGTATTTAGCAAGATACTTAAAACGAGATAAGTATTGTAAAACAGAAGCTCCGTAATATCCTTACTAGTGTAACAACTTACGAGTATATAAGTTTGTTGTTACAGACCACATTTTGGAAAAATAAAATATATCACAATTATTGCGAATAAAAAATATTTCTTAAATTAAATCATTCTTCTGATATCTAAATACAATGTCTACATCATGAGACACACAATTCATGGCGTAAAAATAAGATATTTCATATTTGCAAAAAGTTTGGTCGTTGTACTGTCCGTCTAGTAAGAAATGTACTTGTGCTAAAACTTGGGCAGGATATCTAACGAAATATTCAAGGTTATTTGTATAATATCTATTATTGTTTTTACAAGCTTTTTTTTACTAGTGTAGTTCGATTATTTTTTATATATTTTGTGAGTTAAGCCTAGAAAATTCTTGTAGGTTTAACAGTTTGAGTCCTGTTACGATGTTATGATGTTAAAATGAAAATTCAGTATGTACGGCAAAAAGTCAATGTGTGGTATTTATTGCAAATAAATGTGTCTAGTGATCCATGCATATTGTATAAGTAAGACGTCCATCAGCTGAAACAACGACGACAATTCCTGCTACATCGAAATTTTAAATTTTTAACTGTGTTTACTATTATATATATGTGCCGGATTTTCATCCGTTCTGCTATATGTAAATATTGATATACGGTATATTATATGGTAAATATAGTAATACCAGTAGAAAGGCATGAAAATTTATGGAAAATTCCATTAAGTACACTAAATATTATTTGTGGCCTTCAGGGAACACAGGTGTGGTATTATGTCTTTGAGAATTCCAAAACCTCTAAATGTTTCTGATTACCGTTATCTTCGATAGTATTGTACCTATCATGAACCTGATGCTACTGCTACAGACCAAGGTCTACAATGGATCTTCACTGCCAGTTGTAGTTAAGATCCATTGTAATCTTCTTACTGAATGGACGTTTTATTATCATCATCAGCCGGAAAACTTCTACTGTTGAAGAAAGGCCTCCCTCTTAGAACGACAACTTGCGATTAGCATCCACCGGTTGCCCGCAACTCTGTCGATATCGGTCCACCTGGTGGGAGGCCTGCCAACGCTGTTCTGTCTTCCAGTTCGTGGTCGCTACTCGAGAGCTTTTCTTTTCCAGCGGTTATTGGTTCTTCGAACGATATGGCCTACCCATTGCCACTTCAACTTGCATATTCGTTGAGCTATGTCGGTGACTCTAGTTCTTTGGCGAGTTTCCGTATTTCGGATCCTGTCTCACCCAGAAACTCAAAGCACAGCTCTCTGTTTAGAATGTAGGTTTGATGTTGATTGATTAAATTGCCGCCGGTACTTTAGTTCGATCCTCTGGGCATTACACTCGCAACAGTGATGTTATGTTATAAGAACAATGCCCACCTGGTTATTGTTTATATTATGAGTCAGGTTGAACAGGAAAATACTCTTGTTGATCATTCTTGTCCAATGCCACGTAAGAGAATTAAATGACGGAGTCACGCGTCGTGGTCAGTTGTGAAAAACCTAAGCACGAAACAAACATTATAATAATGCTATAGGGATAACTCAAATGGAAGATTTAACAAAAATCATTTCATCATCATCTCTAAGCCTATCGAAGTCCACTGCTGGACATAGGAAAATGTAAATTGAAAATGTGATATTCTGATGTTACAATACTTAATTCCCACATAAGCCATGCTAAATTAATAACTCAATAAAGCCTTTTTTTTAATTTCTCCCGGTCTTTGCTGTCTACTCTTGCTTATGCGCACTTGGTCAAGGACTTTTCGATGGACCTAAAGAGAAAAGCCTGCTCAATATGGGCCCTAGCTTTAATAATGCGAACCTGCTTTATAGTCAGACCTTAAATAGTACCTACGTGACCTAATTACAGATTCAACAAACGATATCTTTCGTCATGGTTTGTGATCTGTCAATAGGATACAGGCTATGGTTACGTACATATCAAATGCATTTAGTAATGGAAGCCTGATGTGCCATTGTTGCTTTTGAAATAATTATGTCTGCTCGTTATGCGTCCGTGATTTATGTAATGTTTTCCTTTGGATCACCTTTGTGGTGCCTCTATTTTGTGGGCTATTATAAATGATGAATAAACATTGTTTTTATAACAAAACATAAAGTTAAATGTCAATTGCGTATCTCGAACGTTTTTTTGACACTTTTCGGCTATTACCACAGAGTAAAAAGAGTATAACTGTATTATATAACTTATGTAAACAACGAGAAGGTAGATATTGTAAATTCTAGAAAAAAAAAATTTAGGCTTGTGTTGTTGCAATTATCTACACCTTGTCCAAGTTTTTTTTTATACACTCACCGGCACCCCAAATGGCATGGAATGCCCAAATTTATATGGCTAAATGGTTTATAAATAATCAAAATTATATGCAAATTACAAGATATTTTTTCCTAAAACTGGTGTTTGCTGATCCCCAAATGTCTTCTGTTTATTTTAATAGGAAACATGAATCATAAACTAATTAGATAACGATTTCTATCGATTGCAAAAAAAAATATATAAAAGGGCCACATTCCAAACCGGAAAGTTAGGTGTTATTTAAAGTTACGTTAATCCTACATTTTTCTAATCAATATTCCCTTCGTATAGGCATAAAAATCAGTGTTGCGATTAACAATATAATTATCAATTATTTATTTGTCAATAAAGATACTTATCTAAGAAGAATACGCCGTCACTTAAAGATAAAGGTGGCATCAAAACATAAATATTTACTATTATTGCACAGATTACAAAATTAAAGATAGTGATGTAGGTGCATGGAATATGGGTACAGGTAAATAGCAAATGAACTCAAGAAGTTAGTTAGTGTCACCTTATCCTAAGTATGAATGCCGTTGAATGGAAATAGGCTCAGCACCTGTATCATGAAACATCTTCTTCTTCTTCGTATCGGCATAAGCCAATAGCACATAGCTCATGCTGTAAGATTGGTAAGTCAACAAGGATGGTAACGAGGTTGACCGTCCAGGGTGCGCCGGACGTACTTAAGTATCGTCACTCGTAGAGGCTCTCTACTTGCACCCCAACATGGAACTAAAATCTAACTAAGAAGGCTAAGAACAGATAAGCGGCGTTTTGTGTAAGTATTATGGGTAAAACTCCTACTCCTTGTAAGCTGCGAAGTTGAGTAGATGCGCTCGCTGCGTACATAGCGGCGTCACAGATAAGCCGATCTGCAAATTTAGGTAGCGCTCGCTGCGGTCAGTTTTGTGATGGGTGACCGTTTGCATATGTCGAGACCACCCCTTCCTTCGGAAGACACGTTAAGCCGTTGGTTCCGCCTGATCTCTGTCCGGTCGTGTCGGTCTACCGGAGCATGAGACTATGAGAGTGAGGAAATAGAGATTGCACCTATGTTTGCGCGCATAATTGTGCACTATAACTAAAATATCTCCTACGTAGTTGGCTTAGCGAACTTGGCTAGTATGAGCTGAGATAGGCCGCTTTGACCAAATGAGCGAATGAATCAGTACTACTTAGAACGGAACATAGGCGTGCCATGAATTTTCTTTTTTGTAGACCTCAGGATCATATTACCACGTTACGCCGAAACAAAACGTTACGCTAAAAAACAAAAGCTTGTACGTCATGGTAGTCCAGTAGTTTAAGGACCGGATTAATGTCGACAAGGTTGTGGATTCGAATTCAAGTTGGTACTATGTATGTATTAGGTACTATTTGTTGTGTTTCTAATAGTACTGTACTAATATATGTCACTTTTATCTTTGTATTTCCTTATTTTGCCACATAGACGAGTTTGCGGTCGGATTAATTAAAATATTGACGTTCATTATATTCAAAATTAATAATAACGAGAATAATATAATGTTGTTAGTAAAGAGTGAGTAATAAAACATTACTATTAAATTGGTTGTTTTTAATATTTTAATAACCTTTGCTTGATGAGGATACTTTGTATAGGTAAAACATATCCTAATACCTACTGCTACTTCCCATACAACGGCGTCATTATTTATCAATACTATGTGACAGACAAGCCTGAAGAAAACAGTTTAGCTGGTAATCAACATGGAAGTAACATCACACGTATTGTATGTTTCTTACTTGTACACTCGTTTGAGCATGTAGAAGTATGAAGAAGTATGAAGTATTGTATGGTATTGTATGGTGATCCTGAGGTCTACAAAAAAGGCTGGACCAATTTTGCTCTTTGGTATGAAGGTAGCTAACACCCTGTATTAACACATAGACTTTTTATCCCAAAAAATTGTAGCGAGTAACCCTCGGGGCGTAGCTAGTGCATTACATAAACAGATTGTTATAGAATTCTAATTTAAAATTCCAATTATCGTTAAAATATGTATGTAAACAAACTTAAATAAAGTTCAGCGATCGTATCGAAATTGATCAATGACTTTTTACCAGTAACCGCTAATTAAATATGCATTCATCATAAAGTGGCGGTTTATAAATTACTAGGTTTCGGTAAGAAATAAAATGGAGCGCCGAGCTATTTTGTAGTGTTCTTGCCAAAATTCTGGAAATACCTCCTGTATCTTTAGGTGTCTGTTTCTGATATACCTACCATATCACCTGGCTGCTTCGGGTGCAAGAGAGCCTCCATGTGTCATCATCATCATCATCATCCTGTTACAGTCCACTGCTGTACATAGAGGCCTTTCGCAAGGTGATGATACCTAAATAGTTTCGGCGAACCCTGGACTGTCAACCTCGATGCCATCAGTTGAATGATCAATTTTTACACCATAGTCGAACTGAGACCATAGCATGACCCCTTTCTAGAGGTAGGTGACAAATTGCTCATGCCGATGCATTTGTATACATTTAATGTAGTATGTAAGATAAAATAGATCAAATGAGATCATTGGCAATGACCATATTCACCAATTAACCTTTATGAGCGCCGATTGGTTGATATTAGTATAATGGAACTAACAGATGCACTGATTAGTTAATTCGAAAACTGCTCGGACTGCTCAAAATTTATTTATTTATTTATCATACATACATCATTTTTACAGGTATACACCAAATATAACAATGTAGCCACAGCCAAAAATAAAGACAGTTAAATTATGATACAGACAAAACATCCAGTGTTACTCTCTCGAATTCCGCCAATGTACATGTAAATATTGAATCCAAATATTACATTTCGAATATACATCCTTTTGCATTAATCTTAAGATTTTCGGTATGATCCCATTTCTCTGATTTATCCTACGACATATACACGTTTGCTAGAAATAAATGTCAGCGGATCACACGAGTGTTATAATTTTCTTTTAGTTTTGGCCAGCGGTGTTGTTGGGATGTTCCTCTGTAAGTGTGATGCGCGGAATAAACAGTTTTTTGTTGGTGTTATTTACAGCGTGGTTTGGCGACTAGCCTTGACCAACCCCTGCAAATGTGTGACGTCACTTTCTGAGTTTTTGACGACGTAAAGTAGATGAATAAAAATCTTAACTGTTTTACCTTATTTGAAATTCTGTACACGGCAGCAAGTTACATAACCGTGTTACTTTTTTAGATTCTTTGTTGTTGACTTGGGGTTACTTAAGGAAAATTAAAATAGACCGGCGTCATATTACTTAAGACAATCCAGAATCACCAAAATATGGCCGAACGATAGATCAGCATTGCCTATTCCCTCATAGAAGAAACTGAAATTAATATGAGATGTTATTACGGCAAAAAAAGTGTACACGAATTGTGTCGTAATAATAACTTGTAATATAAGCGAGACTCTTTTCAAGATTTATATGTGACCCGCGAATTATTTATGATCCTGTTATTCGTTTTTGTCCATTCGAGCCCAGACTTTGTGACGTCATCAGCCACAGCTTATGCGAACTCCGACCTCTCTAAACACCCTCTTGGATAAAAATAACAAAATGATTAATTACCTACCTGATATAGCGCCATACGTTTTTCAGGAACGTATGGCTTTATTTTCCCTTTTCAACAGGCACAATTTATTTGTCTACTCTTCTAAACGTTCCATCCCCGATAGTGTTGACATGAGCTAAATATACGATAAAAATACCTCATACCGTAGAAAAAATATTTATCAGTAAGCTAGTTTGCAGGACACCCCGACGGAAAAAGAGGGGTGTTATAAGTTTGACCGCTATGTGTGTCTGTCTGTGTGTCTGTCTGTGGCACCGTAGCTCTAAAACGGGTAAACCGATTTGGATGCGGTTTGTTTTTAAGCATTTTTACATTGTATCTATTGTGTTCTGACAAGAACTAGCACTAAAGGTGTGCCATAGTGCCGGCAACGGTAATCAGTTTCATTATATAAGGGAGAGCCTAGCATAGTAGGTACTAATTATAACAACTATAATTGTTCATACAATAATAAGCACCTTTGAAGCAAAAAGTATGAAGCGTATATTGTTATATAACTACTGTAGTTTTTTCTGTAAACTAATACCTATGATAATACGACTACAATAGGTATTTATTACATCTAAATTATTAAATTTATCCAAATATTCCTTATTTTATCTTCCTTTGCAGCTATTAACATTTGCACGTGCAGAAATTAGAAGTTACGCGGTAGTATTGGCACCTAACAAGCCAGAAATCGTGAGGACGAAATAGAGGAATATACATGACATAGACAAGGCGAGGAGATTACGAGAACAGGCACAACTCAAGTCACAAGGCATCCACAGACAATATTCAAGGCAAATCCCTTTTACGTCCACGCTGGATCCGCGCCGTGTCTACGCCTTGACACCTCTGAGTGCAATGCGTCCAAAAGTGCGCATGCAGTAACCGAGTAAAGGACAAGAGTCTGTGTTTTATCTGCTTCCTTTCTTCATTCGGGCTTATTTTTGTATTAGCCCTTATGGCATCATACTTACTAATCGTTCCTATTTCAATACGCTATTCAGTCGTTAAACACAATGGACGGGTTATGTCAACAGAAACGCAAGTCGCCAAGCCAACATTACAACTTAGAAAATACAGTGTTAAATCACAAACAATTAGAAGCAAGTATTGTGGTGAATGAGGTTCCCATATAATGAAGACTTAAACAAAACTAAAGAGGAAGACAGTATACATTATAAATCCTTACAAGAATAATTCGATTAAAAAATAATATTTTTTTTACGGTTGCCGTGAATTTACGCATCAACGAATGGTGTCAAGTAGCGGTAGTTGGTGATAAATGTAAGGAAAAAACGTCCTGTATGCCTGTGGGTTTATTCTTACACGGAAAAGGAATGAGCATTGATCACTCATTGCGGTCGCTGATATCATAAAGTCCTGTTTACCATATAATATTGTTCTCCCCCCGTTGTTTCAGTAATTTTCACATCTGTGCGTTTAGTGGTTAGAACTAATGACATAGGTATATTATTCTTAAGTTGACTTTGACTAGTATTGGGTGATGGGTTAACAACAAAATGTCGGTGTGCAATGGCACATCTTTGCTTATCCCTGTGGGGAATACAGACGTGATTAACTACATACAAACAATATTTAAATATAGTAACATCGATCGAGCCATTATCGGAGTACCTACTTCTTTTTATTAAAAACTTATTCAAGCAGTGGAAACAATCTAGGCTAGACAAAAAAAAACAAGCGTTGTTTGAATTGAGTTGAACAGCAAACTGTGCCTTTGTATGGTAGTATGGGTAAGGAAATTTTCCCATATTTCCCTTCCGTTACGTTGAAAAGTCACGTAACAAATTGGCATTGCCCCGATAACCGGTTATTGCTTTTCTTGAACATAACGGATTTTATTTTCAGAGTGCTTTCTGAGGCACATAGCGGTCTTGAGGTATAAAAAATATTTTTTAAACACAAGCTTAAAATCAACTATGCTCATAGTACTAGAGAAGACGAATTAAACAAGCTTAAACACGATGGGATTGCGTCATTTCGTTGCAGAGTTATTATGACCATCTTCTGACTCAATCATCAGATCAAAAGTACCATAATATAAAATATTGTATTGTCATCGAAACTATATAAGTGGGTATGCAAAATTTCATTTTAATCGGATGTCAAGAAGTTGTTTTTTATATTGTAAGATTTGACTTAACGAACATACAATCATTTCAACTTAAATAATAGTTGTAATAAAAACGGTTGCATGCGTTGCATAACTTCCCATTTTGACTAAAGCTCCGTACCCACCCCACGACCAAAAGGAAGTAGAAAGGCCAAACAGTAGCACAATTTAAAAAGACGAAAAAACATTTATTAGTGTTAAAATAAGTGTTAGAGGCACCTCTTGTATCTGACCTGTCGTGACTTGTTATAAACAGGGTCAAACAGGGGTGGGATTTAATAAACAAGCCATCGACCTACTTAGATAGGATCCAAGGCGCCTTCCTTCACAGCTATTCACAGCTAGGATGGCTATCGCATTGTTGGTTAGACAATTCTGTCTGGCTGCGGTAGATAGGTGAAATGTATTTTATTCTCTTTTTTTGTTATTTTAGTTTGACTAAGGGACACAGCTCTTTTGTTAGCAGCCAGTCTTTATCTCTCTAACTCAGGGATGGCGAACCTTTATGGACCAGCGAGCCATTTTTAAAAGACTGCCCAAAAAATGGGCTTGGAATGTTTTCAGGATTCATATAATTATGTATGTGTATGTATGTGAGTTTCTTTATTCCACCATGACTTCTGAATGCCTGAACTGATTTTGATGTAAGTATGCAGTGATGTCTATTGGTCATCGTAACAGGCGATTGGGTGTTAGTTATAGTAACGTAATATCAGCACCTTCATTTATTTTCATACTAATAACAGTTTTCAAGTTGTTATCAAAAATCCTGATTGCAACAACGTCCGATTTACCGCAAAAATTAACTAATTAATCTAGGTATTGATATTATCAAACATTTGTGACGTTAATTCGTCGACGAAGACGTTATAAGGTTCCGTTCCGTTTTGACTTTGTGAAAC